>OX463238.1:81363940-82723940 GCA_949820135.1 Sylvilagus floridanus | reverse complement strand
AAGTGCAGAGAACCCTGGACTCAAACCAGCATTTCAATATGGGATATGGACAACCCAAGTGGTGTCTTAACCTGCTATGCCAGTATGTCTGTGCCAGTCTGTGTTTTCTTAAGTACTAGTAACTATATCATTGTAATTTTGGTCTTTTGTATTGTATTCCTGAGTATTATGACTTAAATAAAAATAATTTAATGTCTTTATATAGGGACCGGCACTGTAGTGTAGTTAGTAAAGCCACCGCTCATGACACTGGCATCACATATGGCACTGCTTCTATTCTAATTCCCTGCTAGTGGCCTGGGAAAGCAGCAGAAGGTGGCCCAAGTGCTTGGGCCCCTGTCACCAACATGGGAGACCCAAGTGAACCCCTGGCTCATGGCTCTGACCAGATTCAGCCCTGGCCTTTGCAGCCACTTGGGAAGTGAGCCTACAGATGGAAGATTCTCTCTCTCTTTCAACTCTGACTTTCAAATAAGTAAATAAAAATCTTTTAAAAATATATCTTGTATAATCAGGAGTAAATATAATATGTGAAAGAAAAAACTATTAAACATATTCTGTAATAACAGAGATTCCACAGACCTCTATATTATTTATACAGTTGCACTATTTAGGGAGTCAATCCCAAGGTTAGTCTATCAAGATACCAAGAGCACAGGTGGACAACTTTAAAGGAATTCCCTCACTGGTAGAGAACTGCAACTCAAATATGGTATGTATGCAATTTAAAAAAACAAAAAGATATGGTTGGGCTAGAGTTTAAAGATACAAGGAAGGGGCTAGTGCTGTGGCTTAGTGAGTAAAGCCACCACCTGTAGTGCTAGCATCCCATATGGGCACCAGCTGGAGTCCCAGCTGCTCCAATTCTGATCCAGCTCTCTGCTATGGCCTGGGATAACAGGCCCAAGTTCTCGGGCCCCTGCACCCACGTGGGAGACCTGGAAGAAGCTCCTGGCTCCTGGCTCCTGGCTTTGGATCAGTGCAGCTCTGGCTGTTGCGTCCAATTGGGGAGTGAACCAGCAGTGAACCAGTGAACCAGAGAGATGGAAGACCTCTCTCTCTTTGCCTCTGCCTCTCTGTATCTATGACTTTCAAATAAATTAATTAATCTTAAAAAAAAAGATAGAAGGAAGTAATTCTATGCAAGGTGGTGACTGGCATTGGCCCCAGCATTTCAACACAAACTGTCCAAAAGCCAAAGAGAAATGCACTGAACATTTTCAAGACCTAGTTGGCATAAAATGCCACAGTGAAGGAGCTGGAGTATGAATGTCAATATTTTAATGTGGGGCTCAGGCATTTCTGTTAGGAGCTTTTTTTTGAAAACCCCAACCCCTAGGTATCTTTTTTTGAAGATTCATTTATTGATTTGAAGTCAGAATTACAGAGAGAGAGGAAGAGACACAAGGAGAGATCTTCCATCTGCTGGTTTATCCCCCAGATGGCTGAAACAGCTGGGGCTGGGCCAGACTGATGCAAGGAGCCAGGAACTTCATCTGGATCTCTCATGTGACTGGGAGGGGCTCAAGTACTTAGGCCATTCCCACTGCTTTTTTCCAGGTCATTATCAGGGAGCTGGATCAGAAGTGGAGCAGCTGGGACACAAACTGGCCACATATAGGATGCTGGTGTCACAGGCAATGGGTTTACCTGCTATGCCACAACACCGGCCTACCAGGTATCTTTTACGTTGCTTCAAAGTCACCACTCATCAGTATGGCTCCTGGCAGCATAAGACCTGGCATGACCATCTGGCTTCTCAACTCCAAGGTGATTTGGAGGTGGCTATTTGCAATATAATTAAAAATGTTTAAGCCAAGTGTTAGACCGGGTTATTCTTTATTCTGGACTTCTTATAAGTTCACATGAATTCTTATAGATTAATATTTATGTACTTTGAATCAATCCAATAGTGATTTTTTTTCAAAATCAGTTTGGCCATCTGGCTTTCATAAGAATGATGAAATGCCTTTCACACACCGCTGTTGAGAGCACTCAGGGTTGCTTGTGCTGCCATAATTCAAATTCATCTAAAGATACTGATTTTTCACTTGGCATGATGGAAGCTTAGGTAAGGAGGTAGCAATGAAACAGTGTTGACAATAAGCTGAAGGAAATACAAAAAAACAACAAACCTGCTTATTTTACAGGTTTTATCTAAGACTGGAAGCACGCCCTTCACAGGCAGATCCCTTTGGTAAAGGGCACGATAAGTTAAGCACTTAAGGACACTTCCTGATTGATGAATCGTTGTCCACAATTTTGATACAGGCAGGCCCCTAAGATAGGCTTAAAAACAAAAAACAAGAACTTAGAGGAAATAAGTGCTATCAGTGGTTATGACCATGTATTACAAGAAATACAAAACCTGCAAAACTAGTCCAGGAAAGTCATGAAGCAAATAAGCAACAGTAAGGGAAAAAAAAAAAAAAAAGAGGAAAAAAAGGTAACCTTTGTATAGGATGGATTCGATACTGGAGTTATTACAATGTAATATCAAGTTTTCATCATGTGCAGTCTGTTTTCATCAAAATTTTCAAGAGATGTCAAGAAACAAGGAAGGGTCTCACATTCACAGAGGAAAAAAAGTACCCAAGAGAAAATATCCTTGATGGAGCCCATATGTTGGGTTTAGCAGACAGTGACTTTAAAAAAATTGCTGGTATGTTCCAAGAACTAAAGAACCATGGTTATAGATTTAAAAGAAAGTGTGACCTCTGTGTCCCACAAAATACAAATATCAATAAAGACACAGAATTTTTTGAAAAACATAGTAAGCAATCAAATAGAAACCACAGTATTGAAAAGTACAATAACAAATATAAAAGCCACTACAAGGACTCAACAATGAATTTGCCCTGGCAAAAGGATTGGTGAAGCTAAAGAAAAGCCAATGGAAATGAGCCATCCTAAGGCACAGAAAAAGAGTAAAAAAAAGATAAGAAATATTTTCAGAGTTACACAACTCTGTTAGGCATATCAATATGTATGTAAAAGGAATCCTAGAGAGAGAAGAAAAAGGGGAAGAAAAATATGTGAAGACATAAAAAGTGGAAGCTTCTAGAATTTAATCAAAAATCATGTCTCTATGCATCCAGAAAGCTCAGTGAATGCCGAGCAGAATAATGTGAAGACAGCCACATCAGGAAACACCACAGACAAGGTGATGAAGATTGGTAATGAAGAGTGAATTAAAAGATTAAAAGTTGTCTTATCATTAGCAGCCACTGAAACCACAATGCAGTGTGATGACATCTTCAAAGTATTTAAAAAAAAAAAAGGATTTTCAACCAAGAATTGTATGTGCTATAAAAACCTCTTTCAGAGATGGAATAGAATCTAAGATATTCCTAGGTAAAGAAAAATGCATAAAATTTGTTCCTAGCAGATATGCACCTCAGCAAAGGCTAAACAGAGTCCTTTAGACTAAAATAAAGACATGACAGTAACCTGAATCAGTATGAATTTAAAAGAAGCACCAGTAAAACTAACCACAAAGGGACACATAAAAGGCAATATAAATATGTTTTTGTTTCTAATTACTTTCTTCAATTTGATTTGAAAATAACTGCATAAATCAATAATCACAAATTTATAGTGATAGCTTAATATAAATATACAGTGTATCAGACAATAATGATATGAAGAATGTTGAAGGCTTTGGAAGTATATTGGAGCAAGGTTTCTGTAAGCTATTGTAATCAGGTAGGTTTTAAACCAAGCTAGATTTTTTTAAGTTAAGATGTTAGTTACAGGGACTGGCGCTGTGGTGTAGCGGCTAAAGCCACCACCTGCAGTGCTGGCATCCCATATGGGCACCAGTTGGAGTTCCAGCTGCTCCATTTCTGATCCAGCTCTCTGCTATGGCCTGGGAAAACAGTGGAAGATGGCCAAAGTATTTGGGCCCCTGCACCTGCGTGGGAGACCCAGAAAAAGCTTCTGGCTGCTGGCTTCAGATCTGCACAGCTCCAGCCATTGCATCCATCTGGGGAGTGAGCCAGGAGTTGGAAGATCTCTCTCTCTCTCTCTCTCTTTGCCTCTGTATAACTCTGCCTTTCAAATAAATAAATAAATCTTTAAAAAAGATGTTAATTACAATCATAAGGGCAACAAGTATGCTCTATGAATTCATGAGTAGATATATTAATGGGTATAAGTAAGGATGGCACTGATTAACACTATTTGCATTACTTGCAAAACATTTTATTTCCATTCTGAGATGGACTTGGTTAATCCATTATGTCACAGTTGCAGGTCTTAAGCCCTTGGCCAGGTTACAGAAACTCTCTTTGTATCAAGTATCTAAACTTTGAAATAATACATTCCTCATGATGTTACAAAGTAACAACAAATAATTCTTGTTATTTAGGTAATGTGTATGTAGGAAGAGGAACAGATGGGTATATAAAGAGATTGAGTGTATTTTATGTTTATTATTTTCTGCCTTCTCTACAGCTATGTCTTCTTTGTATCAGTAACTTCACTTTGTTCTGGAAAGTTACTTCTTTTTCACTACATACAGTCTTCTAGATCTATCATCAATTACTCTGCACCTTCCTAAGCCATTGGATGTTCCTGCCCTGGAATTTGACTTTTTTTGTTTTATAGATTATTTATTTATTTGAAGGGCAGAGTTACAGAGAGAGAGAGAAAGAGAATGAATCTTCCATCTGCTGCTTCACTCACCAAATGGCTGGAGCTGGGCCCTTCTGAAGCCAGGATCCAGAAGCTTCTTCCAGGTCTCCCAAAGAGGGGCAGGGAACCAGACATGGGCCATCTGCTGCTGCTTTCCCAGGCACATTAGCAGGGAGCTGGATTGGAAGTGGAGCAGTCTAGACTCAAAGTGGTGCCCATAAAAGATAGCAGCACCACAAGCAACAGCGTTACCCACTAGGCCACAGAGCTGACCCCTGAAATTTGACTCCTGAAAAGAATGTAAAATGATTAAAGACAATTGGAATTCATTTATTCTAAGTGTAGCAACCTCATGTGACTACTCCTGCAGTTGCTGCTTCTTTGCTTGTTGGAGCTGTTTGGGTCTAATTCTCCAAGTTTCCCCTTTTCTCTGGATTCTTAAAACTCTCCAAGTACATTCTCCTTGATGAATAGTAATCTTATGTTGGGTTTTTTTGTTTGCATAGAAAAAAAAAGGAAAAGGAAAAGCATAATGGGTTGGGTTCTACAGAAAAAGGTGCTGAGATGTATTTTAAACAGCAGGACAGGTTACTGTGGATGAATACTTGTGGGAAGGTAGGTGAGGAAACAGGATTGAGCAGAAAGAGAAGTCAGACTGTGCTTCAGCCCTGACCATCCTCCTGGTCAGCACATGGGTTCTAGAAGACATAACCTGGAAGTTGCCTTTGTTGACTAAAGTAGCCAGCCCTGGATTAGTCACAGGAGGTGCAGCTCTAGGAGGGGCAGCCTGTGGGCAGGTGGTGTCTGAATCTTCCACAGGAGCTGGTAGCAGGAGGGCATCTGCTGAGAGAGCCAGGCAACATACGCTGCCTTATAGAACTGACTGGCTCAACACTGTGTCCACCACGGATACCTTTTGTGCCATTCAGATCCACATCTCTATTTCTAATCCTTCCGGAATTGTGAGTGACCTCTCTTTTGGGGGAAAATTGAGAACAAGAAGATTTTTGGTTTTGGTTTTGGTTTTGGAACAGTAGACTTTAACACTACAGGCCGTTTAGGAGGCACAACTGGTGCTCATTATTTTTCCATACAACACTGCTATTTAAATTCCTCTCATCCTCAGCTGTCACCTCTGCTTGGGATGACAGTGGCTTCTGTTGCTACAGTGACTTATCATGCCTGAGGGATCTGAGCCCTTGATCACCATGTCCTTCTTGTGTCAGACTGTAACACATGCCCATTTCCTCTGACAGCCAGAAGAGGGAATATTGAATGGCACCCATGAGGATCATGTGACTGCCATACGAATGTTTTCCTGCCTCCATTGTGTTACAGTCAGTCTAACTCCTCCTTTCAGTCAGGGTCAATGCCCACTGTCGGGATGGTGATTCGTTTCCTCACCTGCTCATCCCTAGATCCAAGGAATTTAAGTGTCCAGACAGCAGCCATTACCCATTGTTGAACAGGACTCTTACTGAGCTGCCATGTAAGACTGAGACCACTAAGCTTACAGCTTCCAAAGTCACAAGAATGAAACACAGAAAGTACCCCCACAGGGAGGAGATTTGAGGAAGCACAGAGTTATTTTCCATTTCTACCTTTATGTATTTGATACAAGTTCCCAGTTTGGAGAAATAAAAATGACAGATTATACTCATATCCCCATTACATTGTGTTCATATTCACCTGGGAAGCTGCCATGCACCTGTTTTTATTGCTTAACTTGAAATACTGAAGTTTAAATAATGTTGATTATAAAGTGAAGGGAAAGATTAGATGGGAAAGTAGTATAATTTTAATTGCAAGTTTAACATTTTATCCATGTTTTAGACATACAAAATAAAATCCAACTGCTTTGTCTCTAAAATACGTACACACACATTGGGAAGATAGTCTATAAATTATTAAATTTGCATTTTTTATTAGCTAGGTTAGTAGGTTACTGAAAACAGCATGTTTGCATACATTATATAGATAGAAAGGAACAAAGAAAGTTAGGAATATAGAAAATGCTAATACAATCACCATGACTGACCTGCCCACTCTACTAGCTTCTAACACTCTCATAGAAGGTCTTCATTGTAGGTATTTTTAATTCCAAATTTCACTGCTGAATAAATTGGTGCTCAAAGAAAAGTTGGATAACTTGACGAAAGGCATATGATTCATAAATGTAACTAGATGTTAAAATAGAACTCATTTTATCTCAGACAGGCCAGTGATAACACCATATGACAGACATGCTAAAACCTCGTAAAATGAGTCCTCCGGGGTGATTTTATGCAAGAGGAGAAGCTGAGCAGTGGAGGGAGAAAGTTCTGAAAAGAGTAAATGTGGGAGTGGGAGAGCATTCTTCTCACCTTAAGCCAAGTATGGACTCTATTCTGGAAAGCTGCCTGGATGGGGCAAGTTAGCACCATTTTCCAGATCAGAGTAGTCAATATCGATGAGCCAAAGAAGACTGTCACAGACATTAGCAAGTCCCAGTGCCAGAGGACAACATGTAAGACAGATCCTAATTCACTCTTTCTCTGGGATAACAACTGAGGAATTGGCAATGGGAACTATTAAGAGGAGCAAGAGCTGGTGGGATAAAGAGAGAACTGACTGTTCTAGGAGCAGCCACTTCCCCCCTACTTTTGGTTTCTTGGCTGCGAAGAAGCACGGAACTTGGGCAAAAGATAATTGTAAGTGGATTAAGGGTTGCTGTTGCCAACAGTTAGGTCAAACTAGAGGTTAAAGGGATTAAATGCATAGTCCTCTAGATGGCCAAGGGTATCCAAGACTTCCAACAGCAGCTGTAAATAATTTTACAAAACTGCAAAGTCAGAGGGAACAATTCCCACACAGCTACTTTCTGTTCAGACACCAGCTGCAAGCTCATTGGTCCCAGGGCTGCCCACACTTCTAACCAGCTGTTTGTACACCAGAGGTCTCAAGGGACTCCTTTGGGTTTGATAATTCACTGGACTGGCTCACAGATCCGAAGAAAGTGCCATTCTTATGATTACAGCTTTATTAACCTCAGTGTCATTGATGTGGGGGAACCAGAAAAAAAAATCATCTGACTTCAGGGTCCAGAGATTTTGTTGAGGTTTCTTTATGTATTCAGGATTGATTCAATCAGGGACCTTGTGATTCCCTTGGATTCCAGTCCAGTCTCTCTAGCAGCAGGCTGATATCACTGGCTCCAAGTTCCAACCACCTAATCACATCTCTTTCTATCATGGCCAGCCTCCACCTTAAGACTATAGCCAGTGGTGGGCATTTGGGGTAATTGTTAAGTCCTTGCTTGAGATACCAGCATCCCATATTGGAATGCCCAAGTTTGAATCCCAGCTCTGCTTTTTCTTCCAGCTTCAATTAATGAGGCACCAGTTGATGATGCAACTAATCGGGTCCCTACCCCCGACATGGGAGGCCAAGATTCAGTTCTCAGCTCCAAGCTTTTTCAGCCTTGCCCAGTGCTGGCTGTTGCAGGCATTTGGGAAATGAACCAGTGGATGGGTGCTCCCTCTGACTCTTCCTCTCTTTGTTCTCTCTCTACACCTCAAAAATAAAATGAATAAATAAATACAGAAATTTAATAAATGCTTAAAAAGAAAAGATTATAGATTAAATCAGCTCCACCCTAAGTCATCCCCTTAGTCTAAGCAGTTATGTGTGGTCAGGGGCATGACCAAGAAAAACAAAGACACTCCTACCACTGTGGAAATTCCAGAGGTTTAAAGGCTGCCGCTCAGGAGCTGGACAAAGACCAGCTCTCTCTTTGGATATGATTAATTCTTCACTGAACATGAATTATTATTTTGAAGGGTTGCATGTTTACATCAAAATGGCATTGTTCTTGTAAACTGTAACTAAAAGTGATTTAAAATCCAAGGACAGAGAAAGAGCTTGTCTGGTGAGAGGACTGCAAGGGTAGAGGGAGAATGGAAGGCTACCCGTGATTACATATTCTTCAATACAGCTGTTACCTATGAAACAGGGCATATTTCGAACTTGAATTTCTAAAACATCAAAATCCAGCCACTTTCCTTATATCAGGTGGTGGTATTTTACAATTTTCTGTGGAAATAGTATTACATTTTTAGGTTCAAAAATCATAATATTTTATGTGCCTATATTTTTAGATATTCAAAATAGAAAACTTTACCAGTACATTCAACATATTTACTTATGTGTATTCTTTAACCCAGGTAGGACAACTCTTTTGAGAAGACTTTATGAATAATTTGTACGAGTTTTCTCATGTTAAAAGTTAACAGAGAGAAAAGTTGAATTAATAATATGCTTCAATATAAATGACTATATCATGGAGCTATGCCTCATCTTTTGTCATCTTGCATCATTTGAATATCAACATTAGTGCAACAAAAGTTGAGTTGTTCAGAAAGCTAATTTGCAAAACAACATTAGTGAATCATAAGCAATAAACTCATATTATCATGTAAAAAACTGATCATTGCCTGCCTTCAGCCTTGTGAGAGGAACACATGCTCCTCATGGGAGGCAAAGGAGTTGAAAGTGACAAGGATTGCTTTCATGTGACATGTTCGTATTCTACTTTATAAAAACATGAGATATTAATTTTCACTTAAGTTTCAATAATTTGCAAATGATTTTCAAATTTAACTCAATACAATAAGTAATTACAAAATGCCATTTTTTCCTTTGGATAAGATTTCATTATTTCCAAGTGAAAGTTGTTAGCAAGTATCAATTTCATATGAGAAAGGAAAGCGGATTGGAATTCTCTAGTCGTACCTTGGAAATTTATATCCTAAATAAAAGTTAAAAAAAAAAAAAGTCTTTTGTTGTAAGACACCAAATGGTAAGACTATGTTTTAACCTATCCACAAAGAGCATTTATTCCAAGGAAAATTCTGAGGTTGATTTTGATTTTTCTTCTTACCTTCTTACCACAACTTGCTCTCGCATTGCTCATTTCAGCTTCCAGTGCAACGACTTCAGGCTGCCCCTTGATACCCGGGATCTGTGTCCAGGTTTATTCTCTATGAATGTCCCTTTTCAGGAGTTGAGCCTCTCCAGACACATCTTCCTACTTAAGATATTTGCCTGTTCTCAGAGCAGAGGTTCATTGGTATAACTGGTAGCCTGTTTGAATTTTCACAAGGAGTTATTTTCTGAAAATATTGGATTTAATCTAAATGCTGGAGGCTTGAGGTACTGGAGCAGAATACTTAAAGCAGAATCCCTTTTCCTAGTGGGAACTTATTTCTTTCCTGCTTAATCTGAGTAGTTTTATGAGGCACAAATTGCTGGTTTAAATGGTCGGTGGATGCCCAAGTTGATACCCGCATCACTTACTAGCTCTGTGACCTCATGAAAATTAGTTAAATCTGTTATGCTTAATACACTCACCTATCTCACAGTTTTGTGGTAAGGATTAAAGAAGATAATGTATGTAAAGTGCTTCTCTTGGTTCTCCCACACAGTAAGTGGCTTTCTGAACAACTCAACTCTTGTTCCAATCTCAATAAAGGTTAGCTATTAGTATTCCTATTTATGTATCATCTTGAAGCCCTTGGGAATCCTAATGAATAGAGCAGAAATCATTCTTACTTTTCTAAAGTTCAAGAAATACCTTTGTTGATCTGGTTCAGTGAGCAAAGGTTAAATAATTACTAGATTGGAAGGGCTTAAAGAAGCATGTGACTCGTGTTTTCCAGTCTGGTGGGCAAGGGTTTGTTTGCAGGTTTTTCTGATTAGCTGCCGCAAATTATGTCCTGCATAATATGATGGGGCTGACTGCTGATTTGTATGCTTTTCATGTACTTGCGAACGTGAAGGGAATAATACTGTTTTCTATGCCATGAAAGGCAAAATTGGCTTTTGTATTGAAGTTTGCATTATAAAGAGCAGAACAACTGTTCACCCTGCCTCTTATCCCTGGCACATGTTAAACGGGTGATTAAGTATCTGTAGTCCCAGAGCAAAAAAAAAGTCTACTCTTTGCACAGTTCAAATTACCATGAGAGTCATATATTTACCTTAAAATGTAAACAGTGATTAATTGTTTGTAGATAGGTGTACTATGATGACACAAATACAACAAATACAAACACCATTAACTATTTTAGCTCTGGATTTTCACTTTATTCCTAAGATAATGATGGAGAAATGGCTAAAGTCTCAGGTTATACTGTTTCCCTTCACAGAATATATAAACAACATTCCTGGAAAGACACTGAAAAAGGAATTTTGCTTCATTTAAATTTCCTAGGAACTTGATGATGGCTACATGGAAAAACTGGGTTTGAAAATATCTAAGAAAGGAAAAAATCATTTCAAAGAATTTCATACTTTCCCAGCGGGGAACTGATCATTAAAATGAGTAGATGCACAGAAGTTCACAACTAGATCCGAAGTTCTAAACTTATTTTGTAGCCCTTTTGCCAAACAGTGAATCATATTCATAGTGAGCCAAATAAAAAATATATATATACATAATGACTATGATGCCACCTTATCATTACAGGCTGGTTATAGGTTGGTTAATTGATACTGCTCTGACACTGATGAAATCCCTCAACAATGGAGCACAGAGCATGTTTTGCCTCTCCCTTAGGAGCTGTGGTTTAGGAACAGTGGCCCTTTTCAGAGCTAAGTATTTCAGTGGCTAAATATTTCATCTACTTTCAGAAAATTAAACTAAAACACAGTGCCTTGCTCGTCAAATAGTGCAGGCTCTAATCATGCCTCAGGGATGTCAAGCTGCTACCCATGTTGGGACCAGGGCATTTTAAATGGATATTAAGATGGGATATGTTGTACAGTAGGCATGTGGACACATCTCTTATTTCTTCCTTCAAAAAAAGAACATAAAAAGAAAGAAGAAAAATGTAAGTCTATAAGATTAAATCTGTCTCACATTCAGAATCTTCTTATGATGTAATGAAACAAATGCAAGATTTATTTTTGGCCAAATGGATAAATAGGTATTTTTTGTTACAAACCTAATTGCATCAACCTAGTGGCATATCTTTATAACATCAGATAGACAAAGCCATTGAGATTCATATCAGATTTTCTCACCCTTGTTCAGCAGGAAAAAAAACTTTCACTCTTCCAGCAATCCTAGTTCCATTCTGATACTTGGGAGACACTTGATTTTCTTTTTAAAAACTATGCAGGTTAATTTGGTGATAAGGAGAAATAGGCACAGATACAACAAATGTAAAGATATAATAAAATTATCTCCACAAACCCATATTCCTATGTTTTGATTTTCATAGGAATTTCTTCAATGAAACTCTATTTTGTCTTCACTAAAGATCAGAACTCCTGTAGGTAATTTCTGTTGCCTACCTGATTATCCATTTATCCTGTTGATATTTCTCCTCTTAGTTGTAATGGATGTAGTCCTTTCAGACTGAACCATCTGTTTTAATATGACAATTCCATTTGTTTCTAACTTTGGATTTAGCTATTTCCCATGAAGAAAAACATCACAATGAAAAAGGTAGAAACCATTTTCGGAAGGTCCTCAGGTTGTGAAAACTCTCCTCACACCAAGATCAGCTCACTTTTGCTCTCCTTGGCTCTCTCCAGGGGTTTCTGCCTGGGCTCTCACTAAACGATTGGCTTTCATTACTTTAAGGGTCAAAGAGATGCCTCTTCTCATCACTGCCAGAAATGCTTCTCTCCTGTGCTCACAGCTTTCATTTCTTTGAAGCCTCTGTGCACTGTTTCCACTTGACCAAAACCACAGGGAGTTCAATTACGAAAGAATTACTCCCTTCTGAGAATTCTTAAAGCAAAACACTCCCAATTGTGCGATAAGATAGCGGAAGCAGTAAGTTCCCCATTCACTCCATAGGATGCTAAACAATGTCAAATAGAATCTCTGGAGGCTGATGCTTGGAGGGGATTTTTTTCAGCTACAGAAGGGCACATCCACGTAATGCCAGTGGAGGCAGTCTTGCTAATCCACTTCTGCACAGTTTAAAATGCTGGCCTGACTTCTCTCTCTGCCTAGAACTTTCCCCAATCATTCCTCTGATTCAGCAATGGTACACTCCAATGCGTCCTATCAAAAGGGATAATGACTTATTAAAAAAGGGTGGAAGCAATGTACATCTTATAACAAACTAGACTGCATTTGTTAATATCAACATTTATGGGAACAAATGTTTTAAGATGGTGCTGGGTAAACTTTTTGCTAATTCAGAGATTGATAGTCCAATATGGTTTTGAAAAGTGAAAGGAGAGAAGTTGTTATAAGCAACAAAAAAGAGATTATTTTTTCCTCATGGAACTGAACATTTCAAGAACAGGTCTGGCTTGAGGTGTGGGTTCATCTGGGATCCAATCAAGGTCATCAAGTTCCACTTCTAGGATTTGGTTCCTTTAGTTACTTTGGTTCCAAAATTATGTTCAGAGTGGGACTTTGGTAAATATTAATAATAACACTTTCAAGCCTCAAATCCTTTTGCCCAGGGGGAGTGTGTGCATTCATGTTATAGAATTCTCAGAACAGAATCTAAGTCTCATTCCATGAGATGCTCATCCTAAGATCAGTTACTGTGGCCAGTTGATAAAGCACTTTGCTTTTAGCCATAATATTCTTAAGAGAGGACTTGGCTAAAGATACACATTATGGCATGGGTAGCATAGAGAGAATATTTAAATCCACATGATTGGATATCAGTCCCAAGGGAGTGTACATAGAAATGAAAAGAAATCCAGGATGGAGGCCTACCTCATTAATATTAAGAAGTTGAGAGAAGAAGAAAAAAATAGGAAGCTCCAAAGCAGCAATCAATGGGTTGGAATAAACAAAGATAATTTGTTATTCTGAAAGCCATTGATCATTTCTTTTCTGGAAGAAAGGAAGAACTGACTGAGTGAAACATGGCTGGTAGACTGAGAAGAACAAGACTGGTAAGTGAAGGGCACCCAGGAGATCATCAACGACTGTGATAATAGTGATGTTTGTGAGTGGTGGGAACAAAACCTCATTTAAATGGGTTTACAAAAAAAAGGAGAAAATAAATTTGAAAGGGAGGTAGATGAATCTTCCAAGCAGTTAATTGCAAAAGGGGACAAAGAAATGGGAGATAGTAGTTAGGAAAGAAAGCAGAGTCATGGGAAAGGTTTCGTAAGCTGGGAGAAATAATGCTTTATTACAGTAATAAGAATGGCTTGCTTAAAAAGTTATTGTCAAAGAAGAGAGGGCAGTATGGTTGATGTGATATCCTAAAGGAGGTGAGAGATGTTGGGCTCTAAAGACAAATGCACTTGGGATGGAAGCATGAAAATTGTACCTCTAGTAACTGGGGGTGGGGGGTGTATACTAAGATGGGTGGGTAGGGGGTTAAATGCTAGGGTAGGAATTTGTGGAATTCTCCTGGTGACTACTCCAGTTTCTTGGTGAGGTGAGAAGATAGATCAGAATATGAGAGTAAAAATTGGGACAGAGGCTTTCAGTGGGAGAGAGAAAGAATGAAATAAATGTTAGGATAATGGGAGAGTGAATGGACACAGGGGTGTAACTGGAGCAGAAGTTTAGGTCCTGTTGGCCTCTTTGCATGATCCTGAGACCAACCAGCTTAGTTGGAGGCTGTGCGCCAGTTAAATTTAACATCTTGAGTAGAGTCATGGAGCTGATAAAGAGTGAGTTTAACCAGAATTATATTAGGCCTATAGATGAAATGGAAAGATACAAGGGGCTCAGGTGAGAAGGGGTTTCCTATCACTTTGTTTGCTTATACTACCATCTTCTCTTAGTAAAATTGTAGAAATAATCTCCAAAATGACATTTCTGACTTCATCCCATTTCTGTCGCATTTTTTCTCTGAGCTGTAGGCTGAATGAGTTTTTCTGAAGGGCAAGTTTGAGATAACTCTCATTTAAAAGTCTTCAATAATTACCCATTACCCAAGTCCTTGAATTGTTTCTGTGGACATTTATTATCTGGCCATATCATACTTTCTTAGGCTCCATTTCTTCCTACTGTCCCTGTTTCATATTTGTCCCATGTTCATATTCTGAACTTCAATGAAGTTCAAGTCCGGGCTCTCCCTAGTCTCTGGAATAACCTTCTCTCTGGTTTCACACTCTTCCTGGGTAGTCATGGTTGTCCTTCAGGACTCAGCTGGGATTCTGATTCTGGCTCATCCAGGTGGGCTGGCTCTGATCTTCCACTCTTGCCTGTTTCCACTCACAGATTTCCCTTGAAGAATATCTTTGTCCTGGAATGCTACTAATCTAGATTCTAGATTAATCCTTTCATTTTATATGTGGAAACAGGCTCATATTTATAAAAAAAAATAGTGGTAGTCTTGATTCCTTGCCCTTCATTCCAGTTCTTTCTATTCATGCAACTGAGAACTCTTCCCTGACTACTGCAGTCCCTTTGTTCCCAAACACTCACAGCTTATGGACCTTGGCCTCTGACAAGCAAGATGTCAGAGCTCTTCTCAAAGAACCCCTAATCTTAGGGGGAGACAAATGTCAACCCATAATGGTTCAATGCAATGAATCATAGGAGGTGCAATGTTAATAATTTCTAAATCTAGAATTGTCTCCATATGTATTGATTGCATTGCTCAAACTTCAACATGAATCTGCTCAGGAAGTGTTTCTTTGGTTACCTTTGTGTCTTCCATTGTTTCTTATCTGTCTAGATAAGGTTTATGCCCTATCAAGCCTAATTAAATTCACTGAAAGAATGTCAGTAATCCACTGTTTTGTACTTTCTGCAACAAAATGAAGATGTAGCTATACTAAGGGCCTGAAAAGATGTTTTGATTTTCTAGCTGGGATCAGAAGAAATATCAGTGGGAAGATTATAGTGACTTTGTAAAATGTATCCCTTTAAATCAGACTGCCTGGGTACAAAAGTACTTTCTGAATCAAATTTTTTCTCACTGTATTAGAAATTGTAAAAATTAAGTTGGAAAGAAATTTTTCAACTTGAAGTATACTGATAGGTAACACTGAACCATGTGCTTCTCAAGTAGTCTATCTGTAATATTTAATTTAATGGTCACAATGACTTGCTTCTGCCATTATCATCATTATTACTTTACAGGCAAGAAAAAAGCAGGGGCCTGCATTGCATTGCAGCAGGCCAAACTGTCATCCTGTATCAGAGCATCTGTCAGAGTTCTGGTTACTCATCTTCTAGTCCAGGTCCTCTCTAATGTCCTGGGGAAAGCAGCAGAGGATGGCCTCAGTCCTCAGCTCCTGGTTGGAGACCTCAGCCTGCCTGGCTCAGCTCTGACTGTTGTGGTCATTTGTGGAGTGAAGCAGCTTACAGAGGATCTCTTTTACTTTGTTTTGTGTTCTCTTACTGTCACTCTGCTTTTCAAATAAATAAATAAATAAATCTCTTTAAGAAACACAAAAGCACAGAGACTTTAAAGAATGCCTCAAAAATCATATAGTCAAAATATTACGGAATTGAGATTTTTTTTTTCATTTGACAGGTAGCGTTATAAACAGTGAGAGACAGAAATAAAGGTCTTCCTTCCGTTGGTTCACTCCCCAAATGGCCTCCATGGCTGGCATTGTGCCAATCCGAAGCCAGGAGCCAGGTGCTTCTTCCTGGTCTCCCATGTGGGTGTAGGTGCCCAAGCACTTGGACCATCCTCCACTGCCTTCCCAGGCCACAGCAGAGAGCTGGACTGGAAGAGGAGCAACTGGGACTAGAACCTGGTGCCCATATGGGATGCCGGCGCTGCAAGTGGAAGATTAACCAAGTGAGCCACGGTGCTGGCCCCTGGAGTTGAGATTTCTAACCCAGGCATCTGACTTAAAGGGATACATTTTACAAAGTTACTATAATCTTCCCACTGATATTTCTTCTGATTCCAGCTAGAAAATCAAAACATCTTTTCTTTCCGAATTACTTTGTTTTGGACAGAAGGATTGGATATGATTAGGAGGGCTGTGTCATACTCACATATAGAATTTCTCTGAACTTTTACTATACTATACTATATTCATTCCTGGGTAAAAACATGTTCTTATATTTTGTACAGCCCTCATCTTTTTACCACCTATTAACTCTAAAATAATTACCATGTACTTAATCATTCACATTTTCTGAGACTTGTAATAGAATTAGAACATTTGGAAACCAGATTTTCTTTATCTGGAAGAATTGAAAAAAAAAATAACTGAATGAGAAGAATTGAAAACCCGATTAGCCTGGATGAAATGCAATTGTGTATTTCCCCCAAATAAAACTGCCACAAATTTAAAATTCTTTTTGTATCCTACGATCAACCTATTATGCAATGATTAATGGCCAGAGCAATTTGTTCTCCATCAGACAGAAGCTAATATTAGACAACCTCTACTCATAAGCAGACAGACTACTTTAAGCTTCCTTTCAGAACTGGGCCAGCTCTCCAGAGAACCCAGGCTCCCTTATTTGGAGATGGATCTATAAATTGACTAATACTCACACACAACAAAAAGGCTTTTGGGAAAGCCTTTGAGAAGGTCAACCTTCCTACCTGCCACTCACTAAAGATAAATGAAGGAAGACAGCTTTTATTTTTGCTTTTCTCGATCAAGGATCTTGCTATACTTATGGTATACTGTGGTCACATGTTGGGTCTTTCTATGTTTGTAGTATATGATACTGTGCTCATGAACTTAAACATAGGATTTATGATTCTGCTGTTAGGACAGTCCCATACCATATATTTTCCTTATGATATTTTACAAATCTTAGAGATATTTCCAGAAGCCATCCTGGGCTTTCGGGCAGCTAAAGGATAAATGGAAAGCACTATTAACACTTTCAAAGACTTAGAATGTAAGGACAATAAAGATTTCTAAGGGCCGGCACCATAGCTCAATAGGCTAATCCTCTGCCTTGCATCGCCGGCACACTGGATTCTGTCCCAGTTGCTCCGCTTCCAGGCCAGCTCTCCGCTGTGGCCCAGGAGTGAGTGGAGAATGACCCAAGTCCTTGGGCCCTGCATCCCATGGGAGACCAGGTGCTTCTCCTGGGAAACCAGGTGCTTCTCGGATCAGCTCGGTGCGCCGGCCACAGCGCACCAGCCTCAGAGGCCATTGGAGGGTGAACCAACGGCAAAAAGGAAGACCTTTCTCCCTGTCTCTCTCTGTCCACTCTGCCTGTCAAAAAATAAAAATTAAAAAATTAAAAAAAAGATTTCTAAGGAAGAAATGTCAACAGAACAAGCAACGGTCAAATGTGCAAGAAAATCAGTAAAAGGCCATTGCCTTTGTAAACATCAGAGAAGTTCCTCCTTTAAAGTCTTAATCTTGTTAAGACAAGAATTTGTCAATCAACTCAGTGGAAAAATTGGATTATTCTTTGACCCATGGTTGAATGGGTTGCGTAAAATGTTTCAGGATAAGAAATTAAATAAAAATAAATTTAATAAATTCAAATTTTCCTGGATATGGGGCATAAATATTCTGAAGCTACCATCTTTTTTTTTTCCTACCAAAAGGGATAAATTGCTGGTGAAATAAAGACCTCCAGGGAGTGTATAAAAGATACTCTCCAGGAAAAAAAAAAAAAAGAATTTTCCCTCTGCTCAATTATTACTGGAAACCCTGGTGCTACTTCCAGCATTCCTTTTGTCAGCCATAATCCATTGCATTTGCATACATTGTGCATAGTCACTCTTACATACATTGGTGATGGTTTTCCTTAATAGCTATATCCTTCTTCTTCCAACATAGTAATAATTTTATTTTTATTTTTGGTTGATGTCAGGATTCTGATTTATAGCCAAATGAAATAAAATTAGATTATCTCATGTATCTGCCACTTGCAATTCTTGTCTAAAGTGGAGGGTGGACATTCTTGTGAGACTGAACTCTCAGTTTGTGGGATCTGGGCTAGCTTTAGGCTATTAGTATCAAAGCTATTTGGTATGGGACTCCTACACATCTGGTATAAGAAGTTCTCTGTAGAATTTGGAAACAGAAAACAACAAGCTTGTTTTTCCTAAACAGCTAGTAATAGCAAGAAATTATTACCAACTGTAGGTCCAGAGACACAAAAGGGCAGAGTAGTCACTAGAATCCAGAGTTTGAGCACCTCCCCAGATGAGCTGTAACCACTGGTAGAGGAATGCAGCTAGACCTGCAGGTCCTATAGAGAAGCAGCTAAGGAAATAAATACCCTGATCTCTCTCTCCTACTACTTGGATAGTTTTGTTAACATTCCCAAAACTGATTTGAGGAATTATGTATAGGACCCCCAAAATGGATCTACTTCCTGATGTATAAGAAGTAACACTGACACGAGAGTGGTAGAGGGGAGTAGGTGTTCATTTTGCAATGCACAGAGTGAGGAGTCAGACAATTGTTAGTCAATTCCCCAACTCTCTAAGTGGTTGGCAGTGATGAATCTCATTGATTAAAGTAGGGGTCAGATATGCATGATCAGCTATTTGTGGGTCTCTGGTTGGCCCACAGTACTCATAGCCTTCTTTTGTTTGGTCAGTGATAGAAAGTCAGCATGTTTCTTCTGTGATGACAAAGTGGTCTCAGGAATCCACGGAGATTGGGTGCTACTGTCTTTGAACTGCTCCTGCTAGTTCCCATAAAGCTGTCAGAATAAAGGCTAGCATTGAAGTGTACAATATTGAATTCTAAAGTTTTGTGATTGGGGTCTTATAGCACCAGTCTTATCCTAGTGTCATCCCTTTAATTTAGCACATTAATCTTTAGCAAGAAGTTGACTTGTGATTATCAAATAGAAGACATAGGAACTGCAAGCTAAGAGAGAGCAAACTGAGGCCTGATAAAGTCTGCTTCAAAGGGGTAGGGACTTCTATTGTTGCTTTGCATTGAGGGACTCCAATCAGAAACCAGGAGGCAAAAGAACTTATTGTCCCAGCTCATGGAGGTCAGGTCAGTGCAAGATGGATAGGAGGGGAATGTAGAGACAGTCTCCACCACCCCTGCCATGATGCCTCCTTAGCCAGACTTGATGACCCAAATCTTATTTCACTTATAGTATATTTGAACATAGTACTTACTATACCTGAAATTTACCTTTATGCTCCATTCTTCTTTTTTTATAAAGACTCATTTACTTATTTGAAAGTCAGAGTTACAGAGAGAGAGAGAGAGAGAGAGAGAGAGAGAGAGAGAGAGAGAGATCTTCTATCTGCTGGTTCATTCACCAAAATGCCACAATATTCAGGGCTGGGCCAGGGTAAATCCAGGAGCCAGGAACCTTCTCTGGGTCTGCCACGTGGGTGACAGGGGCGCAAGGACTTGAGGCATCTTCTGCTGCTTTCCCAGACCATTAGCTGGGAGCTGGTTCAGAAGTGCAGGGACTCAAACCAGCACCCATATGGGATGCTGGCATTGTAGATGATAGCTTAACCCATTATGCCACAGTGTCGGTCCCTATTCTCCATACTTCTAGGACAATCACCCTTCCAATAACCCAAGATCTATTTGTCTGAAGATCTATTTTAAGACTCAAAACAAGTCTTCGCTCCCCTGGGCAGTAGGTACTATGTCTGTTCCTGATATGTAGCTGAAATGGTTAGAATTAGGCTCAGCTGCATAATGCAGAAAAAAACAATAAAAGATTGGCTTAAACCTGATAAATATTCATTTCTCACTTAAGTAAATTAAATCTACCTAGGAAAACCCACAATCATCAAGGAAGTATCCTGTAGGAAATGAATGAACTCACCTCAACGTATTGGAGCCTGGGTCCAAGAAGAAATGGGCTGCAGAACTTACAATTGTCGGTTACAGTTTTCATATGGGTAGGCACTAGTTTCTACAGACTTATAGTAACATCCAAGAAGAATCGTTAGGTAATATTTAGCTATAGTGTACCATTTTATGAGTATATTTTCAAAATAAATAAAAAAACAGAATAAAGTGATGATAAGGGAGGACTGAAACTCACAGCAAAAACATTTTCTTTCAATAACACGCACAAAAATTGTAGTAAATTGGGTTTATTCTTGCTAAATTTTTGAAAATAGGACTCCAAATAATTTGCTCTCCAATAAGGCTAATCATTGCAAATTATATGAAAGTACATTTGCAGAACCAGCACAGAAAGATATGAAGAATCCTGCCAACAATGGTCTAGTTTTCATACTACAAGAAGCCTGAGCTAATAGGTGAATGAGAAGTTGTCGACTCAATACTCCTGGGAAACTGTAGGCATCACAAATAGTAAAAGCATCTCGTGTCCATTCATCGTTCCAGTATCAGACATCATCTGAAAAGATGCCACATTCGGAGGGCATCCCTACCATCTGCTGTTACGTCCTGCACCTTATCAGAGAGGAGCAAATGATTGCTGCATGCTTCTTAATTCTTGGAAGGATAATTTGGGAGGCAATCAAACCCTTTTTAAAAAAAACTAGGATGATAGGAATGATTTCAGAGGAAGTAATTTTGCTCATTTGTAATTTTGCAGTGACTATTAAGATATAGCTGTATAGCTATCAGGACGTAGGGTGAATATTGTGTTTGTGCTCTAGGATGTGGTGGGTGTCGTTAGTGACCTAAATGTTTCTACTGGGGCTTTCCTGATCTCTCCCATTCCTGTTGTTGCTTGCCTTGTTCTTCCCCACCCTTCTTTGCATAAATGTCTCTTAAAAATTAATATTAAGTAATATACAGAGTTTTAAAAATTATTTTATTAAGAATAAGTGAAACATAACTTTTCAAAGAAAATAATCTGACATAACACGAGAGGCAAAGAGGCTGAATATTAGATAGTGTCATGTATAAACAGCAACTTTACTGGCTTATGAGAATCCGAGGAAGGAAGGAAGAAATAAGAAACAGAAACAGGGAAGAAGAGAGGTAGGGAGAACGGGATGGGAAAATAGAAGGAGATAAGAATACGCCTTTAAAAAACAAGAAGGTTTGTGAACTGAATGAACTGATTTTTAAAAAAGATTTAACTATTCCTTTGAAAACCAGAATTACAGCGAGAGAAAGGAGGAGACAGAGGGAGAGAGTGAGAGATCTTCCATCCTCTGGTTCACTTCCCAAATGGCTCCAACGACTGGGACTGAAGCCAGGAACCAGGAGCTTCTTCTAGGTCTCCCATAGGGATGGGCAGGGCCCAAATACTTGGACTGTCTTCTGCCGCTTTCCCAGGAACATTAGGAGGGAGCTGGATTGAAAGTGGAACAGCCAGGACTTGAACCAGTGCCCTATGGTATGCCTGCATTGCAGGTGGCTGTTTAACCTGCTGTGCCACAACGTCAGCCCCTGAATGAACTAATTCTGACTAGTGCTATGGCACTTGAGATTCAATAACACAACTATAACTTTTTAAAGACATTTTACAAATTAGTAAAGCAACAATTATAAAAGTACCATTGTCTTATTACATTTAGAAATACATTTGGTAGAGTTCTGAAGAATTTTATCCAACTGGCAGAGACTTAACACATTCTATTGATCCATTAAGTCTGAAGAGAAAACGTGGGAATAAACTTCTAACTACATTTTTTTACTGCTCTGGGGACATAAAAGGAAAACATATCAATTATGATTCAGACATTGTTCTCAGGCTGATATTATAGAACCGAATTTAAATTAGGCTTGACTATGAAGGAGTTTGCTACAGGTGCTCCAGGATAGAAGTATGTATTCTGGTTTAAATGTTAATTCCAAAATGCAAAAGCCCCAGGTTTGCTTGCATATGTCTTGGTGGAATCAGCTAGAAACAGTTTTATCTGTCCTTGAAAAAAGGTTTTAAAATTGGCTCTCAAGTTTCATCTTCCATATGGGCAGCCTAAAGCAGGCCCTGCTGAGATGGCATATTAAGGTCCCAAATATGCCTTCAGTCTACACATGGATTCCCAGGTTGACAATAAATATTTAAAGAGCTGCTGGTGTGTCATGAAAACAAAACTGTACCTTGTGTCTATGTAGGATGGTTTATAAATAAATCTGTTTTTCACTTCTTTGTGTCTAGTCATTTTTGTATAAAGGGGCTGAGCCAGCTGCATTTTCAATGGCTCACCAGTACCTTGAGCCATGTAGCTGAGTCACATAGTCTTAAGAAGTTACAAAGAGGTGCCGTGTGTTCTGGGGATTCTACCAATATACACATTCATGTTTCCAGCAGAAAACAGAGACATGTGGTTCAGAGACAAAAAACTAATGCCACTTGTGCAAAAGTAAGTCTCTTTATTCACTTATCTGATGAGAATACTCATTATAGGAACTGATAACTTTTGAGTTATCAGCAGCAACGAAAGAAAATGTTCCAAAGTTCAAAACATAAAAAGCTAACAAACATAAGGATGAGCCTTCAGCAGAGTGGTTAAGATACCCACATCCTACATCAGAATGCCTAGGCTCAATATCCAGCTTTGACTCTAGCTGCTTGCTAATGCAGACCCTTGGAGGCAGCAGTGATGGCTAACGTGGTTTGGTTCTGGTCACCTTCGTGAGAGCCCAGGATTGAGTTTCTGGCTCTTGGCTTTGGCTCCCTGACCATTGTGAACATTTGGGGAGTGGACTAGCAAGACAGGAACTTTCCATCTTTCTTTACCTCTCAAAAAGAGAAGAAAGAAAGAAAAAAGAGAGAAAGAAAGAAAGAAAAATACAAATCTTAATATATATGAAGTGATGGATGACAATCGTCCTAATTTAATCATTAAATGTATGCATGTATCAAAATAATACATTTTATCCCATAAATATGTACAATAATTGTGTCAATAAAACAAATAATCTAATAAAATAATATTGAAAAGTAAAATACATTTCATCATTCAAGATAATGAGCAAATACAGATTGAATCTCTTTTTTTCCTAAGTGCCCAATCAAGATCTACGCTCTAACCCTCCCATATCTTTACCATTTCCTAAGGAAAAAAATATTGTTCCTCTTAGCATTTATACCAAGTACTAAGATAATTCCAATCTAGGTTTCTTTGGGAAAAAATTTTAAAAATGATTATGCAGTGGCTGGCTGTGGCGTAATGGGTAAAGCAGTCGCCTGCAGTGCCAGCGTCCCATGTGGGTGCTGATTCAAATCCCTGCTGCCCCACTTCTGCTCTAGCTCACTGCTTATGGCCTGGGAAAGCAGTACAAGATGTCCCAAGTGCTTGGGCCCCTGCACCCATATGGGAGATCCAGAAGAACTCCTGGTTCCTGGCTTTGAATCAGTGCAGTGTTGGCTGTTGCAGCCATTTGGGGAGTAAACCAGAGGATGGAAGACTTTCTCTCTCTCTCTCTCTCTCTCTCCCCTGTAACTCTGCTTTTCAAATAAATAAATCTTTTAAAAAAAGATTATGCCAATCTCTTTATACATTTAATATTTCTTACTTACATATGAGGAAACTGAATCCAAGGATGTTTAAATAACTTCGATCTCTCGGCCAGTAAATATTACATCTATTCAGGAATGAATCCAAGTCTGTATGATTAGAAAATTAGTGTCCTTAAGTGAGTCAACTAGAATGTTTTTGTAGTAAATAATTAAATTTGGTTTTATGGTTATTATGTTGGCCTATGGGTATTATCCAAACTATATCAGAAAAATATAATTAGAGCAAGATATAATCATGGTGTAAAATTCCAATTCTCTTAATATATATAGGAAATGTTACTTAACTGAACAGTAAATGCTGGATGTGATCCTGAAGTCTCATGTTTCCCTTAGGTATCTGTAATTGACAAGATATTTCCAAGGTGTCTCAAGATATACTTAGGGATAAAATCAACAAATACAGGCTTGCTGTTAGTATAAGTAAATAGAAAAAGAAATTTTGACCCAGTGCTATGGGAAAAGCAGTGAAAAGATGGCCCAAGTCCTTGGGCCCCTGCACCTGCATGGGACACCTAGAGGAAGCTCCTGGCTCCTGGATTCGGATCAGCAAAGCTCCGTTCATTGCAGCCAATTGGAGAGTGAACCAGTGGATGGAAAACCTCTCTCTCTCTCTCTTTCTCTCTCTCTCTCTCTCCGCCTCTCCTCTCTCTGTGTGTAACTCTGACTTTCAAATAAATAAATAAATCTTTAAAAAATTAAAAAAGGAAAAGAAAGTGTTTATCTTGTCACACCGATATGTTTTTAATGGATTGATTCCAATCTGTTACCATCTTCTTAATGTCCTTAATGAAGAATTGGACAGCATATTTATTGTTTTCACACAATAAGATTATTGTTGTGAGAAAAATACACTGGAGAAGCAGGATCAAATGGTATATAGAGAGATTAAAACAATAAGTTAGTCTTTAGAAATCACATTTGACAAAAATTACTGTAAGTTTTAGTCCTTTGTTCTGGAAATCCAAGTACCATCTTAGGGAAACAGAATAGCAAATATAGGAGAAGAAAGTGGAAACAATGGGAAGATTAGTGTTTTTCCTCAATTTTCAGACCAAAGTAAACCAATAGGCTAATGTGAGTGCCTCAAAACAAAACAAAACAAACACACACACAAAAAAAAAAAGAGAAAAAAAGAAATTTCTGTCTGAACTAACACACATTGTGAAGTAACCATCTCCCTTAACGAATGCAGAATCACCCAGACGTTAGATTGTCTCCCACATGAGGCTGCTGCGTGTAGGCAAGGGCATCTGATAAAGCAGAGGTTATAAATGGTGAATTCCTCTGCATTTTCCTTATAACTCAACTACTGGGAATATAGCTGCCATCCGGAGGGCTGATAACAGTGTGCCGTGCCCTCTCCCATTTCCAGCCAGGATCAAATGTGAATTTTGCATATTCTTCTGATCTTGGGGGAAATTTTCAGAAGTTTTGCTCAACACTAACAGAAAACAAAAGAGAAATTACTAGAGATTTCAAGGTACCTACAAATAGTTCATCTCAAAGATCTGAGAATGCAAATTTTCCCAAAAGAAAGAGGAGACATTTGTCTCTTGTCCTGAAGGAGCTCATACACCTTCGTTGTCCAGACCAAAGTTACCTCTATCTCTTACCTTTACCTCATTTCAGTGATGCCACTTTTCGATTCATCTTCCAGGAACCAGTTGCCTAAAAACCTTGTTCCCTTGACATACATTATGGTCTTCTCTTTAGCTCAGCATTTAGGTCTGAGAAATAAGAATCTTCAACAATAATTAGCAGATTTCAATTTCACCTTTTAGGTGATTCTTGATTATATTGTATACTTATAAAGAAACATTATTCTTTTGTGCTCCAAAGAATAATAACATTCTAATCCACAATGTTTCCCTCAAGACACTTTACAAAAAGGTTGTATGGTTAGAAATGTTTGGAAATCATTGCAATATGTTCATGCTTTGGGGAGCTACCAGGCACAATGACATATTAAAGGTTCTCATGTGTCTTGTGACTTAAAAGTCTCTTCAGGGCAGACATTTAACCTAAAACATCACTGAACATCCATATTACACATTAGAGAGCCTAGATTCAAGGCCACGTTCAGGCTCCTGACTCCAGCTTCAGAGTAATGCAGACTCTTGAAGGCTGTGATGATGGCTGAATTAATTCAATGGATCCCTGCCACCTGCATGGATGGGGTTCTCTGCTCCTGTCTTCAGCCCTGAGGTTGCACCTTGTCTTATGTGGATACCTGCAGAGTGAAGCAGCAGATGGGAGCTCTATGTCTCTCAAACAAACAAACAAGTTGTTGAAATTTACATTAACTGAAATTTTCCAAGCTAATTTAGCCAGGAAACAATTATATATATGTGTTACATCAGGGTATAGTACCTATGAACTCCTATGGAACTCAGTTTGTATAACAATGCCCTAAACCAAAGAAATATACAGCTAGACTTTTCAAATAACACTTTTGAGAAATTTATTTATATGAAAGGTACAAATTTCATATATTTCATATCCATCCTTCCTCCTTCCCTCCACCCCTCTCTTGCTCTCACTGTCTCTCCTCCTTCCTTTCTTAGTTTTCTTTTCATTTTTGCACTGACATACTTTGAATTTACTTTATAATCGCAAACTTAAGACTCCACTAAATAAAGCATTCAGTAAGTATTAATAGAAAAAAACTAGAGCCGGTGCTGCGGCTCACTTGGCTAATCCTCCGCCTGCGGCTCTGGCACACCAGGTTCTAGTCCCGGTCAGGGTGCCGGATTCTGTCCCAGTTGCTCCTCTTCCAGTCCAATTCTCTTCTGTGGCCTGGGAAGGCAGTGGAGGATGGCCCACGTCCTTGAGCCCTGCACCTGCATGGGAGACCAGGAGGAAGCACCTGGCTCCTGGCTTCGGATCAGCGCAGTGCACCAGCCACAATGCACCGGCCGTAGCGGCCACTTGGGGGGTGAACCAACGGAAAAAGGAAGACTTTTCTCTCTGTGTGTGTCTCTCTCTCACTGTCTAACTTTGCCTGTCAAAAAAAAAAAAAAAGAAAAAGCTGTTCACAGGAGTATAGACAAAGACTATACATGATAATCAAATCTCAAGATTTCTATTTCACTCATATACATTACTGTTTTTAGTACTCTGTATGTTAGTTACCACAAATCAGAGAAAAAATTTATTTATCTTTTTGGGATTGGCTTATTTCACTAAGTATTGGTCTCCAAATGCATCCATTTTGTTGTGAAAGAGTTTCATTCTTTTTATGGCTTAGTAGTATTCCATCACGTATGTCTACCATATTTTCTTTATCCTCACCAGTTGATGCACTGATCTGAGCTAATTCCATATCTTAGCTATTGTGAATTGAGCTGCTATAAACATGGTGGTACAGATAACTATTCCATGTGCTGATTTCCTTTCCTTTAGGTAAATTCCCAGCAATGGTAGATCTGCGGTAGATCAGTTTCAGATTTTTGAGGGATCTCCATACTGTCTTCCATAATGGTTATGCTAGTTTACAATTCCCAACAACAATGTACTGGGGTACTTTTTCCTCCACATCCTTGTCAGCATTGGTAATTTTTTTATTTTTGTATGATTGCTGCTGAGGGTATGGCCAAGTAGGGTCAGCAACGATGCCACCTGCCTTTACCTGGCCAGCTCTCCTCCCAGGCCAGCTAGGTAATGGAAGTCAACAGGGTGCCTTCCCCAAGGAGGTTCACACCTCCCTTAGGATGCACCCCATGTGAAGAGATTGCTAGGTCTGGGCCTCATTACTGGCAAGGCCTTAAAGCCCATCAGATTTTTATCAGGCCTCTTCTGTCAGTTTCTCAGTCGGAGAATTTATTTGTGGCTCAGACAGCACCTTTCTTAGGTCCTCCAATAATGACTCTGTTCTTTGTTCTAGACCCTGTCTAGCACACATGGGACCTCATTCCTTTGTAATCATAGCCTCTACTCTTACATCAATGGCTCTACTCCTGACCTGTGTGTATTGATGGTCCTCTCCCTCACTTAATGTTGTATGATTGTTCAGGATTTCCCTACAGACAAACCCCTCTACCTGCAAAGGATGAGTGGCATTTCTCCTGGTCTTGGTTGGGGTCAGCGTCAAACCACATTCATCAAACAGTCTTTACAAAGGTCCAGAGACACCCCCCACCCCAATTTCCTCTCTTCTATGAAATCCTCTCATTACCTGGTTAATGCCACTCTGAGGCTCTTTGGCTGCTAGTCTCACCCTGTCTTTTATACTACCATGTCTGTTTTTATACTGCCATGTCTGTTTAAGTGTTTAGAGGAGGTGATAATGGAACTAACCAAAGCGTTCACCAACCAGGCAGTCAGCCAAATGCTAGTACAGGGGTATACTTGGTTCCCCACCCAGGAGACAGAGGCTTGAGACATCACCCCATACCAGCAGAGAGTACCTCATCGACCCATGTCAGCAGGAAGTAGCTCTGAAGACAGATCATCATCCCTCTACCCCTCTTGGACTTTTGGGCTGATGTAATCCCACACAATGCCTACTTTATAAAAAAACCAAGGAGGGAATGTTAGTAAAATGGTGCAGTCTTTTCTATGGTGCAAATTACACCCTGGACAACATCCTAGGCTCTAACCCCCGCCACCATTACTGAAAGCCAGGTGGCCACAAGGCCCAACCACCGGTGTCAGTTCCGCCCCCATCCTAGTGGGTTTCACTGCCCCTACTTCCCTGCCCTCCTCGGCAAAGTTTTAAGAGGACCTGTTCTGTACATTGTGAATTAATACTATAACTAGCACTCCAACAGTATTTTCAGTTTGTGTCTCTATGTGAGGGCAAACTGTTGAAATCTTTACGTAATATGTACTAAACTGATCTTCTGTGTATAAAGAGAATTGAAAAATGAATCTTGATGTGAACAGAAGGAGAGAGGGAGCGGGAGAGGGGAGGGTAGCGGGAGGGAGGGAAGTTGTGTGGGGGAGAGCCATTGTAATCCATAAGCTGTACTTCGGAAATTTATATTTTTTAAATAAAAGCTTTATTAAAAAAAAAAGAGGACCTGTTCCTGATCTCTCTCCCTCTCTCTGTCTCTCTGTCTCTCTCTCTCTCAATCTCTCTCTCTCTCTCTCTCTCTCTCTTTTGCTCTCTCTCTTACGCTCTCCTTCTCCCTCTTTTTCTTTCTTTGCCCCTTCCCTCCAGTCTGTCAGGTTTCCCCCTATAAACCCTTTCCCTTAACAAAAATAAATAAATAAAATAAACTGTCCTTTCTCCAGGGAGTGATTTTTAGCTTTATTTTTTTATCAAAGATGAGTTTATCGTAGATGTGCAGATTAATTTCTGGGGTCTCTTATCTGCTCAATTAGTACCTGTGTCTATTCTTGTGCCAGCAGCAGGCTGTTTTGATCATAACTGCCCTGTAACATGTCTGAAACCTGATATTGCGATGCCTCCGGCTTTGTTTTTATTATTTAATATTACTTTAGGTATCCAAGGTCTCTTGTGTTTCCATACGAATTTTAGGGTTGTTTTTTCTTGATCTGTCTATGTTCTCACTAAACTAGGGTCTTTTTGCTTTTTATTAGTTAACTTTTTATTCAGTGAAGTATTAAGCCCAAGATCCCACTCTCACGGTCTCATTTAACCTTTATTACCTCCTCAAAGGAATTATATCCAAGCTCACTCACCCTGGGAGTTACAAATATGACTTTCTTATATGCACAGCTCAGTCCATATCAGAGGAAGAACAGAGAGAGTGTTTAGAGATGAGCATTTAGTTGCTACAAAATCAAGGAAACCACTATGCATTAAAATATGATAATTTTTCTAATGCACATTTTACAAATGAACTATTTTCCAGAATAAATATTGTTTAAAGGCTTGTTCAGTATTGCTTTGTTTCATATGCAAGTAATAGACTCATAACAACTTTATCTTGAACTTAAGTTGAAGAAAAATTGGAATATCCTTGAGTCAGAGACTTCTGACTGGCTGTCTATGGCTGACACAAACATTTACACCTAACACTTCAGAAAAGGCCTTTTTGCTGCCATTTTAAAATGATAACCTCATTTAGTGTTTATGATTATTATGTATCAAAGGAGCTGCAATGTTCCTGCCAGCTAAAACTTTCCTTGTCCCATGAGGAATGCTGGTTTTATTGGAAACTCTGGACAATCAACGTGCAGACTGCTTAGCATGACTAATGACAGTGACAGCTTGTTCCATTGGAGTTAATGTTTTCATGGGCAGATGTTCAAGTTCCCTAAAGGAACTCCTTAGCATGGTGGACAAATGTCTATGCAAAAGGTATGGATATGTGAGGTTCTGACAAATGGATCTTTTGCTATCCATGATGGTGTTGATTATGAGCCTCTCTTTGCAAGGGAAATGTTCTCCCTTAGAAGAGACAAAATAGTTCTGAATGCTGTGGTATCATTTTCTATCCACTCAGGAACTTAAAATTGCATCTCTAGCATTCAATGGATCTCTAGTTATTACATTAGCTCTTTAAATAGTTCTCCCACGTGGTAATGTTTATCTCATAGTTAATGCAACTTTAACTACACAACAGACTGGACTTTGCCATCATCTTTACTTCAAGATAACAAATTGATTTTCTTCTAAAATATTAATTTAAATCCATAATGGAAATTAAGTGAATCTAATTATCAAAATTCAACTCCTCACACAACTGATATTTTAATATTTGTCTCACAAACTTACAACTCATAACTGATAATCATGAGTTAAATTTTTCCTTTAACATTAATATGTAAGTATGACACCTTAAATAATTTTGAAAATAAACTTAGGCTTTACTTTGTTAGAAAACTAAGATTTAAGAGCTATATATTAAAGGCAACACTGGCTCTTTGAGGTTCTCTAAACTGAGATATATTTAACTGATTGCTGGTCAGTTTTATGGTTATGGATGGATCTAGAAAGCTGTAGTTGGTTATATCTGTGGGTTATAGTGGAGAATATATTGCCTAGAAACTCTATTATTGATGGACTGAAATATTAAGATATCCATAATCTTAGGGGTCAATGAACAATGAAAGTGCCTTTAGGGACTATGGATCTCAGGGAAATAATTTTCAAGGGGGTAAATTTTGAGTTTGCTGGCTGAAATGAATTCCAAAATAGATATTATTTTATAAAAAGTTACTACTGTATTATAAAGCTCTAATACATTAACATATAAACTAAACTATACTTTGGGATGTGTCATTGCTATGTAACCTGGTTGTTTTCTTTGCATTAGTGTTTACCATTTTCTAATGTGAGATACACTGACGGTCCCTTCTTACTCACTACTGAGTTCCAAGCTGATGAAAAAACATCCCGAGCAGCTCCCATTCCTGTCCGAGGAGGGATAACACACTAATGATGGATGAAGCTGACTCCCATGCCTGCTATCTTATCCCAGAAACGAAAGTGTTTCTTCTTACGTATGAATAATATTAAAGACTACTCTGGGCTGGCGCCATGACTCAACAGGCTAATCATCCGCCTTGCGTCGCCGGCACATCAGGTTCTAGTCCCGGTTGGGGCACCAGATTCTGTCCGGTTGCTCCACTTCCAATCCAGCTCTCTGCTGTGGCCTGGGAGTGCAGTGGAGGATGGCCCAAGTGCTTGGGCCCTGCACCCCATGGGAGACCAGGAAAAGCACCTGGCACCTGGCTCCTGCCATCGGATGAGCGCGGTGCGCCGGCCGCAGCGCGCCGGCTGTGGCGGCCATTGGAGGGTGAACCAACAGCAAAGGAAGACCTTTCTCTCTGTCTCTCTCTCTCACTGGCCACTCTGCCTGTCAAAAAAAAAAAAAAAAAAACCACTCTGTATCTCTAATTTACTACACTTCAATATATTATTTTTTCAATGAAGAAAATTCTTTCAGCTGGAGAGAGCTAAGGTACTATGGAAAAATTCTGTTTACTCAAATGCAACTAGCTCCAAGTCCCCATAGTGCCAGTCTCTTAGAAAGATGAGGCATCATTATTGAGTTGAAGCAACCATGTATTTTAGACCAAGATTCTACTTCTAGCTTTCATTCAGGCATTTTATGAGAGTGAAAAGCAGGGAGTTGAATTAAGTTTGATGTGCATTGCCACCCACTTAACATTATTTGGATTGTATCTCTGTGACAAAAACTGAACCAGTAGATGGCGATATTTATTTCAATGAGAACAGTACAGTTTCCTTGCTAATTAAAGAAGTTTGGAATAAAAATTAGGGGAAGCTGAGTGTGGTTCATTAATTGTGACAAAGATACTGAAAGAAGATGTTAATGGGGAAGTAAAGTGACGGGAATATGGGAACGCTTTGTATTTCTACCTCACAATTTTTGTTTTATAAATTTAAAGCTACAGGGCCGGCGCCGTGGCTCAACAGGCTAATCCTCCGCCTTGCGGCGCGGGCACACCGGGTTCTAGTCCAGGTCGGGGCACCGGATTCTGTCCCGGTTGCCCCTCTTCCAGGCCAGCCCTCTGCTGTGGCCCAGGAGTGCAGTGGAGGATGGCCCAGGTGCTTGGGCCCTGCACCCCATGGGGAGACCAGGAAAAGCACCTGGCTCCTGCCTTCAGATCAGTGCAGTGCGTGGGCCGCAGCGTGCTGGCCGCGGCGGCCATTGGAGGGTGAACCAACGGCAAAGGAAGACCTTTCTCTCTGTCTCTCTCTCTCACTGTCCACTCTGCCTGTCAAAAATTTAAAAAAAAAAAAAAGATTGGCCATTTTTGGATGCAATACAAAGATCATTGTGGAGCAAAGGTGGAAAGTGATAAATGAGGCAGGCTTGCTGGCTGCCAGGCGTCGGAGCCAAAAGCAAGCCTATGCTGAGGGGACACTTGATCTTTTGGATAATGGAAACCAAAATCTTTCTCTTGTGGGATGGAGAACTCAACCCTGTTCACCAGCTGAACCCATTCAAGGGGAAGGAACCTCCAAAAAGCCAGGGCTTGCCCCTGAAGAACTGAGGAAGTGGATGTGGAGGAAGCCTTCCAGGTAGGGCATGAGCCACGTTGCCTGGTGGCTTACTGTCTGCTCTGAGATGTGGTCAGCATCTCTCATTACCACCTAGAGCTCAAAGTCACTGCTATTGCATTAGTTGCAGAAGAGGTGGAGTTGAAAGAGAAGCTTCCTACAGCCCAGTAGTCTTGATTCTGTGGAAAGAAATTAAGAAAGATATACCTTTAAACAGTTCAAATAGCAAAACATTCTATTTTAGTTTTAGAATAAATAAAAAAAAACAGGATTCAAAATCAGAGTGATTAAATATTTTCCAGATTTGAAATTTTAAATGTCTTAATCTTGGCAATTCACCTTGAGGTCTAAAAAGAAGAAATGAAAATAAGCCTAGAGTCAGACACATTCTAATGAAACAACAGGATGTCAAAAATGAAGAAGAAAAAAAAAAAAAACAGAATCTACCAGAGAAGAAGGATTCCTGCCAGACAACCACAGCTAGGCTAAAGGTAACCCTCTCGAGAGCCACTTACTAGCTGAGAGCAATGCTGATTTACCACTCAAGTGCTGAAGAAAGGTGATTCTCCACCCAGGACTCCAGACTTAATCAAGCTGCTACTAAGGTATAGAGGGAATTATACCAGAGGTCTTCAAAAAGTTCAAGGAAAATGTGCATTATAAATAAACCTATGCATATATTTCAACTTATTTTGCACCCCAAATACATGTATTTTTAGCTGCATTTTTTTATGAAACACACAGGAACAGAGAGGTTACCATCCATATCTCTCCAAAAAGAACTAAGTGGGGAGGGGGTATTTTCCTGTTAATGAAGATGCTGGCTGGAATACTCACAGCCCATGTTGGAGTGAATAGTGTAGTCCCAGTCCTGCTCCTGTTTCCAGTTTCCTGCCACTGTGCTCCCTAGGAGCAGCAGGTGATGATTCAAATAATTATATCCCTACCACCAACATGGGAGATGCACACTGAGTTCCCAGCCCCTGGCTTTGACCTGGCTCAGCCTTGGGAATTTGGGGGGTTTACTAGTACATGACAGCAACTCTCTCTCTCTCTCTCTCCTCTCTCACCTCTCTCTCCCCCTTTCCCTCTATCTGCTAAAACATATATTAAACCAAAAAGATTAAATCCAGAGAAAAAGAACAGAACTCATGAAAAAAACAGTGAATGTGAAAACTGGTAAGATAGGTTGGCAAATTTAATTAACTATTGATTAGAAAATAAATGATTTAGGATGATAAAATATAAAACTGAAGTATTTGCCACAAACAACAGATTAGTTGAGGTGGGATGGGGGGATAAAGCCAAGATTCTTGCTTGATCTAAGAGGAAGAATAATTTTATACATCATAGGAAAAAGATGCACAGTTAAGAAATAAAGTATAAAAAGGGCAAATAAAGAAACTTTAGAAGTACCTCAGAAGAAAAAAATGAATGGAAAGAAAGGAGTGACTCAGAACAGTGACCGTCTGCTGTGGGCATAAATATATTAAATTTCATTCCAAATTTGTGCCCCACAGAGCAAAAAAGTTAAAGCAGAGGCATAAATACAGTGCACATGCGAGAGTGGGATTTCCTTACAGGTTTGAAAGTGAGTGTGCACTCACAGGACAACGTGGACACCCCACGCGGAGAGATACACATCCAGAGTTGCCTATGAAGACAAAAAGAGGTAGGAGCTCAGAGAAGAACACATAACGAGTTCCAGAAGCCAAAAGGGAAAAAAACGATGTTCCTATAGGTGCCAGTCACTTAGATACAAAGGTGGATTTGGGCTTGCATGAGGCTTTCTGGGAGTTACATATCACCTCCACATGCAGCTTGACTTCCACGAGGTCAGCATGCATCTCCTCCTTCCTGGCCCTGGATGAAACATAGGGGCTTCAAAAGAGAGTGGGTACACTGAGTGGACAGGTAAGGCACAGAGGAACAATGCAAGTGCTACACAGAAGTTATGAAAAAATATTTCAGCTCAGCTATTCCTATCTCATCTTCCTGCGTAGGTCCCCCAAATCAACACTAAGGAAGAAGGGAAGTCAGCATGCATGGAGAGAAAGGGGACATCAAAATCTTAGTCTTTTGCACATTAAAAGACAAAAATCTATGAACATTTATTTGTTGCATGTGGCTGGCAAGTACAAAAGTATTTTTATATTATTCTTAAATATTCTTTATATAATTTGCTGTATTTCTCTGAATGACTAAAGCATTGCAAGATGTAAGTCAACACCAAGAAAAAAGAAAACAAATGAATCATTGTAATGGATATCAATTAACCCTGCCCTTCTCAGGCCCTAATACTGAAGCTGAATAGGTGTAAAGCAGTTAGTTAGAGCTAATATATTGGAGCTAACCCCAAAACAGGTTTTCTTTAAAAAACCTAACAAAATGGAAGAAAAATGGGGTGCAAAAGCTTGCTCAAATTCTTTTGCATATTTTCTGCTTGTTTTTACTTTAGAAATCCACAGTAGCTCTGCTCATCTCACATTTGTTTATATTGAAGCCTACCAGTTACGTGGGGTAGCATGAAGAACCCTAGCCTCACAAGGGCCATGAGCCTGTGTCAGCGCAAATCAACAGCCTTTCCTTAGCACCAAACTTGCCTTAGGAAATAATACTGCAAGTATTAGAATTGCATATTTTTGTGTGTTCCTATGAACCAAAACATTTAATTGGACTATTTGTGGTATTTGAAAACAACATCAAACCTGGCAGCTTTACTAATGAAGACAAGTTAGCTTGCTCCCAAATTTAAAGGCTTACAAGCACATATAAATAGATTTAAACCTGGGTGTAATAAAGGATAATAAGGGACTTTTTTTCCTTAGGTAGGGGATCTTAACACCACACAAAATCTCTATTTGTGATATATAATTGAGATTTTTAAAATTTAAGTTTGCACAATCAATAATTCTCTCATGAAGAGAAAAACTATCTTGCTCATATTAGGAGGCAACCCCCCCCCCCCAAAAAAAAGAGGCAATCCCAAATTATTCTTAGCTCCTAGACAAAGGAAAACATAATTTTTCAGAAAAGCTTCTGATACCAACGTGATTTGAAAGACTTAATATAAAAAATAAAATGCACATAAATAAAACACATTAAAACTCATTGACAGCCTGACTTGAAATGACAGATTGACTATACATTCACTCCCTATCCTACTGGCAATTCTATTGATGTAACAGAAAATATATTTATAAAGAATAAGCCTGTGAAACAAGTATAGATTTTGACAATAGGCTAGAAAGTGTGAAAAATTCTAAAGGCTCTCAAGTAGATGGGATTTGATGGTAGAAAAACCAGGCTACAGAACCCTGCAGCCACAGCAGATGGAGGGGTGGAGTGTGGTATAGGGAAGGGCAGTTTGTCTCACTAAGCCCAGTGAAGTCCTGTATTCAGAGAAGCAAAAATGTGAAGTAGGAAGGACCTGCGCATCAGCAAGCAGGGCCACTCAGGAAGCGCTGGGATCCACACAGAGCTGCTCGTGCGTGTGGAATGATCAAGTCACACAGCAACCACAGGCTCCTTGTGTGAGTCAGTGCGCCCCAAGGAGAGAACAGAGACCATGGAGGCAAGAAAATCAAACAAATAGTAATAGGACATTTGTGGAGGCAAGAAAAAGTGCATCTTTCAGTTTAAAGAATTTACATACATAGTGCCAAGTGGGATTTGAAAACAGTCATATTTAGATATTTTAGGCAAAATTTGGAAACTTAACACTTTCCTAGGAATATCATAACAAATTACCATAAACTGGATGGCTTAAAGCAACAGAAATTCATTCTCCCATAGTTCTGAAGGTTATTAGTCTGAAACCAGCTTGTTGGTTGGGCCATGCCCCCTCTGAAGTTTCTAGGGGGGTGTCTTCAAGTTTCTGGCAGTGGCCAGAAATTCATGGACATGGCACTTCAATCTCTACCATTGTCAACACATGGCACAGTTGGTGTGTGGATCTGCATCCATATTTCCCTCTTAGAAAGACCCCAGGGATTGGATTAGAGAAAACAAATATGAAAGAAAATTTTTTAAATGTAAAAGACTTATCTACATTAGAATCTAAATGTAATAAAATACATACAATACTCAGACCCAGAACATTACAAAACGATACTGAAAGGGGAACATATCTAGAGAAATGGATACACATACAATGTTCATGAATTGAAAGAATCAATATTGTTAATACATAAATTAAAATGGTTAGTACTGAGTGGGCTGTGAAGTACAGAAGAATAATTAAGTTCATATAATGCATGAAGAAAAAAATTTTTTCAAAGATTTATTTATTTATTTGAAAGAGTTACAGAGAGAGAGAGGGAGAGACAGACAGAGAAGAGTCTTCCATCTGCTGATTCACTCCCCAAGTGGATGCAATAGTCAAGCCTGAAGCAGGCAGGAGTCAAGAACCAGGGTCTGCATCCGGGTCTCCCTCGTGGGTGCTGGGACCCAAGCACGTGGGCCATCCTCTGCTGCTTTTCCTGGGCCAGTAACAGGGAGGTGGGTCAGAAGTGGAGCAGCAGGGACACAAACTGAAGCTTACGTGGGATGTAGGTGCTGCCGGTGTTGCAGGCAGCAGCTCTATATGCCGTGCCACAATGCTGGTCCAGGGAAACTAAATTCATAACCATATTAACCTTAAAAGCAAATTAAAATAAAAATTGTCTGCTCAATCAAAAACAAACTAGTTATTTTAAGAGATGAAGACAGAAGATAACAATTGGATAATGTGACGAAGAAAAAGAATATGGGTTGAACATTAGGAATGACAAAGGGACATAGGTATTGAGACACATTTATGTTTTCTAATATAAAAGCATTTCACATAAATATTGTTGATCAATTTAACAATCATAACAAAATGGATGCAATTTTAGGAAAATGTTGACTACTAATATGATTCATCACATAGAAAATCTTGTTGACCCATAACTGTAGATAAGAATCACATGAAATAAGTATTATCAACATATGGTAATACTGCCATCTTTCAAATTGCCCTGCAGAGATTTTAAGTAATTGCTTAGTTAATACTATTATTAAAGCACTGAAGTCAGGGTGGGCAGTTGGTGGAGCAGTTAGGATGCCACTTGAGACATGCACATCCCATACCCGAGCACATACGTTTGGGTCCTGCTTTTGCTTCTGATTCTACCTTCCTGCTAATGCCAACCTAGCCAATGCCATCATTTGTGGAGTAAACCAGCAGATGGAAGACCTCTTTCTCTCTCTGGCTCTACCTTTCTCTGTAACTGTATCTTTCAATCAAATAAAATAAATCTTAAAAAAACTTTATTTTTAGAAGTACAGTATCATTTCTGTATTGTTACCAAGTTACCTCCAATCATCAAAGAAGGTAGGAAAGACAATAATTCACTTATTGATTCAATAAACACATTAAATATCCATTTGTCCATCTGGCAAAGTGGACACTAGATACTCAATAGTAAATAAATCTCAGTTTTTGTCCTTGGTAGCTCTCAGTTTTAAACAATGTTAATTTAGTGTATAATATTAACACTTTAATACTAAGATGTGATAAAATGGCAATGGTGGTGCAATAAAGTTCAGTGAGCTGATAAAGAAAGAAAGGATTACATGTAGAAATCAGAAAATTGCCATAAGTGATGAACGTCTACTGAGCACCAAGGAAAACAATATGATGATGGAGAAAACTTAACAAAACAACTATTCAAAACTTATAAAGCAAGTCAAAACATCTGCCTTATGCTAAAAAAAAGTCATTATTAAAACGAGTGACCAGAAACTGTCATTTCTCTTCAAGTCATTGTTAGAATGAATTTGTCTTTAAGACTAACCTGGCAACTTTTTACCTGAAACCACTTTATATACATCTGTTAACTCATCAATGACCACATATTGTTATTAGAAAGAAATTTTTGAAAAGATTTGATTTATTTATTTATGTGAAAGGCAGAGAGACAGACAGAGAAAGAAATATTTTTTTCACCCACTGATTCACCATCACAAAAGGCTTCTACATTCAGGGCTAGGTTGAGCCAAAGCCATGAGCCATGGAATCCAGCCTAGCTCCCCACATGAGTGACAAGGGGCCAAGGCATTTGTACCATCATCTACTGCCTTCTTAGGTGCATTAGCAGGAAGCTGGATTAGAAGTGGGGCAGCTGAGACTCCGATATGGGATGCAGGCATCTCAAGTGGTGCCCTAACCTGCCGGCCCACAATACTTGCCCTCAAGAAAGATATTTTTATCTATTTTTCAGATGAGATAACTGAGCCCAGAAATGCTAATCATTTCTCTAAAGAATATAACAGCAGGGGCTGGCATTGTGACGGAGTGGGTTAAGCCTATGCCTGCTATGCTGGCATCCCATATAGGCACTGTCTAAGTCCTGGCTGTTCCACTTCCAATCAAAGCAGTGGAAGATGCAGGCTCCTGGCTTCAGCCTGGCACAGCCCTGGCAGTTGCAGCCATTTGAGGAGTGAACCAAGTGAATAGAATCTCTCTCTCTTTCTCTCTCTCTCTCTCTCTCTCTGCCCCTTCTTATTGTAACTCTACCTTTTAAATAAATAAAAATAAATCTAAAAAAAGAATATAACAACAACAAAGAAATAAAAACTAAATTCCATGTCATTCATATATATTTATTTATTTATTTATTAGACAGAGTTAGACAGTGAGAGAGAGAGACACAGAGAAAGGTCTTCCTTCCATTGGTTCACCCCCCAGATGGCCGCTACAGCTGGCGCTGCGCCAATCCGAAGCCAGGAGCCAGGTGCTTGCTCCTAGTCTCCCATGCAAGTGCAGGGGCCCAAGCACTTGGGCCATGCTCCACTGCCTTCCCGGGCCACAGCAGAGAGCTGGACTGGAAGAGGAGCAACCGGGACTAGAACCTGGCACCCATATGGGATGCTGGCGCTGCAGGCGGAGGATTAACCAAGTGAGCCGCATTGCCCGCCCCGTCATTTTTGAATCTGTAAGGCAATAATGATTGGGGCAGGGCAGGCAAGTGATATTATTCCAGATTTCTGGGCCTGGAGATACAAAGACACAGAGAGTATGAGAAAGAAGCTCCCATATAGTGACAACCAGGCTGGACAAAGAATACAATAAATGGACTACAGTTAGAACAGAGACAGAGATGAAGAGAGATTTGTGGTACAGAAGAGGAAGAAAGGGGATATCAGCTACTGCAAGGAGCATATAGTGTGTGGGAGGAACTGACCCCTAACATGACCCTTTCACTGTCACAGAGGCTGGGAGCTGGCAGGGAAATTTCCAGCAACATGGCACTGGGCAGACACAATGGCTAAGCTTGCAGCCATCACTCCTTTGCTGCAGGTTGGCATCACTTACCTGTGCCTGGGTGGGGACAAAGCAACTTGGTATTTAAAGAAACTTCTCATATTCCGCTTTGAGTGCAGCAGCTCTGCTTAGAATAAGCCTTTCTATAAAAGTGGTGTTTTTCCAGGGAGACGTGTGTACTTGAGAAAGTTATATTAAGCCAAAGGTCCTTAAGTTTAGGGGAGCTGATCAGGGCAGATCTAAATTGAGGCTTCCTGAAGAGCAGAGATCTGGAAAGGATGTAGGGGCAGGATGCAAAGGCCTGGAGGAAGGTCGGTGGTTTCTCAGTTTCCCCATCCTTGGCCCCTTGGGCAGATCAGATGGACCAAGTCAGCAGGAACATGATTTTAGGGAGGTGGAATGCTGACAGGCAGAGGGAGGATCGCTGCCTCTGATGGTGCTGGGATCTTCTATTAATGAATGCATTTGCTCTGAGATCAGATTTGAAATGTTAATAAGCCCATTCCTCTTGAGGACTTCGAAGCAGTGTTTTAATTATTACACCTCCTGTTAAATTACCCGATATTTTTAGTCTCTCACTGCTTTCAGAAGAACAGTCAGGCACAATGGTAAGATGAGGAAAATGTGTTTGGGGTTCTCCTTTCTTAATTCAAGGAAGTTTCTTCATTAGACTCTACCAAGTGCCTCGAATGTGCCCACCCACCTACCATGACAATGACCTTTCTCTTTCCCATCATCTTGCTAATCATACCAGAGAAAATCTTTACAGGTGTCAGAACATGTTGAAAGTCAATGTGTTGGGGCTGCTGCCTGTGATGCCAGCATCCCATTTGGGCACTTGTTGAAGTCAAGCTCCCTGCTAATGTGCCTGTGAAAGCACCAGAAGATGGTCAGTCCAAGTCTTTGGACCCCTGTACCCACATAGGTGACCTTGAAGAAGTTTTTGGCTCCTGGCTTTGGTCTGGCCCAGACCCAGTTGTTACAGCCATTTGGGGAGTAAACCAGAGGATGGAAAATCTCTCTTTCTCTCTCTAATTTTCAAATAAATGAAATAAACTTAAAAAAAAGTCAATGTGCTATGTCCAGCCAAGCTGTTTACATTTTAACTAAAGATGTCTAGAGGTTGAAGATATTTATGATTTACAAACGAGTCTTTAAAATTAGGATTTCTATTATCCTGGTAAGCTAATGGCAGAGAACTGTAAACTCAAAAAAAAGTGTGTGTGTGTGTGTGTGTATGTGTTTAGCATTTATTTATTTGGAAGTTAGAGTTACACAGAAAGGGAGAGAGAGAGAGAGAGAGAGAGAGAGAGAGAGAGAGAGAGAGAGAGAACTTCCATCCACTGGTTCATTCCCCAAATGTCCACAGTGATCAGGGCTGGAGCAGGTCAAAGCCAAGAGCCTGGAACTTCTTCTGGGTATCCAAATGGGTGGCAGGGGCTCAAGTACTTGGGCCATCTTCCTCTACTTTCCTAGATGCATTAGCAGGCAGCTGGATTAGAAGTGGAGCATCAGGAACTTGAACCAGTGCCCATAAGGGATGCCAGTGTTGCAGGCAGCAGCACCACAACACCAGCCCCATGATTTTTAAATAATGTACAGAACTGAAAGAAATGAGCCAGAATTTCTTTGCAGGTCCCATGATAACTGATACTATTTCTATCTACATGATGGAGTGTTGGGAAGATGCAACCCCTCCAGATGCTCCCCTGATCCTGGTACAAGGGGTCAGCAGAAGGCTGCATACTGTATGTCATCTGTGTGCGAGCCTGGATTCATAAGGAAAACAGTGTCAACACACTGATTTACCAGTCTCTCCCATTAGTTCAAAACAAGCTGCATGTTCCTCTTTTACAGAGTTCTCAGGAGAGATACGAGAACACAATTCAACCGACAAGACAGCTTTCCTTCCTTATATAAGAATAGTTTCCCTTTATTTTGGGAGGCAATCTAGAAAGATGGTGACAGTGATAATTCATCTGATGGATGAAAATGGACATCTGTTTCAGAAAAATGAAAACCATTTCAGAGGAACAGGCAGGAGCAGAACAATGAGAGCCAAGATTGATAGTTGTAGTAATTATTATTTTTATTAAAGTAACTCCTTTCCGTCACTCTTCAAAGCATATTGAATCTAATTTTTTCATAAGCACACACATTCTTATTGGGCTTTCATTAAACATGACATATTTCTATCAATTTTCCTGTTTAACATCCCCAAAGTAACCTCTGGTAACTTCACCATTCCAACAGTTTGACAATCTTCTTACCAGAGTGGTTTTTTCCCAACATCCAATAGCAAGTAGTCTAACATGAATCATTAATTGGTAAGAAAAACTTTTTCCTCCAACAAGAATTAGGCCAAGTCAACTAGTAATTTGGCTTCCACCATATGTTTACATTGGAGAAACAAAATACAAAATACAAAATCACTTTGATCTTAACTTTGAAAGGTAAGTCATCTCACATAAAGTCAGAGAAGCTAAGGAAGTATCCTTGAGGCATCTTATCTGTAGATAGATGGCTATAAAGCACTAGAGTCAGAGTTCATCTTCAATCTGTGTAATTTTAAGAAAAGGCTCAGTAAAACAAGTTGCCTCCATGTATAGAAATACCTACCAAAATGCAAAATATTAAAGGTGAAACTACAAGGCAAAGAGAATGCCCTAGCAACCAAAAATGTGTAAAAGAAAGAACATGCTACAGTTGCCAGTGATTCTGTACAGAGACCTGCTCTTTTGGAAATAAGTAGAACTTTCTCTGGATCTTTCCATGAAGATGGCTCCTGGACCCAGGGAGATGGCATTTGCTGCTGGAAGAATGGTTTCAGTGTTGGCACATGAGTTGCTCTTGACATCAAAGACAAACCTGGAGAAAGGAATACTGCAACCAACTCCCTGGGTTGCCTTCCACCAACCCTTCCCTATGACTGCAACCTTAGGCTTAAAGCTGTGTCTCATTTCCAGCATCATTCTTTGAACCGGAGAAGAGCAGCGCCCTCTCCTTGGGGTGGTAAAGAGGGCTTTCTGAGCAAACTCCTGGATGGAATAGGGCATCTAATCACCCCATATCCAAATGTATGGACAGAAAGAATGTGGGAAAGCAGATAACTAAAACTGATGCACCTAGGAGGGAGCACAGGATTTGGGTGGTATGGCTGAGCACTGCTTCATGTAGCTCTGGAGAGGAGAAGCATCTTCTTCCCATCTGTTAATGCTGAGAAGCTATGCCAGAATAGCCATTGGTTCTGTCACCTTCAGTCATCACTGCTGATCAGTCTCCCACCTTTGTCCCACAACCACACCATACAGCCTTCAGAACAGAACAGGAACAGGTAAGAAACCCTTCCTTCTAGCAAAGGGCAGATCAGATTATCTGCTTTTCTGTCAGTGGGGTGCTTCTAACAAGGATAAATACCTGGACAAAGTAAATCCCAGAATCTTGTTCTCTATCAGAGAATTGTGGACACATATGTAGAAAAGATGGAGAGAGGCCGGCACCATGGATCAATAGGCTAATCCTCCGCCTGCGGCGCTGGCACTCCGGGTTCTAGTCCCAGTTAGGGCACCAGATTCTGTCCCGGTTGCTCCACTTCCAATCCAGCTCTCTGTTGTGGCCGGGGAGTGCAGTGGAGGATGGCCCAGGTCCTTGGGCCCTGCACCCACATGGGAGACCAGGCACCTTCCTCCTGGCTTTGGATCAGTGCAGTGCGCCGGCTGCTGTGTGAGGACCGCAGCGGCCATTGGAGGGTGAACCAACAAAAAAGGAAGACCTTTCTGTCTCTTTCTCTCTCTCACTGTCCACTCTGCCTGTCAAAGAAAAAGAAAAAAAGAAAAGATGGAGAGAATTCACTACTGTTGGTTGCAGACCCAGAGATTTAGCTTCATAAATTAAAAACAACTCACAATCTGGGAAGTGGAAAAAAGTAATTATAGTAACTTCCTATAGCAGCAGTCTACCTATCTTCTTACTCAACTATTATGTTTATAACCATCTAGAACAGAAGCTTGGCAAAGAGAGTACTTATAAGAACAGTACCATTAACAACAGCTACAAAAAATTTTAAGTAACATGGAATAAATTTAACCAATGATGTGAAAGATATCTACAATGAAGATTATAAAATATTAATGAAAGAAATAGAAGAAGGCCCAAGAAAATGGAAAATCTTCCACATTTTTGGACTGGAAGAATTCATATCATTAAAATGTCCATAATACCAAAAGCATTTTATGGGTTCAATGTGATCCCAATCAAAATATCAACAACATTCTTCTCAGATATAGAGAAAATAATGCTAAAATTCATACAGAAACACAAGAGACCCTGAATAGCTAAAGCAATCTTATACAACAAAAATAAAGCCAGAGGCATCATAGTATCAGAATTCAAGATATACTATAGAGAAGCTGCAATTGAAACAGCCTATTAATGGCACAAAAATAAACCAGTAGAACAGAATATAAATCCAATAAATCAATCCACACATCCACAACTAACTAATCTTTGACAAAAAAGGTAAAACTAATCCCTGGAACAAGGATAACCTCTTAACAAATGGTGCTAGGAAAACTGATCTCTGTATGCAGAAGTAGGAAACAAGACCCCTACCTTACGCTTATACAAAAATCAACTCACAGTGGATCAAGGATCTAAATCTATGACATGATACCACAAAATTACTAGAGGACAACATTGGGGAAACTCTGTAAGACATTGTCATAGTCAAAGACTTCTTAGAAAAGACCTCAGGAGCACAGGCAATTAAAACAAAAGTAGACAAATGGGATTGCATCAAGCTGAGAAGCTCTGTATTGCAAAGGGAAGAGGAAACCAACAGAACGAGAGAAAATAGTTGCAAACTATGCAACTGATAAAGGATTAATATACAGAATCTAAAAAGAGCTCAAGAAACTCAACAACAACAAAACAAACAATCCAATTAAGAAATAGGCAAAGGAATTGAACAGGCATTTTTCAAAAGAGGACATTTAAATGGCCAACAGACACATGAAGAAAATGTTCAGATTTACTAGCCATCAGGGAAATTCAAATCAAAACACAATGAGGTTTCACCTCACCCCCATTAGAATTGCTTTCAAACAGAAATCAACTAACATCAGATGCTGACAAGGCTATGGGGAAAAAGTTCCCCTTATCCACTGTTGGTGGGAATGTGAACTGATGCAACTGCTGTGGAAGCCAGTATGGAGATATCTCAGAAATCTTAATGTACACTTATAATATGACCCAGCCATCCCACAACTGGGAATTCACCCAAATGGAATGAAATTAGCATATGAAAGAGTTATGTGTAATCCCACCTTGTTTGTTGCAGCTCAATTCATAATATCTAAGATATGAAATCAACCCAGATATCCATCAACTGATGACTGAATAAAAAAAGTGTGGTATATATACACTATGGAATAGTACTCAGTCATAACAAAGAATGTCTTTTACAGCAATATGGATGCATTTAGAGGCCAGTATGCTTAGTGAAATAAACCAGTCCTGAAAATGCAAATATGTGTTTTCCCTGATCTGTTGTAATTAATAGAGTACAAAAAATGTAGTATGTATGAATGACATTTTGAGATTTGATTATTATTTTCAGCCTTGTCTCTACTGTTGAGAAACAGTGTTTTTTCTTCTTACTATTTGTTGAATTCTTCATTTAACGGAGGGTTAGGCTTATGATTATAAAATAAATAAAGTGTATCATTGTAGAAATTAAGAGTAAGAAAGGAAGGAGGAAAGATAATGGGAACATGGCAGGGGGCAGGGTAGGGTGGGAAGTATCATTATGCTTCTATATATGAAATACTTGAAATCTGTTCACCTTATATAAATAAAAATTATTTAAAAAGAAGAAAAATTTACATACATCAAATAATTCTTAAATGTTCACATTATACAAATCTCTAGCCCAAAGCAAGAAATAGAACATTTCTTTCACAACAGAGAGATCCCTGGAGCCCCCTTCCCAGTCAGTCTCCTTTCCATAGGCAACCACTTTCTGATTTCTACCACAGTATCTGTCAAGAGTCTATGAGCTTATCTTTGAAAGTGAACAAGTTACACTGCTACAGTTGCATAGATTCTGGGAAAAGATACCGGGTATAGTAAGAGTGCAATAGTTTTGGATTAGCAGCAAAAGATGCACTAAAAATGAAAACAGCCCTGATTGCAAACCCTCTAAGGGAGTAGTGAGCAAGTAACAGGAGCCTTCAAAGGAACACCCTGCACAAGTTTGAGGTTTAGCTACACTTTCGTGTTTCATCATGGAATTCTAATTCTTATTTTGAACTAAATTAATTTAAAAGGCAAGAGTCGAATTTATCACATTATCATTTTATATTTATTTATTTATTTAGATTTAAAACCAAGATTTATTAGAGTCAAAGACCTCCAGCCAGAGCAGCATGGAGGGGGGGGGGGGCTCCAAGAAAGGAAAAAATTCTGAAGGGGCTGGTGGTACTAGGGTTGTAAAGCACAGTTTTGGGGAAGAAAAAAACTTGACGTTGATTTACAAGGCTGGGACAAAACCCATCAAAAGACCTGATTTGAAATCTTTCATCCTGTCTGGCTTGCTCAGGATAAAGCAAAGAGCCATCAGAAGTCTAGGATCCCTAAATTACTTTACAATGAATTAAGAGCTCAGAAGGAATGGCCACTCCCTTGCTATTCTCATGATGAGATTGGAAGCTTTCAAGCAGTGAGCAGGCAGGCACTTTAGACCTTATTAAAGATTTTGCACCCTCAGTTCCCACTGGGACTACCCTGACTGCTTATTAACCCATCTGACATTCATTTCGCCCCCTCAAAAGAATGGACCTTAACTTCTGTTAGGGGAACTGGGTGATGACAGCTCTGGCTGCTTCATGATGAGAAGGGGAGTCACTGGGATTGACAGTCAAGACAGAGTTCCAGCAGGAGGTGGCTTCTCAGCAGGAGGTGGCTGCTCAAGGGGGAGGCAGTGCCAGCTTGCAGAAACTTCTTCCATGGGAGGTTTCATGTGCAGGGCCATCTAGAATTTCACTGTTTCAAATCTGGAGAAAATGAATCTAACAAGCATATTAAACCCACAGGGTCTAAAACAAAGGACAGAGTCATTATTAGAGGACCTAAGAAAGGTTCTGTCTAAACCACAAGAAAGTTTTCCCATTGAGAGGCAAATAGAAACTGAAAGAAGGGGCCTGATAACAATCAGGTGGGCTTTAATGCCTGGCCATATTACTGTTTTAGAATGACATCCATGAGACAATTGTGTGGCTTTATGAACAATATTTGTTTCCACTTTTCACTTTAATGGGGTATAAGTGCCTCTGTCTGACAGCTCAGCTCATGATGGTGGTCACTGCAAAGGGATTTAATAGAGATACAGATTAGGGTGATCTCATGAGTTAATCTTTAATCATGTTTAGGGAAAAAAATGTATATTGTGAGGTATCACATAAGTATCCAAAAGTTCTATTATGCTCCATAAATCTATATAATTATTATTTGTCAATTAAACATGAAATAAAAAAAAGAATTGAATAAATAGGTATCTGTTTTTGGATACTTGGCTTTGCAATAATTGTTTTTCAAATTTTGAATTGCTTTCTTCCAACCATGTTTTTTTTTTAATTTTTATTTAATGAATATAAATTTCCAAAGTACAGCTTATGGATTACAATGGCTTTTCCCCCCATAACTTCCCTCCCACCCACAACCCTCCCCTTTCCAACTCCTGCTCCTTCTCCCCTTCCATTCACATCAAGATTAATTTTCAATTCTCTTTATATACAGAAGATAAGTTTAGCATATATTAAGTAAAGATTTCAACAGTTTGCACCCACATAGAAACACAAAGTGAAAAACACTGTTTGAGTAGAAAGCCAAGACACTCCAACCATGTTTTTAAGAAAGCAAATGTGATGTGCAGAATGGGAATTACTATGTCTCTTTGTATGCTTTCTGTCCTACAGTACACAAAAACAAAAAAGTAAACATTTATTGGTTTTTCTATCAAAGTAAAAATGTATTCACAAGGAAACTGAAGTCAGAGCTCTTAAGCTTATTTATGTAAGGACAAATGTTACAACCAAATTCAACCCCAAAATTTCTGCTTCTCATGTCAATCTAGCAACAAGTCAGATTAGAGCATATCACCACTTAGTTTCAATTAGAGGAAGTAAATCTTCCAGTGATTCCAGGGTTGCTATGATCTGGAAGAAAACAGCTGTTTAACTGCTTCAGGCTCATTTGGAGCACAAGAACAAGGAAATGCAAGCCAGAGGGAGAACATAGGAGAATCACCATGCAGTGAGACAGGAACAAGGCATTTAGGCTTCAGAGGTAGAAATTCAGGTCAGGAAATGTTTGCTGATTCTGAGTTGTCCAAGAACAATATCCTCAGAACAAAATCAAAGCTAAATGTTAGGTAAAAAGAAGTCTACAAGAGCAATTGTATCAAAGAACAACAAGTACAGCAAAATACAGCAATTCCAGGGGAATAACTAAAGTTGGTGACAAAAAAATTAATGCCTGTGTTGCTCGAGAAATGAAAAATGTCACTAAAAGACTCCAAATTATGAGTATTCACTTGAAAAGTTATGAAATACAAACTAACTCATATTTCAGTCAAGCCAAGAACCTAGTATTTCTACAAAATGTAGTCCTAAATATGGTTCATTTCCTATGTTAATGCTTTTTTCTTCTTTCTACCTTCTCAGGGCAAAAATGAGACCAGGGTCTCCCTAGAAGAGCATATATAATATAATGACTTTAGCTAAGCCCAATTAATTTCTTCTCTGCAGACAAAAACAGGCTGTTGTCTCATGTGAAGTACCTCTTTTTTCCTATCACTGTTAAAATTCACCTTTCCCTCAAGGTCTAATTTAGTACTTACTCCTTCAAGGATTCATTTCAGAAATCCATTAGTCCAAATTATTGTGTCTTTTTCCCAAGTAATACCATTGCTGGCTATTTTCCACATTTCCTTACCTGTATTAAAGTGATTTTTCATCAATATCTCCCTTATGCTGTATAATACAGTGTCCATGGTGCATTTGTTTCTATGTGACCCAACATATCATTAATAAATCAGTGATAAAAATAAGTCTGAGTTAATTGATAAATGATAGATCTGATATTCTGGATGATTCTGTGTAGTTTAAGTTATGTCACGTGAGAGCACATGTGGAGAGTGTGGAGGTTATCCAGTGCAGGGAAAGTGCTTCAGTGGCTTTATACCACTGCCAGTGGTAAGTCTAGAAACACAACAGGAGAATTTTCAGTCAGGAGCTTTACTTTACCATCCCACTCTAGACCTGTATCATTGCCTTTCTGATATTTCCTACTTTCATGTAAGAAAAGAATTTCATTAGATGTAAATATACTCTATCCATGCTTTTACTGCTGAGATTTGAATTAGTACCATCCATTAGTCCATTTGTTTTCAGAATGCATCCAGTGAGTATCTCCTATCCTATCCAAACAACAATTATAGTACAGCCTGAACACTCTGTTGGAGGGACTTCTCTCCCTACCCAGTGCTGCCAGAACCATTCAACCCTAGCTCTGGTGTTTAATTTATGTATTATTTCCCCTTAATTTGTGCAGGCTAGTTTTGCATTGCAAGAATTTCAGCCTTTTTTCTCACAAAAGAAAGATTTAAGTAAACCAAATCTGGCAATCAAACCAACACTCTTGGGTGACAATGATTAAATGTGGGGTTTTGCTACCTGCTGCCTGAGCAGCTTTAGCAATATCAGCTCTCTGATAGCTCTTTTTTCTTCAGAGATTGACTCTGTCCTGCCACTTGGTACGATGGCGCCAGCCCCTGTATTTAGAACTGTGGTCTAACAAGGAGACGCCAGCAGCATAAACAATCTAAAAGCATTAGATGCTACCTGACCTGTTAACTACAGAGGGACTCACTGCTTATTCTGGCTAAAATCCAAGCTATAATTCAAAATGAAGCCAGTAGCTTTTGTAATTTTTTTTCCATTTGCCAGCAAATAAAGAAGCTGCCTCAAATTGCCATGAATCAATTCCAAAGCATGGTGGCTGAAAATAACTATTCAGTTGGCTCACATCTCATATCTGGAGTGAGAGTTTGGCTCAGTCTTGTTTCAGGTCTGGTGCTGGTCAGCTGGGGGCTGTTTGAACTAGGATGGCCTCTGCTAAGACTGCTCCTCCCTTTTCCACATGGCATCACAACCCCCAGCAGCCTAGACCAGCATCATACATAAGGTGGTAGCAGAGTTCCAGGCTCAGAAACAGCACAGTGCCACTCCCACCACATCCTACTCACCAGCCCAGACCAGACTTCAGCTCCTGATGGGATTGAAAATTCTATCAAGAAAAGAGTGGTGATTGTTGCCATTTTGCCAGGTGCCGTGCTTGTCCTTGGCCAAGAAGATGGATTGTGTGTCTCTGGTGGAGAACGTGATCTTGTTTGAGAGCAGAGACTTCACTAATGTCCCATTCAGATATAAGATTACTTATGTGGTGTGCGACAGGATCCAAGGCAGAAAAGTGTCGCTGTGTTGACTTCTGTTTTGTCAGAAGATTTTACTTTTAAGCCATGTGCTGGCACTGTTTTATTGAGGAAAAATAGGAAGTATTTCCAAAATGTAGTAGCAGGCAACTCTATACTTCAGTCAGCATTTAATAAAACTTTCCTTGAAACAAAGGACAAGAGAGACAATCAAGGCTGTTCTACTAAATTAGCTTCTTCATATCAAAATCTGTCAAGTTTGTGATTCATCCAGATAGCACTTGTTTTTTGTATAATAACTAAATTGTTCCTTTAGTGCACTGCATTCTCTTCCTTATTATTTTGTTCAAGCAGGATACAGTGCTGAATTGAACCATGAAATGAGTTGTATCGAACAACATCAACAACAGAAATGTTCCAGGGTCTCATCTGCATTTTCATTTCTGACTGTTCAATTCTTTTCACAGTTATCATTTTGATAGTAATGTAATATTTTTCATTATATATCAAACCATAGAAGAAGACAATAAAGACTGGTTAAGTTAACATAGTTTAACATAATACAGCAATTGGCAGCATCAGTAAAAGCAGCGGGTGCTAATGGACCTTCCAGTTCAGTTCTATTGCAATATTACAACACACCATTTGTTAACTCTTTGTGGCACATTGCTATAATGCCAAAGATCATTTTTCCAGACTGAAAATATGACATTTGAGCAGGTCTTGAAGCATGGGGTGGGGAGGTAAAACAAACAGATATCAGGGGCAGATGAGAAGAGCTGTGAGAAAGAGTTAGAGTGAGAGGCATTCCAAGTGTCATTTAAGAAGAGAAGCTAGTTCCTCACTATGGCTGGAGAAAATTTGAGTTTCGGAAAACGAAGGAGTTTAGCACAGTGAGGGGGAAGATCATACCTTAGACCACTGTGATGAGTCTGATGTTAGCTCCGTAAGCTAGGAAGACAATTATAGGATTGGGGCAGAAGAGTGAAATGATTTGTCTTTATTTATGAAAGGGTCACTTTACCTACTCTATGGAGTAGGATGTGTATGTACTGGGGAGTGAAGGCAGGTTGATGGCTACACTGGATGTTGAGGACAAATTAGAAAGTGTTCTGTGTTCTCTCAAATTCATTCCTTCCCCTTTCCTTGATGTATTACATCCATTGAAGGGGTCTATTCCCTACAGAATTTATTCCCCAGAGTCCATTGCTAACTGGTTTCAAACTGAATTTGATCAAGTAGAGAACTGTTTTGATATTAAAGACAAAAAGAAGAGAGAAAAGCCAGGACAGTGTCCCCTTTATATTTTGGGGCTACAGTTCTGGTGTCTGCTGCGTATGCTCCAAGCCAGTCCCTGTTGGGAAAGTCACTGTGGTGGATCCTTAACATTGGGCAATGTTGGCTTTTATGTTCCAGTGATAGCACCTCGAGAGAAAGCTGCTGCATGCATTAACAATGTCTGGATCATCCTAACTCTTCTCTGTATTCATGAAGATATACTAACTTTTTTTTTAAATAATTGGCTTGAATTCATTCCCCTGGGTGGATTCTGTTATTGCACTAGACCCTGACTAATAGAGCAAGCTACTATAATAATCTATGCTAACAATGATTCTGGTCTGGAACAGACATGGTAGCAGTGAAAGTGATGATATTCCATTCAATAGATATAGTAGTAGAAGAAAAACTAAATGTTTGATCTTCGTCCCTGGTTCCTCACAAACAGCTCCTAAAGATCTTGAGATCTCTAGAATAATAAGCATCTTTGTGCTCATGATATTGCTATGGGCTGGGTTTAGGCCTAAATTAATTTTCTAGAATTCAAAATACAGGCCCAAACACGGGATGCAGTGTGATAAACTTCATTTACAAAGTGAGAAAAATACACAGGCCCATTAGGGTTTTATTTTGGGAAAGTGGGACATAGAAATGGAATTATCACACCCTGTTCTGCTTGTCCTGAGAAGGGGAGAGCAAGCTTCCATTCCTCTAAGCTTTTTACGCACTTAGTAAAATGGAAGTGTTTACACAGTACCACCCCCACATCTCAAGTAAGAGGAGGTACCTCCTGGGGAGGGGTTCCCTGATTGACAGGTAGATGAACATGGCAACACAAAGTAAAGGAGGTGCAGCTTCCAGCTCATGAAGTTAAAATTATGTATCTAAGCTGTCCTATATCAAGATAACTGGTGTCTGGGGGCCTCTAGAAAGCTCTAGGACTAGGGCTGGTCACCAGAATGACCAGGACATGATTAGAAGGTCAAAACTCTCATCTCTACTCCCTGAGGGCAGATGGGCTGGAGAGATTGAATTCAATCATTCATGCCCCCTGATTGTATTACTCATACCAATGTAATGAATCCTTCATAGAAACCCCTGAACACATCAAGCCCAAAAAAGAAATGGAAGTCTGTGCACCTCCCTCCCTTCCTTGTCCTGTGCATCTCTTCTACTTGGTTGTTCCTAAGCTGTCTCCTTTACATAATCAACATGACATTTGATAGGATGCATAACTGTTATGAAATAATTGAAGCATCAAAAATGACTCTAGGGGCTAGCGTTGTGTAGCTGACAATTCTTGCATCCCATATGGGTGCTGATTGGTGTCCCAGCTGCTCCACTTTTGATCCAGTTCCCTACTAATAGCCTGGAAAAATACAATGGAAGATGGACCAAGTGTTTGGACTCCTGTCACTCATCTGGGAGGGTGGCTGTTGGCTCCTGGCTTCGGCCTGGCCTAGCCCTGGCTGTTGTGACCAACTGTGAGTGGACCAGTGAATGGAAGATGTCTTCTTTTTCTCTGTAGTTCTTAATTTCAGAAAAATAAATAAATCTTTTAAAAAGAATGACTTTAGTGTTTTTCCTAAGATTAACAGTGCTATTATTACCACTAAGGTCAGAAAGCTCTATAAACAAAGCGAGAATAGAATGGAGGAAATCAGAAGTTCAGTTTTGTATGTGCTGTGCTTAGGAGGTCTATTGCATATCTAGTTGGAGGTGTCAAATGATCAGTTGTATATTTGTGCATCTAGAGTTCAGAAGAGGGGTTCAGTAGCTTTTATGGTTGTCCAGGCAAAACTATGAGACTAGATGCTATCATCCTGGAAAATGAGCATACATTCAAAAAAAGTACCAGGAGTGAATTGAGAGCTCCATTTACCATACCCTCAATTCTTCAAAATCTTATAATTCAGTGCTATTCATCAGAACTTCCTTCAGTGTTGGAAATGCTGATCTCTGCACTATCTAGTGTAGCAACTGCATTAGTTCTCTATTCTCATTAAGAAAGTCTCAAATTTGATGGCTGAAGAATACAACTTTATTATCTTATGGTTCTGTAGGACAAAAGTCCAGTGTGGTTTCACTGGGTGAAAGTCACAATGTCAACATGGTTACATTCCTCTCTGGAGTCCCTGGGGGACAATCTGTCTGTCCCCTTGCTTGTTCCACCTGCTGGAGACACCCACATTCCTTAACTCACACATCTTTGCAGTTAGTAAGGCTCCTGGAACTAACAACTCAGTATTCTAGTTGTATCCTCTGTATGCCCTTTCAGCTTCAAAGGTCTCTGTAATAATGGGTCCACCCAGATAGTCCTGCCTAATTTCCCTATCTCCATGTCTTTAACTTTAATCAGATCTATATAATCCAATGTATTGACACATTCCAGAAATTAAAATGTGATCACCTTTAGGAAAACATGACTTTTACTACTGTAGTGGTCATTACCATCATATGGTGATTGGGCACTTGCAACCAAGGACATTTTAAATTTTTGCTTAATTTTAAATAATTAAAATTGAAGTTAAAATACTCACTTGTTGATAGTGGCTGTTTATTGGACAGCACAGATCTAGAAAAATAGGAGGGTAAAGAGAACAGGGATAAGTAGTATAAGCACAGATCAGCACTGAGAGCCCAAGCGTGTTTATAGTCATGACTTTCCAACAAGATTTTAGCATGGTTGTATTTAAACAATCATGCCTATCTTTCACAAAGGATGGCATCCTTAGAATTGGCTTGAAAATGCATTATTAAAAGAAAAACTACAAAACAAGGATGAGGAAAATTTTGAACTCAAGAAACAGTGAGGAGCAGAAGGGTCACAAGAGTGTTCATTTAATTTTGCAAATGTAATGTAATTTTTTTTAAAAAAAAGATTCATTTATTTATTTGAAAGAGTTACAGTGAGAGAGGGAGAGACAGAGAGAAGGGACATTCATCATCTACTGGTTCATTCCCCACATGGCCACAATGACCAGCAAGGCTCCAGGCCAAAGCAAGGAGCCAGGAGTTTCATCTGGGTCTCCCACATGGGTGTAGAGGCCAAAGCACTTGACCCATCTTCTGCTGCTTTCCAAGATGCATTAACAAGGAGATGGATTGGAAGTGGAACAATCTGGACTCAAACCAGAGCCCATATGGCATACTAGAACTACAGATGGCAACTAAACCTGCTGTACATAACACTGACCCTTAATGAAATTATTTTTTTAAAAAATCCATGAAACAGAAGACCCAGAATGTAATCAACAATTTTAATTTACCAAAATTCAAATGGCTAATTCCTGACAATGATAGATAAGTAGACTTCAATATTTTGCTCCAAATTTAAGGATAGCTAATATAATAATAGAAATAAGATATAGAGTTCATTAGAAATAAATAACAAAGCTGAAAGTAGAAAAATATTTAAATGGCATTCAAACACATAATAAAATCACAACACAATATAACAGTAAAAAGTTTAAACATATTGTGATAATTATAGGTTGAGAATCCCTTCCCTAAAACACTTGGGACCAGAAATGCTTCAGATTTTGTGTTTTCCAGATTATTGAAATATTTTCATAAACTTTATTTGTTGAACTACCCTAATCTTAAAATGTGAAATCTTCTAGAATCTAAAATTTCTTGAATGAAAGTACTGCTCAAAGACTTACAGATTTTGAAAATTTTCAGGTTTCAGATTTTGGACTAGGGATGTTCAACCTGTATTGCTTAGAAAAACTCTCCTGTCAAAGACAAAACTGTTTATTGAGTGACACTAAAATTAAATAATACCCAAAATAAAAGACCAAGCCAGGCCATCAGAAGCCAGACAACATACAGAAAAAAAAAAAAATTGTGGTGGTGTGTACCATCCTTACCAGTAGAAGTTGGAATTTACAAAACTTATGGAGCTCAAAAAAGACCAAATTAAAATTTTATTTAAAATATTCTCCAATCAGTAGTTCCTTCAAGATACCTGGCTGAAGCACTTACAAATCCATTCATTTTGCTTTTGTTACTCCTCAGGCAAGAAGAGTGGGTCCGGCTGCTCCATGCCCTTGAGTTCTACAATGAAGTCCACAGATTCACACTCCTTGACCATGCACCCAGAGATTTCACTTCCACCTTTCAAGAAAGAATAACGTAGGGAAACATACATACATGGCAACAGTAAAATTTTGTATCAGCTGCTAAAATTAACAAATTCTCCACTTATAATGAAAAAGAAAACAATCACCAGACATTTGCAAAAGATCAGTAGCACAAAACAGAAACACAATCCAACAATAATTTTTGGTCAAACGTCTCTAAACAACTGGATAATTTTGAGAATATTGCAAAAATCTATTTTCTAACAACAAGAAGCAGAAAGATAAGATGTTCAGGGAAAAACTAAAATCTACACAATAAAAAAATGGTTCTAATACTCAGCAAAGTAAAATGGGATGTGATTTTGAGTGGTCAAAAGAGTGTAAAATAAAGAACGCACTTGACATTGGTACTTTCAGTGTCACAGGGCCATGACATTGGGTCTACTAGGAAAGAAAGGTAAATGCCACTGCATTTTTTTCCTCAGGACTGAACAAAATAATAAGGAAAGTATAGTTTGTTGGTTTGAACATTTGATCAAACTTTTGTGTAGCACAGATGAGTTAAATTGAATTTTACTGTCTTTTGACATTATAATAATGAAAGTATCTATGTGGAAGTTTGAGATGAGGAGAAAATGATATAGTAGGGTCAATTATATCTTCCTAGTACATGGTGGGTGGTTTAGCTACTTGTCTAAAGTTATTATCTTGTAAAAGAATGGCTTAGGAATATTCCTTAAAATTGCTAAGGTACCAATAGAAGAGTTAAAAATAAAATATCAAGTGTAAAAATGACAAAAGCAAGAAGAAATAGTGAGTAATGTGAACAAATTCAGATCTTTCAAAGGGAGAAGACAATGTATAATGTCTAAAATTGTTAATCCACAAAATAGAGATGTAATTATCTGATGCAAAGTTAAAAAAATAAGCATCAGAATAGCATTATTCAGAAATGGCAAAAGTGTTGCCTCTGGGACATGTGATTATAGATATTATAATACTCTGCACTGTCAAAATCTGCTTTTAAAAAAGAGTAGATACAAAGAGAACAGTTTTTTATTTGAAATTTGTATCTTCAGGGAATGTCAAGAAATTAATGCATTCACAAAAGAGTAATAGGTATTTGAAAAGATAGAGCTTTCTTGAAAGGTGGAATAATCAGAGCTGCCTAAAAATGTTTTCAATTTTGATTTCCTCTTTAATCTGAGTTATTTAGAAGAGTATTTATTTCAAATTAGGTGGATTTATCTTATTGTTTTTTGTGTCTTTTCACTATTAAGCCAGAGTTTTATTGTACTCAGAAAATGTCACAGGAAAGTAGACAAAAATCTACTGCTTTTTAGAGATTTGCTTTATTGATGAAGAGATTTTTACAACATCTCACAGGATTTTAGAAATGAATAAATGATCTTTCTTTGTAAGGCATAAAGAATTCTGAAACTTAGCTGCATTAGAATACTGTATAATACTGTAACACTATGCTATTTTAGGTTAATATAATTTTTCTTAAAGCAATGGGTTAAAGCCCTGACATTTGTGGCTTTGTCTGTTTCTCCCTTTGTGTGTGTATATATATCAAAGTCATGTTGTTTGTAACACCAAGATCATAACTATCATGTATTTGATAGAAACAAAATATTTTAGCATTTCTATTTTCATTTTGAATTTATTTTTGTTTAATGTAAATGTCAATTATACACATTTTTACTCCTACCAATCTGGATATATTTTTGTAATCTGCTTTAATTGTTTTAAAATTAAAGGAAGAGGGGACGAATGCCTAGCACAACTAAGAAGTCCCCAGAGATGTCCTCATCCCTTATGAAGTACCTGGATTCGAGTCCTGGCTTCACCTCTGCTTCCAGCCTCTTGCTATGCAGACCTTGGAAGGCAGTAGTGACGCTCAAGTGCTTGAGTCTTTGTCAACCACGTGGGAGACCCAGATTAAGCACCAGGTACTTGGGTTTGGTCTGGCCTAGCACTAGCTTTTGCAGGTATTTGAGAAGTGCACCAATGGCTAGAAGAATCCTCCCTCCACCTCCAGTCTCTGTGTCCCTCTTCCTTTCAACTGAATTTTAAAAATAAAGAAATAAATTATAAATAAATAAGTCAATAAAAGAAACAGGGAGAAGTACTTACAGAATGGTGGGGTAAAGCACTTCAAGAATGTTTTCAATATTGATCAAATTGTCAAAATCAACTTTTTTGGAATTCTGGAAACTAATCAAAGGCTTTCATAAACCTGAGAAACTTTCATTTAAAATTGATTCTTGGTAAAAACAGTGAGCTTTGTCATTTTTGTCATTTCAAACCCACTTCACTCCAATTGACCTCTTGTCGGTTACATTCATTGTAGTACACAACCGTAGTAGACAAGCAAATCCCCAGCCTGGCATCCATGGAGGGGAAAGAGGGATTCTGGAACTCATGGGAGCCCCCACCACACCTGCCTGTTATTGCTCAACCTGTATGGAAGCTACTTTCTCAGAGCTTAACCCTTTACTCAATTTCCTCTAATGTAAATTCTTGCAAAAATCTAATATGATACTACAACCAGAATATTCACATTCATTCAATCAAAATACACAATCAGTCATTATATGTTCAATTCTTTTATGTTAATCAGGAAAAAGTATTAATTTTTTGAGAGCTTACTGTGGGATGAGTTTTCTGTGCTTTATTTCATTTAATTCTAATTACAGGCAATTTTTAAGATGAGGCTCAGCTACAAATGGAAGTCAGGTCCAAAGTCTGTGTCTAACTTAACAGTCTTTATTCTTCCTACTCACGTGCTGCCCCTGAAACAAATCTGGAAGATCTTTATCATTCCTTTATGTTAGTATTAAATTTCATCACACATGCCATTGGAAATATATGTGTGGGATGTGCATCTGTTTCCACCAGGAAAATTTTGCTTATGCAGCTTTACAGAGCCTCAGATCTCTGAGATTTAAAACACATCCAGGTCTAGGTCACCTAGCCCATCAGCCGTGCTGGGATTAAATTTGTACTGTCTGCTGGACTCGCTCCTTTCTTTTTCACCTTTTGCACCATGGCCTCATTCTCTGAATGATAAATGAGGGCAGAATACTGCAGAGAAAAAGCGGAACACAAAGTCATTTATATGTTCCCGGGGAAGAAAAGTAATGTTGCAATCAAATCTGTTCAGAGACTTCCTTGTTTCTGTAGGACAAACTAACAAAACCACATACTCTTCTCTTTGAAAATATACATATAAAATTGACAGTCATGTTGCTGGTTTTTGACCATTCTCTATCAATCTCCTAGGGTTCAAACCTCAAAGTCTTTCTGATTTCTTAGAGATTCTTAGGAACCCTAGGCCCCATGAAGAAGCTACAAGGACTTGTCTAGACAACAGTCCCAGTTCAGGACATGAGGGACAACCAGGATTAACCTCCTGGTAAATTAAAGGTACCCCAAAGTTAGAGTAAAGATTACATAGTTTACATAATACAAATGTATTGAGGGTCTTTTATGTCAGGATTAAAATGCTGGGGATATATGAAACCAGAAAGACACAGCACTTTCATGATGCAAATGGAATGCAAATGCATTTTGCCTGCTCTATCTGTTGGTTCTGCAGCCACATTTAACCACCTAGAACTGAAAATATGCAGAAAAAAGTCACATCTTTACTTACCATGTACAGACTTTTATCTTGTTGTTATTCTTTAAATGACATCAATATCAAAGCTGTTTACAAAGCACTTATGCTGTTTTAGGTGTAATAAATAATCTAGAGGGGATTTAAAGTATCCAGAGGGATGCACATTGGATATAGACAAATACTGTAGCCTTTTATATGAGGGACTGGAACATCCTTGGATTTCAGTATCCTTGAGGGTCTTGGATCCATACCCCACAGACACCAAGGGAAAATTGTGTAATTATACAGATAGATACATACTGATTTTCCACAAGCGGTGTTGCAGGAATTCACACCGTGTTAGGATTGTGCATGAAAGGGTAACTCAATAGAATTTGAAGGTTTGGAGTACACTTCTTTGAGGTTGGAATATCTAACATGAGAAGTGAATGATGAGAGGACAGCTTCTCTGTACAGACAGGAGCCCTGTGTCCTGGGTTCTGGCACCCTCTGAAAGTCTGTATGTTTGCTCCTTCTCATACCTGGAGAGGTGGCTGACCATTGAGACTCAACAGTGGCTGTCTGCGGAACATGTACATGTGGCTTTACCATGTGGTCTGGGCTTCCTCATGGCATGGTGGCTGGGTCTCAAAGGTGAAGAGGGAGAAGTGAGCCAGGTGGAAGCAGTGTCCCATGTTGCGGCCGGGTGCCCTAGGCAGGGCGGTCCCTGGGCATCACTTCCACCACGTTGTGTTTGCAGAGGTAGCCACAAAGTCCAGCCCAATTTTAAGGGAAGGAGAGGTTGACTCCATCTCCTGATAAGGAGTGGTAATATTCTGGAAGAGCATCAATGCAGCAAATATTATATTTTTAGTGATCTTGGGGAAAATTCAATCTACCATAAATATCATACTTCTAATCTAAAAAACAGAGCCCAATTCAATTGCCACCTCTTCAACAACTTATGAAAAACTTCAAGTCCATTTTGATACCATAAATTAAAAATCTATATTTTATTTCTAGATCTCATGTTCAATAAAATTCCCCTTTATTAAAAATATGTTTCATATATTAGTTTCTATATATGTGTTAACTTTGTGTCAAGTATCAATGATATTTGGACCTCTAAGAATTAAAGGAAGAAGAGCTAGATTTATAAATATATTTTTAAAGGTTTATTTATTTACTTGAAAGGCAGATTTACAGAGAGGCAGAAGCAGAGAGCAAGAGAGAGGTCTTCCATCCACTGGTTCACTTCCCAATTTACCTTTCCGATGAAGGTAAGAACTTAGGAATGAGAAGGAATGAGTGATGTTGGCGTTATCATATCTTATTGGTGGCGTATCTTCAGTCATATAGTCTTCTAGTCCAATACACTTCAGGTAGATCTGGTAGAATAGCTTTATATCATTGGGAATATAACATGAGCACAAATGACATTGACCGCTGTATTGAGACCTCTCATATTTTTCAAGGAAACTGATTGGGTTATCTTCATTATCATCTATAATGATCTCTGCACTGACACTTAGACAAAATTACTTTAACTCCATGTCCAATCAGTTGAGGTTTGCTTGCTGTTTCATACCAACCCAAAGGCAGAATCATTTGTTTAAAGTAGGACTGTGGGCTCAGCAAGCTCCTAGAGTAACACAGATCTTCTGTGAAAATAGGCTTGTTCAGCAAAAAGGAACTCATCTCAGAGTACATGAGGGATCCCTCCCTCCACAGCCCTCGTGGCCACTGTCAGTCATCAACCACTTAAAAATCACCTGTGTGGCGCAGCTGCTCTTTCTTGGCTTCCAACAACATCAACAGGCTTCATATCTGTATTTTTTCAACCATCACTGAAATGTAGAATCTTTGAGATAAGAAGTGTTTTGATTTATTGTCGTATCATTGCTGCTGTTTGCTCTGTTCCTTGAACTGTGTCTCTTCTGCTGCTTCTAAACTCCTCTAAGTTTTCCTCTCCATGATTAATGGACACCAGAGACTACCAAACTTTTCAAAAAATATTTTCTACATCTTGGATTTAAGTGAAATCACATTCTCCTGGAAGACCCTGAGTAAAGTTTTCTTCTTTTAAGCAAAGTTGTGCATGCTCCCATGTCTTACATCTTATTATTCATTGAGTGGCAGGCTCTCAATGTGCTATGATCTTAATCATCTCTTTCAGACCCAAATTCTTCTGCCTTCTTTTAAAAAGGTCATGCTCCAGGGCCGACGCCATGTCTCACTTGGTTAATCCTCCACCTGCAGCGCTGGCATCCCATATAGGCATCTGATTCTAGTCCCGATTGCTCCTCTTCCAGTCCAGCTCTCTGCTGTGGCCCAGGAGGGCAGTGGAGGATGGCCCCTGTGCCTGCATGGGAGACCAGGAAGAAGCACCTGGCTCCTGGCCTCGGGTTGGTGCAGCGCCAGCCGTAGTGGCCATTTGGAGAGTGAACCAACAGAAGGAAGACCTTTTTCTCTCTTTCACTGTCTGTAACTCTACCTGTCAAATTAAAAAACAAAAGTCACGCTCCTTCATGACTCATGTCAATAAACTATACTATCTGTATCTCAGTGCTGAGGAGTAATCGAGGAGAGTCAAATTCTCTGCTGCACATGACATAGTCTTGTTCCAGAATCCTTAAGATTTGGATTATACATTGAAAGTATGTCATTGCAAAAAATTAAAAGAAAAATAATAAAGGAGGAGGGAGGGAGGGAATGTGGGAAGTATTGTCATGTTCTTAAAACTGTATATATGAAATACATGAGATCTGTTCTTTTTAAAAATAAATAATTTTTTTAAAAAGGCCTGTTGAACTCCAACAAGAGTTTCTAAGAATTTCCACAAATTTTTTTCACCACAAAAGGTGGGTCATATATTTAAGTATGAAACTGTAGGGGCTGACGCTGTGGCATAGCAAGTAAAGTCGCTGTCTGTGGTGCTGGCATCCCATGTGGGTGCCGGTTTGTCTCGACTGCTCCACTTCCAATCCAGCTCTCTGCTATGGCCTAGGAAAGTAGTGGAGGATGGCCCAAGTCCTTGGGCCCCTAAGCCCACATGGGAGACCAGGAAAAAGCTCCTGGCTCCTGGCTTCGGATTGGTGCAGCTCCAACCATTGTGGCCAGTTGGAGAGTGAACCAGTGGATGGCCGATTTTTCTCTCTCCCTCTCTCCTTCTCTCTCTGTGTAACTCTGACTTTCAAATAAATAAAATAAATCCTTAAAAAAGCATGAAACTTAAAATGATATGAAATATTATTCTATAAGATTATTAGTTAGGCTATCTATGAATATCTACCTTTCATCTGTTTATCTATCTATGTATATATGTATCTCTGAAAACCTAGACCTCTGGATAACAGAACAGACCATTTATTTACAGACCATCTCAGCAGGACCCTAACTCTCCATTGGCAACCAATGAGGCCATATATTACTTGCTTAGGCAGACATCAGAGTTAAGAAGAGGAATCTTGAATCTATGGGAACCAGAGCTTGCACAGGATAGATGACACCTATGTTTCTCCTCCTCTCTAAGCAGACTATTTTGTTTTGCAATGCAAGCAAATCTAGTCCAAGGAGGAGAAGATAAAATCTCTAGCTTCTCTTTACCACATTGGAAAATAAGCAATTGGCTCCATGATGGAGTTTTGTTTAATATTCTTTTCAGGCATCCTTTACTTAGGAATTCACATGATGCAGAAATGGAAAGTATTGGTTGTTTTACGACACCATGGTTGAATTGGCAGACACCTTTCATAGCAGCCTGGATCTGCTGCAGGCCATTACTCTGTTCTATATGCCCATTACATTTGCCTGCCTTCCATACCACCCACTCACGTACTGTTCCCAACGGTGGAATTTTCTGCCTCTCAGGCCCAAAGATGCTTTATTCTTATTGATGAGATGTGTAAGTTCCAACAATTTCTCCTTTCTTTTGAAGGAGATGTCTAAGCACTGTCCAGACCCGTGGGACCCTAAAACCTTTCCAAGGCAATTGGCCTTGATTCTTCACAGGATTTATTTACCATTATCTGGAGTTCATGTGTTTAATCAAATTCATTTGATTAACATATTTGCCACTTCTTGCTCATCTGATCCCATTACATGATTTTTTCCATACAATGGTCTAATAAGATGTCTCATAAATATTCAGGTGGTATGAATTTCTTCAGAGTATGTGAAGAAATGACAGGGTAGTTAACCCAGCTTTGTGGCAAGCCCACTGAGGTATGTTGCTCTGTCCAAAATGAATGCAAATTTATTATGATGCCCCTTCTCAGTAGTGATGGAAATAGATCAGTGGCCATGCATAAGGTATGTAAGCCCAAGTTAAATAGTTCATGTCTAGCCCAACAGACAGAATTCATCTGGCTGTCTAGTGAATTAATTTGGGAATGTAATGGTGATTGTCTCCTCTACATTTCCTAAGCCTGTAAAGATGGAATTAATCGCTGTCGTTCCCTTCAGGATGCATTATTATTATTAATTTAAAATCCTGACCAGTAGGGAGGGCTTACATGACACTTCCAAAGACTCCGTGTGGCCTTTTTTAGTATAGTAATTTTACCAACCTGTAAAGAACACATGCAGGTGTTCTAACAACAACTCTGTAAATCTATACCAAGTATATCTTCAGGACCAGGGAACTGTCCACTGGGTGGGTCTGGAAACTCATGGTTGACAATCTGGAGTTCTATTGCATTTAGTTTATTCTCATCAATTTCCACTTAGAGCCAATGTCCTACAACTGTTAAAATAGTGTTGTGACTATTTGAGTAAATGGCTGTAATTTGTTTTGAGAAAAGACTGTGAGAATTATTTTCCCAAATACTTTCCCATTTGCACAGTCAGGTGAGGTTCTTTTTGAGGACCCAGTTTGTCCTTCAGTAAATAGGCTTCAGATCTGAAAATCAGCTCTGTGTGGAAATCAGTAAGAATGGTAAGTCTTCTGCCTGATGCCCCAGGCCTCCTCTCTAGATTTATTTTGGTTTTACGCATTGAGTCATACACCTGTAACTTACCACTCTATCTTGCCCCTAGGGAAGGTACATTTTATGGGCTCATCAGTGCTTATAGTTCAGGATTTCTGGTTGTCACGAATCTTGCTACTCATGCATTAATTATAACCTTCTTGCTTTTGATAGTCGAATGCCATAACCTGGTATCCATTAATTTGAGATTCCCAATTGTATTATTGATCCCAGTTCTGTAACAGAATCTCCTGCTGCCTTTCCTCCTCTGCAGAGGAAAAGTCACTGCTGAGTTTTCTAGGAATGTCTGTGACTCCTCACCAGAGCATAAATTATCACTCTGGTGAAAGAAGTGTTTTCCAGCTACAGCCCCGGAGTGTTGTCAGCTGGCAGTTTCTAACCCCATATCAAAATGCACTGTAACATTTCTGTTTCTGCTATCTGCCTTTGAAGTTGTTCTGCTCTATTCCACTTACTGTGGGTCACTACTATCACCAGACTCCTAAGTGCATCCAAGGATCATATTAGCTTAATCTCCTAGAGTCCTCGCCAGGGTATTGGATCCTGTGTTATGGGAGAATGCTTCCAAGTCATTGCACTCCTCATTATTCAGAATTCTGTTCCATCCATCCCTCAGTCTCACAATTTAGCACCTTCAGGATTCAGTGCCACACATCATTTTCTGAATGCCTTCAGTACATCTTGGTTTCATCATAGAGATTCTTTAGTATATAAGCCATTTCCTCTCCTCCAGTTCTAGAATTTTATTGGGGAGCTCCTGTTGCAGATGGATACTGCTGACTTGTCTGGTGGTTAGGAAGGGAGGTAGGACTAGATTCTTAGGTGGGATTGCAAGCTAAAGACTGCTGCATACTCTATGGAGGACTACTCAGCCGTTAAAAAAAAAAAAATAACAACGGGCAGCCACTATGGCTTAATGGGTAAAGCCACTGCCTGCAGTTCTGACATCCCATATGAGCACCAGTTCAAGTCTCAGCTACTCCACTTCTGATCCAGCCCCCTGCACTGGCCTGGGAAAGCAGTGGAAGGTGGCCCAAGGACTTGCATCCATGGGGAGACCTGGAAGAAGCTCCTGACACCTGGCTTTGGATCGGTGCAGCTCTGGTCGTTGTGGTCAATTGGGGAGTGAACCAGCAGATAGAAGACCTCTCTCTCTCTCTCTTTCTCTCTCTCTCTCTCTCTCTTTCTCTCTCTCTGCCTCTCCTTCTCTCTCTGTGTAATTCTGACTTTCAAATAAATAAATAAATCTTTAAAAGAAAAAAAAGACAAAAGAACCCTGCATTTTGCAACAAAATGGATGCAACTGGAAACCATTATATTTAGTAAAATAAGCTAGTCCCAAAAAGACAGATACCATATGTTTTCTCAGATCTGTGGTAACAAGAGTACCTAAAATGTAACATATTGAATGAAATTGACATTTTGAGATTTGATGATTGTTTACGGCCCTTGTGTCAACTGCTAAGGAACCTATGCTTTTTCTTCTTTACTTAGTGTAGGATTAATCTTATGAGTATAAAGTCAAATGAAAATAGATCTTTGTAAAATTTAAGAATGGGAATAGGAGAGGGAGGAGGTAGAAGGGTGAGAGCATGGGTGGGAGAGAGGGGATGATGGGAAGAATTGGTATGTTCTGAATCTGTAAATAGGAAATACATGAAATTCCTGCACAGTAAATAAGATCTAAACAAGTATTACTCAGATGCTCAGTGAAGATGAATTTATCCTTCTAAAAATTGCACAATAGATTGAATTTCATTTTCTTAATGTTTATTAAATTTTCACTGATGCTCAGAATTATTTCTAGTAACCAAATATGTTAAAAATTAATGTTTAGAATGAAAATGTCGATGATACTTTCTACTCTGCGTGGTTGATGCATTTTTAATAAATTAGAAGCTTCAGTTTTCCAAAACAAAGACTGCTGCACTGTCTTTGAGCAGGAGAAAAATGATAATCTCAGATAAGGAGAAGTGGAAATGTCCTTTAGGCGCAGAGGGTTCAAGGGATGTGCTTCAGCATTCTCTGCCCGCACGACATCAATCCAGGTCTCAGAGTCTCCTTTCCAAGCAGACTTTGACTCAGTGCAGTGGAGATTTAAGCCTTCTCGGGAGCTTGTGCTGGCCCTTATCCTCTGCTTTTCCTGTCTAAAGCTGTAAAAGATAAGAGCTGCTTTATAGGCTGCCAACAGGAACCTCTGACTTTCACATTTTGCTTTTGATCTGTGATTAATTATCCTCAGCCTTTTGGTATCTTTCTCCAGTGCATCAATTATGCTCAGCAAGAGCCATCTGATTCTATTGTCCTTAAAATTAGTACTTCCACTAAACCTCAACAAAGCCTGATAAGCTGAGCCAGCCTGTGGAGTTTCATTTTCTGGTGTTTCAGTGCATGTCAACTGCGGAAGTTTAATAACCATCACTCTCATCAAACCTCATTCTCTCTCCTTGTTTGATACCTTTCTTCTAGATTCTGCAACATTCAAAAGGAGTTGCAAGTCTTCAGGGTCTGACACAATGTAATTACTCTATTTATTGAATATGTAAATATTAGATTTCTTTTAAGGCCTGTGTGTTGATTTTCACTAAGCCCAATAATTGGTTGCTTATTAGTATAATGCAAATAGAACAAAGCTAATTCTAGTAGCTGATACATTAGAGTTGGAATCTGTCTACTGGAATGAATCTAATTCACAATAAGAAATAGATTGCAGCTAAGCTAATGGTTATCAATTATTTAAAATTGGCTTAGGCAGACCCATTGGATGTGTTGCAATCTATTCTGGCTTTGCTACAGGATGTACCTCTTTCATTCAGACTTGTTAGAAACAGACAACAGAGTGTTTGGCAAAGACCTCTCCACATATTATGAAATAACTCCAGTTGGTGAGCTAGTTTAAAATTCTCCATGTCAACATTAGTTTACATCAAATACATTAATTAGTCAAAGAAGTTATCACCTTAATGCACAGACACAGACACCCACACACAGAGACAAATATGTACAAGGGGACTTCGGGAAGTTTGTAAAAATTTATATTAAGAAAATGTTCTGCATGGACTTCAAGCATGTTTTGCACCAAAATAAATTTTTTTCTTTTTAATTTTTTTATTTAGTAAATATAAATTTCCAAAGTACAGTTTATGGATTACATTGGCTTCCCCCCCATAATTTCCCTCCCACTCACACCCCTCCCATCTCCCGCTCCCTCTCCCATTCCATTCACATCAAGATTCATTTTCAATTATCTTTAAATACAGAAGATTGATTCAGTATATACTAAATAAAGATTTCATCAGTTTGCACAGTTTTATTTAAAAATAAAATTTTTTAATTCCATTTTCCATGAACATTTTGAAGTTCATTCAGATTTCCCTTTGCAATCAAATGTATCATAACTCACAATGGATACCAGAGAAATTCCAGTAATACTTTAGCCAATGGAACATAATGGAATCCGTTGTCACAACCTCCCTCATCTACACTCACAGAAGTCCCTGCCTCTTGTTCACTGTAAGGCGGCATGGCATGCTATCACAGAGAGATTGCCATTTTGGCTTGTTTGCATCCTTCGGGGTGAGAGTCAAGGACTCCAAATATGTTTTTCTTCTTCCAAAGAAAGAAAGAACAGGAAAGACAGAGCTTTGAGGGGCAGTGCCTATTTCCCCGCATGTGCCGTTTGCCAGTGTGCTGAGCAGCAAGGCTTCCGTCTCTGCACAGACGTCCATGCTTGCTTGCCGCCGTCCATGTGCTGCTGGTATCTGCCCTTGAATCTACCAGCACCACTGAATGCACAAAGGGCTTGGTTGTATTTCTTGTCATTTCTGTTCTTGCGCGAGCCCCTCTGATGCTGCTGCAGCTCGGCATCAGCTGCTCAGACAATGAGAGCTTGTCTTTTCATCTGGCAATTTCCTGCCCTCCCTTCTCCACTCGCAATAGCCAACAAAAGGAATTCATTAGAGGAGTTAAGCACTTGCTTATTATCAGAAGAGGAAAACAAATTTAGCTATTTTTGAGCATAGAGGGCTTTCTCAGCATTCAGCTCTTTCCTCAGTTAACAGTAAGCATACAGAATCACCTAAAGTTTCTTCTGGTCCCCTCATCATGCCATTATAGAACCAGCAGAAGAACAATTATAGATTTTGTTGTTATTTAAAATCAAGGGTAGATTATGTAATCTTTTAAGGCATGCAGTGTTTCCTTTGTTCTTTGCTCACTTACAAGTCACTGGCATAATCACTGAATCTCTTGGTAAAGTTCTGAATGTTAAAGTAACTAGGCTGGTACGTTATTATCTCCCTGGAGAGCAAGTCAAGGAAACGTCTTTACTTAGTTCATCAAGTGCAATTTGTAAGGGTAAAATCCTTTAACCCAAGAGCAGTCAAATGCTCTAATATCTTGAAATGCTCAGAAGGAAACCCATGTGTTTCTAAAAGGCACCAAACCTATATGTTTTTGATAAACCCATAGGTATGTAGAAAAGTTACTTTATTCTTTTTTCATATGGTTGTTTTCAACTTTGTGTGAAATTCAAGAATTGAGTGATTACATTTCACATCCAAGATTTTATAAAAGAAGAAAAACAGCGATTGAGCTGTTTTTTTTTTTCTCTCTCAAAGTGTTTATGTACAAAAATAAAATTGAAATCATTTTGTAATACTTCTCTCTGTGAACCTCAAAGGAAGACTGGACATGTATTTTAGTCATATTGCTGATCATGGGGGACTTCTACCCATAATTGATAAACAAACTCAAAGGTATTTAAAGATGAAATGTGAGGCTGGCCAGTGGGGCTGGGGGCATGCGGGCCCCTCAGACATAGCAAGCTGCCAGCTATGGCTGGAAAGCCTGTCTCCTCCAGACGGACTGGCATCTCCCCTACTAACAGCTTCTTGTGCTGCATGCGTGACCTTGAAGCTTTAAATCACACCTTCAGGGTGGGTGCAGTCTTTCACTCGGAGCCAGCAGGGAAGGCCTGAGCCCCTGGAGAGACTCAGATTGGCTCTAGGAGATCCCAGTTATCTTGTGTGACCCTTGTGGTTTTAAATCATGCCTTCAGATTAGTTGCAGCCTTACCCAGAGCTAGCAAAGCAGAGGACTGAGTCCCTAAGGAGATGGGCTGTCTCCAGGAGATCCCCTGCTATCTCCATGAGCCCCAAACCGATCAACATACAGTATCTGAAACCTCTGTCCAATGGGCACCCTCACAGAATGACCCAATGAAAAAAGCAGTAATGCCTTAAAAACCCAGGGCACTTCCTCAAAGCCAGTGTCCTGCTCCGGCACTCCGCCGGCTGTCCTCTCTGACCAGACGCTTTCTCTGTCACTTGCCAATCTAATAAAAGTTTCTTTTCTGTCCAATAAAAGTTTCTGCCTCTTTGCAAATTGTTTCCTGGCTTTTTATTTCTATACTAAACTGAGGAAAATTATCCAAGAGACTTGCTCCAGCAGCCACCCTCCCCTCCACGACCAGTAATGAAATCCATGTGTGGTTTTCTCATAATACACATTTTTATGAAGTTTTGGAAGGCTCCCTCGTATGCATGATTTCAAAAAATTTACAGCAAAACAATGTTATCTTTTAGTTTCATTTTCCAGGAACTTTTTGAAGTACCATGCTATTGAGTCTTCAAATCTTTTGATAATCATTAAATTTTACTAGTATTTTTAAAGACAATGTATTTGATAGGCAAAGCAACAGAGACAGAGAGAAAGATAGATGATAGATGATTGGTAGATGGAAAGATATAGATAGATAGATAGATAGATAGATAGATAGAGATAAATGAGATTTTCCAACAGTTGGTTCACTCTCCAAATGTCTGTAACAGTTCTGTGCCAGGCCAAAGCCAAGCAGCAGGAACTGCATTCTGGCTTCCCGCATGTGTATGTAGCCAGGACCCTTGGGCCGTCTTCCACTGCCTTCCCAGGTACGTCAGCTGCAAGCTGGGTAGGAAATGGAGTCCTGCATTCTGATGTGTTTGTATTGGAAGCAGCCACTTAACCTGTTGTGCCACAATCCTTGCCCCTAATCATTAAACTTCACTTTAGTAAACTATTACACACTTTTCTTTCAATTTATGGAATATGCTTGTCTTAGTCTGTTTTCTGCTGCTGAAAAATCACAAACTGATTCGATTCTGATAGAAGTTTATTTTGCTCACAAGTTTGGAGGCTGAGAAGTCCAAGATCAAGGGTTTTGATGAAGGACTTCTTATTGCTCATAACATGGGAGAAGGCACCACACAGCAAGACAGCATTTGAGTAACGGAGAGGAAATCAGACCAAAATTAGCCTTTTTATCCAGAGCTAAGTCCTGAGATAACTAACTTACTCCACGATAAGGACATTAATCTGTTCATGAAAGCAAATCTATCACGATTTAACCACCATTTACAGGTCCCACCTCTTAATACTGTTACAAGGTCAATTAAATTTCAACATGAATTTTAGAAGGGGCACGGCTCTTGGGTTATGGCCTAGTTATCAATAGTTCTCTATGGAAGCTATCACTGATGCAGAGTTTGGTCTCTCCCATGCTTGGCTCTGCTCTGTGACCCACTTTTTTGCCATTGTTTGGGTCTCATGTAGCTATTTCATTTAAGCTGTGGCAGTTAGATGATCACAGGAATTTAGAAAACTGAATTGAGAGACATACAGGCTGGGAGCTTCTGGTAGCTGACTTATTAATGGCAGTGTCCCTAGGGTTTATGAATTCCCATAACTCAAACCTACTCTGATGACTGCTTTACCCAAGACCAGGCTGTTTAGTTCCAGTTCTGTTTCTGTGAGATGTGTGTGTTTATTTGTTTTATTTAGTTCCACTTTGTATCTGTAACTCATAGCTAAATAAAACCCAACTGTCACCTTGAGTCTATTCTTACCAGGAATATACATTTATTTTTACATTATAAACATTAATATCATTTTACATTTTTATTGATTACTGAAACATGTAGAACAAATATTTTTCTCTGAAAATTTTCACCCAGGTAAAAATGTTTGCATTAGTCATATTGAAAAAAGATTTTAAAGATATCCATAACAAAAATTCATATGTAACATTGTGGTTCATATTTAATATTACTTACAGAATATGACCTTTATCTGAACATACAGAAAGTATTGTGTTGAAATCTGATGAATTTAAATAAGTTCAGTTATTATATTGTAGACTACCATGGTCTTAGAAAGCTCATTCCTATTTCTCTGTACACCTCACTAATTTTTGGGAATTCAATATGCTAGCTAATGACAGCAGTGCAAAAAAGATAGTTGTTAAAGAACACAGTATAAACCTTGATGTGAATGCAAGGGGAGAGGGAGTGGGAAGGGGGAGGGTTGCGGGTGGGAGGGAAGTTATGGGGGGGGAAGCCATTGTAATCTATAAGCTGTATTTTGGAAATTTATATTCTTTAAATAAAAGCGTTATAAAAAATAATTAATAAACAGGGAAAATCAAAAAAAAAGAACACAGTATAATAAAAATCCATTACATTCTAACATAGAGCTTTTTAACAAAATAGGTTTCCTAAAATTGTTCATAATTCTTTTGAAAATAAAGAACCTCTAGCCATTTTACCAATGAGGAGTAGTATCAGCTGCCATAGCAACTCTGAGACAATACAAAAGCAGCATTCTATAATGAAGAGTAAAGTTAGTGATGTCATATCTCATTACTACCAAATAAAAGCCCCTTATTGGAAACATCATCCTATTCTTGGATCGAGTAGCAGCTCTCCTTGTCCTTTGCTCTCTTGCTAGTTAGGCAGCTTCCCTGCATCTTGGAATAAGTCCTCCTAAACAAATATATGAGGCCTTCTGCTTATCATACATACTCCATAAATATTTGTGGAATGAAAACTTATCTCTCTGGGAGGCTAATGAAGAACAGATGTAGGCAAAAACAAGATGGTGACACTGGCGGAGAATACAGTTGTTAAAAAAATTAGTGTGAGCAGAGGGAATTAAAGAAAAATAGCAGTTGTCAGCTTAAATGGAATCAGTGGACATAATTGAATAGCTGATAAAGTAGAGAGGAAGGAAAGGGATGACCTGTAATCTTATTTTCTTTCTTTAGGTTACAGCTGTGATTTTGGTAGAAACCAAATACAGTTCCTATTCACTTATAAGGAACATCAATCCTATTGGAAGCAGTTACATTGAATGCTTAAGTCTGAGGAAGTATGGCGATTAAGATTCAGTATTAATCAAGTTTAATTAGCAGTAGAGTATTTGATTCTTGGCTAATCATCTCTCCCCAACCGGTTTAGTTTGTTTGATGACATAGGTTTACAATGGATTAAACACCAAATCCTGGTAATCTAGAAGTTAAAATGCAGTTATTTGCTATACTTAACACATTTTGTATGGTTTTACCAATGACTGTAATTCCTGGAGTTTTAAGATAAAACATTCTCTTGTTTTATTTGTTTCCCTGTCTTTTGCTGTTCTTACCTCTCTCTCTCTCTCTCTCTCTCTCTCTCTATATATATATATATATATAAATATATACACATATATATAACAAGTAGATATTATATATCTCTATATATAATCAGTATATTATAATTTATATATTATATGTAATTTATAAAACAATATGTTATATATTATAAATAATACATAATATATAATACATAGAATACATAATATATAGCATATTAATGCATATAATATATTTTATTAATATATCAATACATTAATATATATTACAATAAATCATAGTTATTTATAATATATAATTATATAATATGTGATTATTATAACATCATATATAATGTTTATAATATATAATAATATATTATATAAGTAATATAATATATAATTTTATTTAGATAAATCTAGTTATATATTATATATATTAGTATGTAATATAATTTATATTTATTATGTAATTATATAATGTATAAAAATAATTATATATAATTTTTTTCTGTAGTGACTAGCAAGGATCCTTGGGATAAAAAAAACAGACAACATGTTTCTTTTAAAAAATACTTTCGTTTCATTTGAAATGGAGGGGGAAAGGAGAAAGAGAGAGAGAGGTCTTCCATCTGCTGTTTCACTTTCTAAATGCCTTCAACAGCTAGGGCTGTGCCAGGCAGAAGCTATGAGCCCAGAACTCAATCCAGGTTTCCCACATGAGCGGCAGGGACCAAAGTACTTGCGTCATCACCTGCTGCCTCCCAGGCTGCACATTAGCAGGGAGCTAGAAGTGAGAGCAGATCTGAGACTTGAACTGATAGGTGATGTGAACATCTTTATCTCCGGGCCGAATGCCTGATCCCAAGCGATATATTTCTTCAAGATGATTCAATTATATGTGAAGAAGTTCATTCAACTGCAGGTCAGTTTACCTAGTTGTTCAAAACTGTGGTTAGTGGTTTTCAGAGAGCAACGTGGTGCCGTAGGCACAAGTGTCATTTTACTTACTAACTATTTTTGGCTGATTTAAACTAAATTATAAATGCCTCATTTCATTACAATCCATCACTCAATGTTTGATGAGGAAGTGCCGTGTGAAATCACCATTTCCACAGACGCTTTCCTTGGAATACCAGAGCTAGGCAGGGTTCCCTAGATAAGCATTTCCCTGGCTGGGGAGATTTTGAAACACTGCCTAGTGCTTCACACTCTGGGAGATGAACAATACTCCTTAAAAAACTAAAAACCCTGCAATATGAAAGTTTAATTTATTCCGTCAAATCATCTCATATCTATTTAACTACCTGGGAACTAGTGTTCTATGGAATACATTTTAGGAAAATAAGGTTTTAATCAGTAATTCTGAGATCAGTACAGTAGTCTCTCAAGATTATTCTTTAGATTTCCAGCCTCTTTATAAGTGGATGAAGAACATAAATGTTTTTATTCAAAGAGTAAATAGAAATATATAGACATTTAATTTATATAAAATTCTAATTTTGCAAATCACTTTTAAGGGTAGCACTTAAAACCCATCGCTGGACACTTTTGGCACATTAATAGAGTAACCTTCCTTTTCAGTACTGCTCCTAGCAGGTGTGTTTAGTTATTGATCATTTCAGTTTTACGGGGGGAGTTTCCTGCTGTTCTTTACTAACTGTAGTATTTGACTTTCACCCTGGCCATGGACCGTTTGAATCAACCTGCAAATTGCACTTTACCAGATAACCAAGAACAAAGAAATCAAAGTTGTTTTCCTCTCTTGGATGCATACTGAAATAACTGAGTTTATTTAGCAGATAAAATTAGAATTTTCTTACCCTGTTATAGTAGATTTTATATTAGAATTTGTTAGTCATATAACAATTTCTTTACTCTGTTTATATTATTGGTATTCAAAAGTAGATTATTTTTAAAAAGTAGAATATTGAGTTTGTTCAAAAAAATCTGTAAAACATTTCTCAGTGCTCTGTGGTAGCCAAAAGTGAGAAATGCAGACTGTATTCAGTTGGTGTGCTGACTGTTTCAAATATGCAGTACATTTAGCTTTTCTATTATTTTCTTTTTCCTTCCATATATGCCAGGATGCTGTGAGTATTCAGCTAGATGTTGTTTTGCAATTAAATTAAAACTTTATGTGTATGTACTTCTTACTGAATCAAAAAGAGCTTCCGGGCATTACCAAATTCTCTCCAAGATAATTTCCAGGAATATATCATTGCATGGATAAGAAAATTTTAAAAATTTTATTCCTATTATTTTTCCTTCAGTTTCTTTTATTTTAAGCCTTAAATGCTCTGAGTTTTTCTCCTTTTTTTGACATTTTATTTTTTCTTTTTTATAATAGTCACCATAATAATGTAAGGAATTGCTGCATTATAAGCTCAAACAGATATATTTATTTGAACTGCATATTTATTTAAATACTATTTTAATCCTATTATATTTTGATCTGAAAATTTCTTTTACAAGTGGAGATGAGAAACAGAAATGAAGAAATGTTGAATAGAATCATAAATAATTTAATTATAGCAAATCTCATTGCATCTAAAAGAAGTACAGTCAATTCATTATTTTCACTTTATCTAATTTTCAGAAAGACTAAGGTATTCCCTAGAGTCACATAGCTAAAATGTGTTAGAGCTAAAATCAGAACCCAGGATTAAAAAACAGCAGTATGTTGGTGATTTTTAATGACTTTAAAATCACTAATAGTGTTACTATTTGGGGAAGATTTTAAAAAATAAATTAAAAATTGCCTTTAGGGAACCATAGTCCTAAGGCTGAAAGCATGGTAATGATTGAGTTAGTTTGCACAGTAAGCAGACTGATTTCTTTTTTCCCCTTTTGTTGTCAAATTCTTTGCTTTGCTTTGCTTATCGTTCCCATCCTAGGGTCTAGATTCATGTGGCATTATTACGCTTATAATTATTAATGCATTTTACACAACACACACGCTTACTTTTATATCTTTTCTAAACTAAATCCATCCCCCAGCCTCAAACGTGAAAGACCTTAATTGGCTGGCCTAGTTTGGAATCTTGTCCCTTGTATAGTTGCTGAGTTCACACCTGCTGTTTTCCCATCTGCTACAATTTTAGATCAGTGAGACCTTCTTGGAATATGTGGAAAATGTCAAACATACTCCCAGAAAAGTGTTGTCTTCTTTTAAGCTGGAGATGTCCTGAAATGACTGAGGCTTTTTCTCTCCCGAAAGATTAGCACTTTTTTTTTTTGTCAATGACCTGGAATCTTTATTTAAAGGATGGAGACAATTTGGTCATGGTTTAGAGAACAGAGAGCTAGCATTTCCAAAGTAAATGTCATTGTAATTGATGGTAAGCTCTTGAAAGGGCATCCTATACTTAGAAGATTTTAATCGTACACCTGAATGACATAACAAAATTTAGTCACTTTTTAATTTAATGAAAGTGCAAATGGATTTTTCCATCTTCATCTTAACATCCACAAGATATTTTATATATAAGAATAATATCTAATAGTTTGATTGATTCATTCAGATATTTAATATAATATAAAATATTTAATATAATATAAATATAAATATAATATAAAATTATTTTTGTGGGGCTGGCACTGTGGCAGAGTGGTTTAAAGCCCTGGCCTGCAGCACCGGCATCCCATATAGGCGCATTTCTAGTCCCGGCTGCTCCTCTTCCAATCCAGCTCTCTGTTATGACCTGGGAAAGCAGCAGAAGATGGCCCAAGTCCTTGGGCTCCTGCATCCACATGGGAGACCTGGAATAAGCTCCTGGCTCCTGGCTTCACATTGGCACAGCTCCGACCATTGCAGCCATCTGGGGAGTAAAGCAGAGGATGGAAGACCTTTCTCTTTGTCTCTACCTCTCTCTGTAACTCTGTCTTTCAAATAAATAAAAATAAACCTTAAAAAAAAAAACCAAGGCCTGGATACTGAAGTTTCCAAAAAAAAATTTGTTTGGGTTTGTGAATGGTTCTTAAATTCATATTACATTTTTACTTTTGTGCTTAATATTTCAACATGGAATATTGTACTTATTTTCTTATACACTTATATTGAATTTTTATTGTACTTTTCTTAACTTGCACTCAGTCCTTCATTCCATTGGTTGCATATCTGCACATTAAATCAATGTGGGATGGAACATATTTGAAAAGAAAATGTTATGTTGTGCCATAGTTGCATCTATATTGATCATGTGCAGATTTCTCTTGTGTTATTCCCTTAAAAAACAGTATAACAACTATTTATGCAGTATTTATCTTATTAGGTATTATAAATAATCTAGACATGATTTAAATTAGATATGAAGAGGGAGAATCTACATGGATTATATGCAAATACTTTGTTATTTTATATGAGAATTGAGCATCTAGAGATGTTGTTATCTACAGATTTCTATGGAACCAATCATTGTACTTAAAATTTATAATATTTCCTCCCACAGAAATAAGGATGATGTAGATATTATAAGTAAACCCAGTAGTTGAAAGGAGCAGGAAGTAGTGAATCCTGAATCTGTTATTCAATAGAATTTTCAATATTTTGGAGCATTACTATGTTTTCAGGATATGTTGAGGTTTAGTATTAATATTTTACATTCCTTGTGGAGACATATACTAGAATATAGTCAAAATTTAGAATAGAATTCATCAGTAATAGTTTTACAGCAATAAGTTATTGGTTGAAAGTTTTATTTCTACTGAAACTGTGCAACACCATGCCATCTTGTGCATTTGTTTATAAAGTGAAAGCACTTGAGAGTTTTAATGTTGTGTGGTTCTCCAGTCTTCAGCTAATCCACAGCTTTGTGGTCATACTTCAGCAAGGTTTCTTTGTCACTAGAAAGAGATGATGGGGAACAAAAAGGTGAGATGCCTTCTAGGAGATCTGGAAGTCCTACAGGGAAGTACTGCTGTACAGACGGTCAGTTTGATTTCCCTTAGCACATCTGCTAAGTACTACACCTTGACCTGATCTAGCTCTTTTTTTTTTTTTTGATAATTTTAATGATGTAGACTTTTTTCAATTGTTCTCTTTTTATTGCTGTCACCTGGGGAATCTCACTGTAGCTATCCCACTTGCTTCTCCTGTATGACCTTAATAGGACTATCACACCCACCAAATAGAAAACTATGTAGGTCACAGGAATCCAGTCAAGATTCCACGTAGTAACTTGAACCTTTTCAAGTATGTTCTTTGAGACTTTTCAGAATGCACAATACCAGTCAATTTGCTTCCTGGAATTTGGATGTCAAGAGGTTTTAGTTTTCTTTCCCTGAAAGAAAAACAACACAGAGGGAACTAAAATGTGGGTTCTACTTTAGAGATTTAGAGGCTCACACAAATGGAAAATGGCATTTTTCATATTTCTGCCTCACTTTGTCCTTAGATATATAAAAACATTTAGTTCAGAACAAATTCAACAGCAACACTAATCCTTCCAAAAATTTGAAATTTCTCAAATTATCAAAAGCATGGTTAAGAGCTTTGTTTATTATTTTGGCAATTAACTGGGTGAGTAAAGGCTGACATTTTGTTTGGGTTATCTTCATTGATTGGCAATAAAGTTATTTTTAGCAGATATTTATTTTTAATCTTTTCAGAACCCTTGTCTTTTTTGTCTGTAAACTGACCTTGGTCTTGTTAATTCACCAGTGGCTCTGGAATTCTACCACTGAGCCCTTGGCATGGGGTAGCAATAATGCTGCTGCCTGATGTCAAGCTTCAATGATGTTGCCTTTGATGAATAGTGCAAGTTTCTAACTCAGAACTCCCTCACCTGCATTCTGGCTACTTTTTGTTGGATCCTTGTGTACTCATCCTGCGAGGTCCACTCTTTAGGGATTGTGGGCCAACAGTGTTCTTAGACAAGAACCACTGGAAAGAGTTTCAGCAACTATGTCCGTTTATTAGCAGTTAGGCACAAGTTTTTATAGGGCAGGCAAAGGGAAGTAGCTAGCTCAGGGTAGCAACACTGATTCTATAGGATAAAGCTGATACTGGTGCCATTATGCTTCTCCAATCAGCTTGAAGGTCACATAGCCCATGTAGCCTTCCAAGCAGTCTTATGGGTCTGGGCCATATCTTGGAGCTGTTTACCTAGCTAACAGTTACAAGGCCCTTCAATAGGAAGCGAGGGTTGGGGAAATGTGCCTGAGGCACCTTTCACCTGCCATCACTCAAGTCGTATGTGGATCTCAGTGTGCTGAGTCCTCAACCAGGGTTTTTCCCGGGGGTAAGGGAGTGGGCATGGTGTGCCATGCCCTCTTGACCTCCAGCATGGTCTAGGCATACAGTCTTCCAGCCAGGCACAGGATCACCCATAGATCCTTAATGCACTGTCATTTGTAGGATTTATATGGATTTGTTCCTTCTGCCTACATCTAGACTTCTTTCCAATGTTTCCTTCTTTCTATCAACAAGTAAATTTCAACATGTCTTGTACGACAAGTATGAGGATTCTATATGTGAATGTAGTTAGATAACTTCACAATCAGCAAAGATCATTCTAGTTGACCTTTTTCTTAAGGAGAAATGTTGTAATGCTCATAATGCTGTCAATGAATAGGCAACACTTGGGACTTGGTCTAATTGCTTCTAGAAGTTTAGAAGATATCTATTCAGGTCTATGCTGCTCATCATGTGACACATAATACAGGGGAAGACTTAGTTGTTTATTCAGTTCCTCTATAGTTAGCATGATCTAGGATATTGACCATTTCTTCTTCAGGAAAGATCTTGGTGACAGGTTTTTGACCATAAGGAGTTATAATTTGGAAGGGTAACAGTTGTGTTATGTTTTAAAAGAGCTGCCTGGCAGACTCATAGAATGGCAGATGTCCTAAACAGCACTCTGGCCTCAGAATCAGCCCTTAAGGCATTTGGATCTGTCTGAAGAGCCCATGAGAGTATTTTAGGCATGGAAAGCCAAGACATTCTGGAAAAAAAAATGACCTAAATGAAAGATCTCTGTGAGTGAGATCCCAGTGGAAAGAACGGGGCCATCAAAGAAGGAGGTACCTTTCTCTGGAGGGAGGAGAGAACTTCCACTTTGACTATGACCTTGTCTAAATAATATGGGAGTTGGCAAACTCAAAAGGCTTCCATCGCCTTGGCAACCCATGCAAGAGCCTAGGGTGATACTGACACCATAAACAAGAGTGTCAATTGTTAAGTCAACAACAGGAGTCACTGTGTACTTACTCCCCATGTAGGATCTCTGTCCTTAATGTGTTGTCCAATATAAATTAATGCTATAACTAGTACTAAAACAGTACTTAACACTTTGTGTTTCTGTGTGGGTGCAAACTGTTGAAATCTTTACTTAATATATACTAAATTGATCTTCTGTTTATAATGATAATTGAAAATGAATCTTGATGTGAATGGGATGGGGGAGGGAGCGGGAGATGGGATGGTTGCAGGTGGAAGGGAAGTAATGTGGGGGGAGCCACTGTAATCCAAAAGCTGTATTTTGGAAATTTATATTTATTAAATAAAAGTTTTAAAAAAGCTGCTTGGCAGGGCTGGTGCTGTGGCACAGTGGGTTAAAGCCCTGGCCTGAAGCACTGGCATCCCATATGGGCGCCATTTCTAGTCCCGGCTGCTCCTCTCCCGATCCAGCCCTCTGCTATGCCCTGGGAAAGCTGTAGAAAATGGCCCAAGTCTATGGGACCCTGAACCTGCATGGCAGACCTGGAAGAAACTCCTGGCTTCTGGCTTCACATTGGCACAGCTCCTGCCATTGCAGCCATCTGGGGAGTGAACCCTCAGAAGGAAGACCTTTCTCTCTGTCTCTACCTCTTTCTGTAACTCTGTCTTTCAAATAAATAAAATAAATCTTTAAAAAATTTTAAAAAGCTTCTTGGCAATAAATTTTTACTTTATATAGAAATAAGAAATACTACAAGAGCTCTCTGTCCCTCTGCAAAATAATGATGATGATGACCGTACACAATGATAATAAGAAAATGCTTCTTATAATTATAAAAAGCTATCTAATCTTAATGTTTCTTATATGGTTTCTTAATGACCAAACAACATAGATGTGAATTAGAGTCTAAAGATATTATTCTATGCAATATTCTTAGTCTTTTTGTCTCCACTATCTTTAAATGATTTCTACTTTAAAAAAATTCAGCTTTATTTCATGGTCCAATGTAATTCTTTCTGTTTGTTGGTTTGCTTGCTTGTTTTATTGCAAGAGTGGTCTAAAGTTTTTGGAGGTAAGTTTGATATAATAAAAATACATTTTTAAGTCAAAAACAGTATACATATACCAAGTGTTAAAGATTAGCTATCAACATCTCCATATTGAACATAGTCTGTAATTGATATGCAAGATGACAGATTGGTCTAAGCTAATGATGGGCATGAGTGGGAGTATAATGAAGAGATTGTTAGCTAAGATACTGCTTGAAGAATCCAAGTCAATTATAAACTAACAATAGGAATTATCATCTATAAAAGGCAACTGTTATGTGGAAATCATTGTTATTATAGATACAATTACTTTGAGCAAACTATTTCCAGGACATCCAGGAATTCTTGGCATGAAAACAGTAACCAAAATCTATGTCTAATGGCCTGGAACTAGGTCTAAAAGTGAATAAACTGAGAGAGGAGAGTACAGCATTTGGATGTCTATTCTCAGTGTGAGTGGTGACAAAACAGTCATAAAAACCCCATACTACTGATTTACAGGGCTGTCCTTAGACACAACGATGTGTTGTGCTACACTTCTTTTCAGGAGGGAACCAAGTACTCCATAGTATTTCTTTTTATATAGAAAGCTTTTATTTTATAAATATAAATTTAATAAGTACAAATTTTGTATTGTAGCAGTTCTTCACCCCATACCCACCCACAGACCTCCAAACCATCCCATCTCCTAGTCCCTCTCCCATTCCATTTTCATTAAGATTCATTTTAAATTATCTTTATATACAGAAGATCAACTCTGTACTAAGTACAGATTTCAACAATTTACACCCACACAGACACACAAAGCATAAAGTACTGTTTGAATACTAGTTTTACCATTAATTCTCATAAAACAACACATTAAGGACAAAGGTCCTACATGGGGAGCAAGTGCACAGTGATTCCCGTTGTTCATTTAACAATTGATACACTTATTTATGAAGTCAGTGATCACCTGAGGCTGTTGTCATGAGCTGCCAAGGCTATGGAAGCCTCTTGAGTTCACAAACTCTGACTTTATTTAGAAAAGACCATGATCAAAATGTAAGTTCTCTCCTCCCTTCAGAGAAAGGTATCTTCTTCTTTGATGGCCCCTTCTTTCCACCAAGATCTCATTCACAGGGATGTTTCAGTTAGGTCATTTTTTGCCACAGTGCCTTGGCTTTCCATGCCTGAGAAACTCTCATGGGCTTTTTAGCCAGATCTGAAAGCCTTAAGGGCTGATTTGAGGCCTGAGTGCGGTTTAGGGCATTTGTCATTCTATGAGTCTGCTGTGTAGTCTGCCTCTCATGTTGAATCATTCACTCCTTTTTAATTCTAGGTATTATTATTAACAGACACTTGGTCTTATTTATGTGATCCCTTTGACACTTAGTCCTATCTTTATAATCAGTTATGAACTTAAACTGATCATTTTAACTAGTAAGGTAGCATTGGTACCTGCCAACTTAATGGGATTTGGAGTCCCATGGCAAGTTATTAGTTTTACCCTTGGGGTTAAGTCCGAGGGAACGTTTCCTGAACTGTACATCTCCCTCTCTTTATTCCCACTCATATTTTTAACAGTGATCAATTTTCAATTGAATTTAAACACCTAAGAATAATTCTGTGTTAAGTAAAGAGTTCAACCATAAGTATTAAGTAGAAAAAGAAATAATAAATAGAATAAAATAGTAAGCTGTTCCTCACCAGTCAGGACAAGGACTGATCAAGCCATTGCTTCTCATAGTTTTAGTTTCACTTCTACAGGTTTTTTGTTAGGTGCTCAGTTAGTTGTCACAAATCAGGGAAAATATATAATATTTATTCCTTTGAGATTGGATTATTTCACTCAGCATGATGTTTTCCAGATTCCTCCATTTTGTTGCAAATGACAGATATCATTTTTTTCACTCTGTGTAGTACTCCATAATGTACATATCCTGTTACTTTACTAAACTCTTCTATGAGTTCCAATAGTCTGTTAGTGGAATTCTTTGGATCCTCTAAATAAAGAATCATATCATCTGCAAAGAGGGATAGTTTGACTTCCTTTTTCCCAATTTATCTCCCTTTAATTTCTTTTTCTTGCCTAACGGCTCTGGCTAAACTTTCAGGACTATATTGAATAGCAGTGTTGGGAGTGGGCAACCCTGTCTGGTACCAGATCTCAGTGGAAATGCTTCCAACCTTTCCCCATTCAATATGAAGCTGGCCTTGATTGTGTTGAGGAATGTTCCTTCTAGACCCAATTTTCATAGAGTTTTCATCATGAAATGGTGTTGTATTTTATCAAATGCTTTCTCTGCATCTATTTAGATAATCATATGGTTTTTCTTCTGCAGTTTGTTAATGTGGTGTAGCACATTGATTGATTTTTGAATGTTGAACCATCCCTGCATACCAGGAATAAATCCCACTTGGTCTGTGTGAATGATCTTTCTAATTGTTGTTGAATTCAATTGGCTAGAATTTTATTGAGGATTTTTGCATTTATGTTCATCAGGGAAACTGGTCTGTAATTCTTTCTCTGATGCATCTTTTTCAGGTTTAGGAATTAAGGTGATGCCGGCTTCATAGAAAGAATTTGGGGGGATTCCTTCTCTTTCTATGGTTTTGAGTACTTTGAGAAGAATTGGAGTTAGTTCTTCTTTAAATGTCTGGTAGAAATCAGCAGTGAATCCATCTGGTTCTGGGCTTTTCTTTGTTGGGAGGGCCTTTACTACTGATTCTATTTCTGTCTTGGTTATAGGTCTGTTTAAGTTTTATATGTCTGCATGGTTCAATTTAGGTAGATTGTATGTGTCCAGGAATCTATCCATTTCTGCTAGATTTCCCAGTTTGCTGGCATACAATTGTTTGTAGTTATTTCTGATGACTCTTTTTTTCCTGTGGTATCTGTTGTAACATTCCCTTTTTCATCTCTAATTTTATTGATTTGAGTCCTCTCTCTCTCTCTCTCCCTCTCTCTCTCTCTTTTGGTTAGTTGGGCCAATGGTGTATCTATTTTTTTTCAAAATAACTGATCTTTCATAATTTTTTTGGATTCAATTTTGTTGACTTTTTCCTCTAATTTTAATTATTTCTTTTCTCCTACTGGTTTTGCATTTGGTTTGTTGTAGCTTTTCTAGATCCTTGAAATGCATTGATAGCTCATTTATTTGGTGCCTTTCCAATTCCTTGATGTTGGCACCTATTGTTATAAACTTTACTCTTAACATTGCTTTTGCTGCACCCCATAAGTTTTAATATATTGTGTTGTTATCTTCATTTGTTTCCAGAAAGTTTTTGGTTTCTCTTTTGAATTTATTTCTCTTTTGATTTCAATATTATTTCATCTCTAACCATTGTTGCAAAAATGAGAGCTCAGAATCAGTAATAACACGAGGGTGCTTCAAAAATATTAATGGAAAAATGGAATTAAATAATGTTTATTTAGATGCAAAGTTTTTGAAATCTCTGTATGTATTTTAGAATACAATTCTATGAATGTACAAGGGTGCATTAAAAAGTTTGTGGACCATGAATTAAAATTAGTTTATTTTGCAGAATATTTTATTTTAGGTAATCCATTCACATGATGGGATTTTCAAAAGGTTCATGAAACATGCATATTATGAAAAAACTGCTATGGATTTCAAAAATTTTACACTTATGTAAGCTTAACTTTTAATCCATTTTAAAAACTTTTTTATGTATCTTCCCACATATTTTACAATTGTTTTAGGTTTGATTACATGCTTTAGATGCAACTAATAAAATTGTCAGAAAGGTCTTTATCTCAGCTATTACCATTTTGCTCATTATTGCTAGGCAAGTGGCCTACCTCAAAGCATGGCACAAACCACTAAGGGTGCTCAAGTCTGATTGCCAAGGAAGTTTGCCAAAAACAGTTGCCAGATTTCTCCTCATTCACTATGACACTCATTCCTCAACAGCAGGAGTCAGTTCTGCTCAATGACAAATGTTTGGCAGTCGCTCAAGACTTGCCCTGACCATTTCCATAGAGATTTGAATGAGGCCTTATACAGCTAATCATCTGTTCTAGATGATCATCTGTCTGTCATTAGTCTTTGGTTATTTTTATGATAGGTTGTTTTTTTTAGCAAATTTAATGTTGTTACTCCAACTTAGTTCACTAGGTTGTGACAGTGTCAGAGGGTTAAAGGACAAGTGTGCCTGTCCTGCTAGTTCACATTCGACACTGCTGCTCAGGATGATCTGAAGGAGTGCAAGCATGTTCTTGTGCTTCTCTTTTGGTCCTGATTCCCAGGGACTCACAAAGACATAGAGAGAAAACAATGTTTTCACTAGAACTACAATCACTGATATTTTCATTGTTTCTAGTGTAATAGAAAAGTTGTGAAAAGATTATTTCCTTTTAGGTAAAAAAAGTGACAATTAGCCATATAGGAAGGGTAAAGAGGAAGATAATGATAAGACATGAATCAGATTTGGGAAACTGATGGAGATACAAGTGTTTGGTTTTGTCCCTTGTATTTGACATTATCTGGTTTAGGTCAGTGAATTTTACTTATACATGTTTGTTCTTTTTTTTATAGCAATCAGAATCATTATCAGTGAACACACTGTATATCTGGAAATATCAAACACATGCTATCTCAGTCATTGAGAAGATATGTGACAATGAGTATAGGTGAGTCAAAAAATAGATATGTTCCATGAACATAGCAATTATAGATTTGGTAAATAATCACCCCTAAATTATGCTTTCCCAATCATTATTTTCTTTTTGGTGCTAGGTGATACTCTGCTAAGTACACCTACCTATAGCAATATTGATCATTAAGATATTTAAATGTCCCCTAGCTAACCTCTGTCTTCTAAGTGTCCTTATGATCACCACAATTTTGACTGAGATATAAATGAATGTATCTAAACATTTTAAAAATATGTTATTTCACACTTTCCCTAAAAGATACAGCACTGTCTTCTACTACTAACACAACTACCATTAATAATAGCATCATTTATCCACTGATCCCTTACTATCAGCCAAGCACTGTCCTAAATATTTGATGTATATTAACTCATTTAATTCTGACAATTCATAACATCCCATGTTATACAATCTTATCTTCTGCATTACTACAGATAAAGAAACAAAGGCATCAAGAGTGATTATGTAACTTTCCCAAAGTATCACAACAGGTAAGGAACATAACTGGGAACCAAATCACACGGTCTGGCTTTAGAGTCAGCATCTTCACCACTTAACCCTGCCAGCCTCATCAAGCCAGGGTCCCCGACTATTCCAGCTAGAGTATTGTATTCTTTTCTAAGATAAATACATAGCCTTGCTACTCTATTTGTTTATATTTGACTTTACTGGACCCTAAGATTGGCTTTGACATTTACAGACTTGAGTTAGCTTTCATCTTACTGCAAAACATAAGGCAACCTGGTATTTAGTTTACCTGGAAAAAGCAGCAAGGAAGCCCTAGAGGAATCTAATTAAAATGCAGCACATTTCCAAGGCACCGTATCTTGCTGTGTTGCCATAGAAACAGTAGGAATTTCTGGTCATTGATCACTGAGGGAATCTGAGGATACATTTCTATAAGGTTCATAAGAGAAACCATCCTACTTACATTAATCTACAGTTGCAGGATCAACATTTGGAATCCCCTGTACAATCCTAACTGGGTTTAGAACTAAATTACATTGGCAAAACTTACTAGAGACTAAAACTAGAGCTTTTAAAAAAAGTTTTAGAAATGTCTTTAGTTGAAGGGCAGAGACAGAAAGAAGGAGAGAACTCATCAGCTGGCTCATCACCCAAGTGCCTGCAGTGGCTGGTATTTCCTAGGCTGAGGTCAAAAGTCAGGAACTCAATTCAGATCTCCCTTGTGGGTGCCCGAAACCCAATTACCTGAACCATCACTGATGCCTCCCAGGGTGTGCATCAGCAGGAAATGAGTCAGGAGCCGGAGCCAGGTATTGAACCAAGGTACCCCAATGTGAGACACAGGCCTCTTAACCGGTAGGCTGGAAGCCCGCCTCCAGAGTTTCTTGAAGGAATGCAGTTAATTACTTCCAATAAAAGATTTAAAATAACTGAAGATAGTGTAGTAGCAGTAAAGAAACATCAAAAGAAATTTAGGTTATTGTACAGGAAATACTGGAACTAAAATCATATTTAGAAATATATTAGTGTAGGCCGGCGCCGTGGCTCAACAGGCTAATCCTCCGCCTTGCGGCGCCGGCACACCGGGTTCTAGTCCCGGTCGGGGCGCCGGATTCTGTCCCGGTTGCCCCTCTTCCAGGCCAGCCCTCTGCTGTGGCCCGGGAGTGCAGTGGAGGATGGCTCAAGTGCTTGGGCCCTGCACCCCATGGGGAGACCAGGAAAAAGCACCTGGCTCCTGGCTCCTGCCATCGGACAAGCGCGGTGCACCGGCCGCAGCGCGCCGTCCGCGGCGGCCATTGGAGGGTGAACCAACGGCAAAAGGAAGACCTTTCTCTCTGTCTCTCTCTCTCACTGTCCACTCTGCCTGTCAAAAAAAAAAAAAAAAGAAATATATTAGTGTTATAGCTATTCTATTACATTTTGGGTTCTTCAAGTCTAGACTTACTCAAAGGATAAAATACAGTATAACAGCATCAAAAAGCAAATTGAGAAAAATAAAGCTTTTCCAAAAAAATTAAGGCATTGGGGCGGGCGTGTGGCATAGTGGGTAAAGCCACCAGCTGCAGTACCGGCATCCCATATGAATACTGTTTCGAGTCCCAGCTGCTCCTCTTCTGATTCACTCTCTGCTGTGGCCTGGGAAAGCAGTGGAAGATGGCCCATGTCCTTGGGCCCCTGCACCCGTGTGGGAGACTGGAAGAAGCTCCTGGATCCTGGCTTCGGATTGGCACAACTCCGGCCCTTGCAGCCAACTGGGCAGAGAACCAGCAAATTGAAGATCTCTCTCTCTCTCTGCCTCTCCCTTCTCTGTGTAACTTTGACTTTCAAATAAATAAATAAATCTTTGGGGAAAAATTAAGGCATTAATATTATTACACATTTTTAACTCATGCCCTTTACTCCTTAATTATTATAGATAGAGTCATTCAATTACTAAATATGTATAGTTGAAAATACTATTTTAACTTAATTTGTATTTTTCTTTGGCCATTTGGTAGGAGCCAAGTACCCACTGTTCAACATGGAAGATGACAAAACCTGTCTTGCTGTAGAGTATTATTATTATCTGAACATTTTTTATATTGTGTTGAAGTTAAACTGCTACATATTCTATCATCAGAATATGCACATTTTAATTATGAGAAAATATGTACTAGGAGATAGCTACATATTCCTAGAATCAGAAATAATATTGGGGTCTGGCACTGTGGCATAGTGGGTAAGACTGCCACCTGCAGTGCTGCTATCCCATATGGGTGCCGGTTCGAGTCTCCACTGCTCCACCTTCAATCCAGTTCTCTGCTATGCCCTGGGAAGGCAGTAGAGGATGACTCAAGTCCTTGGGCCCCTACATCTGTACGAGAGACCCAGAAGAAGCTCCTGGCTCCTGGCTTCGGATCAGCACAACTCCAGCCATTGCGGCTATCTGGGGAGTGGAGCAGTGGATGGAAGACCTCTCTCTCTGCCTCTCCTCTCTCTGTGTAATTCTGATTTTCAAGTAAATGAAGAAATCTTTTAAGAAAAATCATTCAAGAGAAATAGAAATATACTAATAATTACACCAGTAAATGGGAGGCTGCCATCCTCATTCTCTGGAATTTTGAAATGTTCTCTTATATAATTCCATGACCTCATGCTGAGAGGCAGTGTGGCCTAAGGGCTGAGAGCACAGACTATGATGTTGTACTGATTGCAATTCCTCACCCAGCCACCTACAAGCTGTGTGGCCTTGAGAAAGTACTTAGCCTATGAGTACCTTGCTCTATTCATGCATAAAATTACAATAACAGTGGGAACTCCTAGGGTTGCTTTAAGAATTAAATGACTGCCCTTTGATACATCTCTTACATCTAGATTTGATGCATAATAATTTTTAAAGGTATATCCAGAGTGCCAGCTCTGTTCCATTCCTGCTGTACCCAAGAAAGGAAGAACAAAGAGAGATGAGCTCATCCCAGATGGCCAGAGTGCCATCCGTGCAGTGGACAGAGGCAGTGTTTCAATTTGCAGTTAGAAAGAAGGATTTTTCCTTCTCACTATGGACTTCAACAGTGATATCTATGAGAATTTCTGTTTATCTTTGAGGTGTGTGTATATGTGTTTAATCCAAAAGTGAAAAGGAAAACCCAACTGTTCTTCCTTCTACACTCACTCACAACACCCAATATTTCCAGACGACTTCACTGTGACACCAGATTTATGTAGGTTTTTCCCACACCAAGCAATTCTCTAATTCTCAGCAGACATAAACTGAGTGTCCTATAACTCATATTAGACACGATCTTCCCAGAATAAGCACAGATCCACAGCAAAGGCTTAGTCTCACTTTTAGACAACAATTGCATATGGCAGGTCCTTGGATTTTCCACAACTTCCGTCTGACTTGACTTTAAGTTGGAGGTCTCCATGACCTTCTCCTCAAGCTTAGTAATTTGCTAGACCAGTTTGGAGAATCCAGGAAGGAAAATACTTTTCTTACTATATCCCCCATTTGTTATAAAAGGATGCGATTAGGAACAGCCAGATGGAAGAGCTGTTGAGAGCAGGGTATGGAAAGGAGGTTGGAGGAGGGGACTTCCATGCCCTGTGTGAGTGCATCAGCTCTGAGCACCTGTCCTGAAGCTCTCTGATCTGTCCTTTAGAGAGGCGTCATCAAGGAAGCATGTTCACTGATTAACTCAGTCTTAAGCTCTTCACTCCACCGAGCAGAGCCTCAACATTCCAAGCTTCTACAATCATAGCTTAGTCTTTCCCGTAATCTATGCAGGGACTCAGAACAGAAAACCTTGATATATAGCACTTTCCCATACCAAGTGATTTAAGCTGAAGGAAAATGGGAGAACTGCAGAAGCAGAAAGGCGTCTTTCAGATTCTCTCACCTGAAGACTTGCAAGTGCCAGGGTCCTTCTCCATGCCCAGAGGGAAGGATTAGAGAGAGAGGCCAAGACAAATCTGGACACACAATCCTTGCTAGACTCCCTCCAACTGATTGTCATTAAGGCACAATCCATTTAGGTCCAATCTGACTTCTATACAACTATCCATTTTCACCAAAACTAAGCTTAAAAATACTTTTCCCTTGGTCATTGTGTCTTTGTTTCTGAAGGCTCCTTTTTCAGGTAAAGCTTGTGTTGAACAAATTTTGGAGGCTTTTGATTGTTAATCTGTGTAAAGGGGCCGGCACTGTAGCATAACGGGTAAAGCTGCAGCCTGCAGTGCCAGCATCCCATATGGGCGCTGGTTCGAGTCTCGGCTGTTCCACTTCTGTTCCAGCTCTCTGCTATGGCCTGGGATAGCAGAAGATGGTCCAAGTCCTTGGGCCCCTGTACCTGTGTGGGAGACCCAGAAGAAGCTTCTGGTTCCCTGCTTTGGATCAGCACAGCTCTGGATTTTGCAACCATCTGAGGAGTGAACCAGCAGATGGAAGACCTTTCTCTCTCTCTAACTCTGCATCCCTGTAACTCTGCCTTTCAAATAAATAAATAAATCTTACCAATCCATCAGCTGTACTTTGAAAATTTATATTTACTAAATAAAAGTTAAAAAAGAAAGAACTGACCCAGTTAAAAAAAATTTAAAAAAAATTAAAAAACATCTCTGTTATAGGAGTGTCAATCATGATCCCTGTGAAGAGTGAAGGAAATATAACACTTTTTGTCTCCTGTGATGTGGGATAAATAGGCAAGTAACTAGTTAGGTCTGCAGAGTTGGAAATAGGCAGCAGCTAGTTGGATCTGCAGAGCCAGAAGTCACCACATACCCTAGATGTCTGTCAAAAACATCTGCTTTCCCATGATGCATCTGTTGCACCTGTGACCTGCACACAGAGATAAAAGGAGGTGGAAGTTATTAGAGTCCCTCTGCCCTGGGCCTCACTTGGAGGTGCTTTGCCCATCTTTTCAGTGCTTGAAAAATGGAACATTTCCACTCTCCTGCCTTCCTGTCATCAGAGCTTCCCCACCACAGGTACCATTTTCAGTTTCCCATTTCTCCCTAGTTTATGGGCAACTCTTTGGCACACTCATGTTGCGCATTTCTGTGTGGGGCAGCCCACACTTGGGTGTGAATGTATGTTCCTTTCCTCAGTACCAAACAACTGCTCTTATTTTCACAGAACACCAGCCTCCACTTAGTATTTCTATCTCTGCAGGAGACAACACCCTGGTTTAAAAATGAATAAATTCATTGCCCCACATCACCAACATCAGCTCCACTCTCCCTCCAAAAGCCCACCAAGGGTTTTCTCATTAGAACAAGAGACAGTCCTATCACTCGGGAAATTCTGAGAAATTTGGGCACTCTGTGTCAGGAACAAGTCTAAAACCAGATACCAGAGCAAAGGATAAACCTGGCCCCCTGCCTCTCAAGGATTTGCAAGAGTTTTAGAAGCCCCATGGGCAAAAATTTAATACATACCTTTTATGATGTCACGAATAGCTACTTATTGGTTGAGCCAACAGGATGAGGTAATGTTTTCACATCTCATACTGGTGCAGAGATTTTTTTTTTATTTTATTTTTGACAGGCAGGCAGAGTGGACAGTGAGAGAGAGAGACAGAGAGAAAGGTCTTCCTTTGCCGTTGGTTCACCCTCCAATGGCTGCCGCGGACAGCACGCTGTGGCTGGCGCACCGGGCTCATCCAATGGCAGGAGCCAGGTGCTAGGTGCTTTTTCCTGGTCTCCCATGGGGTGCAGGGCCCAAGCACTTGGGCCATCCTCCACTGCACTCCCGGGCCACAGCAGAGGGCTGGCCTGGAAGAGGGGCAACCGGGACAGAATCTGGCACCCCGACCGGGACTAGAACCCAGTGTGCCGGCGCCGCAAGGCGGAGGATTAGCCTGTTGAGCCACGGCGCCAGCCTGGTGCAGAGATTTTTTAAAAACTCCACCTTGGAATGCCGAGTCATGCCTCAGCCTGTTCTGCTGCCAACCGTGTGCCAAAGTCTGTCCTGAGCTGCTTTGCTAAAGTCCCCATGGAGCCATGTAAGGCTGAGTTGCTCAGAGTTGGGGGGAGTATCTATCCGAAAACTAAACACAGGGCCAGTGTGACCTCAGGTGATGTCTCCAGAATGAATATGAGAGAGACTTGTGTGGCTTACAGATAGATCTTATGGGACGAAACACTTTACATTGGTAGAAGTTCTACCAATATAAATCCTTAAGTTCAAGTTCATAGATTTTCTTTTTTTTTTTTTAAGATTTATTTTGTTTATTTGAAAGACAGAGTTAGAGAGAGAGATTGATTTTCCATCTGCTGGTTCACTCCCCAGATGGCTGCCAGGAGCCAGAAGCTTCATTGAGATCTCCCATATGGGTACAGGGGCCCTCTGCTGCTGTCCCAGGTGCATTACCAGAGAGCTGGATCAGAAGTGGAGCAGGGGCCGGTGCTGTGGCACAGCGGGTTAACACCCTGGCCTGAAGTGCCAGCATCCCATAGGGGCGACGGTTCAAGACCCGGCTGCTCCACTTCCCATCCAGCTCTCTGATGTGACCTGGGAAAGCAGTGGAAGATGGCCCAAGTCCTTGGGCACCTGCATGGGAGACCCGGAAGAAGCTTCTGGCTTCTGGCTCCTGGCTTTGGATCGGCGCAGTTCTGGCCAGTAAGGCCAAATGGGGAGTGAACCATCGAATGGACGACCTCTCTCTCTCTCTCTATCTCTCTCTCTCTCTCCCTCCCTCTCCTCGCTCTGTGTAACTCTTTCAGATAAATAAATAAATCTTAAAAAAAAAGATGAAGTGGAGCAGCTGGGACTCACACAGGCACCCATATGGGATGCCAGCATTGCAGGCAGTGCTTAAACCTTCTAAGCCACGATACCTGCTACTTAGGTTAACAGCTTTTCTAAACTCAAACTGTTCTCAGTCTCTGCTGTCAATCTAATCTGTTCTCCTTTTATTTTATTTTTATAATTATCAATATGTTTTGTTTTTTAAAACACAGTGCTTTAGTGGATTGAAAACATATCCTAACCACTGGTTTCCAGCCTATTTTGAAATATACTGCTCAACAATGAGTCTTTCACTTGTTTAAACATAACTTAAATACAATGAGACTTTCCACTTCTCTCTACTGTAAGACTACACATGCAGCTTAGCACTCAGTAGTAGTCTCTGATTTGGAAAAAAGGGAAGTTTCTATGATGACCATGCTTATAGTCACAGTCCTTCTTGCAAACGTCCACAGTGTATCAAATGTCTTATTGATTCCACATAAAGTTCTAGCAGGTCTAGAATATTCTTTCTTGAAATTATACTTTCTTCTAGTGACTTTTAAAAGTAGCTATGCCATTTTTATTCTGAATAATTAAATAGATAATGTGAACTTTTTAAAATAAATTATATAGTATTCAGAGTTAGGTTTATTTTATTAGCACCTGTGGAGAATAATGAAGCTTCCCAAAGGAGGAAAACTTTCCCGAAAGAAGTGTCCCAGCTCTCATGTAGGTAGCAGAATCTAAGGAAGTCAATGAGACTTCTACAAATCCAGAGAGTAGTCATTTCTTAAGCTGGGATCTCTTAGGGATAATTTATGGCATTTCCTGGAAAAGGAAACAACAAAAGAATGATTTGAGATTATTCAACAAAACTGGGGTTGGGGTGCGGATGCTTACCAGGTTCTCTCAGAGTCTTAGGAATATCTAAACAGTATGTAGACAAAACCATTTGCTACAGTTCTTAGTTCCATGGAAGCTACTTTTCCAGGACAGTGTCTTAAGAGACCAGTGGATATCAGAATACACGTTGGCCACAGTGGCTTCAGGGAATGCCCAGAATGTAATGTTAATGTCATCTTCTCCCCTCTGCTGAATGCCTCAAAAATTGCTCCTTCACCAAATGGATGTTAGGAACTCTATGTTTAACTTCATTGGGTCAGTTCTCATTTCATGCTGTTAATAAGCATGATGATATTCTTAAAATGAAGTGGGATAAAAATATTTTTGTAATGAGATTACATTTTATTTTAGTTTTCACCATTTATATATAAACACAAGTTAATAAAACATCACAAAATGGTAAAATTTCATAGTTAATATTTATAGGTGCATAGTTTCATGCTCACATTTTTATATATTGTATATATTAACAAATTTCACAATACATCAATTCATAGACAGAAAAATCATTAAAAGACACCTAAAAACCTTAGAATATGTGATAGTCACAACTTTTCAACAACAGCAACAAAAAAATAGTGAAGATTTAGAAATAAGTGATAGTCACTTAGGTGTTTTTAATTTGCTTTAACATTTTAGATTTGAAGCCACAACATCCACAGCACACAAGGACCCTGCTACCATATATTCACTTCAGTGAGAGGGAAGCACCGAGATGCTGGGTGGGGGCAGGTGCGGATGCGTCAATCACTGCTGATGGAAGACTTCAAGATACACTGTACAAACTCTGAGAAAATGTTATGACTGGGCACATTGGAACTGAGCACTTGTACAGGATGGAACATCTGTCAGCAGATCTGAAGGAACGCAGCAAAGGTCTTTCTTAGGCTTCGGGTTCATAGTCTTGATACCCTTCCTAGTATTAGAAAAATCAACAAGACGACATACAGTGTTAGTGGAAGGGAAGAGTCATCGAGGGTTGAGAAGCTAATTAAAGGGATAAGGTCTTCCAGTTTGAGTAGAAACAAAGTTCTTTTGGTTGGTAGCAGAAGAGCCATGGTTTTAGATGCTACAAACAAACATAATTGCATTTTTTTTTTGACAGTCAGAGTGGACAGTGGGAGAGAGAGAGAGACAGAGAGAAAGGTCTTCCTTTGCCGTTGGTTCACCCTCCAATGGCTGCCGTGGATGGTGTGCTGCGGCCGGCGCACCGCACTTCCAATGGCAGGAGCCAGGTACTAGGTGCTTTTTCCTGGTCTCCCATGGGGTGCAGGGCCCAAGCACTTGGGCCATCCTCCACTGCACTCCGGGGCCACAGCAGAGGGCTGGCCTGGAAGAGGGGCAACCGGGACAGAATCCGGTGCCCCGACCGGGACTAGAACCTGGTGTGCCGGCGCCGCAAGGCGGAGGATTAGCCTGTTGAGCCACGGCGCCGGCCCATAACTGCATTTTTTAACAGTTTATTTCTTACTTGTCAGATACTAAAGTGAATCAGGGTAGCAGTCCGAGTTAGGGTATCTGGGTTCTACTTCCAAATGTGAATCACCTGGCCAAATCCTCTGGGATAAATGAGTCAGACTATCGAGCACTCTGTTTTTTCAACTGGAAACGTCAGAACCAAATCAAGTGGTCTGTAGAGCCTCTTCCAGAGCTGAGATGCTCCACTTTTTAGAAGTAGATGAAGACACTTAAAGACAAGAGACATCTTCCTTCCTTTCCCTCTCTCTATTGGAAGTTTCATCTTTATCCATGGCTTCAATCACTACTTTGATTCCAAAGCCCAAGTCCCCTGACACAATATCTGCATAACATCCTTAATAAAAATATGAATGGCCTTAACTAAAGAGTTCAGGTTAGTATAGAGAACAATTCTAGTAATAGCAGCATTCTGCTTGAGTGTAAACAAATAAACATTCCTTCAATAACATTTCTTTTCTATTTAAAACAATCCTTTCATTTCATTTTATTTGAAAAGCAGACAGAAAGGGACACAGGCAGAGAAATCTTCCATATGCCAATTCACTCCCTAAATGCCTAAAGAGCCAGAACTATGCCAGGCTGAAGCCAAGAGCCTACACCTCATCAGGGTCTCCCATGTGGGTGGCAGACACCAAAGTGCTTGAGCCATCACCTGCTGCCTCCCAGGGTGCACATTAGTAGGAAGTTGGAATCAGAAGCAGATGCAGAACCTGAACCTAGGCACTCTACTATGAAAGGCAGGCCTCCTACGTGGTGTCGACCTCTCAAGTTGCTTTCTGATTAAAGTATAAACTCGCATGCAAGGTTGCAAGGTTGCCCTAGTATTCTACAATTTGTCTTGGCTTGTCTGCAATGTTAAGCTGTCACTGTTCTGTTCTCTAGACTTGAATCCTAACTACCTCTGTTCCTCTGACATATTTGTACACATTCTCAGACACACTTGTCTTTGCTTCTGACATTCCCTGACTGTAGAAATGGCCTCCCTTCATTTTGCCCAGTTATAGTGTCTGTCTTCTCACCACCAGATCAACACCATCTCTCCATGGAACTTTTCCACAGAGTCTGGCAGTGACAGATTTTTGGTGCTGCCTACTCGAAAGACCCAACTTGAACTCTCAAAGTCTCACCTCCGAGGGCATTTCATAAGCTTCACTGTCAGGATCCATGGGCATAGCTTCCAGAATTCCTTCCTGTGCGGCTCCTTCTTCACTCTAATATTTAAAGTGGGAAGTACAAAAAAGAATGTGGTGAGGTACTATTCTTCCCTTTTTAAAAATCACAAACATATTTTTAAAAATCTTCCATACAATGTGTACACCAGGATATTGATGGAGATGGTGTAAAAAATGACACTGAATATTGCTACTGAATTTTGAGCTATACAATACCTTTGGGAGAACACTGTGGAGGCATGGGCTACTAACCCTAAAACTGTACAGAGTTTTTACCCAAACACTTTGCTACCCAAGAAATGGTCAGAAGCTATAATCCACAGATGTTTTCCACAAGATCAATAACAGCAGTAAAAATCGTCAACTCAATCAAGATTCAATGGATAACGAAGAGTTAAAAAATTATCATCCAACTAACCACTCAATAGATTCACACAAAGGCATATTTTACTATGACATTGGAATTACGTAACAAAATGAGTATTTGTAGTATAATGTTCAGCAGATACAAAGTGTTATACATATTGTGGATATAATCTATACAGAATTCAGATGCAAAGGGAAAACATTTGGAAGAAAACAAACAATTAAAAGTTTGTTGAACAGTTATGCAACTTTTATACTTTACTGAATTTTAACTTATATAACCATTTACAATATAAACACATTTTCTAGTTCATTTTAAAATAATGGCAATGAAACAAATTCTTATTTAAAATGTGAATACTGAGATTACGTATCTGAAGATAGTTCAAAAAGTTCATGGAAAATGGAATTAAAAGATAATTTTATTTTGGTGCAAGATTTCTTTTGAAATCAATGCATAGTTTTTTCCTAATATGCATTCTCATGAACTTTTTGAAGACTTCTCATGAACTTTTTGAAGACTTCTCATGTTTGAAGCAAGAAAATTAAAGACATGGCCAGACAATTTTTCCAGGTATCTCTTCACAGAAACAGGATACCACAAAATTCAGCCTGAAATGGTCATATCTTTATAAGTATTCTTCATTAAATATCTTTTTGCTTTGCATTTACTGCGGGAAACATTATAAATGGTAAAATTTCATCAAAAATTGGAAGAGTGGAGAAATAATCTGAGCCTCATTAGACTTCTCAAAGAGATTAAATAGTTCCCCAGCCAATGTGGCTTATGTTTAACCAATATGTTTGATGTAAAGAACACCTTAACATGGCTACATAATGGAAGTAACAACAGGTAGGCAGAAGGATGAAGAAGGGGCAGACAGAAGATCAGGCTAAAAATTGTGCCACTGACAGTGGCTAAGAAAGCTTGTGGATCATCCTCCCCTGCCCAATCTCTGTTTTATACAGCAAAAATGTCTGGGTTATTTATAAAATTAATAAAATATAACCCCTCCAAAATGCTTCTCTTCGAAGTATTCAGTAAAGCCATTATTTTCACAGTATTTTACTTGCTGGTACACGTCAAGAATGCAGGTCCTGTTGCATGCTGTGTATGTGCAAGGACTGTAGTGTCAAAGGACCTGGGTTCAAATCCAGCTTCCTTACAGTACAGATTTTTTTGTGACATTGAACATGTGTGTCTTATGCTTTAGCTAAGCTTCAATTAGGCTAATGGTAAAATGGGGCAGCAAAACCTTCTTTGTAACTGGGAAGCATATGACATCATTAACCCGCTCATTAATATGTAGATAACTATTAGTGATGTCAAGTACAGTAGAAAACCCTGATCCTCAGGAGATATGTGTTCCAGGACCTTGACTGCATGCCTGAAACCACTAACAGTACCAAACTATACATATGTTCCTGTTGACTATATATATGTATCCATTAACATACAAATCTGGCACAATTTAAGATTAATAATAATAACTAATAATAATAGAGCAATTATAATGATATACTGTAATAAAAGTGATTTAAAACTTTTTTATTTCTGAAAATTTTCACATAATATATTTGAACTGCAGTTGACTACAGATAATTGAAATCACAGAAAGCAAAACCATGGAAAAAGGAGAATTACTATGTAAAAAAATAAAGCAAAACTTTTTGTTTCTGTGCATTTTTAAACTAACAAGTGAGGATCTATTTTTCTAGTCTAATGTTTTAGGAAATTTTGATATAGGCTAAGAAATTTTGATACAGACTAGACTAGCAAATATTGCAGACAGGGTTTGACTATTGTTTGACTATCACAAATTAGTTGCTACTATAAAACTAAAACTGGCCAATGTTATTGGATATGTGTGTTCATGTGTATGTGGTGTTATTTCTGAGAATTCAACCAAGAAACTGGGTATTGCTCGTGAATGCTTTGATTAGATTTATTATATACTGGAATCAACTGAAATTTATCCTTGTTACTTTTTAAAAATAGTTAGTAGAAATTAGACAGAGAGGGAGACAGAGACAAGGACAGAGAAACAGAGGTCTTCCATCCACCCTTTGACTCCTCCTATGCCCACAACAGCTGAGGCTGGGTCAGGCTAAAGCCTGGAACTCAATTCAGGTCTGCACAAGGGCTACAGGGATACAAACGCTTGAGTCAGGGTGCATCATCAGGAAGCTGGAATTGGAAGCAGAGCTGGAACTCAAACCATGCACTCCAATGTGGAATGCAAGCTTCACAGTGGTGTCTTAACTGCTGTACCAATTGCCTGTTTCTTATTAATTTTAAATACTGCTTCACTGAGGTTGCGAATATATAGTGACTGCTTATTTTAAATAGTATATGCAGTTCCAAGGACACAGTTACCTATTCATTTTAAAACTGTACTCTATATACTCACAGGTAATAGAGTAAAATTTGAATCATTTATTTTGAAGTAAATATAGGGTATACAATTGTACTATTAATGTGTTTTCACTTAGGAAACCACTGTATTTTGTATTCTTGTGTCATCATCTTTAAAGTTTAAAGAGTAATAAAATTAGGGGCTGGTGTTGTCGCTTGTAATGCTGGCATCCTATATGAGCACTGGTTTGAATCCCAGATGCCCCACTTCTAATCAAGCTCCTTGCTAATGTGCCTGGGAAAGCACTGGAAGATGGCTCAAGTACTTGAGCTCCTCTCAGCCTGGGTTCAGCCTGGCCCAGAAATAGCTAGTTTGACGATGTGAAGACTGAACCAGCTGATGGAAGATTTTTCTCTGTCTCTTTTGCTTTCACACTCTGCCTTTCAAATAAATAAATAAGCATTTTTTAAAAAGTTATATAGAGAATTGAAAATGAATCTCGATGTGAATGGAAGGGGAGAGGGAGGGGGAAAAGGGAGGGTTGTGGGTAGGAAGGAAGTTATGGGGGGCATTGTAATCCATAGCTGTACTTTGGAAATTTATATTCATTAAATAAAAGTTTAAAAAAAGTTATATAATTGGCTTATTTGTGCACAAGTGTAGTAATACTTCTACAATAGTAAAATATCAACTAATCAATGAGATAGAAAGTAAATAATAAAAATGAAGACATATAGATAAGTAGAAGAGAAAAGAGGGAAAATTGAAATAAGGATGAACAATCAAACAAATTCTAAAATGGTCAAATGGTCAAAAACCTAAGAGGTCACAAAAGTAGAACTCAACTTTCAGAAATCTTTACTCACTCAAGGGATAAATGCAGTCATCCCTTTATGTCCATGGGGCATGGGTTCCAGGACTTCCAGCAGATATGAAGAACTGTGTATGCTCAAGTCCCTTATTTAAATAGTGTAGTATTTGTCTATAATCTACTAACAGCCTCTTTCATACTTCAAATCCTATCTAGATTACATCTCATACTTGATGTAAATACTATATAAACAGGTGTTATGCTAAATTATTGAGGGAATAATGACAAGGGGAAAAGTGCATGGTTAGTATAGTTGCAGTTTTCCCCCAAATATTTTCCACTTGCAGTAGATTGAATATACGGATGTGGAATGTATGGATATGGAAGGGCTAATGTATATATTTATTTCATGAGGCTGACTACCTGACATTTTAGTGCCATCTTTCTGGAGAATGACATTATTGATTGTATAACAATAAGATACATTCATATTTTATTAATAAATTATAATTATGAATTGTAAAAGTCTTAAACACCTATGAATATACATGAAGTGGAATGAATATACATGCAGTGAATTCATGAGGTGAAAACAGCTTGCAGAACTCCTATGAGGCAGGGTACCCTTAGTCACATTTTCCCAAAATCACATTTCCATCTGATATAGGTTTAATAATTCGCCCAACACACTGTGACTTTGGGCTCAACTACTGTCCTGAAATAGTTCTCCAAGTGTTCTGGCCTTCAAAATGCTTCTTTTAATTAAAAGATCTATAGATTTCAGTAATTAATAAATAGTGCACTTCATCCTAACCCTGACCATACCTACCCCTTTATGGCACAGTCAAGAGTCTACTGCAGGTACAGAAAATTATCTAATTTGATGGCTGAAACTCATGAAGAAGTAATCATAGATCTCAATCCATAAGTTTGTCCATAAGTATTACATACTCTGTGTGACCACAACCACTATTTATTTTATTTTAAACTACCAAACAGTACTCCCAAAGGAAAATAAAATCTAAAACCAGCAGTAAAGCACAGGTGAGTGTTGTCTAGCCATGGAAACCCTGGGATGAGTCACAGACTGTGTGCAGAAGAACCATCTTGGGGGCAAGGGCAGGGGAATTGGTGAGACCAAGGGAAGGTGGGGATGAAGGGCAATGTTAAAGACATTCAGTGGTCATTCCTGTAGGAAAGTAGCCAAAATCCTCTAAGCACAAGGACATCTACTATTCAGTTGCTTCTTTTTCACCCAGTCTTGTGCTGCCATACAACACCATCATCCCAGCCCACTCCTCATGCATGGCCTTGTTATCCCTCAATTGTTGCTCAAGAGTATCACACAGTGTTCAGCACAGAATGCTGCAGGAGGCAAAAGCACAGAACAGGTAAGAGATGGAGTATTTCATGGAAGCGAGACATTTGCACAAAAACTGACCAGGAACCATGTCATCTGGGAAAACCATCAAGCATACATCTCGTCTTTTCTGAAGAAACCATGTCTCAGGGTAAACAAGGAGATGAAGAGCAGTTCTCCTGTATAAACACAATCTGGTTAAGGCACTAAAGACAGAACTAGAATATCATTTTGTTACAATGATTCTGGCCAATGAACCACCCAAGGCTGCTGACGGAACGTGAAGAGGCCATGATTTATGTGTTCCTCGGCAAACTACACCTCACCATGCTTTAGAATAAGTTAATATCATTTGAGTGCAATCAGGAAATTTCAGACTGTGGGAAACTGCACAGAAAAAATTACACAGACCACCTAGCTACTTCAACAAGTAAACCACAAGGAAAATAAAAGTTATTGAGAGTCTATAAAGCAGATTTGAGAGAGAATCACCAAATCGCAACCTCATTTCATTCTTACTGGATTCCGATTTTCTGCAAACAGAAAAATAAGAGGTAGTTGGAAAAATCTGACACTGATGAGATATTTAAAAAGTTGTGTTTTTTCAGTGTTAAAATATATTAGGCTTTTGCTTAAAAAGGGTTCCTTAACTTTTAATTAGATGATCAAATGTTTACAGATAAAATAAGATGTCTGGTTACTTGCTTTTATGCTATCCAAATTTGGGTGGGGAGAAATGGGTGGAGTCTAGAAGAAACAAGAGTATAATTTTTCATGACAAAGTAGACATGCTCAGTTTAATTGTTATTTATCTAATACATTTTTTCTGAATATAATTCTGCTATCTAAATTTGTTGATTCAGTAATATTAACAGATTTCTAAACATACTCAAATACTTGGCAGCTATTCCAAGAGACTATAACAGCAAACATGTTACATCATCACCAGATGCAATTTTATCTTTTTATCTGTGTATTTACTGTTCTATAAACAGCTAACCTAACTCACAATCGGAGAGAGATTCTTTAAAGGAAAAGTATGCTTATTTGGGGATAGCAGAACATCTTAATAGTAATATGTACGTCTTGGAAATCAATGGGTGGATTCAAAGAGGCTGAGGCAAAGAGAGGTTTTTAAAGGTGAGATCAGGAGGATTACATAAGGCATTTTGACACAATAATCCTTGGCTACAATGATCAATAACCAGAGTGGCATCAGTCTAAGATTAAACAGACTGTGGTTGGGCAGACGTCTTTGCAGAAGTATTTTTTGGTGCAAGGTTGCTGTGGACGTTGTACAAGGTTGTGGTTCTGGCAGTCTTTTATGATGAATTCTTGCTGTTACACACATACCTGAGACCTCTCCTTCATAACCTCCAGCTCCATTTATTTACTTTTTTTGGGCTAAGTCTTGACAAAAGTGATTCCGTTTTGATTCTGACAACTTTCAAAAAGTCTATCTCTAAAAAACATGATATGTGACTTACAAAGAATTCTTTTAATACATTTCTATATTCCAATTTAGAACTGTGCCTAATCATGCTTTGATTAGTATAAAAGATAGAAATGTTGCATTTTATAGATATTGAAAACTTATTTTCAAAATGTAATCACCTTTGAAAATAGGAAGTGAATTTTATATTCATTTTTACTATGCAGCAAAGAAAAAATATCAATGTTGAACATACTTAGTAAAAGCCATTTTGTTCTCAAGCTTTCAATTTGATATTACATTAAATCAGAATGTATTAGGGCAATAAAATACAGGAGAAAAATCTCTGCATTCTGGTATATGGCTGTATCTTTATGAAGAGAACATATGGACTATGTATTTGTAGATATTTAGAGTGACAGAATATCTTTTTACCTCCTCGCCAATAGATTCCATCCTTTTTCAAAAAGGATTTTTTTCTTTAGAACATGGAAACAAAGTAAGTACAGTATCTTATCTCTGCATTTGATCCATGGAAAGGAAAATGATTATCAAAAACAGTACAATGGAATGAACTTCCATTGCTAACAACGAAAGATTGAAAAGCTACATCCTTGGTAGGGAACAGAAATGGTTGAAACAGACTCTCCTTCCCCCAACAAACCTGCTCAAGTGCTTTATTAATGAAGCTATTGTTTCCAACACCTGATACAAAACCAATGACCAACTGGTGCTTGGCTTACCTAAAGTTCTCCTAAGACAGATCCTAGGACTACACTTAACTGTTAATATTTTATTGAGAAGTACAATTCCAGGAAGAAGGGAAGTGAGTGAGGAGAACTGAAAAAGAAATTTCAGCTGTGTGGAGAAAAGACACAGCCGACCACTGAGCTTGCTCCAGGGAAATGGTGTGAGTCACACAGCTCACAGCTGCATTGTGAGCAAGACAGCAAAGGTCTCGGAACTCTCACAACCTCTCACAGTACTTTTATTGGCTGTGAAATGGAATGATTCCCTGTACTAAAGACTCGCATATTTGGGTGCAGGAATTTAGCACAGTGGTCAAGATTCTGTTTGCAATGCTAGCATCCTACATCAGTGTGCTGGAGTTTGAGTCCCAGTTTCATTTCCAATTCCAGCCTCCTGCTAATGTGTACCTTGAGAGGCAGAGATGATGTCTCAAGTAGTGAGGTCCCTTGCCACCAGTGCAGGAGACCAGGACTGAGTTCTGGCCCAGCCCCAGCTGTTCTGGGCATTTGGGGAGTGCACCAGATGTCAGAAGACCATTCTATCTGCCTTTCAAATAAAAATAAATAAATAAATAAAATTATTTTTCAAAGGAAAACCTTGTATATCTTGAAAACAGAGCATAGTCTGTTTCCTTGACCAAACTCTGGATCAAAAGGCAAATTAAATTTAATTAACTTTTATTTCTATTTGCCATTAATTTTTCATATTGTCGTATAGGTTTTGATAAGCATATGAATCTTTATAGATACTACTGTATACAAAATCTTTCATTTTATTTCATATTTTAATCCATATTGTACTTAGGCATCTACTGATACTTTCTGTAAAGTTATTTTTATTAAATTCTATGACTCCCGTGAGTAATTTACTATATATTTAATCTGACACACAAGGAAGATAAAAATTGCATTCCCAAATCACACTCTGAAGTAAAACCTACAATCCTTTGAGGCCCTTGTTAAAAATGCAGGTTTTAGAGGCTGGCGCTGTGGCAAAGTAGGCTATGCGTCTGCCTGTGGCACTGGTATCCTATATGGGTGACGGTTTGTGTCCCAGCTGCTCTTCTTCCTATCCAGTTGCCTGCTATGGCCTGGGAAAGCAGTGGAAGATGCCCCAGCTGCTCAGGTTGCTGCACCCACATGGGAGACCTGGAAGAAGCTCCTTGCTCCTGACTTCAGATTGGCCCAGCTCCAGCCGTTGCAACCATTTGGGAGTGAACTAGTGGATGGAAGACCTTTCTCTCTGTCTCTGCCTCTCTCAGTCTGTAACTCTGACTCTCTCAAATAAATAAATAAATCTTTTTAAAAATGCAGGTTTAAAAAACGTTGTGAGTGCCTTTTTAACTTTGCTCCTTGGAAGCCCCTGCCCACCAACTGTTGATAAACTCTGGGGTGTTACTTAGTGTTGAAGAATGCATATGAATGTATTGTTGTCAATGTGGATACATTAACAATAATAATGATGATGATAAAATATCTTACATTTTGAAGTCTATGAAAGGCTGGCAAATGGGCAGGGTTTTCTGAAGACATGGTACTTGTTTGTACACGGTGATGTTTAGAAAGACAGGGCTTCTTTAGTTACCTGACATCTGTACCTTATGCATTCAAAGTCCTCTTTTCCCCTTTGTGAAGACCCATTATTTTGCTGCATTGTTGAACAACATTAATGATCCTGATGAATGGGACTGAACTCTTTGTTCAACAGATCCAACCATAGGGATACAGGAGACAGATGGTAGCCATAAGATAAAGGGAGAAACTCAACAGAAAGAACTCTGACTTACAAGTGGGGAAAAAAAAAAGCTTCAACTGAAGTACTCATTTGCAGGATTCCAGTGTTTTTAACATGAAATCAAGCTTAGAAATCTTATTTAAATCTTTCAAATGTGTATATATCAGAACCTCCCCATCTAAAAGAGTTGTCTGAATACTATGTGTAGGAAAAAAACAATATCATAAAGACTACCTCCTTTTCCATTTAGGTATAATTAAGTAAAAATTTAAATTTTAGTTTTTGGGGAAGTATAGTTATGGTTTAGATCTAAGGCAACATCAAAATAACTAAAGGACTTGGGCCATTCAATGCACTAACACCATTCAAAATAGATGAAAAATGACAGGTCCAGCATTAATGGTATCTATGATTAGGAGATTTGTGGTTGAAATCTGTGGATTTATTTTATTTTACTTATTTATTTATTAGAAAACTGTGTAGACAAAAGGCAAACACTGCACCATAATTGATAACATTATAACTTCTTATAGGAATTATAAGGTAAAGGAAGTAAAATTCATAACATTATAGCTAGTGAGACAGATATAAATGAGACTGGGTAAAGAGAAGAGCGAGGCGTCAGCCCTGTGTAGAGCACCAGGCCTTCCACAATCACACAGACATGTTTATGGTGTTTTGAATATTTTGAACTCCTACTTCAAGGTGACACTAGTTTAGGTTCTGTTAACCTAACTTTACAATGGGATGAAAAATGTTTAGTTTTGATCATGCAGTGTCTGTACATGCTGGAGACTATAATTTTCTAGCATTTTCTACTCACTTGCACAAGACATACTTTAGGATGTGAAAAGACACACATGTGTGCATCCAGCTGACCACTGATTATCTCTGGTGCTACCTCCTGAGACCATCTTAAATCTCTTCATTAAAGAGTGGAATGACAGAATATGATTCTCATCATAAATTGTATTGGTACAACAAACAAAATCTAACAACAAGGCTTAGTGAAGATTTAACCCCTGAGTCATCTGCTAGGCTTTGTTTTTTGCAAAGTGACTTACTTTGCCTCAGCCATGTCATACACCTGATCAGCTTATGCCACTGCAAATTACAAATCACTATGTCATCAACCATTGTGGTTATGTGGGCATCCTCAAAACAATGAATAGTGTAAGTCACATAATAAAAACATTGCAATGAACATGGTTCAAACCTACAAGGAACCTTTTCAGAGTAAGAATACAAATATATTTTAATTAAATGATACTTTTAGAGAGACCAATCTCACAAATAAGTAATAAGCACTTAGAAGCCATCATTCTCAACTTCGGGTAATCTGCTGGCATACTACTTTGGATTTCTAGCTATCTCTTTAGTCTTGGTAATCCCCTTAGAGAGAAAGATAAATGGAACAAATGAAATGAGAACAAGCTTTCCTCACTGCTTTTTAAGTGGGGGTGAAAGAAGAGAGTAAAGATAATGCATTAAATCAATTTGGGAGCTCTTTTTGGATGCTATTTTTCAATGTTATCCCTGCATCCGATTTTAAATACTGCATATTCAACTGTAAATTATAAAATAATTGGCATGCAAATTAGAAATCAGTGAAAATCATTTTTAGGGGAGATTTTCATTATGTAGCAAAGAGGCAGCATTCTCTCTTCCATCCTAATTCTCTTTGGTAAGCATAACAGGCAGTTCAGCACTTGCCCTGCTAACGCTGAGCTGTTTAATTAGCTGACTCATCTAATAAGACGTCACACCACAGCAACCACTGCCAGTTTGTTCCCTGTTACTTAGATATAGACCTGGCTGCAAATCATACACAATGGTAAATCTGGGGATAAGCCAGTTCCTCTTTCCATTTCTAGGGATTGATTCTCCTTTTCTACTAATGAAAAAATATTATCCTACACGCTTACAAAATTTGTTGATTATTTTGAGCTTGCACAGATTGGATTCTTGAAGATCCGTTCCTTGCATGGTGACAGAATACTACACCATTAAAGGGAAAGTGGGTTGAGAAAGGTCTTCTTTGTGTTGCACACGGAATCTACCAGTCATTTCATCTTTGTAAGTGCACAGCTATTGGGAGGCAAGTCTTAAAGCCAGCAACTGAGCGAGGTCTCAGTGGGAGATAGGCCCAGGTGTTCAGTTAGAAAGTAATGGGAAGCCAGTCTTAGTTCTCATATCTGACTGGGAAAAAATACTTCTGGCACAACAAACAGCCCATAATCAAGAGTGGATAGGATTTACAGAGCTATAAAGCAGAGAAGAAGGCAATACCTTCAAGATTAGAAGAATCTCAAAGAGCAAGATAAGGACATGTCTCCTTTGTGGAAGGGAGTACAAGGCTGCAGAAGCACCTGGGCAGGAATACTGCAGTTGGGTGCATACAGTAACTGTGGAGTCTCCAGACTACCAGGGACAGGTACCAAGTGAAGCGGGGGAGAATGTAAGGTCTGGAAGGAGAAGTCATCAAGCGAGGCTCGGTCTTCAGGTTGGAATATCTCTGCTTAGAGTCCAGCCATGGCAGGGAGCACCACAGTGGTAATATTGAAAAGCAGTTATAATTACTCGACCCTGTAAATTCTTTCACTGTGAAGTTTTTGCACATAAGTTGTGTCTGCCACTTCTCTTGGTTACACATAAGCTTCCTTTGAAACTTCTAATCTCGCCTCTACAGATTGGAGATGATGGTGATTATGCTGATAAAATAATAATAAAAACTTTCTCACCAGATTATCAAGAAAGACAGTGAGCATACTTAGGATGTCACTGATAGGAAATAACTGTTAAGATGTCAGTTTCTCATCTTACACTATCATGGAATAATAATAATACCTACTATCTCTTTAGTGCTTACTCTGTATTTAGTACCATTCCAAATAATTTATATTCATTATTTGATCTCAGAAAATCAACCCTCTGAGAAAGTTACCATCATTATCAACATTTTATTCATGAATGAGCAGAGACAGGCTGGCAGGCTCTAGGACCCTGCTATGTATCATTATTTGTCAAGCTCCTTGAAAGAAAACAAAACCTCGTCTTATTTACAGAAATATAAAGTTGGGCTGCTTAAAAAAATAAAATTTTCAAAAATTTATTTTCTCAAAATTCCATGTATTTTATGATTTAAATATGAGTATTACTCTAAATATCTTTCTAATCACTTGGAGTCTGTTAGTTTTATCAGCAAAAATAGGATGCTAAGGAAATTATTGATATTCATGTGCCTGCTACTTCTGCCAGGGCAAAAAGCAAACAGATGTATTTTTTACTATCTGATTATTAAATCTACAAGCACTAAATTGATCAACACTTGGTACAGGGAAAATGGCTTACTATGCATTCAAGGCACATTCATTCTGGTTGGCTTGGATATTTTTCACTAGAGTGGTTTTTAATAAAATGAAGACAAAAAATTATCAGAATCAATTGTTCAACCACCCAACCCCCAAACACACAGCACAAACACTGCAGTTATTTAGAACGGTTTGAAATATCCTCACTTGATTTCCTTACCTGGGTCTCAGCCTGGTCTTTCTCAGCATTCCACTGGACGAGGTAATCCCTCCCCAGCCTTGCAACATGTTCATTTTGATTATCACAGTAAAACATAATGATCCATTAAGTCCAGAGGCAGATGTTACACTGGGTCACGATGTTTATTTATTTATAGCCCTGCCCAATTGCACAGGGAATTTGAAGAGGAATAAAAGATTATTTCCTCACTGCAGCAAATGAATATCCTTTGTTTTGTTTAATGTTCTCTCTCTCTTTAATTAGGTACCAAATGTTTATTTGTGTTCTTTTAATTACTTTTAAAGCATCCATTATTTCTGGATTACATTATTTAACTCAATAAATCAATATGCAGTTCTGCATTTCATCTTTTTCAATGATTCTCCCTTCTTTAATTTGGTTCATTTGTATTTTCTTTTGCCATTTTTTGGGTAGGGGCTTCGGGTTTCTGTTTCAGAGGGACAAAAAACAAACAATGCAGAGAATGTTCTGTATGTACGATGCTACAGCTGTCTCTGTGGTTGCAAGGGCCAGGTGAGGACGAATGCATGTTCTTTGGAAAAATATATGTTAATGAAGATTCCTAACTCTATCATTGAGAGGAATTGAAAATGTGATTCCACAATCACATTGTGTCACAGTTTCCTTCCACCAGCAACTGCATGTACTATGTGTGTTGTTTAGAAGCTCAGGAGAAAACACGCTTTCAAGAGCACGGTATTTGGTGGCAGACTGGCCTACTGGCAGATGATACCTGTCAGATCTTCAGCAACGTAGATTTCTCAATTGGAAAAATGACACAAAACTTTTTTCAGAGGTTGCTGTATCTATACATGAGGTAGTCTGTAATGGTCATTATTAACACCAGATATTTACTGAGCATCCACTATGTGCTAGACTAGTTTAGTCACTTCATTTTTGTTACTTAAGTATCTCAATTAATGCATACCATATATTATCTCAATGAATATAACCACGGGTGTTACATTTTCCACTTACTACTAATTTTATTTTATGTTTCAAAAACTTTTCCTAGAAAAGATTTGACAAAAAATTCTCTTTCAAGAACTGAAATTTTGCTTAACTTCATGGCTAGCCACTTTCATATTTCCCATGAATTTTGGTGTTTTCCTTTTCTCAAACTGTTTTACAGGTCTTCTTCCTTGTTTCCTTTATCTCGTTGCAGAGAAAGGAAAGCTTTAAAAAGCTTCAGTAATGGGTAATAGAGTACATCCTACTGTCACATATAGAAGTACATGCTACACAGCTATCAGTGTAAATGCTGCAAGTAGAATGTTTTAATTGTTTTTAACTGAAAACTATGATGCCATGTCAATAAGTTCATGGAGAATGCATATTATGAAACAATTATACATGAATTTAAACATTTCTGCAAAAAATTAGCTTACCTTTTAATTTAATTCTCCTTGAATTTTCTGAAATGCCCCCATAAAATCAGAAGATGTAAGCTAATGTATTTAGGCCATACTTTCAAAAAATTTTTATTTATTTTCATTTCATTTGAAATGCAGAGACAGAGGGAAATCAAACCAGACACTCCAATATGGACTGTGAGCATCCCAAGCACTGTCTTAACAGCTGCTATGCCAAGTGCTTGGCCCAAATATACTTTTATTGGTAACTGTAACATTGGAAAAGAGGCACCTCTTACTCTTTCCTATACAGTCTTTGGGCAACCTAACCTATGCTTATTTGCAAATGACATGATTCTATAAATAGGGATCAAAAAGGTTCCACTGAGAGACTATTGGAACTCATAAAAGACTTTGGTAAAGTGGCAGGATATAAAATTAACACAAAAAATCAATAGCCTTTGTATACACAGACAATGCTATGTCTGAGAAAGAATTTCTAAGATCAATCCCATTCACAATAGCTATGAAAACAGTTAAACAGCTTGGAATAAATTTAGCCAAGAATGTCAAAGATTTCTATGGTGAAAATCATAAAACATTAAAGAAATAAATAGAAGAAGACACAAAAAATGGAAAAATCTTCCATGTTCATGCATTGGAATAATCAATTCCATCAAAATGTCTACACTAAATAAAGCAATTTACAGATTCAATGCGTTCCCAATCAAAATAACAATGACATTCTTCTCAGATCTAGAAAAAATGATGCTAAAATTCATATGGACACAAAAGAGACCTCACATGGCTAAAACAATCTTATATATATATATATAAAAAGGTAGAGGCATCACAGTACCAGATTTCAAGACATACTACAGGGTAGTTATCAAAGCAGACTGGTACTGGCAGAAAAACAGACATGTAGACCAATGGAACAGAATAGAAACTCCAGAAATCAATCCATGCAGCTACCACCAACTTATCTTTGACAAAGGAGCTAAAATCAATCCCTGGAGCAAGGACAGTCTTTCCAACAAATGATGCTGGGAAAACTGGACCTCCATGTGCGAAGTATGAAACAAGACCCCTACATTGCACCTTACACAAAAATATACTCAAAATGGATCAAAGACCTAAATCTAAGACCCAATATCATCAACTACTATAAAAGAACATTGTGGAATTTCTGCAAGACACTGGGATAAGCAAAGACTTCTTGGAAAATACCCCAGAAGCACAGGTAATGAAAACAAAAAATGGCAAATGGGATTACATCAAGCTGAGAAGCTTCTGCACTACAAAGGAACCCCTCAATAAAGGGAAGAGGCAACTGACAGAATGGGAGACAACATTTGCCAACTATGCAACTGGTAATGGATTAATATCCAGAATCTATAAAAAGCTCAAGAAATTCAATAACAAAACAAGCAATCCAGTTAAGAAATGGGCAATGGACTTGAATATACACTTTTTCAAGAGAAGGAATTCAAATGGCCAACAGACACTTGGAAAAATGCTCAAGATCACTAACTATCAGGGAAATGCAAATCAAAACTACCACAATGAGGTTTTCCTTCAGCTCAGTTAGAATGGCTCTCAGGCAGAAATCAACAAACAAGGATGTAGGGAAATAGGTATGTTCATCCACTGTTGGTAGGAATGTAAAAGTGGTACAATCAACTGTGGAATACAGTATGGAGATACCTTAGAAATCCGAAATAAGACCTACCATATGGCCCAGCAATCCCACTCCTGGGAATTGACTTAAGCCAAAAGAAATCAGGATATGCAAGGATTATCTGCATCCCCATATGCATTGCAGCTCAATTCATAAGAGCTACAGTATGGGACCAACCCAGATGTCCATCAGCTGATGACTGGAGAAAGAAAATATAGTAAATATACACTATGAAGCACTATTCAGTTGTAAAAAAAATGAAATGTTTTCTTTTGGAGCAAAAACCATGCAACTGGAAACCATTATACTTAGTGAAATAAGCCAGTCCAAAAAAGGCAGATATATGTTTTTCCTGATCTGGGGTAACTAATAGAGTACTTAAAATTTAATGTATTGGAGTGAAATGGACATTTTGAGGTTCATTGATTTTACCACCCTTGTCTCTACAGTTGAGGAATAATGGTTTTTTCTTCATACTATTTATTGAACTCTTTATTTAGTGTAGGGCTATACTTATGAGTATAAAGTATACTAAAAATAGATCAATGTAAAAATTAAGAGTGGGAATAGGAGAGGGAGGAGGAAGCAGGTATGCAGATGGGTGGCAGGGAGGGTAGGATGGGAAGTATCACTCTGTTTCTAATCTCTATATAGGAAATACATCAAACTTATATACCTTAAATAAACTTTTTAAAAAGGATCAATAGTGTACCAATGAAACTCTAGATAGCTTTTATAAGTCAACTAAGAGAGCAGGTGCCGCGGCTCAATAGGCTAATCCTCCACCTTGTGGCGCCGGCACACCAGGTTCTAATCCCAGTCAGGGCACCGGATTCTGTCCCGGTTGCTCCTCTTCCAGGCCAGCTCTCTGCTGTGGCCCGGGAGTAGAGTGGAGGATGGCCCAAATGCTTGGGCCCTGCACCCCATGGGAGACCAGGATAAGCACCTGGCTCCTGCTATCGGATCAGCGCGGTGTGCCGTCACGCAGTGCGCTGGCCACGGTGGCCATTAGAGGGTGAACCAATGGCAAAGGAAGACCTTTCTCTCTGTCTCTCTCTCTCACTGTCCACTCTGCCTGTCAAAAAAATTAAAAAAAAAATAAGTCAACTAAGAGCCTGGCAGAGAAAGATAACATAGCAAGATTGTTACCTCTTTGGGTAACTGATTGTTGAGATCTCAGAGTGGCAAACACCAGTCATGTAATACTAGCATTTATGACAATTCATCACAGTAACTGGTAGCATTGTTATTTACATCCAAAAATCTACCATTCATTCATGTTTAAAGGGCTGATATGATCTTGGTAGGAAATTTAGAATTAAATTTATTTTGTACTAAGAACTGAGCTAGTAATAATAATGCTAATTTCTGCAAAATTATTTATCAATAAAATTTTCAAATTATAGTAAATTAAAAAAACAGAAAAGTTGCTTCTATACAGTCTAATTAAGAGATGGAGTCTACACATATTTGTTTTGTTATGAAATATGAAATCTTACAACCAATTTAGCTTATCTAATCAACAGAGAATACCATTCTTACATTCTCATGTAAGTGCATTATGTCAAGAATTTCAGAACACATCAGATGTACAAGACGTCTTCACCTCAAGCAATTTTAAGTATAAAAAGATAAGAGGTATATGAAAGCTAATATAACACAAGGCTATAAATGTGACAAAGGGCATAAAGTACCTCTGTTATGTTCAGAATATGGAGAGATCACTTAGAAAAAGTATCATTAAACCTTGGACTGAATGTTTTAGTTGACTAGAACTTCAGGGAGAAGGTGAATCAGGAACATAAACAGGAGCCAGAGAGTGATTCTGTCTGACCAGAGAATCAGGCATGGAGATAAATGGGTGCCATGAAAACCAGAGTGGAGTTTGTAATTTAAGAATCATTTCAAGTGAAAATTTTGTTTCAGGAAGACTACTCTGGCCATGATGTGCAGAATAGTTAAGAAGGAAAGGATAAGCCATGTAGACTATAGTAGCAATGCAGGGGGAGGTGATATGATGACTAGAGCAATGAAAGTGGAAAAGGAGCAAACAGATTGGATGAGATACTGTAGAAGTTGAATGTATAGCATTTAAAACATGAAGCGTTTAAGGATCATGAAGAGTCTGAGATTTTGTCATACTTGCAATCTAATTAGTCTGGTAGACTTTGATGAATGCTGGGCAGACATAATATCAATGAATTAGAGACAAAGGATGTCATTACTCATGACAAAGCCATAGCCAGAATATCATCATTCTCTTGCATTGATTCCCCAAATCTTAAATCCCACAGGGAAATTCAGATGACATCTACACACTCAGAGGAACCCAGAGGTAAGGTCAACTGAATCTTTTATATTGGGAGTAAAAATCTCCTTCTGCTCCAGAAAGAGGCCCTATCCCTAACCATGCCTCTTGCTGGTAAGGGTGAGGAAAACTTTTCTGCCAAGGGCTATTCGTATATTTCCACCCAACATCATTAGTGAGCCATACAAAATGATCAACTTAAACAGTAGCCTGTTATAGCTTTATTGAATTTTGGGTCCTGCCTATGGTTGCCAGGGCAGAGGCAGACTAAATGATTTCACAGGCCTACTATCCTCATTCCTGAGAAGTATAGCCTATTTCCACCTTCCCAAGCTGTTCACCACACAAAAAGCCTTGAAAAGATAGTCTCAAACAAAAGGCAGTTAGGGACTTGCTTGTGAGAACATGGGTCTCCCACACTGTCTAAACGTGGGCAGATGACACAGATACACTGGGTAAAAATGATTCATTTTTGAGCTTTACTGACTAGAAAGATGGGGATTATTATTAACAGTAGAGAAAAAGGAACAAAGATTTTTAAGGACACATAAATCATTCTTTGGAGATGTTGAGTCTGAGATGCCTCCAGAAATGTGTGTTGAAAATATGAGACTGGAGTTGAGAGATTTCAGAAATGCAGATATATTTTAGGTATTTACCCCAGAGAGGTAATTGAAGCAGTCAACAGAGTTCATAAAATCTCGGAGAGAAAAAGAGGCAAGTGAAGTGAAACAATCTAGCATCACACGAGGAACTTTCTCAGGATGCAAGATAGAAAATCAAGAGGAGAAATCAAAGGAAGAGTCAGAGATGGACAATGAAAACGGAGAAGCAATGTTTCAGAAGTTTCAAGAAAAAGCAGGTCTTTTGCTAAGGGATTGGAACTGCTGCTTGTCAGTTTCAAGCACTGATAAAGCATGTGTGTTCCTTCCTTACTACAGACTTTATGGATGAGAGATACATGCATGTCTAATAAATGTTTGTTTTGTTGAGGTTGTTAGGAAAGAAGCCCAGAAAAAGAAGTCAGAAGTAAGACTTCAGGGGATAAAGGAATAAGCAAGGCCACTGCAGGCCATGCTAGGAGGCAGCAGCCTGTGAAGTTATGAACAGAGCAAGCTGGTGTTGAGACAATTAATTTGCAGAGTATCAGGATTTGGGATTTGAGGAGAGTTTTCGGCATTGTGATATATTTAGCTTGTTTTATTTTCTCTTTTTTTTTAAAAGCAGACTTCTTCATGATTAAGTGGAAGTAGAATTTCATGATGCAAGGCAGAGAGAGGTTGGTTGGTGGGTGGAGCAAGACCTCAAAAGAGAAGGAAAACTATGGAGTGAAGACCAGAGGTGATGCTTACTTTGGAAAACATAGGACACATTAACATGCAGCTACATTTCTCAGTGGAGTCCAGAGTAGTGCAAAGAGCTTGTGAAATGGAGGAGTCTCTGTTTTCTCAGTAAAACACATACTGAGGTTATAAAGATGAAGAAACAAAGGAGCGGGAACTTGAATTTACTGAATAATCTTGTAAAGTAGTTAATCATTGCATTGCATTGAGGATAAAGTATGTCAAAGGTTATGCTTTTGCCTAAGGTCACAAAGATGACTGACAGACTGAGCTCAAGGCATGTTAGTCGTAGGCAACCTGTGAGCTGCTAATTGTGGTGGTGGGGCTGTGATGCTGCCATCTTAAAGAGGGTGAGAAAGTTCTGTAACAGACTCTCAGACAAATAAGACAACTACTGAGAAACAAAAAGCGACAAGTGGAATTTAAGTGTCATTACTTTTTAATCAAACCAACCAACCCATTATCAGGATTTTCTTAAACGGCAAAATATGTAGGGTAAATCTTGGATCTCTCAAATGGACTGTGTTCACTGTAAACTGTTTTACAGCAATAATGTAATAGTGTCCAATCCTGTAGATAACAAAGAAAACCCAACACCTTCATACACAGTCCTATGACCCAGGTTTCTTCTCCTACATGACTTTGTGGCTAGTTTTCAAGTAAATAATTCGGTTGGATTTACTGTGTCCTTTTAACTAAAAACCAAATCTAAATCAGACCAAAGATAACATTTGCATGCAAAAATTCCTACATCATTCAAGTATATTTTTAAAAATAATTACAACTATTTGGAAACAAAAAAATGTCATTTAGATACCATTCTGACATATGAAGCAGATTGTGCATAAAGAACTTTGAAACAAGATGATCAAACCTGAAATTTGATATTTGAGATAAAATGATTTACGTTTATATCAATTTAATTTTTGGAACATCATATTTTTATTGTACTTGCTTTCCATACAAACTTTTATTGTGTCTTGCTTACTGTCTTTTTCAAGATTTCTCCCACTTTTGCCTGATTTGTTATATCTGAATGTTAAGACTACAGGATTATTCAATGTTTGCTAGCCCCATCTTTTTCAGAACCAGCATTTCTCATTTTTCAAGCTATGGCTTTCCTGTCCCATTTTTCACATCCCAAATCATAATCTGGTGTGGGGTACCCATGCATCCCATTTCTATGGAAACCAAGACGTAGGCAGCACAAAGATCATTTTATTTAAAAGTCCACTAAAGCGGAGAGCCAGCACACACTATTTACTTTCCTAGCGGACTCAGCAAAATTAGCCTGGAAAAAAAATGTCTGCCTCTGCTGCATTATCCCAGGCAAATGAGAGACCTGAAAGGTACTGAGTGTTCCAAACAAAACAACAGTCAGGTGTCGAACTATGTTCCTGCTCTCATGTGCTAATTACGCCTAGAACGTAAACAGACTGGAACTTCTCTGCGATTAAATGAAATTGTAGTGGAACATTTCCTGCCCAGATTTGACAAGCCAATCAATTTAAACTTCTGTATCATCATCATCATTACCATAGCATAGTCAGTAACTTTACTAAAAGACCTCTGTGCAAATAGGGATTGCTGCCCATCACTCCTTTTCCATGATGGGCAGGGGTGTGGACACAGTAAAGGAATTCATAGGGCTGCTTGGAGCAACAGGAAAATCACAGTGATCAACGATAAGGTCTCTATCAAAAGAAAAACTAAAATACATCACATCAGAAAAGCCACCGTGATACAATGGAGTATTCCTGGTTAAGAAACTTGAGGTACCACTGATAAATTATAATGTGACAGTGTTGTTAATGTCTGTACACTTCGTCCACATATCTGAAAAATGGAGACTGTTGAAACATCTATTCCCACCAGTTACACAGATACCTTAAAAAGGGCTTGGTGAACAACCAAATAGGAGAGCTGACAACTTCAGCTTTATTTTTTTTTGTGGCCCAGCATAATATGCATCAATTGAGTTAATGAACTAAATAAACTATTTGACATGGGCTAGTTTCTTTTTTAAATTTTTATTTATTTATTTGAAAGGGAAAGAAATGCAGAGACTGGAAGAGAGACAGACAGAACTGGAGCCAGGTCTCAAACCCATGCACTAGGATGTGGGATGCAGGCAGCTCAGCCAACAGGTTAACAGTTAGGCCAAAACCCATTGACATGAGTTAGCTTTAATTATTTTCAGAGCAGAAGTCATTTCCATGAACCCACACCGCACATCATGTCTTAGTTCTAAATCTCTCTGTGATTGCCTGCTCCGATTGCCTGGAAGCTTTTCAGCCTTGGGTATCTAGCATGCTTTGCCTGACCCTCTCTTTAAATGTCACAACTATTTCTAGCAGGCAAAATGACTGCCTTGGTTAGAGTGAACCCACCAACCGTGGAGCACAAAGCACCTGTGAAATAAAAAAAGGCTGCCAAAATCAAGGAAATGACTCAGGATAAAAAAAAAAAAAAAGGAGAGCATCCTAAACTACAACAGACACATATGGGTCGTCTTACAATCCATCATGTCTAGCATAGAAAGAATATCAGGTGTTGAGAAAATACTGTGTTATCTGCAGCTATACTTAGACTATGACCACTGAATGCAAGCGTTGTTCTTGCTTGCTCTTGGGAAGGACAATTTAGAAGTGAGAGCTAGTCTCTAAGGAGGGTTTATGCACTCTATCTTGAGGCACATCAAGGAGATCGAGTTTACCATTTTTAGAAAGCACTGCCATAATTCAAGTCAGAGAAAATGCTGATGGAAGATTTTGAAGCCTTAGGAAGATCATGAAGGCGAGCTGGCTTTTAACAAAAACAAAGTGTTTTCACGCAGTTTCTGTCTGTCTGAATTTATGAAGTCCAGAGACTCATGTGAAAAGTCAAGGCTTTTCTATTTTTCTATTGCTATGGGAGGGTGGAATTGGATATTTTTTGGGCTATTGTGAAGTTCAGTATAAAGGAAATTTTGCTAATGGGTGGTTTTAAGATTCATGAATGTGATGGTTCAGCAAATTTTATGCAGTGCTTTCCATTGCAAGACCACTAATTAATTACCATTTTTACGAATGACCATAACATTATGTGATACTGGATTTTACTCTGCCAACAGAGAGTGCTTATAATTATTAATATGTCTTAGTATTCTATTCCACATTCATTTCTACCTGAGTATTTCTTAATTTTCATTTTATCCAGTCCTATCACTCTATTACAAAAGCTGGTATTGAAATCTTCTTGCTGAGATTCAGTAGTGTTTCGAGTTCTAGGGACTCACGTGACAGTAGGCTGACTTTGTTAGCCATAAACATCAACATGAAGAAAAGATTTTAACAACAAACACATGAATGAAAATGGGAAGTCAAGTTCTTCAGGGTGTTTTGTGGTACAAAACTTCGTGCCATAATTATCTGAAGCCTTTGGATAGATAATTATTGAGGGACTCTTGCAACTGTCCCTTGCCTCTACAGAGAGCACCTCATTAATTGAGAGAGCCTCTCTGGAGAAAGGATGCTGTTCCACTTCTTTAAGTATTTTTAGTCCCTTGTTTTCAAAAGAGGGGATAAAAGCATTAAGAAAATGCTTCTTGGCCACATTTTCTGACATGTAGATGTTCTCAAAAAAAAAAAAGAAGAAGAAAAAGAAAAAAGAAAAAACCACTTCTGGAATGCATCTTCACAGTGCTATTTTTGTCTGTTTTTTTTAAAGCAGTCCTGAAATTTGGACATCTTTCATGACCTTTAATGCATTTCTCTAACCTGATTCACTTGAGCTTGGAAAGAAATACAAATTGGGTGCTTTCTGGGCTCAAGCTGGCAAAGTCATATTTACACCACAGCCCAGCTGTCAGGTAGGATGAGACAGGAAGCAAACTGATAATTAATCAGCCACAGAGTGGCCCAAATCTACCTCAAGAGGGTCTTCTTGGGCTCAGGTAGTGATGGGAGAACTTGGCTTCCTCCTCGTTAAAGAAATGCCAGCCAAAATATATCTACCTCTGGACTTTGGAGGATGCTTTATTATTCTGAGTTGTAGCAAAATAAAAGCAGAAACAAAGGCAAGAAAATCGAGTGATCAGGAACTGCTTCAATTTCCTCACCAACATCCTTAATAACCTTCGTCAAAGGCCAGCCTACATGCCCAGTAGAAGAGAAGGGATGGGGAGGAGTAAGTGCTCTTGCTCACCCTAGAACTTGCAGATAAATGAGTGCTGAGCCAATATTTGAGGTGTGACTGCCACTCTCTCTGAGTTTTTCCTTTCTGATCTCCCAACAGGGTTAATCTGCCTTTTCTCTGTGGTCCCTTAAGTGCTCTCCTCAATTCAGTTCAGCATAAACTGCCACGTGGTCAGAGTCTTAGTCTAAGCCAAAGTCCTCTACTGAGTTATGAGTCCTCTACTGGGTTATGTGAGCTAACAGCAAGGACCACGTAGATGTTGTTATCTTCTACCATTCATTACCCACTGACTAGAATATAATGCCAAGTAAAAACCGTGGCAGGGGTTGGGGGAGAATAAGAGTGCCTAAAACAGTAGTAGAGAAAACAGAAAATCAATAATTATTTTTTTAAAAGTTAATTTTTTAAATTAATTTATTTATTTTTTTATTTTTGACAGGCAGGCAGAGTGGACAGTGAGAGAGAGAGACAGAGAGAAAGGTCTTCCTTTGCCGTTGGTTCACCCTCCAATGGCTGCCGTGGATGGTGTGCTGCGGCCAGCGCTCCGCGCTCATCTGATGGCAGGAGCCAGGTGCTAGGTGCTTATCCTGGTCTCCCATGGGGTGCAGGGCCCAAGCACTTGGGCCATCCTCCACTGCACTCCTAGGCCACAGCAGAGGGCTGGCCTGGAAGTGGGGCAACCGGGACAGAATCCTGCGCCCCGACCGGGACTAGAACCTGGTGTGCCGGCGCCGCAAGGCGGAGGATTAGCCTGTTGAGCCACGGCGCCGGCCTAAAAGTTAATTTTTAAAAAAAATAGGAATCCCTCCTGTACTTAGAGCTGAAATCGGAATTTGAATCCAAATAAAAAGCCATTATTGCACCAAGATGATATCACAACTTGATGCATAGTAGACTAAAATGTATATAGTGTGCTTTGAATTTTTATACCTCATTTCAAGTTTTAAAAAATTTATTTACCTTTATCTGTTGATAGCTATAGATCATTCGGAAATACATGCATAACTATCACTTTAGATATAGATTGCAGATGCATCATCCTTGGTTTTATCCCTTAACTACTGAGTCAGAGTCTTCTGGATGAATCAACAGGAAACTGATTTTTAAAAATAAGTTCTTAGGGGGCTGGTACTGTGGCACAGTGGATAATGCCCTGGTCTGCAGCACCAGCATCCCATGTGGGCGCCAGTTCATGTCCTGGCTGCTCCATTTCTGATCCAGCTCTCTGCTATGGCCTGGGAAAGCAGTAGAAGATGGTCCAAGTCCTAGGTCCTCTGCACCTGCATGGGAGACCCTAAAGAAGCTCCTGGCTCCTGGCTTCAGATCAGTGCCAATCCGGCCATTGCAGCCATTTGGAGAATGAATCAGTGGATGGAAGACCTCTCTCTGCCTCTGCCTCTCTGTAACTCTGCCTTTCAAATAAATAAAATAAATCTTCTTAAAAATAAGTTCTTAGGGTGATTCTTACACATATAAGGACAATTGCTTTAATATGCAATAAAGAAGGCTCAAGAGAGACACCTGAGGGTTATCTTAACATCCCTCTTTGCATAGATACTAATAGTGACTATTCATTCCTCTTCTACTTAGAGTTTTACATATGCATTGGATGCTAAGTCTCATTTTCCTGACAAAAAGACTAATTTCTCTGGGAAACATGAAAAGAAGGCAATCAACTGTCCCAGAGAACACATGGAGCAAGGCGACAAGAGCACCCTTCATCTCCTCTACCTTACCCTCTTGCAAAAGGGGGCTCTCAAATCCCATCACAGATGGTTCCATCTATGTACTGGTGCTATCCATGGGACTCCCACAGAAGTTTAGGAATCTTGGTAAAGGAAGGAATGCACAAACCTTAAACCTCTTAATAAAAAAAAAATAGTAGTGTTGAGAGTTACAATAAAGAATGAATATAGACAGTGTTTAAATTAGAGTACCTTGACTATAAAATGAATTGTAGGCTAGATGATCATCATAGCTGGTAAGTTTTAAAGATTTACTTGTTAACTGTTTATTAGTAGCTTTACGAAAACCGTGAGACCAGGTGAAGATGATGTCCACTCTACAGATACAATTAATGTTCCCCAGTTCTCTCACTAGAGAGGAAAAGCAATCAAGGAACTACAGCAGCTGTGGTCTGAGCTCTTGGGCCACAGTGTCCATCAAAGTGTGTGTGTGTGTGTGTGTGTGTGTGTGTGTGTGTGTGTGTGTGTACGCGCGCCTAGGCACATAGACCATATTTGTGCCTGTAAACCATTAAAAGTCAAGTGGAATTCATTGATAGTCTGTTATCTCTGTGTATTTCTGCAGCATAATAATAGCTATAAGTAAAAGAAATATTGAAGTTTATACAAAAAGAAAAACTGCTTTCTCCAGTTGACATTTACTCCTACATTTCTGGTTCCCTCTTGCTCTGAGTTTAGTATCTTCTAGCTGACTTCTATGAAGGATTTAGAAAAAGATAAGAAGATATACAAATACAAGTGAATATTGCAATACTTCCCTTCTCTTGTTTTCTTTCTCTAGGGCATATCACCTCCTCCAAAATGAGTTCAAAAGAGTAAACTCCCAGCATGCTTTGTTTTTTTAAAACACATATACAATATATGTCTAAGTACATACACATTTATTTCACATGCATGTATATAAATGTTTTCTTAGAGGTAGTGCTGGGGCATATTTTTATCATTTAAGAATTTTGAGTATTCATCTTTATGAGAAAAGTTATTGTAAATGTGGAAATACAGAAAATGACTATATATCTATTAAAGGGTTTTTTTCTAATAAGCTCATCCAATGATTATGAAGTTGTCCAAGAAAAAAATACATGTGCTTGACTTTCCTATTAACTCTTTGATCAGACAGTCCCATGACTTTAAAGTTGTAGGTTAACATGTAGATTTCCATCAAGTAGAAAGCATAATTCCAAGTGTTACAGTTTATTACCAGGTAAAATAGTAAAAAGTTTTGTAACTATTAGCCCACTCATTCCCCAATTTCTTTAACTCACTGTTCCTATAAATCTTTAATCCTTACATTTATCATTAAGTTAGCTGAATGATTTTATTGTTAATGAATTAGTTGAATAAAATCTTTGACATGCTTTTTTTTTATTTTGTACAGAAGTCATGTTGCTTATATTTGGAAAACTCTCACTTGCTATACTAGATTCAGTAGAAGAATTTCTGAATCATCTTTTCTTCTTTTGGTTTAAACATTCTGTACAATTTTAACTAACTTAAACCTTCAGAAAATATGTCAGGCTCACATTTATAGACTTTTTAAGTCATATAATCTGTAACTTAGATTAGTTAAGTAAGCTTTCTAGGAAACTTTTACAAACAATGGAAAATTGTTTATGGCACTGTTGTTCTACTCTAAAAAATATTATTTTCCAGATCTCTAAGCCATCTTCAATATAACGACTCCTTAATTAGAGCTCAACAAAAAGATTACATGGATTAAAAAAAACATATCCCACTGGATATTCTTATGTTACTTTTATAATTATATTGTCTTTTTATGTGTAATGCATTGCCCACTTTGGTAATTTCAGAGGAAGCATGTAGTTATTGCCAGCATCCTTTCCACAGAGTGCAGGTCAGGATGCCCACAGAAGAGCAAGAACCACGGCCACTGGAGAAGTTAAGGACTTGCTACCACAATGTGTGCCACTCTGGGACACTGGTTACTTCAAGACGAAATCACTTGAGGGACTGCCACTTTCAAAATGCCCCTTTGTCCTATTTTTCTCTTCATGCAGCAAGTCATAAATGTCACCCTTCCCAGTTCCAAGGTAGGAAACAGCTTTAGCTACCGAAGACAAGCTACTGGGGCTATAATGAACCTGAGTGAACCATCTTCTTGAAGAAACCCTTCTCTTCCATGAGTGTTTACTTCCCTCCTTCAACCCTTGCCAGTGTCTCTCTCAGTGACACCCCTGGAATTTACTACCCTAGTCCAGAGACCCATTTGCCTGTTATTCCTTCTCAAATCTATTGTTCTTTTTCTTAAAAAAAAAAAAGATATAAAACTACTTTGCTATACTCATTTCCTTAGACTTCACTCTCTTGAGAAATCCTCATGTAAAGTAAAATTAAAAAAAAAACACACAAAACTTGTGTGCTTTTCTCTTATTGATCAGCACATGTATAATCTGGTTCCTAGATCCAGCCAAAGAGCCCATAGAAGGCCTATGGTGGATAGAGTGGATCTCTTCCTCCCTATTGAAAACCTATGGTGAGTAGAGTAGAGCTCTCCCTCCCCTACTTATCCATGGAATCCTATGTCCTCTGAAGGATAGAGACAGAGGATGCAAAGCAATGAAAAAGAGCAACCATTGCGAAAACCATACGGAAGGGGTTGCTTCATTTCCTTTTCCAAAAGCCTTCATAAACAGCACCTGTCTGCTCTCCGGTAAGAGAAGTTAACTCCCAAGACAACTACTCACCTTTCCACGATTCCTCTCCCACCCTGACACCTACATACAAACCCACGGAGATTAATTAACACTTTTTCCAGGAAGAAACACAGACAATAGCATCCGATATTGCAATGCTCCTTTGTGAATACATACAAAACTTATGGAGGGAGAGGAAGATGTTTTGAGAAAGGAAAGAAAATATTGAACTTCATTGCCTAGAGCCAAAAGAAATTAATATTTGTGGTAAATGTAAAACAATGAAACTTTGTGCTGAGTGTCTATTTGTGGTGATGGCCTGTTACCTTAAGGCTTACATAAAATGAAAAACTGCACCTGGGACACCTGCTATTTTACTCTGCTCAGAGGCTATGAGGATTTTCAATGAACAGTTGGGATACTACAAGTAGACTTATACTTAAAAAGGCACATACGCAATGGATTCTTTTAAAGTATAACATAAATAATTGAACATAACAAAATTGTAAATATAGTTTATCTTTTCAAAGCTACATGTAGTCTGATCTAAAATCTTTCTATTCTGAGACAGATACTTGAGAATTTAAATTCAAGACTTCTTTTTTTTTCCTTATGAAATTTATGAAAGTAAATGCTTTTGAGAACTTGGCTGAGCCTGAGCCCATTTCAGTAAGTAGCTTTCTCATTCAATTTTGACCAATGACTTGGAAGCTGTCAAGACCTCCAGTTATAATCTTTCTATGTACAGTTACTTGGAAGTGTTTCATGGACATATCTAACAATTTCTTCTCACAGCATTCCAGGAATATAAAACATGAGCATGCATTAACTCAACAGACATCAAGATGTTTCCCATTGGTAAATGGTAATCATAAAACAAAAACCATGTTTAGCAATGTTCCCTATGAAATGTTCATGTTTATAAACACATGCATATCAGAATTTATGTTCATATTCAAAATATTGAGCTATTTTTACATTGTGAAAATACATATGCATTTTTATATTGAAAACAATCACCATAATCCCACTGTGGTTACTTAATCTGTTGTTGTTTTTCTCCTTTTTAAAATTTGTTTATTTACCGCACATTTTTGATCATAAATCATATGACATAAATGAAACTATGTTAATCCCCTTTTTATAAAACTCAGTGTCTTCCCACAAGTCTATGCATGAAAGCCAAACCTTAAGAGATCCAAAATAATATGTATATCCAGCTCATCTCTTCTCACACGTACTATATTTGAGGTAGTCTGGCCTCTTATGCCATTAAAAACAGCAAATTCTCCCATTCTCAAAGCTCTCACAGGTCAGTGTGCTCTGCTTTGGATATTTGTGTCCCTCATTCTAATAACTCCATCCCAAAACATTCCTTCTCTCACCACATGGAAGGGAATGGACTCTTCTCCCTATTTTGAACTCAATTTAAATGTGACCATCTTGTATAAACTTTCCATAGCCTGAGTTGTCTGACAATCCAATTGATTGGTGGGATTTCCTTCCCATTGCACACTTTCCATGCACCTCTATTACAGTTGGAAAAACTAGGGGTGGGAGCAGGGAGCATGCCAGTACGCTATAGAGGTGCAAGGAATCAGACTGATATTTACAAGAGAGACAGGGAGAGGGATGGAGGTGGGGAGGGAGGCAAGAGAACCACAGTCACTGCCGATGGTGCTATTTTGATGGAATACTCAGGGCATAAGAAGTAAGATCACTGGAGAGGCCAGCAGTGACATCATTCCCTCTTTAGTCACTCACAGGAAAAAAGATTTCAAAAAGGTAAGCCAAGTAGAAAAAAGTGAGCAGATTTGTTTGTGAGCACAGGTAAGCACCCTCAGAGATTCCAGTAACTCATGGAAGAATTAGTGCTAGCAGGCTTTGGTCCTGCAGATGGCATTTTCAATGGAAAGAAATCATGTCTATGCTCAAGCTGTCAGGTCTGAGGATACTTGGGTTAAGTGAATGACCCCAGGATGGCTGGCAACAGTCAGGGATTACTAGCAGCTGCAGATCCATCTCTACATCAGAACAGCCAACAACATCCAGGAATTATCAATGCCACAAATCAACCTCAGTGTCGCGCACCCACATAGTGCTTCTCCCTTTCCTCCCAGATACTTAATGGATACAAGCAAGCTGTCACCGAGAAGAGAGGATAAATGTTGCTCCCAAGTTTAGGGTGAATCATTCATCAGCCTTGGTATGGTCAGGGAATTTCATCTGTCTTCTAACTAGCTTACTTTCAGCACAGCTATAAATCTGATTGTAATTGTCTCCGAGTCCAATGACTCAATACATTTAAACATTTCACTCGACTCTCACCCATGAAAAATCGTCACTGATTTGACATCACGGCTTTGCTGTTACACAAACGCACGTGATCATGTGATGCTCTCACCACGACATGTGCCCCAGAATGCGTTTTCTTGTAACGTTGATGGACTATCATGAACTTTCTTATATTTTCCCTGGTCCTGTGCTGGTTTAACAGGATGCATCTGAGAGGCAATGGTAGAGTTTGTGGTCAGCGGCTACATTCATTTCTAAATATCTAGCAAATCAGCTTGTATGGGAACTGAACAGAGAATGGGCACCTTTTTGTTTTTAATTAATTGACCCATTTGAAACATCACCTCAGTCAATGAAGAAACTAAATATTCTCCAAATGTGATAATGAGATTATTTTTATCTGAGATATAACAAATTGTTAATCACAAGGCTTATTTAAAACAAATAGGAAAATATTTCCATCAGGAAACAATTTAAAATAATATTTTATATTTAAATCACATGGCACATGCTGTATAATGAATAGTAAACACGCTTAAAAATTAAAAATGTCTTTGATACTTTGTGGGTATTCCTCCACATACTCATGATTTCATTTCTCGCAGTATTTTTATTCACTCACAGAAGCAAAATGTCAAGGCTTTGTAAGATTTCATCAAGTGCTAATTTAACACCTAAGTTCCTATTAATTAATTTGAAAAGAGATAATAATGAGATTCAAAGGAAAAGGCATCATCTGTAGACAGTTCCATTTCCAGATTTCAACAAATCTATTAAAATATTTATGGCATTGAGACTGAATCAGATGGGTCTTGTGTACTCTCTTGTATGGCCATATTGCATAGCAGTGGGGGGCCTAGAATAATGAGATTCCCTCATCCACTTAGACTCTGGCAACTTCAATCTGTCCTTATGATGATAAATTTCAAAAAAGATACACTATTTGTAGACCTGTGCTAAAAATTATGCAGTGGAAGCAAAAGGCTACATATTTGGAAAATAAAAAGGAACATATAATCAAATATAAAGGCATGAAATTTTGTCATTTGCAGATAAATGGTTGGAACTGGAGGACATCCTGTTGAGTAAAATAATCCAGACACAGAGACAAACGTCACATGTTCTCCCTTATATGTGGGAGCTAAATTTAAAAAAAAAAAAGAATAAATGCCCACATCAACTTTGATGCAAAAACAGTGTTTTCTCAAACTTTGTTTTAAATCTTTGGCCAAAAAATTGATAGCAATTGCATATGACTATCATTTTCATGATTTTGTAACTATTTTAAAGTTTATATGAGTGAACTTGGACATCTTACATTTGATTAGTGCTTATAGCCCTTGCCTTTTTTTTTTTCTTTTTACTTGCTGAACTCTTTATTTAGTAGAGCCATTAAACCTTTGACTACAAGGTAAAAAAAATTTAAGATAAAAATGTTATCTCTAGGACTGGTATTGTGACGCAGAGGGTTAAGCTGCCAAATACAACATTGGCATTCCATATGGATGCCGATTAGGGTCCTGGATGCTCCTCTTCTGAGCCAGCTCCCTGCTAATGCACCTGGGAAAACAGTGGAAAATGACCCAAGTCCTTGGGTGGGACAATGCACCCACATCTGAGACCCAGATGGAGTTCCTGGCTCCTGGCTTCAGCCTGGCTCAGCCCTGGCCTTTGTGCCATTTCAGGAGTTAACCAGCAAATGGAAGATTTTCTCTCTCTTACCCCTTTCTCCATAACTCTGCCTTTCAAATAAATAAATCTTTAACAAAAATAATTCATTAAATATTCCCTACATGGTTGGTGAGACTTAAGATAAAATATAGCCTTTCAAAAACTCCTAACAAAGAGATATACTCAAAAAGCAAAGATTTTTGTAGAATTCAGGGAAAGCTGAACAATGGCCTTTGTTATATATTCCTCAGATTTTTAAATAGTAAATGATAGTGTCTTAAGGAGCTTGCAAAATCGCTAAAATTAAATGTTTGGACGTAAATGTGGGATGCACGGTAAGCTATCCTTTCTAAATTCAACATTCTTGAAGAAAAATTAAAATTAATAATTACTTTGGTTATTCAATTATAAACTAATATTATCAGAAAAGTTGACAAAAGCATAATAGATTTTAAAAACTCTAAATAAGTAAGTATATTTGCAAGGATGCATTCATTTTCTAATGTTTAGCGTGTTAGTGCTCACACATTTTCAGCAACTTTTCCCCTTTTGACTTCTATCTTGCCACTCAGTTAATGATCAAGCAAAAAAAAATTAAGATGAATAATTGGAAAGAATAATTAAATGAATAAGAAACTGATAACTGAAGCAAAGTAATGTGAGATAAGTATTTTATGAATTACTTGAACTTATAAACTGTGTAGAGGTTCTAATAATGCATCTAGCAGTTTAACTAATTAATGCTATCATTCTTAAGGAATATTAACTCAAAGTAGTGAATTACACCTAAATAAAGGATGCCTTTATATATACATTTATTCCTATTTCTAGCCATGTAGTCTTCAAATTTTTTTAGGCATAATTTACCAAGATGACAAGAAATATAAAATCTGGGTATACAATAGAGAGATCCAGGAAGTTACTCAGTTTGTAATACCAGGAAAAAAAAGATTTTTATCATAGGCTAAAGCAATCTGAATTGAACAAATATATTCTTTGTTGGAACTATTGTACTCTCTAGTCCTTAAAAATCCTCACAAACATTTACAGTGATGGTAAGGTTCATTATTTCTCTTCATCCCATGGATTCACAGTTGCAGCACTATCTCTGTGTGAAACATTTTTGATGGATAGGGAAGTTTAAAAAAGAGATGTTTCAAAGATGTGGCAATAGTTTATAGAGATCCATCATTATAAGGAATACAGAATTATAAGCCTACAGAATACATCATTATAAGGCATATGCAGAATACAACATATTAGTAAAGAACAATGGCATCTTTAAATAAAAATAGTGTGTGTGTGTCTTTTGAGAGGTTGTCATCACCGTTTAATGTAAGAGCATGAAAATGATATCTGTGTATCAATGTAGCGTTTGTTAGACTAGGGTATCCATATATTCAAATTGTTATGAGAAGAATGAAATATTTGAAAATAGCGCATTAAGGGGTTACCGTGATAGCAATTCCAAACAACTGAGTTCAAAATCAGTTCATCAATTCTATTATCAAATGTTCTAAAACATGAGGTAAAAATAAATGTTAGGTAAATGATATACTGGAAAAAAACCCTTAATTCAGAGAAGCAGTAACTTCCTCACATGTGAACTGTTCTCAGTGTCTTTAAAACCTGTCAGTTCTGCCAATGCGAGTAGCAGATGACGAGCAGGCAGTCTGTGTAACATTGTTCATTACAGAGTCAGAAATCAAGTCTTCCTTTCACTTTATAAGCTGTTAGAAAGAAGCGTGTGTGTGAAATGAGAAGCAAAGAGAAATTAGCCTATTAGCCATTATCTGATGCAAAAACAGACATGTATGAAGTCATCTATGTGAAGATGGTTCAATACACTCAAGCATTCACATAAATCTTCAGGGACCCTTATTCTCTCCAGTGTAACAGAACACTCATCTCTACTGCCAGCACTCCTATTTGAAAAGATCACATTTGGCAAATGGCGCTGGTGTTTTGAGTTCTGCTCAGTGACAGGCTTGTTTTCAACCTGACTAACCTTATCTGAGGACAATGACAGAACCTTCAATTAAAACCACTTTTACATTTTGTCTACCTGTGCTCCCCCAGGGACAACCTTTGGCTCTTCTTTTAGAATGATCTTTAAAACATGAAAAGCTGATTTGAAAGAGATACCTTGGGAGCCATGGAAAATCATCACTGTTCAATGCTCTTCTACACAGCACTAGCAACACCACATGGCAGAACACAGATTCACCCAGAAAAGGAGCATTAACTTGCCTTCTGAACACACAGTAAGTCAGCACAAGTGAGCAATATGTGGAACAGGTGATGCCCTAACGCACAGTTTACGGTTCTCGGCTCCTTGCTTTCATCTGATCCCTGTAACATCCAGGCTTTCCATAACATACTGAATGAAGAAATGTTGCTGTCACAGGATTCTTAGGCATACATTATGCATTGTTCTAATTGTGCTCACGCAATCACAGATGAGCAGGCAAATATATCACCAGCCTACATCAGCATCCCAGCTTAAAATTCCACTGTGTTTTGCTTTTGGGAATTTTGGGGTAATTTACATTGGGAATGACCTCTGGAAATAAATAATGGTTAATTAACTGTGACTCTTTATGAATTCTCATAGTGTCAAAAAATCAAGTCAATAAACCTTTTGTAGAATCCTTATGTTCACAGGACAAAAGAGATCATGTACTTTTTATGAAAGAAAAGAGACAAAGTTTGTACACACTCAGAAGAAGCAGTCTAAATTATTTATGCATCTGCTTCTGGACTTGTGATGGAACTCATTATTTTAAGAAATGCTTTTTTTTTTTTAAAGTATTTTCATTTCTGATGTTGTCCATCTCTTCTATAAAAGGATATTTTTGCGCAAGTATAATATCATTTACATTATTTGTAATTTCCATTTAATTTACCAGTTAACCCCATTTCATTTATTTGCTAGTAGTTTGGCATAATTATACTTATTGTTATTAATTAAAATCATAATTTCCCAGCATTACGAGGGAATAGTCAGAGACATCAAATTCACCCAGGCAGGAAAGACAGTGGTTGGCCAAGTACTACAAGCTTTTAAAACTTTAAAACTTGACATTCAGGACAGCTGTCTAAAGTGAGGAGATGGCATACTAAGGGGTCAAGAGGCTCTGTGGTGGCTCATTCTTCCTCATGGCACTTTACCCACAAGGCTTGCCTTTACTCACAGACTTGTAACAGTAGACAAACACCAGAAACCAGGCGAGGCACAGCCAGTCACTATCCTGAGGTGCAGCTGATACAAGTCACGTGAATAGAGAACTATGAAGTTTGTATCAGTACAGTGTTGTCTGGAGCCTGGAAGTATGAATGGAAAGTCAACTGGATGTGCACCTATATGCAGTGTGGAGAAAACAGCCAGGTATAAGGGACGCTCCTAAAATGACACCTATTATTTTAGGAACTAGAGAGGGAACAACTATAATTGCATTTCTACTATTCATCCCTAAGACAGATCTTCCAAGAAAATGGATGACAGTGAATGAGAAACAAATTCCATTTCTTCCTCTACCCACAAAGTTCATAAAACTTGAAATATTTCCCAGCTAGAAAGTAGTTATATGTTCCAGCATCAGTTTTAATTTCTCCCACAACCATTTCTCCTATAATAAAGTGACAAAGCCATTCATATTCCACGCACGTTACATCTAATTCTTTGTTTTTCATTTAGATAAATATGCCTACACCCTAGATACCATAGGAAATCCCACAGTTCAGAAAATCCCTAATGAGAATGGAAGAGAGCAACCATCATGAAAACTGAAGCACACAGCTCCTATGCAAAACTGCTGAGTTCATGCAGCAGTTTAATCAGTGTAGCAGCTGTTCAATGAACTCTATTGGAACTGGAGTCTCACATTCTAAGTCTGCAATATCTATTTTTAAGAAATGCAGTAATTTCCTGTCTTGCAAAAAATAGTTTTATAATGTTTTAAATGAGATGTTTAAATTAATTTAACCTTTGTCTTACCTCAGACAATTTCTCTTCTCTTTTTACCTGGGTTCTCATTGTAAAGTAATGGCAACGTGAGGGAAATGTTAATTATTCTGATTCGAGAAGTACACATTTCATTCATGTATTGTGAAGGTTGAATGGGAAATTATATTGTTGAATTTAAAATGGCTTTAGCTGAATTATTTAGCGTCAGCACAGTGATATATCTTCATACTAAATTTCATCATTTAGTATTCATCAAGGAAAGGTGGTGTTGGGAAGTTATATTTGGTAGATGTATGTATATAATTTCTAACATTCCCAGATGACATGATTTTTCCTAACACGTAACTTAAAATATAAATGCTACAACATTTAAAGCTATAACACTTTTACTAGTGTTTTCAAGAACTATAGGTCAATACTTGTTTTGCATTAAGTCAAAGCCCATTAATATATACAACATAAAAAGATCTGCAAAATATAAATCATATGCACTACTCCTATAAGAAATCTATGGGAGTGAAATTATGATTATAAAACTCAGCAGACCTAAACAAATGAACACATTCTTCAATAAAGTTTATAGATACCAAAGATATTTTATTGTTAAAATCCCACTGTGTAAAATCAAATGAAAATTGACACAATGATCAAATACATGTTTAGTATCATACCTGCTAACTACAAGCTAATTAATTTTATAGCTGTCATGGAACCAGCATGGTCCCTCTTTTCACCTTAGATAAAGAATAGTTCTACCACCCTTACCATTCAGAGTTATCTTCAACAAAATAATCCAGTTGGAGAAGGAAGAAAATAAAGCGATAACAAATTTTCACTTGTTTTTAGTCCCAAAAGATATTTGTTCATTGACATCTCATTCTATATAAACTCACACAGAATCTTAACATTCCTCATTGGTCAATTTTATTAATAATAAAATTTCACAAATCACTTTAGGACTATCTTGTATCCAGAGATATTGTACAGTTAATTGGCATCAATAAGTATCATTGTGAAACTATGATGAGTTTAAATTTATTAGTATAGGCTTGACTGGCCATTGATAAATCATATGCTTGTTCTGTAAGGATAAAGTTCATCATTCATACTTTAGTAAGTTTCATCTTTATGTTACCTGTTACAAATGTGCAACCCATTTATTTTAAGCTGTGAACTTCACATAACATTTTGAAAAGTCAATTATGAAGGTACTTCAAAAGTTCATGAAAACTGAAATAAACATGTTTATTTTGGTGCAAAGAAATTTTGAAATCCATGCTCATCAGGAGTCTTCAAAATGTTTATGAAAAGTGGGTATTGTGAAAAAAAAACTACAAATGATTTTTTTAATTAGACAAATTAAACATCTTTTAATTCCATTTTTGTGAACATTTAAAGTACCCTTATATAATTTCAATATTTGAAAGATTATTTGAAATGCAATACTACTCGTGGCTACTGATTTTATGTGGGGATTTGTATAGATTCTTTTCAGGAGTAAGAATTATGTGGAAACCAGTTACCACAGTGCCCTAACTTTTAATCACAAATTTCTCATTTCCATTTTTGTACAAAGAGGCCAAAACCACAAACAGCCTTTTCTGTTTTCTCCTGTATCACTTCCCACAAGTGCACTGCTTCTCTCTTCCTAGTAGTGCAGGTATACGCCTTGCTGTCACCTTCTGTTTGTCCATCACTGTCACCAAGGATATGTTCTTTCCAGGTCACCGTCTAACTTCTATTTTACAGACATATATCTATATAGGAATATGTTAAACATGAAAATAAAGTCAATCCTTTTCCCTTTACATTAGTAGCTATCACCAAATTGCTAAGGGGTGAATACTGTAAATACTTTCTTTAGACCCTACAAAGAAGTGGTAATTTTTATTCTTAGCTCACATATGAAGAAAATGAAGCATATAAACATTAAAGAATATTGCCCAAGGTCTCACAGCCACCCAATAGTCTGTCTTGAGTAAAAATAGAGCTTTCAATGATTCTACCACAAGGTCTCTTGTGTTATTACTATAAATCTCTCATTTCATGGTCTTGACATTCAGGTTCTTCACCTTCAAACTTATATGTCTTGTAACCATGACACTAGGTTGTCACTTGTACTGGAAGTCAATTGCTGTTAAACCAGTATTCAGAATAAGACAAAGACAGGCCATAGAGTACCCGAACAGGTGGAAGAGAGGTTCAGAAAGTGTTTGCATTGGCTGGAAAATCATGGAAGAGTAGTAGCTGAGGATGTGTAGAATCACATGGTGTAGGGATCAAGAGAGCAGGGGAAAGACGAAAGGTCCTGAACTATGTTAATGTTGGCAATCTTGAGGAGGAGAGAAAGAGTCAAACAGTATTTAGAAAGTGGGATTTCGAGGTCCCTGTGATTGATTGGATGGAGAGATAAGAAGGTGAGATCACTCCCTGGTACACTGCACACACATCATAACTGTGGATGTTGTTACACTGGGAACAGGGTCTCTTCCTGTCCCTGCTCCCAATCCTATGCTCATCCTGGGCTGAGCCTTTCCCACAGTTGCTGCTTCTCTTAAGCAAAAGCACTCTAGTTTCCTAGTCACCAAACACATCGGAATTGTAGAAAAGGAGTGACTGGAGGCTTCAGGTGGTGCCTGGACAGGGGCTCTGTGTGTCTGCCTGAACACAGATGAAATCATAGTCACGGACACACTTGTTTCAAATAATGTTATTTACTATGAAAATCTGGTCATAAATGGGATTTAATTTATTCCTTATCTTTCCAAATAAAACTCCTCTGTGTATGAGAGCACCATGCAGCATCTTATGATTGCTTATAAATGCAAGTGCAGAATAATTTTGTTAGCTTCTATAACCTAAAGTATTCCATAATACACTCATGCACTTATATCAATATTCTATAATTAAAATCTTGTGATTTTCAAGACTATCCTCTACTTGCAAAAATAAAATAGGTGTCATGACAGTTTACCTGCACTATTTCAACAGAAAAGTTAATTTTAAAATATATTTTTCTTATAGCTACTAATGAAATCCTGTGGACAGCTTAGCCTTGAAGACTCTGAAGTCCCAAAGGCCTTGCTCAGCTAGATCAAGATCACAGCAAGGGATCAGGTAAGAAGCTAAATGAAACAAATACATTCAAAGTAGTATGGATGCAAAACAATACATTGACTACGAAAGAATCAATGACATGCTTCCAGTATACAAGGGGCCTTCACACAGTTCATAGAAATGTACATTGTTTTATTTATTTATTTGAAAGGGAAAATAGGAAAGGGAGAGAGAGAAGAGGAGGAGAAGGAGAGAGAGAGAGAGAGAGAGAATCCCATCCCTTGCTTGACTCCCCAAATTTTCAAAAGCCAGGGCTGGACCAGGCTGAAGCCACGGGTCAGGAAATCAACCCAAGTCTCCCATGTGAGTCTCAGGGACCCAAGTACTTGAGCCATCAACTGCTACCTCTCAGGGTACATATAAGCAGGCAGCTTGGATTGGGAGTGGAGTTAGAACTAAAACCCAGGAGCTGAGATATGGGATGTGGGTGTCCCAAGTGACACCTCAACAGCAGCACCAAACACTTGCCCCCATATTAGCTGTTTAATTCCATTTTCCCACAAGATTTTGAACTTCCATTGATCATGTCTAGGTATACACACAGAAAAAAATCTATGAAAGAGTACACTCAAGACTGTTAATAGTACTATTACTAGGATGATAGTAGATGTATTTCGTATAATATAGTTTGCTTTAAATTAAAGTGATTTCAAAAAGAAAACACAAAAAAGTGGTTTTTTTTTTTTAACTTTATGATGTGTCCAAGAACTGGCACACAGACTGGACACACAGTAGGTCCTTTGTGGATAGCTGTTGAATAATGAATAACACACAGTAGTCAGGGGTGAGAATTTTCAGGCAAGTGTAATAAACATGAGCTTCTCAAGCTATATACAAGTTATTTCTAAGTTTGAAGCATTCTGTTTGCAGGAAGTTTAGGCCTGTGTAATAAAAATCTAGTACAGGATGTTTCTGGACTCAAACATTCAGCTACATTATAAGAATTGAGACTGCTCAGAAGGGACAACTGTTTGTACTTAGTGCAGCATCAGAGGGGGCTTTATGCCTGTGGGTGGAGGGTAACCACCTCCATCAGGAAAGATTTGGAGCCACACCAAAGATGAGGCTTCTTCCTCAGCAAAACCACTTCATCTCCAGATGAGGGCAAGAAATCCGACACTCAAGGACAAGGAGGTAGATCCACCCTCTCATTTGAAGATGAAATGGAACTCCTGGGCCTAAAAACACATGCCAAGTCTCCAAACAAGCTCTTTTTAACACATATATAATTTCTCAATTCTTTCACTTAGGAGCATTTTAGGGACAACTTTGATAATTCTACTATCCACTGCCAAGACGCAAGAAAATCCAATATTTATTGAGTATTCACTATTTGCCAAGAAGTTTTCACAACACTACTTGGTTTAGCTTGTTTATTTGAGGCAAATATTTTATTGCCCTTCCTTCAGGAGATGTGGGAGAGGCAACCTGACTCACTTACACAGCGCCATTAGTTAGTGGGAGAACAGGACTCTATGGCCAGCAATGTAACTCAGAGACTACTGTCTCGATGCATTTGTTACACACCTCACTGAGGAAACCGACCAAATTAAAAGTATGCCATATCCTATCGTTTTCACATGGGCAGAAGAAATCTCAAGAGGAAAACTCAATAATCAACAGGAACCATAAATAGTTGTAGAACATAGTGTTTTTCAAAGTAAGTGAACATTACATGAACTTTGAAAGACAGATTTTGTTTCCCTGATGGTGGTGGTTTTCTGCAAAGACTGTTAATGAATGGCTTCTGTTAACTCAAGCACTTCTCACACACTCTGTAGTACGTGTGTTTGCTGTTATTCTGACAGGAGAGGTCTATGCACATCAAATTGGCAATTCCATTTGTTTTATGTCCCACAATTGTGAAGATTCACAAGAAACAGACAAACACGTCCTCACAAATCTATAAATAAATCCTCATCAAATTATGAAATTCAAAGATGTTTGGTGTAAAATAATTTTGGAAATACATGCAGACAAGGAGTCTTTGAAAAAATTAGACAACAGTAGGAAGCAAGAATGCCTTAATGTGTGTATTTCCTCTACTGGAGATCCTGTGGTTAGGGATAGTATTGTAGTCTTCCCTGAATCTGCAATGTTGATGCTTCAGGAGATGCTTGCTGAAGATCTAAATGAGAATATGTACAAGGGGATATAAATGACGCTAAGAAAGAGTAGTTTCAAGAATTCTCTTGCTGTATGCTTCAGTGCAAAGTGCAAGTCACTGATACATGATTATGTTATGATTTTTCAAATTATGTGAGACCCTTGGTTTTGAAGATATTGAGGGTATTTCTCACTTGAATAGAGTGAAATTTTTAGTCTCTTCTATAAAAAGGGCATTATTGGCTGGTGCTGTGGCTCAATAGGCTAATCCTCCACCTTGCGGCGCCAGCACACCAGGTTCTAGTCCTGGTTGGGGCACCAGATTCTGTCCCGGTTACCCATCTTCCAGTCCAGCTCTCTGCTATGGCCTGAAAGTGCAGTGGAGGATGGCCCAAGTCCTTGGGCCTTGCACCCACATGGGAGACCAGGAGAAGCACCTGGCTAACGGCTTCGGATCGGCGCGATGCGCCGGCTACAGCGCGCTGGTCACGGCAGCCATTGGAGGATGAACCAACAGCAAAAGGAAGACCTTTCTTTCTGTCTCTCTCTCACTATCCACACCGCCTGTAAAAAAAGTGTGTGTGGGGGGAAGGCATTATTCAAAATCACAAAATTTCCTGCCTCCTAGAATTTCCACGAGCCACAAGTGATTCACCTGTCAAATTAAGGATATCCCCAGGGGCCAGTGCTGTGGCACAGTGGGTTAATGACCTGACCTGAAGCACCGGCATTCCATATGGATGCCGGTTCGAGTTCAGGCTGTTCTACTCTCAATCCAGCTCTCTGCTGTGGCCTGGGAAATCAGTGGAAGATGGCCCACGTCCTTGAGCCCCTGCATCCACGTGGGAGACCTGGAAAAAGCTCCTGTCTCCTGTCTTCGAATCAGTGCAGCTCTGGCTGTTGTAGCCAACTGGGGAGTGAACCATCAATTGGAAGAACTTTCCCTCTCTCTCTTTCTCTCTCTCTCTCTCTGCCTCTCCTCTCTGTGTAACTCTTACTTTCAATTAAATAAATAAATAAATCTTAAAAAAAAAAGACTATCCCCAGTATCAGGGAAATAGACAGCCATGCAGTGTACATCCTGATGCACCAGGTTACCCTTCTGCTGGCGAGCAGAGTCATGGTGTAGACTTCTTTCTTAGATTACAAGTGCTCATGTTGCTGGAAATTGTGATGTTCGGTGTGTTCACTGAAGTAGAATTCTTACTGAATATTTCTCTAATAAAACCTGAGGACAGGAATAAGTGTGGAGCTATTTAAAGGGATGAGAATTCATTGTAATTCATTGTAAATATCCTGTTTTCAGTTATTATTACTACTATATTATTTATCCTTACGTGCATAAATTTTATTCAAGATGGTTGGAAATGATTAAGAAAGATTTGAAAGTACATAATAAAAATTAATTTTAATACAGAAACATTCTTCTACTCTGTGAACAACTAGCACTCTGTTTCTATTTATCTAAAGGTGAAATAAGCAGTTTTGGCCGGCGCCGTGGCTCACTAGGCTAATCCTCTGCCTGTGGCACCAGCACACCGGGTTCTAGTCCCGGTCAAGGTGCCAGATTCTGTCCCAGTTGCACCTCTTCCAGGCCAGCTCTCTGCTGTGGCCAGGGAGTGCAGTGGAGGATGGCCCAAGTGCTTAGTCCCTGTACCCCATGGCAGACCAGGAGAAGCACCTGGCTCCTGGCTGCGGATCAGCGCAGTGCGCCTGCCATGGCGGCCATTGGAGGGTGAACCAACGGCAAAGGAAGACCTTTCTCTCTGTCTCTCTCACTGTCTACTCTGCCTGTCAAAAAAAATAAAAAGAAAAGAAAGAAATATGCAGTTTTTTCATTTCCAGCTCTTCCACAGGATAAGATTAATATCAAAAGCATTTAATACTTTCTGAAAGATCTGAATAGAAAAATACTGATAGTAAAATTAAGAAAGAAATAAGCTATACAAAAAGCTGGCTACAAGAGTAACCTTAAAAAATTTCCCAGTCTATTGAGAATATATTTCATTTATATGTAAAGAAGAAATTGCTTAATAATTTATTTAAATTGGGAATAAAAACATATAGCTATAAATATATTCTGCATCTATAAAATTTATAAAATCAAAGCTTAGATGTTGTTAATCTTTTTTACTTCAACCCTTCAAATGTATAATATTTGTTCCCAAGCACAAAAAGTCCTCTTGAAGACTCATTTTTATAAGGGTGGAGTTACAGAGTTGCCTTGGTAACAGCTACTATCACCAAATTGAGTGTTAACGACAGAACATGTTTAAAATGCAGACACCAAAGTAGGACAGTGTAAGGAAAAGATATTTTAAGTTCCTTTTCCCACATCTATTTAAACTTACAAGGTTTGTACTACTTTCAGAAATGTTCGAGTGTCCAAACAGGAATCATATAAACACACATATAAAAATATAAAATGCTTCCTATTGAAGTAATCACTGTAAAATATTAAAAGTAATGAAAAACAGAATATTTTCTAATCATCGACTAAGAAAGCAAGGAATCTTTATTCTGAGACCAAGGCGGGTCATACAAAATCATGAAGCTGTGTCTTGTTCCCTCTCACTTGTAAAGAGAAGTCTGTAGCCAGATTCAGAGGATTTTTAGCATCAGGTCTAGAATTATTTTGATGGATAAGCCTGGTGCTGTGATGCTATGCACAAACAAATTTGGTGTTTGGCTCCAATAATATGCGTGGGACTAGCTACTTCTTCCCTCAGCAACAGGCACCCAGCCAAATAAGTTTTAACTAAATCTTGGAGCCCAGTTTTGTATGAGCTACTAAGATGCTATTTCAAATTGATGTCAGGAAATGGAGGAAAGTGACAGACTGATACTCATGAGCCCAGAACTTAAGGCTACACCTATACAATTCCTGTTTGCTTCCTAGCCAATGCGTGGTTTCTTCCATCTCAAATTCCAGGTTTGTAATTTTTTGTTTGTGGTCGTTTTGTTTTTAAACTCAATTTGGTGAGAAGCAGAGACTAAATATACTAGCAATTTTTACATTTTCATTTTATTTTAAAGGTAAAGAGACAGAGATTGGCTTCCCCTCCACTGTTTCATTCCTCAAAAGTCTACAACAGGCAAGGCAGCACCAGGAGCCTGGAACTCAGTCTGAACCTCCCATCTGGGCGACTGAGACCCAAGTTCTTGACCCATCACCTACTGTCTCCTAGGTCATGCATTAGTAGGAAACTGTCGGGTGGAACCAGGATTCCAACCAGGCACTCTGATAAAATATGCAGTCATTCCAAGTAACATCTTAATTGTTGAACAAACACCCACCCAACATAAATGTTTTAAGCAAAACATTAAAGTGAATCACTTAAAATCAAAGCCTAGGACTCTTCATACACTGAGTCTTTATTATTTACAAATAGTGAAAGGAAGTTGGATTTTATTAGTAAAAGGTACAGGACAAATGAATAAAAGGCACTTTTTCCTTTCTGCTACACATATTGCTTGTATTAATTTCAACACTAGGTAAAATTTTTGTTTCTTTCCTTGGTTTTCAAATAACAATGAAATGAAACATTTTCCTTTAGAGCATAATTAGTGCATTTTAATTAAGAGTTATCATCATTATCGTCTATCTTCCTAGCTCATGATGTAACTATGCAGCTGCATTTCTTTAACCTTTCTTATTTTTTTCTTTTGTTTGGCACATAGAACAATTGTTTCATGTCTTAGCTGCATTTTTAACTTGAGTCAATCTACAATCATCTTTAATTTTGTCTCTCCTAAATTTTTTAAAGATTTATATATTTATTTATTTGAAAGTCAGAGTTACACAGAGAGAGGAGTTGTAGAGAGGTAGAGAGGTAGAGGTAGAGGTATAGAGAGAGGTAGAGGTATAGAGAGAGAGAGAGAGAGGTTCTCCAACCAATGTTTTATTCTTCAATTGGCTGCAATGGCCACAGCTGTACTGATCCAAAGCCAGGAGCCAAGAGCTTCTTCCAGGTCTTCCACGTGGATGCAGAGGCCCAGGCACTTGGGCCATCTTCTACTGCTTTTCCAGGCCATAGCAGAGAGCTGGATTGGAAGTAGAGCAGCCAGGTCTCGAACCAGCACCCATATGGGATGCCAGCACTTCAGGCCAGGGCATTAACCCACTGCGCCACAGCGCAGGCCCCACACAATTTTAAATATAATAAGAATGGCCTGGTAAAAGATGTAGCATCTTTTTTTTAACCCTTTTTTTTAATAACACTTTTATTTAAAGAATATAAATTTCCAAAATACAGCTTATAGATTACAATGGCTTCCCCCCCCATAACTTCCCTCCCACCCGCAACCCCCCCTTTCCCACTCCCTCTCCCCTTGCATTCACATCAAGATTCATTTTCAATTCTCTTTATATACAGAAGATCAGTTTAGTATATATTAAGTAAAGATTTCAACAGTTTGCCCTCACATAGCAACACAATGTGAAAAATACTGTTGGAGTACTAGTTATAGTATTAATTCACAATGTATAGCACATTAAGGACAGAGATCCTACATGATATTTTTTTTAAATTGATTAATTTTCTATGCAATTTCCAATTTAACACCAAGATTTTTTTTTTCATTTTTAGTTATCTTTATATACAGAAGATTGATTCAGTATATACTAAGTAAAGATTTCATGAGTTTGCACCCACACAGAAAAACAAAGTGTAAAATACTGGTTCAGTACCAGTTATAGCATTACTTCACATTGGACAACACATTAAGGACAGATCCCACATGAGACATAAGTACACAGTGACTCCTGATGTTGATTTAACAATTTGACACTCTTTTTTTTTTTTTTTTGACAGGCAGAGTGGACAGTGAGAGAGACAGAGAGAAAGGTCTTCCTTTGCCGTTGGTTCACCCTCCAATGGCCGCTGCGGCTGGCACGCTGCAGCCGGCGCACCGCGCTCATCCGATGGCAGGAGCCAGGTGCCAGGTGCTTTTTCCTGGTCTCCCATGGGGTGCAGGGCCCAAGCACCTGGGCCATCCTCCACTGCACTCCCGGGCCACAGCAGAGGGCTGGCCTGGAAGAGGGGCAACAGGGACAGAATCCGGCACCCCAACCGGGACTAGAACCCGGTGTGCCGGCATCGCAAGGCGGAGGATTAGCCTGTTGAGCCACAGCGTCGGCCAATTTGACACTCTTGTTTATGGCGTCAGTAATCTCCCTAGGCTCTAGTCATGAGTTGCCGAGGCTATGGAAGCCTTTAGGGTTCACCGACTTCAATCTTATTCCGACAGGGTCATAGTCAAAGTGGAGGTTCTCTCCTCCCTTCAGAGAAAGGTACCTCCTTCTTTGATGGCCCCATTCGTTCCACTGGGATCTCACTCATAGAGATCTAGCATCTTTTTGCCTTTAACAGCCATACTAAGACTTTTTTACTGAATGAAATATATTTCCCTTGAAATATCTGTTTCATGACTATAACTTATAATCAATTTCTGAATCAATGAAAATGGGTAGTAGTGTATAAGACAAAGATCTCTCAGACTTTGTGCAGTATGTTTTTCCTTTCCTCTATAGCATTAATTTAAAATTAAAAATTATTATAATTTAACATGTTTCTGCAGGTCATCAAATATATATAATGTTTCAATAAATTTTATTGTGTATAATTAAAGCATTCAACATGTTATGAGATACAAATGTAGTAAGTGTTATTACAGTGAAATAAATTAACATATCCATCATCTCACATAGCTATATTTTTCCTCTCCCTTGTGGCAAGAGTAGCTACAATTTAATCATTGAGCAAAAATCCTGAGTATGATACAGTCTTGGTAACTCCAGTCCTCATGTTGCACATGTTTAGACATGTTTAGATTTGTTTAGACTTGTTTCTCCTACTTACCTGTTTAGTTTGTATCATTTGATTTGCATCTCCACATTTCCTCCTCCCCACCTCATCTCTGCTGCTATTATACTCTACCTCTGTAGATTTGACCTGGTTGGATTTTTTTTTAAGATTCCACACAGAAGTGAGATTAAACAGCACTTTTTTTCTGTCTCACATACTTGACTAAACATAATGTTCTCCAGATCTATACACATAGTGGGAAACGCGAGGATCTCCTGGAGACTACGGTTTCCTCATCCATTCTTCCACAATGATCCCATAAGTTATTATCTTGACTATGACTGTGAACAATGCTGCAACAGAAGTGCAGCTATCTTTCCAACATGGTCATTTTATCTCCTTTGGTTATATATCTGGAGAAGGAATTGCTGGGTCATGTCATAGTTCTGTTCTTAATTTCTTTAGAAACCCCCATATCTTTTCATAAAGATAGCACAAACTTATGTTCCCACCAACAGTAGGCAATGATTCCCTTTCTCCCCATCCTCATCAACACTTCTTATTTTGATTTATTGGTAATAGCTAGCTATTTTAATGGTAGTGAGGTGAGACCTAATAGTCACTAGGTTTACATTTTCCTGATGATTAGTTATATTGAACAACTTCTTATATATATATATATATATATATATATATATATATATATTACAGTATATATATATATATATATATATATATATATATATTACAGAGAGAGAGAAGGAGAAACAGAGAGAGAGAGAGAGAGAGAGATCTTCCATGCAAGGGTTCACTCCCCAGTTGGCCACAACGGTGAGTGCTACGCCTACAGCTGTGGTAACATCTGCGTAGCAAAAACAGCTGCGCCAGAGACCTCCACGGGCTGAAGGGCTGAGGTGAGATCTCTTCGGAGAGGGGCCTCAAGCACCTCCTGTGGAGACAAAGGTCAATAATGATCTTGTTTCTACATAGTGGAAGCCGAAAGCCCTTCCTGTGTTGGTTCCTGCGTTTGCTTTGTCCTTTGTACATAATGTTAGGAATGATTGCAATCTACCTTTGTTGCCTGTATTTGATCTCGGCTCATGCCCCCATGGACACGGAACAACAATAGGATTACCGGAAACCCATTATCATAGCAAACAGTTCCTTTAACATTCCTGAGGAAGCAATTCAGAACATCACGCTCTTTGCACCGCCAGCTGTAAAAGCCTTCCTGGAAGAAGCCTTAGCAACACATGGTAATCGGACTCTGGGAGACTTCCTGGACGCTATGGAGCAACGGAAATTGCTAAAAAAAAGCAAGAATGACCCTGAGGAAACTCGGGTCAAACAGCTCATAGGGAATCCACATTCAGACCCAAACCGAAAGCAAAAGGAATTGTTAGCAACAATCCCAAAAAGAACTCTTCCCGGAGGATATGAACAATACCTAATTAATGGTAGACAAGGCAGAAAAGACAACAGATATGGGAAACTATAAAAATGGCTAAGGCAGTGGCGCATACAATGGCGCATACAGTGGCGCATACAATGGCGCATACAATGGCGTGTTCCTCATGATTGGGCACAGATAGAAGAGGAATATCTTTCTGACCTGGGGGAATGAGGCCTATATGCGGTTAAAATGTTATCACTATTCCCTCATTGTTACCGCACTGTTCTGACCATGTTAACCTTTGTTCTTCTGTTAATCAATGATGTTTTTCCCTCAAGCTTTAAAAGTTTTACTATAAAAACCCTGACTTAACAGACAATAAACGCAGCAGCATTAGTACTACACTGGTGTCTGTCTGTCATTTTCCTCGCAGATTCCTTGTCTCCCTAGACGCCTTCATCCTGTTCTCCCTCGGTCTGTGAAGTCTCCGAGCTGACAGTCCGCGGCAGGTGAGAGTTGTGTTGCTCCGAAGCCAACAGCCAGGAGCTTCTTCCGGGTTTCCCACATGAGTACAGGGCCCAAGGACTTGAGCCATCTTCCACTGCTTTCCCGGGCCATAAGAGAGAGCTGGACAATAAGTGGAGCAGCTGGGACTTGAACCAGCGCCCATATGGGATACTGGCCCTGCAGGTGGCAGCTTTATCCACTATACCACAGTACTGACCCCCTCCTCATATATTTGCTGGCCATTTTTATGATACCTTAGGAGAAATGTCTATTCAGGTCCATTGCTCATTTTTAAATTGGGTTGTTTATTTCTTGCTATAGAATTTTATGAGGTCTTTATAAATATTTGATATCAAATACAGTTTCCAAATAATTTTTCAAAATCAGTGGGTTGCTTTTTCATTTTGTTGACTGATTGCTTTGCTGTGCAGAAGCTTTTTAGCTCGATGCAGTCCCAATTATTTTTGCTTTTGTAGCCTGAACTTTTGGTCTGATATCCAAAAAAAGCTATGCCAAGGCCCAGACCAATATCAAGAAACTTTTCCCCCTTGTTTTCTTCTTTGTGATTTTAGGTCTTGAATTTAGGTGTTTTGTACATTTGGAGTTGATTTCTGTGTATGGTGTAATAAGAGAATTCAACTTCCTTCCTTTGCATGTGGACAGCCAGTTTTTCCAGCATCGTCTACTGAAGCATGTGGCCTTTCTTTCAGTGAGCCTTGGTTCCCTTGTCAAAAATTAGCCAACCATATACGTTTGGATTTACACATATTTCTGAGTTCCATCTTCTGTTCCTATGGTCTTTGGGTCTGTTTTTATGGCATGCTATTTCAATTACTCTGGCTGTGTAATATAATTTTAAAACAGGAAGTGTGTTGGTTCCAACTTTTCATGAGATGGTAAAGGGTATTCATATAATTGGAAGAAGTATGTTTAGAAAGTAAATGAATTAAAATAAACAAGTCTAACAACAAAGTTCTTCTTATCTTCCCTAAATTATTTTGTACTATGTTCGCTTAAACTTCTTTTATGATTTAAAAGGCCAATATTTTAGTTTCTTATTGCTGCTGTAACAAATTATGAAAAATGTAGTGGCTTAAAACAATAGAAATTACTTTACAGTTCTGGGAGTTAAATGTCCTACACAGTTCTCACTGGACCAACATCAAGGTGTTGGCACGTCTGAGTGTGTTTACAGAGGCTCAAGGAAGATCCACTCCCTTTACAGCTCCAGTTTCCTGAGGCTGCCCACATTCATTAGCATATGCTCATATTCCTTAGTATATGCCTTATGATTGCACTGCCCCACCTTGATAATCCTGAGTAAACTGCTCATCTCAAGATCAGCTGAATAGCAGCCTTATTTCTGTCTGCAACCTGAATTCCTTTTTCCATAACACACTACATTTTCAGACTCCAGGGGTTGGAACCTGGGTACATTTGAGGGATGAGTAAGTGGAGGAGGATTATTTTACTTACCACACTAATGTATTATTCTTAAAAGAAAAGCAAAACCTGTCTTTAAATAATAATTTCTTAATTATGTCTTCCATTTCACCCTGGGATTTAGTTAGAAATAAAGATTGATAGAATATTAATTATTAAAACGCATCAGAACCAGAAACAATACTAATCTTTTAATAATACTGATTTAGGGTGGCATTTATGCTTATATTATAATGTGATTGTGGCTTATTACTGTTCTTACTCATTGGTGGGTTATTTGCAGCTGACAATCTTTTGTTAATTGCAGATCTCCCACACAATCATAGAATAGGTCCTCTATAATGCAAATACAAAAATTATTTCATCATTTTTCTTCCACAGACTCCACATTTTCACTTGTTATAAGTACAATCATTGGAAGACCTACTGTTTGAATTCTTTAACCAATTCTGTTTGTTTTTAATTAGCATATAGTATATTTATGTTTATATTATTATATTTTATGTGACTGATATTCCATAAGAAGTGATCAGGGATTTATTTACCCCCGAAAATATGAGTCCCAGGGTTTGAACTAAGACTCATCTTTGGAAACAGAAGTCTGCCCATTTTCCTTTTCTTCCATTGTGCTATAATAAATACATACACAGGAATTGGGTTCTGCTAATTACTTACTTTTTGACTCAAAATTAATATCCAATCCCCAAACCGCCTGTCCACAGCAATCTTCCCATTGCCTATGCATCCCATTAATAGATTCCCTCTATCAGTAGTGTCTCCATTTATGATGCCAGATGTTCTGATATTAGTAATCAATGAGGTGTTAAAACTAATGAGAAAAAAGTATTACTGTCATCTGCTTACAGAGAAAACAACCAGTACTTACCCCTTACTAAGACACAGTGGCTTTGCTTCAATATATTCTCAAGGTATTTCAAAACTGCAGATGATCTTTCACAGTTTTGTGCTTTCATCTATCACAGAAAAGGCCAACCTTAGACTGAAGTGGTCAGACTTCTATTAAAATGACCTTTGTATTTGAGAGCTGACTGCTATTTCAACAATACTTTAGAAAGAACTCCCATTCTGCTTTCATTTAGGGAAGTTTGATTCTCCAAGGCCAGGATTGCATTTACAATGGTATAAATGCAGATTTTTCTTACATTTGACGGCATTTTCATCTTTGTGATACTACACGTGTGCCTTGTAGATTTTATGTCCAAAAACATTTCTAAAAAATTGTCAGAGGACTATTTGGATTAACTGTAGATTTCTAAAGTTGGAAAAGGTAAACAGTAAAGTCTATAATAATGGTAGCATTAATTAGAAAGGCAAACATTTTTCAAGTAATGAAACATGAGTTTTAGATGTAAATGTCATGTACAAAAATCACATACCACATTGCCAGAAAATAATTGAAACATGTTTTTCCCCCAATCCAGAATTAGTTTTATTTCATTACAATTTTCCTAAAACAGTAATCCATCCACCTCTATTCCTCCCTCACAGTTTCACTTTCTACAATTTCAATTCCCTACAATAATCATGGTCTGCAAACATAAAATGGAAAATTCAAAAAAAAAAAAAAAGCAATCCATACTTTTTTTTTGACAGGCAGAGTGGACAGTGAGAGAGAGACAGAGTGAAAGGTCTTCCTTTTTCCATTGGTTCACCCCTCAATGGCCACTGCGGCCGGTGCACCACACTGATCCAAAGCCAGGAGCCAGGTGCTTCTCCTGGTCTCCATGCGGGTGCTGGGCAATCCATACGTTTTTAACTTGTACACCATTCTGAGTGGCATGATGAAATCCCATGTGGTCATGCCCAAGATGTCCACTATATTGGTGTTGCATCTCCCTCTGGTCACTGTGTTGACATCAACTGTCCCTGTATCAAGGTACTTGTGTTCAGGAGACCCTTATTTTACTTAATAATGGCCTCCAAGTGCAAATTTTCATTACAGTGTACTGTTATAATTATTCTAATTAATCTAATCAATTGTTGCTGTTAATCTCCTATTATATGTAAATTAATCTCTATCATAGTTATGTTGTATAGGAAAAAACATTGCATAGACAGAGTTTGAAACTGACCATGATTTCATGTCTCCACTGGGAACATATAAGAAGGACCACTGTGTTCACATCTGTGTAAACATTTATCTGTTTCATCATGGAGAAAAGTATGACTTCACAGAATCTTTGATTAAGTGTTCACAGAGCTTATTAACACTTGGAAGAAAGAAATAAGTAGAGAATAAACAACAACAATGGATTTTTTCCCCTCCCATTACTTTCATATCCAATGAGTTAAATCCTCTGGATTATATATCATAGGTAGCTTCATGCTTTGATTCAGGATAACATTATTCATAAATCTGCATCATTAGTCATCAAAATATCTTCCAGTCTTTGGTTTTGCTGTCTCTTAGAGTTCAACGTTGTTGCTCTAAAACGGTGATTCTTCAGGAGTTCTCATCACCTGTGGGATAAGGTTAACTCTGAGGCACAAAAGTGCCCACCTAATTTTCTTACCTAAACTTCTGCCAATCTTTCACATGTATCCTCTTGCTAACTGTCTCTCAGAGGCAGGAATGGGAACATATCTTTCTTTTCCAAAGTTGAATGTGTGTTTTCCCCATGCCATTGAACGAGTGAACCTCTTATCCAGCATGGTTTTGTCCTTCCATGTACCTGGAAGAACAGCATATCCAACTAGAAGAAGCATCAGAGCTTCCTCTCCTTTCAGTCATTTGCCAGTTTCTCAGATTCCAGCCAGAGCTGGAAGCACAGTTTCCTATGGCCTCCATTCATTTGGGGCCAACATCTTGCCTTTCTGCTTCCTGCCTAAGGGCATCTGCAGTGCCCAAAGAAAGAGGAGACCTCTGCAGGGTTGAAAGGAGTTAAGATTCTGGTGGTAGCTCTCAATCAATGGGAGACAAGTGTTGATGGACACGTATTTCCATCTTTTGACCTTCAGGCAGATGATTTGGGGAGACTGTTGGCACAGCTCCTGAGTGGGTACACTCAATAATGTACCTTTACATTGGGTCTTTCTCCTCACCTGCCAGTCCCCTCCCCTTTTCCTGGATTGGTGGCCACATGAACTATTGTTGCTGTACACAGTATTTCAGACTCTGCTTTCAGGGAGTTGTAACCAAGCTAAGGCAAAGACCACTCCTATTTAAACTCATCATGCTTCTGTACTCCCGAGATCCCTGAACCTATTTCTTTTACAGAACTTGTCATAGAAATGTCTTTAACCATGAGATTTCCCTGGCTCATCTTTGAATCTCTGGTGATACTACAGTCCCCGAGGAACTAAACTGGTCAGTAAATATTCAGTGATGAAATAAACACTTCATAGCTTTCATTTGTGGACTTTCAGTGAAGCTGTGACCTTTAGGAAAAAGACTTATAAAAATACATCTCTAAGCTTTATGGCACCTACCACTGAGTGACAGCTCAAAATGTTTGTGGAATGAAAGAAAATGAAGGAAATCAAGTCATCAAAACATACACATTCTAATATTCTTACATTATTGCAACCAAAGTCAGGAAACAAGCAGTAGTGCCCAATGTAACTTCTAATAGGTTGTAAAGGAGAGAGAAAAAAACAAAATCAGTCCTGTTCTCAGACATCACACCTAGAAGACTTAAGCTGGAGAAAGGAAAAGACTCGGAAAAGGGACTCAAGCAATATCACTTTCTTTCTCCCTTTCTCAGGTGACCAATTTCCTGCAAAGAAATCCCTAGGCAGCTTTGCAATGGACAAGGCACTAGCACTCTGGTCATTCATACTTTTATTTTTTAAGACATAGAAGTATGAATATCTAGTTCTAGATAAGTTTTCTTGTCTTTAAATGTTCCAGGAAAATTTGACATTTTAGCACAGATCACCCAGAATCCCATGTCCTGTTGAACTTCTAATTGCAGGAGCCCTTTTTAATGTTTCTTATTCATGGTCTCCTCATTGAATATTCACAGGCCCACCAAGGAAAGGTTTAAGACATGGATAATAATTCAGAGTCTCCTTACAACTTCCTTTACAGTCTTGAAAATAAATTTTATATTTGTAGGATTACACATAAAATATAAAAAAACCCTTTACTCTAGGATGAAATCCATGCATAGTCTTACAACCATATTAGAAGAAGCCTTAAGCTAATAGAGTTCACTGAAAAATAAATATAGATTCTAGTGCAATGGTTAGGGATGCATAGAACTATGCTTTATCAAAGCTTGGAAAAATACTAGTATAGGGGCCAGCACTGTGGTGCAGTGGGTTAACGCTCTGGCCTGAAGCACTGGCATCCCATATGGGCGCCGGTTTGAGACCTGGCTGCTCCACTTCATCCAGATCTCCACTATGGCCTGGAAAAGCAGTGGAAGATGGCCCAGGTCCTTGGGCCCCTGCACCCATGTGGGAGACTTGGAAGAAGCTCTTGGCTCCTGGCTCCGGATCAGTGCAGCTCCAGCCATTGCGTCCAACCTCTCTCTCTCTCTCTCTCTCTCTCTCTCTTTCTCTGTCTCTGTCTCTCTCTCTCTCTTTCTCTGTCTCTGTCTCTCTCTCTCTCTCTCTGCCTCTCCTCTCTCTGTGTAACTCTGACTTTCAAATAATCTTTTAAAAAAAGAAAAATACTAGTATAAAAATATGAAATGATATAAATTAGAGCATTGTTAGTAATACCTAGTAGATAAAGTTTAAGTGTTTCAAAAATCACTCATTTATTTTGTTTGAGAAGCAGAGGGAGCGAGGGAAAGAGAAGGAGAAAGAGAAAGAGAGAGAGAGAGGTCTTCCATCCACTGGTTCACTCCGCAAATGCCCACAACAGCAATAGGTAGTGCTGGGCCAGGCTGAAACCAGGAGCTGGGAACTCAATACGGATCTCCCAAGAGAATGGCTGGGACCCAACTACTTGAGCTATTACTGCCAGTTTTCTCTTTAGCAGGAAGCTGGAATTGGGACCCCCAAATGATATCTTAAACACTATATCAGATGTCTACCCCAAAGTTTTTATAATCATATAATTTTTAAGTGTTTGAACTATTTTAGAAAATATTTAACCAGTTAATTCCAAAAATATTTACAGTAACATTTCTATTTTGGGGAGGAAAATATTTTTACCCAATTCTAAATTTTTTAGTTTAGGGAAACAATTTCTTTACTAGAAATATTTATGAGGATAAGCAGTTTTATTAAAATTTATTAAAATATAAACACCATTCTAGTAATACATAAACACATTATCAGAAACAAGGCAATGACCTTTTCATACAGGATTCCTAAAATGGGTAGAATTCACTTGTTTTTGCTTGTCAAGAATTATAATGGAATGTGGAGGTAATGGGGCTGGACTTCTCTGTCAGGTCAGACACAGAGAGAATTTGTGAAGTAAGGATTTCTACTTGTTCAGTTTTCCAATCCACCGTTGAAATGATAAATTTCAAGAGCTTTGCTTTGTTCAAAAGTATAATGTCTGATTAGTTTAAATACTCAAACTGGGGCCGGCATTGTGGTGCAGTGGGTTAAAGCCCTGGCCTGAAGTGCTGGCATCCCATATGGGCGCCGGTTGGAGTACCGGCTGCTACTCTTCTGATCCAGCTCCTCTGCTATGGCCTGGGGAATCAGTAGAAGATGACCCAAGTCCTTGGGGCCCTAGACCCATGTTGGAGACCTGGAAGAAGCTCCTGGCTCCTGGCTTCTGATTAGCACAGCTCTGGCCATTGCGGCCATCTGGGGAGTGAACCAGCGGATGGAAAACCTCTCTCTCTGTCTCTACTTCCCTCTGGAACTCTTTGAAATAAATAAAATATATCTTTTAAAAAAAACCAAATACTCAAGCTTTCATTTACTTCTTAAAAACAGATCCACACTTAGTCATTCTTCCACACCTTCCTCACACACCCTCCTCACACCCAAATTGTTACCTTTTTTCCTCCCTTTAATTCTCACATTTACAATCTGGGTCAGACCTTCAGTGATCTCTCACTTACGCATGTGCTTAAATTTCTTAATTGGGATTCCTATCTCTGATCTCTTGATTCTGTATATGTCAGAGTTTTCTTTCTAAACCCACATATGGTTTCTCTACTCCCTTGAAAACCCATGACCATGTCCACATTGTCCACTGGCCATAGGGTTCAAAGTAGGATACACAAAAGGTCACTCATGACATGGCATAACCAGCTTTCTACTTCACCTCTGGGTATTCCTTGCTTTGTTCTCAGCACAGTGAAAGGCTATATAAGTAAATGAAACAGTGATTGCTCTCAAGGAACTCATAATCTAACCAATGAGACAGACAAGCAAACTATTACAACAATTTGGGTAGTGCAATGACTGAACTGTGCTCAAGTGCCATGGAGCAAGAAGGAAAGATAGATCCAGACTGGAAGGAAGACAAAGATAAGGAAGACTTTCTGCCAGAAGATTTTTCACAATGCCAGCAAAAGTCTTCCAATGGAGGGAAGAGTTGCCCAAGAGAAGGGGAAAGAAGGCGGCAGAAAGACACTAGATAATAAAAGCCCAGAAAGAAGTAGTTCTGTGTCGCTGTTTTTCTCACAACACTTCTGTGAAGTTTTCTACAATCTTCTCCTTTAGAGTTCAATTGTTAACTTTCCCAGTTCTATCACTTTAGAGTTACTTCCAGTACTATCACACTCATGGCCTCTATTCTTCCTTGTATCTCCAGTTTCTGCAGTAAGTCCATTGTGCGTGACTCACACCAATGTTCTGTGAATGTGTGGGTTGCATAAGATTCAGTGGTGGTTCCGTGGGTATGGGCATTTTCTCACTTTCTATCATGTAATCACAGAGAAACTGGGTGACCAAAATATGTCAAGTTGTTAAGAAGTCCAAGTTCATTAACTCTCCTTGTAAACTATGTTGAATCCTCTAAATTATGCATATTTTTATATTAGAGACAAAAAGACTAAAAGAAAAACACACTCAATAATTTAATAGTTTAGGTCCCAAATTACTGTGAAATTAGTCATAAGAAAAGGCAACAACCTCTCCTACAGCATTTCTTTAAAACTGTTGTAATTGCTGGACTGACTGATTGTCCATGAGTTCTGCTCCCTCTTATATTCCAGAATCAGTTTAACTTGAGGCTGTCAGTGCTTAAGCAACTTGCAATGCCTAAGATAGTACTGTAATGGCAGTACTACCTCTACTTCCCTATCCATAATAAGTCCTAATTCACGTCTCTTTGGTAGTCAGGCCTGGGACATAACAGACACCAAATTATCTTTCTGTAAGGTTCATCACAGCAGTGCTTGAGAACTGACCATGGACACTTTTACCTCTACACTTATGTTACCCTTGGTGTTGATCTGTTTACAGACTAGCAGTAGCAACCTGGCTCACAGAATTGTCTCTTTATCAGTGGTGTCCCACAACACACTTATAACCCCCTTCGTGGCATGTAAAGCCCTGTCCTGAGATGAGTATTTTCAAGCCTAAATTTCAGAGACCTGCTTCCTCTACCCCAGGTGTCTCAATTTGTCACCTGTGATCCTACTTTGAATCCTTCTCTGTAAAGTCAAAATACTGCACTTGTTCAGGTTAGGTTTATGCCATGTACCTAAGGAAACTGAAACCCACTCCCTGATGGCCATCAAAGAAGCCTGGTTTTCTGCACTACCAGGAACCTCCACAGATGCCTTCTGGTGTGTGTGTGTGTGTGTGTGTGTGTGTGTGTGTGTGTTGTTTTACTGGACCCCTGAGGAAGACCTCGATAGAACTCCATTGATGCTCTTTGCAATCTGTTGGCAAAATCTCAATGTAAACCTCTGACATTATCAGGGTTTCAGACCTAAGCCACACAGCTTGGACACTGGTTCCTTTTGCTGCCCTGTTTTGAGATGTGTATCCCTAGACCAAACCCACACATCAAAATAACAAAAGGCAAAGGTGTCCAATATTCTAAAGAGTTTTCAGGTAGTATTTCAACATCATATAATTGTTGGTCGATATCTTAGAACCAATAACAAGTGTTTCACATATTATTTATAATAGGGGCTTTAAGAAAATTACCTAAGTGTATAGAAGCCCATTGATTAGTAATATGCAAATTATCTTTCAAATGCCTTTCTAAATCCATTTCATAAATTGAGGAAAGTATTGTTTTTTGTTTTTTGTTTTTGCCAGGCAGACTTAGACAGTGAGAGAGACAGAGAGAGAGTTACAGACAGTGAGAGAGAGACAGGTCTTCCTTCTGTTGGTTCACTCCCCCAATGGCCGCCACGGCCAGCGCTACACGGATCCAAAGCCAGGAGCCAGGTACTTCCTCCAGGTCTCCCATGCGGGCACAGGGACCCAAGCACTTGGGCCATCCTCCACTGCCCTCCAGGGCCACAGCAGAGAGCTGGACTGGAAAAGGAGCAACCAGGACTAGTACCCGGTACCCCAACCAGGACCAGAACCCAGGGTGCCGGCACCACAGGCAGAGGATGAGCCAAGTGAGCCATGGTGCTGGCCAGAAAGTATTATTTTCAAAAAATTATTACACATGGACTATTGCTGGAAAAGTGTATTAACTTACAGAAACCAACCGTTAAATATTTGACTGCCAGTTAGAGTATCTTAAAAAATTTCACTCAAAACTCTTGTGGGTTTAAGATCAATCTATTATGGACTTTGAAGTGTCATTCTTACACCTAACCTCTTTTCTGTTAAAAGTATTCTGCATGTTACCATCAGACTAATTATCTGAAAGGTTCAATTTCATCATGTCATTTCTCTCATTCAAGATTTTCAAGGACCTCACTAAACTACATCAATATGGTATGGTTGATTCCCAATCATCCCTTCACTAAAATTATGTGTTCTTTTCTAAAATTATTGCCTTTAACACTTCTATAGTATATATTTTACTTCTTAATATATTACTTTTAATGAATTATTTTACGTTATTAAATTATTAACTGTATTATTGTGGCTTCACATTGTAATTCATTAATAAATTAACCTCCCTTTATCAATTAGATTATGAAGCCTTGAGGGCCATTGACTAGAAGTACAATAAGTGATTAATGGATGTAATTATACCTCTTTATATAGAGATCCTCTATACTGGCCTCATATATGCTCTTGTATAACTACACATCAATTGCAATATTAATCAACTAGTTTTACTTTTTAAAAAGTTTTGTATAAACAATTTGTTGTTGGAAAAAAATTGAAATTTATTTCAAATATATGATGTAAAAGATACAACTGGAAGTGGCTTCCTAATTTTTCCATTTTTTAAAATTTATTTATATTCATTTTACTTGAAAGTCAGAAATAGGACAGATAATCAGACACACAGATATCTGCCATCCACCGATTGATTTCTCAAATGTCTCCAACAGTCAGCTTGGCCAGGAGCCAAGAACACAATCCAGGTGTCCTATGTGGGTGGCAGAGATCCAAGTACTTGAGCTATCACTTCTAAGGGTACACATCAGCAGGAAACTGGAATCAGAAACTGAGCCCAGACTCTAATCCAGGCATTTGGATATGAGATGCAAGTGTCCCAAACAGTGTCTTAATTGTTGCACCCAGCAGCCACCTCAGCTTCCTACTTAGGTCGCTGGTCTCAAAGTCAAACCCTTTCTGGACCCATCAACTTCACATGGGGTATAGCTCTTTCACACATGGGGAGAATAATCCTGTACCTGACTTGTGCATTGCAACACAAATTGTGTCCCTAGAGAGGGAACTGTCTCAGTGCCATCCAACAACAGTCCTAGGAAAAAGAACATTATTGTCCAAGGTTGGGCAGAATCCTTACTGTAGCTCACAATCTTCAGCAAGAGGTCTTTTTATACACTCACTTAAATGGCTCTATAAGACAATAGTGCAGAATTTTACCTAATAATATCAACTTACTTTTTCTTTAGACTGTAGGTTGACCTTAGATTTTTTTTTTTTTTTTTGACAGGCAGAGTGGACAGTGAGAGAGAAAGACAGAGAGAAAGGTCTTCCTTTTCTATTGGTTCACCCCCAATGGCCACTGCGGCCAATGCGCTGCAGCCGGCGCACCGTGCTGATCCGCAGCCAGGAGCCAGGTGCTTCTCCTGGTCTCCCATGCGGGTGCAAGGCCCAAGGACTTGGGCCATCCTCCACTGCCTTCCTGGGCCACAGCAGAGAGCCGGACTGGAAGAGAAGCAACTGGGACAGAATCCAGCGCCCCGACCAGGACTAGAACCTGGTATGCTGGTGCCGCAGGCAGAGGATTAGCCTATTGAGCCAAGGTACCAGCCAACCTTAGATATTTTTAAAATCTTTTATACTTTATTTCTAAACAAAGACATAAAAGGAAAACATGTTCTAACACTTATCTCAGAAACATAGTTCTCAAAGTAGATATATCCAAATACTGAGTTTTGCTCTTTTGCTTTTAACTATGTATTTCATATACATAGCCAGAAATCACTTAGAACTGCATAAAAACAAGTGGAATAAATGTTATCTGGTTCTCTTGTCTATTCCTGAGGCCAGGATTTCATTAAGGATTCTTCATTAACAACCATGAGGAAGGTGTTACTTTTACAGTTTTGTTGTCTTTAAAAATGGTGAAATCAGCTCAGTAATGTGATAATGAGTATGATCCAAAAAAACAATAAAAAAAAACTTTATATTTGAGAACAGATGGTTAATAACTAACACAGAGAACACATTCAAGGTTAATGACCTACATGCTGAAATTGTTTTAATTTTTAAAATCTATTACCAATTGAAAAGCAGCCTTGCTTTATCTGAATCAACACAGGAATATTTTTTAAAATCTCTTTATATCACTGGAAAAGTACTCCAGCTGTTGGTTCTCTCTGGAGCAATAGAGGGCTCTGGGTGGGAGGGTTTTCCTTTGAGAATACAAGCCTCTTTACAGAATTCCTTGTTTCTGCACTCATACACAAATATATTTTATTATACCAGTACCTTAAATGCAAATTTTGTCCTAGAATTACTTTAAAATTCTTTAAAATTCCAAGTAATTCCACCAGCAATTGCAATGGACTTCTACCGTTAAATTATTATTTATCTTCTAACCAAAGGGTATTTGCAGGTCCTATCACTTCGATGTTTGAAGAATCAGGTGAAACAAAAACGTATACTAATTACAGTTATCCAAAGAATATTTAGATTTTTAATATAAATGGCAGTTCCATGTTCTGGTTATTTGATGCATTCTAACAGTGGTCAGGAAACAAAAAGAGATTGGATCTGCACTGTGTTTTCAAATTGTACTTTCTTTTCTTTTTTTTTTTTTTTTAACAGATGTTACTTTAGAAAACATAGATTTCTTCTTAATCATTACAAATATAGTTGGATGGATCACACACACTCCTACCTGAGGTAGGTAATCTTGTATCAGCACCTATTATTGTTTCTCCAGTAAATCAAGCCAAACAAACTGTGCTTCCATACTCAAGTTTAGCATTAATATAGACATATCTTTTGAATGATAAAAAAGATATATTTTTCTCAAGTCTAAATTTAAGTCTTGTTAAATCTATGCTATTGGAAAAAATGTCTCATCATTTTTGATTCACATGATGATAACAAATAGAATTTAATCAGTTTATTATCTGAATAATGAATAACTGTCCCTACTAAAATTTTTAAGTATTTCCACTGAGGAAACAAAATACAATATTTGCTATTAAATCTTAAAGGCCCAACAGTTTACTGGAGACTAAGGCAACAATATTATTAAATGTGGTTCTGTGAAGAAACCCATTTATAGGAATGCCATCCCAGGATAGGCATTTCAATCACATTTGCTTCTTAAAAATACTGGCCTGGCTTTTAGGCAGGGGAGAGACAATATAAATTGTTTATAGTATTGATATGAAACTTACTTGGGTACTTCAAAAAGCTCATGGAAAATGCATATTGCCTTTTAATTCTACTATTCCATTAACTTTTTATTAAGTCATCTCCTATATCCTTTCCCAATATCTATATCTGATATCATTTAAACTATCAATAAATAACACTATACAATATTTTAATAGAACATATAATTTAGAGTTTATCATCATTTTTAGTCAATTTTTAAGTAAAGAAATAAAGTGACCAAGAGAATATTTATGCTACAGTAATAACATTAAACAATCAGAAACCCAAAGTTCAACAATGAGGTCAAGGTCAAGGCTAGAAAGATAGAAGCAAATATATTAAGAAAGCAAAGATATCATCCAATGGCAGATTGCCAGAAACTCAATTTGAGACCAAATCAATAGTAGTTAATTATCAGCTGAAGCACTAGAGGAGGAAGAAGATGGATGATGGGCAGATGGATGGATGCATGCACATGGGGACCCTTCTGTCACTGTGCATAGGCTAATCATGTTTTTAGAAAATGCCTTGAGAAATGCTTCCTTCTCCTATGAGTAAAAGGAATCAAATATGGGCACTAGGAGAACAGGGAGTCACAAAGCTCAGACTGTTATAATAAGGGAGGCAAAGAAATTTCTCTATTGAAGAAAGTTTTGCATTTGATAATATATAATATTTCCATTAGTGAACAGAAAAACCGTGCCTTACAGTGGAAGAAAACATTTATTTTGGAAGCCATTACAATCAAATATCTTGTAGACAAAGCAGAGAGAGTGACCATTTTTTTTTGTTTGTTTTTTTATGGTGAAAAAACAAATATTTAGAATTAGCCAGCTGAATTCCGTTCAGATGATCCCAATTTTGTTGGCAACGTCCAGAGCATCATAGTCAGGAGGCGCGGCACATACACCTTCTTCTCTCCGTCAGGTCTGATCAGGGTGTTGACTTTGGCCACATCAGTGTCATAGAGTTTCTTCACAGCTTGTTTGATCTGGTGCTTGTTGGCCTTGACATCTACAATGAACACCAGTGTGGTGTTGTCTTCTATCTTCTTCATGGCCGACTCCGTGGTCAGGGGGAACTTGATGATGGCACAGTGGTCAAGCTAGTTTCTCCTGGGGGCGCTCTTCCGAGGGTATTTGGGCTGCGGTCGGAGGCGTAGTGTCTTGGGCCACCACAAGGTGGGGGACGTGCGGATCTTCTTGTGGCTGTGGACGCATTTCAGCACTGCCTTCTTGGCCTTCAAGGCCTTTGCTTTGGCTTTGACTTTAGGAGGGGCAGGAGCTTCCTTCTTCGCCTTCGGCCCCATCTTGGTGAAAAGCGAGAGTGACCATGTTTTAAAAGAGGGAGGAGATGTACAGTTTGGCACACGTTCCCTCAGACTTAGCCCTAAGGTTAAAGCTGAAAATTTGCCATGGGACTCCGATCATTTTAAGTTGGCAGGTACCAATGCCACCTTACTAGTTAAAGTGATCAGTGTAAGTTCATAACTAAACATAAAGATAGGATTAAGTGTCAAAGGGATCACAAAAATAAGACCAGTGTCTGCTAATAATAATTGATAGAATTAAAAAGCAGAGAATGATCCAACATGGGAAGCAGGATACACAGCAGACTCATAGAATGGCAGATGTCCTAAACAGCACTCTGGCCTTAGAATCAGCCCTTAAGACATTCAGATCTGGCTAAAAAGCCCATGAGAGTTTTGCAGGCATGGAAAGCCAAAACACTGTGGCAAAAATGACCTATCTGAAAGATCTCTGTGAATGAGATCTCGGTGGAAAGAAGGGGCCATCAAAGAAGGAGGTACCTTTCTGTGAAGGGAGGAGAGAACTTCCACTTTGACTATGGCCTGGTATGAATAAGGTCGGAGTCTGAGATCTCAAGAGGCTTCCATGGACTTGGCAGCTCATGACAAGAGCCTCAGGTGATTACTGAGGTCATAAATAAGAGTGTCAATTGTCAAATCAACAACAGGAGTCACTGTGCACTTGCTCCCCATGTAGGACCTCTGTCCTTAATGTGTTATACTATGAGAATTAATGCTAAAAATAATCTTCAAACAGTACTTTATGCTTTGTGTGTGTGGGTGCAAAGCGTTGAAACCTTTACTCAATATAGAGTTGATCTTCTGTATATAAAGATAATTAAAAATGAATCTTAATGAAGAATAGAATGGAAGGGGGAGTAGGAGATGGGATGGTTTGCAGATGGGAGGGTGGTAATGGGGAGAATAAGCACTATAATCCAAAAGTTGTACTTTTGAAATTTATATTTATTAAATAAAAATTTTCATTAAAAAAAGAAAAAGCTACCAAATAAAATCAAATCCACTCCTTTTGCTAAAAAAAAAAGAAACCAATCAATCATCATCTTTTCTTTTCATCGTATATTTTATTTGAAATATCTGAGAGGAGAGTTGGTCATTTTAATCTACCTGCATAAATTCAATATTAAAGTAACAATTTTAGGAATGTGGGGTGGGTCCATCAACCACTATTTATTATAGCAATGTATATCCTTCTAAGATATTGTGTGAACAGAATGTAAAATTCCAACAACAAAAAAGGGACTGATTCCACAAATCATACAATACAGGTTTGGGAAATGAGGTACCAAAATATGATTGTTTTTAAAGGAACAAGCTATTCTTCAAGATCAAAACACTGAATTCTCTGGTTTTGTTCTTCTAATCCCACCATGCACTTGGCTTACAATCGCTGCTGTCAATCAACTGCATCCAGAAGGTGGGATAAAATGCCAAGTTGTACTTTTGACAGAATTTCAGAGATTGTCAGATTTTTTTCCTCTCTCTTCTTTAAAACTGTATCATAGGAACTAAATTTATTTTGTAATGTCTATGAACCATAAGCTAGATCTTTCTTGAAATTGGTCCCTCTTGGTAAAGAATTGCTTTTGGAGATACTTCATATAAATCTTTGTCAATTTTCTTCCTTTAATCCACTCATAAGTCAGTCCTCTATAAAGAGCTTCAATATTTCACCATGAGGGCCGGTGCTGTGGCATAGGAGGTTAAGCCGCCACCTGCAGTGCCAGCATCCCATATCCCAGTTCGAGTCCCAGCTGCTCCACTTCCAATCCAGCTCTCTGCTATGGCCTGGGAAAGCAACAGAAGATGGCACAAATCCTTGGGCTTCTGCACCCACGTGGGAGACCTGGAAGAAGCTCCTGGCTCCTGGCTTCGGATCAGCTCCAGCCATTGTGGTCCATTGGGTAGTAATCCAGACGATGGAAGTCAGTCAGTCTCTCTCTCTCTCTCTCTCTCTCTCTCTTTCTGCCTCTCCTTCTCTCTCTTTGTAACTCTTTCAAATAAATAAATAAATATTAAAAAATTTTTTCATCATGTCAAATATTATTGTAAAGATATATATTATATGTGTAATTGAAAGACATTAGGTCAGTATATTTATTAGGAGAAACTTTACTTTCTGATCTTAAGAGATAGTAGAAGAAAATAAATATAATCTGAAACTGAAGATCATTAAATGAGTTGATCACTTTGTGTATCAAAACTTAATAGTAATAAAACATAGTGTTTGCCACTTATAAAGTGATATTTCACATTTCCATTTACTCTCATAACAACACTGCTATAACATATAAGCATATATACAATAACTCCTTATTATACATAAGATTAATGGAGTAAGTGAAATGAAACGGTCACAGAACCCTTAAATTATGTGCTATTTATTATGTTTCTTAAATTATTTCTATAGGATTAACTGGCTCCAGTGCCATTGAAAATTGTATACAGTTATTTGATTTTATCAAATTCTACCAACTTCTTAGTGAATGCATATGCATTTGTCAGGAAACTATTGTAAGAATAAGAAGATAAATTCATTAAAGTAATAAACAATCACTAAATATAATGCATTTATTGTATGTCAGGAATTAACAGCAGATATGCTTCTCTAATAGTTATTTATCCGATCTTTTCTAAGGAAGTTCATCAAAAAGTTATTATGATTTATACTAGGTTACCTTTATTTTTCTGGGAAAATTTTTAATATCTGTTATGTTCATCTACTTGAAAGAGAGACAGACACAGAGAGAGACATATTCCATCTTCTGGTTCACTCCCCAAAAGTCCCAAACAGTCAGGGCTGTGTGAGGCTAAAGCCTGGCCCACGTATTAGTTGTTAACTGCTCTTTCCCAGAATGCATTAGCAGGATCCTAAATTGAAAGTGGAGTAGCTGGGAATAGAAACTGCACTTCAATATGGAATACAGGCATCCCAGGCAATGATCTAACCTGTTGTACCACAGGGCTCATCCACTCCGAAAATATTTCACATCGTTCACAAGTAAACTATAAGCAGAAAGGTCACATGACTTTATCATAAGCACTGTGGTAGCTAGGACTCAACTCCATGCTAGCTCTCCCAAGACATAAAACTCTTATCAGGACACTTTTTAAACAATACTTTCACTGTAGCACTCATGGTTTGCCCTGTGGTTTGCTGCATATGGGAATGGGTGTGTGTGTAATTGTGTTTAAAATCATTATTCATTTAAATAAAAAAGGGGGAATGGGTAGGTAAATAGATTATGCTTTGGCCAAACAGCAGGTTGTTACACAGCCACATGTACCACCTCTTAGATAACATACTTCAAGTTAAGTATCTTTTCAAGGTTTATATCTTCCTCATAAGTTAGTTCTCCATCAGAAGTCACAAAGTTGTGTGATGCTCTGGTAGAAAGTAGAAACCACGAATGCAGAGCATCTCTATCAAATGAACACTAAATGAGTTAATTGGAGCTTAAAATAAAATTTATTAATTTTAGAGAGAAGCCAAAGCCAATACTTCAACTAATATTCTCCATAAAAAAATTTATTTACTAAGATAATACTTCTAGTTTCTTCAAAGAAACCAAAGAGGAATGGCAGAGAAAAGTGAACTCAGAGATAGTAAATGAAAGCTGCAAGCGAATATTCAGAGCAGTTTCAAATGCTCTTCTGGCATTCGATGATACTAAGAGTGAATTATTTCCAAGAAGCCAAGGTCAAGCTGGTCCACAAGCTGTACATTAATTACTTGAAAAACTTCCCAGTAGGGCAAGGTCTAAATATATTTCAGTGAGAACAGCATATAGATTTGTTACAATGGTGATGAGCTAGCCAGAAGAATGTCAACTTCCTAAATACAACCACTAATAAAAATGTAATAAGCATTTGCAAAACAGTGGATAAAGAAATCTGCAGCACAGATGGGCTTCTCCACATTTTGGCCATGACTGCACATTTGGCCAGATCAATCTTCACGATCAATTCCATGTAAAGCCAACAACATGGTTAGTTGGTTGTGGAAAATGTAGCATTTGCATTGCTAATATGCTCTATTCTTATGGTTGTAAAATTACAGTCCTTACACCTGAATGTTAGACAGTATAAATATGTTTAAATATAGAGAAAAACTAAAAAATTGACAACTTTAACTGCAAAGATAAATTCCTCAATACAAATGCCTTCTTTATCTCCTTGACATAATAACATCCAAATATAACATACAGCCACCCAACAGAAATGTATTGATAAATCACACTCAGTCTACAACTTTACCTCAGTGGCACCTGCTCTTTGTTGGCATGATTCTACCACATACTATTCATTCTTTTTGAGCACAAAGACAAGAGTAAAACTATGTCTTTATAAGCTTTCTATATCCCCATCACCTAGTTTGGTTCTGATCAAAGAAAATACATTAAGGACATGCTGACTGAAGGGAAGAGACTCTCCTTCTGTTTGGCATCCACACAAAAGGCTTAATCACAACTGAAGCAAAGTTTGTTCCAATCCAGAGAAACTGTTCTGCCTTTTTTACCATGGAATATGGCTATGTTCTACATTTTCCAGTTGCTCTTGAATTGATCCTGACCAGTATACAATGGAGAAAGAAAGAAAATACCATTCACTATTTCAAGCTAGGGATGGGTGGGCCCCTCCTAGCATTTGTTGTGTCTATGTGATGGGAGGACATTGGGTCCCTCAATCACTCCATGGAAGAAATTCACCCTTCTGCCCAAAACACCTACCATGGACTTAAGAGAATGAGAAATATACTTATGTTTGAGCATTTATAAAGAACTTTATCCTATGGCACTGAATGTACTGATATTCAATATTCACTGAATTAATTCCTTTTTAGCTTTTATTTTTAAAAAATAACTAAAATACATTAAAATTGACACAAAAACGATGATACAGTAAGGCAGGTCTCCAAATCCTCTTCAACTAAAATATATAATTATTAGCATTTGACTTCACTTGTCTCCCTGTCCACCATATGTATGCATATGTATACACACATTGTCTGTATATATATAAATGCACACATAATCATGCATGTGTGTGTTTGTGAGTGTGTGTATTTCTGGTATGATAGTACATGAACCTTAAATTCTCCAGCACAGGCCGGGGCCGTGGCCCAACAGGCTAATCCTCCGCCTTGCGGTGCCGGCACACCGGGTTCTAGCCCCGGTCGGGGCGCCGGATTCTGTCCCGGTTTCCCCTCTTCCAGGCCAGCTCTCTGCTGTGGCCCCGGAGTGCAGTGGAGGATAGCCCAGGTGCTTGGGCCCTGCACCCCATGGGAGACCAGGAAAATCACCTAGCACCTGGCTCCTGCCATTGGATGAGCGCGGTGCACCGGCCGCAGCGCACTGTCCGCGGTGGCCATTGGAGGGTGAACCAATGGCAAAGGAGGACCTTTCTCTCTGTCTCTCTCTCTCACTGTCTACTCTGCCTGTCAAAAAAAAAATCTCCAGCATATATATTCCCCAAACAAGGACGCATCTACACTAATTCTAAAAAACTCTCACAACCAACAACACAACACTGATGCAACACTACCATCTAAGTGGACTATGCTGAAATTACTCTATGCTCAATTATTCGCTCAGTGTGGCAAATCTCTTAACCACACTGGCTTCCTCATTCAACGACCATCCCCACATCCCACTTCCCCTCCTGCTTCATTGACTGCCAGGCACCTTGCTCTTGACCTCTGCTTAGCCCCCCATCCCTCAGCACCAGGCTTATTCAGATACCAGGCTCCTTATTCTATACCAAGAAGGGAAAAAATGGGGTATGGAAGGGAATGTGAGAGAGGTGAAGGGAGATGCATGAACAAATCCATTTTGAATTTACTGCCACATGAAAGGAAATGCCTGTAACTTTTTAAAAGTCAGTTGTGAAACCATACCCAGAGGCTACCCCATGTGACATTTCACTAAAATTCTGAGTTTAGGAAAGTAGTTGAAAGGGTTGAAAATTACAGTTTGCTGCCTAAACTTTATAATTCTCTTTGCTCAACAGTGTCTTCTTACTACCTCCCTAAAAAGCAGGATCAGGCACCGAAAGCAGAATTCTTTATCCAGAATGAAATCTAAATCTCTTGTTCCCTTGGTTGTTAAATATCTTCTCAGGCTAATGACAGTTTAATAGTCACATTCAATTGTCCAAGCAGCATAATACAGATTGTCCACAAGGCCTTATTTATGTATGCTTATCATGTATCTTCTTACATCTCTCAAACCAAAAGCTGCTTTTTTACAAAATGTACATGTAAGTCAGTGAGAGCATTTTTTGTCAAAACAAAGATTTTCTCTGAAATACAACTACAGGAGAACAGAGGTTCCTAAGAAGTTTACAGTACACATCCAGAAACATTTTGTCTCAAAGACATTTCTATGTAGGAGTTAAAATATTTCTGCTAAAAATACATTCCCTTCCTTGAAAAGTCACAATTGTTTGCCAACAATTCTCAAAAAAGAATAAAGACGGGTCTAATTGGCATTTATGTTATTTAATTTTATATAACAATTTAGATTTTAAATAACTTCTAATCTATTCATTGTTTTATAATACTATAAAAAGCTCTTGATTTAGTATTATACACAAAGTTTTATCAAGTTCGCTGGATAATTAACAGAATAATAAAGACTTTTTTAAATATCTACACTATTACTACCTAAATAAGCTAAAAAGAATATATATAAGTGTGAATCTACAAGAAAACAAGTCATGACTTAACAATATAATGGGTCAGAACTTCTGGTGCAGTGAGGTAAGCTACCACTTCAAATGTTCGCATCCCATAATGGTGTGCCTGTTTATCGAGGCCCAGTTACTCCATTCTTCCAATCCCATTTCCTGCTAATGCACTTGGGAGACAGCAAATGATGGCCCAAGTATTTAGGTTCTTATCACCTACACAGAAGACCCAGATGGAGCTCCTGGCTCTTGGCTTCAGCATGGACCAATCCAGGCTATCGGAGGCATCTGGGGAGTGAAACAGCAGATGGAAGATCTCTCTCTCACTCTCTTTCTGACTTTCTGACTCTCTCCCTCTCTTTGTCATTCTGCCTTTCAAAATAAGCAAATGAACCTTTTGACAAATAAAATAAAAGCACAACAGGAGGAGAATATCACTACTCAGGCACTGCCTCTTCAGTTGTCAATGAGTTTCCTCCCCATCTGTGTCTGCCTTTTGCTTGAACAAAGAAGTTATTTCCACCACAGAAATTACAATAAGGATATTTTTTAGTTCCAAAGACAAAATCCAAACCATTATATCATGAAGCTACAACACTGCATTATTTTTGTGTCTCTTACCAAAAATACCTGATGTCCATCCTCAAGACCTGGGTTTCTCTGCTAGTTTTAGCAGCATTAGTTATATCGGTTCTCAGCAGTAAGTTTTCTTAGCTCCTTTAAACAATTATTTATTTTTACTTTATTTGAAAGTCAGAATGATAGAGCCAGACATAGATCTCTCATTCACTGTTCACTCCCCAAATTCCTGCAGAATCTGGAGCTGGGCCAGGCTGAAGCCAGGAACCAGGAACTCAATTTCAATCTCCTATGTAGCTGGCAGGGATCCAAGTACTTGGTTCTCACCTGCTGCCTCCCAGGGTCCACATTAAGAGAAAGCTGGAATCAAAAGCAGGGGTGGGACTCAAACCGGGGTCAACAGATACAGGATGCAGATGTTCTAAGCAGTGTCTTAACCTCAGCACCAAATACTCATATCCTCCTAAGTACTTAACAGTAAGATAAAAAAAATCCTGAGGCTCCTGGAATAAGAGAGGGGTTCCCAGGTCAAAGCAGAGAAGCTATAGAAAAAGCTGAGTCTTCATGTACAATGTTTGGTAGTAGTTGTGTCCAGTTCTTATCAGGTATCCTGAGCCTGTAGCAGAAACTGCTGGGAAAATAACTAAGATTTTGGTGACAAAAATAATGGTGGAAGGAGAATGGAAAGAGATACACAACATGACTAAGGATGATGGAACAATTGTGGAAGGACAATTCCAATAGCCTATTTGAGTAACAGAATCTTAAGCTTGGGAAAATATCTCTTCTGAGTATATATGCATACACACACATGTGTACACACACATACACATGCTTAGTATACTAACTGGAACATTGCAAGCTAGTTCAAAATAATTATTACTATTTAATAATTTCAACTATTTGGATTCATTGTTTTATAGCATTGCTCTGATATTAGAACAAATTGTGCATATGAGTGGATCTTCAAACAGTTCATTGAATAATGTAATATGAAACATTTCTTGGAAAATGTGTAATATGAAAAATCCATGGATTGATTTTTAAAAAGGCTTGCACCTACATCAACAACTTTTAATTCCATTTTTGTGCACACTGTTTGAGCCTTGCATTTATGAAATGCTTGGGTATATAGCTGCTATAAAAGATTGATGTGCTATGTAATATTTGTGTTTTCTCTCTCCTATCTCAGGAGGCATAACTGACATAATTGAGACAGCTCAGCATGTCATATGGAAAAATCTCTTATAATGCAAAGGTCAGAGATTAAGTAGGATAGTCATTGAATTAATTTTGGTTTTTCTTAAGAGGCATCCTCCCCAGGTCAAAACTAAAGTCACTGATACATTGCTCTCAAATATTGTTCACCAAGTATAAAGACAGCAACTTGTGGATTTCCTTTGGTGTTTTTTTTTCTTATCTCAGAAGAATAAGTTAATAAGTTCTGCACTGCTGTGATTTACTATACGACAGAAATGAAGAATGTGCTTCTCTGTCCACAGAGCAAACCCAGTATGGATCCCCTGCCTTGTCTTCCTCCCCAGTCATCACCACACAGCCTGGTGAGACGTTCTAATCCAACCACTTTAAAAGGTTTTCATATAATGTTGCCTCAAAATCATACTAATCACAATGTTCCATCCTTTTGTAAATACATATACACTGAATTTCTTGTTATATTTTATATAGAATTGATTCCTACAGGTAAAAAATGTCCTCCCATCAGTAATTTTGATTCAGCTACCTTTACACCTGAACATTGACCCCCGCAAACTGCTTTCACTGGATACAATGCAATGAGCTTTCCAACTTCCAAAGAGCAAATCTTTCCAACTTGTACCCAGAGGGTCTTAACAATTTCTCACCTCTGAATGGCTTGCACTGAGGACGCTTAATCTATATTTATTTCTAGAATGCCTGTTTTTTACATTTGGTTTTTAAAGTGAGAAATTTGAAGATCACACATATTTAGCATATTTATGAGAGAACAGCAAATCACTGTAGAGGCAATGAGAACTTCATTTTTACAGCTGCAAAGAAACTTAGAGACCCTTTATCACATGTCCTCCCATTTACAAACAGGGAAACAGGGTATACAAGGCTAGGCGACTTGCTTAAGCCACAAGCTAGTGGGAGAACTATTATTAGGCCATCCTTTCCATTTTCTCCCTGATATAAACCGAGTGATGCAGCACCTGCTAATTCTTTCACAATAAGCTGGCATCTTGTCTGAGAATCATACAGTGGACAGTCTTCCTAATTAACACAAGTTCTTGGAATGTTTCTAATTTCATTCATTTATTCTTTTTGAATAAAAATGATTTACTTATTTTACAACCTTCCTCAGTATTTAAATTCCTAGTGTTCTTTCTGACTTTTAGATTGTGAATGGTATTATTCTATATCTGTAATTAACTGGTTTGAATAATAACATAAGCAAGAGGTTAATAATAGTGAACCAGAGTATTAATGACTAATAAAATTAATAATAGAAAGAATCTGACAGGATCCCTGGGGAAACTGATATATTTAAGGTAATATAAAAACTATTCAGTATAATTTTACCTCATGTAATTTCACATGTAGTCTCCTATAAATAATTGGATAGTTCCTAAATAGGAGATGAAAGGTCAAATTCTATTTTCCTATTACATTATAACACAGCATTTGGAAAAAGAATGCACAGTGTTCTTAGTATCCTTCTACTGTGTTTCTGTAAGCTTTATCTGAAATATTAACTTCAGCTTTATTCGAAGAGAATAAAATAAGATTTTTTAAGGACTGGGATATGAATGGTGATTTTTGATAGAAAATTATGTTATTTACATTCTAATGCTTTATTCCATTTAATCCTCATTAGCACAGTATGTAAGTAACTTTGCACAGACAGGTAGTGTAGGTTTTCTGATTGTAGGTCGTATCTTCTTAATCCTTACACTATATTGTTCTTCATGAGAAGCAGAGTCATTTGTGTTGTGCCATGATTCCACAGTGTCTATATTCAACATGTAGGTAAAATCAACAAAAGCTTGGCCCCTGCCAGCGCCGCGGCTCAACAGGCTAATCCTCCGCCTTGCAGCGCCGGTACACTGGGTTCTAGTCCCAGTCAGGGTGCCGGATTCTGTCCCAGTTGCCCCTCTTCCAGGCCAGCTCTCTGCTGTGGCCTGGGAGTGCAGTGGAGGATGGCCCAAGTGCTTGGGCCCTGTACCCCATGGGAGACCAGGAGAAGCACCTGGCTCCTGCCATCGGATCAGCGCAGTGCGCTGGTCACGGCAGCCATTGGAGGGTAAACCAACGGAAAAGGAAGACCTTTCTCTCTGTCTCTCTCTCTCACTGTCCACTCTGCCTGTCAAAAAAAAAAAAAAGCTTGGCCACAAGGTGTACCAAACTCCAAATTTAAACAATCATGCTAGGGGGCTGCAATATTAAAGTTAAATTAGTCCTTAATGCAATCAAATTGTGCACTTGGTACCTGTAGTACACAAACCAAAATGCTCCTGCAACCCACACTGCTATGAAGAGATAATCACAGAGAACAAGGTAAAGTGTAAATAGTACATACTCATGTCAAGGAGAATTTTCACCAGGAAAGAAAATTAAGAACAATATGAAGGCAGATAACCATTCTCAGATTTCTGCAAGTGAATATAAATTGCCTGAGTTAAGAATTTAGATAACAAGTTCTCCAGTGTAGCCCAAGAAGTTAGCTAAAAGAAAGACACCTGTTACAAGCTTACTCATTCCCATAGCCATTGCAAAACTGTATACATAGACATAAGAATAATGTACTATTTGGGAGTGGCCCCACATTGGTATGCCTAGGTTCAGAACTCTGCTTTGGGTTCTGATTCCAGCTTCCTGATAATTCTGACCCTGGGAGATGGTTGTAATAGTTCAAGTAATTGAGTCCCTGCCACCCATGTGGGAGACCTTGGATTGTGTTCTTGGCTCCTGGCTTCAGCCCTGGCCTAACCCGGCCATTACAGGCACTTGGGGAGTGAACCAGTGAATGCATTCTGTGTGTGTCTGTGTGTGTATGTGTTTCTCTTTATCTCTCTGCCTCTCTTATAAATAGTAAAAAGTATCATAAAACAATATTAAATACGTATCTCATTACATTGCTTGTACACATTAAATACTCATGTGCACTATTTCTATTTAAAAAGCAACATCCTATGTAGTTATTAAGTCACATATATAATTTTTAATTTTCAAGTTGCCATATTTTAAAAATTAAAAGAAACAGATGGACAATATATTATTCTTAATGCAATATATGGAAAATGTTATAGTTTCCACATACAAGCCACACATATAACACCATTGAAAAATTTATTCTGTTTTTCATAGCAATTCTTTAAAATCTAATGTTCTACCTATATCTAAAATCTAATTTTCTACCTATATCTCAATTCAGGCTAGCTACATTTTAAGTGTGTAATATTAACATGTCTAGTGGCTACCATCCTAGACAGTGTGAGCTGGAGAGGAATAGGAAACTTACATTGAGAATCTATCAACAGTATAAGAAATTATACTAAGTCCTAGGGAAACTAAGAGGGAAAAATGTCACCTTTGAGAAATCCAGCAAGAACAATATGGATAGTAGTTTCCACAAGCATTTATAGCAGATTATGGTCATATTGTGCAAAAAGATGTGATATTTGAATGGCTGGTGTTGTGATGCAGTGCCAGCATCACATAGAAGTGCTAGTTTGAGTTTAAGCTGATCCACTTCCAATCCAGCTACAAGATAACTGTCCTTGGAAAGCAATGGAAGTTGGTTCAAGTTCTTGGAACTCTGCTACCCACATAGGAGACCTGGACGGGGGTTCCTGACTTCCAGTTTCAGCCTAACCTAGCCCTGACCATCACAACCAATTTGAGAGTGAACCAACAGATCTAAGATCTCTTTCACTTCGTCTCTCCCTCCCTCTCTCTCTCTCCCTCTCTTACTCTACCTTCAAATAAATAAAACAAACCTTTTTTGAGATCCCAATGGAAAGAAGTGGTCATCAAAGAAGGATGTACTGGGGCTGGTGCTGTGGTGCAGTAGGTTAATCCTCCATCTACAGAGACAGCATCCCATGTGGGTGCCAGTTCTAGTCCTGGCTGCTCCTCTTCCAATCCAACTCTCTGCTGTGGCGTGGGAAAGCAGTGGAAGATGGCCCAAGGGCTTGGGCCCCGGCATCCACGTGGGAGACCGGGAGGAAGCTCCTGTCTCTTCTTTTATCTGTAACTCTACCTCTCAAATAAATAAAATCTTTAAAAAAAAAAAAAAAGGAAGGGTGTACTTTTCTCTAAAGGGAGGAGAGAACTTCCACTTTGTTCTGGCCTTGTCTAAATACTGAGTTTGTGGATTCAGAAGCTCCCATAGCCTAGGCATCTCAAGTCAAGAACCTCGGGTGATCACTGACATCATACATAAGGGCGCTACTTATTAAATTAACAACAGGAGTCACTGTGCACTAACTCCCCATGCAGGACCTCTGTACTCAATGAGTTGTATTATGAAAGTTAATTTTGATACTTGCTCTCAAACAGTTTGTGTGTGTGTGTGTGTGTGTGTGTGTGTGTGCAAATTGTTGAAATCTTTACTTAGTATAGAGTTGGTCTTCTGTGTACAAAATTGAAAATGAATCTTAATAGAGAATGGAACTGGGAAGGGGAGAGGGAGGAGGAGAAGGAGTGGGAGTGTGGGTGAGAGGGTGGGTATAGTAGGAAGAATCACTATATTCCTAAAGTTGTAGATAAGAAATTTGCATAATAAATTAGCTAATTAATTTTTAAAAAGGATATGATGTTTGAGATTTAAGAACTTTAGTTGTAAAATATGACAAACATATTTACAAAGGTAGTAAAAGCCTATTATATTATGGTGACAATGGATGAACCATCATTAAATAGTTCATATGACAGACAGTGAATTTTCTAGATGTGTAATGATTAGTTAAACTCTTAAATGTATGAATGAAAAAAATGACAAAAGATATAACATTAGAATAACAACAAAGAAAAGGTTTAAACTTTAAAATATCAGTCTAATAACAAACTTTTACTTCTATATAATTAAGAGTTTGTTTGAATGGGAAATGAAGTGCAATATAATAAATATGGAAATTAACTGTTAATTGGAACAGTCAAGCCACAGCTAGACCAGCTCAGTACAGCACAACTTAAATAAAGGAAGAGATGGAAGAAAGAATGAAAGGAGATGGGAAAAAAATAAAGATTCTAGAATCATCTTGTGACTGAATGTGAAAGAGGAGATTACAAATGCACTAGTGGTGTATATTATGGATGAGAGAAAATACTGGAACCAATGGCGACAACCGACGCAGAGAGACACTTTAGGGGAAAGATAAGTTCAACTCTGTGGTTTTTTTTTTATCTGTTGGAATCAAATTGGTGGTGTGATATCAAAGAAAAATGTTCAGTGGATAAGGAGAAATATGAGATTATTGTAAATGTGTATTAGACAAGAGATTTGCCTAGAAATGTAGACAAAGGGATAAATGATTATAAGAGTACATGACATAGCTAAGGGGAAAAGACTTGGATAATGAATCAAGAATCCATACAGCAGAATAAAGGTTTAAGTTGTAAAAATTGAGAGCTAGTGTTTCTGAGAATCCTCTGGGGAATAAATTAGAGCTCAATAAAAGAATCAAATGTCAATTAGGTAGGAAAGGCATGTACCTCATGTACAATCATATACAGCTACAGTAATGTCGAGTTTCCTATTGTATGTGACTATATAATATGCAAATTATAGCCTTTAACGCTACATGAGTGTAAGCAACATAGAGATTATGTAGTCATGAAATCCTTTGGGCATACAACACATGGTTCTATTACATTCTCAGCCATGTTTTATATAATATGACTGGAATGTGAGTATTGTATGTGCCCTTTATTAATAAGTCCTTGTATAAACTCCATAAGGATTTCTCTTAAGAGAAATATACCTTGCTGAACATTATGTACTTCAGGATGAATTTTAATATATTCCCTGAAACACTACCGATGTACTGCTGAGACTTTTGTGTTTTAGTTGCTGTCTGCTATCTTCGTTGGTTTCTTCCATGGGCTATGCTGGCTTCTTCCATTACTCCCTTTTGAAACTCTCTCTACCCTACTCCTACCTTGTGCACTGGGAAGATGGCCCACATGCATTACATCAGAATTTCTCAACCTTGGCACTGGTGACACCCTGAACAGTTGACTTCATCACAGGAGGATATCCGGGGGAGTCCAAGATGTTTGCAAGAATCCCTAGGCTCTATCCACTGAACGATAATAGAGCTTCCTTTTCTGCCCCCACCAAAGTCAGGAGACCGAAAAATGTCTCCTGGTAGCAAAATTTCCCTCAGTGGACAATTACTGCACATCGATGTACTCCTTTTCCTTTGGGCTGCCATGTGAGTTTGGCCAAAGGGACCACTAAGAGGAAGATATGGAGAAGGTTTGGGCGTGTGAGTTGTTTTCCAGATTTTCACTATTCACTCTCCGCCAGGCCAGTCAGGAAGTTGTGATCCTGGCAGCCAGCCAGTACCTTCAACCCTTCACACAGTCCTTGTTTCTTCCTCTCTCTCCCCCCACTCTTCTACCCTCTCTCCCTCTCTCTACTTCTCTTTCTCCTACTCTATGCCAACCTCCCCTGTTCATTTCACTCATTTACACCTAGTGGTTATGATGGTGCCCATGGTTACATCGTCTCTGAAGTACTGCACTATTCCTTGTATTTTTCCTAACCCTGTCCAAGCCTTCATAATTACTGCCTTCATCCAGTCTCCTGAAATTACCTAATTTGTGCTCACCATCTGTTTCCTGAAGGAATTATAATTGATAAAGAGTAAGTACATACCAAAACAATTTACAGAAAAGCGAAATAGCAAGTAGCTATTGAAAAATTTTAAAAATATTAACCCCAGTCCTTGGAATGCTAAATGCACACAGCTTTATTGATATACTAATTGGTACATATGTTACTTTTTATAACTTGATTTGCTCAATGAATGTCAGGTAAGAATAACAAGATCATTAAAAACATCTTCTCACCCTACCACTCTCTAGTGAAATGGGGATATGAATTTCTAACGGAATGGCATGATGGTGCAATTGTACAACAGCACTACACCCAAGAAAAGGGTATTAAGATTATAATGAAATGAGACTGAGTGCAGAAGAAGGTAACATAAACTATTTCTATATTTGTTTGTCTCACCAAAGAAATAAGAAGGGAGGCAGAAATAGATGCTTGTTTGTTAATTTAGTCATAGATTCCTCATTGAGTCAATCAATTCTTGCCTACTGTTTTGGAAGGCATTGACTGTACAGACCTTGGAGGATACAAGGGTGAGTGAAATGTGGTCTTAAGCTGAGGAACACTTAAGCAGTGAAATTTGTAAATGAAACTTGAATGATAAATCACCAAGGCCACAGAGTGTACCTCCTCAGTGCCTTAGGGAAGGGGCCCCAGAATAGGCCCACAATCAACATTTGTCGAATGTGTAGTTAAATAAAATTTGAAGGAAGGAAACAGAAGACTTTCACATGCCCCACAGTGCTGAGTAGAAGCTATTAGTGTAACACACCTTCTGCAGTTTCTAATTGCATTCCTGGAATACCTTATCTACATTAATCTTCTGGGATTAAATGAAACATTAAGGGTTCTATTCATGCTAACTGTAAAACAAATGCATTAATTAAGGATTATTTTGAAATACAAATTTCCCCATAAATCTTAAATTCAGATATTTCAAAGCCAGTCTTACTAAAGTGCAACACTGCTATAAGGGTAGGATAGAGGAATAATGTGAAATTAAATTGCTACTATTCTGCAACTATATTTTATGTGGGCTTTAGATCTTTTTAGTAGACTATATTTTGAAGAGAGGTTTTAGGCTTTTGAATAACTTCATAGAAAGTACAGAGTTTCCTTATTCTCCCTTCTTTCCCCCAATTCCACTACTGTCGTCATCTTAAACTATTATGGTATATAATGATACTGATGAAATATTGATACATTATTATAACTGAAGGGTTCACACTTTGTGTTGTACCGTTCTGAAATTTAACAAAGGGATAACATCTTGTGCCCATCACTACAGTGTCACAGAGAATAGTTTAAATAGGCTTTAAATTTGCCTTGTGCTCCACCCATTCATTCCTCTGCCCTTCCCCAGAGTCCCTGGTAACCACTGCTTTTTACCCTGTCTCTACCATCTTCTTTTTCTCAGAATGTTATATAGTTGGAATCATATAGTATGCAGCCTTTTTAGACTGACTTATTTTACTTTGAAATATGTGTTTAAGTTTCATTCATGTGTTTTTGTGGCTTACTAGTTCATTTCTTTTTATCGCTGAATAATATTCCATTAAGTGTCTACGCCACAGTTTGTTTATCCACTCACCTATTGAAGAACATCTTGGTTGCTTCCAAGTTTTGAAAACTATGATTAAAGCTGCTATAAACATCCAGGAGCAGGTTTTTGTGTAGGCTTAAGTTTCCAACTCATTTGGGTAAATACCAAGGAGCATGATAGTTGGATCATATGTTATGTCTAGGTTTAGTTTTTTTAAAAAACTGCAGACTATTTTCCAAAGAGACTGGTCTATTTCATATTCCCACCAACAAGCAATGAGCATTCCTGTTGCTCTACATCCTTGCCAGCATTTGGTAACATTAGTGTTTTGGATCTCAAGCATGCTAATAGGTATGCAGTCAGCTTTATAATTTTGTAGGTATGTTATGGATGGGCCAAAAAAAATGTATCCAAGAAAAGGTAACAAGAGGTTCTGCTTTTCTGTTGAAGTGATGAGGAAATGTGTTGAAACTAAAGATAGTTTGTATGCTAAAAAGATTTTTACATTTACTTAAAATTTAAAAGTGTATTAACATACTTTGCTTGTACAGCTTTCTAGGGCATATGCATATTTGCATGCACACATAAACTGGCAATCATCTCTACCTTGCCATCCTTCCTCCCATGTTTTAGAGTCTACTGGCTCTGCTTCTCCTTTCACTATCCATTTTTACATTGGTATCAATGCTTCATTTTGTAAATACTTAAGCATAAGTCACTGTTGGTAGCTGTAAATTGTTAACAATTTTAAGTAGTAGAACACTTTTCTGTCTTGAAGTAGAAATATATTCTGAAACATTGGAGATTTTCCTGGAAGATTTAATAGTCTCTATAATGTTGTCGGGCAATCACTGAGCTATGAATCAGCTGATTTCAGCTTGTTTTTTTTTTTTTTTTGGGTCACCCAGTAATCATGGTAGTATGGTTCAACTGACAACCTGACAAACATTAATTTATGTGTAAAATTTTTTTTTTACTTTTTCTTTCCATTTTACTGTGAAGCTGTTATAATAATACTGAAAATAATGATAACAGTAAGTACTTAACTGTGTTGCGTACTTGAAGCTATGCCAACAATTTGAAAATCACAAAGCACTATGTAAAAGACAAAGTCATAGCGTGGCAATCTTTACCACAGTTTACAATTTGGCAGGGAAGCATCAAACCAAGTACATCACAATTTGATCTGTGCTAGAGATGAAGAACGACAATTTCCTGTGGTGTGCTAAGGGGGAACAGAGCAATGTTATGGTCTTTGTACCATTTTTGGGACATTAATTCTGTGTAGTCAGCACATCGCTAAGGCATGAATTTCATTACTCTCACTTCATAAGGATGATGATTCTAGCTGAATAATGAAGCAGGTTTTTCATGGTCACATGAAGATATCATAATTCCATTCACAGAAAATTGGAAAAGACTATGTCATGTATCCTTAATTGTAGGAACCATTTCTAAAATTTAGATTTTCAGGAATCCAACAATACTGCACACAACCCATTACCATATAGCTTACTGATGGTCCTAAAATATGGGATCCCTTTGCATGGAGACACATACAGGCAGGATTCCTATTTACTAAGAATCTGTTGTACACATTGGCTCAGGGCTCATATTGCTGTTTTTATTTAATTCATTTCTTATTGAAAAAAAACACAACAACCTCATTCTCTTTGTGACTTTCAGAACCAAGTAAGATTGCAGAGAATATTGAGACAAATCTGTGGCAGATTTAGTGTCCTCTCTGTCTCATCTTTGTGATTGCCCAGAAGTTAAGAGGCTTGGAATGATTCCAGGTTGATAAGGAGAAAAAAGACATTGACCTAAGTATCTGGAGTCTAAAATAATCTGAGAATCTATTCCTTTAGCTTTACTTGGACTTAAAATGAAAATGAAGCAGGAAAGAAGAGTCAGAATAACTGCTACATAGAGATGCGATACTCCTTTCTCCTGAGACCTCAGAACATTTCTTATTCATTCTTGTATCTTAGAAGTTATGTAGTGGATGGCGCTGCACAGCTCATTAAATATTTGTTGATACTACAAGTGGAGGAAGGTTTGTAATTCTCATAGGACCTAACAGAATGATTGTAGACTCACTAAAGATCTGGTTTTGACTATAAGGTTGCTTTTAGATAGTTTTGCTATTAGAGCTTTTATTGGATGTTATCTAGAGCTCACCTTCAATTCTTATTCCAAATACTACATTTAAAAAGAATGAAAACTAAAAATATAAGTGCATTTCTCACTTAGATTACAAGGGACCGGAAATGGACAAATAAAAGATGGCAAGTTTAGTCTCTATGCAATAGTAGGTCCTGCGAAAAGTACTCATTATCAGCTTGTGTGAAATCCAACAATGGTGTTAGAAACACGGTACCCTAGAAGCATTCATAGCAACCATGCACAATACAATATTGTATTAATTTATTTCACAGCGACATAAGTTAGAAAACAATGTATCTGCAACAGGAGAAAACTCCAGTGCCATTTTACCTAGAGATCCCATTAATTTTTTGTTTGTTTGCTTGTTTGAGAGGCAGAAAGAAAGAAAGAAACATCCTATCCCCACAGTGGCTGGGGCTGGGCCAGGGCAGAACAAGGAGCCAGTACTGCAACTCAGGTCTCCTATGCAGGCGGCAGGGACTCAATTACTTGAGCCATCACTACTGCTTCTCAGGCTGTAAATTAACAGGAAACTAGAAACAGGAGAGGACCTGGGACTCAAATGATGTGAGATGAAAGTGTCTCAACTGGTAGGCCAAACATGCACTCCCATTTCAAGTACTTTAAAACATATTCCCTAAAGTAATAAGTTAATTCTAAAAAAATCTAATAAACTAATATTCTGGAAAGGAAGATGTAGAAAATGTATTTAAAAAGTCATATTCAGAATTGAGAGAGCTGCTCATAGAAACTAACATAAAAAGCAGGTTGAAAATCAATTTGAGCAAGTAAAATGTAGAATATAATGAAAGGAAAATGGAAACATACATAAAAAACACTAGATAAATACACATTTTCAAAAGCCCATTTTATGAGACTTTTAAAATTAACTTCCAAAGAAGAATGATGGCAGCAAAAGCCTTGTACATGTCTGGTTGATGCAGCTTCAGTTGAAAGTTTGGATAAAGACATGTGTTTGGCCTAGCAATTAAGACACCCACAGAACATACAAGAGTGCCTAGGTTCAAGTCCTGGCTCCGCTTCAAATTCTAGCTTGCAAGGCTGCTGCTGACTAGCAGGTAGGTGGTGGCTCAAATAATTAGGTTCCTGTCACCTTGGTGGCCATGAATGAGTTCCTGGACCATTGGTCCCCTGACTGGTACAGGCATCTGGGGAGTGAATCAGCAGATGGAAACTTCCTTCTATCTGTCTCTCTGCCTCACAAATTTAAACCTAAGTCATTATAAAAAATAAGTTCAGATCTAGGACAACTGAAAATTTGGGACAAATATAAACCTATACAAAATTTGACCTGTGGACTCATATAACCAGTTTATAATATTTTTAATATGGTAGAAAGTATTTGTCTAAGCAAATACTAAACTTATCTAGGAAGGAAAAAAAAAAGAAGATGGTGACCATTACCACAAAGCAGAATGGGCAGTGCACAGCAGATGGTTCTACAAGTTTTCTAATTTTACTGTCACAGCTAGAAGAGGTGCAAGAACAGGACATGAAAAGAGCTGTGGCCCTCCAGCCAGCTCACTCACAGAATTTTCGTTGGCATCTAGATATGGAGGCTATATTTTGGATTAAGAAAAAGTAAATAAAAAAGAAAGTAAATATTTGCAAAATTTGCATTCATTGTGAAGCTAGTGATCCCTACATCCAATATGATTGTAGGAGCAGGAAATGTTAAACTAAAATTATTTCCACCAGATCAAATATTATAGTAGGCAAAATTTATCTGTCATTTTCAGTAGACTCATGGTTTATCATAAAGATCAGCCACATGCAGTGATACCTCTGAAATTAGAATTTTCTAGCTAAGGTAGGATAGCCTGCAGATAAAAAAGAAGTTACAAAGCCTTTGTTAGGGTTTGAGGGTCTTCAAAGGCTCATGTGTTAAAATGTAATCCCCACTGGGAGGGATTAAGAGGGTGGAAACTTAATCTGACTGTGGTGTTTAAAGGTGGGGTCACTGGGAAGTGATTAGTATTGGATAAGGTCATCAGGGTGTAGCCCCTATGATGGGCTTCTGGGGTAAGGGATGGGGAGAGTGAGAGAGAACAAAACACAAACATACACACACACTTCCCATGTCTTGCCATGTGATGCCCTACACCACCTCAGGGCTCTGCCAGCAAGAAGGACTTCACCACATGCAGATGGAGCCTCTCAGCCTTGGACATGAGCCAAACTATACCCTTTTTCTTTATAAAATATCCAGACTTGGATATTTCAGTATAATAATGATAAGCAGGCTACACAGCCTACCTCTTGCATCTTGACCAATATTCAGAGATGACTACTCAGTACCAAAAAAGTAAATTAGTTTTTAACATTTTCCTCTGTTCCTAATGAAGTCTTTTTTGCTAAAATATTCCCAAGAAATAAATAAAGGAGCCTGATGTTTCAGCCAGTGCCTCCAAACTGATGAGTCCAGGCAGTGACAAATGACACTCTATTCTTCCATGTGCAACCTCTCTCCCCCTCTCAGCTTCTGCAATGGAACACTGCTACATCACTGCAGGGGAGATGCACATTTCATAGCTGTCATCCTGGCATAAAAGGCAAAGAGAGCGGAAGCTCCTCTTCCAATGTGCCTAAATATTTAATTTATTATTTATGTTCCAATTACCATGAGAAGACAGTGAGTATGTCTGGGTATGAAACGTGGGAAGGTGTCTTGCACCTACTATGTTTTTCAAAAGAAACATAGTAGAGAGGCAGGAGCAAAGGACCAACGCTGTCAAGAGCAATCGGAAGCTCCCTGCCTTTTTATTCCTAATCTTCTTTCTGGCATCTTAAGCTCACCAACTGTGTAATGTTGGATCCATGTGGCTCTGCCCATCTGTCCAACAGACATTCTAAGTCATGCGGTTTACTAAGAAAATATTTAACAAAATATGAATAATGTATACTTAAAAGCAGTTTTTAACCTCTAAGATTTGTGTCATGAGTGAACTACATTGCTCTTAAGGAGAGGATTAATTTGATATATCCATGTTCAGTAACTACAGTCATTATAAAGAAAGAATTTTTCATTAAAGTATAAAAGATACTGTTAAATTCAATAGAGGAGGCTCACATTCCATGATATACTAAATCTCTAATATGTAGTAAAACCATATGGAAATCTGAAATAGAAAATATCATTGCTATTTTACACATTCATCCAATTTGTATTTTTAAAATTAAGATCAAGAATTCTGAATCATTTTCTTTTTGAAGAAAAATAATATGTCATTTACCTTTTCTCTTAGAAGGTAGCAGCCAACCTTTAATAATAACCTTTTTCCATGTGTTCACTAGCTGTTATAAAGGTGCTTGTAGGGTCAAAGAACTAAGAGGCGAACCACATAGCTGAAGGGTAGTGCACAAGAGATAGGGGATGAGGGTTAGGCGAATGCAGGGCTGTTCAACCATAGTGAGCATTTGGAGTTCATTCTCTTCATGATAGGTGGCCACTGGATCTTTGAGAGCAGGGTGGGGAAGAACCAGATTAGCTAGAATGTAGATATGTCGCACAGACTCTTGAAGAGGCTAGGGAAGGAGTCTAGGTGGGAAATGATGGCCTGGCCCAGGAGGGTAGCAGAGGAGAAAGGAGGTGTGGTAAGATTAGAGCTATGCTGAGAAATACAGGTAATGTGATTAGCTGAAGGGGAACGTGAAGGGCATGAAAGGAAAAGAATCAAGAACATGCATGGTATATGTGCAAATGCTACCAGTTCAAAGCAAGATGGAATTACTATTTGTTTTAACAGTTAGGGAAGACTTTTTGGAGTTTTGGTGGTTTGAGCTAAATTTCTTTTTTTTCCTTAATTTTATTTTATTATTTTATTCAGTAAATATAAATTCCAAAGTACAGTTTATGGATTACAATGGCTTTCCACCCCCATAATTTCCCTCCCACTCACACCCCTCCCATCTTCCACTCCCTCTCCCATTCCATTCACATCAAGATTCATTTTCAATTCTCTTTATATACAGAACATTGATTTAGTACATATTAAGTAAAGATTTTATCAGTTTGCACCCTCACAGAAACACAAAGTGTGAAATACTGTTTCAGTACTAGTTATAGCATTACTTCACATTGGACAACACATTAAGGACAGATCACACATGAGAAGTAAGTACACAGTGACTCCTGTTGTTGACTTAACAATTTGACACTCTTATTTATGGCGTCAGTAATCTCCCTAGGCTCTAGTCATGAGTTGCCAAGGCTATGGAAGCCTTTTGAGTTCGCCGACTTTGATCTTATTCCGACAGGGTCATAGTCAGAGTGGAAGTTCTCTCCTCCCTTCAGAGAAAGGTACCTCCTTCTTTGATGGCCCCGTTCTTTCCACTGGGATCTCACTCGCAGAGATCTTTCATTTAGGTCTTCTTTTTTTTTTTTCCAGAGTGTATTGGCTTTCCATGCCTAAAATACTCTCATGGGCTCTTCAGCCATAACCGAATGCCTTAAGAGCTGATTCTGAGGCCAGAGTGCTATTTAGGACATCTGCCATTCTGAGTCTGCTGTGTATCTCGCTTCCCATAATGGATCGTTCTCTCCCTTTTTGATTCTATCAGTTAGTATTTGAGCTAAATTTCTTAGCACAGATAAAATTCTGACAGGAGACAAAAGTCTTCTCAAAGGTAAAACAGAGTCAAAAGTCACATATTGTATCATTAGGTAACTGGCAAGTATTTTGAAGACACTTCTCTACCTGGATTAAGGAATTTTATTCAGTAATTGGGAGATGCATGATTGAAAAGAAAGAGAGGTAAGATAAACAGGGACTTGAATAACAGGATTAGTCCTTAGGCCTTGATTCTACAGATAGCGAAAAGCCACTGGCTAATTTTATGGAACTAATATGCCTGCTAATGTCCAAATTTCCAGCACAATATATTAAAAGAAATAATTGCCAAGATTCCAAGGATAGAGACCAACATAGACATATTTATAAAATGATCACTCTGTACCAGATATTTTAAATTTGTTGACATGTTTGCACTTGGGTTTGCTGATAAAAGTTACACTTGTGTTAGATTTTTAAGCAGTTTCCAGATACATGTACTTTTTTTTTTATTTTATTTTATTATTTTATAGGCAGAGTGGACAGTGAGAGAGAGACAGAAAGAAAAGTCTTCCTTTTTCTGTTGGTTCACCCCGCAATGGCCGCTGTGGCCGGCGTGCTGCGGCCAGTGCATCGCACTGATCCGAAGCCGGGAGCCAGGTGCTTCTCCTGGTCTCCCATGCGGGTGCAGGGCCCAAGCATTTGGGTCATCCTCCACTGCACTCCTGGGCCACAGCAGAGAGCTGAACTGGAAGAGGAGCAACCGGGACAGAATCCGGCACCCCGACCAGGACTAGAACCTGGGGTGCCAGCACCACAGGCAGAGGATTAGCCTAGTGAGCCACAGTGCCGGTCTAGATACACGTACTCTTGAAATTTATAGAATGTATTGGACCTTCTGGGAAATGTTTTTGAAAGTTGTTATCTAACAGCTAAACTTGTTTGCTAAGTTTTCATTTGATATTGTTGTTGTCAGTAAGTGTCCTGGGAAGCCTGACTTGTTCCATCATTTGTCTGTATTCTCTTCAACAAGGGAAATGAATCTATTCTGAAGGACTCTCCAGGATGCACAATTTGATCTTAGACCTTATAAAGGGGATAGCTAACATTTTTCTGTAATAATAGCATAGCTAGGATGAGAGCTTAAATTACTATTTCATAGCTAGATTTACTTTGCCATGGGCACAGTAAAGAGGCAAGAACTCCCTTTCAGACCAAATGAAGGGAGAGAAAGTTTTAAAGTGAGGACATAGCTTTTCTCATGGGCATTGTCTACCTCAAAGAAAAACCAGTCTCAGAACATGCCTGTCACCATACATTTCTAGTTCAGGCCTCCAAAGATTAGGGACAGAGTACCCCCATGGTTTGCATCCTCTAGAAGTTTTCCTATGGTCTATTTTAACAAAAACCAGGAGGAAGAGGAAGCTAAGCAACAAAAGAAATGTAAAGATAGGTGGCAGGCCAATTAGTGGCTGCTTTTTACAGTGATCTTCCATCAAGGAGACCCAACAGGCCAGTCCACCACAAATGGCATTGGTTTTCGATGTAGAAAGGGCAGCAGATGGACACAGAAGGCAACTTTTGAAGAGCCCTGACCATTCTGCCAGCCAAGACCTCGGTCACTGGAAACAGAACTGCCTTGGGCATTGGAGGACTCCTGGGTCAGAACTGCAGACCTTGTTGGCCCCAAGCTAAAAAGCCCTTAACTTTGCTCATCTTCCAAAGTAACTACTGCTACTGAGGGGACGGCCAAGTAGGGTCAGTAACATTGCAGGAATAACTGTAAATTTCCTGTTAGAGATGCTACCTGCCTTTAGCTTGCCAGCTCTCCTCCCAGGCCAGCTAGACAATGGAATTCAACAGAGTGCTATCAGTAAGGAGGTTCACACCTCCCATATGATGTCTTGTCTAGTACCCCATGTGAAAAGATAGGTCTGCACTCATATCTGGCCAGGTCCTTAGCCCACCTGACTGTTACAGGTCCCTCCTGTCAGTTTCTATCTGCCTCTCAATGGGAAAATTTGCTCATGGTTTAGATAACACCTTTCATAGGTTCTCTACTAATGACTCCGTCCTTAGTTTTAGACTCTATGAGTTTAAACTGCTTGTTAGGTTCATTTTCTCCAGACTTGAAACAGTGAAATTCTAGGTGGCCATGCACATTGAAACCTCGGATGGAAGCAGTTTCTGCAAGCTGGCACGGTCATCCCCTTTGAGAATCCACCTCCTGCTGAGAAACCACCTGGTGGAACTGTCTTGCCTCCCTTTCTCAACGATGCCCCTTTCCAGCATGAAGCAGCCAGAGTGATCATCGCCAATCCCCCTAACAGATGTTAGGGTGCATTCTTGTTGAGGGGGGTGGAATTTGAGCAGTCAAATGGGTTAATAGGCAGTCTAGAAATTGAGGGTGGAAAATGCCCCCCCCAAAATTATCCTTATCAAGGTCAGAAGTTCCTGCTTGCCCACTCCTTGAGAGCTCCCAATCTTATCAACAGAATAGCAAAGGAGTCATGACTCCATTCTTCTGAGCTCCCAGTTTATTGTGAAAACAAATTAGGTATCCCACCCTCCCCTCCTGATGGCTCTTTTGTTTTATCATGAGCAAGCCAGACAGGATGAAGGATTGTAAATCAGGTATTTTATGGGGTTTGTCCTCACCTATTGATTGACAGTTTTATACTTTAAAACCCCACTACCACCAGCCCCTTTGGTTTTTTTCCTCTCTTGGAAGTCCCCCTCCATGCTGCTGTGGCTAGAGGTCTTTGACTCTAATAAATCTTTTTAAATCTCAACAAATAAAATAAAATAAATGATCAAATTCTGAGAAGGCAGTGGATTTCTGAAGAAAATGATATCATAAATTTCATCATATCAACCAACACACACATGCTATATACACACATGCAACATTGAACTACCAGCCATAACATCAACCAGTATGAAAAAAAAAAAAATAAGTGTTCTGCAGTTTATTTTTATAAAGGTGTCAATTAGACTGTAAAAAGAAAGGGGGATGTATGAAAGAGAGAAGCAATTTCATTCTCCTAAAATAAAAGGAAAATGCAAATATCCATTAGCAATAAAAAATACACTTTGGTTTTCCTCAAATAATTTTAGGATATTTATCACATGAAAAAATAGGCACTTTAGTGAGTTTTTCCCTTAAAGCCTTCACTTTTTTTATACATACTTGACTATGCTTTTTAAATCTAAAAACCTCAGCAGTTAAAGTCTTCATTTGGGATACCCACATCCCAGGTTGGAGTGCCTATTTGAGTGCCTATTTTGACTATTGGCTGTTGCAGGCATTTGAGTAGTGAACCAGCAGATAGAAGAGAGATCTCTCTCTTTCTCTCTCTCCCTGTCTCTGTCTCCCCCTCTTTGTTTCACTGCCTTTCAAACAAAATTTTAAAAATATGAAATACTGATTTCTATTTACATTTGAATTCTATTCCCAAATATATTTTAGTACTTTAATCCTTCTTACACTTCATTAATGTTTTAGACCCCAAAATACAACTTATTTTAAAGTGTGAATCTGAATATTTGGTATGACCAGATTTTCTTATTACAAGGAACAAAAAGTATACTAACATGAAGACACTGAAAAGTTATAATGGAGGGATTAAAGAATAAAAATGCTGCCCTCAGTCTATGGTCATATGTAACATAAATCTATACACTATGAATGGGGTTATCAAACCACAGCAGAAATAAGCTACAGTGAAATGCGTATCATTTATACGTAGCATGAATCAACATACAGGGGCCAAATGAATGGGTGGATAAATGAAAAAGTGAATGGATGAACAGCCAGTACTCAAGCAGTACTTTTAAGTGTCTAGGAAGTTAAGCTGACTGATCTGAATCAGTTGAATGAATGCAAGAGGGATCTGGGACACAAAGAAGGGAAATCAGCATCTTTAAGTTCTAACAGTGACAAAAGCAGAATTTCAGTCATACAAATTTTGAACAGCATGGACTATTATAAATAACATTTATTATGCTTTTGTTATGAATCTACTAGAGAAAATTTAGAGAATTTACTAGAGAAAATATAAGAAAAGCAAGACAACAAAATGACTATAATCTATGACCCAGAAAAAGTCACTTGGTTGCAATGTTTCTCAAGGACAATATGGGAGGCATTGCTGTGGTTGTTGCAATGCCTGGGGAGCACTGCTGGCACTTAACAAGTGACACCCAGGGCTTCTGTGAGGGCTAGCTGACATTCTGGCACCGCAGGTAAAGAGGCCACCAGTGATGTTGGTAACCTATGTGGATGCTGGTTTGTGTCCTGGCTACTCCACTTTCCATCTACAACACTATTTTTAACATCAACATTTTAATGACTGTTCACCACACCATTATATGCGACAACCATGACACATATAACAAAGTCCCTATGGACACTTCTAGCATTTTTCCTATTGCATACTATAATTAGTGCTATGATAAACAGCCTTATATTTAAGCTTATGATAATTTGAAATCTTAGACACGAACTTGTTGGGTCAAAGAGCATGCATAATTCCAAGGCTTTTAGTATGGTTTTCCAGTGTGTCCTCCAGAGTCACCTGTATCCATTCATCCCTTGGCTCTAGTGTTGGTGATTGGTGGGCATCTCTAAGTTAAGTTGCTGAAAATGTAAAACACCAACTGAAGGCAGTCCCTGGGAATGGGCTGGCCCTTTCTGCACCTCTCACCCAGAAGGATAACAAGTCCACAGCTGAAAACCTTATAACTGTATTCCAATCCTAAGTGCCAGAAAGAGAAGATGTTTTCAGGGAGAGACATTTGAAGCATTAGCAGAACAGCAGAGTTTGTTTTCTGCCTTTGTCCTTGCTGTGTGGACGCAAGTGGTGACTCATGAGGTCTGGTGTTGTCTAGAAGCAGCAGTGACCTGCCTCTTACTCCCCAGTAGGATGCAGCTGAGGAGGAAGACCTGCGGAGCCTTCACAGCACTGACTAGGAGCCAACAACCACACAGACATGCTGGTGATGGACCAGGTTTCTGCTCACACCTGTGCCCCTGGTTCCTGAGACCTGACCCGGGAGTTCTAAGGGTCCCAAGATTTCCCATGGGCTTAGATCAGGTGTTGGAAAGCAATGCAGGCAGGGCCTGGCTGGCTGAAGTGTGGAGGACAGGGCCAGTGACTGATAAGAGAGCATGACTCCTGTTATGAGGAAGGAATCAGCCAGGCACATTTATCCCCTAGAATGGACCCCATCATAGTGCCACCCAAGACATTAGGGGCTGCGCAGTAGTGTGCAGTAGAAAGTAGAACCCATCGACAGCATGGATACCCCTGTTCTTACCCTTATTCCCCTGATCCTTTGTAGGAGATCAGCACACTTTGAAGTGAATTTGGGGAGAGGGGGTTCTAAATTCCAATGGGAGGAGGTTTTTCCTCTCCTTGAACTGCTCCCATTCTAGGAAGTTCTGGCACAGAACATTAACTGGAAGGAAAACTCTGCTCTCAGGAGAGAGAAAGGGGCTGGGAAGACACAGCTGCAGTCCTCACCTGCCCCGACCGAGGTCATCACAGATCTCTGTGAAAAGCCTCATAGGAATGAATAGGGTCATTTCTTCGGTCTTAACCTGAAGAATCTTACAGAAAATGGCTAAGAGAGAAGGCATTCTGATATGGGATGCTGAGAGTTGACCATCTTTCTCCAGGTCTTCCATCCAGGATCTAAAACCAGCCAGCATTTTATATAGGAGGAAAGGAGAGTGGAGGGGATAGTTTTCATTAAACTGGGCATCACAAATCTGTGTGCCAGGGAGCATCTAGAACTCCTCTATGGGGGATGTGGGACATCAAAGAGGCATGGGGAAATGCAGAACCTACACCCCTAACAGATACCATAGGGACCCTGAGACTATCTTTAGTTTAAAAGAGAAATATTTTAACTTTGTTTACTCCAATGCTTCCCAAATTACTTGAGCACAGAATCCCCTTTTAACCACACCATGTGTGTATTGGTCAATGAAACCACGTGACTTTGGGGGAAATCTGAGGAAAAGTAGTAACAGTGTGACTTCAAGTTATTTAGCTTAATAAAGGGGCATATTTGGTGAAGCTACTTCTCTGTTACACAATTTACTTATTTAATCATCAAACTGTAAACAAATATGAAAAAGGTCTGCTGTAATCATCTACTATGTCTAACTCATTTCAGAGAAAAGTGATAGCTTTTCTTAGCAAAATGCTGGAACTATACAGTGCATTACAGGTTACTGTTTATCTCTTGTCTGCATTACCTCATTACATTCACACTGCAATCCTGTGCAGTTGGCTGACCACTCAGAGATGAATAGCTTCAGTTTAAAAGGTTAAATGAGTTGCCAAGGGTCTAGCAGGGCATAATTGAATAAACTGGACTGAAATTCAGACTACTAAACACACATTTAAAACATTCTGAACTCACTGAATTCAACAATGCTATTTCACAGCTGGAAAAACTCTTGCTCAGGGCTGGCGCTGTGGCACAGATTAATCTTCTGCCTGCGGCGATATGATCCCACATGGGCGCTGGTTCTAGTCCTGGCTGCTTCTCTTCCAATCCAGCTCTCTGCTGTGGCCTGGGAAGGCAGCGGAAGATGACCCCAAATGCTTGGGCCCCTGCACCCGTGTGGGAGACTCGGAAGAATCTCCTGGCTCCAGATCAGCCCAGCTGTAGTTGATGTAACCACTTGGGGAGTGAACCAGTAAGTGGATGGCAGACCTCTGTCTCTGTCTCCCACTCTCACTGTCTGTAACTCTACCTGTCAAGTAAATAAATTAAAAACTAAAAACTAAATAAATAAAAACTAAAAAAAAGAAAGAAAGCACTTGCTCAGAGAGATGGGACAATGCATTCAGCACAAGACAAGGCTGACTCCAGGATCCCTGACTGAAAGCTCATGCCCTCTACACCAAGCTGTGATTTCCCTGTGCACAACCAGATCTAATGATGCAGGTGAATCAGGGACCCAGTACACCTGGCAAAGCCAACTGGCCATCACTGTTACACAGGAGACATGGAGCAAATCAGAACAATTGTGAATGGCCTTCGTTTTGAACTCCAGAGCAAGCTAGTTTCCCTTTGCAAGAACAATTTGGGTGTATTGCTACTGTAATAACAGTTGTTAGTATTGTGTAGTGATTATTTTTTAAAGATGCCTGCTTTACAAATGTTAAATTTAACGTTAAGGTAAAATATTATCCTCTTCTTTATTCATTTATTCATTTAGTCGATTTTTTTTTTTTACAGGCAGAGTTAGACAGTGAGAGAGAGAGAGACAGAGAGAAAGGTATTCCTTCCGTTGGTTCACCCCCAAATGGCCACCATAGCCAGCATGCGGCGCCAATCAGAAGCCAGGAGCCAGGTGTTTCCTCCCCGTCTCCCATGCGGGTGTAGGGCCCAAGGACTTGGGCCATCCTCCACTGCCTTCCCGGGCCACAGCAGAGAGCTGGACTGGAAGAGAAGCAACCAGGACAGAACCGGTGCCCCAACCAGGACTAGAACCTGGGGTACGGGTGCCACAGGCGGAGGATTAGCCTAGTGAGCTGCGGCGCTGGCCCATTTTGTCAATCATTCATGTATTCAACAAATATAATCTGTGTCTTATTGTTCTTTATATACACTGTATATACAATGGCTGTAATAAAAATTAAAGACTACTTTTGGAATTTTTATAACTATCTGTTTAGTGATTCCAAACTTGTAGAGAGAGACAATTATATTTTAACTTACGAATCCAAAGTTAGGTAAAGATTTTCATAAAGTTCCTTATAAAAGAATTACCTCATATTTAAATTGACAAAGTATTAATTTTCTTTTTGTAGAAAAACAATTAGGCTGATGAGATGTAACATCTAACTGTAGCTCCTGTAATTATATATTTGCATGCAAAACACAACTGGCATCTTATTTACCTTATTTCTGTTCCTTGACTCTCAGGTAAATATATTTTGTTCTAGATTTTTGTGTACTTTGAATATTTTGAGAACCATAGGACTTTTTTCAATATTTTCTCTTGATAAAGCAAACAGTACCATGACTGTCTCCCTGCAAATTAAAAAAAAAAACTAAAACCTGTATTTGAAGGGACAAAAATATCAATGTTTTCTTACTTTTTATTCACAATCATGTGATTAGCATTGAAAGTTGGGGTGATATTACTATATATGATAATATATAAACAGATCTTATTTTCTTTATACCTGTCACCTAAACATATAAAGGATATTTTTCAGGCTCGAATTACAAAGTAGAAATATGGATCAGTTTGTAATAGAGGTAGGAAACAAAACAAATCTGAATTATATAGAATGAATTAGTCTAGAAATTTAATGTAACAACTATAATTAATAATATTATATTGTGCACCAGCACTGTGGCTCACTTGGTTAATCCTCCGCCATCAGCATCACATATTGGCGCCAGATTCTAGTCCTGGTTGCTCCTCTTCCAGTCCAGCTCTCTGCTGTGGCCCGGGAGCGCAGTGGAGGATGGCCCAGGTGCCTGGCTCCTAGCTTTGGATCAGCGCAGCACCTGCGGTAGCGGCCATTTGAGGGGTGAACCAACAGAAGGAAGACCCTTCTCTTTCTCTCACTGTCTAACTCTGCCTGTCAAATTAAAAATAATAATAATAATAATAATAATGATAATATATTGTGTTCTGTTGACTTGCCTAGAGATTAGATTTTAGGTATTTTATTTTCAAAAGAAGAAAGAAAAAAGATTTAAAAAATTAATGTAAGCTTATGAGATGATGAAATGTTAATGTGCTTGACTCTGAGAATCACTTCACTGTATACAGATGTATCAAGATACATATATCAAAATACCACCTTAAACACATACAATAAAAAGTAAATTTTATAAACTACCTGTTTGAAACCATCCTATATATAATAGTATCTGATTAACATAATCAAAAATATCATGCCATATAATTTACATGTAGGGGGACATTAACAACAAATGTTGGCTCCTGCACATGAAGATGGGATCATAAAAGGGTCATCGTCACTCTCATATTGCATTCTGCAAATTTAATCTATGGTAAGCATTTATGAAGGAACAGCCAATTGCACAAATACAATTTAAATCTATTTGTTGCTGCCTTGAAGCTGTTCTATCACGTTCACCCTGTATCTCTCTAAGAAACAAAATTATCATCATGATTGGCTCTCTGAAAATGGAAATTCAGTCATGTCTGAATGTTGCTGTACATGCAGGTGATGAACCACTGCTCCTAGGATGTGGGTGCAAGTCCGCTTATGTTCCTATATCTAAGCAGCTACTGTCTCTCTGTGTGTGTAAGAAAGTTTAACTATCTACTGGCAAAGATACAATTGAAGATATAAAATTTATTGAGAATAATATTTGCTAAGTACATTATTGTATTTATTGAGAGGAGGGGTATCTCTCATCACTTTTATTTAAACTTTTATTTAATGAATATAAATTTCAAAAGTACAACTTTTGGATTATAGCATTTCTTCCCCCCATAACCACCCTCCCACCTGCAAACCATCCCATCTCCTACTTCCTCTCCCATCCCATTCTTCATAAGATTCATTTTAATTATCTTTATATACAGAAGATCAACTTAGTAAAGATTTCAACAGTTTGTACCCACACAGACACACAAAGTATAAAGTACTGTTTGAATACTAGTTTCACCGTTAATTCACATAGTACAACACATTAAGGACAGAGATCCTACATGGGTGTGTCTCATTTCTAACAGAAGTCTTTTTTTGCCCCCTTTAACTGTTTCAACTACTTAAAGTTCTCAGAGACCACCACTTTCTAGGATTAGACATGTCAGTCCACCTGCCTGGACTGCATGAGTCTTGAGGTCTGAAGCCATGCATGTGTGAGTGTTTCTCACAACTGAGTGTCTGGCACCCAGAGTAATCAGTAAAGCATTGCATATTATTGAATTTAACAAAAACCTAAGCGTCAGCACTTTTTTCTAACAACTTTCTGTATAATTACAGCGTACTTCCCACTTGGAATCTCACAAGATTAAGACTCATTGAGATTAATGATCCATCTATCACAAACCCAGTATTGTCAGGCACTAAGAGAAGCTGTGATGGATGCATTTCTAAGTAAGGACAGTTCGGGTACCATTAATAGAGTCTCATATGAGTACAAAAATTGATTTTTATATACCAGATTGCAAAGTGTTGCTGATTATGTCTCTTTGAAAGAAATCAATTAGTTGTTTAGATTTTTTTCTTTAATCACATTATGCTTGAAGTAAGATGACAATACTCTTAAAAGTACACTCAGTTCTCACTACAACTACAAATTAAGTAATTCATTGCTCCATAAACCTTTTAATTTATTGGCAATACACCTAACAGTCAAGCAGGTTATCATCTGAGGTCAAGCACAAAGATATAAATCAAACTTCTAATTACTGAGATTATTATATCAATCACTATTAAACATTTAAGAAGAAATTTTGCTATAAGTTAAAATATTGCACTAATCCTGCCACTTCTTATTATGGCTTTAATACAAACAATATTGAGATTATAACTGAATTCTGTGTGAGTCTTCAAATAAATCTCAAAGGTTTCCTCCATCGCATGGCTTGTTTGTGAATTCATTAGTAAAGCATTCAGCTGACAGCAGCACCTGCCATCTGATGAATCACTTCATCAGTGAGTCCATAACTCTCAAGTGTCAGGAGTAAAGTTGCATGAAGCTAAACACGACAACCCTGGTAAGTCACAGAAAATCAGTGGGAGGATGCTTAAACAACAGATCAGAAAGTCAAAGCAGATATTTTCAGCCCGCTTTTGTTATTCATCTAGCACACACTTAACTATCTGCTTATTAATTAAGGCAGGGAAATGGAATACATGCTTTTGGCCATTTAAAATAAAGATTCTGAAAGATGGTTTCAGATCTACTCTTCTGATTTTCCCAAAATGGCATGGTTTAGGAACTTCATTTTGATTCTGCAGAAGAATAAATAGCTCCACTGCAGCTGGATATTTGAAGTATCTAAAGTTATACATATTTCAAGTTTATTTCTTGCATGGAAACTATTAATTGCCATCTAGATAGATCAATACCAAAGTGCAGTAGAATAATGAAATCAATTACTGTATTATTTCTCAGGCAGCAGACTCATAGTTTTTTCAGAACTTTCAAACTCTAAAAATTAAAAAAAAAAAACCCTGAGGAACCTACTCTTCTAGAATATTCCAGATGGTATTAAAGAGAAGCCATTTGTTCAGCAAGGTTTTGTTTGAGCAACAGCTACACGCAAAGCACTGAGGTGATTAGCTCTACATCGCAAACACAGTAACACTACAGAACAACTCTCCTACTATCTATTTTGCTGCCTTTTTCTCCCCCTCAGTCTTCTTTTTTTTTTTTCTTAAATGATTATGTGCTTGAATGCTGGCTGCATTTATATTTACAATGGTTACATCATCTTGGTGAACTGACCACTTTATATGATATTATATATGATGTCAGGCTGAGTATCCCTTGTTCAACAAGCTTCAGATCAGAGGTGATTCAGACTTTGAATCTTTTCAGATTCTGAAAAAATTTGCATATACACAGTAAGATATCCTGGGGATGGGATCCAAGTCTAAACATGAAATTCACTTATGTTTTATTTATATTTTTAAGAACAGGTTTATTTTATTTACTTGAAAGGCAGAGTGACAGACAGAGAAGGAAATACAGAGACAGAAAGAGATCTTTCCATCTATTGGTTTAGTTCCCAAATGGCCACAACAGATGGCAGGGATAAAGCCAGGAGCCTGGCATTCCATCTAGGTCTCTTGGGTGGGTGGCAGGGGCCAAAGCACATGGTACATCTTCTTCTACTTTTCCAGGTGCATTAGCAGGGAGCTGGATCAAAAGTGAAACAGCCGGGACTTGAACTAGCTCTCTGAAATGGGATGCCAATGTAGACAGCCACAGCTTAACCCACTGCACCCTCAGGTATGTACACTTCATACACAGCCTGAGGGTAGTTTTAAATCACCTGTTTGTGCCTGCATTTTGACTGTGACCTGTCAAATGAGACAAGGTGTGGAATTTCTCATTTGTGGCATCATGCATTTTGTGGCATGCAAATGATAACAGAGATACTCACAGAGTATCTTGATAACTTGATAACAGAGATACACAAAGAGTCATGTATTACATTATATATAACTTTCTTTGTCTCTTGTGATAGTTTTGGACTTGGAGTCTGTTTTGTCTAATACAAGTATAGCCATCCCTGTTCTCCTTTTGTTACCATTTATATACAATATCTTTTTCTATCCCTTCACTTTCAGACTATGTGAACACTTAAAGCTCAACTGAATCTTTTCCAGGCACCATATAGTTGAATCTTGTTTTTTTTAATTGATTTGACCATTCTATATCGTTTTATCCATTAATTTGAAATATTAGACATTTTCTTTTTAAAAAATTTTATTCATTGATGTTTCTTCATTTGAAAGACACAGAGACAGAGAGAGAAACAGAAACAGAGTTTCCATACGCTGGTTTATTCCCTCAAACACCTTTGACAACTAGGCAGGGCTAGGCTTGAAGCCAGGAGACTGGAACTCATCTAGGTCTCCCACATGGGTTGCAAGGATATAAGTATTTGGGGCATCCTTTACTGCCTCCCAGGTGCACATCAGCAGGAGGCTGGAAGTGAAAGTGGATCCAGGCCTGAACCTCCACATGGGATAAGGATGTATCAAGTGTGTAACCACTGCACCAAATGCTCATTCTACTCTATTGCTTCTAATTAAGAAATTTAATTCATTTACATTTGAAGTAATTGTTAATTGGTAAGAACTTTCTACTGCTATCACCTGAGGATATCAAGGGATAAAGAAACAGCAGTTGACAAAATGTAACATTTTTCATATCAAAACTCTCAACAAATTAGGTGTGGAAAGAATATAGCTGAACATCATTTAAAAAATCCATCTAAGACAATTGACATCAATTAAACAGAAAAACTGAAAGTTTTTCCTCTAAAATCAGGAACAAGGCAGGAATGTCCACTCTTGTCACATCTATTCAACATAGAACTAGAAATCTGGAGCTGGCACTGTGGTGTAACGGGTAAAGCCCCCTCCTGCAATGCTGGTATCCCATATGGGCAATCGCTCAAATCCCAGCTGTCCCACTCTGATCTAGCTCTCTGCTGTTTCCTGGGAAAGCAGTGGAAAATGGCCCAAGCCTTTGGGCCCCTGCACTGGCATGGGAGACCTGGAAGAAGCTCCTGGCTCCTGGCTTCAGATCAGTGCAGCTCCGGCTGTTGCGGCCAATTAGGGAGTGAACCATCAGATGGAAGACCTCCTTCTCCCCTCTCCCCTCTCCTCTCTCTCTCTCCTTCTCTCTCTGTGTAACTTTGACTTTCAAATAAATAAATAAATCTGAAAAAGAAAAAAAGAACTGGAAATCCCAGTCAGAGCAATTCGCAAGAAAAAGAAATAAAACACACCTAAATTGCAGAGCAAGAAGTAAATGTGTCCATGTTCATCTCACATGAATAAAAACTCAAATTACTCCAGCAAAAATTTGTTAGATCTTATAAACAAATTCAGTAAGATTACTGGATACAAAAGGAACATACAAAAAACTATGGAATTTTTATAGACTAACAAAAAACTATCCACAATAAGAAATCAACAATCCAATTTACAATAGCATTAAACAATAATAAAGTTAATCAAGGATGTGGAAGATCTGTGCAATAAAACCTATAAAGCAGTGGTGAAAGAAACTGCAGAAGACATAAATGAATGGAAATGTATTCTGTGTTCATAGATCAGAAGAATCAAGATTGCCAAAATGTCCACACTATCCAAAACAATCTACAGATTCAATGCACTCCTTCTCAAAATTCCAGTGACATTTTCCTCATAAATAGAAAAAAAACAACCCTAAAAGTCATATGGAATCCAGAAGAGGCAAGCAAAAGACTCCAAATAGCACAAATAATCTTCAGCAACAACAACACAAGTATCATTATAGCTTATTTTTTTATATATAAAGCTTTTATTTAAAGAATATAAATTTCCAAAGTACAGGTTATGGATTACAATGGCTCCCTCACACACAACTTCCCTCCCTCAAGCTACCCTTATTAGCTGAACCCATCACACTGTCTTGTTTCAAAATATACTACAAAACTATGGTAATCAAAAGAGCATGTATGAACATAAAAACAGACCTATGGACCAATGAAACTGAATAGAGAATCCAGAAATAAATACACACACTTACAACTGATCTTAGACATAGATACAAGAACACAAAATGGGGGAAGGATAGCTTCTGCAATAAATGGTGTTCAGAAAACTAAGTATCTACAAGCAGAAAAATAAAATCAGACTCTTATTTCACAGAATATATCCAAATCTGAACACTGAATAAAGACATCTAACATCTGAAACTGTAAAATTAGATGAAAACAGAAAAAATCATCCTACCATTGGTCTGGGGAGTGATTTTTTGTACATGATAATAAAAGCACAGGTAAAAAGTGCCAAAAGAGAAAAATGGGATTGCACCAAACCAAACAGCTTGTGAACAGCAAAGAAAACAATCAGCAGAGTGATGACTCAACCCAGGGAATAGGAGAAAGTATCTGGAAACTACTGATGGGGTAAATATCTAAAACACATCATAAGAAACCCAAGCAACCCAATAGCAATAAAATAAGCTGATTAAAATATAATAATAATCATTAAAATATAATAATCAGCAATAAAATAATGCTGATTTTAAAATGGCTAAGGACCTGAATAGAGATTTCTTAAAATAAGACCTACAAAAGGCCAACAGGTAAATGAAAAATACAAACAAACAAACAAACAAAACCTCAATAATATTAATCATCAGGGAAATGCAAATCAAAATCACAAGGAGAGATTACCTTATACCTGTTAGCATAGCTGTTTTCAATAAGTCAGAAGATAAGAGAAGGCAAGATGTGGAGAAAAGAGAACCCTTGTTCTCTGTTGTAAGAATGCTGATACAGCTATTATGCAAAACAGCTTGGAGATTCCTCAAAAAATTAAAAATAGAACTACCTTATCATTAGCAATTCTACAATTAGGTCTGTATCTTAAGAAAACAAAATCGGGGCGGAGCCAAGATGGCGGAATAGTGAGGACGCGCACTAGCAGTCCGCAAAAAGATAGTTTAATAAAAACAGAGTTACTGTAGCCTCAGGAAAAATCTCACGGAAAAAAATGCAGTGGAAATTCTTCCGGACCCAGTGAATGAGACGCAGAGGACCTAGGGGAAAGTAAGTTTGCGAACGGCAAATCGTGCCTTAGTGGCACGGGAGCTGCCGGGAGGGACGGGAACCGGACGGAACACAGTCACCATTGGATTCGAGCGCTTAAACGGGAGCCGATACAGGGATCCCGAGACACTGGCGGGGGGAAGCAGACGCCACGGGGGAAACAGCACAATTGAGGCGAGCCCACACGGACACTAGCCTCTTTCGTTGCCCACCCTGCTAATTCTAGCTTGACTGAACGCAGTGGGACGGCGCGCGCCCGCCGGCTGAACCGGAAGCCGGGCGGAACACAGTCGCCATTGGAACTGAGCGCTTGAACGGGGGCCGATACAGGGATCCCGAGACACTGGCGGGGGGAAGCAGACCCCCCACGGGGGAAACAGCACAATTGAGGCGAGCCTGCACAGACACTAGTCTCTCTCGTCACCCACCCTGCTAATTCGAGCTAGATTAAACGCAGTGGGACAAGGCGCGCCCGCCCGCCCATCACTGAGGCAGACGGAACCAAAAACCCGAGGCTGTAGAAACCTGAAGGGGATCCAAAAACTGGGAACACACCGCGCACACAAACTCCGTTACCTTGACAACCCAGAGAAAGAGTGTGGGGAAAAAAAAAAATGCCAAATAAAAACAGATTCCGAGGGAGCAAGATCAAGGAAGACGCTATGATGACCCCAAACGGAAAAGACACCCCAAGTCAGGATTATGAAGATAATGAGATAGAAGAAATGCAAGAAGCAGATCTCAAAGAATTGATAAGAACATTAAGAAGTTCTCAAAAACAAATTCTTGAACTACAGAAATCCTTAATGGATAAGATAGAAAATCTCTCTCGCGAGAATGAAGTACTACGGAGAAATCAAAACGAAATGAAACAACTAGTAGAACAAGAAGCTACGATAGTGACAAAAAATCTGAATGAATTGAAGAATTCAATAGATCAAGTGACAAGCAATCTTGAGGGCCTTAAAACCAGAATGGGTGAAGCAGAAGAGAGAATATCGGACCTAGAAGACAGAGAACAGGAGAGGAAACAGTCAAACCAAAGACAAGAAGAGGAAATTAGAAAACTAAAAGATATCGTCGGGAATTTACAGGATACTATTAAAAAACCCAACATTCGGGTTCTAGGTGTTCCTGAAGGTATGGAGAGGGAGAAAGGATTAGAAGGCCTTTTTAGGGAGATACTAGCAGAAAACTTTCCAGGCTTGGAGAAAGACAGAGAAATCCTAATCCAGGAAGCTCATAGAACCCCTAATAAACATGACCAAAAGAGATCCTCTGCACGACATATTGTAATTAAACTCACCACAGTGAAGCAAAAAGAAAAGATCCTAAAATGTGCAAGAGAGAAACGTCAGATTACTCTCAGAGGATCTCCAATTAGACTTACAGCTGACTTCTCAACAGAAACCCTACAAGCTAGAAGGGAATGACGAGACATAGCCCAGGTACTTAGAGAGAAAAACTGCCAGCCCAGAATATTATACCCTGCAAAGCTCTCGTTTGTGAATGAAGGTGAAATAAAGACCTTTCATAACAAACAAAAATTGAAAGAATTTGTTGCCACTCGTCCAGCCCTGCAAAAGATACTTAAAGACGTGTTACACACAGAAACACAGAAACACGACCATCAACATGAAAGAAGGTAAACGAAGGGAACCTCACGGCAAAAGATCACAGGGAATTCAAAGCATACATTAGAAAATATCTGGCAAATGGCAGGGCAAACTTACCACTTATCAATAGTCACATTGAACGTTAAAGGTCTAAACTGTCCTGTTAAAAGACAGAGATTGGCTGATTGGGTTAAGGAACAAAAACCATCTATTTGCTGTCTACAAGAAACACATCTTTCCAACGAAGATCCATACAGACTGAAAATAAAAGGATGGAACAAGATATACCACGCCAACAGAAATGAAAAAAGAGCGGGTGTAACCATCTTAATATCGGACTACATAAACTTTAACACAAAAACTGTTAAGAGAGACAAAGAGGGGCACTATATAATGATTAAGGGATCAATACTACAGGAAGATATAACAATTCTCAATGTATATGCACCTAATTACAGGCCACAGGTTTATTTAAAAAATTTGTTAAGAAACTTAAAGGGAGACTTAGACCCCAACACAATAGTACTGGGGGACTTCAATACTTCACTCACAGATATTGACAGATCGACAGGACAGAAGATCAACAAGGAGACAGTAGATTTAAACAACACTATAGCCCAAATGGATCTAACAGATATCTACAGAACTTTTCATCCTACAAGTAATGCATTCACATTCTTCTCAGCAGTACATGGAACCTACTCTAGGATTGATCACATATTAGGCCATAAAGCAAGACTCAGCAAATTCAAAAGAATTAGAATCATACCATGCAACTTCTCAGACCATGAGGGAGTGAAGTTGGAAATTAGCAACTCAGGAATCTCTAGAGCATATGCAAACACATGGAGATTGAACAACATGCTCCTGAATGAACAATGGGTCACTGAAGAAATCAAAAGAGAAATCAAAAATTTTCTGGAAGTAAATGAGGATAACAGCACAACATACCAAAACTTATGGGATACAGCAAAAGCAGTGTTAAGAGGAAAGTTTATATCAATAGGTGCCTACATCAAGAAACTGGAAAGGCACCAAATAGATGAGCTTTCAATGCATCTCAAGGATCTAGAAAATTTGCAGCAAACTAGACCCAAATCTAGTAGAAAAAGAGAAATAATCAAAATCAGAGAAGAAATCAACAGGATTGAATCCAAAAAAACATTACAAAAAATCAGCCAAACGAGGAGCTGGTTTTTTGAAAAAATAAACAAGATTGACACCCCATTGGCCCAACTAACTAAAAAAAGAAGAGAAAAGACCCAAATCAGTAAAATCAGAGATGAAAAAGGAAATATAACAACAGACACCACAGAAATCAAAAGAATCATCAGAAATTACTACAAGGACTTGTATGCCAGCAAACAGGGAAACCTATCAGAAATGGATAGATTCCTGGACACATGCAACCTACATAAATTGAACCAGGAAGACATAGAAAACCTAAACAGACCCATAAGTGAGTCAGAAATTGAATCAGTAATAAAGGCCCTCCCAACAAAGAAAAGCCCAGGACCAGATGGATTCACTGCTGAATTCTACCAGACATTTAAAGAAGAACTAACCCCAATTCTTCTCAAACTATTCAGAACAATCGAAAAAGAGGGAATTCTCCCAAATTCCTTCTATGAAGCCAGCATCACCTTAATTCCTAAGCCAGAAAAAGATGCAGCATTGAAAGAGAATTACAGACCAATATCCCTCATGAACATAGATGCAAAAATCCTCAACAAAATTCTGGCCAATAGACTGCAACAACACATCAGAAAGATCATCCACCCAGACCAAGTGGGATTCATCCCTGGTATGCAGGGATGGTTCAATATTCGCAAAACAATCAACGTGATACACCACATTAACAGACTGCAGAAGAAAAACCATATGATTATCTCACTAGACGCAGAGAAAGCATTCGATAAAATTCAACACCCTTTCATGATGAAAACCCTAAGCAAACTGGGTATAGAAGGCACATTCCTCAATACAATCAAAGCAATTTATGAAAAACCCACGGCCAATATCCTATTGAATGGGGAAAAGTTGGAAGCATTTCCACTGAGATCTGGTACCAGACAGGGATGCCCACTCTCACCACTGCTATTCAATATAGTGCTGGAAGTCTTAGCCAGAGCTATTAGGCAAGAAAAAGAAATTAAAGGGATACACGTTGGGAAGGAAGAACTCAAACTATCCCTCTTTGCAGACGACATGATTCTTTATTTAGGGGACCCAAAGAACTCTACTAAGAGACTATTGGAACTCATAGAAGAGTTTGGCAAAGGAGCAGGATATAAAATCAATGCACAAAAATCAACAGCCTTTGTATACACAGACAATGCCACGGCTGAGGAAGAACTGCTAAGATCAATCCCATTCACAATAGCTACAAAAACAATCAAATACCTTGGAATAAATTTAACTAAGGACATTAAAGATCTCTACAATGAAAATTACAAAACCTTAAAGAAAGAAATAGAAGAGGATACCAAAAAATGGAGAAATCTCCCATGCTCATGGATTGGAAGAATCAATATCATCAAAATGTCCATTCTCCCAAAAGCAATTTACAGATTCAACGCAATACCAATCAAGATACCGAGGACATTCTTCTCAGATCTGGAAAAAATGATGGTGAAATTCATATGGAGACACAGGAGACCTCGAATAGCTAAAGCAATCTTGTACAACAAAAACAAAGCCGGAGGCATAACAATACCAGATTTCAGGACATACTACAGGGCAGTTGTTATCAAAACAGCATGGTACTGGTACAGAAACAGATGGATAGACCAATGGAACAGAATAGAAACTCCAGAAATCAATCCAAACACCTACAGCCAACTTATATTTGATCAACGATCCAAAACCAGTCCCTGGAGTAAGGTCAGTCTGTTTAATAAATGGTGCTGGGAAAACTGGATTTCCACGTGCAGAACCATGAAGCAAGACCCCTACCTTTCACCTTACACAAAAATTCATTCAACATGGATTAAAAATTTAAACCTACGACCCGACACCATCAAATTACTGGAGAGCATAGGAGAAACCCTGCAAGACATAGGTACTGGCAAAGACTTCTTGGAAAAGACCCCAGAAGCACAGGCACTGAAAACCAAAATTAACTACTGGGATTGCATCAAATTGAAAAGTTTCTGTACTGCAAAAGAAACAGTCAGGAAAGTGAATAGGAAACCGACAGAATGGGAAAATATATTTGCTAACTATGCAACAAATAAAGGGTTGATAACCAGAATCTACAAAGAAATTAAGAAACTCCACAACATCAAAACAAACAACCCACTTAAGAGATGGGCCAAGGACCTCAACAGACATTTTTCCAAAGAGGAAATCCAAATGGCCAACAGACACATGAAAAAATGTTCAAGATCCCTAGCAATCAGGGAAATGCAAATCAAAACCACAATGAGGTTTCACCTCACCCCGGTGAGAATGGCTCACATTCAGAAATCCACCAACAATAGATGCTGGAGAGGATGTGGGGAAAAAGGGACACTAATCCACTGTTGGTGGGAATGCAAACTGGTGAAGCCACTATGGAAGTCAGTCTGGAGATTCCTCAGAAACATGAATATAACCCTACCATTCAACCCAGCCATCCCACTCCTTGGAATTTACCCAAAGGAAATTAAATTGGCAAACAAAAAAGCCGTCTGCACAGCAATGTTTATTGCGGCTCAATTCACAATAGCTAAGACTTGGAACCAACCCAAATGCCCATCAACAGTAGACTGGATTAGGAAATTATGGGACATGTACTCTACAGAATACTATACAGCAGTCAAAAACAATGAAATCCGGTCACTTGCAACAAAATGGAGGAATCTGGAAAACATCATGCTGAGTGAATTAAGTCAGTCCCAAAGAGACAAATATCATTTGTTTCCCTTGATTGGCGATGACTAACTGAGCACCAAAGGGGAAACCTGTAGAAGTGAAATGGACACTATGAGAAACAGTGACTCGATCAGCTCTTGTGCTGACTGTTGTTGTACAATGTAATACTTTATCCATGGTAGTATTTTTTTTTCTTTATCCTAGTACTAGTGGTTGAACTCTGTAATTAACACACAATTATTCTTAGGTGTTTAAATTTTAACTGAAAAGTGATCTCTGTGAAATATAAGAGTGGGAATAAGAGAGGGAAGAGATGTAAAATTTGGGACATGCTCAATCGGAACGGCCCCAAATGATGGAGTTAGAATTGTGCCAGGGGATTCCAATACAATCCCATCAAGGTGGCATGTACCAAGGCCATCTCATTAGTCCAAGTGATCAATTTCAGCTCACAATTGATCACACTGATAGGTCTAAGAGTCAAAGGGATCACAAACAAGACTAGTGTCTGCTAATACTAACTGATAGAATGAAAATGGGAGAGAATGATCCAACATGGGAAGCAGGATACACAGCAGACTCATAGAATGGCAGATGTCCTAAATAGCACTCTGGCCTCAGAATCAGCCCTTAAGGCATTTGGATCTGGCTCAAGAGCCCATGAGAATATTTTAGGCATGGAAAGCTAAGACACTCTGGAAAAAACAGAAGACCTAAATGAAAGATCTCTGCGAGTGAGATCCCAGTGGAAAGAACGGGGCCATCAAAGAAGGAGGTACCTTTCTCTGAAGGGAGGAGGGAACTTCCACTTTGACTATGGCCCTGTGGGAATAAGATCGAAGTCAGCGAACCCTAAAGGCTTCCATAGCCTCGGCAACTCATGACCAGAGCCTAGGGAGATTACTGACGCCATAAACAAGAGTGTCAAATTGTTAAATCAACATCAGGAGTCACTGTGTACTTACGTCTCATGAGGGATCTGTCCTTAATGTGTTATCCAATGTGAAGTGATGCTATTACTAGTACTGAAACAGTATTTTTACACTTTGTGTTTCTGAGTGGGTGCAAACTGATTAAATCCTTGCATAGTATATATTGAATCGATCTTCTTTATATAAAGATAATTGCAAATGATTAAAAAATCTTGGTGTTAAACTGGAAATTGCATAGACAATTAATCAATTTTTTAAAAAAAAAATCATGTAGGATCTCTGTCCTTAATGTGCTATACATTGTGAATTAATACTATAACTAGTACTCCAACAGTATTATCATTTTGTGTCTCTATGCGAGGGCAAACCGTTGAAATCTTTACGTAATATGTACTAAATTGATCTTCTGTGTATAAAGAGAATTGAAAATGAATCTTGATGTGAACAGAAGGGGAGAGGGAGCGGGAAAGGGGAGGGTGGGGGGAGGGAGGGAAGTTGTGGGGGGGGGGGAGCCATTGTGGTCCATGAGCTGTTCTTTGGAAATTTATATTCTTTAAATAAAAGCTTTATAAAAAAAAAAAAAGAAAAAAAAAAAGAAAACAAAATCACTCTCTTGATGAAATATTGCACTCCCGTGTTCATTGTAGCATTATTCACAATAACCAAGACGAACAAATCCAAGTGTTAATCAAAGGATGAATGGATAAAGAAAATGTGGTAGCACACACATAGAATATTATTTAGCCTTACAAAAGAAGAAAATCATTGCATTTTCCACAACATGGATGAATGTTGAGGACATGACACAAAATAAAATAAGCTAGGCATGCAAAGACAAACACTGCATGATCCCTCTTCTCTGTAAAATCTATGAAAGTCAAACTTGTAGTAATAGAGAGTGGAATGGCTGTTACCAGGGGTGAGGGTATGAAATGGGGAGCTGCGGGTCAAGTGGTACAAAATTTCAGTTATGTAGAATGCATCATTTCTGGAGATGTAATGCATAGTATGTTGTCTATAATTAATAACACTGTACTGTATGGTTAAAAATTTGCTCAGATAGTAGCTTTTAAATGTCACCATGAAAAAGAAAACTACAACTATATAAAGAACAACTTACATTAATTGTCTTGATTGTTGTAATCACATCACGATATATAAATATATTAAAACATCAATTCACACTATAAGTCTATACAAGCTCTATTTTCAATTATTATTTAATAAAAATATATACAAATTTTATTTATTGATTAAACTTTAATAAAGTTAAAAAAGAGAAAACCACTTGGATAATTATGGTCATATCTCTGTTAACATCAGAAGTATACCAAAGCAATCATGCTTTAAAGAGATACAGTTAACAAATAAAAAAAGAAAGAAAAGTAACCAGAACTCTTGGTTCCAGAAAAAAAGAGAACAAAACAAGAAAACAGAAAGAGAAGGAAACAAGAAGGGTGAAGAGGTGGTGGAAGTCTTGCCTCCTCATCAACTAGCCAACAAGGAGCCAAATTCCCTCACAAAAGCACAAAAGGTGGAAACCAATGCCATCACTTCTGCTGCAGTTTTCTGACCCTGAAGATAGATGCCAACTACCAAGAGAATGAACCAGATTTGTAGAAACCTGATATCTAAGAGCTCTAATTGTTACATCCCTCTTACTCTAAGTTCCTGGCACATTATGAGTAACCATTTCTTGAATGATAAATGAATGTCTCAATGAGGTCATTAACAAGCAAGTTAAGGTTTTAAAAAACAAGTTTACTTCTACTCACAAGGATCATTTTGTTCATAGTCTGGAAGATTAACTATCTCAAATTTCACAGCAAATAATTTGAGTGATCTTATTTAAACCCTTTAGATAGTTTGGCATCCCATAGATGTGCTGATTATATGCAGTTATTGAAACATTACTTGAATTGTTATGGAAACTCCCAACTTCATTGCTAAACTGGGCTTTAATAACTTTCTAGTACAGTTTTCTCATTATATGAAAAAGGGACTTAGGAGAGATGAGAAAGCTCATCCAGCCAGTTAAGAGACCAAGCAGAATATGAAGACGAACCATTCAAACTGCCAGTCTATGTTATCTTCTACAACTGTGCTGCAATTTCCATAGTTTATAGCTTCATTCTCATATGAAAAATTTATAAGAACCTGAACTACCCATAGAGAAATATCTCCAAATGGTTAATTTTGTCCCATCATTTAGATTTCTACTCTAAAATATTAAACTGAGTACCCATAGTTTTCAGAAGGAAGCAAACTCAATTTTGTAAAGATAAAACATGTCTCTGCCTTGTTTGCTATTTACATAAGCCTTAAATGGGACAGCAAAGGTTGGTGCATGTTTCTTTATATTACAAAGCAATGAAATTCTCCAATTAAATCTGCTTGTCCATAATTCGATTTGTAATGACTAGAAGGAAGGTAGATTCTGAAGAAGGGGCTGGGGAAGTGATGTAGCAGTTGGAAAAGCACCGTTGGTGTCTAATCTGCTACAATCTACTATAACTGACTATGGAACCTTCCTTCCTTTGTCTGGATTTCATTTTCCACATCTGTAATTCCCGGGAATTTCTAGAAGTCATAGAGAGTAAGTATGGCATCCTTCAATGAACCTCCTCCTAACACCTAAGGGGCGTGTGTGTGTGTGTGTATTCATTTTCCTGGGTAGAGGACCCATAACTTCTTTTAGCTTATAAAAAAGTGTCTAGGACAAAAAATTATATTAAATGCCTCTGTACTAATTTCTAAAATCCTAACTTCTCAAATATGACAATACCATAAATGTAATTTCAAATGGAAAATAGATATTAGCACAAACAAGACTATTTGAAAAGCATATCTGCACACACAGTTCCATCATGATGAAACAAGGATACATTGGAGTGTTGGCTAAAAGAAGTTCACTAGAAGCCCAGTCAGTTCTTCATAATTAGCAGGAACTGGCAAACACAATGTAACTACATATGGTGAATCAAAGTCTACAACAGGTGTCTAGTCCTGCCTCTTCATTACCAGTGTTTTAATGAGCTGTCAAGGTAGGCCTGCTATTTTGATTGCATGAGGTAGGGACAACCAGTAACATTCTGCCAGCAAATGAAGCTCCCTGCTTTGTTTTCAGAATATCCATTCCAAAACCATGTTGACTGCAACTTTCAGATGCTTGAAGAGCCACCATTTTTACACTATGCATATGATTATAAAAAAAACTTAGAAACTAAAAAAAAAGTCATTCTACTTATTTCCTTCCTCTCTTCCCTTCTTAACTTAATAAATGTTCACTGAATATATTGCATCCACTGGGAGCTCTACCAGAGCTGATACTGTAAAACACCAATAAACAAAATACATACACCCCACCCTCTTGATGCTTGCATTCAAGAAGGGAAAAACAAAATTAACAACACCCATAAACAATAAGCAAATTATTATTTTTAAAGGGGATAACTACTTTGGGGGGGAGAGAAGTATACAGATTGGGAATATAAAAGGAGAGGAGAATGGCTCCAATTTTAAGCAGGTCAGGGCAGCTCTCCCCAGAAAGTGTCATTTAGGGAAGACCTAAGGGGAGTCAGGGACTTCTGCTGCCTTGGGGATGAACTTACAGGCAGAGAGAGGAGAGAAGGCAAAGAGGCAGGGCTAACTTGTTCAAGGGATAGCAAGGAGGTCATTGTGGCAGAGCAGAATCAAAAATCATCCTTCTCCTGTGGTCATGAAATTTATAAAATGTCATCTTTCACACAACACCTCATATTCTATTACTTCCATGTTTAAAACAGAAGGTTTATAATCTTACTAGAGTCCTCTACTTGTTAAGAAATACAAAGTTACAATTCTTCTGAGAATTTAGCAATCACCTCAAAATTGGTTTCTGGTAGTATGCATTCTGAGTCTCTGTTCTCACAAACATTTATTTGTATGAACTGCTATGTGATATGCGAATATGCCATTTAACAGCTGATGTCATAAAGAAATCAAGTACCAAATATGAGTAAAGGATTTTTATGTTGGAACTTTAGAGATCAGCCACAAATGATTTGCGTTTCCAACAAAGAGACATTCCAAGATTCACAGTTAACATAAAGCATTCATTCTTTGTGAAATGTCATTGTTCCTTTTGGCATTTACCACATCGCTCATTTCATTAGCGCTCTTCCAGAAACTGAAACAGTCGTGATGATTGTACAATTCGCATGGCATTTCTCGGTGTTCATACCATAAATACAAGTGCCATATAAAGGAAGTACTTTCTATGAGGAGAATCAGGCAGTACTCCCCCACGGCAGTCATCTTGCTTCTGAGTTTCGTCTCCTTTGAAAATGAGGCATGATCTTGCGATAGTTTAAATACAACATCAAACTCACACAACATACCTTGCCTTGCTGGTCTTTTTTGACGAAGCCGGTGGCGGCTGCAATGCTGCCCGCTCCTTCCACTGTCTTCTGGGCGACTGCTGTCACACCTGTCACCACTGCCTCTCCAACATTTGTCACTTGCTCTTTGGTCTTCTCAGCCACTGGGGTGAATGAAAAGCAACAGCAGAGTAAAGACAGCAGCAACTTTATAAAATTCTACTTCCACTAGCGTTCAACTTCCATTCGGCCTGTATTTTTTTCTTTTTGTTTTAAGATTTTTTTTTTTTTATTTGACAGAGTTAGACAGTGAGGGAGAGAGAGAGAAAGGTCTTCCTTCCATTGGTTCATCCCTTACATGGCCGCTGCACCGATCCGAAGCCAGGAGCCACGTGCTTCTTCCTGGTCTCCCATGCGGGTGCAGGGCCTAAGCGCTTGGCCATCCTTCACTGCCCTCCTGGGCCACAGCAGAGAGCTGGACTGGAAGAGGAGCAACCGGGACTAGAACCTGGCACGATCTGGGATGCCGGCGCCACAGGCAGAGTATTAACCAAGTGAGCCATGGCGCAAGCCCCAATTCAGCCTGTATTTACACAGGCTTTAGGCAATGGAAGGATCACAGGAAATAGTAGCTACCAAGATTTCTAAGTGAAAGGGATTACCCAAAATCTGCATCTTCACTAAGACATCCTGTTATAATCACACAGACTTTAGAAGGTACCTCCTCTTTAATCATCATCACAAGTGCAGAGCCACAAGCAGCTTGGGTTTGACTTATTTTAAGGAAAGTTGCAGAAAGTAGCACTTCCAAAGTCAGATATAGTGGAATCAGACTCAGCAAGAAATTTATTTATTTCAATTTCAGGGCCAATTCATCTATCTCAATCAGCAAGTTCATTTTCACCAGATTGCTGAGCAACATGACACATTCTACTTACAGGTTGAGCATCCCTAATCTGAAAATTCAAAATTCTCCAAAATCTGAAACATTTGGAGTGCTAACATGATGACACAGGGGAAAATTCCACACCATGAGACTTTGTTTCATGTACGAAATTATTTAAAACAGTGTATAAAATAGCCTCCAGGCCATTCATATAAGGTATATGTGAAACTCAAATGATGTGCATAGACTTGGGTCTCATTCCTAAAATATCTTATTTGGTATATGCAAATATACCATAATTCCCCCCACCCAAACAAAAGAGATCCAAGATCCAAAACACTTCCAAACCTAACTATTTTAGACAAGGGAGACTCCAACTGTTTTTGTGCTCATACATGTTACTATCAAAATGCACAATGGCAGAAGGAATGGTTAAGAAGGAATTCTGAACCTTTTATAAAATTTCAGTTTGTGAACAGAAAGGTTCTTAATTATAAGATTGTCAATAATTTTAATGGAAACAAAGCATCTAGATTTTAAGTTAATATGAAAATTAAGATGCTTATTGAACATATAATTCACTTCCATAAAACAAAATATGATACAATAATTCAGTATATTTTCTAAAACCAATTAAAAAATTTAGAGAAGATGGTGTAAATAATGTAAATTTATAATCCAGAGATTTAATTTCTCATCAAAAACTCTCAAAGACATCCTAGAACTGTATCTGCTGGTGGAATCAAGTTTTCTATATTATTTCAATATAATTATATAAAGAAAGCCCAAATAAAAATTTTAATTTCAATTAACTAAAAAGTTGTATGCAACCACATATAAAAGATTCTGTACTGTTAATAATTCAATACAGGGGGCCGCAGCACATGGTGCAGTGGGTTAATCCTCCGCCTGCGGCGCCAGCATCCCATATGGGCACCGGTTCTAGTCCCAGCTGCTCCTCTTCCAATCCAGCTCTCTGCTATGTCCTGGGAGAGCAGTGGAGGATGGCCCAAGTGCTTGGGCCCCTGAACCTGCGTGGGAGACCAAGAAGAAGCAGTGCGGCTCCGGCCATTGCAGCCAGTTGGAAAGTGAACCAATGGAGGGAAGACATTTCTCTCTGTCTCTTCCTCTCATTGTTTGTAACTTTACCTCTCAAATAAATAAATAAATAAATAAAAATAATAATTCAATACAGAAATAAAACCATCTGTTTCCATCCAACCTGCTGTAACATCCATCCATGCCACAAAGCCTTCGGTCCTGCATCTCTTATTAGTCTACAGAATGTCTACCCTCTCTCCTTCTGCTCCCACAAACTCATTCCTGTTCTGCTTTTTCCCCCAACATTCAGGAATTTGGGGTTTTGAGGAATTCATTCATTAGGCACTCCATTAAGAATAAAGCCATATTTTCCTGTTACACCATTATTATATCCTCCTGGTGAGCCTCTCTCTGAGAAACATCTCCAAATGCTACTCATGTGATCCTTTTCAGATCTTACACCACTAGTTTGGGGGGGTCAATAATTAAACAGTGGCACAAAGCAATCTGTTTTCAAGTAGAGTGTTTGGGTCAAGAAAGCTAGCGTGGTGAGTAAGGACTCTCATCCAGGCACTGCAGGGAAGGGTGAGGCAGCCACACAGTCTCAAACCAACGAACCCACAGCAGTTGTTGTTCTCAGTCTGCCTTTTGCTCAGAATTCTGCAGGTTTGCCTAGTGACGTTGTACCACTGAACATACTAATGTCTCTGAAGGAGTAACAGCTATTTACAATTCAAAGTTCAATTTAAATGCCAGTGAAAAGCTGCACTGGAAAATTTATGTTTTAAAACATTTCTGGAGTGTTGATCTTTTAAAAATGGTAAATTATGTATTTCAAGTTGTCATTTTTTCCTTTTTTAAGAACATGAACAGAAAGTTTTGCTTGAAATGAACATTTTCTTGTTATAAATCTCCCAGTAAGAAAAAGTAGATTTTGGTTTTTTTACAAACTCATAGTTTCCCTGCCCTTCATGAATTTTACAAAATCTAGGCAATCCTTTAGATAGATAGAAACTTTTATCTATTGTTTTAATGCATCCAAACTATACAGTAAAGTGTATTTGTCATGTAATTGCAACTCATGAGGCTTTGTGGCTGTAATGATACATAATTTAGGAATATTATAAAATGGCAGCATATACAGGTGGCAATAATAGACACATGTACTAAGATTTCTATAGGACTGACTTTGCTAGTATGTTCCCTGTTGCCCGTGAGCCTCCTTTTTATACTTTTAAGACCTTTCAGACTGTTTCCCTGCTCATCAACACTCCAAAGAGGGATAAAACAAAACGTAAGAAGATACACTCAAGTACATTTTGGATATAACAAATGGCAATTATTTTTAAGGTAAAAGACCTTCTAATGAGGGTCAAAGGGAGACACTACTCCAAACCAATTGATGCTATAATATTTTGATCTCATTTAGCTTTTCCCCAAGGTCCCTCTCTTTCCCATTTTGGTACATGCAGCTCCATCTGGCCAGAAACCTTTATTTCACCCCTGTTGACTCAGCTAAGTCAATTCCTTTGTTAAAACCCAGCTCAAATGTCACCTTCCATGTTAAAAACATCTTCTCCCAAAAAGTGCTTTGTTCCTTCTCCTGCAATTTCAAATCATTAAAAACATATCTACTATGATATAATTATTCATTTACCAGTGTGTCTGTTCTGATCCATCACCCTATTTTGACTTATCCAAAATTAAGGACCTTGTTTTATGTTCCTTTATGTTATTTCTCAGTGATAGATAATTTAGAGTATGGGCCAACATCATGGCACAGCGGATTGAACTGCCAACTGCAATGCCAGCATCCCATATCAGAATGCCGGTTCTGAGTCCCCACTGCTCTGCTTCTGATCTGGCTCCCTGCTAATGTGCCTGGGAAAGCAGTGGAAAATGGCCCAACTGTATGGGAACCTTCCACTCACATGGAGTTCTAGGCTCCTGGCTTCAGCCTGGCTCAGTCCCAGTTGTGGGCATTTGAGGAGTGCAGATATTTCTCCATCTCTCTACTTAAAGTAAATAAGTAAGAATTTAAATAACCCTACTCAAGAAATTTAAGTAATTTATCTGACATGTGAGAGAAATTGTACTAATGGCAGCAAATTTCTTCCATTGCATTTCTCATAGCCACATTAGTTATGAGAGCATTTTTTATATTTTACCACTGTCGAAGCAGTTAACAGATTTAACAACCACAAATACTGCTCATGCCCATATCTTCATACCCTTGCTGCTTGGCAGCATTTCTCATAGGTATCTGGAATAAAGTCTGTTTCAACCCCACTAAATGAAGATCTCAACAGTCAAACAAGGTTAAAAAATCCTGGTTTATAAACTGTGTTATTTCCTTCCTGTAGATTGTTCAAGATGCTAAAGAGAAGATGTGGAATGCAAAGTTTTCAACAAGATAAAACTATAGAAACATGAGCTGGTGGATGGATATTCTTCGGAAAATGTTTTCTAAAATGTTGCCTTATACCTGCCTCAGTTACCATCCCCTTCCCCCTTCTCCACTTATACACACATTGGAGCATTCTGGAAAAAGCTAAAAAATTGTGACATGTCTATAGTTACACTTGTAACTCATCACCTCCATGAGATAATGTTATTAGCTAAGTACTTGAATTTCTACACAGGCTCTGAACACTGCCACTTGCTTATCTGCTTTTTAAATGTAAATGGCTCTCCTTCAACTATCACGATGAAACACCATTAATCTTGGTTGGGTCTCTTCAGGCAGCACAGTCTCCCACTGTCAGCTAGACAGTCCTTATTAAAAACCATGCTTAATATCAGCACATTGGTAGAAGGTCCCAAGGTTGTAAAAAAGCAGATGAAAATTACAAAATTTGCTTCTAGTAGACTCATTTGCAAGGGATGCTGGTTTCTTCTTATATCATCATTCGTTATCAAAAGTACTCACTTAAAAAGTCATATATAAAAGTCACATGAAATTCATTTTCTACCAGCTATAAAAATGTTAAGAAAGATCCACTATACAGCAATCAAAAGTAAAAATTATATAACAGAAACTGTACTTTCAGTTATCTAGTTAATTTACTATTTTACAATTGAGAAAATTAAACCACACAGAATTTAAGTATCGGAAGAAAATCACACAGCCAGTAAGGAGAATGAATTTGAACTCAGGAGATCTGACTTCTGTTTATGCTGTTAATGGCAACACTGGGTTAAGACTCTCATTTCATTTTCCCCATTGCTATGTTCTGATAGGAACATGATATGTTTAAGAGGCATTATTATATTTAATGCCTTCTTACGGTGTGAATTATATTTCTGATGATATCTCTTGTTTTACCATAACTATCAGGGAGCATGGAGTACTTGGAACGTGAGACTCAATGACAGAAAGTTTATGGGCTCATAATTTGTTACATTTTGATTCTTCGATTCTGCTGTAGCTATCCATGACCTTCATCCTCCTTATTACCATCATCACTAACATTTTCATCATTTTTGCTCTTTCTTTATTATAAATCTTCTTACAGACCTATTCAAATTCTTGGTAAGATCAGATTACTAATCATCCCAAGTGTCTCCCAAAACATATTCTCAATCATAAAGAAAACATTATAATAAGTTTAGGATTAGAATATTTTATTGGGCTCTCCAGAGAAGTTTACTTTAATCCCTTGAAAAATAGAAATCTTTACATTTTATTTACACTAGCAATTTGCCAATTGGGCAGAATATTTAAATGTCCAACTACCACAAATTAAACACAAATGGTCAATTCAAAGTTATCAATCTTGTCAATGAAATATATGATTTATCTACGTATAAAAAGGACCTATTTAAAAAGTACTCCATAAATTATCAAGTACATTCAAGGCTGATGGTCTCATAGGATGATCCTGTATGCACACGGTGGTTCTTTACAATTACACTCTAGATAAATGATGCTGGGGTCATACTTGTTACTAGGCTATGTTTCAATCCCATCCTGGACCCAAGCTTTCTGGAGCTTACCTGTTGTCACACCATGAACAACTCCCTCCTTGGTTTTGGAACCTATGAAAACAAACAAATTCAAAATATAAGCTTCAAACTGCCTTATCTTACTGATTTGCTAGTTTTAAACACAACTAACTTTAAAATCCTCATTCTTCAGGAGCTCATATGTAATGACAGCTTCAGCGTGAGGAAACCAATAACCACCACAACAAATAGAAGGCAACGCTAACAGGAAGTTCTCTCCAATTAAGATTCTTGCACATGGGGTCGGCGCTGTGGCATAGCAGGTTAAGCTGCTGCCTGCAGTGCCAACATCCTATATGGGCACCTGTTCAAGTCCTGGCTGCTCCACTTCTGATCCAGCTCTCTGTTATAGCCTGGAAAAGCAGTGGAGATGGTCCAAGTCATTCGGCCATTGAACCCACATGGGAGACCCAGAGGAAGCTCCTGGCTCCTGGCTTAAGATTGGCACAGCTCTAGCCGTTTTGGCCAGCTGGGGAGTGAACCAGCAGATGCAAGACCTCTCTCTCTCTCTCTGCCTCTCCTTCTCTCTCTACCTCAAATAAATAAATAAATCTTAAAAAAAAAAATTCTTGCACAGAATGTTGACCTCATCCTCTTGCTTCCCACTTTCTAATAACAACTTTTAGTGGGGAAAAAAAAAAAGTGATAAAACACTTAGACCCAGAGGGAAGACAATTTGGCTTCAGATCTGAAGAAGCTTTACAAATACAACACAACAGAGAGATTAACTCATGAAACATGAAATAGAAGACGGAAGGAGACAGCCTTAAGATTCACTGACCACCTCCTAGGTATGAGGCATTTTAGATCTCATCTCATTTCATGCGCATAACATCCACTTAATATAGGTGTCTTATGCCCATTTTTTACATGAAGAAATTTAAAATAGCTAAGTCATTTGCCTAATGTTACACATAAAATAGGCTATACGCACATTCAAACTAGGTCTCTTCACAAGGCAAGAATCCCCCTCCTCCAAATACAAACAGCATAAACAAAGTAAAAAATCCCCTCAAATCTTGACCATTATTAAATTTGTATATAAATTATTATATAATTACTAAAATGTTAATTTTATTCATAGCCTCTCTAATGTTAGCTTCTTCACTGAAATTCATACTTCTTTTTAATTAAAAGGTTTTTAGAGAAAATAATAGATTGAAAATTTATTTGAAAACTACTCTATAACTCAAATAATGTATTTCTATCAAGAAATAGAAAAATAAGAGAAATAAAGGTGTAAAAACTGAGGAGAATTTAAACTCACATGTAGATTCTAAGATAGTTATCCACCTTTTGTTTAAAAATGCACAGAGTTGGGGCCAGCACTGTGGCTCAGTGGGTTAACGCCCTGGCCTGAAGTGTCGGAATCCCATATGGGCGCCGGTTCGAGACCCCACTGCTCCACTTCCTGTCCAGCTCTCTTATGTGGCCTGGGAAAGCAGTGGAAGATGGCCCAAGCAAGTCCTTGGGCTTCTGCACCCACGTGGGTGACCCGGAGGAAGCTCCTGGCTCCTAGCTTCAGATTGGTGCAGCTCCAGCCACTGTGGCCAATTGGGGAGTAAACCATCATATGGAAGACCTCTCTCTCTCTCTCTCTTTCTCTCTCTCTTCTCTGTGTAACTCTGACTTTCAAGTAAAATAAATAAATCTTTAAAAAATGAAAAATAAATAAAAATGCACAACACAAAGTTGGGGTTGGTGTTGTGATGCACTGAGCACTGTATGGGCACTGGTTCTCTTTTTTTTCTTAAGATTTACATTTATTTATTTGAAAGGCAGAATTAAAGAGAAAGAGAGAGGAAGAGAGTGAGCAGCCCCACAATGGCCAGTGCTGGGCCAGGCCAAAGCCAGGAGCCAGGGGCTTATTCCAGGTCTCCCACATGGGTGCAGGGGCTCAAGGATTTGAGCCATCTTCTGCTGGTTTTCCCAGACTGTTAGCAGAGAGCTGGACCAGAAGAGGAGCAGCCAGGATTCAAACCAGCGCCCATATGGGATGTTGGCACAGCAGATGGTGGCTTAACCTGCTATGCCACAGTGCTGGCCCCACACTGGTTCTAATCCCAGCTGATCTACTTCTGATCCAGCTCCCTGATAATGAACCTGATAAAGCAACAGAAAATGGCTCAGGTGCTTGAACCCCTGGCACCCACATGGGAGATCCTGATAGCATTCATAGCTCCTGGTTGCAGCCATCTGGGGATAGAAGATATCTCTCTATATCCTGAACCACCCACCATAACTGTGCCTTCCAAGTAAATAAATAAAACCTAAAAAGAAGAGCATGGAGTTGGGGCCAGTGCTGTGGCACAACGGGTTAATGCCCTGGCCTGAAGTGCCAGCATCCCACATGGGTGCCAGTTCAAGGCTCCGCTGCTTCGCTTTTGATCAAGCTCTCTGCTATGGCCTGGGAAAGCAGTAGGAGATGGCCCAAGCTCTTGGGCCCCTGAACCCATGTGGGAGACCCGGAAGAAACTCCTGGCTTCTGGCTTCGGATCAGTGCAGCTCCGGCCACTGCGGACAGTTGACGAGTGAACCATTGGATGGAGGACCTCTCTTTCTCTACCTCTCCTCTCTCTGTGTAACTCTGACTTTCAAATAAACAAATAAATCTTTTTTTTTTTAATTTTTTGACAGGCAGAGTGGACAGCGAGAGAAAGAGAAAGACAGAGAAAAAGGTCTTCCTTGTGTCGTTGGTTCACCCTCCAATGGCCGCCGCGGCCTGCACACTGCGACCGGCACACTGCGCTGATCCAAAGGCAGGAGCCAGGTACTTATCCTGGTCTCCCATGGGGTGCAGGGCCCAAGCACCTGGGCCATCCTCCACTGCACTCCCGGGCCACAGCAGAGAGTTGGCCTGGAAGAGGGGCAACCGGGACAGAATCCGGTGCCCTGACCGGGACTAGAACCCGGTGTGCTGGTGCCACAAGGCAGAGGGTTAGCCTATTGAGCTGCGGCACCAGCCAATAAATTAAAAAAAAAAAAAAAAAAAGAGCATGGAGTTTTAACTCTAAGTATGAAAAAAATATCTGCACACATTCATAAAACAAAGGAAAATATAGATTCTTTTTTTTTAAATTAGCACATAGGATTAATTGATTACTCTGAAAAAAACTGAAAAACCATGGAGTGGAGCACAGTCACTTAGGTGAGTGTTCTGGTTAAAAATGTTGCACAAGCCACCAGCTGTTCAATAAACAAAGAATAGATATTTACATGTTTATTTAAATGTACGATATTATAAAGATAACTCCTGGCTCAAATTTTTAGAAACACAAGTTTGATCTAGTCTCCAGATCCAAATTTACTGTATAATTTTGAAGTACTCATACATATTTATGTCCTCAATAATGTGATGGGCGCAGCATCCCATATTTGAGTCTTAGCTCCTCTGTTTCTTGTCCAGCTCTCTGCCTGGGAAGGCAGTGGGCCACTGCCAGCCACATGGGAGATCCCAGCCATGCGGCCATCTGGGATGTGCACGAGCAGATAGAAAGTGTCTCTCTGTGTCTCTCAATCCTACCCTCTCTATCACTCTACCTTTCAAGTAAATAAATAAATCTTCAAAAAATAAAACAATGTGATGACCAATAAGCTAATTCATAGAACTCACTATCTGGTCCTTTACAAAATAAGCTGTCAATCCGTGGACAACACTATTGTGTCTTCACATTATCATTTTCCTCCTGAATCCTATATATAAATTCACCTTTCATTAGAGTTCTGAACATAGCAAATAAATTCTTTGTAGAATACACTTGTCTGTGTTAAATACCATGGTAGAAAATGGTTTAACAAATATGTGACACATAAACAAGTTAAAATTGTATACAACTGGGCCAGCGCTGAGTCATAGTAAGTAAACACATGGCCTGGGACACCAACATACTGTATGGGCACCAGTTAATCTCGACTGTTCCACTTCAGATCCAGCTCCCTGTTTATGGCCAGGGAAAAGCAGCAGAAGATGGGACAAATATTTGGGCCCTGTCACCCACATGGGAAACCAAGATGAAGCTCCTGACATCTTGACTTCGATCTGACCCAGCCCTGGCAATTGCAACCATGTGGGAATTGAACCAGCAGATGGTTTCTCTCTCTCTCTCTCTCTCTCTCTCCCCCATATATATATATGTATAGGATATATATATATATATATATATGTTCAGGATATAGAGAGATATCTTCTATCCCCAGATGGCTGCAACCAGGAGCTATGAATGCTATCAGGATCTCCCATGTGGGTGCCAGGGGTTCAAGCACCTGAGCCATTTTCTGTTGCTTTATCAGGTTCATTATCAGGGAGCTGGATCAGAAGTAGATCAGCTGGGATTATATATATATATATATAAATTCCTTTTTTCAAATATTTTTGAAAAATTGTATACAATCATCTCAAAGAAAATAACAGAATTGATCTCTGAGAAATAAACTCATTTTACTTGCCCAAACTCAGTCAACACAAAATCAAATAAGTGTTGCATATGATAAAACTTATTCATTACCAGGAAAGAGCAATGTATTAAATTAATATTTAGTAGTTTCTGAATTTACAACAAATGACTAGAGGGAATGTTGACTCCCTAAAGAAAAATCTTTAAACACACAAATTATAGTCAAAGGAGCTTGTACTTACAGAAGTTGGAAAACTGAGGACCGACAGAAAAATACTGATCATCTTTGTCATTGTTTCAGTATTACAAATTCTAACTAAAATGATACAATTCATCCTTTACAAAAAAAACTTGTACTTAACTTTCAATGATATTTCTGAAAACATGTTTGCAGAAAAAAAGTAATTTAACTGAAGACTTATGGGAAGATCAAGCCAACATAAAAAGAGTCTGAAGAACAAGGAAAAAGTAATCTGCTGTAAACTTTAAAGAGAAGCTGTCATGAAAAGCATCTGAAGTGTAAGTTTTCTCCTGTGATGTACATCTGAGAGCAGCACAGCATCTTTCACTCCACAGACACAGGCACAGCAAGTGTATCGTCCATGCCATGCAAATGCTCAGCCTCCACCTGACTGCTCAGACTAGGCTCCTGCTGCGGTAGTCACCACCAGAGAAGGCAGTAGAGCTCAGAGGAGCAGTGGAGAAAGCAGAGAGGAACAGGCAGTGTGTGTGTGTACATGATGGGTCTTCAAGAAGTACTCCCAAAAATGCCTACTGGGAAAAACTTATGCATGCATTTCAAAAATGTTTGACACTGAAATAAACTTCTCTTTTCATTCAATTTTCCATGATCCTTTTGTAGTGCCTTCCATGTGGATGTGTACCTATGTGTCCATTTCTTCTCCAAAAACTTTAAAGTAATTTGCAAAATAACACCCAGTTTAACACAGTTCAAGATACAGATAAGAGGGTCAAGCTCTTGGTGGATACTCCTAGGTGGGAATTTAGAACCAAGTAGAGTGATAGGCAACAACTGCATGATTATTTTCTGCATATCATTTGAGAGATGAACTACATAAATATTTCTGAAGAGAACTGCAGCACCTTTAAGCACTTCCTTAAGCCTTTGGACCGAGTGTCCACAGGAATCAAGGCATCACAAGGAGTAATCACAACACAGAATAATCTCTCCTTTCCATTTTGGAGCCACGGTCACAGAGCAGGGCTGTATCAAAGTCTTGTTTTATAATTGCCATGCATTAAAATTAGTAAATATTATTCATCATGATAAAAGAGATCAACAGTCCATGAATGATTTTGATTGTTAGAAATGTTTTAATTTTTTTAAAAAAAGGACTAAGTTTTCCAAACAGCCCTCTGAATAGAGCCACTCATTCACTGGGGAAAAAAAGAATAAAAAAGTTCTAAGTGCTATTGCAACATTTAAAAATCTGGGAAAACAAAATATTAGCCACATTTTCTCATGGTTAGCTCAAACATACGCCTTCACATTCACCCACCCACCCAGTCCTCCGACTCAATCCATCCTTTTGACAAGTGATGATGCAAGAACAAATCACGTGAGAAATGTCAGCATTCTTGTATCCACCATTGTAACTCATCAATCAGGCACCAGTATCAGAATGACAGGGGGGGGGGCTACCTACCTACGTAGAGAACACCCTCTTTTGTCTTCCCTGCAGCCTCTGCCACACCCTGTTTGGTTTTCTCAGCAGCAGCCACAACTCCCTCCTTGGCCTTTGAAAGCCCTTTCATGAACACATCCATGGCTAATGAATTCCTTTACACCACACTGGAAAACACAAAATACATGCTGAGTGAGAACTTTTTGGTAAAAGCAAGCAAAATTCAAACCATCCAAGCTAAAAACAAAACAGAAAACAAAAACACTAAAAATCTGTAGAAATCCCCAAAAGCGTGAAAACTCTTTGACGTGACCCCTCATTTCAAGTACTTGGACAAAGCAGTCTGCCCCTCACTCCCACCCCAGCCCACTCCCCTTAAGCTTTAGCTGTAGGAATTTCTCCTCCCCCATCCGTCTCGACTCCTGCTGACCAGGGAAAACATCTGAGCTGTTCTTACTGCGTCTCAGAAGTGGAGTGGCAGGAATAGATGCGCCCTTCTTCCAACTTCCCAGGGTCCAAAGGGTGACCCTGTAAGTCAGCAGCAGGTTTAGAGGAAAGACCTCAGGAAAAGGACGGGAGCTGGGGGCCAGGGCCAGGCGCATCCTTAAAATGAATCCCAGAAGAGGGGTAACAGGTTGATCCCAGGGGAGAGAAGAGCACTACTCACTCTGCATGTGGTTAAACCGCAAGACAACAAGGAAGGAGCCCGGGGAGGCTTGTCTGAATCCACGGTGCCCTCCACCTCCGTCCTCTGCTATCTATCCGGAGCAGGCGCTGGTCTACACCCGCTGGCAGCATCCACACCCTTGCCAGCCACAGGAAAGGGCGTTCTCAGCCGCACCGCACCCCCCAAGCAGACCTAGCGCCTGCACCTGTTAACCCCTTCCTACCTGTTGCCTTGTCCCCTCTGCACTTTTTAGAAATTGGCCAAAGCTGTTTCCTCACTTCTCGGGAAACAGCGAGAAAGCGGCCTACGGGGTGGCGGTTACGGTAAGAGAAGAAAAGTTGGATGCTCGTGCTCCACCCAGCACCCGGCGCTTCCGCGGGGAACGCGCACCCCGGAGAAGCCGCTGATCTCGCAGCCTTTGGGGAGGCCGGGAGAGCCGGGTCAACGTCCACTCCTGCCGTGCACGCCCCGCCAAGAGCCTGGACACCGCGGTCCTGGGGTGCACCCTACCACCACCCCGCGTCCGCGGCGGCTCCTCTGCCTTCCCGGGTTTCTCCACGATTTCCAAAGCTGCCCGTTCAGAGCCACAGGTACTCACCCGAGAACTCTGCTTCTCCGGGACTCCGAGTCCTCCCCTCCCCCCCTTTCCCTTTAATTTAAACAAGTGCCAAATATTATTTAAACGGGCCAAGGGAGGGGACGGGAGCGCACAGGAAGGGCGGAGGCGGCGCCTAGAGACGGATGATCCCCCAGAGGAGGCTGCCGTCAGCGCAAGCCGGCGACGGGAGGCGGGGGGCGTGGGAGGCACACGCGCGAACCTCGCGTCCAATTGCCACTCCCCGTCCCCCGCACGGAGGATGGGGGAGGAAGAAAGCGAGGGTCGCGAGGGAAGGCGGGCGGAGGGCTGGAGGCAGGCGCAGGGCGGCGCCGCGTCCCGGGGCTGCCCAGAGGCCAAGCACACACCTCGCTGCGCGTCAGCACACACTCCCGCTCCGCCGTCGCCCCGCTCGCGGGCCCCTGATCGCGGCTGTCCTCCTCCTCGCCGTCCTCCTCCACCTCCTCCTCCGGCGCCCGGATCTCCTCGACTCACCGCCCCCACGGCTGATTTGTCAGCGCCTCTCCCCGCCCCTCTCCCGCGCTCGCTGCGCTCCCGGCGCGTGCTCTCGGCTCTCGTGCTCCGTGGGGAGGGGGTGCGGGGCAGGTGGCCCCGGCCACTGCAGCCTCCCGCCTCGGCCTGGGAGGCGTAAAGGCGCGGGGCCCGGTGTTTCACCGCAGGCTCAGAGGCACCGGGAACGTGCGGACCTCCGGAGCGCTTTGGCTCGGGCTGAGGGCTCTCCTCTCCACCCGCTCCCTCGCTGTCTCCTTTCCTCTGGTTTCTCGGGGACCTCGCCCCCAGCAGAGCCTAACCCTGGAGCTTGGGGACCGAGGAATGGGCGTCGCAGCCGAGCCTGGCTCCGGGAGCGGACGGAGGAGACACGGGGCGCGGCGGGGGCGCCTGCACCTGCCCCGCGTCAGCCTCGCTTCGTGACACTTAGCACACGGCCGAGGGGCGCCGCGTGCAGGGTCGCTTTTGTTCGAACATCCTCGAGGTTTTCTGTTCTCGCTTAACCCCAGGTGAGCCCGAAAGGGTCCCGCGGGCAGGCTGGGGACCACCGAGCAAGACATACAGGTTCCGGAGGCACTAGGGGACTCGTCAAATCGTCTCTCCACCAGGCTCTCACCATTTTCTTTTCTACCAATCAGCGGCTGCCAGAAGCTGATTTTTTTTTTCCCCATCTGTGAAGCAGGCAATAAATATTCCCCAGCCGTCGAAAGCGAGCGGCCGCAAGGCTTTTCGCCCTGGAAACGCGGCTTCGTTTCCAGACCCCAGGACAAGGTCTAGGAGGCAAATCCAACGTGGTGCACGTTGCCCTCCGAGCTGACACCCTCTCCCCTCACTGGCACACGCGAGGGAGCCCCCGCCGATTTCTGCGTCGTTTAACGCGTTTTCACCCTTGTCAGTGCTGGGTGGAAAACAGCTGTTCCTAGATCACACCAGAAGGGAGAACTGGGCTCTCCCCTCCAGCAGAAGGCCCTGCTTTCCTGGCCCGGTTCTTGGAGATGGGCTTAGCACGGAGGGGAGAACAAGGCTCTGCCTCCTGGTTTGTTCCTTGGTCTGTTTCTGTTTTTCTACCGCTTGCACGCATCTGGGTTCTGAAATTGAGTCAGATGTGCTTTCCACCTATAAAGCACAACTTGAAACCACAAGAGATGGAAGCGAACGACTACATAGAAAGGATAGAGATAGCTAAATATATAGATTGTTAGATAAAAGATGGATAGATGACAGGTGATAACCGATACACAAGTGGGGGGATGGGTGGTAGAAAAAAATGATACGGATACATTCCGTAGAAAAAAGTGTGAAAGATCACAAGTATTTATCACTTAATAGATCCTCACACTCCTTGCCTCCCTTTTGAAAAGCAGCCTTTGGACGACACAGCCGCTCATATTTTGTTTTCCTGGGATCAGAGAAAGCAAGCAGACCTGGGAGCTAGTTTGCCATCTGATTTTAAGGCCGTGAGCAAGTTATGTCCTCCTGTTTCCAGCTTTTCCTCCTGTAAATGAGGAGGTGAACTAGATGATCCCTCTCTTTTCAATTTTTTATTATGGAAAATTTTCAGACATGTACAGAAGTAGAATCAAAGACTCTCACATGAGTATCACCCAACTTTCACAATTTTTCAATGCCTGCCTGATCATATCTAGACTATAAACACTCCACTTTATCGCTACCAATCTTCATTTTTAAGTAAATTCCAAGTTTTACATGCATATTTTATCTGTAAACATTTCAACATGGATTCACAAAATATAAGATTATTAAACAATAATCACCATAGCATGAGAAAATTTTTATTCTTGGTTATAATTTTCATACAGTAAATGCTCAGCTCTTAAGTGTCCCTCTGTGTCCATTTTGAAAAATCTGCACTATTTGGAAAACCCAGAACATTTTCATCACCCCACAAAGGTCCCATGGACCCTTCTTAGTTGTGTGCATTCTAACACTTCATCAAAATGGAATCATAAAGTATGAACTTTATTTCCTATTTGACTTATTTCTTAAAGCATAGTATTTCTGAGACTCATTCATGCTCTTGCATGAATCACTGGTTTGATTTTTTAATGCTTATCATGACTGCCAATAAAGCATTTTTTCCACTTTGACCCACCACGACCAGATATCTCAACATATATAAATAATTATGACAGCTATTTTTTTAAAGATGTGTTTATTTATTTGAAAGGCAGAGTTACACAGAGAGAAGGAGAGGCAGAGAGATAGCGAGGTCTTCCATCCCTTGGTTCACTCCCCAATTGGCCGCAATGGCTGGAGCTGTGCCAATCCGAAGCCAGGAACCTCTTCTGGGTCTCCCATGCAGGTGCTGGGGCCCAAGGACTTGGGCCATCTTCTGCTTTCACAGTCCATAGCAGAGAGCTGGATGGAAAGTGGAGCAGCCGGGTCTCGAACGGGCACCCTTATGGAATGCCGATGCTTCAGGCCAGGGGGTTAACCTGCCACACCACAGCAGCGGCCACTGACAGTTATTTAATAGGTGATTTTATATGATGTATTTGTGGCTTACCAGGGACCTGGTCCTTTAAGATGGAGGGATGAATGAAATGACAGTTATTTTAGGTGTCATGAGCAAATCAGTGATTTATTTTGGGGATGATTATGCATCTTTTAACATATCATGATCCCATACTTTTATATAGTACCTAATGTTTGGCAAAGGACTAAAGTCCCGTGTCACTTAATCATAACAATTGGATAGGTTAAATTTCATATAACTTTTATAGGCAGAGAATCTGCTGGGGAGATAGACTGAAGTTAATTCGCTTTATGGTGGCAGAGCTGAGATGATCTAGAAGAGACTGTACCAGAAGGCACAATCATCTCCTGAACTGGCAGCTCATCCCTGAAGCCTCATAGATTGAGTGTGTAGCATGGGGAAGAAGTGGTGGGACCCAGGTCTGTTAGAAATAACCTTTGAATTTGGATATCACAATGGAAATTAAGGAAAATGTACACTATTATAAAGCAATGTATTCAGATTTGCAACTTCACCTTCTCTATGGCAGTACCTCACCACTCCTGTGTGAGATACGGGCATCCCAAATGGTGGGTTCACCCGCTACACCACAGCACTAATCCTCATGTGAACATTTTCTTAATAATTACTGTACATGTCCTTCATTTTCTCTTCCATACATGAAATCTCAATTTTTTACCCCACATTAGTAAGTTATTTTATCCAGGCTTATTTCAGTAATTTCACTATAGATTAGCATTCAATGAAACGTATGCTTTCCCTAGAGTTAATTTTCTCTGTGAGATAACCAAATATTTAGTTATGTCCTGTGGTAAGCCTGTGCTATGGTAAAAATAGCAGAGTAGGGGCCAGCGCTGTGGCGCAGTGGGTTAAAGCCCTGAAGCGCCGGCATCCCCTATGGGTGCCGATTCTAGTCCTGGCTGCCCCTCTTCCAGTCCAGCCCTCTGCTATGGCCTAAGATAGCAGTAGAAGATGGCCCAAGTCCTTGGGCCCTTGCACCGGTGTGGGAGGCCTAGAAAAAGCTCCTGACTCCAGCCGTTGCAGCCATCTGGGGAGTGAACCAGCAGATGCAAGACCTTTTTCTCTGTCTCTACCTCTCTCTGTAACTCTGTCTTTCAAATAAATAAAATAAATCTTTAAAAAAATTAAAAAAGAAACAGCAGAGTAAAATAACATGAAAGCAAGGAAGTTGCCCTTTACCAAGTGATTAAAGAGTGGGAAAGAGTTAATTTAATGCACTTAAGTATGGAAAACAAACTTTAGTAGCTGTCGATAATGCTCCGTATGTGTTGTGAACACAAGGACAATGTAATGTTGATCCTTGGGCCATCTGCTTCTTGTTCTCTCTTTGTATCTTCCTCTCATCTCCTGGATATCTGTGGGAAATACAGGTAATGAGATCTCAGTAGACTCTAGGTGCAAAAGGGAAAACCCAAGGTCTTCTTTGAGATGATATTGTATATGATTTGGAAAGGGAGTGAGCTTGAGACAGAGCAAAAGTGACCACAAAGAAATATAAAGGGCAAATGAAGAAGGAGTGTAGTGTCCAAAGAAGAGACCCTAACTTAATCCCACAGGCAACTTCATATTGTTTCTAAAATACCTTAGGCAGCAAATCATAATGGACAAAGATGTAGAATGATGTTAAAATGTGACTATGGGAAAAATGTCATGTGAGGTATATAAAATTCAATTAGATATCATTCTTCACATCCTCGAAGTTTTGTATTACTACAAATAGGAAGGCACTCAAGATTCCAAAATTAAAGTCTATAAAGCCAGTTAGAAAAGATATTTAAATATTATGGGTTCTAAAAAATTTCAGATGATGACTTTAAAATTAGAAGGCAAAAGCATTATTGATGAGCACAAGTAATTTACCTCAATGAGCATGATAGGTTTCTAACAAGAGAGAAATGGCCAAACTTAAATGCAGGGATTCATTGAGGCCCTACTACTCATTAGCAGTAACTCAGGACAAGTTACTAATCTCTAGTTTTCTATTTCTACAAGGAATAGTCTACTTGTATGATTGTTGTAAGGGGTAAATTAAAGTTTTTATCAAAGAACTAAGCACAGCACATGTCTCAATACAAGTAGGTATTATTATTACCTAGATCCCATGCCTTGGGGTTCATAGGAAGCATTATTTCTTTTTCATTGCAGTGGTATTCAATTTATTCCCAGGCCTCCCCAGTCTCTCATCCCACTAGTGATACATTTGAGGTATCTGACAGCTCCCTTTCATCACTTGGTCTTACTATAGAAAGTAAAACATTTCCAACCAAAGATGAAAGTCATGGAAAGATGGCGTGGTAAACATCAAACAGCATTGGTAAGCATCTTTAAGTAGAAGTGTGCTAATGTCTCTTTTACTAAGGTGTAGGTTATAATAACATAACTCAGCCTTTTGCTTCAGGAGCAGCATTGCCAGAATTAACATTCTCTATCTTTATTCACTTTTTGCAAACTTAAACCCAGTTTCAGTAAAGGGGCAGTGACAAAATTCTGCATAAATTTTGTTGATTCACCAAGAGAAACAAATGAAATGATAGAACACATGGTTCTCCAGGTTTGGAGCTCAATAAAAGCTCCCACATGAATGGCAGGAACCCAATTTCTTGAGCCACCACCACTACCTCCCAGGGTTTACATTAACAGAAAGTTGGATTCAGGAACCAGAGTCAGACCAGTATTTGGATATGGAATGTGGGCGTCTTAACCACTAGGCTAAAGCCCTGCTATGTCTAGTTCTTTTTGTATATACCTTAGTTTAATTCTATTCGTATTCTTTCATTTGTAAGAGTAGGACAATAACCTGTCTATATACTCAGCCTAGTAATTCTTTAAATATACTAGGGAACTTCAAAAATTTAGGGGATAGGGAATTAAAAGTTTTTTATTTTGGTAGAAAAGAATTTTGAAATCTATGTGTAGTATCTTCATAATATACATTTTCTTTTTTTTTTTCAGGTTTATTTATCTGCCCTGAAAGGCAGAGTTCTGGAAAGAGGGAGAGAGACAGAGAAAGAGATCCTCCATCCAGTGGTTCACCCTGCAATTGGCCAAAATGGCCAGGGCTGAGCCAGGCAGACATTAGGAGCCTAGAACCCCAACCACATCTCCCATGTGGGTAGCAGGGGTCCAATTACTTGAGCCATCTTCAATTGCTTTCCCAGGGAAATTATCAGACACCTGGATTGGAGTGTAACAGCCAGGACTTAAATTGGCACCCTCACTAAAATATTGGACTAAAAGTTGTTGGGAGGGGATGGCAGATACACATATTTAGATCAGAATTATAAGAAATAGAAATTTTAAGTAATCAGATTTACCCAAAATAGGCTCTTTTTTTTTTTTTTTTTTTTTTGGACAGGCAGAGTGGACAGTGAGAGAGAGAGACAGAGTGAAAGATCTTCCTTTGCCGTTGGTTCACCCTCCAATGGCCGCCGCGGCTGGTGCACCATGCTGATCTGATGGCAGGAGCCAGGTGCTAGGTGCTTTTTCCTGGTCTCCCATGGGGTGCAGGGCCCAAGCACTTGGGCCATCCTCCACTGCACTCCTGGGCCACAGCAGAGAGCTGGCCTGGAAGAGGGGCAAATGGAACAGAATCTGGCGCCCTGACCGGGACTAGAACCCAGTGTGCTGGTGCCAGAGGTGGAGGATTAACCTATTGAGCAGTGGCGCCGGCCTAAAATAGGCTTTTTTTGTTACAGGCTATTAAAAACTTGAGAATTAATGAAAAATAGTTATGATTTTTTTAGCTAGCAAAATTTGCAGCAAGAAAATAAAATTGTTTACTTACATAAATCTGATTCCCTGATGAATTCTGTCTCATAGATAAATATTTTTTAATAATTTCTTTTTTTTAGATTTATTTATTTTTTACTTGAGAGTCAGAGTTACACAGAGAGAGGAGACACACACACACAGAGAGAGAGAGAGAGAGAGAGAGAGAGAGAGAGGTCTTCCATCAGATGTTTCAATCCCCAGTTGGCAGCAATGGCCAGAACTCTTCCAATCCGAAGCCAGGAGCCAGGAACTTCTTCGGGGTTTCTCACTCGGGTGCAGGGGCCCAAGGACTTGGGCCATCTTCCACTGGTATCCCAGGCCATAGCAGAGAGCTGGATCAGAAGTGGAGCAGATAGAATTAGAACCAGTGCCCATATGGAATGCCAGCGCTTCAGGCCAGGGCATTAACCTGCTGCATCACAGTGCCGGCCACAGATAAATCTTTAAATTTGTCTTTAGAAGAGAAAAAATAATATTTGATCTTCACAAAATGTGACCATCAAAAGGAAAACTGATTTACATTCAGTGGTGTGCACCTCATTTTCAAGTGAGAAAGTAGTATGTATCTACCAGATCTTTAAGATTCAGACCAGAGTATAATACACATCTGTACACATGTACATACAGTGTGGATATTATATACCTTAAAGTAAGAATAGGAGTGAAATGACTTCCCAAGCCCTTTTAAATATAAAAAGAGACCTATGTTTCAACAATCAACTAAAGGAGAACATTCAATCTCCTTAATTATCTTAGAATATAGTCTTAACCTATGGGGAACATTTAAATAGTTATGATACTCTCAAGATAAATGTTAATTCAAAGTGGATTTCCATGACAGGACAAACTAACATTACACGCCACAGATACAATTATCTTTTCCTTTTTGTTGTTACACAAATAGTACATGCTCACTAAAGAAGAATAAATACATGCAGATAAGAAAATGGAAAAAGCAAATACAATATCATTATGTTCAGTAACATGAAATAATCATTTGGCTTTTCTATTTAAAAATACATTTCATTTTTTCAAGATTATTTTTATTTCCTTGGAAAGCAGAGTTACATAGAGAGGAGAGAGAGAGAGAGGAGAAATTTTCCATCTGCTGTTTCATTCTCTAAATGGCCACAATAACCAGGGCTGAGCCAAGCTGAAGCCAGCAGCCAGGAGCTTCATCCAGGTATCCCACATGTGTGCAGATGTCCAGGGACTTGGGGTATCTTCTGCTTTCCTGGGTGCATTAGCAGGGAGCTTGATCAGAAATGGAACAACTGGGACTCAAATCAGCACCTACATGGGATGCCCGTATTGCAGACATTGGCTTTATCCATTAATCACCATGCCAGACCCTAAAATATTTCTAAAATATTATTTTTTAAATACATATCAAAATCATTCAATATATATCTTACTAATTTCACTTCTAGAACTGAATCCTAAGAAAATAATGTCATATTTCAAAGAAACATACAGTATACATGTTATACAACTTTAAGAATATTCCTGTATTTTCCACAGAAAGTTTTCTCCAGTGCAATTGTCCATGTTAAATTTCTGATTAGGTATTTACCAATGACTGCTTCCTATTTATGTGATACAAAGTCACACAATGACAAGACATGTTGGCTCTATGTTCTTTCATTTAAAGCAGTCCAAAATACAGCTGCAAATGCTTACAAGTGACCTTCCCCTCCACTTACTCTCTGATCTTAAAGAAGTAAAGGTTAACTATCCTACCTCACAAATTCATGAAAATGGATTGAGCTAATGCATGTAAACAACTACTATGATAGTATGTGAAAGAGCTGACCCCTCTTAGCTTGTGAATCTTATTTTACGATTAAAAAAAAAAGTGTATTTGTGGGTTATCCCATGAGTCCGCCTGCCTAGCCCATGCAGGTTAGCCTGACTGCTGGCAGGTGGCAGGAGCCCAGGCACATTTCCCCTACCCCCACCTTCTACAAATCAGGTGAACTGCTCCCAAGTGTGGCCAGGCCTATCAGGAGAGCTACGGTAGCTAGTAGCCTACGTTACCTTCAAGCTGATATCGGTTCTATCATATAGAATTAGTGTTGCTGTGAATTAGTTATGCCCCTTCTGCCTGCCCTTTAACAAAGTGTGCGTGGTTGTTAATAAAGTGGACATGTTCACCGAAACTTGTCTCTGCTGCTTCTTGCTGACAGTGTGCAGGCCTTGCGGGATGAGCCTACATGTATCATTTTACTTCATTTGTCCTGGCTGAGACAAGTGCATATGCCAAAATAAGGCTTCCAGAATTATAAAGAATGAATTTAATTCATGGCACAGAATTACTAATTGTAAAAAAAGAAAGTGGAATTATAGAAACTTCTTCAGGTTGGCAGAAATGCATCAAAACAAAGGAAGGTCTAGCATCCAAAGATCCCACAGAGAGGCAAAGATTAGTTGGCCCAGGTGTGTTTTCTATTTATTACTAGCTTTTTAAGCTGATTTATCTATTCCATTTTATTGTCAAAAAAATGATAACCCCTTAAGAAGGGATGTCATCAAAATGTGCAGCTAAACATGATAGATTTCAGTGATTTATCATACAAAGTATGCATCATTCCTTTTAAACATTTTTATTCATTTGTTTTTATTAATTTGAAAGGCAGAGAGAGAGAGCACTCCCATCCACTGGTTCGCTCCCTCAATTGCCTACAACAACAACCAAGGCTGGGTCAGGCCAAAGCCAGGAGCTAGGAACTCAATCCTGCTTCCTCTCAGGGTGTACATTAACATAAAACTGGATTTGGGATTGGAGTTGGGGCTTGAACCTGGCACTCTGATATGGGATGCAAGTGTCTGAAGCTATGTCTTAATGGCTGTGTAAATTTTCACCCTTGCCTTTGTGTTTTAAATTAGAAAGTTAATCAACTTTGAACATTTGAAACAATCTGGAAAAGCCAACATTTAAATCAGAAGTGAAAATATTTGAAAATATTAAAAATTCTTCTTTCTAAAAACAATTCTTTATTCTTCTCTTTCATTAAAGGCAGATCTATTAGAATAGCTTCCAAATGAAAACACTGAATTACCTAAATGCAACCAGGTCCATCATGGAAGTTGTTGATTTTTAACTTGTTGAAGAGCTTTTGGTTTGTTTTCATTTATGCAATGTTTAATTAATAATCTTTTTTATATATGTAATTAGAAAAGTTGGCTAGCATGAATTGGGAATCCTGAGGGAATACTGCAGGAGTCAGGCTCTCCTATCTTTATGAAACAACTGCAGAAGTATCTGCATAGGTAATATAGACTTACTCAAAGGTGAGTAGACACCCCGGTGTCTTTTACTATTAGAGCTGAAAACTGTCTAGTAGAGAGACCAAGAAGAAGAGAAAAGTTTAACAGAGCACCTGCTCCTCTCCCTTGTGGAAAGGGACAGCATCTCAAAGACTGAGCTTCAAAGAGAAGTTTCCAGACGAAATCCCTTATTCCTTTCGGAGAGAGAAGCATGCTCTTTAACTCATGCCCCATGGCTAGCACCATTTATGACATTATCTTTTTCATTACATTTTATCTCTTAAAGCCTTGACGATTTGGCCTTGTTGATTCATAGCCTCATGATCACAATATTCCTATGTCTCAAGATTTCTTCTCTATCTCTCTTTTCCCCAAGGCGGGGAGGGAAATGAATTGAACACGTTTTGAAATAGAGCTCAATTGTAGAGAAACAGTGTTATACTTTTTAGAATCCTAATTAAACCCAGTAGTAATAGGATAAGTCTCATCTAAAATCTTTTAAAATTACTCTGTCAATGTTAAATTGGTGTTGACTTTGCATTCTTGACAAATAAGCGAATTATTTTTTCTATGGATTTAGAGAAAACATTAGAAGGAAATTTCCCATATGTGAATTGTATAATCTGACTAACATATTTTCCAGACCTTTAATGAAAGTAAATGGTAATATGGAAATTCCTGTGAAGATTAAAAAGACAGAATTTAGAAGCATAACAAAACTAGGGGGACTCTCAATCAGCCAGGATAAAGTAGAAGCAGCATTTCATTCATTTTTCCTCCTTTTCACTTTTTTCTTTCTCACTTTTCCTCTTACTTCTCATGGTGACTTCCTACATCTCAGAGAAAAGAAAACAACAATAAAACTTTCTATTTTAGAATGTGTATTTACATTCATTCAGCAAGGTGCTAATAGACAGTGAACATCCTAGGTTTTATGGACTTAATTGTGTCCCCTTAAATAATATGCTCAACTCCTAACCCTGAGGACCTCAGACTATGACTGAGTTGAGATAGAGGGTGTTTAAGGAGGAAATCAAAGTTAAATGAGGCATTGAAATAAACCTTAATCCACTATGACTGATCTCTGATTAAGAGATGGTTAGAACACATTGGGGCCAGTGCTGCGGCTCAATAGGCTAATCCTCCGCCTGTGGCGCTGGCACACTGGGTTCTAGTCCTGGTCGGGGCACCAGATTCTGTTTCGCTTGCCCCTCTTCCAGGCCAGCTCTCTGCTGTGGCCTGGGAGTGCAGTGGAGGATGGCCCAAGTGCTTGGGCCCTGTACCCGCATGGGAGACCAGGAGAAGCACCTGGCTCCTGCCATTGGATCAGCACGGTGCACCAGCCACAGTACGCAGGCCATTGGAGGGTGAACCAATGGCAAAAGGAAGACCTTTCTCTCTGTCTCTCTCTAACTGTCCACTCTGCCTGTCAGAAGAAGAAGAAGAAGAAGAAGAAGAAGAAGAAGAAGAAGAAGAAGAAGAAGAAGACAACGACGACATTGGATGCATACAGAAAGAAGACAATGCAAAGACACTGAAAGAAAGCAGTCATCCACAAGCCAAGGAGAGAGCATTAGAAGGAACCAACCCTCAGGATACCTTGATCCCAGACTTGCAGTGTCCAGAACTCTGAGGAAATAAGTTTCCATTGTTTAATTCACACAGTCTGTGGTGTTTGATAATGGCAATCCCAGCAAACTAATACACCAGGATAAAAACTCTAACAGCAGGATGAGGATTGCTCGCTGTTTTGTCAGCAACCCAACATTAACCAGTTTGGCATCGTATGGGTGGATTCTGTGGAAGCCATATTTTCATGTCTGCCAGCCCCTTGTGCAGCTTCTCATGATCAAGTGTACCAGGGATGACATACATAGAATTAGCACCCTACCATTACCTCCTTTGCAGATGCTTGTTTTGTACTGCCCGGTCTCCAGGGGGTGGAGAACAAAAGCTGGGAGTAGAGAACCTGAGCTGGAACTTTAACGAAACTACTAAAAACAGTGTTCTGAAGCTCGAACTTGAGACTCTAAAGTCAACCCTATTCATAGCTTACACCTGCTCTCATTCAAAAGGATATGTGGGTTGGGGAGGAGTTAGTCTAAAAAAATCATCAGCTAGTAAACAAAGTTAAGGTCTGAGGACCAACAAAGTGAGCTATGATCATGCTATAATGAATGTGTTGTTTGATTTTACCACACTTATTGGAACCATCTGGAAGAGTGAAGGCATACATTAACTCTTAAACTTCCTACAGGACTTTCCTCTATCTGTAAGATTTATTTATTTGAAAGGCAGAGTTACAGAGAGAGGAGGAGACAGAGAGAAAAATCTTCCATCTGCTGGTTTACTCCCTAAATGGCTGCAACAGCCAGGGTCAGGGCTGCGAAAGACCAAAGCCAGGAGCTTCTTCAGGGTGTCCCAAGTGGGTGCACAGGCCCAAGCACTTGGACTATCCTCCAAGCACATTGGCAGGAAGCTGGCGCAGAAGCAGAGGTAGACTTTGATTTGAGGCACTTTGGTATGGAATACACACATTCCAAAGGGCTGTTTAACCCATATCACCAAATGTCTGCCTTTATTTCTTTTTATTTTTTTATTGAGAGAAGGAGACCAAACAAGAGAATGTCCAGCTGCTGGTTCATTTCCCAAATCCCTGCAGTGGTTTGGACTAGGCCAAGCCAAAGCCAGGGACCAGGAATTCAATCCACGTCTCTCACATGGGTGGCAGGATGCAACAACTTAAGTTGTTACCTATTGCCTCACAAGATGTGCAATAGCAGAAGGTTGGAATCAGGAGCAGATCTGGGACTTTAACTCAGACACCCCAGCAGGGTATGTGGGTGTCCCAAACAGCATATTAACCACTAGACCAAACACTCACCTCTGAACTTTCAAATCCTGACTGTGGATCACTGATTCAGTTCACATCAATGGCTGCGTCAATCCAAAGCCAGGAGCCAGGCACTTCCTCCTGGTCTCCCATGCAGGTGCAGGGGCCCAAGCACCTGGGCCATCCTCCACTGCACTCCCGGGCCACAGCAGAGAGCTGGACTGAAAGAGGAGCAACCGGGACTAGAACCTGGCACCCATATGGGATGCCAGCACCAAAGGCGGAGGATTAACCAAGTGAACCACGGTGCCAGCCCCCTGAAGTTATTCTTATTCTCCCATTAAGGAACCAAATTTATCCAGACAGTAGAATTGGTGACTTCGGTAGCATGAGAAGCCTCGTCAGAATCCGAAAGCATGGCCTTGAAGAACTCACTGAGCTTGCTTGCTTTTTTAACCTGGATATTGGATTGTTTACTTCCCAGACTCAGTTTAAGAAACTGTCCTTGCAGTTAAATTTTCAGTGACAATTTTCAGTTGGACACTCTGCAAAGGAAATGAAGACTGAAGAGCAGTTTTGCAGTGGGGTGTAGAATATGAGCCCTACGGGGAAAGTTAGACTTCTTTGGTTACCACATTAATTTTATACTACATTGCTCAGATTGCTCATTCTTGCAATTGCTCCAGAGTGTGTCTTGTGCCCTGCTGTGTATACATGGTGGGGAAACTGTGATTCAAGTGGAACTTCAACATGAATGCAGTTTTATAGGTGCTGAAAAAAGCACTGGGAGGAAAGCTAATGACACCAACAGCAAGGATTCTGGAAACATGAAGGGTGAGTGTTCCTCAAATATAAAACACAAATATTTCTGAACCCATTCAAATCACTGTCACATTTTATACCATGGGACACAGTAAATAAAGGACATAGACTTCAACAGATTCAGATACAGCACATGGCTGTTTGGATAAATACCAAACAGGGTGCTTGTTTAGTAAATAATAATAACAATAATAAACCACTTATTATTCATTTCATAGAATACTAAGAGATGTATCTTACTAACACATGCTTAAGATTTTGAGAACATTAATAATTTATCAGAATTAATACCACTTTTGCATGTATATCATTGTATTTGGCAATCAATTCAACAAATGATGATACTTCAACTGTTCTCTGAATTAAGACATTTAACACTGAATTGGAAATAACATTATTATATTATTTTACTTTTCATAAATACCAGATTCTCAATTCTTTGTTGATAGATTATCACAGAGCCAACCCACATTAATAACTTAATGAATTTGTTGCAGAAAATGTATGATGAGATTTACTAAATTTTTCAAAATTTACTAAACTTCACTGAATCAGGGATAAAACTATTGCTTATTAAATTCAAGTCTATTTTTTTCTCTGCTTTCTGGACCTGGAGCTAGGATTTACAAACCATACAACATAGTACTTTGCCAAATCATTTTTTAAATATGGTTCTACCAATTGAGGACCTTAAAGGGACAGTAGAGGCAGGGGAAAGGGATGTGATTCTTGTTTGACACCTGTTTCTATCAGTATCACCACTCCAGCTGACTTCTTTATTTCAACAGCAGCAACTGGTTCCAGCTTCTAGCTTCCTGCTGTATTTCCAGAAAGCCTGTCATTGCTGTTCTCTTGGATTCCAGGGTAGTGTACAGCACACCCTCCTCAAATAACTGAAACCCAACAATGTGGGGCTCTTTCTTGGGACTCCTGAGTCATTAGCACCAGCCATCCAGACAATGCCCTTCCTAGTGAGTCTAATTATAGCTACTGAAGGCCAGTTCGCTGAGCTCCTGAGCACAAGCTTGGTGGTGCCCTCTTCTCTGAAGTGTGGGAGCCAAACTCTGCCGAAGTCCTGCTTTAAGCATTTTAGTTCTGTCAACCCTAACCTGTGGCCTTAGTTGCCCCAGTCTTAGAGGGGATCCCTGCTTCCTGCACTCATCAATCTTTATGGCACCCCATTATGTTCTTTTGCAGTCATCAAAACAACTGGACCAGTTCCTATGCTAACCTCTCTCTGTTGAAAAGCCTACTATTATTTTCGCTTTTTTCTTGAGGTTGTCTTGAAACACTCAGTATTTGGATAAAATATAACTAAAATATTCTGAATTAATGAAAATAAAATTATAGAATAATTTCTAAAAAGTTAATAGTAGAACATAAAAAGGTTGAATAAACAGCTACTAACTCCCTGGAAGTCAGCCTGGACATGTGCATTGTAAAGCCTGCCTTAGACCTCAGCTTGGTGCGGCTTGAGGCTAGAGCTACCATAGGCTCAGTCACTTGCTGAGAGGCGCGGGAGAGGTCTGTCCTGCCAGGCAATTAGAATGCCTTAGGGGTTCTCAGGAGTTGGTAAAAGGTGGGTTCCCTTTCCAGTAATTTCCATCTTTGTGCAGTTGACCTACTTCCCAGGTCCTCCCTTTGGCCCAGGATGGGATAATGGAGAGGATGCTGCTACTCTCCACCGCTTCTGTATGCCTCTACTGTGGCCTCAGCCCTGGTGGTTAGAGCTGCTCCTGCTCCCATCTGGATCCACATGAGCCCTTCTTACTGGATATTATACCCTGTGTCTGTGTACATAAATATATATATTCACACACATATGTATGTATGTATGCATATATAAACTTGATACAAAAGGCAAGCCCTCTTGTGGTAACTGCTGCCCATATATGTATGGTCTCTAAAGTCAGTTGGTATCTGATGTTAAATTCTCATGCGCCAAAACCCTGATGATTCTAGGCATATAAAACATTTGTCATGTCAAAAAAAAAAAAACAACAAACAAAAAAATTCATTTAATATCTAAAGTAATCAATATATATTAATTAAACAGAATAATATTTCAATCACATGTTTTCAATATTATTTTCATAGTATTTGCAAATAAGTCCAGGGAAAATAAACTTTAGGCTCTTTTTCAATGATTTGAAGGCTTGAGTAACCACAATGAAGTTTCAGAATTCCACAGTGGGAATTCTGCTTAAATTTGTAGATACATAGAATTCTATTTTATTATTGCTTCACCAGTCTGTAAACTAACACTCATACTAGCTGGTAGCACAAAGTCAACACACAGGATAATTTGATAGAATATATATTTTATTTTTACAAACCACAGATTAAAATGATTCAAGATAATGTCTTGCCTTTCTTCTTTATATATGTAAATTAGAAAAGAAAATGTACAAAAATAAATACCCCTCAATATTTTTTGAGCACTAATTTACAAAAGGCAATATGTGCCTGGCGCCCTGGCTCAATAGGCTAATTCTCCACCTTGCGGCGCCAGCACACCGTCTAGTCCCAGTCGGGGCACCGGATTCTGTCCCGGTTGCCCCTCTTCCAGGCCAGCTCTCTGCTGTGGCCCGGGAGTGCAGTGGAGGATGGCCCAAGTGCTTGGAACCTGCACCCGCATGGGAGACCAGGAGAAGCACCTGGCTCCTGCCTTCGGATCAGAGCAGTGCACCGGCCACAGCGCTCTGGCCGCGGCGGCCATTGGAGGGTGAACCAACGGCAAAGGAAAACCTTTCTCTCTGTCTCTCTCTCTCTCTCTCTCTCTCTCACTGTCCACTCTGCCTGTCAAAAAATTAAAAAAAGGCAATATGTCCCTTGCTTCATATAACATTTAATCCCTACATTAACTTTTGAGGTAAGAATCATAAGCCCTTTTTCCCCTACTATTGGAACATATGAAAATAGTCCTAAGGGAGCGTTAAGTGTAGGATCAGGATTTGAACCCAGTTCTCCTGCTTCCGATGCCTCAGCTCTTTCTATTAATGCAGTCTTAGCCTAGTTGGTGCTTAGTGCACTCATTTCAAGAAAGAATGAATTGAATCTTTAGTTGCCTATATGACTCAGTTCTCTATCACGTTTTTTTCCAGAATGTACCAAATTATCCCCCTTCATTTATGTAAGATAGATTTCTTATCCCTCCCATTTACTTTTCTCCTTCTCATTCATTTCTCAAATGTTTTTTAGTTAAAATACATTGGGAGGGGGCACTTGGCCTAGCAGTTAAGATGCTGAATGGGGTATCCACATCTGATACAGAAGGGCCTAGGTTCAGTCCCAGCTACAACTCCTGGTTCCAGTTTCCAGCTAATGCACACCCTGAGAGCAGGCGATGGATCAGGAAGCTGGCCCACTGCCACCCATGTGGGAGACCTGGATGGTTTACCAGTCACTGCCTCTCAGCTTCATCATGGCCCAGTATTTACTGCTACGGGCATTTGGGGGAGCAAACCAATGAATGGGCTATCTCTCTCTCTCTCTCTCTCTCTCTCTCTCTCTCTCTCTCCATCTGCTCTCTCTAGAATAAAATAAAATGTAAAAAGTTCAAGAGCTGTCTTCCCACTAAGGAGGTTTAAGTTTTTTAAAATGCATGTAAGGTACAGCATTTATGATTTGTATATGTCTATATGTGTGTATATATTATATATATATGAGTATAAATACATGTATATGCATTTATTGTCTACTCATTGACCAGTAAAAATTTATGAAAATAGTCATAACTTTCTTCATCTATATCAATTTCTAACATGGCCAATTTCACAGTAGTCTCATTTAATTTTAATTGGCATATAATGTAAATTACATGGTTTTAATTAAGGATACCAATAATGTTCTCATCTGTGTCAGAACATTTTGTTCAGTGTCAATTTTGAGAAAAATTTTAATACGCATCTTTTTCTGAAACAGTCTTGCATATTCACATAGAGATCTAATGTTTCTTTAAACTCATTTCCGCAACTAAATGTAACCATCGCTTGATTGTCTCACTTACGGCCCATGTTCTTTGATTTTCTTCTTCTTTAAAACAATGGCCTATTCTTTGCTATTTATTAAAATTATTTAAACTTTTAAACATGTTGAATTATATCTTGAGGACTTTTGAGATTTAAATTTTTCAAAGATTACAGTGTTTTTCACCTGATTTTACTCTCAAAGCTGGCAAGTTACAAATTTCAAAGTGGCCAGAGGAGAGCTGACACGCATTAACACTCAGTGTTTACTTAAAATATGAGCAATTCCCACAGGACAAAGAGCCAGACAGTTTCTACCCAGGGAATATGCGGAACCCAGAGAAGCTAGCAGTGAATGCATGGGATTTATACTGCTAGACTTAAAGTGACTAGAATGATAAAGGACCACTTCCAGCAACTCTCCCAGCAAACACAAAATGTTGAAAAGAACCATTTCAAGGGATTAAAGTAAGATGGTTTCCTGTGGAGTAATAACTCCAGTGGAGACCCCGCAGGAATCCTTCATCCCAGCTTGGACTTTCATGATGAGGTCAGTATGCAGGGCCAGATCAGGAAGCATCTCATCTCTTACCCACCCTCACTTTCTTTCCCAAGCCACAAAGCAGTCAACCCTTGACCCTCCAATCAGTATGCTTTTAAATTAGGTCCTGGTCAGACCTGTTTATCAGCCAACCTGAGAAATGCACACACTGTTGGAAAGCATTGTCAAGCTGTGTGTAACACATGCACATAGGATAGCTAAACTGTTACTACGGGTTAAATTCAATATTAACATTATCTGTAAGCAATCAGAATTCTAGGCAGGTAATTAAGTATCACTAAATCTCATAAAAATAGTTTTTAAGGCTGGCGTTGCGGCTCAATAGGCTAATCCTCCACCTTGCGACGCCGGCACACTGGGATCTAGTCCCAGTAGGGGCACCGATTCTGTCCCGGTTGCCCCTCTTCCAGGCCAGCTCTCTGCTGTGGCCCGGGAGTGCAGTGGAGGATGGCCCAAGTGCTTGGGCCCTGCACCCGCATGGGAGACCAGGAGAAGCATTTGGCTCCTGCCTTCGGATCAGCACAGTGCACCGGCCACAGCGCTCTGGCCGCAGCAGCCATTGGAGGGTGAACCAACAGCAAAGGAAGACCTTTCTCTCTGTCTCTCTCTCTCACTGTCCACTCTGCCTGTCAAAAAAAATTTTTAAATAAAAATAAATTTTTTAAATAGTTTTTAAAGCTCTGAGTGCTGTGATGGCTAATTCCATGAGCAGAATGAATCAGGCCACTCTCAGGTCCACTGAAAATAGTCATTAGTGGGCAGAAGGTTTATAAAATAATAAGAATATAGAATTTTATAATTATCTTTTAGACAGTTTGCTGAGTGTGCTGATCCATACTTTCCAGAATTTTCTCAAAGACCCAAAACAGAGATATAAAAAAATGTGAGCTCCCACATTCTAAAGTGATGCATCAACACTTGGGGCTATACACCTGCCTTGCCCAGACTTTACCTAATGACAAAATCATTTCTTGTATATTAGCCTCCCTCCCTACCTTTCACATAAGGAAAGATCTGAACAGCTAAGTTGGAGATTGCACCAAGAAAATTGCTCAGAGAATGGGAGTAAAGAAGAGAATCCATCCGTTGCCCTGGTTGGATGGTCAGTGAGTGCAGAATCTGAAGGCCCCTCTTGTCTGGTCAATAACATGAATTTTGACATGGAGCTGCTGCAGCTGGAAGAGGCTGGAAAACACTGGAGCCGAGTCCTGTTTGTGGTCCAGAGGTTTCTAGAGATGGAGGGAGCCATTGAGCGAAAGAAGTCATGGAAGTGAATGCTGTGTGCCTTTGACACCCTAAGAAAACATCTCTCTCTTACAGTCCCCCACAGCCGTGGAGTTTGCAGAATTCCCCCAGCACCTGTGGGCCTCCAACACTGAGCAACAGGGGTTGCAGGAGAAAGCTGCCCATCTTCCTGGAGAGTCACTAGGAAGGTGTCTGGGTATTGTTCCATCCAGAACAAGAAACTAGAAGAAAGTCTGACACTGCCACAAACCCTACACAGGAAACCATCACCACCGCTCATGGAATCACAAAAAAGTAGACTGAGGCCAGGAGTGCTCTTGTGCCAAGCACAGGCAACCGATTGTAAATTCACCTCTGCTTTCTCTCAGAGGAAAGGCCAGGAGAAGCTGTGTGGTAACCAGAGATACCACACAGATCTGGCCTCCTCGTGTGAGGGGGGAAGAAGTTTGGAACTGATTATGCTGTTGACGTTTTAACAGTTCCAGGACTAAATTTAATAGCTGACATTTGACAGGAAGTTATCATTTCAACAAAGATTGTGTTAAGGGATGAGAAAGAGAAACTGGACATAAAACAGCTACATGCAAAGGATAAATACAGCTTCACATTTATATTCAATCAAGGTGAAGTTGCTCAATAAAGTGGCTCCTGGGTTTGAGTCTTCTTGCCCTTCTGGCCTGGGAGTCAGAGCCATCCTCTCTGTGTGAATACACACAGTTCCCAGCCTCAGATCTGAAACAGAACCGACTCCATAATGAATGTATATAATGGACTATCATGAATGAACTCCCACACATTATGCTGTCATTTTGGGAAAAGCATTACTACATTCAGATGCCTCCGTCTGAATGTTTCTTGCCCTTCCAGGCCCCGGCCATCCTGGACTAGGCAGTATAAATTTTTGCTGTTGAAAATCATCTACAATTTGAAACTGTCCAATCCTGAGTTTCTACCACATGGATCTTTTCCAACTATTTTCTTCTCTCTCTCTGTCGCCACATAGTCTTCTTTACAGACTACCATTCTCTATTTGTTCCTCCTCAGAAAGTTGTTTCTCTTCCTGATGTCCTCACTGGGGTGAGTGGCATTACCAAACATCGAGTCGCCCAAAAACAAAACCCTGGAATTTAACCTACTGTCCTATAAACAGCTAGTCAAAAAGTCATTCAAATCTAGCTCCTTAATTTTTTTTAGCAATCATTGATCTTTTCCTGTTTGCCAGAGTAGAGTCTAAATTTGTGCCCTGTTTTGTTTGTCTGGATAGCTGAAATAACCCGTGTTGCTCTAGACAGAGTGTCTCATCTCACTAGTCCAGCCACGCTGCCACTGAGCTGATCTTTCTGAATTTCTATACTGTTCATGTTCTTTCCTCATGTGACCTCCATCAGAGACTCACCATTATTCACAGGGACTGGTCAGTAATTCTCGGTGAGCTCCAGCCTCTATGCACCTGTCTGGTTTCATCCATGTCTCCTCCTATGTCCCATCCCAGTTCCACTGAATATGTAGAGAATCATTTTTGCACAAGAGCTGATCTCTTCCTTTGTGCATTCTCACAAAACCTTGAATCTAATCCCTGCCTCTTCTTGCAAGACTTGTGTAATCCCCTGGTTTCGTGATTGTTTTCTTAGCTTCTCTGGCTTCAAGCTGCCTTAACATTGCTCAAGTAGTTTATATTTGGAGGTCAATGATAGTTTTATGAATGAAGAAATGAAGATTTTTTATGTGAGATTATAGAGATGAAACTGAATAATGAAGGCGATGAAAAGGATTGTCATATAGCTAAGTAATTTCTAGAATAGAAGGGTATACTATTTATTAATAACTACACCAGATCAGCAAGTATAAACGTGGACTGTCCTCATTGGGAAAACTGTATATATGAAATACATGATCTCTGTTCCCTTTATATAAAAATAAACAACTAAACAGTGTGGCCTGCTGAGTTTTTGAGTTTCGTGTATGTGAAGACGTTAAGGGCTGCCAACAAGAAGATGATTGCAAGGCATATTGGTTGAACCAGAGGATGGATGCGCGTGCTCTCTCCCTCTCTCTCTCTCTCTCTCTCATTCTCTCTCCCTCTCTCTCTCTCTCTCATTCTCTCTCTCTCTCTCATTCTCTCTCTCTCTGTCTCTCTCTCTCATTCTCTCTCTTTCTCTCTCTGTTGTCCTTCCATCTCTCTCTGAAATTCTGACTTAAAAAACAAATAATTTAAAAAAAGACATACTGGTAATATTTTTAACTAATGGTGTTATTGTTTAAAGAACAAATGAGATTTAAATCTATTCTGCTAACAAAAACATGACCCGAACTAATTTGAATAAATCATGCTGTTTATATTATCTATGGAAAAGATAAATGTTTATTGCCTTTTGAAAACGTATTTAACTGTTTTATAGTAGACTCAGCTCTTCATCATTTCCTCCTTTAAGACCTTTTCTGATAGCTCAAGTTGATTTAAATATTCACAAGCTACTGTGTTTATTCCTCTACTGCCATATCTGTGCCATTATGTACAAGTACTTTGTTAAATATTTATATATATTTATATATTCCATCTCCCCTGTTGAGATGCATACTTTTCAAGTACAGGGAGCACACACTATTGTTCTTACTACCCACTGTTTTGTCCAATGCCTAGAAGGTATTAGATACTTAATATACATTTGTAGAATCCAAGTAAGTACCATATGTGCATTCTTTTTCCCTAAAAAGTATCTCAAATGTTAAGTCAGAATAATTGTGTTTATTGTGCACCTGTTATGTGTCTTGTGCTATTTTGGAGCAGAGGCCTGGCTTATAATCTAGTGGTAGAGGCACTCAATAAAAGTATGTATTAGGCAACATCATAAAAGTTCACAGAAAATGGAATGAAAGTGTTTTGGTGGAAAAAAAATTTTAAATCCATGCACGGTTTTCTCCTGGCATACATTTTCCATGAACTTCTTAGAAATCATGGTGTGTGTGTGTGTGTGTGTGTGTGTGTTAGAAATAATTAAATTAAAAAGAAATGAAGGGGTGGGTATTTGGCCTAGCACTTAAGATGCCAATTAGGATGCCCACATCTTACATCAGAGTGCCTGAGTTTCATTCCTGTTTCTAGCTTCTGATTATTTGCATCTTGGGAGATAGCAGTGATGGTTCCAGCAGGTGGGTCCTTGCTAATGTGAGAGATTCAGATGGAATTCTTGGCTCCTGGCTTAGGTCTCAGACCAGCCTTGCTGTTGTAAACCACCAGATGAGATATCTCTTTGTCTCTCTCTCTCTCTCTGTCTCTGTCTCTGTCTCTCTCTTTCTCTCTCTCTCTCTCTCTGTCAATTTGCTTTTCAATTACATAAATTAGTTTTAAAAAATAAGAGCATGGTACCCTCATCCACTCAGCTCTAGTGAGGGCTCTGTTGGCTCTGTCACAACATCATGGATGGATACTTGGAGAGAAGCCATAGGCCAAGGAGAGATGTCTCTTGTACTTCTGTAACAACTGCTCTCTCAGGAAGTAACCCCCTAAGAACAGCAGGAGTCACCTGTAAAGGTACACCACACGTGACCCAATTACATCCTATAGGACTGCCTCTTAAAGGGTTTACCATCCCCCAACAGTGCCCCACCCAGAACCAAGCTTCTCACACAGGAACCCTTGGGGGACAAACCACATCCAAACTGTACCAGCTAGGGTAGAGAACCTTCCGTCCTTACATAGAATCATCTATGGGAGAGTGGTATGTGGAGTCACTCTGCATTCCAAATCAGCCTAAATGCTTCAGCTATGAAGGTTAGGGGAGTGGGGGAGAACTGTATCTTAAGTTAGGAAGGAAAAGCAAAGCAGAGAACACCAAGGACTCCAGGGATAGAGCAGCCCGGAGAGAGCGGGAAGGAGGTCAACAGGGAAGGGCGTTCCGAAGAGGGACAGGCAGGTGGAAGACATGCTCACCCTGGGTGGACATCTGGTGTCAGGGATGGGAGTTTTTCTAACCAAGGAGTACAATACAGGACATGCATTTTGGAAAGATTTCCAATTTTATTTTGAACAATATAATAAGATTTGGTTTCTTTAAGAGGAAACACTTAAGGGTGAAATAAGTATCAGTCAGTATCAGATGTCTTTTTCTCTCAAATAATGTTCAATGTTTCGGTTGTGGGGCCTTGGTTGTTGCTGTTGTTGTTGTTTTGCTAGATAAACTAAGTCAGCAGGCTTTGGTAGATTTGGGGTGGGGCTAGAGCATTTGCATTCTCTTTCCCCAGGCGATGCCAATGCTGCTTTCCTGAGAACTACACTTAGAAAATTATTGTATTAGTGGCCAGCAGTATGGCACAGCAGATAAAGCCTCCACCTGTGACAACCAGCATCCCAAATGAGTGCCAGTTCGAGCCCTGTCTTCTCCCTTCTCCACTTCCATTCCAGCTCTCTGCTAATGGCCTCAGAAAAGCAGCAGAAGATGGCTCAAGTGCCTGGGCCCCTGCCACCCAACGTGGGAGAAATGGATGAAGCTCCTGGCTCCTGGTTTCTGCCTGGCCCAGCCTCGGCCACTGTGGCCAGCTGGTAAGGGAGCCAACAGATGGAAGATCTCCCCCCCTTCCCTTCTCCCTGTAACTCTTTCAAATAAATAAATATATCTTTAAAAAAGAACCTAATTCACTAATATCCAGGGGGCTGGTGTTAAATAAATTCATGTTAAAGTAAGCTCAAATTTTACCAGTTTAATTTTTATTTCTGTTAGTGCCTTAGGCTATTTTATGAAAATCAGGTTTTTTATTACATTAATCCAACAAATATGTAAGTTGTAAATACACTGTCATTCCATCACCCAAGTGGAAGTAAAGATTGCTGACACCAATAATGAGTGCTTATTGATATCCTGCTATGGCCTAGACCATGAACTAAGTGTTTAGAATTAATTAACCTCGTTCAATCCTCCGAGCTGTGTTGGGCATTAATGATGATATTCACTTTGAAGATAAGGAAAGAGAATTCCAAAGGCCATGTGCTGGTGCTGAGGACCCAGGCTGGGCTGATCCAGAGCCTCGTTCTTTTCCACTGGCTCTTTTGCTCTGCCGGAGGCAAATAAGCAGACAGCGTATCCACAGAGGGATTGCAGACGTCCCCTGGAGCTTCTGCTCCTCATTTTCCAGCACTAACGCCTCGTGCTTTGAAAGAGTGGGTCCTCTGGCAGCAACACGGTGTGGCGGCATGCTGTGCATCCAAGGAAAAGCACACGGAGCTACTGTGCATATTATATCTTTCAGTGGCACTGGGAATTGTGTTTCACTGTTACAGTCCACAGGTTGTTCACTAGACAAAAACAGAGCTTTGTAAATACCTACTTACTGGTTCTGTGGCATGGAACCCAGGTGGGTGGGGAGCTATTCTGCAGTTCTGTACAATAACACTCTCCACACCCATTTGAAGGCTGCCAGCCTCTGTTGAGGCAGGGAAGTTTTGTGGGTGCAATCAGTTACAGAAGCAGAGGGCACTTAAAACGGGAAGGCAATAAGGTTTAGTTTTTCTTGGGTGATTTTTAATTGGATAACTGTTGAAAAATTTAGTTTTTCATATATTTCCTTTTATTTAAAAAGTAGAAGAGACAGAGAGATGGAGACAGAGATCTCCCATCCACTGGTTCATTCACTAAATAGCCACCATAGCTAAGGCTGGCCCAGGTCAAAGTTAGGAGTCAAGAATTCAAAACAGGTGTCTCACAGAGGTGGCAAGGGCCATCTATTGTCTCACAGGGTGCCCATTAGCAGGAAACTGGAATAAGGAATTGGGATAAAGAGCTGGAGTTGTGACACAGCTCATTAAACCACCACCTGCAACACTGGCATCCCATATGAGCACTGGTTCGGGTCCTGACTGCTCCATTTCCTATCCAGCTATTCTTATTCCACCATGTGGAAGAGATAGAGGAAGCTTTTGGCTCCTAGCTTCAGCCTGGAGCAGCCCTACACCTTTGTGGCCATTTGGGGAGTGAACCAGTGATAGAAGGTCTCTCTGTTTCTCTGTCTCTCTTTCTCTCTCTGTAACTCTGCCTTTCAAATAAATAAATAAAAGCTTTTTTTTTTTTAAGGAGTGGGACTGAGACCCAAACACATACACTCTGATATGAGATGCAGGTGTACCAAGTAGTTAAAATCACTGTGCCAAACATGTGCCCTGAAACAAATTGCATTTAATACACAGCATCACAATCGGACATAAATGTGTACAAGGTGTTTGTGCCTAAAAACAGGTAATGAGAAACAAAATTATCATTTAAGTACACTTGTTCCTTATGTGTTATTTATAGGCTGAGAAGAAGAGAACAAGCATTGCAAGTGGGGTAGCAAAGAGAAACACTTCTGTCATGGATATTCTGCTTTGTGATTCATTTTTTAAGATTTATTTATGGGCCAGGCTCCACGCGGCTCAATAGGCTAATCCTCTGCCTAGCGGCGACGGCACAGCACACCGGGTTCTAGCCCTGGTCAGGGTGCCGGATTCTGTCCTGGTTGCCCCTCTTCCAGGCCAGCTCTCTGCTGTGGCCCGGGAGTGCAGTGGAGGATGGCCCAAGTGCTTGGGCCCTGCACCCCATGGGAGACCAGGAGAAGCACCTGGCTCCTGCTATCGGATCAGCATGGTGCGCCAGCCACAGCGCGCGGGCCACAGCAGCCATTGGAGGGTGAACCAACGGCAAAGGAAGACCTTTCTCTCTGTCTCTCTCTCTCACTGTCCATTCTGCCTGTCAAAGAAAATTATTTATTTGAAAGTCTGAGTTATATGTAGAGAGAAGGAGAGACAGAGAGTGAGAGAGAGGTCTTCCATCCACTGGTTCACCTCGAGATGGCCACAATGGCTGGAGCTGCACCGATTCGAAGCCAGGAGCCTGGAGCTTCTTCCAGGTCTCCCACGCGGGTGCAGGGGCCCAAGGACTTGGGCCATCTTCCACTGCTTTCCCAGGCCACAGCAGAGTGCTGGATCGGAAGTGGAGCACCCGGGACTAGAACCAGCGCCCATTCAGGGTGCCGGCACGGCAGGCTGAGGCTGTACCCACAATGCCACAGCACCAGCCCGATTGTGATTCACTTTGGATGACAAGGACCAAAGTGTTTTCAGGTGAGGATCAGGAGTGGATGAATACAAGTGTCATCCTGGTGATGGGAAGGACATGTAGTGAGGACAGTTCCCCCACATTTATGGGGTTTCATGAGAAGGGATTTCCCCTAAATGGCCCTAAATTCTTTTCCCAGCCCTTACTCTGCCAAGACAAGATGGGAGTAATTTCATATATTTGTAAAATTGGAAAGAATGTACTTTTAGGCTTAGCTCAAGTCCAGCCTGTCACCACTTGGGGAGGAAAAAAGTCTTCCTTGTTCTCCTTGATGCAACTGGACTATGATGCTTCCGAGTGCCTGCCTCAGAGTGTTCCCAATCCCGCTCCTCGAAGCCTGCAGTGCTGGTCCAGAGAGGCCAGGCGAGCTTGCACCAGGACCCCTGTGTGGCCGGTCCCTTGTCCTTTTTGAGGTTCTACACTCTAACTCCATAGCCCCTCTGCCTATGGAGTCGAATACCTATCACCAAGAGCTTCAGTGCTCATATTGAGAGTCATTCTGGGAATCCATGATCCAACCAGGTGTGGTAGGGCAGTGTAGCCAGTCACCACTTCATGCTGAGTGCAGACGTTTCTTCCCTGCAAGACTGGGGAGTCAGAGTCGTGCTGACACGCCTTTGCAGGGTGACTCACGCATGCTGCACACAGGACCAATTTAAGTTTCTGGGATTGCCATCAACTGTCACTGAGCCTGGGGGCTGGAGCTGTGTGTCGGGCTCATGCATGCAGTCTTGCCTGTCTGTGTTTCCTTGCTGAAGCCACCTTAGATAAGCAGGGGCAGGGGAAGGCACCCTTGACCCTAGGTGCCTCCTCAGCTTGTGCCACAGGCTCTTTGCCACCCAGCAGGCAACCTTCCAGGGGTGGCCATACCTGTCTCCTCTGGGACTTTTCACGGTCATTGTTCTATATGGTAGATGGACTCTTTACCCAATGTCTTTTCTCGTTTCTCCTCAATGTGGGGAAGGTGTTCTCCAGAACTGGTCTTAAGCTGTGCTGGAGGTAGGAATGGACACTTTCAGACAAATGTGGTGTTCTTGCTCTGTCCTCAGACCCTTTCATGTGCTCCCAGCTGATGGCCATGTCTGAGGCAGGGTGAAGTCATCCTTGAAAGAAATCACATTCTGAAAATTCCATGATTATGTCCTAGAAAATTCAAGAGAAGGCGTGACTGGGAAATATGCTAGTCTAACTTTCCAGTATAAAATTCTGAAAGGCAAACTTAACAGGAGGAGGAAAAACAACTGTTCACATTTTCCTCCAGATTCTAAGACTTGTGTGCTTGGTCCTCATCCACAAAGCAAAGTAACCACCAGTGAGAGAGTCATTGGAAGCCAGATGGATGGTGAAGCATGTGCAGTTACGTGAACAGCATTGAATAAATGGCACAGGGATCTGCAGGTGCGGGAAGATACCTGACATTTCCAACAAACTAGGTAGCTTAAAACAGAAGACATTTATTTTCTCACAGTTCTCGAAGCTGTAGGCCTGAAATTATGGTTTTACTGGCAAATAGTCCCTCATGAAATCCTGGGGTAAGAATCCTTTCTTGCCTCCTCTAGGATTGGTTACCAGAAATCCCTGGCATTTTGTGGTTTATAAAATTGAGAAAATCGAGGCTCAGAAAGACACAAAAGTGAAAAGGCCTGCTGAAACCCACCTTGCTGCTGCACCTCAGTTCATTATGGTGATTTTGTGTGTTGTTGCATTATAAGCTTTTTGCTTGCAATATGCATTTAGAAAAAGCGCATATTACCAAAACCGCACTGCTTGGTATGTTTTCACAAACATAACACACCCAATGTGATCCATACCCATACCAAGAGAAACAATAGCATGACCTCACAAGCCCTGCCATGTGTCCTGTCAGTCACTGTTCCTAAGGGTGACCACTCTCCTGACTTTCAAGAATAAGGAGTACTTTTCCCATTGCTATTATTTATATAAATTTCATAACACACACATGGGAGGGGGAATATTGTATTAGTTTCTATTGCTGATATAACAAGTTATCACAAACTTAATGTCTTAAAAATAACAAATTTATAATGTTCTGTAGGTTAGAGGTTTGAGGCAGGTCTTACTGGGTCAAAATTGAAGAGTGAGCAAGGCTGTGTTCCTAAGGGGAAACCCATGCCTCCCAACCTTTTCTACCTTCTAGGAATCACCCACAGTCCTTGGCTTGAATACCATCATTAATATTAACAGTGCGGCATCACCCTGCTCAGTGTCACATCTCCCCCTCACCCCAGCCAGGAAAGCCTCTACAGTATTAAGAAGTTACAAAATCAGATTAAGTCCACTTGGATAATCCACAGCAATCTCCTCATCTCAAGCTCTTTAGTCTTAATCACATCACCTAAGTGAACATAGTCCCAAATCGCAGTGTTTAAATCATAAATCTTTAGGAGTTCTTTTCTCTAGGGTGGAATTGCTAAGCTAAGGATATATATAAGATTTGATCGATATCAAATATATAGATATAATAGATTTGATAGAGATCACCAATTCTTCAAAGTAATTATATCATTTTGTACTTCTACCAGCAGTATATAAGATTTTTCAATATTTTATATTTTGTCTTTTTTTACTTTAGCTATTCTGAAGAAGAATACTATGATATGTGTCTTAAATATCAACATTCCAAATTGTCTATGTTTCCTTTTTTCTTCTAAAAGATTTATTTTATTTATTTGAAGGACAGAGTTACAGAGAGAAGTAGAGCCAGAGAGAGAGAGAGAGGTCTTCCATCCTCTGGTTCACTCCCCAAATGACCATAATGGCCAGTGCTGAGCTGATCCGAAGCCAGGAGCCAGGAGCCTCTTCTGGGTCTCCCACAATGGGGCAGGGACCCAAGGAGTTGGGCCGTCTTCCACTGCTTTCCCAGGCCATAGCAGAGAGCTGGATCGGAAGTGGAACACTTGGGACTCAACAGAATGCTGAGCACTTCAGGCTGGGGCTTTAACCTGCTGAGTCACAGCGCCAACCCCTGTCTATGATTTTCAAAATCCACACTCAAGAACTGTGAACGTTCTGAAATGTAACCCTACTTTCAAGCTGGCAAGCTGCTTTGCCACTGTTTCGTGGATTCTGACAAAAGATATGAGATTCCTGGGTCAGAGATAAAGACAGTTTATTACTTATAGCAATAGCAGTGTTAAGAGCATCTGCATTTACTCCAGTTCCCCAAGTCCCAATATCTACAGGAGAGCTTAAATAGTAGATGTCTGCTTTGCAAATAGGGCATTATAGAAGACAAACTCTGAGTTTAGACAATCAGATCTTTGGTACTGGAGAAACTGTACACTTGCCCTCTGCCCTAGAATAAGACAGCATGACTATCTTCCAATGCTTTAAAAACAAAAACAAAACAAAACAAAAAATGTTATTCTGGAGGCAGACACTATATTCAGCATATTAAGCCATTCCTGGGGTGGGTGTTGTGGCTTAATGGGTTAAGCCACCGCTTAGGACACCTGTATTCCATATCAGAGTGCAAATGTCCATCACGGCTGCTATACTTCAGTTATAATCCAGCTCCCTGCCAATGTGCCTGCAAAGCAACAGATGATGGCTCAAAAACTTGAGTCCCTGTCACCCTAGTCTGGGAGATACAGATAGAGTTCCTGACCCAGCCTGGAAGTAGCAGTCGTTTGGGCGAGTCAAGTGATGAATGGGAGGTATCTTTCTCCCTGTCTCTTTCTCTGTCACTCTGTCTTTCAAATAAATAAATAGATAAAACAAAATGCAAAGCCATTCCCAATAGGAATAATATTTAATAAATATTCCAGAATAAAGGCAGTGGGTAAATCTGCTCTCAATACATGTAAAGAAATCAAGAGACAGGGGAATTATCTTCCAATCTGTTGCCTAACTTTATTATTGAGATTAACAGATAGTGATACATTAAACAACACGAAGATATACCACTTATGAGAAGTTCTACAAAAAATAAATCAAAGCATGTCCTTGCATCTAGAAGCTTACAAACTTGTAGATGATGAAAAGCACACACAAGAATAATTTTAGTATAATGTCCTAAGCATGTACCAGGAAGTCTCTCTTCACAGCTATGTAACTACAGAACCTACTGTTATTAAACTTTATTATGTAGTCTTTGCTATTTACAGGTTTAAACTTCTATGTAATACTGTGTTCTTTTGTTATATATCTTTGGGCCTAGACCTCAATAGCTGTGTATTCACTATTAAAGCAAACTTTTTTAAAGAAGAAAGGAGGAGATCCTTTTTTGCTGTAGGATTTAGGGAAGAATTTTTAGTAGAGATCCTTCAATTAGAGCTTAATGTATAACTGGAAAGAGCACGATGAAGACAGGGTAAACATTTTAGGTGAAGGGAATAGATGTGTGGAGTGAATCTAGAGAACTAATAAAAATTCATTTTTTACTAATGTGAGGCTTCATTTGGAGAATAAGAAAGAGAATCCTGTTAGATAGCCCCTTTCCCAAGTCTTCTCAAGTGCAGGAATTTGGTCTTAATTCTTTGTCAATAGAAGTGTTTAGTCCATCATATGGAATAAAATATACTTTTTATTTTATTGATTGAATTAAGTAGAACAGAATCCTGGAGTCCACTGTGGAGCCTTAAAATGCTTGAGTCCACCAAGAAAGGCCCAGAAGTCTTGAATTGCACTAGGAATTTGTGAAAATGCTCGATGGGATGCAGATGAGATGCACTGTGTCACAATAAGACATGGAGATAACGTGGTTGCAAATGCCCAACAGCGAACTGGAGTGCAGCAAAGGGAGAGGTGAAGGTCTCTCTGCCACTCAATCTCACATTTCTGAGTTGATTTCTTTGTCCTTGGGCATCTGAGAATAGAGTGGTAGCTTGACCTCTGGGAAAGAAGGCAGGAAGAAATGAGAGCTCTGAGGAAAGCAGCCGAGTGTTTGTTTTGGGGTTTTGGACACTTTAATGAATCACTGGGACAAACATTTCTTTACATTTGTCTGCCTTTTAAACTCATAGAACACAGCTCATGAATTTAGAGTGTGCTTTCTGGAACAGGCACAGGTGCTAAAAGATTGGGAAATTTAATTACTTCCTGACACATTCAGTATTTGACATCTTAACACTCCTGCTATTTACATATTAAGTGTAACAAGCATGTTAGTTGGGAGGTGATATGGATTGACTTTATTTAAACTAATTTTAGCTTCTCTCTTCTGTCTTCTTGTGTGCAATATTATTAATATAATTAAATAACAACCACAAAATTTGGATTTTAATATACTTCAAGACTGAATATATGTAAAGCTTTTTTATGTTAAAATAATATGAGATTAAGATTCGAATCTTAAGTGGTAGAGAGTTCCTGTGTATCTTTCCTTCAGTGTCCATTAATATTAAAATCTTGTATAGTCATGGTACCTTTATAAAAAATAAAGCTGATGGCCTGGAAAAGCAGTAGAAGATGGCCCAAGTCCTTGGGTCCCTGCACCCACGTGGGAGACCCAGAAGAAGCTCCTGGCTCCTGGCTTCGGATCAGCACAGCTCTGGCTGTTGCAGCTGTTTGGGGAGTAAACCATTGGATGGAAGACCTCTCTCTCTTTGCCTCTCCTCTCTGCGTAACTCTGACTTTCAAATAAATAAATAAATCGTTTAAAAAAATAAATCTGAACACTTAAAATTTGGCTTTTGAAAAATAAAAGTTTAATGTGGACAGTGTTTAAGACTAATTTTCACATTTATATAGAGAGAGGAGTATATGCTTATATATATATATATATATATATATATATATATCTCATACATGTATATGTCATCAAAAATATTTTAGGTTGTAACATTTTGTGCTAGGAGACAGAACATAATCTTAACCTAATGGTTACCCTAAGTTTCTAATGACACTGCATTTCATCAGTTCTCTTTCAGTTAGTTCAAATTCAGGAGAATGACTTAACTGTTCTGTTAGTGAATAGCAAATGAAAATTATAAGCATTTTAACAAGCAGATTTCATATTAAATTTTTCCTATTTAGAACTTCACATTTCATTTCCAATAACTCATTGTAAAACCAAAATAAAAAAATAATTAAATCAAATACATTACAGATCTGCTAAAATATGTCAAAGTAGTCAAAACTGTGTTTTTCTCAACTGAGCCAACTGAGAAACAAATATTATTTTAAACACAGGCCATTAAACAAATCCTGCAGCATTTTTTAAAAAAAAGATTTGTTAGAAATGTATTATTTATATTGTGAAAATAATGCATATATATCAACCGTTCCCATTACCATAACAACAGAGTACAAAGCATTTCCCTTTACTTTAGTTCCAATCAAATCCATTTTTATTTGGTTTCCACAACCAAAAATAAGAGAAAAACTGAGAGAGACCCAGAGAAAGAAAGATTAATACAGCCTTTCTACTTCCACTCATAGGTAAGAATCACAGTGTTTGTCCATTCATTTTGGTAGGCTTGAACACCACCACACTTCAGAGTTACTCTGTGATAACGTCTAGGTAACGTGATCAAAGATAAGCTTTCTAGCATCTCTGTGTCTTGGCATAATATCAGATTAAGCTTTTGCCAAAAGTGCGCAGACGTTTCCTAGGGGAGCTTCTGGGACCTTTAGTAAACGCTAGCTGGTGCACACATTTTTACCTCCTCTTCAGCTCCATCTGTGTCTCCATTCTACTCCCTGAGACACTGATATGGGGAGAACTTTCACTGCCATTCTGGACCCTGAGGACAGGTGGCATATGCCACAGATGGCTGAGCATGGGGCTAGTTTGAGAACTTTTCATAACACAGTTTCAATGCCAGCACTTGACTGTCTTTCTCAAAACTTTTCCATGGGGCTAGCATTGTGGTGTAGCAGGTAAAGCTCCCACTAGCAACACCAGCATCCAATATGGGCACCAGTTCATGTCCTGGCTGCTCTACTTTCTTTTTTGCTTCCTGCTAATGCCTAGGAAAAACAGCCACAGATAGCTCAAGTCTCGGGCCCCTGCACACACATGGAAGACCCGGATGAAGCTTCTGACTCCCGGTTTGGGCATGGATCAGCCCTGGTTGCTGCAGCCACTTGCTAAATAAACCAGTGGTTTGAAGACCTCTCTCTCTGTCTCTCCTTTTCTCTCTGAAACTCTTTCAGATAAATAAAAAAAAATTAAAAAAAAAAAACTTTTCCACAAGAGAGAAAGTGGATCTATTTTGTTTACACTGTTACTGTTCTGCATTTTTATGCTGTTTGCAACTAAAACCAATCCTCATATCCTGTATTTTTATGAAACATGGAAATATGGAAGGACTAGACATTCCTATTTTTGGGAGAAATGTATCTTCATTCATTCATCTACATATCTATCACTGCATGTGTTTGAGTTGGCTGCCTCTGCTACTGCTACTACGCTCTTGGTGGACTCTAGCAGGATGCCACCAACACTGTTACTGCCTCACTCTCTTCCTGAGCCTCCCAACAGAGTTCCCAGTCCGTCTTAGACACTTCTAAATTTGATCTTGGTTTGTTTATTCCTAAGAATATCTTGGCATTCTAAAATAAATTATAAAGTTCTAGTGTTTCACACAATTGCTACTTCAAGCTTTCAGTTTTGGGGAAATAGTAAAGATAACTCAATCTTACAATGTTACTAAATAAGCAGAGTAAATGTACATTGTTTATAGTATACTCAAGTACTTAAGGAATTCATTTATAAACTCAGTAGGGAAATAGAGTGAACATATGTGAAGAGACTTCTAAAAATTAATGTATTAGAACCAGCATTGTTCCATAGTGAGTAAAACCTTGCCTGTAATGCTGGCATCCCGTATCCACACTGGTTCTAGTCCCGTCTGCTCCACTTCTGATCCAGCTCCCCACTAATGACCTGGGAAAAACAATGGAAGATGGCTCATGTGCTTTGTCTACTGACACAAACATGAGAGACCCTAATCAAGGTTGTGGTTCCTGATCTTGGCTTAGTTCATCCCTGGCCACTGCAGCCATGTGGGGAGCAAACCAGCAGATGGGAGAAAAACCTATCTCTCTCTCTCTTTCTCTCTCTCTCTCTCTCTCTCCCGTGTGTGTGTGTGTGTGTGTGTGTGCGCATGTGTGCGCATGTGTATGTCTCCCTCTTCCACCCTCTCTGTAACTCTGACTTTCAAATACATAAATAAGTTTGAAAACAAAAAGTTTATGGAAAATAGAATTAACAGAGGAATATTTTTGGTACAAAAATGTTTTAAATTCATGCATAGTTTGTCACAATATATATTTCTTGTAAACTAAAGTAGGGACCTCTTCTAAGTTACAGTAAAGAGGTATTCTGAAATAGAAAAAAATATATTAAGTAAGATTAAAACACACAAAAAGCAATAGCCTTTATATACATAGACAATGCTATGGCTGAGAAAGAACATCTAACATCAATCCCATTTACAATAGCTACAAAAAACGTTAAATACCTTGGAATAAATTTAACCAAGAGGATCAAAATCTCTATAATGAAAATCACAAAACATTAAAGTAATAAATAGGAGATATAAAAAAAGGAAAAATCTGCCATGTTTGTGGATTGGAAGAATTAATATCATCAAAATGTCTGCATTATTCAAAGCAATTTACAGGTTCAATGCAATTCCAATCAAAATAGCAATAACATTTTTCTTCTAGAAAAAATGATTCTAAAATTCATATGGAAATATAAAAAACACTGAAAAGCTAAAGCAACCTCATACAACAAAAACAAAGCTGGAGGCCTCACAATACCAGATTTCAAGCCACACTACAGGGAAGTTATAATCAAAATAGCCTGGTACTGGCAAATATATATATATAGACGTGTAGACAAATGGAACAGAATAGAAACTCTAGAAATCAATCCATGCATCTACAACCAACTAATCTTTGAGAAAGGAACTAAAGCCAATCTCTGGAGCAAGGACAGACTTTTCAAAAATAGTTCTGGGAAAACGATCTCTATGTGCAGAAAGTATGAAACAAGACCCCTTCTTTTCACCTTACACAAAAATCTACTGAAAATGTATCAAGCACCTAAATCTACAATCTGATATGATCAAATTATTGGAGAACATTAGGGAAACTGAAAGACATTGGCATACCCAAAGACTTCTTGGAAAAGACCCCAGAGCACAGGCAATCAAAGCCAAAATTGACAAATGGGATTACACCAAGCTGAGAAACTTCTGCACTGCAAAGGAGCCTCTCAACAAAGGGAAGAGAAAACCAACAGAATGGGAGAAAATATTTGCAAACTATGCAACTAATAAAAGATTAATACCCAGAATCTAATTAATATACAGAGCTCAAGAAATTCAACAACAACAAAGCAAACAGTCCAGTTAAGAAATGACCAGAGGGGGCCTGCGCTGTGGCGCACTAGGTTAATCCTTTGCCTGCAGCGCCTGCATCCCATATGGGTGCCGGGTTCTAGTCCCGGTTGCTCCTCTTCCAGTCCAGCTCTCTGCTGTGGCCTGGGAGGGCAGTGGAGGATGACAGAGAACTTAAACAGACATTTTTCAAAAGAGGAAATTCAAATGGCCAACAGACACATGCAAAAATGCTCAGGATCACTAGCCATCCAGGAAATGTGAATCAAAACCACAACAGGGTTTCCCTATTAGAATGGCACTCATACAGAAATCAAAAAACAATAAACGTGATGAGGATGTGGAGAAAAAAGTAACCTAATCCACTGCTGCTGTGAAAGTAAACTGGTGCAGCTATTGTGGAAGACAGTATGGAGATAACTCAGAAAGCTGCAAATAGGTATGCCATATGATCCATCCATCCCACCCCTGGAAATTTACCCAAACAAAATGAAATCTGTATATAAAAGATTTATCTGTACCCTTATGTTCATTACATCTCAACTCACAATAGTTAAGATATGTAATCAACCCAGATGTTCATTAGCTGATGACTAGATAAAGAAATTATGGTATATACACTATGGAGCACTACTTAGCTGTAAAAAAAAAAAAAAAAAGACATCCTGTCTTTTGCAACCAAATGAGTGCAATTGGAAACCATTATATTCAGTGAAATAAGCCCATCCCAAAAAGACAAATATCAGCCGGCACCGTGGCTCAACAGGCTAATCCTCTGCCTTGCGGTGCTGGCACACCGGGTTCTAGTCCCGGTTGGGGCGCCAGATTCTGTCCTGGTTGCCCCTCTTCCAGGCCAGCCCTCTGCTGTGGCCCGGGAGTGCAGTGGAGGATGGCCCAGGTCCTTGGACCCTGCACCCCATGGGAGACCAGGAAAAGCACCTGGCACCTGGCTCCTGCCATCGGATGAGCGCGGTGCGCCGGCCGCAGCGCGCCAACCGCGGCGGCCATTGGAGGATGAACCAACGGCAAAGGAAGACCTTTCTCTCTGTCTCTCTCTCTCACTGTCCACTCTGCCTGTCAAAAAAAAAAAAAAAAGACAAATATCATATGTTCTCCCTGATCTGTGATAACTAATAGAGCATCTAAAATGTAATGATGGGGGTGAAACTGACATTATGAGATTTGATGATTGTTCCCTTGTCACTACTGTTGAGAAATGGTATTTTTTTTTCTTCATACTATTGATTGAATTCATTACTTAGTGTAATCTTATGAGTAAACTGAAGATAGATCTTTGTAAAAATTATGAGTGTGAATATGAAAGGAGGGTGGAGGTAGGGTGGGAGCATGACTGGGCATGATGGTAATGTGAGAAGTATCACTATGTTCCTAAATATGTATATATGAAATTTGTATGCCTTAAAGAAAATGAAAAAAATAAATTTAAATCTGATTAAAAAACCTATTTGTCCAGTAAAATAAGAATTTGAAAAAAAGGGAAAAGGATAAATTATTAATACACACTAAGAAATGAGAACAAAGATATGTTGACAGTTTACTATTAAATTGTAAACAAAATATTAGGAAAAGTATCTTTTGATAAAGAAAATATATAAGAGATGGGATGGTGATAGATCAAGGCTAATTTAGGCTAAATCTCTAGAATGTTGTTCTAACATAAAACAATTGGCACAACAGAATGGTGTGTCATCAGTCTTACTAAAAATGGAATGCAGATGTTTATAAAAATTTGAATCTGGCAACTCTGGTTCAGGCCCTATAAAGCAGCTCCTAGCTAGACAAGAATTGCAGAGTCATCAAGATAAAGTTGTTCATTCTAAGCACTCCTGCCAAAATACTCAAGTTCATGCACTCACATCCTTACTCCTCCTTCCTTTCATATTTTTCTTTTAATTTTTACAGTGACATACTCTCACTTTATTTTATGATCAAAAGTTTAACCCTCCGCTAAATAAAGAATTCAACAAGTTGTAAGTAGAAAAACCACACAGTTCTTCCAGCGTATAGACATGGGCTGTAAATAATAACAAATTCTCAAAATGTCAATTTCACTCATATACAATACTGTTTTTGTACTCTGTATATTGTTACCACAAATAATGGAGGATATGTGGTATCTGTCTTTTGGAGACAGGCTTATTTCACTAAGCATAATGGTTTCCAGTTGCATCCATTTTGTTGCAAAAGATAAATTTCATTCATTTTAATGGCTGATTAGTAATCCATAGTTCATATCTACCACATTTTCCCTATCCAGTATTAGCTGATGGATATCTGGGTTGATTCCATATCTTAGCTATGGTGAATAGAGCTGCCATGAACAAGGGGTTACAGATCACTTGTTCATATGCTGATTTCATTTCATTTGGGTAATATCCAAGGGGTAGGAAAGATGAGTCATATGGTATATCTATTTTCAGCTTTCTGAGTATCTCCACACTGTCTTCTACAATGGTTATACTAGTTTACATTCTCACCAACAGTGGATTAGGTTAACTTTTTAACCAAATCCTCACCAGCATTTATTGGTTTTTTGATTTCTATATGAGAGCCATTCTAACTGGGATGAGGTAAAACCTCATTTTGGTTTTGATTTACATTTCTCTAATGACTAGTGATCCTGAGCACTTTTGCATATGTCTGTAGGCCACTTGAATTTTATCCTTTGAAAAACGCATATCCAAGTCTTTTGCTCATTTCGTAACTTGATTGTATGTTTTGTTGTTGAGTTTATCAAGCTCAATATAGATTCTGGATATTAATATTTTATCAGTTGCATAGTTTGCAAATATTTTCTCCCATTCATTGGTTTTCTCTTCCCATTGTTGAGGAGTTCCTTTACAGTGCAGAAGCTTCTCAGCTTGATGTAATCACTTTGTCAGTTTTAGCTTTGATTGCCTGTGCTTCTGTGATCTTTTCCAAGAAGTCTTTGCCTATGTCAATGTCAGACAGAGTTTCCCCAATGGTCTTCTCCAGTAATTTGATAGTCTCAGGTCTTAGATTTAGATCCTTGATCATTTTGAGTTGATTTTTGTATTAGGTGCAAGGTAGGGTCTTGTTTCACTCTTTTGCATGCATAGATCAAATTTTCCCAATGCCATATGTTGAAGAGACTGTCCTTTCTTTTTTTTTTATTTAGAATATAAATTTCCAAGGTACAACTTATGGATTACAATGGCTTCTCCCCCACCTCAACCCTCCCCCCTTACCCGCTCCCTCTCCCCTTTCATTCGCATCCAGATTCATTTTTAATTCTCTTTGTATACAGGAGATCAGTTTAATATGTGTTAAGTAAAGATTTCAACCATTTGTCCTCACATAGCAACACAAAGTGAAATAAACTATTTGAGTACTCGTTATAGCATTGAATCACAATGTACAGCCCATTAAGGACAGAGATCCTACATGATATTTTTTTAAAAAATTTATTATTTTTTATGCAATTTCCAATTTAACACCGAGTTTTTTTCATTTTCGATTATCTTTATATACAGAAGATCGATTCAGTATATACTAAGTAAAGATTTCATCAGTTTGCACCCACACAGAAACACAAGGTGTAAAAATACTGTTTCAGTACTAGTTATAGCATTACTTCACATTGGACAACACATTAAGGACAGATCCCACATGGGATATAAGTACACAGTGACTCCTGTTGTTGATTTAACAATTTGACACTCTTGTTTATGGTGTCAGTAATCTCCCTAGGCTATAGTCATAAGTTGCTGAGGCTATGGAGGCCTTTAGGGTTCGCAGAAGACTGTCCTTTCTTTAGGGATTTATTTTAGCTCCTTTGTCAAAATTAGTTGGTTGTAGATGTGTGGATAATTTCTGGGGTTTCTATTCTGTTCCATTGGTCTACATGTCTGTTTTTGTGACAGTACCAGACTGTTTTGATTAGAACTGCCTTGACATCAGGTTTTGTGAAACCTCCAGCTTTGTTTTTGTTGTATAAGATTGCTTTAGCTATTCAAAGTCTATGCTGTTTCCATATGAATTGAATATTTTTTCTAGGTTTGAGAAGAATTTTATTGATACTTTATTTGGGATGGCATTGAATCTATAAATTGTTTTGGATAGTACAGACATTTTGACAATATTAATCCTTCCAGTCCACAAACATAGAAGATTTTTACCTTCTTTGGTGTCTTCCTCTATTTATTTCTTTAATGTTTATAATTTTCATTTTAGGGATCTTTGACCTCCTTAGTTAAATTTGTTCAAGTTATTTACAATTTTTGTAGCTGTTGTGAATTGGACTGATATTACAAGTTCTTTCTCAGCGATGGCATTATCTGTGCACATAAATACTATTGATTTTTATGTGTTTATTTCAATCCTGCAACTTTACCAAACTCTCTTATGAGTTCGAATAGTCTCTTAGTGGAGTCTTTTGGTTCCTCTATATATAGGATCAGGTCATTTGCAAACAGGGATAATATGATTCCCTCCTTACCAATTTGTATTCATTTTACTTTTTTTCTTGCCTAATGGCTCTGGTTAAAACTTTCAGAACTACACTAAATAGCAATGGTGAAAGTGGGCATTCTTGTCTGGTTCTATATCCAAGTGGAAATGCTTCCAACTTCTCCCTATTCAATATGATGCTGACTGTAGCTGTGTCATACATTCCCTTGACTGCGTTAAGGAATGTTGCTTCTATATATTGTATGCTTAAAATTATTATTTTGAAAGAATGTTGTGTTTTATCAAATGCTTTCTCAGCATCTATTGAGATAATTCTGTGGGTTTTATTCTTAAATGCATTAATGTGATGCATCACATTGATTGATTTGTGAATGTTGAACTGTCCCTGCACACCAGGCATAAATCCCACTTGGTTGGGGTGAATGATCTTTCTGATGTGTTGTTGCATTCAATTAGCTAGTTTTTTCTTGAGTATTTCTGCATCTATGTTCATCAGTCATATTGATCTTCAGTTCTCTTGTTGTATATTTTTCTGGTTTTGGAATTGGGTGATATGTGCCTCATAGAAGGAGTTTGGGAGGATTATCTCCCTTTCAATTGTTTTGAATAGTTTCAGATTGGGATTAATTCTTCTTTAAAAGTTTGGTAAAAAACAGCAGTGATGCCTTCTGGTCCTGGGCTTTTCTTTGTTGTGTGGCTCTTTATTACTGATTCAATCTCCATCTTGGTCATTGGTCTGTTTATATTTTCTGTCTTTATGACTCAACTTTGGAAGATTGCATGTGTCAAGAAATCTATCAATTTCTTCTAAATTTTCCAATTTGTTGGCAAAAAATTGTTTGTAGTAATTCCTGATGATTCATTTAATATCTGTGGTAGCCATTGTAACATCTCTTTTTTCACCTCTGATTTTATTAATTTGGGTCATCTCCATTTTTTGGTAAGTTGGGCCAACGGTATATCGATTTTGCTTATATTTTTTCAAAACCAAGGTTAATATTGTAAGTAATGACTTGGCCCTGCCATTTTTTAATAATTATTCCTATTGTTTGCTTAGGATTTCCTTTGTACTTTTACTAGGAGATTTTCTAACTTCATATTCTTTCATTATGATGACTGTCTTACTCTATTTCTCTCTATAGCATTTCTTTAAGTACCATTTGTAAGATTGGACAAGTGGTAACAATTTTTTTTCTTTTCCTGTTGTTTTGGGAAGGTCTTTATTTCACTTTCATTTATAAATGAGAACTTTGCAGTGGATTGTATTCTGGGTGAGTTTTTTTCTTCTAGGACTGGACTATGTCTCTTCATTCTCTCCTAGCATGAAGTGTTTCTAATGAGAAATCAGGTGTCAGTGTAATTGGAGAGCCTCTGAAGGTAATCTGGTATTTCTCTTGTACATATTTTAGAATCTTTTCTCTATTTTTGTTGTTGTTGTTGAAAGTTTTACTATAATGTATACTGGTGAAGATCTTTTCTGGTCATGTCTGTTGGGATTATGTGCTTCCTATACTTGGTGTCCTCATTTTCTACATCTAGAGAAATTTTTTGCTATTATTTCACTAAATAGGCCTTCTAATCCATTCTCTCTTCCCACACCTTCAGGTACTCCTAATACCAATATGTTATGTTGCTTGATAGTGTCACATAAATCTCAAACATTGTTTTCAGTTTGTCTAATTTTTTCTTTTTTTTTCTTTATTTATTTTTGTCTGACTGAGATATTTCCAAAGATTTGTCTTCTGGCTTGAATATTCTTTCTTCTGTACCACCAAATCTATTGTTAAGGGTTTTTACTGTATTTTTTATTAATTATAATAAATTCTTCATTTCTAATATTTCAGTTTGATTTCTGTTCTACATCTTGGCAAAATTTTTCATCATTGTCATGCATGGATTTCTTTGACTCATGGATTTGCTTCTCATTATTTTTGAATAATCTTGTGATCACTCTACTGAATTCCTTTTCAAGCATGTCTTCAATCTCTTCAACTTCACATCCTAATATTGAAGTGTTTTGTTCTTTTGGGGGTTTCATATGGTCTTCCTTGTTCATGTTTCTTGTATTTCTACATCTATTTTTAGATTTCTTTGTAACCACTTGTTGGTTTTCTCCTCTGATGGCTTTTGTCTTTGAAATATATCATTGTGGCTCAGTGGAGGTCTGTTCCTTCAGTAGATATTCAGAGGTGTGTGCTGAGTGGGGCCAGCGAACTCTGGTCAGTGCTTGGGAATGTTGCAAGAGTCCACGGTGACACCCAAGTTGGGTGTGGTAGATTTCCTCTATTGTCAGTAGGAGGGAGAATGTGATCATGTTGGCTGGTGTGATCACTGCCTCACCTCCTCTCTTCCAAGGTGATCAATGCCAGCAATAAGCCCACCATGGCTATACAAGCCACCCACACAAGCACATGAACCACATAAAGGATCTGTGTATTTTTCAGTGTGAACACAGAACCCCTGCTATGGCCCACCCCAAGCACTCAGGGAACTCTAAACTTCTGATGCCAGACACAGTCCTTGTCCAGAGAGCCAGCTATACCCAATGTCCTATTGTACAGACACAGAATCCATACACTCTTAGTGCACAGGGCTCCCACAGTCACTGGGATCAGGGGATTCTCCTTCATCCCTATGAGCATGCTCCATCCATGTAGAGAGCCAACGCTGTCCCAAAGCCTGATAAAATCCCCAATTGTGTGTGTTGGAGGTGGGGGGGGGGGGGCTGTGGTTGCTTGCACTCGACTTACCAAGATGGCACCTCCTCTCTAATAGCTCCTAGGAGCCCTTGTGGAATGGGAAGCAGGAAATATGTTCTCTCATAGCAAGGTTAAATGGACACCCTGCCTCCTGCTAGTGCTATAGGCTGTACTCAAGTCAGTATGGATTGCAAGGTTCTCCCTCAGGCATTAACTCCAGTAATATGGGTGACCACAGACTCCTCTTCTCTCTAAGGAGATGGCGTCTCCTTCTGACTCTGATTCTGAGGTTGGTAGAAATGGAACACAGACTTTTTGTTGCAGTGTATGGAGCTCTGTGGGAGTGGAGGAGGGGAAGGAAGCAAGGTGTGTTTCCTGCTCCAAGCCCAGCAGTTGCTCAGACCCCAGTCAGCTCTCCAGGCTCAAGTCAAAGTCACTGTGTGACTGTGGAATTCACTCTCAGCTAAAAGTGTGAGGGGTGGGGCTCACAACAATCCTTTCCTACCGTGGTGTGTAAGATGGCCGCTCACAGCCAGCCGCTGGCTACCCCAGGAAACTAGTGCAGCAGTGTCTTTGTCTTCTCTCCTCTGTGCCACAGTCTTTATTGGCTTTTTTTTTTTTCATTTCTTTGCAGAATACTTCCATAAGTCAAACCTCTGGAAATGTGGTCCTTCCTTTGTTCTTAGTGTGGCTACACCCTATTCAGCCACGGTGGAAGTACTTGTAATATCTATTTTCTGCAAGAACAAAACCATGGTTTTGTTCATCTATTTTTCTTCTTAATTATTCCCCAATGTGTTCTGCCTAGACTATAGTTCTTGAGGGAACCAAAATGACAAATCAACCATTTTATTATTCCATTTTATTTTACCTCTGTAATCTCTGTGACAGTCAGACATTGTTCTTCCCAGTGGCCACTAAGTTCTAGTGTTGTCCAGGTCAGCCTCTTTCACCACCACCATTTTCTCCACTAATGCTCAGGAAACATACCCTGGTTTTAAGCAGACTGTTCCCTTGCTATTGGCGTAAATCATTGATTATGACCTTGATTTAATTTATTTTGATGTTCATGCTTGAAAATTTGATCACTCTGATTTTAACTACTGGTCAGATGTCAATTCTGAAAAGATAGCTTTTTATTCAAATTTCTGCACATTTTTTTCTTTAAGATTGGATGTAAATGACAGTGTTACATATGAATTAAATCTAATTGTTTATCTGATGCTAAGATGGCTATAGAATTTTTTTAAAAATTAAGATTTGAGAAAAATAGGAAAGATTATATAGTGACTCTAGAATTTGATACTGCCATCTGCTGGTTTGAAGAAACCTTGCATGAGTTCTAAAGCTTTCAGTTCTTTCTCTGCCAGTTTTCAAGAAAAACATTGTGAAGTTTATGTCTCTGTAGTTCATGCTCCTGTTCTCAGAGCTCCCACATAACCAATACTCAGAAGTATCAATATTTTGACAAAATTGTGCTTTTGATTCTTTTTTCCTAAAATATTTGTAAAAATTTCATATTGTTTCACATCTACACTTCAGCATATATTTAAAAAATACAAGGGTCCTTTAAAAAGTTTATGGAAACTGTATACTGTGAAAAAACTATGCATGAATTTCAAAATATTTCATTTCTTTTAAGCTTATCATTTAAATCTACTTTTCATCAACCATTTTTTATTTATTTTTTTAAGAAAACATTTCTGAAGCCTTTATTTACAAAAGCTTTAAAAACAAATAATACCCTCTGTTTTGCAAATCATCATCAACCTTTTAAAAGTAATGTCATATAAATATATTTTATGTAACTAGAATATTATCACATGTAATTAAATTAACTATTCACATTTATCTAGTATCTAATCCATAACCAATTATCTCTGACTTCCTCAAAACATCTTTTTGCAATTGTTTTATCTGTGCCATAGCCAAAGTTGGTGGCATTTCATAAAGAGGAGTGACAATTTAACTATTCATATAATACTGCCTTGAATGTATTTCATTTTTGAAAAATTATAATTTTTCTTGAGTTTTAAATTAGGGAGACAATTGAGCAATTAATTATAAACATCCTAATCTTGACACTATATGTGTCACTAAAGGAAAATCCTCAATCCAAACAATTCATTTAAATTCTTTTATTATTGTTATTACCAATAAAATTCATTTGTTGTACCATTATTTAAATCATACATAACAATTTTTTTTTATAATTACACAAAGCTTAGGGACTGGCATTGTGGCAAACAGGGTAAAACTGACTCTGACTGCTCAACTTCCAACCCATTTCCCTGCTAATGGCCTGAGAAAACTGTAGAAGACTGTGCTTGGGTTCCAGCCACAGATGTGAGAGACCAGAAGAAGCTCCTGGCTCCTGGCTTCAGCCTGGCCCAGCCCCAGCCATTGCAGGTATCTGGGGGAGTGCACCTGCGAATGGAAGATCTCTCTCTCTCTCTTCCCCAACTCCCCCCCATATCTCAGACTTTCAAAAATAAATAAATATTTAAAAATTGTAGAGGGATTAGCTTCTAACATACAGCCCAGAAACATTTAAATTTTACATGTGATCACCAGAGAAAATAACAGTATAGGCATCCGAAGTAATGATGTCACAGCCCTGGAAATGAAAGTAGTCCTAGTAAGGTTAATGGAAACCCAGCCATCTTGCAAATAAGCATTTGTTCAACATATTACAATTAGTAAACGTAGGTCCAAGACCCAACATTACTGTGACGTGTTTACAAAGCAGCATTTTATTTCAGCCATATGAGCACTCAGTAAAAACACCTTTCAGAATGTTTACATTGCCTTCCATTTTTTATCTATTTCCCTAAAAGTTACACAGGTATTTTATAAAAAAAAAAAAAAAAAAAAAAAACTTCTTTTCTTTCTTAGCTCAAAATCAATGACAACATTTGTCTTTCTTTTCGTGTAGGCATTGAGTTTGGCTTTCTTTTATTAATCATTCTTCAATAGCAAATTACTTGATGTAGAACATGTAGAAAGTGATTTGAAGCTGATGATCCCATTCATCAAATTCCAAAAAAATATGATGTGTCATTTTTACAATATACATTACTGAACCTGAACTGAACAAAAGAGACTCAACCTTAATTAATCATCCTGTCCTCTTCCCACAATCCTCTGCTGCCTGATGGCAAAATGATGCATCTCCTTCACACTGTGCAGTACTAAAGCCAGAGGAGAGGAAGTGAGATCACAGAGACTAGGAGAGAGATAGCAGTGCCTTGGGCTAGGCTGGAAGTACTGGATGTCAGACAAATAGGTTATGTTCCAAATATGTTGTGGAAGTAAAAGTGTCACTTTCATTTGTGTGGTGGATGTGTATGTGAGGAAAAGCAGTTGGATGAACTGTGGTCAGTTATTATGAGTGAAACATTTAGAAGACACATTCTTGGGGTGGAAGGGAGGTGTAGGAATTCATTTTAATAGAGACGGGAAATAAAATTCCATGTTCAAGTTACCCATTAGCAACCCAAGTGGCAATTTTAATTAGTAATTAGCTGTGACTATGAGGAATGGAGGAAAGAATTTTTAGTTCAAGATAGAAGTGTTGGAATCATCTGAATGTAGATGATGTTTAAAATCCTCAAATTGAAAGTTATCCTTTAGGAACTAAAGATAGGAAATGTAAGAAGCCGTGCACTCAACTATGGGGCATGCTAACTCTAGAGGCTGGGAAGAGTAGATGGAGTAAGGAAGAGACTGAGAAAAAGTGGCTAACAAGAGAGGAAAATGCAGGACAGGTATTCCAATCAGAAAGCTGTTCCTACAAAGACGGGGTCACCAGATAATTTAATATTTAGGCAGCTGGGATAATATGAGGTCTGAGCTCTGACCATCAGAATTTGGCAATATGTATGTCATAATAAAGTCAGATCAAGGAGATCTTCAGAATAATTGGGTCAATGGAATAAGAAGTAATGCAAGGGGCCGGCACTGTGGCGCAGCAGGTTAATGCCCTGGCCTGAAGCTCCAGCATCCCATATTGGTGCCGGTTCTAGTCCGGGCTGCTCCTCTTCTAATCCAGCTCTCTGCTATGGCCTAGGAAAGAAGTAGAAGATGGCCCAAGTCCTTGGGCCCCTGCACCCACGTGGGAGACCCGGAAGAAGCTCCTGGCTCCTGGCTTTGGATTGGCCCAGCTCTGGCTGTTGTGGCCATCTGGGGAGTGAACCCAGCAGATGGAAGACCTCTCTCTCTACCTCTCCTCTCTCTGTGTAACTCTGACTTTAAATAAATAAATAAATGTTAAAAAAAAAAAAAAAAGAAGTAATGCAAACCTTACTTGGTGGTAGAAGTTGTGGAGAGACAGGAGAATGAGGAAGTGCATGCATGGAGTATTAAAAGAGCAGAGAAATGGGGCTATGTTTAAAGTAGGGATTATAGAGAGGATTTTTTCCTTTATTTATATATTTATTTATTTTGACTGTATTCAAAGCCACACAAACTTCCATTGAAAATAGCAACACTCAGGAGTGGACATTTGGCCTAGAGTTTGGGACAGCCTTGTCTCACACTGGAATGCCTGGTTTTCATTCCTGGATATAGCTTCTGACTCCAGCTTCTTGTTACTACAGACAGTGGAGGCAGTGGTAGTGGCTGAAGTAATTGGGTTCCTGCTCCCACATGAGAGACCTGAACTGAGTTCCCAGCTCCTGTCTCCAGCCTCAATCCCAGTTCCAACCCAGCCCCATTCATTCTGGGCATTTGCGGTATGAACCAGATGAATGGGAGTTTTCTCTCTCTCTCACACACACATAGACTCTCAATTTGTTTCTGTCTCTGTTTCTCTCTGTCTAGCTCTTGTGTAAAGAGAGCAATATTCATATATGATTTTACTTTAAAAACTTTTAATTTTATTTGTTCTAGCTACCATTACCCAATGGCTCCCTGAAACACAACTGAATGGTAGATATCTTGATCATAATGAACCAAATTTTATCACAACTACTCAAGTTATTTCCAATCACACCTAAAGTAACACCTTTCATGTACTGAACACTTTACTTAAAGGAAATAGTTTTATCTTATCAATATGACTATAAATTTTTATCTGTGTGTGCTATAAAAAGACTATAGAATGGAAAATGTGACTGTGAATGTTCTAGTTGAGGAATATTTAAACTTTGGTAATAAAATATTATTTACATTGTTTAGAAAATAAAATGAGGCCGGCGCCATGGCTCAACAGGCTAATCCTCTGCCTTGCTGTGCCAGCACACCGGGTTCTAGTCCCGGTTGGGGCGCCAGATTCTGTCCCGGTTGCCCCTCTTCCAGGCCAGCTCTCTGCTGTGGCTCGGGAGTGCAGTGGAGGATGGCCCAAGTGCTTGGGCCCTGCACCCCATGGGAGACCAGGAAAAGCACGTGGCACCTGGCTCCTGCCATCGGATGAGCGTGGTGCGCCGGCCACAGCGCGCCGACCGTGGCGGCCATTGGAGGGTGAACCAACGGCAAAGGAAGACCTTTCTCTCTGTCTCTCTCTCTCTCACTGTCCACTCTGCCTGTCAAAAATAATAAAAAAAGAAAAAAGAAAATGAGAAAAAGATTAAAACCAGGAGAATAGGAAAATATGATATTCCTAAATTAGTAAAATAAAATAAAAGCTTTCACTTGGGCAGTACTAATTATAATCATGTAGGGTGCTCAATACTGTAGAATTTGTTACTGACATCATAGAGTGTATAGACAGTTGGGAAGACAAGGAACATACAATAAGCCAACAATGAAGCAAAACAGTGGACCAATGAGCAGTGAAAATAATGCCTCCCATGGGGCCGGTGCCGTGGCTCACTTGGTTAATCCTCTACCTGTGGCACCAGCATCCCATATGGGCGCCAGGTTCTAGTCCCGGTTGCTCCTCTTCCAGTCCAGCTCTCTGCTGTGTCCTGGGGGGGCAGTGGGGAATGGCCAAAGTCCTTGGGCCCCTGCACCTGCATGAGAGACAAGGAAGAAGCTCCTGGCTCCTGATTTCAGATCAGTGTAGCTCCGGCCCTTTAGGGGGTGAACTCCGGCCCTTTAGGGGGTGAACCAACAGAAGGAAGACCTTTCTTTCTGTCTCCCTCTCTCTCTCTCTCTCTCTCTCTCTCTCTGTCTAATCTATCTGTCAAATAAATAAAGAAAAAAAAAAAAACCTCCCATCAAATCCAGGCATAAAAATAACTGATATGGCTAATTCTTCTGTAGCAGAAGCAAAAGCAGCAGCATGTAAAATGGGAAAAATATTCCCTAGACAGAGAAGAACACTTTGGAGTAGTTTAGGAACAAGTCAGTTAAAAATACTGTCTTTGATTCCTGTGGTGTTATATTCTTAATGGTGGAAATAAGGAGGAGGAGGAGGAGAAGGAGAATGAGAATCTTCTCATTACAACATTATAATCAAAAAGACAGACAATAATGATGAATATGTGGGGAAGATGCAACTTATGCATTGTTAGTGGTTGTGTAAAAGCTGAAATTACTTTGGAAAATCTGACATTTTCTCAAAAAGTCAAACAAAATCATTTCATGATCAAGCAACTGCAGTCCTAGGTGACTTGAAAGGTGTCTGTACAAAAACATATACATTAATGCTTGTGTTGGCATTATTCATTGTAGCTAACAGATGGAAATAACTCAATTGCCTAAATACTAATAAATGCATAAACAAAATATGATCCATGATACATATCCCAGCATACATATAAAATGGTATTTTATTCATTCATGAAAAAGAATAAAGTCCGGGTACATGCAACATTAGGAATGAGAAGTCCCTGCAGCTGCAGTGTTGTGCTGTGGGCAAGGGAAAAAGATTTGTAAACCCCAGAGCGAGGTTCTGCCTACCCGAGGCCGCTGCTTTGCAATGTCCCAGGGAAAGCCACCACCACCACATGTGACCAGGTGGACTGGGGGGATAAGAAGGAAGGAGAATACATTAAACGTAAAGTCACTGGACAGGAAGCAGTAAGATTCTCTTCAAAGTGAAAGTGACAGAAAATCTCAAGAAGCTCAAAGAATCATACTGTCAATGTTCACTCAGGTTTCTCTTTGAAGGTCAGAGAATTGCTGGCAACCATACTCCAAAAGAACTGGGAATGGAGGAAGTAGATGTGGTTGAAGTTTATCAGGAATGACCAGGGAGTTCAACCATTCAGGTACTCTTTATTTTTTTCTCTTCTCCTTTAATCCTTTTTTTATTTTTAATAATAGTTCTTTTGTAAAGTGGTGTTCCAAACGGGATTGAAAGCTGGCATCTCATTTTTTTTTGGACAGGCAGAGTGGACAGTGAGAGAGAGACAGAGAGAAAGGTCTTCCCTCCGTTGGTTCACCCCCCAAATGTCTGCTACAGCCAGCACTGCGCCGATCCAAAGCCAGGAGCCAGGTGCCTCCTCCTGGTCTCCCATGAGGGTGCAGGGACACAAGCACCTGGACCATCCTCCACTGCCCTCCTGGGCTACAGCAGAGAGCTGGACTGGAAGAGGAGCAACCAGGACTAGAACTGGCGCCCATATGGGATGCTGGCGCCGCAGGCAGCGGATTAACCAAGTGAGCCATGGCGGCGGCCCCTGCATCCCATCTTTTTCAACCACATGGTAATTTGAATTTTGGTGCTCACTATCATTCTTGTTTTATTGTGCTGATTTTTGGTGATCAAGCCTCAGCTCCCTCTCTTTTTTAGAATTCCGTGTGTATGCAGAGAGGCCACCTTTTTCAGCCTGTGTGTTTTCAGGCTTGTAGTGATGATTAAGACCGACTTTCCAAGAGGCCCTGAGATCCTAACAGGTGACTGCTCCACTCCTGGACTGTGACTTTTAGCAGGAGATGGAAGTTCTTCAGAGGGCAGAACTGTGGAAAAAATGACCTTTCCTTAACTTGAAGCTACTTCTAAAAATATGAGGGTCTCGACCAAAAGAAGAACAGATTGGTGTCAAGATGACAGATTTGGTGAGAGAAATGACTAACTCCAAAGACGGCTTCACTGAAGAGAAAGCATTTTAAGATTTAAAAAAAAATCTTGTCTAAAGATCCCAGAAAAGTTCTGATTTTTATAAGCAATTCATAAAATTATTCATGCAGAATTGTGTACAACAGAACACTGCTCCTTTTGATTTCATTTGTATTTTTTGGCCCAGGATACAGGTTTTAAATGGACATTGTACCAGCTTCATTAAAATAAACAATACTGTAAAAATCATTCTAATGCTTATTTTATTTTTTAAGAATAATTTATTTATTTGAAAGTCAGAGTTACACAGAGAAAGGAGAGGCAGAGAAGAGAGAGAGAGAGAGAGAGAGAGAGAGAGAGAGAGAGAGAGAGAGAGAGATCCTCCTTCTGCTAATGCACTCCCCAATTGGCCGAAACAGCCAGAGTTGCATGGATCTGGAGCCATGTAGATCTGAAGCCAAGAGCCAGTAACTTCCTCCGGGTCTTCCCATGCAGGCGCATGGGCTCAAGGACTTGGGCCATCTTCTACTGCTTTCCCAAGCCATAGCAGAGAGCTGGATTGGAAGCGGAGCAGCAGGGACCCTGACCAGTGCACATATGGGATGCTGGTACCGCAGGTGGCGGCTTTACCTACTATGCCACAGCACCAGCCCATATTTTATTTTAATTGTGTATGAAGGAAAATGAAAATGCCTAAAATAAGGTTTCTTGTATAATACTGGAAATTGTACAATTTTGTTTTCAGTACTGTACAGTGATGATGTTAATGACTTTGAAGCACTGAAAGTTACTAAAATGCCATCTCAATCAAGGATTTAATTAAGGCCACAATAACCTTTTCTAAATATTCAGTGTTCTGTTTTTTTAAAACTTGATATTTGTGTATGGTGCATATATAATACTGTTATCCAAACCTGTTGAGTAAATGGACACACCAAAAATTACTGGTTTATACTGGTAATTTCAGTTCTTCAGCAATTTTAAAATGTTCTGCATAGTTAAGGTTTTATATTTTTCCTTGATATCATAAATATTTAAACTATTTAATTTAAAATTAAAATGCCATATTAGTTCTTACTAGAGGGGTTAACTTTTCCTTTGAAATCTTTAAGAATCACAGAATTTGGTATACACATAATTCAGTTTCATTTTATTCCAAATAGAGTGTCAGCTGATGCTTAAGAAGAGCAAATAAAAGTTATCTTGAATGCATTTTACAAACTGTTACAGCTACTGAAGTCACCTATTGAAAAAGATTGACTTGATCCTACACATTCTTAAATTTGACCCTTAATTGAAAAATTACTTGTATTGTATGTGTTAGGTCTTTTAGACTGTCATCTGGAAATTATTATGTTCATTATAGTGAATAGGAAGTAAGCCCATTTTTAGAAAATGAGTTGCATACTTCTGTAAAGATTGATTAACAAAACTTATTGGCTATATGAGCTAATCCAAAAGTGCACGAATCTGTAGCTTACTATTTTAATTCTGTTTATATCTTTAAGTGTCTGAGGGCTCTCAGAATTCAGGTGGTGGAGTTTACTTAGGTACTGAGGAAATAGTTTTTAGTTTATTAGATTCTTCTAAATGCTTTGTACTCAATGGTTACCTTAAAAATGCTTATCAGATATAGGAGAGCTGATAAAATAGGCCTGTCATGGCAAAAATGTAATAAAGAACATCACATTGGAAGGACCTTGAATAACATTTAATGGAGCTACTTTCACTGGTCCTTGACTGCAACATCCTAAATTTGTAAAAGAAGGGAGAAAATAAAGTCAATAATGATAATTTCCTCCTTGAGGATGTTTTCTTTGTTCATTCTGTTCTTGAATTATTTGACATGCCCTTTTCTTATCTAATTAAGTATTAGTGAATGAATGTGCAAGTAGAGTTATAAGCTCAAATAACCTTTTAAGCTCAAAATACTAGCGTTTTGTCCATTTTTTTTCTATTTCATTTTACCTAAAACAAGGAGTTAAAGTAAGCATCTAACCTAAGCAAACCCAATAATGGAGTAATACAGAATCCGAAATAAAACCAATTTCTGGGTTGTAGCAGATCTTTAGAAAGTAAATAACTAACTAGGAACTTGAATGAGAAATTGCAGGAAATTATCTGCAGATAGTAAGCTTTGAGCTGTGGGAAATGTAGAGTAGGGCTGAAGGAAATTCGTAGGAGAATGTAGGTTCAGATATTTTGCCTTGTTTACTGTCTATTTTCTTTTCATTTTATTTGAAGGGCAGGGAAATCTTCCACTCCTGGTTCACTCCCCAAGTAATTGCAACAAACAGGGTTGGAACAAGCTGAAGTCAGTACCCCAGAAGTCCAAATTGGTTTCCCACATGGGTGTCATGGACCCAAGTATCTGAGCTATCATCTGCCTCTTAGGATATACATTAGCAGGAAGCCAGATAGGAAGTGGAAGTGCTGACACTCGAACCCAGGCACTCCAATTTGGCACATAGGTGTCCCACACAGTGTCTTAACTGCTGCACTAGATGTCCACTCCTACATGGCAGAACTTTGTGAGTAGCTAACCAGCTTACTCACAAGGCACAGTTAGGTGCAGAAAAATCATATTTCTTAAATTTCCAGGGCTCCAGAATAATGCTGTCCCACAGAACTTTCTGTGGGGTTGGAAATCTCTATCTATGTCGTACAGTAGTAGCCAGAAGCTACATGTGATCATTGAGAATAAGCAGATAGCTAGTGTATCTGAAGACTGTTTTAAATAGCTACATGTGACTGACTGGTAAACCATCTTACTAGATAATGCTGCTCTACAATCTACTTTGAGGATATGAGAAGAGTATCACAAAACAACTCATTTTGCTCATCAAGGGATTACAAACACCTTGTTCTATACAGAGATTAAATTTTAGACTCTTAGGATGAAATGGCTACGGTTTTGCTTTACAAAGAGATTTATAATAAAATTCTTAATGTATGAAAAAAATAAAAAGAATGAACCTGGAAAACATAGCAAGTGAAAGAAGCCATATGCCAAAGCCTACACGTTCTATGATCCCATTTATAGGAAATGCATAAAATAGGCAAATCCATAGAAAGAGCAAGTAGATTAGTGGATACCAGGGCTTCAGGGGGGGAGGGGGTGCAGTGTGGGGACTGTAATTGGGAATGGGATGTTTTTACAGGGTGAGAAAAATATTCTACAATTACATAGTGGCAATGATTGCACAACCCTGTGAATGTCATAAAAACCAATGAATTATAGACTTCAAAAAAGTGAATTTTATAGCACATGAATCATACCTCATTTCTAAATAAAGATTTACCTATTTATTTGAAAGGCAGAGAGAGAGAGAGAGAGAGTCTTCCATCCCCCTGGTTCACTCCCTAAATGGCAGCAACAGCTAGGGCTAGGCCAGGCAGAAGTCAGGGGTGGGGAGCTTCTTCTGGGTCTCCCATGTGGGTACAGGGCCCCAAGCACCTGGGCCATCTTCTGCTGTTTTCCCAGGAGCATTAGCAGGGAGCTAATGGAGCAGCCAAGAATCAAACTAGTGCCCATATGGGATGCCGGTGCCCACGGCGACAGCTTTACCCAGTACACCACAGGGTTGGCTCCCATACCTCAATTTTTTTAAGGAGATATTTATTCCAAATTAATAAATAAAAAATAAAAAAGAGGAACGCATTTCTCTTATCTGAATATCTCAGCTTTGCACGGAAAGATGGAGAAATATTGAGCAGACTGGACTATGGCTAGTTAGGGGAGAGTCTGGGCTCCCGGGACATAACTTTAAAAGATGTGTTGTGTCAATAGTATCATTTTAAAAATGACTATGATATCAATAATTAGGAAAGAAAGAAAGATCCAAGTCTTTTTATAGCCTGTGACATGTAAAGAAAGTGCTATTAATGTCCTCATCTAAGAGGTAAGGATAAGGAAACAGGTATAGGAACCTGAGAGAAATTCCTGAGATCATCAGGACACTTCACAAAGTTCATGAAAAATTGGAAATAGAAAATAAGATTTGTTTGGTGTAAAAATGTTTGAAATTCACTCATAGTTTTTCATAATATGCATTTTCCATGAAATTTTTGAAGACTGCTTATATGAGTAAATGATGGAGTCAGGATTTGGACCCAGATTTGATGGACTTTGAATAGTTTATCTTGATGAAATTTCTAATGCAAACCAACTCACTTTTTTTTTTTAATTTATTTTTTTCGACAGGCAGAGTGGACAGTGGGAGAGAGAGACAGAGAGAAAGGTCTTCCTTTGCCATTGGTTCACCCTCCAATGGTCGCCGCGGCCGGCGCACTGCAGCTGTTGCACCGCGCTGATCCGAAGGCAGGAGCCAGGGACTTATCCTGGTCTCCCATGGGGTGCAGGGCCCAAGCACTTGGGCCATCCTCCACTGCACTCCCAGGCCACAGCAGAGAGCTGGCCTGCAAGAGGGGCAACCAGGACAGAACCCGGCGCCCCGACCAGGACTAGAACCTGATGTGCCAGCGCCGCAAGGCGGAGGATTAATCTCGTGAGCCATGCGCCGGCACCAACTCACTTTAATAGTACCAAGTTTCAATTTTTTTTCACTGTCAGATGAAAAGTTTAGTTTGCATTACAATTTACTCACACTAGTTTCTTAAGAACCAACAGATATCAATAACAAAAAACAGACAATTGTATTTTAGTATGATTAATTCTCCTTGAGGTTGAATCATTTTGGTGGCATTTGCTCTTAGAGGATTATATAGAGCAGCCTACTTTTCCTTAGACCTTACTAAATGCATGTAACAGTGTATACATGGATTTGGTAGAGAGGAAAATTAGCACAACAAGAACAGAATACATGTTTTATAGGCCGAATCAAGGTCATTTAAACTAGTACCATTGAAGAAAGTCCCATTGTTAAGATAGACTTGCCTTCTGTTCTTTGACTTTGTCTTAGGCATGCTTACATAAAAATTTTGTCTAAAAAAGGTAACTTCTCTATAATTGTTTATTAATTTGTTATTATTGCAGGCTGCTTCTGGAAGGGGTGCACCATTGTGTAACATAGCTCTAGCAGCTGAGATAATTTCTGAAGAAGAAGAGTTGAAGGCTGCTTTCAGTTCAATGGTTTGGATAATAAATCATTCATTTCTGAGGAAAAATCTAGGTATAACATCACAGCGTGTACAACAGCAGACTGGTACACAAACAGGGACACCTGTCGCTCATGCTGTGGTGGCTAAAAAAGGAAATAACAAAAATGTATACTGCCCTGGCCATATGGGGAATATATCTTTACAGTTATATTCCAAATAACTCTACTATCAGGCAGAAAGCATTAAATGTTTAAAGAACAGGTTGGATAAAGCACTATTGGAGTTCCGAGGTTACTTTTCATTCATTCATGTGCAATTATTTATTAAGCACCAACTGTATGTTAGGTACTATTCTAAGCAATAGCATCAAAGAGATGAATATCATAGACATGTTCATTTGCTATCACAGAATTTAACGACTCAGTTGGAGACAATGATTGAAAACAAGTGTTTCTTTTGCAGTACAGAAACTTCTCAGTTTGATGTAATATCATTTGGTAATTTGGCTTCGACTGCTTGTGCCTCTGCGGTCTTTTCCTGGATCTGTTTGCCTGTGCTGATATCTTTTAGGGTTTCCCCAATGTTCTCTAATAATTCAGATTTCTGAGATATCTCCATACTGTCTTCCCTAGTGGCTTCACCAGTTTACATTCCAACCAACAGTGGATTAGAATACCCTTTTCCTCACATGTTCACCAGCATTTGTTGTTTGTTGATTTCTGTATGAAAGCCATTCTAACAGGGGTGAGATGAAACTTCATTGTGGTTTTGATTTGTATTTTTCCCAATGGCTAGTGATCCTGAACATTTTTTCCTGTGTCTGTTGGCAATTTGGATTTTCTCTTTTGAAAAATGTCTGTTTAAGTCCTTTAAAATGTCTGTTTAAATCTCTTAACTGGATTGTTTGTTTTGTTGTTATGGAGTTTCTTGATCTCTTTGTAGATTCTGGTTATCAATCCTTTATCAGTTGCATAGTTTGCAAATAATTTCTCCCACTCTGCCGGTTGCCTCTTCACTTTCCTGAATGTTTGCTTTGGTTCTTGGTTTTGGGGCTTCACAGTTTAAAGTTGGGAGTTGCCTTAGTTCAGAATCTGGTGACGATAATCTTGCTGGCAGAGTCCTGAGGTGGTACAGACAGCAGGAGGGAGCACACCTACAGGAAGGATCACATGCCGAGCCACGAGGCAGCGAATACAACTGGGTCCAACTCGGCCATTTATCCCCAACCCTCTTCAGAAAACTGTTTCTCATAGTTCATCTCAGTGAGCTAAGGCCCTCCTATTAGACCCTACTTATAACCACCATAACTGGATTGTTTTCTTCATGTTAGTACCATCAACTGATGACTTGGGGTTTAATGCCTATGTGAGTTTGGAAGCCAAATCTTGTTCAAACCATAGCAGTTATTAAACAATACAGATGAATACATAGGAAAAAAAAAGAAATCAAGTGAATAAGCAATTGAATAATTCACTGTGAAACACTTCTTCCAAGGAGATGCTCGTAGGGAAGAGGGGGCTATATGAGATGAGAAGGAACCACGAGAAGGAAGTGGCCCTGGGAAGGACAGGAAGCTGGGTTTCCAGGCAGGTGCCCCAAGAGTTCCTCAACCACATGACAAGTTGGAGAACTCAAGACTGCCAGTGAGACTGGAGCATACTTCACAAGGAAGGCGCTGGTGGGAAGGAAATTAGAGTGCAAAGACCAGTCAGTGCTGAGGACCCTCTGCTGGTTCACTCCCCAAACAGCCACAATGCGTGGAGCCGCACCAATCCTAAACTAGGAGCCAGGAGTTTCTTCCAGGTCTCCCACACGGGTGCAGGGGCCCAAGGACTTGGGCCGTCTTCTACTACTTTTTCAGGCCATAGCAGAGAGCTGGATTGGAAGTGGAGCAGCCAAGACTCGAAATTTCACCCATATGGGATGCAGACACTGCAGGCTTTACTCGCTATGCCACAGTGTCAGCCCCTTATGCACATTTTTTGTATTATGAATGTATACACACATAAACATATAGTATATACACTATAAATATATAAAATATTACATTGAGGTTTCAGCAATATGGCATAGCAGCCTTTAGTGCCAGCATCCTGTATAGGTACCGGTTCAAGTCCCAGCTGCTCCACTTCAGAGCCAGCTCTCTGTTATGGCCTAGCATTGGAAGATGGCCCAAGTCCTTGGGCCCCTGCACCCAGGTGGGAGACCTGGAGCAAGATCCAAGCACCTGTCTTCAGATTGGCACAGCTCCAGCTGTTGAGGCCATCTGGGGAGTAAACCAGAGGATGCAAGACCTCTCTCTCTCTCTCTCTCTCTCTCTCTCTCTCTCTCTCTCTCTGCCTCTCTGTAACTCTGCCTTTCAAATAAATAAATAAATCTTTAAAAATTACTACATTGATATCATATGTATAACATACTATAAACTAAGTAATACAGTATTCCTAAAAGTTTTGAAGCTTTTTGTAATATTTAAGTAAATCATTAACTTTATTAAAATAATTTACACAGAGCAAACTCAATTTTGTCTGATGTGATACTGTGTGCCATACTTACACAGTACTCTGTTGAATTCACAGACTTTGCTGGGATGTTTTTATGAAAATAATTTTATTTTTATAAGTGGAAACAATGACTCCAAAACCAGCACCTTTTTAAAGATTAATTGCTGCTTCCAGGCGCATGTTAACAGGAGGGTGAATTGGGGAGCAGTGTGATGGGGATTTGAAATGGCACTCTGAATGGGGAGCTGGTGTCCCAAGCAGCAGCTTAACCTTCTGTTCCACAGTGCTGACCCCCAATTTTATGTTTTTATTTTAATGCACAAATATTGTTTTAAATATCTTCACCTTTTTATTTAACTTTATTTCCTTTTTAAGGAATTTATTGATGCATTAGAGTCTCAGGGTCTATAGCAAAAGCATAATAACAGCAACACAATTCTCATCAACGTTATTGTGGTATTAATACAAAGAGAAAATGCTCAATGTTGTTTATAGATATAATTCTAAAAAATAATAACACTTCCCTTCTTCTTTCCGTCCCGCCCTCCCTCTCTGCCTACTTGTGATGGAATAATGTATTTATTCGATGATTAAGAAGCTACAGGCCCTGACTCTAAATAAGAGATGCCAGTTGCACATACAGGAGACCTAAACTTAGTAACTTTTAGTTATTTGCAGAGAATTCTGTGATAAAATATTATTTTATGTGAGAGATGTATGATAGTACAAGTATGTCAGAATTCCACCCACTTCATAAAAGTAGGGCAACTAAAAGAATGTCTGATTCATCTCCTAAAAAGAACAACATTCTCTGATTTTTTTTCCTAAACAGACCTTATTTTTCTTCTGTGTCTCTCAAAAGCAGAATGCTGAAAAGAAAAAAAAAAAAAAAAAGAAAAGAAATCACCAAGATCCAGACACAATGGCACTTCTACCCATATGTGTCTAAACTTTCAAAAGTGCTTCAGGGAGAGAGATCTGAATGTGCTAAAATCTGGAGACTTCCCCAAATGAGCGATGTGCTTAGCTGGGGAGTCTCTGCTCATCAGAGAGAAGAAAGCGTCCATGTGTAAGATACGTTGTGAGGGAGAATTCAAACCTATGTCACCGCTTCCACTACTTTGAGCTACAAAAACAAAAAGTACTTTTGAGCTAAAAAAAAAAAAAAAGGCAAAAGAAAGGATAAGAAAGGAAGTCACTGCAGTTCAACACATTTATTGATCTACATGTACAAGATTGGGCCTTTGCCACTAAAAAGTTGAACAAAGCACAGGTCCATAGCCACACAATCTAGAGAGCATTGTCTATTTACTAAACAGCAGAAATGTGACAAACGCAACAGAGATAGCTGCTGAGTGAGTGCAAAGTGATCCTGCTGACTACAGCCAGTGAGAGTTTCTCCTGGATACAGACACCCATGAACTCACTTTCCACCCACTTAAAGAAGCCATGGAAGGACCTTTGGAATGAGCTCTGGAGCTTTTATCAGTGCACTGTGAATAACTATGAAATGCTCTCAGAAATGCAATCCAGCATTGCACCAATAGTGTTAATAAACAGGAATATTTGACCCCAGCTTCCATTATTTTTTCCTCTTCTTTCTTAACTGGGTAGAATGAAGTGGCTAAATCTTAATATATAAAATTTCTATCTTATACCTCTTTTCTATACATGTATAAATATTACAAATTACCAAATTATAATACCATCAGTATTTTTGACAAAATTCAGCCATGCATTACTCTGAACACTTTAAGCATGGTGCTAGCTCAACTTTCAGGGTGTTTAACTCTTTTCAGTTAGAGCCCTAGGCTCCCAAGCTACACTAAAAGGATAAGAGACAGGCTGGGGGTCAGTGCCCCAGGCATCTCAGTTTCTAGGTCCCTGGACCTCTGTTGCTAAGCATTCACTGAAGGAATAGTGACAGGGCCATTGTAAGGGTGGTTTGCCCCGCCCCCCTTTAATCTCTGCTTTCTCTGCTTCTGAAAAATAAGTGAATATTTGGAGCCTGCCTACAGACTCACAAGAGATTTCCACATGTTGATGTCTAGGTTGTATCGATGGGCAAAGAATTTTAAAGGTAAGAGTTACTGGTGATCTTTAAAAAACTAAAATTCTACTGATTTGTTTCAAAGAAAATATTTCTATTGCTACTTCTAGTGAGATTACAGGTCTGTCTTGAGTATTTATAGTAGGACACTTTGTGTAACATACAGTGACTTTTTTCCTTTAAACGGTATTAACTTTTCCTTTAAACTGTGTGGTATTTATAATCTATTACGAGTGAACTGAATGTGGAGAAAATCTTCTGGCAGATTCTAACAAGAGAGATGAAAATAGCCAGAAGGAAAGCATTTATGTTGAAAACGGTTACCATGTTATTATCGCTTTTGGCACATTAGTTGATAGACTGAGTTAACTACTAAATCAACAAACTTTGTACTGTAAACTGGAAATCTTCTGGACACGGTAAGCTGCTGGTTTAATCTTATCGGTATCCTGATTGCTGTGGGTACAGAAGCCCTGGGGGAGAACAATGGACCTGTTTACATGCACTGCTTTCTTTTCTTTTGGAAACATGTCAGGCTTGCTGTTTTTGTCAGTTTTCTAACATAGTAGCAGAAGTTGAATCATGTGTGAAGAAAATCACTAAGAATCTAAATGAATGCAAGAAATCAAGTCTCCCTGGAGGGGAGAGTTTAGTTTAATCTCTGGGTTTAAACCACAGTTCTGACAGGTCTCAGCTGCCACGAGGGGCGCAGTTACTTGACTTTTTACTACAACGGGGATTGTGAGAAATAAACAGGATAATGGGGTTTATGTGCCACTTAATAGAGTACTTAGCATCAAATCAGTGCACAAAGAGTTAATTATCCTTCATTATCTGGAGGGAGTCAATCAGTACTTATCTGCCATTCTTTGGTATAAGGAGAAAAAATGCAGAGATTTTGTTACCTGTCCAAAAAAAATTTACAGAAAGGTAAGTCACACAGAAGGCTTTCTGGTGTTTAGAGTAAGACTTAGCTTTCCTGAAGACCAAAGAAATGCAGTGATCGGTGGAGTCAGACCGTTGCCACGGCAGAGGGAAAATGGAACAGAAGTGAAGAGGAAGACTGATGATATGTGGCTCTGGCTTCGTGATGTAACATCACTATATTTACTAATCTGTTACTGTACATTGTGTAAACAGCCGTAGTCATTGGAAGAAGCTGAAGTCATTGGAAGAAGAATCCAGAAGAGAGGACTGAACACTTTTCTCAACTCAGTGATGGACTGATGCCAATTGTACACTGAATCCATTGGTATGGTGCTATCTTTGAACTTGTAATTTGGCTTTTGCAAACTGGAAAGTAACAATACAGCTCATAAAAGGGTGGAATATCATAACTTATGCACTAAAATTATTGAAAATCTTTCAGATGAATGTAAAGTACTTTATGGGACAATTTTGGATTTTTGTCCTGTATATAACGTTTGGTTACAACGTCTGGTCATGTCCTAAACTTCTTTCTAATGAAAGCAGCCAAGATAACTCCGAATTTAGGCTATGTTTGTTTAAATTGGAGTCATATTTGAACTGCCTTCCCACTGCTGAAGAAAAGTAACCCTGACACAAAGGTTACCATAGATGTCATTGTGGCGCAATCACATGCAGTAGAATGAGCATTCCTCCTTAATTCCAATGATACAGGTGAATTATAGCCTTGAATGAGGAGTTATGTTTTGAAAGACTACTGATTGAGTCTTAGAAATCTAGATTTTAGTCCTGATTCTAATGTGATTTTTTTCCTACATCCTTTTGTATTTTTCCCTTCGTTTCATATCCTAAGCATATTAAATTTTTGGTAAACATCAATTCAGTTTAGGCTGGCTTTTTGCCTTAAATTTAGATCATCTCTGCTCTTCAGAAGAATATAGGTATTAGATTTGTTGTATGACAAAGGGAAGATTGTACATTTGATTTAAGAAAGATCAATGCAATTCTGGAAAAGGGCAAATGTTTTTTTATTTCAATTTCATTAGTGTTTTTTAACTTTAAAAATGTCTAATTTATGTGCAATAATATACACAGCTCTTTGGTGTTCAGTTCAATAGGTTTTGAAAATTCCATATATCAGTAGCCACAACCCAGATAGATCTTTCATATTCCTTTCAATCAATTCTTCCAACTCCAGAGAAGAAATTTTCTGATTTCTAGCACTATAGATTAATATGTCTTCTCCTGGACTTCATATAATAGAAATGTAGCAGACATTATTTTCCATCCACAAATTGATTTTGATGTTCATTCATGTTATTGCATGCAACAGTCATTCATCTATTTTTATTTAGTTATTTATTTATTTGACAAGTAGAGTTATAGATAGTGAGAGAGAGAGAGAGACAGAGAGAAAGGTCTTCCCTCCGTTGGTTCACCCCAAAATGGCCGCCATGGCCAGCGCTGCGCTGATCCGAAGCCAGGAGCCAGGAGCTTCTTCCTGGTCTCTCATGCAGGTGCAGGGGCCCAAGCACTTGGCCATTCTCCACTGCCCTCCCGGGCCAAAGCAGAGAGCTGGGCTGGAAGAGGAGCAACTAGAACTAGAACCCGGCGCCCATATGGGATGCCGGCACCACAGGTGGAGGATTAACCAAGTGAGCCACGGTGCTGGTCCCATTTTTATCTCATAGTATTCCATTGTAGGAGTACAATATTCCATTATTTGTTTCTTATAGTCTCTTGATCAACATTTGGACTGTTATGAATATTCCTCAACAAATATATTGTGGGTGTATATTTTTATTTCTCTTGTATAAATACCTCAAGGGAATTCTTGTGTCATGGGTGACATATGTTTCAACTTTATATTGCTGAACAATTCTCCAAAGTGGTTAGTGGCAGTATTTTAAACTTCACCTGAAAATGTGTAAGAGTTTTTATTGCTTCATTCCTTTCCAACATTTGATGCTGTACTTTTTTAATGAGTGTGAAATTACACCTGGTTACATTTATAACTGCTTTGTTTTTCTTTGATAACTAAAGATGCTAGACATCTTTTCATGATTTAGTTGGTCATTTGTACAACTTTGTGATGTGTCTGGTTAGGGCTTTTGAGGATTTATTAATTGAATTGTCTTTTATTATTTATATACAAATTATTTTTATATTCTGGATGGAGGAGTTGTTCAAGTATCCAAACTCATATTATGTTTTTCCTATGCACTACTTGCCTTTTCATGTCTTTTTCATGAGCTTATGTTTTTCCGATTTAGTGTATCAGCTTTTAAAATGATTCCTGCTTTCCTTGTACTAATCGAAGAAATGTTTCTTTACACCATGACTATGAATACCTTTTCTTACATTTCTTTCTTTAAAGTTTATTATTTTATTATTTTATTTTTAGATACATTTTAAACGAAATGGATAAATCCATTCTTAAAAAATTACAAGAAATGTGGCCGGCACCGTGGCTCAACAGGCTAATCCTCTGCCTTGCGGCGCCAGCACTAGTCCCGGTTGGGGGGCCAGATTCTGTCCCGGTTGCCCCTCTTCCAGGCCAGCTCTCTGCTGTGGCCAGGGAGTGAAGTGGAGGATGGCCCAAATGCTTGGGCCCTGCACCCCATGGGAGACCAGGATAAAGCACCTGGCTCCTGCCATCAGATCACCGCAGTGTTCTGGCCACGGCGACCATTGGAGGGTGAACCAACGGCAAAGGAAGACCTTTCTCTCTGTCTCTCTCTCTCTCACTGTCCACTCTGCCTGTCAAAAAAAACTTACAAGAACTAATAAGCAGGAAAAATAAAACTAAAAAAAAAAAACATTAGTAACACAGAACAGCAGGTCAAGCCACTGCTTGAGATGCACACATCCATTATCAGAGTAGCTGGGATCAAGTCCTGACTTTCTTCTAGTCCAGCTTCCTGTCAATGCACACCTTGGCAGGCAGCTCAAGTAACTGGGCTCCTACCATCCACATGGAAGGTCTCGATGGAGTTCTTTGCATTAGCCTGGAACAGCCCTGGCAATTGTGGGCATTTAGAGAGTGAACCACTGAACTCTCTCTCTCTCTCTCTCTCTCTCTCTCTCTCTCTCTCTCTCTCTCTTTCAGATACAGAAAGAGAAATCTTGCAACCACTGGTTCCCTCCCCATATAGCCACAACAGTTGGGGCTGGGCCAGGTTAAAGCCAGAAGCCAGGAGCTTCATCTGCTTCTCCCACATGAATGCAGGGACCCTATTACTTGGGCCATCCTTGGTTGCTTTCCCAGGAGCTTTAGTAGGGAGCTGGATCAGAAATGGAGCAGCCATCACTCATGTAGGATGCTGGCATCACAGGCAGTGGCTTAAACCGCTATATAACAACAACAGCCTCCAGGTGAAAATATTTTAAGCCTCCTCTTTGCTTTCATCTTTGACACACGGATTATTTAGAAGTTATGTTTCTTCCTTCTTAAACAGGGAATTTTTAATATGCTTATATAACATTACACTTTTGTGTTCATTGAATAATATTGCTATGATTTTTATCCTTTTAAATTCACTGAGAAATAGTGCATAATGCAGCATACATTCTATCTCAATAATCATTCCATGTGCATTTGAATAGTATATATTTTGCAGTTAATGATTGTTCCATAAATATCAATGAGATACAATTGGCTGGTAATTTTGCTCAAATATTTTCTATCATTGCCAAATATGTGTCCTAACCACAAGTTCTTCTCCCTACTCTGCTCCAGCAGATAAGGCCTCCTAGCCCAGGAAGCCTCCTTATCAAGGGGACCCGAAATAGTTCCTGCTGATCCCTGAGCAGAGGTTCTCAGTTTCTGGCCAGTTATAGATTATCCAATCAAGCCAATTGCATGCTGCTGTGGAAGCCAGGGCCACCCACTCCCTTGACTTTACGAAGTTTGCCTCCAATGGACCTTGCTGGTTTGCCCTGGTCCTGAGTACATCCCTGTGTGGCCCTATTTGGTGGGCCATGTCCTCCCCCTCAGTGCCATGACTATTTGTCTACACTGCTGCCATTCTCATCCATCTGGTATTGGGTTGCATGCTTTCAGCCATCTCCATAGCCCTGTGGTGGAGGTTCCTCCCTTACAAAGGCAGTAAAAAGGGGTGATAAAGTGTAGATCTCCTTCTACTGTCCAGTCAGATATCACCTTTTTTAAAAAGATTTATTTATTTACTTGAGAAGGAGAGGCAGAGAGAGAGTGAGACAGAGACAGAGAGAGAGGCCTTCCATCCGCTGGTTCACTCCCCAATGACCACAGCAGTTGGAGCTGGGCTGACTTGAAGCCAGCAGCCAGGAGGCTTCCTCTGGGTCTCCCATGTGGGTGCAGGGGCCCAAGCACTTGGCCCTCTTATCCTGCTTCCCCAGGCCATAGCAGAGAGCTGGATTGGAATTTGAGCATCTGGGGCTTGAACTGGTGCCCATATCGGGTGTGGGCACTCTAAGTGGATGTTTAAACTACTACGCCATAGCACGAGCCCCAAGAAGTCATCTTTTAAAAATATCTATTAAGGTCTCATCTCTTTCCTGACTAACACTGGATGTCTCCACCCTGCAAGACATCTCTCCAACTGCTTGCCTTATCTCCAGCCCTTTGGGAACCAGTTCTCTGGAGATGGCTTGGCCTTGTGCTTTCCCTTCCATGCAGGCTCTTAGAGAGTTCAGGAAGTACATTCAGTAGAGCCTTCTTGATGAGAAAATTTCTGTTGACATTCTCTGACACATCCTGCAGCAGGGAGACAGAAGTGAGGGCCCCTTATTACCATCTTGCAAAATAGAAGTCTAGCTCTTCATTCAGCCTTAGCTGACAGGGGTAGAATTTTTATCCTAAGAGATTTGATAGGAGTAGAAAGTTATTTCCTAAAAGGCTTTCTGTCTTTGCAGGCTGACCTTTTCTTGGTCCTTGAGAACAGGTTTTTTGTTTGTTTGTTTGTTTTGTTGTTTTTTTTAAATGTTTTTTTATTTACTTTTTTGACAGGCAGAGTTAGACAGTGAGAGAGTGACAGAGAGAAAGGTCTTCCTTCCATTGGTTCACTCCCCAAATGGCCACTATGGCCAGCACTGTGCCAATCAGAAGCCAGGAGCCAGGTGCTTCCTCACGGTCTCCCATGCGGGTGCAGGGACCCAAGCACTTGGGCCATCCTCCACTGCCCTCCTGGGCCACAGTAGAGAACTGGACTGGAAGAGGAACAACGGGGACTAGTACCCAGAGCCCCAACCGGGACTAGAACCCCAGAGTGCTGGCGCCGCAGGCGAAGGATTAGCCAAGTGTGCCATGGCGCTGGCCTAAGTTTTTGTTTTTGGTTTTTTTTTTTTTTTAAGATTTATTTATTTATTTGAAATAGTTACAGAGAGAAGGAGAGGCAGAGAGAGAGAGAGAGAGAGGTCTTCCATCTGCTGGTTCACTCTCCAGTTGGCTACAATGACTGGAGCTGTGCCAATCTGGAGCCAGGAGCTTCTTCTGGATCTCCCACATGGGTGCAGGGGTCCAAGCACTTGGGCCATCTTCTACCGCTTTCCCAGGCCATAGCAGAGAGCTAGATCTGAAGTAGAGCAGCTGAGACTTGAACCGGTGCCCATGTGGGATGCCAGCACTGCAGGCAGCAGCTTTACCCCCTATGCCACAACACTGGCCCCAGTTTTTAAGCTTTTTATTCAATGAGAGGAATGCACAGGAAAGTGAGGGATTTATTTAGGGAAGAAAGAAGCTAAGTTGGGTCCATACCAGGCACAGAGCAAGCCATGAACAAGCCACGTGGAGCAAGCATGTGGTTCTGAGCGCCACAGGTAGCTTAGTGCGGCAGCAAGCAAAGGCAGAGCAGGCCATGAGCCGTGTGGAGCAAGCACACGGGCAGGAAAGCAGAGAGCGGGTAGTCCGGAGGCCACCCACCTGCAGGGAAACAAAGGCAAGAACACGTTTTAATTCTTGCAGGTACTATTATTCATGTCCATCGGTATTTCTAGTTTTCCAAATTCCAAATTCCCCAGTACCTCGTCAGGGAAATACAAGGGAAAAAGAAAACCCAGAGGTGTGAATATTTACTCTAATGGTTACGATGTCCACAACCCATATTGGAGCACCTGGATTTGACCCCTGGCTCCAATTTGCTGCTAATGCAGACCCCAAGAGACAGTGATGATGGCTGAAGTAGTTGGGTTCCTGGCACTTATGTGGGAGACCTGCATTGACTTCGAAGCTTCCAGCCTTGGCCCTAACTTCAGTCCTGGCCAAGCCCCTGCAGAGGAGAATGAACTAGCAAACAGGAGTACCCCTCCACCCCAAGTAGGATAAACAAACAAACAAACAAGTAAATCCAGGAAACTCAATGCTGTGTTGTTCTTTGCCTCACCAGGCCACTCTGCCTTCTCTCCCTTCACAGTTTTCTTATGTTTATTTTGCATATAATGTCCAGGACATTTTAGATGTAATTAGCAAGAGAAATAGGAAAAATGTGTGTAGTCCATATTTCCAGAAGCAGAAATCACTAACAATAATCACCATTTCACTTTAAACATACGGCTCTACTTAAGTAAAAAATATAAAACAAGCCACAGGAAAGTCTTACACACTATCAATACAGACATTTCCTTACGAGAGGAACTTGGTCATCTTTACCAGGACGTTCTTTACGTTCTTAACTACAAAGCTGAACTTTTAATAATAAGACAAAATGTATTGTGTTTTCTCCCTGAAAAGCTAATATGCCTCTTTCATTTATGTTAAAAATTATATGAATAATTACATTTCCATATTCCCTTTTCCGCAAGCCTACTCAGACCTAAATTTTGTTCTTAACCTCAATCTATTTCTATATCAGAATGTTCTGGCATGGCTACAGGTTCATTATCCTTTATCATATAGCCCCAACTCTATGTTCGTGAGTGCAATGCGGCTGTGATGGTTTCAGAAAAACCTCAATTTTTTTTTGAAATCAGATAATGTACAAATAGGGAGATTTCTGAGTTATTAGGAGGGATTTCTGGGAATTAACATGACTTAAAGTATATTCCAGGTAACTTCCAAAGTCGTGTTCCTAGAACACATGCATTGCATTGTAGATTGTATTGAATTGTAGATTGCTTTTTTTTCTCTTATGAAAAGAGAAGGTGAAATCAGGGCCTGCGTAACTGCTGACACAGGCTATTACTGTGTAAGAGCACATACTGAGTGTTCACAACACACTGCTGTAGATGTTGAGGATGCGATCATCTACTTCCTAGAAACTCCATTAGAGCAAATAAAATGAGCACGTTATATATGCTGTCAAATAGATGACAACATCTGCTCTTACAATTGTTTGCAAGAATGGAAAAAAATCATTCAAAGAGAAAAGGAAGTAATCATTAGACTGAAAACAAACCTACAGAAACACAAATTTCCTCTGTAATTGCATAAACTCAAACTAATAGAAATCATTAGATTATCAGAAATATCATATTTTAGCTGTGAGATAAAAATAAGTTAAAAACTATTGAGAATCAATTTAAGATAATTTGAAAATTATTTTTCTCTCAGTTTCTGTAAATTTAGATGTTCATTCAGTATTTATTTTGGAAAATACTATCAGATTGTGTAAAGAATTATAATTGGGCGTAAATACCTGTTGTATTAATTATTAATAAGTTACATTAGGGAGACACCTATTAAACATCTCTAACCTCTCATGAGCAAATTGAGAAGAGAATACTTAGCATGATTGTGAGAGTTCGCTAATATAACAAATTTAACTCAAACTAATACCTTGTGTGGCTCATCAAAAACAAGCAAGATTCTGTTTCATTTCCCTAGCCCCTTCCCTATATGCTAATGACTCCTTTTGTCCACATTTACTACTAACAGATCTTTAATATTTTTCAACCAACATAAAATTGACAATTTGCTTTGAATTCTGTTTTTTACACTTATTTTTGACAGCACCAAGTTAAGAAGAAAAACTATACGGGAATTCTTCCTTTAATGTTTTAAATTATTTTAAGAAATAAAAATTCCTCATGTCAAAAATAAAGAAGTTGCTGAGGAAGTTATTCCATACTCCCAACATTTTACACAAAATAATAACTCTTGAGGCCATAAAAACTCCTTTGAATAATACATAGCACAATCTTAGCAAACTCTTCAACCTAAGATTTTCTTTTTTAAAAAAAATATTTATTTATTTATTTGAAAGTCAGAGTTACACAGAGAATGAAGGAGAGGCAGAGAGAGAGAGGTCTTCTATCTGTCGGTTCACTCCCCAATTGGCCACAACGGCCGGAGCTGTGCTGATCTGAACCCAGGAGCCAAGAGCTTCTTCCAGGTCTCCCATGCAAGTACAGAGGACCTAGGACTTGGGCCATCTTCTACTGCTTTCCCAGGCCATAGCAGAGAGCTGGATCAGAAGTGGAGCAGCCAGGACTTGAACCTGCGCCCATATGGGATGCCGGCACCAAAGGCAGTGGCTTTACCTACTACGCCACAGTGCCAGCCCCAAGATTTTCTTTTTAACTCTTATTTGTAATTTGTTTCTGCTTAATAAATATTTTTCCTTGATTATATATAATTATAGATTATTGAGAGAAAAAAAATCCATTAACCCATCAGAGAGAAATAACCTATCTTGCAGTATATATTTAGTTCTCCATGATACATTGGAAACATGACATAAAAATTTCCCAGAGAGCAAAAAATATAATTTTTTATGATTTATTTCTCAATAAGTGTCTAAAGGGCATAGGGGGAAAGTAAGGCAAATGATGGGACCAGGTATTCAAAACTGAGGGTATAGGGGCCAGCGCTGTAGCATATTGGGTAAAGCTGCCATCTGTAGTGCCGGCATCCCATATGGGCACTGGTTCGAGTCCTGGCTGCTCCACTTCCAATCCAGCTCCCTACTATGGCCTGGGAAAGCAGTAAAAGATGGCCCAAGTCCTTGGACTCTTGCACCCACGTGGGAGACCCAGAGGAAGCTCCTGGCTCCTGGCTTCGGATTGGCTCAGCTCCAGCGGTTGCAGCCATTTGGCGAGTGAACCAGCAGATGGAAGACCTCTCTCTCTCTCTGCCTCTCCTTCTCTCTCTAACTCTTTCAAGTAAATAAATAAATCTTAAAAAGAAACTGATGGTATAGTTTAACACAACAATAGTATTTAGAATTCTAGAAGGAAGAATGAACTGAGTATTATAAAGGCAGTCATCCTAGGAGTACAATATTTCTTAATTGCTATTTGATGAGCATTAATGCATCTCAGAGAGCAGAATTGAAGTTAGGCCTCTGACAGTTTCTTGAGTATAAATGTTTTATGTCTCCAATTAAAAGCCGATCCACACACTGAAAACCATCAAATGAGCTGGAGATTCTCTGGGGAGGTGCAACATAAGATGGCTTAGTAGATCAATAATCAGATACAGAACCCTTAACCTTTGATCACAAGGTCACTTGTGAGCTGGGATGAGGATGAGTAAATGGCATTATTGGTCAATATCTTACAAGAGTTTAAATGAATTGCTTAGCTCCATTCTATTTTTGTTACCATTTGATTATGTTATAGATTTAGTGGGTGACCCTTTACCACTGAAGTTCACTTATCCTAACCAAGACCAAGTTGGTCTTTCAAATTATAGAAGGAAAGAGATTGTGAGGTCCAATATAGTTATTTTTAAGCCTTCAAAATAGTTGATTCATCTATTTTTATTAAATCCAAAGAAATGAATTTAAAATTGTGCATTACATAGAAATTCTTGTCTTGGATTTTACTGAACTACTACTAAGTCAAAGCTAATTGCTTCTGCCTCTTCCAGATAAAGAAGCTGCAGTGTCTTTTTGTAGTACTGAAAATCACGTTTGTATTGTGCAAATCATGCAGTTTCGTTGCTGTTTTTAGTAACTAATTGCTGCCTAGATTGTCTATGGTGGTTTTTTTCTTTTTTTCTCTTTTAGTAATTCACAGTTTGTGGGTTGCCTTGTCAAATAGCAGGTAAATGGCTGCTTTGTATTCCATATCTAAGCCACTTGGGATTGTTTACTATTGTGTTTCAGTTTAAATAATCCCATATTAACATACTCTTCAATAGGTCAAAAATGTGATCAATAAAAATGAATGGCCAAGATTATGAGAACAGAAAAGTATTAACTAGTCCAGGAAAAAAATTAAGCCTTGTTTCAAATCCTGGTATCCTTTGTCAGGATTATGAAAATGAGCACATATTTGTAATAAAGCAAGAGTTAACAAACACCAAGTTTCCAATTTTCTCATTCTGAGAGACAAGGTTCTATGATTGAATATTTAGCAAAAGCTTAATGTCTGGCACAAAAGTTAACAGGAAAACTAATTACACATGGAGCTAGCCTTCAACTAACATGTACCAGGCTGCAAGCAAATTGACAGCTGAGAATATTTTCCCATTCCTTTATCATCTCAGCACCTAAGAGAGTGCCTGGCACAGGCTATGAGTTTAGATAATTACTAAATAAATGAATATGGGAATGAATGAATGAACTGTCCTAAGAGTCTGATATGAAATTTTACAGGTGGGAAAAGTTAATTGAAACATCACTGTCAGAGATTTGTTCTAGATATGAAATTATAAATCTCATGAAACATCTCTGTTAGAGAAATAACCAAAGAAAACCCTTTAATAATATCCCATTTTAATTTATTTGTGTATATCACTTCATTGTTTCCTTCATCTATTCCTTAGTTGTAAAATATTAATTACCTTAACCATGAGAAGATTTGGTTCAGAAAGTAAAATTCTTATTATTCGTTCTGCAAGTTGATATCTCTGGTGGAAATTCTCAGAACATCATTTAAAATGAGTTCCTTATATACCTTCAAAGTTCAGTTATTTGTGCTTTCCTTTTTGCTATTTCTTATATTCATTGAGATTATTTCCAAGCAATGGTGTGACTGGGGTGTATGTACGAAAATAGTGAGTTTTTTTTCATAATTCAGCCTATGAATCACACATGAATTGACAGAAACACTGCAAGCACATTGTTGTTTCCCTGTGTGTGTGTGTGTGTATGTGTGTGCACTTGCAGAAAAGGTAGAACTTTTGAGTGGTGGAAAAGGGTGGCACCAAATTTTTTCTGTTTCCTCATGTGTTAGAACAAAATGTCAATTCCTCCACTGAGCTTATGCAAACAAAATTCCATATTCTCCGTCATCAACATGCAGTTTGACTTTGAAATCCGTGAAACGTGAGACATGAGTGTACCTAAGAAAGGAAAGTTACTTCATGTGTTTCCACGGGTTTTCCTGATAATAATCGCCTGTGTTTTCCCATTTACCCTTAGCTTCGTCAGAGGCCCTTCACCACCTCCATAGATCATTCCTACCAGAGGTCACAGGTCTCAAAAAACCTACAGAAACAGGAAACAAACTTCCTGAGTGCACTACAAAACACAGAAACCTGCTTCCTCTAACTCATCTCAAATGGGCAGAGATCTGTCTTAGCGGATTCAATGTGAAAGCAGCTATCGAAACGGCCAGAAGGGCTTCATCCCACAATTTCCCATGAGCTTTCTTGCTTCAAAGGACTAAGATGGAGGCAGCAAGGTTATTTGTCCTGCTTTCCAGTTTATGGAGTGGAGGCATCGGGCTTTACAGCATGGAGCCCTCCTGGACTGCCCCTGAGGGTGAAAGCTCCCAGAATGTGACTTCTGCCTCAGTTGCTCCCAACTCAACAGAAAGTTTCCAACTGCTGCCCACCGCTCAGCCCGTGGTAGCTGAGATTGCCCCAATTCCTAAAGAGGGAACTTCTAAAGAGACTCTTCTACAGTCAGCATTGCCCCTCTTAGAGACAAGTGCACCTGCAGAGGGTGTGGGAAACCAGACGCCTGCACCCACAGAGATGGCTGAAGAAGGAATCGTGAAGTCACAAAATCCTGCCCTCAGCACCCAGACTAGCGCCAAGTTCAACCCTGGAGCAAAGTCGATGGTCCTTTCTAATTCCACACTGAGATTTCTGCAGAGTTTTGCTAGCACATCAAAGGAACAAACAGTGCCTCAGAACTTAGCTGGAGGCATGAGAAATCGGTCCCCCAGGAAAACATATCTCAGCGACCAAAGTCAAGGAGCTGGCTATCAAAAATCAAGTTTTGAGACAACCAGAGGAAAGTAAGAAACAGTTTTTCCTTTTTTCCTTTTTCTGGCTATAGGGTCCACCAAAACACCTTAACAGTTTAAACTACGGCATTCCTGGAAAATTATTTCAGGCGTGAGATGAAATCAGACCCTATTTGTAATTTCAACATTTCAGTTAGGTATGGTCTTTGTTATCTTCCTATCTAACAGAGAAAAGATGAGTAAATAAAATGCAGCAATTTTGTTTTCATTAAATAGCCAGTCACTTCTCTTTTAAGTTGTATAGATGCCTTTAATTGGGTTAGTCACTACCATATCAGCATGGGGCTGGTAGTTTATGTAATTCAACTCCTGGTATGTGCTAGAGTTGATTGTGCTCAGAGCTATACCTAAGAAAGAAAAGGAAAAAAAAAAAAAACAGAATAAGATAGTAAAGCTGGGAAGTGAGCAGATTTGAAAATCGCAGCAGTGGTACTGGGGAAGGTATAAAGCTCTCAGGGATCAAACCAAATCAATTGAGTTATGCTTGATAACTTCATGTAATTGAGCCTGGATTGCACTCCTATCTTTAGTACTGTGGAGATTCACGGCTCTAAACAAGTCATTTGATCTCTCTGAATCTCAGTTTCTTCATATATACACATATAAATACAGATAAGATGCAGGGGATGCAGATACAACAACAACTGCAGGATTATCACACACATTAAAATTCATAAAGTGTTTGTATGCATGCTGCCTACAGAATACTTAACAAGTCATACTCTACTAATATTGTAATTATATTAAGATGTGCTACCATCATGAGTGCAATGAATCAGAAAAGCCTAATTTGTCAAGTGAATTTTGATTTAAGTTATAGCAGTTCGAATCGATAAACTAAAATAAGTAATAAAACAAAGCTTAGTATTGTTTAAAAAGGAAATAAGCAAAGAAAAACATACATGGTCAATTCAATGTTTTGTTCATTTAATGTGCTGAGTTATCTGTATGTTTGGAATACCAGATATTTAGTGTTACAAAACTAAACTTCAAAACACTTTTAAACTATAATGAAACAATTTCAAGACAACAAATACATTTTGGGAGTTAAGCTGAGTTAAAGATCTTACTCAAAATACAAGGGCACTTCAAAAAGTTCAGGGAAAATGGAATTAAAAGTTAATATCCATTTTCCACAACTTTTGGAAATATACTTATATAATAAAATGTGAGTTAAAAATATAAGTTAACACTTGCTGTGTGAAAGACATCTTGTTAAAGTGGCTGCTGATATACAGGTCAGGAACGAATCAATGGGAAGGACACAAGCAAATAGATTTATGTTTTCTTTATTATTTAAGTCAACTTTTCATTGTGTTTAATTAAAAAATATGTCTTATTTTATCTGCAAATTTACTCACTTATAATTTAGAAAAATCCCAATTATCTAGAAAACATATATTATAGGTTACAAAACCTTCAACTTGCCTACACCAGACATTTAACAAAATTATGTTTATATTTCTGTTTTGGAGGAAAACAGATTTCTATCTATTAAAAATAAATACTATTTATCATGAGCCTTTTATTAATCATTTACATGTATATTTCTAGTCATCATATTTTATTAGAGTTTGTAATTCAATTTTTGACTATAATAGAATTTTTAGACATACATAGGAAACCATTGTGAACTTTCTGGAAATGCTACAGTTATAGATTTTAATAGGTTTGAAAATATAAAAAAGATAAAAAAGTTAAAATGTTATGTAACATATAGAAAGTGGTATATATTTTTCATAGTTCAAACTAGTAGTTTAAAAGTTTCATAAATACTAGTTTTTACATAGCCGCTAGTTGCTTTACCACTTACACTCAAAGCCTGGGAACAGTTATTTATTTGATGATTGTTTGTAAATTGACTACCATGTACCTAACACTGGGCTAGGCTGTAGGAATGCCCAGAATTTAATGAATAATAATAATTCCTTCCTATAAGAAATATTTCATACAAATAGTAAAACCAACATAAGTAACAGATTTTTTTAAAAAATCAATATGTTTTATTTGAAAATCACACATTGTAAGTGTAGCTTACTGAACAACCTATGGATTTTCTAACAACAATAATCTTAAGTTGTTTCTCTAGAAATAATTACTGCACTTAGAGATTTTATAGCTTGAGGTCCTGGAAAGCCTGAGGTTTTGTTTCAGTAATTTTTTGCTGAACATTTAAGATTTCTTCTCACGAAGCCATGCAAATGGCAATGGTATTAGAGAATACCTAGGTCCCTCCTTGATAGTGTAGATGTGAGACCCTGATAAGTTCAAAAGAAGTCTTTCATATTTTCATTTGATTAGCAAACACTACTTCTACTAAGTGCCATTTATATGGCACTGTTCCTGGTACTGTACAATAGTGAGATATATATGTGTATCTCACAGTTCCCCACAGACGAAGAAGATCCTGCCATTTCCTTAAAGAGTTTAAGTGACTCACCTAAAAGACTTAGCCAGCAAATCTCTGTGCAAGGATTCAAACCCCAGCTGGCTGGCTTCAGTGTCATATATTTTCAATCCCTACATTATATTCCATCTTCAGGTACAGTCTATTTTCCCAAGTAGGAAAATAGCAATGAGCAATTCACTTTCCTGTTGTGAGCCTTGAAGGCTGTTGGTTGACTACAGAATACTTTCCAGATTCCTTATCCAGTTAGTCACATGACACCATCCTGAACCTGGCTCTTGCCTTCCTCCCCAACTTCATCTTCTGCTACTTCCAACCTATGCACATTTGTAGTTCTGTGGTCAACAAGATGCCCTGCATTCAGCCTCCTTTTCCTTTTGTTGATCCCTCTGTCCAGCATGGTCTTCTTTTTTTCATCTCCTTTTTTATCCCTGATGATAATACTTCAGGCAGCCTCCTCATGCTACTAGGTGGCCCTTGTGACTGCTCCTTTAGCTCTCCCTGGGTTCTTCCCTCACTGTATCTGTAACAGTGTATAAGAATTACAAGGAACATTGTCATCTCTTTGCACATTGGTACACATTTTTAGTGTTAGCAAAGTCTCTTATTCCAGGTACACAATAAATATTTAATCAAACGATGTTAAACAGGAAAGTCAACAAATGAATATAAGGCAGAATCTTTTCCAAAGAAATATTCTTATTTGTCTATGAAAATACCTAGTTAGTTTGGGATAAACTCATCTTAGTTTGTTGTTGTTGTTTCATTTTATTTTTACTACCATTCTCGGGATTTTATAATAATTCTTAGTAAAGGGAATACTCATGACTATGGCAGGTTCTCTTCTACAGGATTTTTCTGGCTTATTTTTGGTTCTTCTTGTATTATCTCCCATGTTAGCACTGCAGGAAGTTCAGGCTAACACAGAGCTGTGGCTTCCCGTCTGACAAAGAGGGTATAGTCAATGACCAAATGCTTTCAAACTTTCAGGATAAAAAGAAGTTAGGATTAGTGCATTTAGGTGCTGAACAAATATTTCCTGAACACCTAATCCATCCCTAAAGCTAGTCATAAAACAGTAAGCAAAAATTTCTGCATGCCTTGCCCTGCTGTGGTACCTACAGCCCAGTGGGAAGGTTCTGAGAAGGAAAACGATGAATCACAAATGCTGATGTTGAAACAGTGATGAACTTTCTGCATGACACTTGTGAGAGTGTGTAACGGGGTGAATGGCTTACTCATTCTGAACATTCTGAACAGGGTCAGTAAGCCTTCCCAGCAGGGGAAGAGGTGAAACGAGGTAAGGACGTGTCCAAATGCCTACTTAACTTCTCCTCTACCCTCAGCCGCCCCTTGCACACTTGTGTCTGAATCTTTGCCATCTTGGTGAATGGTTCATTTGACAACTACAAACTTTGGATATGCCCTTGACATTTTCCTCTCCCTCCTGACAGATCTTTTTGATGCATTTCACTGGTTGTGAGATTTTACTATTTTTTTAAGATTTATTTATTTATTTGAAAGTCAGAATTAAAGAGAGACAGAAAGAGAAAGAGAGAGAGAGACAGAGAGATCTTCCATCTGCTGATTCACTCCTCAAATGGTTGCAATGGCTGGAGTTGGGCCAATTGGAACTAGGAGCCAGGAGCTTTTCCCAGGCACCCCATGTAGGTGCAGGGGCACAAGCACTTAGGTCATCTTCCATTGCTTTCCCAGGCACATTAGCAGGGAGCTAGAATGGTAGTGGAGCAGCCAGGACTCGAACAAGTGCCCATATGGGGATGGCAGAACCACACACGCCAGCCCAACCCATTATGCTGTAGTGCCAGCCCTAGACTTCACTTGTTAAGTGACACATTATCTTAGGGACTAAAAAGAAGGAAAAAGGTGACACCATATTTTCTTGCTTAGAACTTATAGATTTAGTTATCTTTTACTTTTTGAGATTTTTCTTACCATATATCATTCTTCTACAAACTGCAAGTGAAACTGTTTAAAGCATTTCTAAGGTAATAGCAATAACTATTGTGTGATCAACAGTAGTTAAAAATTACTGCTGAATTCAAAGTCCATTCTTGATTTCAGAGATGTGTGCAGAATTTAGTATTTCACTCAGCATCACAGTCCAAGCTCCCTGTCCTTCATTTCCTCCAGCCTCACTGGCCTTTATTTTTGTGTGTGTTTCCTGAGCCTGTCAAGTTAATTCGCATCTCAAGGAACCTCCTGTTTGCTCTTGCTGGAATGCTCTTCCTTCAGCCCTCAGAATGAGGGAGCCTGCAGTTTCCAAGGCATTTCTTCAGAGAACTTCTCTGACCGCCCAATGTAAGAATATCGCTCCTCTCGCTCACCGCTCCTGTCTTACCACCTTATCTTTTCTTCGTAGCACCTATTTGAAATTATCCAGTCTACTTATATAGATAGTTGGCTATTTCATGTCTTCCCACAATAGAAATTCACCCCGTGAAAATGGGATCCTTGTCTGTCTGATTAACTATTCTGTTCTTTGCCTAGTAAAGCAGCAAAATGGACACAGCTGGAAAACGTCATGTTAAGTGAAATAAGTTGGACCTGGAAAGACAAATACTGCATGATCTCACTTATATGTAGAGCTAAAATTTAATTTACATGGGTGAAATAGCCATTTTTCCAATCAATTATTGTTTATGGCTACTGTGTATATCCCCTATATTCTTTTTGCTTTTTTACTTGTTAAACTTCTTATTTGGTGAAGTATTAAGCCTTTTTATTGTAATGTAATTTTTTAAAAAAGATTTATTTATTTACTTGAAAGGCAGAGCTACAGAGAGGCAGAGGCAGAGAGAAAGAGAGAGAAAGAGAGAGAGAGAGAACCCTTCCACACGCTAGTTCACTCCTCAAATGGCTGCAATGGCCAGAGCTGAGGTGATCGAAAGCCAGGAGCCAGGAGCTTCCTCTGGGTTTTCCACATGGGTACAGGGGCCCAAGGACTTGGGCCATCTTCTACTGCCTTTCCAGGCCATAGAGGAGAGTATGGAGCAGCCAGGACTCAAACCAGTGTCCATACGAGATGCCAGCACTGCAAGCGGTGACTTTACCTGCCACACCACAGCTCTGGCCCCCTGTAATTGTAAAATGTTATCTCAAAAGCTAAGGAAAAAAAGATAAAAATAAAGAGAGAAGGAAAGAGAATGGTAGGGCGAGAGGTGGAGGGAGAAAGGGAGGAAGGGACTATCATTACTTTCTTAGAATTTTATCTATAAATCACATCAAGCCTGTTAAAGCTAATTAAACATAAAAATAAAAGAAGTATAAAAAATAAAGAAAGGGCCAGGCACAGAGAAAGTGCTCAGTAAAATGCTTTGGAATGATGGGCTATTGGAAGGGCTTAGAGCTCAGAGGGAGGATCAAGACCAGTTATGAAAATCGGGGAAAGCGTTAGTAAATGTGGGAAACAGATCTCCCCAGGATGCGGGAAGCATTGCTGCCCACCCAGACCCAAGGAATGGACTCGGGACAGAAAGCACAGCACAGGTGAGACTTGTTAAACGGTCCTGTAAGTTCTGTTGTCTGTTAGTGGAGCAGGCACACCTGGATCAATTGCAGTTGGGATTTTCTCTCTGCTTCTTCATTGGCTGAGTACTACGGGGTGTACAATATTCCCAAACACGGTCCTAATTTCCTATATAAGGGTATTTTCTATTCGCGTCTCTGCTATGTTTCTATCCTCTACAGTGACAGAAGCACCCAAGCAGCATCGACAGGTCAGAGCTGATTGAACTCGTGGCTGCACAAGAGCTGTATCTTGGTGGAATTATTTGTTTAAGAGTTTCCCTGTTGTTTGAACTTCCACGGCTACCACACCAGCAAACTGCTTGAGTGGGTTTGCTGTCAGGAATTTTCCACTTACTGTTTTATATTGAAAATGGATCACTAAATATTTCTCACATGTACAAATAAATTAAGTCATGCATGTGAATGATACTGAAATAAAGCAGATCTAGAATTCGCAATCAGAGAACCTCTAACACTTGATGAACTAATAATGGCAGATGCTTGCAACAGAACTTCTTTTTTATAAAGTTTTTTTTTTTTATTTATTTGAAAGTCTGAGTTACACAGAGAGAGAAGGATTGACAGAGAGAGAGAGAGGGAGGTCTTCCATTCACTGGTTCACTCCCCAATTGGCCACGATGGCTGGAGCTGTGCCAATTCTAAGCCAGGAGCCTGGAGCTTCTTCCTGGTCTCCCACGCTGGTGCAGGAGCCCAAGGGCTTAGGCCATCTTCTACTGCCTTCCCTGGTCATAGAGGAGAGCATGGAACAGCCTAGAGTTGAACTGGCGTTCATATGGGAAGCCAGCACTGAAGGCAACAACTCTACTGGCTACACCACAGCGCTAGCCCCAAAAACAGAACTTTAAATGAAATGGCCAGAGAAATTAGAAGGAAAACTAAAAAACATGAAATGTGGTAGATTCAAGGAAGAAAAAACTTTAAGAGGGTCACCAGCTTGGAATTCTGCTGAAAAGATAATGTACGGGAATATTATTATGTTCTTAGACACGTGTCCACTATTTTAGTGATATGGAGATGATTAGCAAGTGAGTGAGCACTGTGCTGTGGCCTCAGTGGTTTGAACGAGGAAGGAAGATGACAAAAGAAGAGGCATTAGCTGTGGACTTCCCTCTTGATGGACTTTTCCTCCCCCTCCTCCATCTCTTCTTCCTCTTCCTCTCTCCTCCTCTTCCTCCTCCTGCTTCTTCATCAGTGAAAGGAGGGTGAGTTAGAGGTCAGCAAGCACAGAGTTTTCCATTTCTTGTTTTTGTTTATTTTATTTAAATATTTTAAAATTTTTAATATTTAAAATATTTTTAAATTTTTATTTTATTTTAAATATAGCTATATTAAATTATTAATAAGAGGAGCCAGAAGGAAGATAAGTTGAATAGACAGGAAAAACAAGATGGATTTTCTCCTGAGTTCAATGACAGTTGCACTTAGAATTTCACTTGTTATAGTCTCTTTATATGTCCCAAAACTTGCTTTATTCACAAGGGGTTACCTAGGTGTGGGTGTTTGGCCTGGCAGTTAAGGTAACAGTTAAGGCACTCAAATTCACTATTTGAGTGACTGGGTTCAATACTTAGCTCTTCCCTGGATTCCAGCTTCTTGAAAATGCAGATCCTGGGAAGCAGTCACAGTGGCTCAAGTAATTGGGTTCCTGCTGCCCAAGTGGAAGAACTGGATCGAATACCTGGCTTCCAGCTTGGCCTCAGCCCAACCCTAGCCATTGCAAGCATTTTGTAATGAGTCAGGAAATGCAGCACTGTCTCTCTCTCTCTCTCTCTCTCTCTCTCTCTCTCTCTCTGTGTGTGTGTGTGTCTCCCTGCCTCTCAAATACATAAATTTAAATTTTTAAAAGGAGGTGACTAGTTCAATGATTTATGATTTCTATTACAATGTTCTAATGTAAGTTCTACACATCTCTTATTAGGATATTTATAAGTTCAAATTAAATGCCTCATTTAAAATGTTTTAAAATTACAAAAAACATTTAGTGAATTCTGATATGATAAAACACTTTTTTAGGTTCATTTTGTGTGAATTATGAGTAGATTTGAAATGCACAAAATCCAAACAGTTAAATTCATGTGTTATTTGCAAAGTTATTATTAGGCTGAATGGCATCGAAAGGGTATTGTACTTATATGCTGTAATATTCTAAAGAGAAACACACCCTTACATTAAAAAATAGCTTTTTATATACTTGGAAAATAAATGCTTGTATTATATTACTGCCAGCAGAACAAAAATATCATGTAAAGTATATTCTGTCTCTCAATTTTTTCCAATCTATAATTTCCTTTGTTTCATTACTTTGCTATTTTTCTCACTAAGTTACTATTAAGTATATAAATATATATATATATAGTGTTTTACTAGAATTTAATAAGTGCTCATGTAGTTCAGGTCAGTAAGTAGGAAACCGTTAGATTTTCACACCCTCAGCCTTTCTGAATGTCAAACTCTAGTGTTACGAATTCATTATTCAGGGGAACTGCTAAAGGTGACACTTTACAATTGGATTGAGCCTAGAATTAAGCATCATCGCAGCATCCATTAGTCTGCCCTGGGGTCTGCACCCTGGGAAAGCCTGACACCTACTGGACTAGAAGCAGTGTACAATGTCCCTGAACATGCTCAAGTCACAGTTCAGGAAAAAACTTCAAAATAGAATTAACTAAAATAAAACAAATGCTTGACAAGTATTAAAGATTAAACTAATTATAAAGTATACATTGTTACTTATGAAATATACATGAAAATTTGACATATTTAATTCAATTGCCTTTTTAAAAAAAGTGTTATCTTCAATTTTAGATGTTGGAAAACAGACTGATTCCAAAAGCAAAGGCTATGTATATCCTGGGAGAGGACACATGTAGGTCATTACACTGGGGATATTGTATATAGACAATGATTTGTGAACCTGAGACACAGTACAGTCATTCATCATTGGAAACTCAATTACATTCACCACAATTTGCTCATTCCAGAAAGCAAATTAATGAGCCTGACAGAAGGCATTAATTGCAAAAGTTGATATATCAAAAGGGGCTTATTCTTTTTTATTTTTTGAGCCAGCAGTTATCTTATTTTATAAAAGGTATTCATGCTTAAAGCCCAAATTTAAAGTATCCGAAATTTCCCATGATCTGAGTTTGCCCAATTATCTTTCAAAACTTGTTTTAAATATTAATTTACATGAGTGTTTTATAAAACTAATACTTTTATCCAAGTTTGACTAACATATAGAATTTATTAAGAGTAAAAAAGTAAATTTCATAAAACAATAAAACATAGATATGTAAAATTACACTAAAATGAAATACAGCATAAATATTAATTATTATTTTTTGTCTGAAAATAAAGCAATTATTTTTCTAAGTTAGTAAGTATTAAAATGAACTTGTGTTTGGGGTATTAGCCAAAATGAAACATAAAAATTCCAACACTTTATTTAAGTGTGACTTTACATATCAAAACCCCTTTATTATTATATTAAATTATTGTATTAAGTGTTCTTGCTTCTCTCTTCTATTATTTCTTCTTTCATATTGTGTATATTTCCCTTAAATGACTATCATTTATAACTGGTGAATCACGAGTACATTCAAGTCTCTTAAATTAGTAATTTGTAAAGTGACTTCTTTTTTTCTTTTAACTGAAAAACAATTCTAATAAGATAGATTTTTATAGCTATTTATTTTATGTTTATATTCATGACTTCTTAAGATTTAGAGGTGCTTTAATTTCATTCTCCGAAGAGTTGAGCTTCATTCTCTGAACTGAATGTAAATTATAATAATAGTGTTGTGCATTGATTTTCTGGAAGTTATTCTTGACTTCAAACTTACAAGCAATTATGGCTATGATAAATTTATCAAGTCGTTAAAGACCCAAAAATGAAGCCATGTCTATTGACATGTGAGGAAAAACCCGGGACTCTACTTGAGTCAATAGTCCCTTGGTTAAAGAAATCCCACTTAACTGATTTCTAGAATTATCATGAGCAGCGGCAGTGGCAGCAGGTGTTTCCCAGGCATTAGCTCATCTCGGCTCACAGCGATCCTGTAAGTCAGGTAATAGTGTTACCCTGACTTCCCTGACGAGGAAGACACGAGTACCCGACAAGCTCTGTCTGATACCTCCTGGACTCCAGATCCAAATGAACACAGCCAGGCTCCACCATCCAACCATGTTACAGCCTCTATTCAGAGAAAAACTTCCTATATTATTTCCTTCTGCTTGTGAAAGTTCGTCCACCCCTGCCTTCCTGCTTAATTTCCTAAGAGAAACAAACGAATGAACTCCGGACACACTCTTCCTTCGCCCCCATGGGTGGAGTAAAACACAAGCACACACTCAGGACAGCCCTTCAGTTCCCCTCCTTCCCTTCCCTCCTTCTCCCTTCCTGCTCTCTCGCTTCTATCTTTTCATTCGTTCCTCTTCTTCCACTTTTTCTTCTTTGAGTCCTCTTGATTTAGGCATACCTACACAAAAGTATTATTTACGGATTTCCCTAAAAGTTTACTTCTCAATGTATGTATACATGTATTTTTATTGTGGTAAAATCTATATAATAAAAATTGCACCATTTTAACCGTACTTCAGTGTGGAGTTCTGTAGCATTGAGTACACTCGCATTGTTATGCAGCCATCACTGTCATCTGCGTCCAGAACTTTTCCAAAATGGAACCCTATGCCCACTCCATGACAACTCCCCACCCCTCCTTTCCCACAGCCCCTGGCAGCCACTATGCTATTTTCTGCCTCTAAACATTTAACTCCACCTTGTACATCAGGTAGGTGGAAGCATAGAATATTTGTCTTTCTCCAACCAGTTTATTTCAGGTGGTATAATACATTTCAGATTCATCTGTGTTGTCAGCATTTCCTTCATTTTAAAGACTGAATGATATTCCATTGTGTGTGTATTACATTTCATTTTTCCTCTCATTTGTCAATGGACATTTGAGTTGTTCCTACTTTTTGGCTACTGTGATGCATGATATTTTAATAATGCTCTCAAATTAAAGTAGTGCATGTAGGGCATACACTTACCCTGACTGGTGCTGTTGTCTAAAACCTGTGCTGTTTTTAGCAACTTAGAAGACACATTTACCCTCAGAGAATTAATAGCTGAACTGTTGAACCAAATGGGGCTATCTTTGGATATTTTTCTCTCTAAGTATTGATGTCAAGGAAAAAACTGATTTTATATTAAGATATAATCTTGCCTGTAAATATTTATTTGCCTAGTAAAACAAACAACTTTTTACTAATACAGGAAAGAGAGAGAATGATGATGATGAGCATGTTGGCTTGCAAAAGTAGTAAACATTTGTCATTAAAATACATGAATGCCTTTTATGTATTTAGGATGTGTTTATCCTACTTACCATCATTGGATTTGGTGGGGATATGACTGCTATGGATTTGAGGGCTTTCTTGGGCAATAGTGTATAACATCTCATTTGGTAATTGTGCTGTTACTAATAGTATTGACCCCACTTAGCTCTTAGCTCTGTTAAGATTTTGTAGAGGTATGTTCCCTTGCAATCCTACAATTAAGACTATAGTGTTCTCCATGAGATAAATGAGTGACAGGACAAATGCATGATTTTCTTATTAATGATTAACTAACACTTTTCTCTAAATTAACTCTCACCAGAGACTGAGTCCTTTCCCTAAGGTATTTGTAGATTAATTAATACATATATGTATGTTGTTGTCTTCGTAATTTGTAGTCTTCTTTAGGCGCAAGGTAAAGAAAGGATAATTTATGATCTTACACTTTCACAAGTCAGGAAGCTGTGGATAGGTCATATGTGAGGTGTGTGTTATTATGTGAAACAACAGATAGCTCTAGTTCATCAGGACAGTGCTAATTTTCAGCATCTGTCTTGTTTTGTCTCATTTTTTCTTGTTCTTTGAATTCTGAATTCATCTCACTAAAAGGGAAACAAGACCAAACTCCTTCAGTCCTTAAATTCTTCTCCAAACACAAAACCTTCTCCAAGTCTTCCACCTGCTTGGCTTATGGTGGGAATTTTGCTGGTTCACCTTGACTTAAGGAAAAATCCTGAATACTTGACACTTCCATGCTTTTGTGTCTGAATCAAGCACAAGTTATCAATATGAAAATTTAAATATTTAGCCTCTTAGGAGCTGGATGGCGAGTGCTTTATTGCTCTGTTTGAAGGATTAGTATAATTGAATTAAGTTAACTCTTAGATTGTCGCCCTTAATTTCTTAAGGAATTTCTTAAGGAAAATGTTTCATGTGGTCATTATTCAAAAGCCTCCTTGTTGCTTCCTTCTGTTCTCAGTTCAGAGTAAGAATGAATATGATGGGGCCATGGCTTGTCAGTTAACACAAGTTTTTCTTAATTTAGTCTTTTTGCTAGCTCCAGCGAGATTAGATTTCTAAAACATCAAAATAAAGATACAGTACACTGATTATTTACAACACCTTCTCTCAGTTCCTCACCTACAAGCCTTTGAGCTTTGTAAGTCCTAATAGACTTTTTTCCTGCTTCTGTTTTATATGTTCAACAAGCGAGGCCTTTGCTCATGACCAAAGATGTCTGCTTTGCCCTAGAACAAACCTTTTGCCTATTAACTTGGAAAAGCCAAAGAATCAATACCAGCTTTTTGCAGTGCATGTCGCTGCACAGAAGCAACAGAGTTATTATCCTTAAAGAGAATCCCAAATGCAGTCTGCTGGTTGGAGGGTTATGACCCCATGGAAAGCTAAACACTTCAAAGTAACTGCTCTCCATCTAACATAATCAGCCTGGAAAGATACAAAGGATTTCTAGGTTTAAGCAAAACGCTTGTCTTGGATCATCACGTTTGCCTTTAAACTGCCTGTCACCATTTTGTCATGCTTCATTTTCTATTTTTAAACCTACATTTTCAAATAATTTGGTTTTAAAATCATATTTACATTTTTAGCATAGCTTAATAAGCTTATTTCATCAGTAGCATAAACCTAATTAGGAGTCCCACCAGGGGCTCTTTTGCTGTGGATAGTTCTTCCAATTTACGCTGGATCAAAGATTGGTGGACCATGAGCGATCTGTGGGTTTGTGTCTTTGCCTCCTCAACTATTTCAGTCGTGAGATTGTTTCACTATTTAGGATTTTAAAAGCTCTCTGCAGGTGAACTGCCATTCATCTCAAGGAGGATAAAAGTACTTTTTTAAAACTTTTATTTAATGAATATAAATTTCCAAAGTACAGCTTATGGATAACAATGGCTTTCCCCCACCCATAACTTCCCTCCCACCTGCAATCCTCCCCTCTCTAGCTTCTTCTCCCCTTCCATTCACATCAAGATTCATTTTCAATTATCTTTATATACAGAAGACAATTTAGTATATATTAAGTAAAGATTTCAACAGTTTGCACCCACATAGAAACACAAAGTGTTAAGTACTGTTTGAGTACTAGTTATAGCATTAAATCACAATGTAAAGCACATTAAGGACAGAGATCCTACATGAGAAGTAAGTGCACAGCGACTTCTGGTGTTGACTTAACAAATTGACACTCTTGTTTATGGCATCAGTAATCACCCTAGGCTCTTGTCATGAGTTGCCAAAGCTATGGAAGCCTTCTGAGTTTGCTGACTCTGATCATATTTAGACAAGGTCATAGTCAAAGTGGAAGTTCTCTCCTCCCTTCAGAGAAAGGTACCTCCTTCTTTGATGACCTGTTCTTTCCACTGGGATCTCACTTGCAGAGATCTTTCATTTAGGTCATTTTTTTTTTTTTTTTGCCAGGGTGTCTTGGCTTTCTATGCCTAAAATATTCTCATGGGCTCTTGAGCCAGATCTGAATGCCTTAAGGGCTGATTCTGAGGCCAGAGTGCTGTTTAGGACATCCACCATTCTATGAGTCTGCTGTGTATCCCACTTCCCATGTTGGATCGTCCTCTCCCTTTTTTTTTATTCTATCGGTTAGTATTTTCAGACATTAGTCTTGTTTATGTGATCCCTTTGACTCTTAGTCCTATTATTATGATCAATTGTGAACAAAAATTGATCACTTGGACTAGTGAGATGGCATTGGTACTTGCAACCTTGATGGGATTGAATTGGAATCCCCTGATATGTTTCTAACTCTACTATTTGGAGCAAGTCAGCTTGAGCATGTCCCAAATTGAAAAGTACTTTTTTTTCAAACCCCAAAATGTGTAAAGATAATGACACTTTATTTTTCCTGTCTCACCCTCCACCCTCCATAGTTATCCAATAAACATTCATGAACAAAACAGTTGAATTGTTCTTCTGATGAAGTTGATCATTTTCAGTAATGAGGATCATCACTGGGTTTCCATGAGGAATCTAATTAATCGTATTAAAGACTCCTTTCTTGTGGTCCTCTTAATTTTAAATAGTCCTTATTTTTGCCTTTCTTTCCAATTATTTGTTTCACATTATGTTTGCCTCAAGTGTCACTATGTTGAAGTATCACCATGCCTCAAGTGTCACCATGGGCTAAGAGTCTTTATTCAATGGGCTTAAATTTTTTACTTATTTTTTTTTTTATTTTATGTACATGAAAGGCAGAGATATTAGGGATAGAGAGAAAGACATCTTCTATTTACTCATTCACTCTCCAAATGCTCACATAGTTAGAGCTACACCAAGCAAAAGCCAGGACCCTAGCACTCAATCCAGGTGGCATAGCACAAAGTACTGGAGCCATCATCTGCTGCCTTCCAGGATATGGACTAGCAGGAAGCTGGAATCAGGAACAGAGCCAGGACTTGAACTCAACCACTCCAATATGGGATTCAGGCATCCCCAGCTGGGTCTTAATGGCTGAAGCCTGCCTCAGGGTGCATAATGTATCTGTCGTCCATGCAGATGATTAAATCAAGTTAATAGGTATATCCAGTTTTTGCTTTTTATATCTTCTTTTCTGGAATTTTTGTGTAATGCACTTAAGTGAGGTTTTACTTTGTGTTTACGCTCTTGAATTCACTGAGCTTCTAAGATAATGATTTAAAAATCATACTTTCTTTTTCATCAACTATTTATTCTGCCTTAATTTCTCTATCTCATCATCTCTATCTCCATCTCTTTCTCTATTTTTTTAGAACTTTGATTATATAACCTTGTGCCACTTGAGATTTCATTCATTTACATTTAAAATTTTTTTTCTTCTATACTTCAGTTTGAATAGTTTCTCGTCTTCAAGGTCATAGATCTTAATTTCAGTGTCCAATTAAATTTCTGTTAATCACAACTAAACATGTTTAATCATATGTTGCATAATCTTATTCTATTTGGTGGTTAACTTTATATTTTTGACAATAGTATCCATTTTATTTATAAAGTATATTAACATTCTAACATTATACAGTATATTTATATAAGCTCTAAAACATTACTTGATAATATATGAAGACTAGAATGAAATTAACATAAGAGTTGCATTTGTTGGCTTCACTTTTCATTCTTTTTTTAAATTATTAATATAAAGAGAACAAATTTCATGTGCTTCATAGATACAATTTTAAGAAGATAACCACATTTCTCTCCTTCTTTCCCTTACTTCTTCCTTTCCCCCACCCCCATATCCTCCCTTCTTTTCTTTTCTTTTCCTTTAATTTTTGCAAAAACATAATTCTAATTTACTTTATAATCAGAGGCTTAATGCACCACTAGCCATAATGCTTACCAAGTAAAACGATCACTGTTCCACAGACATATAAACAAAAACTATAAATAATAATGCAATCTCAAAATGTCAATTTCTCTCATATACATTGCATTTTTTGGGACTCTGTATATAGTTACAACAAATTAGAAAACATGATATTTGTCTTCTTGAGAATAACTTATTTCACTGACCATAATGGTCCCCAAAAGCATCCATTTTGTTGCAAAAGACAGGATTCACTCTTTTTTTATAGCTGAGTAGAATTCTGCCATGTGTGTCTATCACAATTTCTATAGCCAGTCATCAGTTGATGGACATCAAGGTTGATTCTATCTCTTAGCTATTGTGAATTCAGCTGCTACAAACGTTGGATACAGATAATTATTATACATGCTCATATTGTTTCCTTTGGGTAAATTCTCAAGATTGGATGGCTGGGTCAAATGGTAGATATAATTTCAGATTTCTGAACAATCTCCATAGGGTCTTCCATAATGTATTTGGGTACTTTTTCTCCATATCGTTGCCAGTACTTATTACTTTGGTTTTTGGATGATAGACATTCTAACTGTGGTGAGGTGAAACCTAATTGTGGTTTTGATTTGCATTTTCCTGATGGCTAGTGATACTGAACATCTTCTCATGTGTCTGTTGGTCATCTGTAGTTCATCCTTTGAAGAATACCTGTTTGTGGCCTTTGCCCATTTCCTAAATGAATTAATTGCTTTGCTGCTGAGTTTCTTGAGCTCTTTACAGATCAAGGATAACAACCCTTTATCAGATGCATTGCTGGCAAATATTTTTTCATATTCTGTCTGTTGCCTCTTTACTCTGGTGCTTCCTTTTAAGACAAAAGCTTCTTAGCTTAATGTAATCCTATTTGTCTATTTGATTGCCTATGCTTCTGGAGTCTTTTCCAAGAAGTCTTTTCCTATGCCAATGTCTTGCAGAGTTTCCCAAAGGATTCCCTCTAGCAATTTGATGCTATTAGGTCATAGATTAAGATCCTTGATCCATTGTGAATTGGTTTTGTATAAGGTGCAAGGTAGAGGTCTTGCTTCATACTTTCTCACATGGAGATCCATTTTTCCCAACACCATTTGTTGAAGAGACTTAGTAATTACTATAAATAGATTTATGCCAATAAATTGGAAAATCTAGAAGAAATGGATAGATTTCTGAACACATAAAATTTGCCAAAATTGAGGCATGAAGATATAGAAAATTTAAATAGACCAATAAGCAAGATAGAGATTGAATCTTTATTAAGACTCTCCCAACAAAGAAAAGCTCAGGACTGGATGGTTTCACTGCTGAATTCTAACAAACTTATAAAGAAAACCTTAACTCAATTCTTCTCAAGTTATTCAAGACAATTGAATGATAGGTTAGTTCCCAAATTCCTTCTATGAAGACAGGATCACCTTAATTCCAAAATCAGAAAAAGATACAAAGAATAAAGAGAACTATAGACCAATATCCCTTATGAACATTGATGCAAAGATCCTCAGCAAAATATTAGCTAACCAAATCCAACAACATATTAAAAAGATCATCTACCCATACCAAATGGGATTTATCACAGGGATCCAGGGATGGTACAATATACAAAAATCAATAAATGTGATATATCACACTGACAACTTCATGAGTAAAAACCACATAATTATCTCAATAGATGCAAAGAAAGTATTTGATAAAAATTCAACACCCTTTCATGATAAAAGAAAAAAAAACCCTTAAGAAAAATGGGTACACAAGGAATAAAATACAATCAAGGCAATACATGACAAAACCACAGCCAGCATGGTATTGAATGGTAAAAAGTTGGGAACATTTCCACTAAGATCCAGAACTAGACAATGATGACCACTCTTACCACTGTTATTCAATATTGTTCTGGAAGTTGTAGCCAGAACCATTAGGCAAGAAAAAGAAATCAAAGGGCTACAGATTGGAAAAGAGGAAGTCAAATGATCCCTATTTGCAGCTGACATGATTCCATATATAGAGGAACCAAAAACACCAATAACAGACTATTGAAAGTCATAAAAGAGTTTGGCAAGGTTGCAGTTTCTAAAACCAACAAAAAAATAAAGAGCATTTTTATGTAAAAACAATTCCATGGTTGAGAAAGAACTTATAAGATCAGCACCATTCACAAAAGCTACAAAAAATTTGAATACCTTGGAATAAATTTAACCAAGGATGTGAAAGAGCTCTATAATGAAAACTACAAAGCATTAAGGAAAAAAACAGAAGGCACAAAAAAGGAAAAATCTTCCATTTTTGTGGATTGGAAGAATTAATATCACCAAAGTGTCCATACTATCCGAAACAATTTACAAATTCATGGGATTCCAATCAAATTACCAAGGACATTCTTCTCAGATCTAGAAAAAAAAGATGCTAAAATCCATATGGAAACACAAGATTGCTAAAGCAATCTTAAATGATAAAAACAAAGCTGGAGACATAACGATAGCACTAATCAAGACATGCTACAGGTCAGTAATATAAAATAGCTTGGTAGTGGCACAAAAATAGACATGTAGATCAATGGGACAGAATAGAAGCCCTAGAAATTAATCCATGCATCTACAACTAACAATTTTTGACAAATGAGCTGAAATGAATCCCTGAAGCAAGGTGGTTAATTGTTTTAAAGCCACTGTTGTGATTATGTCTTGTGTGTCCTCTGTGTTTTGTTTCTGTTTTTCTATTTACTGGTGTTTTAGTCCATGTTGAGGTCCTATTTCTGTGCTCTTCTCACATCTGGTTTTGTCTGCTTGCCTTTCATGCTGGACACTGTGGTTGCTGTGTTATCAGAGTGTATTTGCTTGTCTGCAAGCACAACATGGTATTCAAGGGTCTCTCTATATTGGATTTGACAGTGACACCTCTGCCCAGCCTCTCCTTTCATTAATCTCCCTGTTCATCTTGCCTATCTCAGCAGCCCACAACTCAGATCTATGCTTCTTTCACCAAGGGTTCTTTTATTTGGACCCATTTCTCTGTGATGACAGTTTGAAGAATTATTCCCAGGCAGAGAGTGGACTAAATGTAGTGCTAACCTCTTGTGTTACCTGTCCCTCAAGAATCATATTGCTGCATGCTCCAGTATCTGAAAATTGTGGCTTTGTGTATCTTGTCCAGATTTATAATTTTTACCAGAAGAGATTTTTTTTTTAATTTGTCTGGAAGGTAGAGAGAGAAATAGAGACAGAGGCATCAGCTGGTTCCTTCAAATGCCCACAACCAAGGCTGGGCCAGATCAAAGGTAGAAGACTGGAACTCCATCCAGGTCTCCCAAGTGGGTGGCAGGGACTCACATACTTGAGTCAGCATCTGCTGCCTCCAATAGCATACATTAGCAAGAAGCTGGAATGACAAGCACAAGACAGGACTTTAACCCAGACCCTCCAATGTAGGACATGGGCATCCCAAGTGACGTCTTAAGTGCTGTGCCAAATTGCCACCCCTGCCGGAGGGAGATAAATCTGATATTCATGTGAAGCTTAACATTTGTTTATATTAAATACTGTACTCTTTGGCTGGATTTTTATTATTCTTTTTATTATTCTTGTGGGGTTTTTGCTATTATAAATTGTATCTTTTTTTTGAGTTAATTAGTACATAGAAATATAACTGATCCTAACCTTATGGCATAATTAATGTAAATTAATTTTAAGTTAGTTATAAGCATTTTATATTGAGCTTAATACCATTGTTGAACTTTCCAATTAATTATAAACATTTTCATCTAGAATATTTTATGCTTTATTTATAACCACATCATCTGTTAATAAGTTGCTTTTCTTCATTTTTTAACATTTAGATATTTGTTTACAACATATTATTCAATTTATTTACTTCTGTCTTGTTACTCAAGGTAATGGATCTAGACCTATGTACCTGATCTCAATATTAATATTCATACTTCTTACAAGAACAACCTTGGATTTTGACCCCTGTTATGGCTAAACACTGCAGGTTCAGATTTTAGATCTGATTTTTTTCTTTCTTTATTTTGGTCTGTAGTTTTTTTAAATAACTTTTTTGGAGCATAGCAAAAAGTGGTAATGTATTTTTTTTTCTCAAACCTAGATGTGTCAAACCTAGAGGCCAATCCTTTAAGTTACCTGACCTACAATACTGGCAGAAGTAAATATTCTTCTATGGAAATAATTTTGATGATTTCTTTGCTAACAACAGTGATCTTTTCCTTAGGAACTGGTGTGCCTATGTGCATACCAGGCTGTCCCCGACAGTGGTCCTGGACCCCCTGACCACTTATGTTCCAGGTAGCAGAAGTCTCTGCAGCTGGACCAGCGGATCCTGTGCTCAGAGGTATGTAATCTTTCTTATCAACAGCCACTACAATGACTTATGGCCAGGGATAAGTTAGCCATTCCAGGTACAGATTTATGTGTGGTAGCACGGGGAAAGGGTCATCACATTACATTAATTATATGAGTTCAGTGGGTTAAAATGCAGAGACAAGATGTCACTTGTCTCATATGGTTGTTTTCAGAAACCTAGGAGATCAAGTCACTGTTTCTCATAGTGTTCATTTCACTTCAACAGGTTTCCCCTTTGGTGCTCAGTTAGTTGTCGCCAATCAGGGAGAACATATGATATTTGTCCCTTTGGGACTGGCTTAATTCACTCAGAATGATGTTTTCCAGATTCCTCCATCTTGTTGCAAATGACTGGATTTCATTGTTTTTTACTGCTGTATAGAATTCTATAGAGTACATGTCCCATAATTTCTTTATCCAGTCTACTGTTGATGGGCATTTGGGTTGGTTCCAGGTCTTAGCTATTGTGAATTGAGCTGCAATAAACATTAATGTGCAGACGGCTTTTTTGTTTGCCAATGTAATTTCCTTTGGGTAAATTCCAAGGAGTGGGATGGCTGAGTTGAATGATAGGGTTATATATTCAGGTTTCTGAGGAATCTGCAGACTGACTTCCATAGTGGCTTAACCATCTTCACTTTCCTGTTTCTTTTTCAGAACACTGAGCCATGCGCACTAGGAACTTATTCCTTCTTGCCTTCTCTGTTTTGGTCCGTGTTATCCAAACTCCATGTACTCTTCTACCACTTTTAGATCTAGAATATTGAGCTAATTATTTCACTTATCTGTTTTTTTTATTTTATTTAAGGTACACAAATTCCATACATTTCATGTTACAGACTTAGGGACATAGTGATTCTTCCCACCTACCCTCCTTCCCACCCATGCTCCCACCCTTCTTCCACCTCTCTCTCCTACTCCCACTCTTAATTTTTACAATGATCTATTTTCAGTTTACTTTATACTGTAAGATTAACTGTCTCTCTGTTCTTAATCTACTTATTCATTAAATCAAATTAATAATACATCCATTATAGGCCAATATGAAAATTAAACCAAATTGTATGTAGCCATGTCACAGACCTGTTTGATGAATATCAGCTAAATCAGTCATATATAAGAATAATATACTTAAATTTTGCTTATGACTTACCTTTACATACATAGATTGAGCCTATAAGTTGTACCGTTCAGTACCAATTGTACTGAATGTGAAATGTTACAATTTCTTCATTTCTTTTCCATGGTTTCATCCAAGAAACATTTTCTCACTAAGGATTCTTTCCCTCTACCTCATTTCTCTCTCTCTCTCTCTCTCTCTCTTTCTCTCTCTCTCTCTCTCTTTCTCTCTCTCTCTCTCCCCCCTGGAAACAGTGTGTAAAAGAAATAGTATACAGGATAATTTTAACACTTAGGATATTTGAAGATATAGCCTGAAAATGACTGTGGTTATAATAATTTAGATTAGGTAACATTAATATCCAGTTTGTTCAAGTTGGTTAATACAGATCTGCAGGAAATGCAGGTAATTTTAGCTATAATTATATAGAAAATAACAGAAATAAAACAAATTATTCCCCACATATAACCTTTAGAAATTGGAATTTAAGTGATTTTTCCCATTGGTTAGCTAAAAGCATTTCACAGGAAAAGCTGTATCTTTAGAAAATGAATTGAATAGGTGTCAATTTTGAAAATACCAAACAGTATAACCACAACATTCTTTGTAGTATATTCAAAGAAATCTAAGTTTGGCAATAATATTGATGAAAATTCTTATTATAGTCATAACAGCTAACATTTACTAAATGCCTATAATATTTCAGGCATTGTTCCATATACTCTCCATCTATTACTCCAACTGGCAAACTAATATGAGACAAATAATTGATCTTCTCACAATTTTTCTCCTCTCTAGATCTCAGAAGGTATCAAATCCTGTCTATAGGATGCAACACAAGATTGTTACTTCCTTGGATTGGAGGTGCTGTCCTGGATACAGTGGGCTAAAATGTCAGCTGAAAGGTATCCTCAGAGACGAACTTTGTAATAATAATTAGAAGTATACAAATTCTGTAGAATATGTGGCTGCTTGCAGAAAAGAACAAAAGGGATGCAACTGGAGACCCTTATGCTTAGTGAAATATGTCAAAAGACGAGCATGACATTTTCTTGGATTTGTGATTTCTAATATGTAGAGTACAAAAAGAAATTAATGTGTACAAGTGAAGTTGACTTGTTGGGGTCTGATTAACATATATAGCCCTTGTCTATATTCCTGTGAACAGTGTTCTTTCTGCTTTTTCTTGTTGAACTCCTTATTTAGTGGAGCATTAAGCCTGTGACTATAAAGTAAATTAAAATATGTCATCACCAAATTTTTAAAAAAAGAAAGGTAGAAAGAAGGAGGGAGGGAAGTATCATATTCTTAGAACTGTATCTATGAACTCCATGAAATCTGTTTTCTTTAAGTAAACAAACAGAATTACTTTTTTTTCCTTTTGGAACCAAAATAAATTAGCATGTAGGCTAGTTATTAAAGTTACCTTTACACAGAATCTTAACTGGTGGCTATTATAACACCTTAAAATCTCATAAGCTATCTTTTAAATTTATTTCCATGTTTTTAGCATTTTGTGATGGGGAAGTGCTAATCTGACTAAATATCTTACTTATTCTTAACTAAATGCTGCAGAGGTACGTATTATTGTCAAGAATACTAATGTTTACTTTTACTAAATTTTTATTAGAAGTGTCCCTATATAAAAACATGAGTGCCTTCTAGTTTTGTTCCTTCTAGTTTTTGTTCCAGTTACTCAAAATAATGTGCATATGAATGAAATTCATTGTTAAAGAATATACCATGTATATACCAGTATGCCATGAATAATTTTCCTTTTTACTTTATCCTAATGGAGTCATTTTTTCCCAACTGAGATTTTAAGGATTTTCTGTTGGCAGGGCTGATCAAACACATGGTAACCCGCTGTGGCCTAACATCCATGTGACTATTATTTTGCTTTTGGCTTTAAACAGGTTTCCTTTGAAAAATAAGATATGGCATCAGCATACATATTTTAAATGAATGAATATTACAAGAAAGGCCATTAGTAGTGGTGGGGAATTCAATCAACAGTGTAAGACACTGTGATTAAAAATTAATATAAGTGTGGAGAGGCCATTATGATTCACATTAAGGAAAAGAAAATCATAATACAAAAGCTCTAGGAATCTTGCAGCTTAGTTAGGGATATTATATGTGATTTTGCTAGCCCATAAAATGAGAAACTGTAGGTAAATTTCACTTTAATGCTATTTGTTCTGGGCTGGTCTGAATTTGACATGTTATAAAAATTCAATGAATTATCAGACTGTGGTGTGAATATGTACTGAATTCATAATAGATAAAATATACTCATAAATAAAATATAATCTATATTGAAAATATTTGGAAATGAGATAACTTAGTACATTCTAAAAAGATCCAAATATCAAAGGACTTGTGGTTTCCATGAATATACTCAGAATGGTAACAACGTACTTGTTTCTTGCCTGCATTTTCTAAATGTCTAAAAGCATAGACACTATTTAGAATTTCATTTTTAAGTACTATATTTTTGCTACATGAAGAAGGTTTTATTTATTTATTTTTTTAAAGATTTGGGTATAGCTGCCTTTTGCAGTACCGGCATCTAACATGGGCAATGGTTCAATTCCTAGCTGTTCCATTTCTGACCCAGCTCTCTGATGTGGCCTGGGAAAGCACTAGAAGATGGCCCAAGTCCTTGGGCCCCTGCATCCACGTGGGAAACCAATAAGAAGCTCTTGGCTCCTGGCTTCAGATCGGCTCAGCTCTGGCCAGTGCAGCCATTTGAGGAGTGAACCAGCAGATGGAAGACATCTCTCTCTCTCTGTCTCTACCCCTGCTTCTCTGTAACTTTCGCATAAAAAAAATTTATTTATTTATGCGAAAGTCAGAGTTATGGAGGGGAGGGGGAACCAGAGAGAGAAATCTTCCATCTAGTGGTTCACTCCCCAAATGGCCACAACAGCCAGGGCTAGGCCAGAACTAAGCCAGGAGCCAGGAACCAGGAGCTGCCTCCGGGTCTCCCATGTGGGTGCAGAAGCTCAAGCAGGGAGCTGGACCAGAAGTGGAGCAGCCAGGCCTAGAACCAGCACCCATATGGGATGCCAGCACTGCAGTAGGCAGTTTAACTCCCTGCGCTACCTTGCCTAAGTAGGGTATCTTGAGAGTATTAATTCCATGATTATTTCTCAGAGATTAAAATGTTTATTTTTACAGTGTCATTCTAGAACTTTATAGCTTTTTATTTCTTTTCATTTTGTTTGAATGGCAGAGATAAAGAGAGGGAGAGAGAAAAAAAGAAAAAGTGAGAGACAGGGAGAGAGGTCTTCTATTTACTGGTTCATTCCCTAAATTCCTGCAACAGCCAGGCCAAACCCAGAAACCAAAAACACAATCCAGTTCTCCCAAAAGAAGTAAGCCATCACCGGCTGCCTCCAGGGCTGCATTCGCAGGAAGCTCTCTTAGAGACAGAGCCAGACCTTAAACCAACCATTAGGAAAGGGAATGTGGGCGTCCCAAGTCACCTGCTGCACCAGAAGCCCCACCACCACCGCTTCTGTCACATTAGAAAGTTGTCACACACCCTAGTACACATCCAAGACAGCGTGAAGATGATGTGGCAGAGAACAAAGTCTTTGGGTCAAAAGATGCTGTGGGCCATACCTGACGAGAACTGCTGTTGCTATATGCTCCCTCCTTTCTTATCTATGAATTTATTCTTTTTAAAATGTTTTATTTATTTGAAAGGCAGAGTGACAGATAAATAAAGATAGATTGATAGAGCTCTTCCATCTACAGGTTCACTGCCCAAATGCCCAAGCTGAACCCAAGAGCCAGGAACTCCATCCATGTCTCCCATGTGGTGGCAGGAACTCTAGTACTGATGCCACCTGCTGGATGGGAGCAGAGGAGCTGAGACTGGATCTCATTTGGGATTCAAGCATCCTAATTGGCAGCCTAATTGGCTTTACCACAATGCCCCTGCCCTGAATTTATTTTTAGTCACTATGGTGCACTAATACAGCAAATTTTTTAAAATGCATAGGAAGCCATTTGGAAATACACACACAAAAACAAAAGGAAGTTGATAATTTTTAATATCATTTTGATAGACATCTCCTTTCTCCAAAGTATTATATGAAATATTTACATTGAATTTAAGTGGTTTAGCTTTGATTGTTAAGTGACATTTTGTGCTCTAACTGGGGGCAGTAGATATCTTAATACTAATCTTTGTCTTCATTCCCAGTGACAAAAATGTCCCCAAATAGTTCTGATCAAGACCTCTGTCATAAAAGCTATGATTGGAACTGTTCATAATCAAGGTATCTGTTGATTAAGCTGTTGTCGAAAGGTCTCTTTTCTGTTGAAATCTAAAGTGGACGTTCCAGTGTGATGGCAGCTGTGTACACTGCGTCATGTTGTCATACAATCAACTGTAATTCAGCTTTGATCCTACATGAACCTCCTGTTGCTCCCTACAGTACTCTAAACATCTTGTTCTGTGCTTGTATTGCAGTTCATGAAAACTGCTAAATTTTTTATTAGTGCTGTAGACACACTGGTAGAATCAAGAATTATTGTGTCCCTTTGTCCCTGAGCCATTCTTTGTTGTCTCTATCTTGGGGGCTTTTTAGCACATTTTCTCATCCTGATACCTACCCAATTATGAGCTGAGTAGCCCTCATCTTTCAGTTTTTTTATCACACTTTATATATATGCCAAGTCTTACAGAAAATTGTGTCTCCTGTAAGAATAAAAAGTGTTTGACAGCCTTGTCCTCTTTGTCTCATATAACAAGCAGCCCCCAAATGGGGTAAGAATAATCAGCTTGATCCATCTACTCTTTAATCCTCTTCTGAACATTCAAGGTTTGGAATAACCCAGGCATCAGTGTTTGTGCCCCCAGAAACACCAGATTGCTTTATTCCTAGAAAATTTGTAAAGTACCAAATACACTTTGATGATCTCTGCTTCCCCACCTTCCTCCTCTCCCACCACAAAAAATGAATTTAGATTTAGATTTAGATTTCATTTAGATTTCAGTAGGGGGATCTTTAGAAATACAAGGAACAACAATAGATCAAGAGTAAACAGAGCTTCTAGCAACTGTACTCTCTTTTACTTTTTCCCCTCCACATGTCTACCCCTCTCTCCTGTTCTTCATCCCTCTCTTCCTTTGGATCCACCCTTAAACCGTTCTGAAGTGATATCATGACCCAAGATCCATGGGGGCAGTTTTCCTTGATGTGCTAATCCACAACATGTCGCTTTAGCTGCAACTCAGATAATCAAAATTCAGTATTAGCAGTTATGTTCTAGATTATCTTATTGAAAGTCTTAGTCACAGGGCCAATACTGTGGCATAGCGGGTAAAACCACCGCCTGCGTGCTGGCATCCCATATGGGTGCTGGTTCGAGTCCCGGCTGCTTCACTTCCAATCCAGATCTCTGCTATGGCCTGGGGAAGCAGTAGAAGATGGCTCAAGTCCTTGGGTCCCTGCACCAATGTGGGAGACCCGCAGGAGGCTCCTGGCTCCTGGCTCCTGGCTTCAGATCGGCATAGCTCTGGCCGTTGTGGCCAATTGGGGAGTGAACCAGCAGATGGAGGACCTCTCTCTCTCTCTCTCTCTCTCTCTCTCTGCCTCTCCTTCTCTCTCTTAGTAACACTGACTTTCAAATAAATAAATAAATCTTTAAAAAAAAAAAGAAGAAGAAAGAAAGAAAGGGCAGGCATTTGTTCTCATGGATAAGACACAGCTTAGGATGCCCAAATCCCATATTGGAGTGCCTGGGTTCATGTCCCAGCTCTGCGGGCATTTCATTCGTTTTGCCAGTGTGAACCTGGGAGGCTGAGAGTGAGGGCTCTAGCACTGTGCCACCTGGACTGGATTCCCGGCTCCTGGCTTCAGATTTGCCTAGCTCTGATCATTTTAGGCATTTGACATTCTGTCTCTCTATCTGTGTCTCTCTAGCTTTCAAATGGATAAATGTAAATTTTTTTAAAAAGATTTATTTTATTTATTTGAAAGTCAGAGTTACACAGAGAGAGGAGAGGCAGAGAGAGAGAGAGAGAGAGAGAGAGAGAGAGAGAAAGAGAGAGAGAGAGAGAGGGAGAGAGAGAGAGAAAGGTCTTCCATCTGTTGGTTAACTCCCCAGATGGACGCAATGGCCGGAGCTGTGCTGATCCAAAGCCAGGAGCCAGGAGCTTCTTCTGGGTCTCCCATGTGGGCTCAGGGGCCCAAGGACTTGGGCCATCTTCTACTGCTTTCCCAGGCCATAGCAGAGAGCTGCTTTGGAAGAGGAGCAGCCGGGACAAGAACCAGCGCCCATACAGGATGCCAGCGCTTCAGGCCAGGAATTTAACCCACTGCCCCACAGCGCCGGCCCCATTACATAAAATTTTTAAAAATATGCATCATATCAACAAAAGGGAACAAATTTTTTAAAAATTCTAATTAAATAGACTTTTACTAGAAAAAGGAGCAGTGAGTCTAATAGTAAAGTCATAGTTTTGATTCTTTTACACCTACTATACCTTTTTGAGGTCATAGAGTTTTGTCTTCAGGAAGAGGTCTAATTTTGTGAAACAGTATTCAAGACATTTTTGAAATGCCAGTAATAACGTAACAGTTAAACCTATTTCATAAAATTTGCAATAACACACCTTTCCAGTAGGTGTCTCTAAAATATTCTGAAGTAGAACAGGGAAATTGTGGCTTGCTTTACTGACACAAAGGACAGGAATTTAAGTTCAAATAGAGTAGATTAGAGAGGATTAAAAAATTTTTTTTCAGGTCTTTAAAAAAAATCCAGTCTGCTTGAATCAAATCCTCTATACAGGAAAAATGTATTTTATAAACTGTATCACTGAAATCATGTGAGCACGCACAGGTTGTGAAATAAACTGGCCCTTAAATATGCTGTGAATATGTGACAGATATTTGGCTTTAAAATGCTACACAATATTTCCATAAATTGTATAAGAACTATTAGAACTAACATTTTAAACACAGGGCATCTCCAGTGAGATTATTTTACAATGCATTCAAAAAATTACAGTATTTAAAAGAGAGAGAAAATCTATATTTTTTTGTATTTGTGTGGTGCTTACTACTTTTCTCCTTGAGAAATTACTTATGTACTTTAAGTACCTTGTATAATAAAATTATGACACATTTATGTTAAAGAACATTGTGTTCCTTTAATCTTAGTTGCATCAAACTGCCTACTTCCATTTACCTTGTAAATGACAGTAAATTTTTGTGTAAATATGGAACATTCACCAGCCCAGCATTCGGAGTTCCCTATAGGACCAGCTGGAAATCCATCTTGTCAAGCCACACAGGAAGGTTTGCTGGTGCTGAGGGGGAGAGTTCAGGCATCCTCATTACGGAGATGCCATTAATGACTTCCTCCATATGGCTCAAAGGCCTGGAAGGAAGGAAAAATTTTAAATGAAACCTGTCTAATTAAAAAAAGGAATAAAAAGTGCCTAATAAGGAGGCTGTTGCTCTTGCTCTTGACATATGCTGACCTTGGCTCTCTAAGTCTTTCATTCATCAAGGCCAGAGTTTCCATTGCAGGAGGGGAAAAAGGGCAATTGTCTTGGCAGAAAAAAAAAAAAGAATCCAATTTTTAAAATATATTTTATTTTGCAAAAATCTGATGTGCACAAAGAGTGCACATGAGTTGACTTAAATAAATGTTCTTCTGTTCCTGTACCTATCACTTAGAAAGGATCAAGAAAAAGAGACTTAGAAACCTGCACTGTGTGGAACAAAGCAGAGGTCTGTGCTTAAGTGAAAGAGAAGATGGATTGCTTGGAAAACCTAGAATCTGTGGCAGTCCTTGTGGTAGAGAATACATTTGGGGAAACGGAAAGATTGCTAAGTGAAAAAAAATAAAAGAACATCGATCAACAAGGCTCTTTATCATAGCAGAGTAACTGACTCCACGGTGAGAGATCCTATCAGCTCCTCGCTGCCACTGGCTAAATCCCGGGCCATAAATTCAGATGAATGCAAGTATTGACCTCCAGTTGACAAACAGAGCTAGGGAAAGATAACATAAGGTATTGAATTTGTAAAACAGGCATTTCAGGTTTTTAACAGCTTTGGCAGGGACCCAAACCAATGAATTCTGGAGAAAAAAGGTTCATGGTTCACGTGACAGCAGATCTCCAGGATCTTTGGGTGGTGCTTAGTAGCTGGTTCTTTTATTTCAGAGTACAGTTTTCTCACTTAGTTCCTCCAAAACAATTAATTTAAAAAGAACCATCACTAAGAGCACTTGGGAAGGGTTACATGCACATGCACACAAGAGCAATTACACTGTTCTTTGTCATTCAACACTTTGAAGTTATTTTTCCAATTACATTCTCTTTCAGATCAATCCTTTTAAAACTTCACAAAAATATGGACAAAGTTTAATTTTTCCATTTAATATGTATTTCCATATAATTAGGAGTGAACCATCAAAGACTGGAGTGTGCAAGAAAACAGGAGACTTCCCTTTGATATTTCTATGTATTCTTCTTAGTCCTTTCAATGCCTTTCGTTTTTTTCTGTCTCACAGCTTTCCTTTTCCCCTCCTTCTTATTGATTTTAAAGCTTTTTTTCTAATTGCTGTTTCAAGTCTACTGATTTTCTCTGGACTGTCTTTCTATTCCCTTGTCTTTAATGTAATAACATTTTTCTAGATCTTATGAACGATATTATCTGAAATTCTTTTGACCTCAAGGTCAATAGAGAGTTAGACTCTGATGCTCCCTATTTGGCCCCTCTCTATTCCCAATACCTCATCACTCACCTGGGTTTGTCTTTATAAAATGGGCAGCATGGGAGAAATATGACTTGATAAGGGACCCACTCCAAGATCCAATAGGATCCAAAAGACAGAAGATGCATGTGTGTGTGCATGCTCATGACTGGGGTTGGGGAGGGAGAGGCAGAGAGAGATTGAAATTTCTTGCTTTGCTAGCTCTTGAAGGATACGAAATAAAACATAATTCCATATAAATACATGCTATGCAATAAGAGTCTTGAATTCATTATAATATAAGAATCCAATTTAAAATAAAGCTTTATTGTCTATAATAAAGCTTTAGCAAAGTAGTTTGAAGCCCTGCAACTAATCCCAATGTAAAATGCTTCTGTGTTTAAATTTGTGTCATTGCACTTCAGAATCACCAGAACCCAAATAAATCTACCTGTTGATTATAAGGATAGAGTGGGAAAGTGAAAAGGAAGTGGTTATATTCAAACATTTAACAACTAACCCAATAAAAGCAATTATCATATTAATCAATATATAAATCAAATATTAAGAATGCATCAGTTTTTACTTTCTTAAATCAACATATATTACTTATAATAAAATAGTATAAAACTCTCTGAGAAGGAAAATAAGTCATAACACAACTCACTCATTTTCTAATAGTCTCCAAATAATTGATTGATATCGCTGAGTTATTGATGTATTCTTTCTTTTGACGTGGATGACACCAGCAAAGTGATGTCCCCTGAGTCAGAGGTGATATAACATAAACCACCTCAGTCCCCTCTAAGGACTGCCCCATCTGATTTAGAATCGTTGGATGATTTGAAATCAAAGTAAATTGATAACTTCTAATAACATCAATTATAGGCTGGCGCAGCAGCTCAATAGGCTAATCCTCTGCCTGCGGCACCGGCACACCGGGTTCTAGTCCTGGTCGGGGCGCTGGATTCTGTCCCGGTTGCCCCTCTTCCAGTCCATCTCTCTGCTGTGGCCCAGGAGTGCAGTGGAGGATGGCCCAAGTCCTTGGGCCCTGCACCCCATGGGAGACCAGGAGAAGCACCTGGCTCCTGCCTTTGGATCCATGTGGCGCACCAGCTGCAGCAGCCATTGGAGGGTGAACCATTGGCAAAGGAAGACCTTTCTCTCTGTCTCTCTCTCTCTCACTGTCCATTCTGCCTGTCAAAAAAAAAAAAAAATCAATTATATTGTCATCCAGCTGAATTAGCTATTAGGCTCCACTGAGGTAAAAGTGATCATATTTAAAATTGTTCCCACCCTCTAATATTGTGTGCATTTTAAAATATTTAGGATCTTTATGATTAACTAAATAATGAAAATTCTTGTAGGAACTCAAGCTTTGTAAGCACAATTTGTTCAAAATCTGGGCAATATAAATAAATCAAAGAGACCATTTATCACATTTTTGAGCACTGTCAAATGTCATTTTCATTTAATCTATCGTAAAGTGTTTTCTCATGTAATTAATTTTTAATTTTTGTTTCAAACAGTATAGATACATATAAATAGTTTAAATAATATGTATTTGGTTCAAATAAAATATGTATGCTTCAAATACAGATATATTCAAAGCTCATTAGAAATTTTCACATCAACGTTGATTTTCATCAATTTTTAAATCATCTAAAGTTTAACAAGAGGGGCACTTTTTTCCTTGTAAAGCTAAAAAGGGACTGACATCACTGTTAGAAGTTTCATTTCTGAAAACCAGTTCTCTTTTTAAAAAGCCTGTTTTCCAGAGTTTAATTTCACAAAGTACGCATTTGTTTATTTGAGAGAGAGAGAGAGAGAGAAATCTCCAACCCTCTAGTTCAGTCTCCAAATGCCTGCAACAGCCAGAGCCCAGCCAGGCTGAAGTCAGGAACCCAGAACTCAATCCAGATATTCACCATCTGCTGCCTCCAAGAGTACACGTTAGCAGGAAACTAGAATAAAGGAGCAAAGTCAGGATTTGAACCCCGGACTCTAACATAAGATGCAGATGTTCCAAGTGCTATCTTAACTGCTTGGCCAAATACACGCCCCTATATGTCACAATTTATACAATAATTTATACCTTTATCTTTTTTTTTTTTTTTTTTGACAGGCAGAGTGGACAGTGAGAGAGAGAGACAGAGAGAAAGGTCTTCCTTTGCCATTGGTTCATCCTCCAATGCTGATCCGAAGGCAGGAGCCAGGTGCCTCTCCTGGTCTCCCGTGGGGTGCAGGGCCCAAGCACTTGGGCCATCCTCCAGTGTACTCCCGGGCCACAGCAGAGGGCTGGCCTGGAAGAGGGGCAACTGGGACAGAATCCGGCGCCCCGACCAGGACTAGAACCTGGTGTGCCAGTGCCGAAAGGTGGAAGATTAGCCTATTGAGCCGCGGTGCCAGCCTATACCTTTATCTTAATACAAAGTACCATTACAGCTGTATCATAGGCTAACACTGAAGTCCAAATAAATTTTAATTCATAGCGTGTTTTCTTTTTCTCTTTCTCTCTCTACCTCTCTTTTCTATATTTATTTTCTCTGTCATTTGATATTACTCAGTAAATTTGAAATCCACCTAGAAAAAATTAATTACTTGATAACACATTTATCATTGTTTTAATCAGAGATATTTGAATATGGTAACCTTATAGTGCAAAATTTTTTTGATACCTAGGATTTTTGTGTAAAATCTTGTCTGGCTCTCATAATTTACTTTCTCATTATTATTCTACTGGCTCCACCTTTTTTTCTTTTTTAAAGATTTACTTATCTATTGAAAGAGTTACAGAGAAAGAGGGAGAGATGAGAGAGATCTTCCACCTACTGGTTCATTCCCCAGATGGCTGCAAGGGCCAGGACAGGGCCAGGCTGAAGTCAGGAGTCAGGAGCTTCTTTCTGTTCTCCCATGTGGGCAGTAGGGGCCCAAGCACTTGGGCCATTTTCTGCTGCCTTTCACGGGCCATCAGCAGGACACTGTGTCAGAAATGAAGCAACTGGGACATGAAGCAGGGCCCACATGGGATGCTGCCATACCAGTGGCTGCTTTACCTGCTCTGCCGCAATGCCAGCCCCTGACTCCACCTGTTAAAAACGTTGAATGAATTTTTGCATACACAATTTTCATGAAAATATTTTTCCTCAACTGTATGTATGTATTACTATATTATTAATGTGATAGTAGAAATGTCTTCCCTGGGGCCAGCGGTGTTGCAGAGTAGGCTAAGTCTCCGCCTGTTCATGATCCAGCTGCTTCTCTTCTTATCCAGCTCCCTGCTAATGGCCTGGGAAGGCAGTGGAAGATGGCCCACGTGCTTGGGCCCCTGCACCTGCATGGGAGACCTGGAGGAAGCTCCTGGCTCCTAGCTTCGCATGGGCTCAGCTCTGGCCATTGGGGCCATCTGAGGAGTGAGCTAGCAGATGAAAGACCTTTCTCTCTCTGTCTTTAACTCCACCTCTCAGATAGATAAATAAAATGTTAAAAAAGAAAAAGGAGTGCCTTTCCTCTGACTTCCTTAAGCTAAAGTAAACCATTAATTGTCTTCAAATTCTTTTTGCATTTTTGGTAAATCACGAAAACATTTGTGTGTGAAATAATTCAAATTTAATTAATATGTTTAATTTCATATTAATATGAAATGCTCCATTATTCTAAATATGTGATAAATAGTGTTTACAATTCTGAGTTTAAGTGCTTTATTGACAGCTCTTATTAATATTATTTGATAAATTACTTTGGAGCTTTTTATTATTTCAGAAACATCTGCTTTCATTGAAAATTTTTACTACAAAAGCTTATTTCATGAGATTAATTTCATAATGTTCTTTAATATTTTTCACCTCATGATAAATGATAACAAATTGAATTTTAACACAATGTGAATACCATTGTGATAAAGAATATATCTAATCATTTAGTTTCTTAAAGATGTATTTATTTGAAAGGCTGAGTGATAATAGAGAGGGAAAGACAGAGAGAGAAACATCTTCCAACTGCTGGTTCACACCCCAAATGGTCACAATCCTTGGGGTTGGGCCAGGCAGGCTGAAGCCAGGAGCCTGGAACTCCATCTGGGTTTCCCATGTGGGTGGCAGGGATCCAAGTACTTCAGCCATCTTCCACTAACTTCCCTGGCAGGGAGGTGGATCAGAAGTGGAGCAAGCAGGACTCCAGCTGGGACTCATGGAATGCTGGCACTGCAGGAAGCAGCTTAAACCACTGCACCACAGTGCCAACCCTCTAATTTTAATTTTAAATCATTCAAATTCGTAGCATCATTTAAATCCAAAACTTATGAAATGTCAAGTTACAATAATCCACTAGCTTTTATAGAAAATCAGGTTAATTTTCTTTCCAAAAAACAACCTACATGTTTTATATTGCATTTATTTTTAATCTTGATTCTATGATTCCTTATTTTGACATTGTACCTATTAGGAAATATTCTAGACTAACTGATTTTTGCAAAGTATCATAGTCTAGGACTAGGTTCATAACTGATTAAATTTGTTTTTTTTAATATTCAAAAATTCACACTTTGGATATCTGATACAAATGTTTTAAAATTTATTTATTTATTTTAAAGAAAGCTTTTATTTATTTAATGAATACAAATTTCATAGGTACAGCTTTAAGAACATAGTGGTTCTTCCCCCCATACTTGCCCTCCCACCCCCACTCCCATCCTACCTCCTGCTCCCTCTCCCATCCCATTCGTCATTAAGATTCATTTTTAGTTAACATTATATACAGAAGACCAACTCTATACTAAATAAATATTTCCACAATTTGCACCCACACAGACACACAAAATATAAAGTACTGTTTAAAAACAAGTTTTACAGTTAATTCTCAGTACAACTCATTAAGGACAGAGGTCCTACATGGGCAGTAAGTGCACAGTGACTCCTATTGTTGAATTATCAATTGACACTCTTATGTATGACATCAGTGATCACCCAAGGCTCTTGCCGTTAGCTACCAAGGCTCTGGAAGCCTTCTGAGTCCACAAACTCCGTTGGTTATTTAGACAGGGCCATAAGCAAAGTGGAAGTTCTCTCCTCCCTTCTGAGAAAAGTACATCCTTCTTTGATGGCCACTTTTTGCAACTGGGTTGTCACTCACAGAGATCCTTCAAGTAGATCATTTTTTTTTGCCACAGTGTCTTGGCTTTGTTGTGTTCTGGATCGCCCAGATAGAAAGAACCAGCAAGACTCACCAAAATGCAAAGAACAAAGGGACTTTATTTGTAGGTACAGCATTCTGGGGCCTGGCCTCCCAAGCAGTGCTGCGAGACCAAGACCATCTTCTCTTTGTTCCGGGGTTTTTATAGTCTCCGGAGGAAAACGTATTATGTCCGCATTCCTTCTTTCCCCTGGCTCTGCTGGACCAAGGATGGCCCACATTATTGGTTGCCCCCACCTGGCCCTGTGGGACCAAGGACTGTCCAGTGTCAGGTTTCATCTTCCAGGAAGTGTCCTGGGCCTAGCCAGTTCCTTTGTCTTGTGAGAAGCCTGTCATGGCATGGCTCTGGCCTCTCACAGCTTTCCATGTCTGAAATGCTCTCATGGGCTTTTCAGCCAGATCCAAATGACTTAAGGGTTGATTCTGAGGTCAGAGTGCTATTTAGAATGTTTGTCATTCTATGAGTCTGCTGTGTGGACTGCTTCCCATGTATGAACATTCTCTCTTTTTAATTCTAGCTTCCCATGTTGGAACATTCTCTCCTTTTTAATTCTATCTATTGATATTATCAGTTATTATACTTTATCATTATACATTTGCCATCATGTATGGCTGAATTTCATGTATTTTAGCCACTGGTGGGCCACATCATTCATAATGGCTAAAAATAATCTTGGAGTTGGGGAATGTGTAATGTTCATGGTGGAAGTGAGCTCAGCTCTCAAGTGGAAAGGAGATTTTATTTCTGAGATATTCTAAAATTGGCAGTGAGTTCTAGATTTGATTGACCAGAGGACAGGGACAATACTCTTTGTATGTAGACTTCAATGCTTAGCAGTACTTCTTCAGGGGTCTGTGTTGTAATAACATAGAATGGCGCTATCTACATGAGAGAATCAAAAAGCTATGAAACCCACTTTCCCCTCCTATTCCACTCTACTTTATAAACACTCATTGATTTATGGAATTGTAGAAGAGTGGAGGTTTTCATTTGTTAGATCTTTAATGTGTACTGGATTGTCAATGGGCATGCTCTTCAAAAGTCTGTAAAGATCAACTTCTGTATTATAATCTTACTATAAAAATAGCTGGCATTTCCTGCCTTATAACAATGAAACTACTTATTAAAATTAGAAACCTTCACAATTTATTCTTAACTGGTGATTCGTAATCAGGACCATGCATCCAAATCACTTGTAGAGGTAGAAAGAAATACACATGTGCCCACTTCTCCACAATAGATCTACAGAATGAGAAATCTAGGTTTACAGGTGCTTCTGACTCTCCCCCATGATAAAAAAACAGTAACCCAAAGGAATTTTTTTAAAGTAAAATGTATTATGAGTTAATGTTAGAAAAGGAAATGCGAATGGTAACTTTGTATACCACAAAACAATAGCATTTGTTTTAACCGTTTCCATGCTTTGCTTCTTACTAAAGTATTCAGCGCCTACCAAGTTACAGTAGTGCTTTTAAATGCACCAGCTCTGTGTTTTTCCTATGATCTCACTCACACAGGTAAGCAGTAAGAAAATGAAAAGACCATTGTTCATCCTGCTAAACCTTCCTCCCCCTACTGCTATAAATACCAAGAGTCTCCAATGCTCTTCCACTGCTAAAAAAAATAACAGGAAAGGAAATGAGGTAGGAAATAGCTGAGTAGGATTTATTTTGACACTTTGCTCCAGTAGTTCTTAAGTTTCAGTGTGCCTTAGATTCAAATGACAGGCTTGTTAAATCACCAGTTGCTGCCCACATTACAGGGTTTTCAAATGAGTTGTGGCCCTAGAAGGTGCGGCTCCAAAAGTTCCCAGGTAATTGTAATACTGTGAGCTGGGAACCCCGGTTTGAGAGCCCCTACGTTCTCTCTAGTAACACTACATTTAATTGCCAGAAAAGTGCCTTATTGTACCATCTGAGAAGGAATCATGATAGAAAAAGTATGCAATTATTTAATGTATACCTTTGACTTTAGATTATAAGAACCTTATTGCTAGGCTTTAGCAGGAGATTAACTCTGTTCCCCCACATATTCTAGGCCCCAAATAATTACACTTCTCCCCAAGTTGCTGATTCTTTTCTTCCACCAAATAAGCAATTACACAGAGTTTTTATAAAATGCAGTGAAGGGGAAATAGAAAGAAACAGCACCAACACAAAAACCTTGGCCATGAATGGAAATTCATTATTTTAGCTCAATGTTCAAAAGAAAACCAATGCAAAAATCAGTCTCACAATTGAGACCAACGCAAGTTAGTGCCAAATATTTATAGTTTGTGTGGAGTGGAGAAACTTTAGTATCATTGTCACAGCCACTTATGCCTCAGGGAGGGCAAGGAACAGGTGCCAGAGGCGCAGATGCACTGATCCTGCCGCTCACACAGGAAGAGGATGAGGATGCGGCAGGTCGGATATGCAAATTTCAGTGAATAAATTTGCTTATTAGAAATCTGTAAATTACAGGCAAATATTATTGATGTTTTCAATATTTTTAATAAATCTCACTAAATTGTTTTTCCCAGTGGAAAATTATATTGCCATTTAAAATATGACGATTCACAGGAAGTGGAAGCAATCCTTTATGAGTAGATTATTTTGTAAGAATTTCTGTTTTTCTGAAATTTCGCTTACTTCATAGGTTGGTGCCCCTGAGTTGTGTCTGTAAACAGTTTACTTTTAGTCCATTTGAGACTTTGTATTTATTAAAAATCTAGGACTAGTTCTGAGTAGTCACTAGTTGCAAACTGCGTTGTTAAACAAATGGATCTTGTGGTAGTCCTTTTATAGGGCTGCTACAGCTTTTAACACAGCCGGTTTTAAATTCCTCACAATTATACAGGCGGTTTACAATAGTTAGTTTACTCAGGGCCCCTCCTCAAGCTGCCATCCATTTTCATCTAAAGGAGACCTGAATAATTTAAATTTTTTTCCAGGCAGAATTAGACTCCTGCCCTACTAACTCCAACGTGGTGTCACTTTGCCCCATGAATGGGGGTGGAGCAGCTTACTCTGCAATCATCCGAGACCATCATGCTTCAGCACACAGGAAAATGAATGTCAGCCACATTATTACTCAGGACTGGAAAAAATGAGGCAGGCCCAATGCTTAACCCTTGCTCTTCTGTGTTTGTCTCTGAATAGCCCAGGAACAGCAGCAATTGGCGTACAGTAACCAGGCTGAAAGCAGTGCAGCTATTGGCAGAGGGACTGGTGAGCAACAGCTACATCAACAGCAAGACCACGGTGACACAGGTGATGATCACAATTACTATGGTCTCTAACTCACTCATTGTACACTGTTTATTATAACTCCCATGGAACAAATCTCCTGGCTATCAAGTATTTGATGGTGACTCATTAACATACCTCTCAATCCTTTGTACTTGGTGCTGGATGTTGGGAGAAGCTGGATATAGATTTCCAGACTGAGAAGGACCTTGTATAATTGTTGAAGCACTGAGTGTCAACACAGAAGTTTAAAAATGCTGTGATACTAGCTTGTAAGGAAATCGCAGGTTTCCAAACTAAAACCAAATTTTTAATCCTTCACACCATGCAGTCATGGGAGAATCTTGACATGGGAGGAATCACTTGATCATTTTAAGGGAGCTAGGAAGGCCCCCTTCTGTTGTTTGATATGAGATTACTGACTAGGGGAAATCATAATTAAGACCAACAAGGTCCTTATGTTGTTACAGCACTATGTCACTTAATTTCTCAACTTTCCAAAAAAAAAAAATGCTATACCATTTCTCTTAGAGTTAGCTTTAGCTTTTGGAGACGTAGATTCCTTAGCACTGAACACATCTCTACTGTGCTATTGGTGTAGCTGTATGAAACCAGGCACACTGAGCAATGTGACTGAAGAGAATCTCCCTAAGAACACAAGTGAATGTGCCTTGGACATTGTGCTCTAGTTTATTTAAGGGATTGGAATTCAGTATCTTTATGAAATACTATAAAATCCTTAAATTACTGAAGGGCCAGCGTAAAGGGCCGAGAATCATTACTATTTAAAGTGATTCAAACCATCTCTCACTTTAGAATTCTAAGTTTTTAAAATACTTTTTACCAAATTTTGCCCTTAAAAAGACTTAACGTGCATGTTGCCATCTGCTAGGGGAAGTCAATGTGGTCTATATTTTCAAATACATTAGTTCCAGCATAGTTGGTTTGAATCACCTTTAAAACGATCTTGATATTCGAGAAGTTTAATATGTATTTTAAAGGATGCCAATTTTTTCTTCTTGTCCATGCAGCAGTGATGCAAAAAATGACTGACCAGATGAACTATCAGGCAAGGAAACTGACTCTTCTGCAGAAGCAGATTGACAGTATTTCTTTGGCTGTGAATGATGTGAGAAACACATACTCCTCCCTGGAAGGGAAAATCAGTGAAGATAAAGGCAAAGAATTTCAATCTTTTCTAAAAGGTAAAACCAAAATAAAATATTCATTGAATTAAGACAAAAGACAAATGCTTCCTTTATCTTATCTCATATTATTTTGGATCTTTTCCTTTAACTTGGAATGATATAGAAATCTGAGCTAAGCATTTCTTGAATGTCATATTTTAGAATCACCCAACTTTGGAAGTAGTTGAAATACCATATGTAAATATTTTTCACTATATTTTCAAATCTTCGTGCCATCTGGTTGATGGACATTTTATACCTAGCTACAGCCTAACTTGTATTCATTTATGGTTAAAATGACCCTTATTTAATCTATTTTCATTGTGGTATCTAGTTCAAGAACAAAGATTCTGGTTAAGGAATTGTTATGAAGGCAGCCAGATTAATGGTTATCTTAATATTATTGATAGATATTGAGCATATATCTGGCATATTATTTTCCTAGAAATTATCCAGGTTATGAGATATAGTCAGTAAAATATATGTCAAGCATCCTAGTTTCTAACTGGAGGCTCCTTAGCATAATCTTTTTCCCACGAACACTTGTTATTGGCAACATTCACTTTCCTGAAGCTGGGACAAAGAGCCCTGATTGTTAGATATCAGTAAAGTGAGGCCTGTTGCTAGCTTCTAGAGGCCACTGTACTTCTTGGCTCCTCTCTCTTTCTCCATGTTCAAAGCCAATAACATTGTGTTAAGTCCTCATGGAGTCCCTCCTGCCTTCTCTTCTGAATTCCTCTTTCACTCTGAAGGACTCGTGTTATTAGATTGGGCCTACTTGGATAATCCAGGAAAATCCCTTCATCTCAGAGTCTTTAGACTTAACCACAGCTGCCACATCCCTCTTGCCCTGGGGGGTAACATATCTACAGGTACTGGGTCCTAGAGTGTAGAAACATCGGGGTTGTTTTGGGGAGCAGGGGCATGACTGCACATTATTCTGCATACCACATAGATTCATAGCCAGTGAGTAACTGCTTCAATAGCAGATAGCATTATCCCAGGGTACAATAAGACCAATAAAGACTTTCAACAAATTCAGTATGAGGAAAAAGGAAGGCTTCTGGGAGGAAACACCATCTCAACTGTTGAGTGAGTGATTGAGATAAGTTAACCAGATAGAAGAGCTTCAGGTGGGCTTGATGCCCAGGTGCACGTTTGGTTGCCAAGAGTGTCCCGATTCATTAATTTATGTATGTTTCAGAATTACTCCTCTCCTTCACTGTGCTTTATTGTTTACAAGAAAGACTCATTCTACAATTCCATTTATGTCATTTGTTTTTATTTTAAAGATTTCTTCATTCATTTGAAAGAATTACAGAGAGAGTGGGAGAGACAGAGAAAGAGATCTTCCATCTGCTTGTTCACTCCCAACTAGGGTTGAGCCAGGCCAAAATCAAAGATCAGGAGCTTCATCCAGGTCTCCCACATAGGTGGCAGGGTCTCAAGCACTTCGACCATTTTCCACTGCTTTTTCCAGGCCATTAGCAGGGAGCTAGATTGTAAGTGGAGTAGCCAGGACTTGAACTGGTGCACATATGGGATACTGGCATCACAGGCTTCAATTTTATATGCTATGCCACAATGTTGACCTCTATATCATTCTTATATTATGTTTTCTCTATTGTGTTTCAAAGTTTAAAAATAATAGATGGAGATTTGGCATCTTTCATGACTTATTGGTAGTATCATTTTCTTAACATATAAATATTTAGTGCTGTTCAACCACTGAGAAAGCTCCTTCTCTACACATCTGCTGTAACCAAAACTCCCCAATGCCTGAGCATGAAAGAGGAACATTTTCCCCCTTCAGCAAAAACACGAGAAAGAAGTCAAATAGGAACAGTAAATAATTGATCATAACCATCTGAATGAAATTTGTTTAGCAAAATTTGATTATCATGATCTCAGAACACTAGGCCCCTCAATTGCTTTTTGTGACCTACTAATCTACTAAAAAACTAGTGGCACTGACAAAAGGAAAAAAAAAACATATGGCAACAGCAACAATGATGAAATTCCCTCCTTGATAGGAGCAATTAATTGTGTGCTGAGACAGTTATTAATAATGAGAACCAGAGGGCTTGTGCTTAATGAATATCCTTACAGGAAACAAAAACTAAGCCCACCCCCAAGGAGCTGTGTTTGTCTAGTATAACCACCACTTCTTCCCTTGTTTATTTTACAACCAAGGTGAGAAACACTGCTTAATCAGCAGTAGCCTGAGAAACTGTTGAAAATACTGTCTCAATCGTCAGAGATAGCTGAATGGTACAGAAAGGCCATGCACAACCAGAGATGGGGCAGGCCAATGTGTTTGATATCCAATCTATCTGTGCTTATCAAACACAATAGAATCTGTTTAAAGAGTAGAAACGTGTAAATTATGTAAAGCAGAATCAGGTAGAATTTTCTAAATGTGACCAGTCATATATGAACATAAAACATTTTGATATATTTCACAAAATCAAAGTCTTGCACAAATCTTCTTTAGTAACAAACTGTGGAAGGGTTAACTGAAAAGCTCCTTATTCAAAAGCAAATCCTTACACTACTACTCTGCTTGGTATCTTTGCAGACTGCCTGGATTTTATCCTTTCTCCCACATGTTTTTCATGAAAGTTTTAAAGCACAATAGCGACAGTACCTCACATTTATCTAATTGCATTGAAAAAGATTCTGTTCTTACCTACTGCTATTCCTATTCAGACTTTGATTTATGTAGTTTTTAGTTTACTAAAGTTAAGCATCTATTGTCATTTCCATAACAAATTAACCAGTTCAGTAAAGATTAAAGGTATTTTTATTTCAATTTTGAAAACATCTTCAAATATAAATATGGGGCTATAAAATCAAAGAAGGTGTAATCCCTAACCATAAACATTTTATAGTATTTTATCAAGTTTTTGGTGCCATGATAATTGAAGTCAACTTTAATAACTAGGAAATAGCTTAAAGATCCTATAGAAACAGCAATAAAAATAACTTTACCATTGCTATCACTGTACACTCGGTTAAGCTAATATATTTGAGATCAGAAATCTTACTTTCCAAATTTCATTTTATATGTAGCATATAGAATGTATTTAATGAATATTTGTTGGATAAATTGATAATGGTCTAAGCAAAATTTAGAAGATAAAAATACTTTAAACCTTTCTGTTGTGATTATCCATGTTATTACACACAACTGAGGCTGTTTCCATATGATTTCTCATAATTGTGGCTACTTAGTCTTTTAATTAATTTATCCTTTTCTTGGTACTTTGGTGCTATGTGTCATTGATTACTACTTCATACTTCACATGTTTTTATTGGTATTTTCCATTACACATGATCTTTACCTACATATTTCGGCCTTTTAAAAAAGTTTTTGATTTATTTATTTTAAAAAGGAGTCAGAGAGAGAGAGAATCTCCCATTTGCGAGTTCACATCCCAAACAGCCAAAACAGCCATGAGTCCAGAACTCTTTCAAAGTCTCTAAAGTAGCTGGCAAGAGCTCAAGGACTTGGGCCATCTTGTACTGCTTTCCCAGGCCATAGCAGAGAGCTGGATAGGAAGTTGAGCAGCCAGGACTCAAACCTGTGCTCGCATGGGATGACAGCAGGTGGCAGTTTAACTCACTGAGCCGAAGCACTGGCCCCTATATTTTGGACTTTCAAACTTATTTGTGTTTCAAATAGGCTTAGAAAAAGTAAAATAAAATATCTTTTCCTTTTTCTTTTCATGTAGCATCATTGATATTTAGAGTGTAGGATTTCTAGGGAAATGTAAGTCCACATAAACCACCACGCACACTTCCAGCATTGTCTTTGTACCAGACTAAGCAATATCAAGGTGCTGTAGCAATACAATGTTCTATTTTTAGAATTGCTCTTTCACAATATTTTTAAGTATGTCCCCCATGCATATTCAATACTTTTCAAAACTTGATTATGAAATGAAGACATGAAGAGCCTGGGTTCATTTTTATCCAATAATGATCTCTCTTGAATAGGCTACACAGTAGCTTTAACTACGGCAATCTCCCATTGTATAAACTTTCTGATTTAAAGTGCTTTGTATTATGTTAACTATAATTTGTATTACAGTCCTCTTGAATTGAATAGACATATCTTCAACTTAGGTGTGTCCACAGTTAGATATTATAGTTCTATATCAAGCATATGTTGTATTTTTTATTGAATTTTACATTTTTTTATTCTAAGTAGTTCTGAAAAGTCCAATACCCTAATATTACCTTTAATGCCCACCATATTCTGGTTATAATCAACCCAAGCTTTCTCACACTGTAGATACTGTTAAGTGTTGCATTTGTGGCAAGTTTCCTTTTCTCTCACTGTAATAATTAATATCATATTATGATAATCTATTCTATCTTGAATTCTTGCTTTTATTTGAGGTGGACTTAGTTTTGTGATCCTCAAGCCTCTCATTATTATGACTTTATTGTTATTATAAACCATTGTTAAATCTTGTGAATATTACTTCATATTTTTTCTCACTTGGGAATCTCATTAAGGTTCTCCTCTACAGTCAATTTATTAGCTCTTATAAGCGCAAAACATAAGCTCTGAAACCTAATTACTAGAAAGCTAATAACGTGGTCATGCGCTAACACCTGATATAATTTACTAAGGCAAAAAGCCTGAAGCCATTTATTTTCATGTGAGATCAGAACAAGAGTTGGTGCATATGTATCTCTACTCCTGAAGCCAGTAGCAGTTCCTTCGTGTCTTGACTACAGAGCTCTAGTTTTAGGATTGTAGTATGTTTTACACTGTAATTGGCTTCTCTCAGACTTACCAGTTAAGAAGGTAGAAGTCTCCCACAAATTGCAGGGTTTTTTTCCCCACATTTTTGTATGTAAATGTGTTTAAGTATTTTTATTATTACATACTCTCAAGTATTTAGTCTCAAACTGTTTATCTCATTAGAGATATCTGAAGTCTTATATGATTGAAACCATTCGCCATTCATTGTTCTTCACTTCTTTTTCTAGGTCTAAAATCCAAAAGCTTCAATGATTTGGTAACAGACATAGTAATAGAACAATTTAAAATTTTTCAAGATGACATGCAAGAGACTGTCGCTCAGCTCTTTAAAACTGTATCAAGTCTATCAGAGGATCTTGAAAAAACCCGGCAATTAATTAAACAAGTTAATGAATCTGTGATTTCAGCAACAGCCCAGCAAAAGTCAGTTTTAATTCAAGAAAATAGACCTACTTTGCCTGATATAGTAGATCTAAAGAATCACATTGTGGATGTAAGGCATGAAATGACCTTCACATGTGAGAAGCCAGTTAAAGAACTAGAAGCAAAGCAGGTTCGTTTAGAAGATGCTCTAGCACAGGAACGCTCTAGGAGCCTTCTGTATTATGAATCCCTCAATAAGACTCTTTCTAAAATGAAGGAAGTGCATGAGCAGCTTTTATCAGACCAGAAGAATGTGCCAGCTGGTGAGCCAGTTAGCAGTAATGTCACTGAATACATGTCTACTCTAAAGGAGACTATGAAGAAGCAGGGTTTGATGCTGCTGCAAATGTTTCATGATTTGCACATCCAGGACAGCAAGATTAACAATCTCACCATCACCGTGGCGATGGGGAAAGAATTTGTCAGGGGTGAGTGTGAAGGCTTGTTATCCAAGTGCAGAAATGATTTTAAATTTCAACTTAGGGACACAGAAGAGAATTTGCATGTTTTAAACCAAACTTTGGCTGAGGTTCTGTTTCCGATGGACAGTAAGATGAATCAAATGAGTGAACAACTAAATGACTTGACATATGACATGGAGATTCTTCAACCTTTGCTTGAGCAGGGGGCATCTCTTAGACAGACAATGACATATGAACAACCAAAGGAGGCAGCGGTTACAAGGAAAAGGATGGAAAATCTAACAAACGCTGTCAATAGTCTAAATTTTCTTGTCAAAGAACTTACAAAAAGACACACCTTACTTAGAAATGAAGTACAAAGTCGTGGTGATACCTTCGAAAAAAGAATCAATGAATATGCCTTAGAAATGGAAGATGGTCTAAATAAGACTATGACTGTTATCAATAATGCCATTGACTTCATTCAAGATAACTATGTGCTAAAAGAGACTTTGAGTGCTATTAAGTATAATCCTGAGATCCATGATAAATATACCCAAAATATGGAAACCATTTTTGCATTTATTTCTCAGTTTCAACGCCTGAATGATTCTATTGAGATTTTGGTTAATGACAATCAGAAATACGACTTTGTTTTGCAAGTTGCCAAGGCTCTCACATATTTTCCTAAAGATGAAAAATTAAGTCAGTTAAATTTTCAGAAACTTTATCAAATGTTCAATGAAACCACATCCCAAATGGCAAAATATCAGCAAAATATGAGTCATTTGGAAGAAAAAATACTCTTAGCCACCAAGATTTCCAAACATTTTGAAACCAAGTTGCAAGAGATTGAATCTAAAGTGACCCAGACACTCATACCTTATTATATTTCACTTAAAAAAGGTAGTGTGGCCACTAATGATAGAGACCAAGCACTTCAACTTCAGGTATTAAATTCCAGATTTAAGGCACTGGAAGCAAAATCCATCCGTCTTTCAATTAACTTCTCATTACTTAACAAAACTCTCAATGAAGTCTTAATAATGTGTCACGGTGCTTCCACAGATATATCAGAACTGAATGCTACCATACCTAAGTGGATAAAAGGTTGCTTACCAGATAATCACCTTCTTCAGAAAGCTCTAACAGAATTTGTGGAACCAATACTTGAGATAAAAACTCAAGCTGCCCTGTCTAATTTAACTTGGTATATAGATCGATCATTGTCTGGTAACCTGGCAAATGCTGTCAGGTCTCAGAAGCAAGTCAAGTCCTTGTTGAAGAAACCTACTACACTCAAGAAACCAACAGTGAATGTAACCACTGTTCTGATAGGCCGGACTCAAAGAAACACAGACAACATTATATCTCCAGGTAAGCTGTTACTAAGAAATAACTTTTAACCTCTCTTTATATTGAAATGATGTTTGGTAGATCTATTACACTTCATCAAGACCATAAAACATAAAATGTGCTTACTTCATCTTGGGTGTATACTCAGATAATGCAAAGGTCACTGACAGATTTGAAGCTGAGTCTACCTATTAATTTAGACATCAATCCAAAACAGGTACTTCCAGTACAAATGTTTATCTACATGCTTTTAACTTTTTCTGGACAGACCTCTATAAAACAATCAGATTTTCTCCCATAGAATATTTTTCTTTTTTTTTTTTTATCAAGGATTCACAAGTTTATTTCCCCTACAAAAATTTAAGTTCCTTAAATATAAAATCATAACTTCATTCAACATTGTAACTTTAATTCCCATGACATCAATAAATGGTTGTTTAAGGAATAGATGAATGGAAGAATTTAAAATGTGGAGATATAAAATCCATGACTTGTTCTATGCATTATTAAGTATTCCTCTGACTAATATGGCAATAACTGAGATGATAATAGCAGATGGTAATTTCCATATCCCCTAAGTATTTAAATCCTGGCTACCATACAAGAGATTTCAAAAAACTAAGCTGTCCTCTTTCAGGAGAAGTAAACTAAAGTAGACAAAATTTGAAGTATTACAGTAGTGAAAACATTTGGCCATCACAGCTAGGTGCAAGCAGGTAAGACAACATATTGGACTAAGGAATTCAGGAGCATCTGGGAAAGTTTAGGAAAAAATGAGATAAATAAGATTACTTTAGTTTCCGTGTTTTTCACCCTAGTAACTAACCGTCTATGTTTAGGCACTTCTTTCCATTTGAAATAGTTGTTAACTAGTGGGAGCAGACAGTATACAAAACTTTTGTTGCCATGTGTCAAGTAGCTTGCTACATTTCATGCCTGAATAAATGCAAATGAAAATTTTTTTTCCAGTTTAACACCAAGATTTTTTAATCATTTGCAATTATCTTTATATAAAGAAGATCGATTCAATATATACTATGTAAAGATTTCATCAGTTTGCACCCACACAGAAACACAAGGTGTAAAAATACTGTTTCAGTACTAGTAATAGCATTATTTCACATTGGATAACACATTAAGGACAGATCCCTCATGAGAGGTAAGTACACAGTGACTCCTGATGTTGATTTAACAATTTGACACTCTCGTTTATGGCGTCAGTAATCTCCCTAGGCTCTGGTCATGAGTTGCCGAGGCTATGGAAGCCGTTAGGGTTCGTGGACTTCGATCTTATTCCGACAGGGTCATAGTCAAAGTGGAAGTTCTCTCCTCCCTTCAGAGAAAGGTACCTCCTTCTTTGATGGCCCCGTTCTTTCCACTGGGATCTCACTCACAGAGATCTTTCGTTTTTTTTGTTTTTTTTGTTTTTTTTTTTTTTTTTTTTTTTTTTTTTTTTTTACAGGCAGAGTGGACAGTGAGAGAGAGACAGAGAGAAAGGTCTTCCTTTTGCCGTTGGTTCACCCTCCAATGGCCGCCGCGGTCGGCGCGCTGCGGCCGGCGCACCGCGCTCGTCCGATGGCAGGAGCCAGGAGCCAGGTGCTTTTTCCTGGTCTCCCCATGGGGTGCAGGGCCCAAGCACCTGGGCCATCCTCCACTGCACTCCCGGGTCACAGCAGAGGGCTGGCCTGGAAGAGGGGCAACCAGGACAGAATCCGGCGCCCCGACCGGGACTAGAACCCGGTGTGCCGGCGCCGCAAGGCGGAGGATTAGCCTGTTGAGCCACGGCGCCGGCCTAGAGATCTTTCATTTAGGTCTTCTTTTTTTTTTTTTTTTTGTTTTGTTTTTTTGTTTTTCAGAGTGTCTTAGCTTTCCATGCCTAAACTATTCTCATGGGCTCTTCAGCCAGATCCGAATGCCTTAAGGGCTGATTCTGAGGCCAGAGTGCTATTTAGGACATCTGCCATTCTATGAGTCTGCTGTGTATCCTGCTTCCCATGTTGGATCATTCTCTCCCTTTTTCATTCTATCAGTTAGTATTAGCAGACACTAGTCTTGCTTGTGCGATCCCTTTGACTCTTAGACCTATCAGTGTGATCAATTGTGAGCTGAAATTGATCACTTGGACTAATGAGATGGCCTTGGTACATGCCACCTTGATGGGATTGTACTGGAATCCCCTGGCACAATTCTAACTCCATCATTTGGGGCCGTTCCGATTGAGCATGTCCCAAATTGTACATCTCCTCCCTCTCTTATTCCCACTCTTATATTTCACAGAGATCATTTTTCAGTTAAAATTTAAACACCTAAGAATAATTGTGTGTTAATTACAGAGTTCAACCACTAGTACTAGGATAAAAAAAAAATACTACCATGGATAAAGTATTACATTGTACAACAACAGTCAGCACAAGAGCTGATCGAGTCACTGTTTCTCATAGTGTCCATTTCACTTCTACAGGTTTCCCCTTTGGTGCTCAGTCATCACCAATCAAGGGAAACAAATGATATTTGTCTCTTTGGGACTGACTTAATTCACTCAGCATGATGTTTTCCAGATTCCTCCATTTTGTTGCAAGTGACCGGATTTCATTGTTTTTGACTGCTGTATAGTATTCTGTAGAGTACATGTCCCATAATTTCCTAATCCAGTCTACTGTTGATGGGCATTTGGGTTGGTTCCAAGTCTTAGCTATTGTGAATTGAGCCGCAATAAACATTACTGTGCAGACGGCTTTTTTGTTTGCCCATTTAATTCCATAGAATATTTTTCACCATTCATTTTTGACATTACCTGGCACGGTATCAGGTATGCAATAGAAACTGAATAACTGTGTTGAATGCTGTCTACAATGAATATCAGGAATTAGATATGGGTAGTTTGCTGAAGATTGCAAATGCCCAGATAAGGAACTCAGACAACATTCTGTAGAGCAGAATGTCTTTAAAAATGTGGAGCAGTGGGTAAGGCATGGTAAGAACTGGGAATTTTCTGGATGAAACTAGCAGTAATATGTAGCATGATTTCAGAGAATGAAATTAAGGTACCAATTAGGACATTACTGAATGAATATTGGTGGGATTAATGCTTAAAGAAAAGGTAATTGAAACAGAGGAAACAGATATGAGGAAAATTTTGCAGGTACAATCTACAGAAGCAGAGAAACAGTGTAATTAGGAATGATCTGAAGAACATCAAATCTTGATTCCGGCCCTAATTGTGTTAAAAAGTTTCTTTGTTAGATATTAGCTAGGTAAAAAGTCCATCTCTCTGGGCCTCAGTTGTTGTTTTTTTTTTTTTTTTCTTTTAAGTGATGGAATTGCAACAGGTATTTGGCCAAAGTCCTTAAGTGAAATTCGTGGCTGACTGCATTCACAGCCTGAATGCATAACACGTGGGGCAAGAATGTTCCAAGGTTTTGAATTTGGAAATGAGGCAAGAGTATTCCATTAACAGGCAATGATAATCGGGAGGAAAAAAGAATTCAATGTGATACAAATGAACTGCTTAATAGTCTCTCTGTACAAAAGAAATACATTATGAATATATTTGCCATATGACTAATATTGAATGACCTCACAATAAGAATAACTAATTGATTTTAACTAAAAGAAATAATTTTTCTCATAATTTCTCATATAATACTGTTAAATTGTATGACTATTTGCATGAATTTTATGTTGTTATAAAGATTTATATTATGTATTTGAAAGGCAAAGTAACAGAGAGTGAGGCACACAGAGAAAGAGATCTACCCACTGGTTCTCTCCCCAAAACGACACAGCACCCTGAGCTGGTTCAGGTGAAAGCCAGGAGCCAGGAACCAGGAACTCCATCTGTGTTTCTCACAAGGGTGCCAGGGTCCCAAGTACTTGGGCTATCATCTGTGACTTTCCCGGTCGCATTAGCAGGGAACCAGCTCAGAAGCACAACAACCAGGACTAACCCCTGTGCTCAGATAGGAGCTGCTGGAGTCGAAGGTGGTGGCTTAATCTGCTGCACCACAATGCCGGTCCTATGTCATTTCTTTTAATTACAATAGGGTGATTAATTCCCTAGCATAATGTGACTGCTCACACTTTGTCTATGCATAACATTTAAAAATTACTGAATAATAGAAAATTGAATTCTTTTGATTATATAAATTAATATATTTATTTATACTCCCCCCCCCCCAGTTTAATGTGCCTTAGGAGGACTGATCTCATCCTTATAAGAACATAGTGTGAATTATTTTAGCCTATATGTTTCCCAGATCAAAGTAGTGCCTCAATATATAAATGATCTTACAATAGCAATTTTAGGAAAAATAATGAATTATTACTTCCTGTGGGCTCTAAAGCATGAGTTTCAGTGAAGTTTTGCAATATGTGTGATTATAGACCAAGCAAGCTATATCATTTCTCCTCTTAAACCAAAACACATCTGGATCTATATAGTAAGAAAAATTTAAATAGTCTGAAAATTAATTGATATAAAAACATTTTCAAAGAACTAAAAACTTATAAACTTTGCATGTATAAATAATGCATGTTGGAAAGCCAAGACACTGTGGCAAAAAATATCCTATATGAAGGACCTCAGTGGGTGAAACCCTAGTGGGAAATAAGTGGTCATTAAATAAGGAAGTACTTGTCTCTGAAGGGAGGAGTGAACTTCCACTTTGCTTATGGCCTTGTCTAAATACTGAAGGAGTTTGTGGATTCAAAAGCTTCCATAGTTTAGGCAGCTCATGTTAAGGGCCTTGGGTGATCACTGACGTCATACATAAGGGCATTAAGTGTTAAATTAACAGTAGGAACCACTGTGCAGTAACTTCCCATGCAGGACCTCTGTACTCAAAGAATTGTATTATGAGAGTTAACAATAAAACTTGTTCTCAAAGATTTATTTTGTTTTAGTGTATTAAGTAGAGCATATTCTTATGTCTCATAAGTTTTTTTAATTTGACAGGCAGAGTTAGACAGTGAGAGACAGAGACAGAGAGAAAGGTCTTCCTTCCATTGGTTCACCCCCCAGATGGCTGCTATGGCCGGCGCACTTCATAAATCCAAAAGCAGGGGCCAGGTGCTTCCTCCTGGTCTCCCATGTGGATGTAGGTGCCCAAGCATTTGGGCCATCCTCCACTGCACTCCCGTGCCACAGCAGAGAGAGCTGGACTGGAAAAGGAGCAACCGGGACTAGAACCCAGCACCCATATGGGTTGCCGGCGCCACAGGCAGAGAATTAACCAAGTGAGCGACGGCACTGGCCCCTCATAAGGTTTAGTTATGCCAAGTGTTCAACTCCATTGCTTGGTTTCTTAGGTGCTTCCTTAATTAATGATAAAACTTGTTCTCAAGGACTTACTTTCTTGTAATGTACTAAGTGGAGGGTATTCTTATGTCTCACAGGTTATAGTTATGTCTAAGTGCTCACAAAAGATGTATCATTCTTAGATGCTTCTTTAACATTAATTAAGTTTCAAAAAAAAAAAGAAGTGAAATTAACTTTAATATGCAATGACTCTGAACAGCCCTTGTCTCATCTGTTGAGGAACAGGTTTTTTTTTTTTTCCTTTTTCTCGTACAAATTATTGAACCTTTTATTTAGTATAGAGTTGGTCTTCTGTGTATAAAGTTAATTGAAAATGTATCTTAGTGGAGAATGGGACTGGGAATTGAAGAGGGAGGAGGTGGAGGAGAGGTGGTAGTATGGGTCAAAGGGTGGGTATGGTAGGAAGAATCACTATATTCTTAAAGTTGTACTTATGAAATGCATGGTTTGTATTCCTTAAATAAAATGCTTATTTAGGGAAAATATTTTAAAAAGAAATTAAATGAGGCCGGCGCCACGGCTCAATAGGCTAATCTTCTGCCTAGCAGTGCCAGCACACCAGGATCTAGTCCCCGTCAGGGCGCCCAATTCTGTTCCGGTTGCCCCTCTTCCAGGCCAGCTCTCTGCTATGGCCCAGGAGTGCAGTGGAGGATGGAACAAGTGCTTGGGTCCTGCACCCCATAGGAGACCAGGAGAAGCACCTGGCTCCTGGCTTCGGATCAGCGTGGTGCACCTGTCGCAGTGCGCCGGCAGCCGCAGCCATTGGAAGGTGAACCAATGGCAAAAAGGAAGACCAGGGTTGTATGGTAGGGTTATATTCATGTTTCTGAGGAATCTCCAGACTGACTTCCATAGTGGCCTAACCAGCTTGCATTCCCACCAACAGTGGGTTAGTGTCCCTTTTTCCCCACATCCTCTCCAGCATCTATTGTTGGTAGTTTTCTGAATGTGAGCCATTCTAACCGGGGTGAGGTGAAACCTCATTGTGGTTTTGATTTGCATTTCCCTGATTGCTAGTGATCTTGAACATTTTTTCATGTGCTTGTTGGCCATTTGGATTTCCTCTTTGGAAAAGTGTCTATTGAGGTCCTTGGCCCATCTCTTAAGTGGGTTGTGGGACATGTACTCTACAGAATATACAGCAGTTAAAAACAATGAAATCCAGTCATTTGCAACAAGATGGGGGAATCTGGAAAACATCATGCTGAGTGAACTAAGCCAGTCCCAAAAAGACAAATATCATTTGTTTTCCCTGATTGGCAATGACTAACTGAACACCAAAGGGGAAACCTGTTGAAGTGAAATGAACTCTATGAGAAACTACGACTGGATCAAATCTTGTCTGGACGGTTGATATACAATGTAAATCTTTTCCCATTTAAAAAAAAAAAAAAAAAGGAAGACCTTTCTCTCTGTCTCTCTCTCTCACTGTCCACTCTGCCTGTCCAAAAAACAGAAATTAAATGAGGGAAAAATGGGCATTTAGGGAGTGAACCAGCAGATGGATGGTGTCTCTCTTTCTGTTTCTCTTACTTTTCAAATAAATATAATACATAAATAAAAAGAATTTTAATGGGAAAAAAGAATGCTTGTTAGGAGCTCATAAAATTATATTTAGATACTCATATAGTGATTGGCTCAGTAACAGGCTTAATGTTCTAATAGGAAATAATTCATCTCTAATTCTGTTTTCCAATGATGTCTTGATAAAATTGCTTCCTACTCCTTTATTTACTGTGAAAAGAATTTTTTACAGTTCTATCACAATGAATCATTAATTACAAATTCTTGATTCTATGTCAGTAAACATATTAGTGACAATGAAAGAAATATATATATATATATATATATATATATATAAAGCTGTATATATAGCTTAATTCTATGTTTAAAGTAAATATTCACTTTATGAAGAACCAACAACCAATCTAATGTGTGGAGCCCTTTAAATGTGTGTATAGTTTTGCATGCCCACTAACCTGGCCCTGCTTCTCTGGGCCATAAAAGTGGTGGTGTTCATTGGATAGATTAGCAAGTAAGGTCCATGTGAGATGATAAGGCCAGTGGCATCAGGTTAATTTGCCCTGTATAAATAAAACAATATCAGAATAAACTACTGTATTTGACACACTGATACATGCTGATACATTGACTATGTTGCCTTTGAGTTTTGTTATTATACAATGAATACCATAGATTCACATTATAGTCTACATAAGTAAGATCAGAAGACAACTTACTATCATATAAATCTCAGTCATGTTATTCAGATTATAGCTACTATTGTTTATCTAATAATTGCAGTTTATAGGAGAAAAGTTATATAAATATAATTTTTAAATTTTAGTCAATTTTGTTAACTGGTAATTTACTTAGCCTAATAAAATCAATATTTCCTAAATATTGAATATTACTTATTGATATTTACTACATCACAGGCATTGGAAAAGTTATACTATACACAAAATCAAATGTCCTTGGGTTCATAAGCAGTAAGTACATGTGCTCAGTGGTGGGGCTGCTGACATGATATAAAGTAGTTATCAAAAATCATCAACAGTTATTCACAAGATCTTCTTTGAAAGAAATAGTAAGAGGCCAAATTGAGAGTGCTCATTGCTAGCATTTTGTTTTGTGCCATGTCTACATTCACTTGTGCTAATCTGGATTCCTAGTATGCCATTGCTGATAAGCTAGTCTGGTTCAATTGCTCAGTATTTGATTTGTTTCTAAACACTATTCCAATAGACACCAGGAGGGTTTGATTTCGTCTTTGAGGATTTGTTTGCACAGCAATTGGCAGACTTCTTCCTGCAGAGGAGTTTGGCTGCTTGCCCTTCCCAAAGTCCTTTCTCTTGGATCCTGTCTATATCATGTCAGCAGCCCCACTGCTGAGCACATGTACCTGCTGCTTGGGAAACCAAGGACATTTGATTTCAACCATTTCCCCAATATTTCCCACATTGGTTCTCTTTAATAAATCACTCATTTTATAGTTGTTCCTATAAGCCTAAGAAAGATTACATTCTATGAAACATTTGGTAATATACTAAATACAAATTTTGAGATTATCATTGTTGTGAACATAAACAATTTAGAAGATAAAAATATGGGTGGGCATTTAGCCTAGCAGTTAAGACTCCTGCCTGCCCACATCAGAGTACCTAGAGTTGATTCCCAGCTCTGGCTCCTGACTCCAACTTCCTGTTAATGCAGACCTTGGAAGGTAAAGGTGATGGCTCAAGTAACTGGGTGCCTGCCACCCATGTGGGAGACTTGGATTGAGTTCCTAGTTTTTGGCTTCAGCCTCTTGCCAGCCCCAGCTGCAGGGGAGTGAACCAGCAACTAGGCAATATTTCTCTCTCTCTCTCTTTCTCTCTCTCTCTCTCTCTCTCTATCAGAAAAAATAAGAGGCTAATGAATAGTTAATTATCTTGTATCAGATAAAAGCCATTTCTACTTACTTGTGAAACTTCTTCAAGGCTATTGGGATAATTAATGAACTCTGAATTTGGAATCAGGAAACCAAGGCTTAAGTCCTGCCTGGCAATATATTTATCTGTAATAAGTCATTTATTTTTCCAGACCTTACTTTCCTTGCTTATTAAATAAAGTGCCCACCTGGAGAGTTTATTTTGAGGATAAAGAAAATAACCTTCATAGGGTGTATTAGTAAGTTAGTGATGGCTATATGATATCATTTTCTTAGTGATATTAATGTTTATATTTTCTCAGTGTTTTCATTTACTATTTGATATGTAATTCTTTCCATGGGAAATATAGTTTATAGACTCATGGTATTACATTGTCCCGACTTTACAGATTACAATGTTAACTCAGCATATGCTTATAACTTAGCTTATGTTTATAATATAATCATAAATCAAGAAGAATAGAATACAAAATGTAAAGACTCAGCTATTTAAAAAATGCACATTTATGATAAGCACAAGTTTAAGATGATCTACAAAATGTTTTAAGAATTATTTAATCCAAAACATTTTCTATTTATGTCATTTTTATATTATAAAACAAAATATTCAAATATAACTCAAGGCATCTAACAAGTTGGTTTCTGTACAAAATTACTGAGTATAAGCCACCTACATTTTGAAAGCTACCTACTTGAAATTAGAATTTGATCTCCTGTCGGCGCCATGGCTCAATAGGCTAATCCTCTGCCTTGTGGCACCAGCACACCGGGTTCTAGTCCCGGGTTGGGGCACCCAATTCTGTCCCAGTTGCTCCTCTTCCAGGCCAGCTCTCTGCTGTGGCCCGGGGAGGCAGTGGAGGATGGGCCAAGTGCTTGGGCCCTGCACCTCATGGGAGACCAGGAGAAGCACCTGGCTCCTGCCATCGGATCAGCACGGTGCACCGGCTGCAGTGCGCCGGCCGCAGCGGCCATTGGAGAATGAACCAACGGCAAAGGAAGACCTTTCTCTCTGTCTCTCTCTCTCACTGTCCACTCTGCCTGTCAAAAAAAAAAAGAATTTGTGATCCCCTTTAGAAGGCCCCCAAAACCGTGCACATGTTTAAGGAGTCGCCAGAAGCATTTGTAGGACTTCTGCTTGTGTTTACAGCTAAGGGTTTTTATGGTCCAAAGATACACAACAGGATCAGCTAGAAGAAGAGATACATTCAAAATCTGGAAAAACCTGTGCACAGCCATCCTTATCTCTTTCCCTTCCATGAAAGAGCTCATTGTTAAGTGTTCTTATTCCAGGCACAAAAATGTAGCCATGCGTACAATATTTCTTCATGGAGAAGCCCATCAGATCCTTTGCAGCCAGGGATTTTACTGGGTGCTGGTCACACAGGTACACAGGGAAATGCTAGCTTCTCTGAAGGAAAGGTCCTATCCAGCAGAAAGCATATTGCTTACACAGAGTCTGGACATGGGCACAGGAAATGACAATTATCAGCTAGGGAATGGAGACGAGTCAAGGCCCCAGATGCTGCTCAAGGGGAAAACATTGCATACAGGCTTTTCTAGAGGTAGCAGTGGCAGGCCTACTACGTTAGCTCTCGTTTGCACATGATCTTAAAAACATTCTTTGAGTCAGAGTTGATTAGCAGCCTTGCTGCTGGAGTTGGCCTCCCCAGTTTGTGTCAATAAAACATCGGTGTGGAAGAGAATATTAAATGAACTACTTTTTGTTCAGGCTCCCTGGGGAAGAAAGATTTCCCCAGTTTTCCATAAGATGCCCCTTCATTTGGAAGGATGGTGACAGCTGAAGACAGAATGTTGACAAAATTGACAACCCTTTTCTGAACCTTGACCTACAATAAAGTGGCCAGAATATCTAAGATGAGTCGTCAGAAACCCATGTACTTGATGGTCATTTCTGAACACAAATTCCAGCATTTGGTCTAACACTCACAACAAAATGGGACAGAATGCCTGATTTCATTGACTGCATATACTTGGGTTCTTTCCCATGCAAGAATCACAGGAGCTGCTTTTTTTAACTTTTATTTAATAAATATAAATTTTGCAAATACAACTTTTGGATTATAGCGGTTCCCCCCCCCCATAACCATGCTCCCACCCGCAATCCATCTCATCTCCTATTCTCTCTCCCATTCCACTCTTCATTGAGATTAATTTTTAATTATCTTTATATACAGAATATCAACTTAGTATATTACTAAATAAAGATTTCAACAGATTGCACCCACACAGACACATAAAGTATAAAGTACTGTTTGAATACTAGTTTTACCATTAATTCGCATAGTACAACACATTAAGGACCGAGATCCTACATGGGGAATAAGTGAACAGTGACTCCTGTTGTTGATTTAACAATTGACACTCTTATTTATGACATCAGTAATCACCCGAGGGAGGTGCTTTCTTCTGAGATCAGATGGGATCGAGCATGTTCAGAGTGGTATGGTATGGCCATAGACAAGCTGCTTTCTTGATAACAGATGTTTGTCATCAAAGGTCAGAAAATAAATTTAATTAAGTGATCTGTAAGTTAAATACAAAGAATATATGCATTTTTTCTTGCTCATTAACCAATGTGTCATGTTGGTTATTAAACCGTTTTTTAATTTTTAAAATTATTTATTTATTTAAGGGGTACAGAGAGAGAGAGAGAGAGAGAGATCAACAGACACACACACAACATACACACATACACAGAAAGAGAAAGGGAGAGAGACAGCACTCCCACCTGCTGATTCACTCCCCCAAACATCTACAATGACTTGTACCTATAAACACTATGCTATTATAAAGCTATATAGCATACTAAAGCATATACTGTCACTAAATGAGTGTTACAGGAGTTTATTATTATAAGAGTTTAGTGTCTTATCAAGTACTGGGTGTTTGGATAAATCTTATGAAAAAGTTAGATTTTGACTAGGCAATCATTTCCTCAACTAATTACTTATTCTGTTGAGTGTAATGTGCTCAAATTCATGAAGAGAAATGACAATTGTTTGAATGGGAATGTTACCTCATACATGTTCCTTACTAAGATTTATTCTGAGTTCTTCAGGCAGACCAGTATCAAAATAGTGTAGGCATGAACCAATGAAGACTTTAACTAGATGATAAGAGACAAGAATAAAAATATAGCTAGGGACATCAGTTAAATATGAATATGTAATTGATGGAAAACAACAACTAATTGGAAATATAAATTCTTAGAATAAAAAAAACACCAAAGTGGATTGATGACTAGGAAATTCATTACTCCATTAATATAAAAAGTGACATGGGGAGGTAGAAATGTACACAGGCAGGGCTGGCGCCGTGGCTCACTAGGCTAATCCTCCGCCTGCAGCGCCAGTACTCCAGACTCTAGTCCCAGTTGGGGCTCCAGTTCTGTCCTGGTTGCTCTTCTTCCAGTCCAGCTCTCTGCTGTGGCACAGGAAGGCAGTGGAGCATGACCCAAGTGCTTGGGCCCTGCACCCACATGGGAGACCAGGAGGAAGCACCTGGCTCCTGACTTCGGATCAGCGCTGCGCGCTGGCCATAGCGGCCATTTGGGGGGTAAACCAATGGAAGAAAGACCTTTCTCTCTGTCTCTCTCTCTTACTGTCTAACTCTGCCTATCAAAAAAAAAAAAAAAAGAAGAAGAAGAAAGAAAAGAAATGTACACAGGCAGAGAATTTTAGTTTGTGACATACAGTTTGAAGATCTATTATCTATATGGAAGTGACCAAAGTCCGGTTTAAATAGAAGCCTGGAAGCAGAAAAAGATGTATAGATAGAATTTGGAAATCATTTAAAGAAGTGATACAGGAGGATACAGAAGTAAAACAAATATCTAGAAGGGGAAAAAGATAGAAGATAGAAACACGGAGCCTGCCTTTATTTGGAGAGAGCAGGAAGGTAAAAGAGAGAGAGGGAGGGATGAAGGATCAGAGGGAGAAAGAAGAGAAGGAGGAGAAGGAGCAGGTGGAGGAAAAGGAGGAGCAAGAGGACCTAAAATGAGTTTGAAATCCTAGACAAGCAGTTGAGGGACTTGAAACAGGTACTGTTTGTTTGTTTGTGGTATAATTTATACACAGTTAAAATCACTGATTCCACCATCAAGATAGAGAACAGTTCTAACACGCCATAACATTTCCTCTTGCATCTTTGTAAGCAAACTCTATCCCCACTCCTAGGCACTGGCAACCAGTGATCTGTTTCTTCCTATACAATTCTCTTTTCTGGAACATTTAATAAATGAACTTCTACAGTCTGCAGAGGCTCTTGAATCTGGCTTTTTTTCTTTTTTTTACTTAAAATAGTGTGTTCCTGACTCTCACCTGCATTGCTACATCTATTCCTTTTTATTACTGAGTAGTAGTCCATTATATGGATATACTACAGTTTTTCTTCTTACCAGTTGAAACGTATTTGAGCTGTTTACAACTTGGAGTGATTATGAATAATGTTGACATGCAGGTTTTTATGTGAATGTAAGTTTTCTTTTGAATAGATAAGCGGCAGTAGCATAGCTTGGTTATAAGTACAGTTTCAATTTTAAAAGAAATGGCCAACCACTTAGCATTCCCATCAATAATGTATGAGAGTTGTCATCGCTGGATGTCTTTGCCAGCATTGACATCATCAATGTAGTTTATTTTACCATCTGGAAGGTAAGCAGTTGTATTTTATGATATTTTGCATTTTCCTAATGACTAATGACAAACAATATTTTAATCTGGACAATTCTTTTAACTCTTCTTTTGAATAAGCTAATGACTCCGAAGGATGAGGAGAAAACAATCGATGATAGCAAATAAAAACATTTAATTTCCTAGGTCATGGCTTAAGATAATGGAACAATAATAAAATGGCAAGCTTAGAGTAATTCTTCTTGGAGAAGGCTAATATATCCGGTTAAGATTGCTGATATGTTTAAATGTGTTTAAAAGTAATATTTGAAGGCTCAAGGAACAAGGATACCAGGAAACAAGATCAAGAATGAAAGATGTGATGTAAAAGGGATGACAAAAAAACAAAACTGATACTTTGAAAAAAAAAGTAGCAAAGATGGTTGGAAATACACAAGTGAATATATGATGGGTAATTGAAACAGTGAATTGAACGTTTATTATTGAAGATTAATGTTGACATTTGTAGTAGGTGTGGAAAAAAGAATCTACACTAGTTCTTGAGCAATAAAAGTATAATTATCTGAACCAATGGAAGGAAGACCTTTCTCTCTGTCTCTTTCTCACTGTCTAACTCTATCTGTTGAATAAAAAAAAAGAAAGTATAATTATTTGACAGAAACCATTTTGATAAATGGATAGTCAAAATAGTACTGAAGCTAAGAGTGCATTCACAAATATGAGGGTAGAAATATAGTGAGCATTGCTATCAGGATGAAGCAGAAAGACTTATGCTGATGCTGTGTGGTCATATTACCTAGAATCAGAGTCACAGAGTGAATTTGTGTAATGTGCTTCTCTGTGTGTTACATAACTGGCCTGGTGTCAAAAAGACACTAATTTAGCACTTGCTAAATGACAGTCACTGTACTAAGTATAGCAACAGAAAGCTTAAGAAACAGAGAGTCTGAACCCTAACCTTACAAAAACTCACATTTTACTTGGAAGTAATTATATCCAAGTATTGCAAATTCTTTGAGAGACCTTCAAAGCATCATGACAATAATTGAGAAAATTAATTAACTCTACTGGGTAGACATGAGAGAAGATGTCAAAAAGTAAATGATGTGGGGCTGGAGCTGTGGTGTAGCAGGTAAAGGTGCTGCCTGCAGCGCCAGCATCACATATGGACACCAGTTCAAGTCCTGGCTGCTCCTCATCTGATCCAGCTCTCTGCTAGGGCCTGGGAAAGCAGTGGAATATGGCCCAAGTCATTGGACCCTTGCACCCACATAGGAGACCCGGAAGAAGTGCCTGGCTCCTGGTTTTGGAATGGCTCAGCTCCGGCTGTTGCAGCCATTTGAGGAGTGAACCAGCAGATGGAAGATTTCTCTCTCTCTTCTCTCTCTCTCTCTCTCTCTCTCTCTCTCTGTCTCTGCCTCTCTGTAACTCTGCCTTCCAAAAAATAAGTAAATCTGTTTTTTAAAAAAGTAAACAATGCTTTATTGGAGCTAGAGATGTGTTTTTGATTTCAATACAAATAACCTAGTGAACACTAACATAAACAGGTGCTTATAAAGGCACCTCATCACTTTTTAAGTATTTCAATAATAAAGTAGAAAAATAGGAGTCAAAAGATGTACAAAAGTAGACCTGTAACTAACTGTATAACAAATCAGTGCCAACTGGAGATGCCAATTCAGTGCCAATCAATCTTTAGTTGTCTGTTATGAGGTTCTGTACTCAACATTGATCCATTAAGTATTTTTATCAATGACCTGGATGAATGTGTGAAGTGTAAAGTAGGAAGTGATAGCAAAGGTAGACAGGGTGGCTAAAACATTTCATTCAAAATAGAACAATAGATAAATTATTTTTTTAAATATTTATTTATGGGGCCAGCACTGTGGCGTATTGAGTAAAGCTACTACCTGCAGTACCAGCATCCCGTATGGGTACCAGTTCGAGTCCTGGCTGCTTCAATTCCAATCCAGCTCTCTGCCATGGCCTGGGAAAGAAGCAGCAAATGGCCCAAGTCCTTGGGCCTCTGCACTCATGTGGGGAACCTGAAGGAAGCTCCTGGCTCCTGGCTTCAGATCAGTGCAACTCCAGCCATTGCAGCCACTTGGGGAGTGAACCAGTGGATGGAAGACCTCTCTCTGCCTCTCTTTCTCTCTCGGTGTAACTATGACTTTAAAATAAATAAATAAATATTTTAAAATTTATTTATTTATTTATTTGAGAGGTAGAGTTACAGACAGCAAGAGGGAAAGACAGAGAGAATGGTCTTCCATTTGCTGGTTCACTCCCCAAGTGGCTGCAATGGCTGGAGCTGCACCGATCTGAAGCCAGGAGCCAGAAGCTTCTTCCTGGTCTCTTATGTGAGTACAGGGACCCAGGCAGTTGAGTCATCTTCCACCACTTTCCTAGGTCATCAGCAGAGAGCTGGATCAGAAGTGGAACAGCTGGGACACAAACAGGTGTACTTAAGGAATGCCAGCACCACAGGCAGAGATTTAGCCCACTACATCACTGCATCGAACCCTGCATAGCTTCTTTGGAAAGAGATGGTAACTCAGGTCTACTGAGGTAATGATAATTATTTATATGATCCCTTTAACACTTAATATGATCACTTTAACACTTAAGATGTAGATAGGATTAAGTGTTAAAGGGATCATATAAATAAGATCAAACATCTGGTAATAATAATAGATAGAATTAAAAAGGAGAAAATATTCCAACATGGGAAGCAGACTCATAGAATAACACAGCAGACTCATAGAATAACAATCACTTTAAATAGCACTCTGGCCTAAGAATCATTCTGAGTCTGGCATTCTGATCTGGCTGAAAAGACCTTGAGAGCATTTCAGGCATAGAAAGCTAAGATACTGTGGCAAAAAAAAAAAAATGTACATGAAGGATCTCTGTGAGAGAGACCCCAGTGGCAAGAAGCGGCCATCAAAGAAGAATGCACCTGTGCCTGCAAACCTATTATTCTTATCTCAAGTTCAGTGCTTTTCCTTTTTGCTGCAAATTATGATTTGAGGTCAACAGGAAAACGGCCACTTTATTCCCTTTCATGTTGGTTCTTTCCCAGCACCAGAAGAGTATTCAGGCTGCAGGAAGTCCCCATGCCAGAATGGGGGCACATGTATAAATGGAAGAACAAGCTTTACCTGTGCTTGCCGACATCCTTTTACTGGTGACAACTGCACTATCAAGCTGGTGGAAGAAAATGCTTTGCCTCCAGGTAAAAAAATGCATGCATTCCTGGGTTTGCTCAATGTCATCACAGAAGCATTTTTGGAAAATATTTGTGAATGAATGGTTAAGCCCAGATAATGCAGCTCACTTAGCATGGAATCTTTGGACTTCTGAAAATTACTGAATAATGATTTACAAGTGGAAATATTTTTTGGCAGGGACATTTGTGTTTATAAGCACTTGTGGAACTTTTCAATGATGCTATACCAAAGGCAGTTCATTGAAAATTCCATTCTCCCTCATAATCTTTCTCTTATGTATGTTAAAAGACAATTCAACTGTATGTATCTCACTGGTTTAAATTCTTTTTCCTCAAACTCTTAAAGAAATATGCCTTTGACTCTCATCAGATATGGTCATTTAAATGAAACCCTGATATATTTTCCACAAAGGATAAGCAAACAGTGCCATTTTCAATTGCACAAGGACTAACAGAAAATGCTCAAAAATGTTGAGTAATCCAAGAAAGCTATTTTGTACATTTAATGTGAGGAATATTGAAGGCTCTATATTTAAGCAAGCATGCACCATTTCTGATTTCTATGAAAGAAAATATATGCAGTATTTAGAATGCATTCTCTTTAATGACAGCCAACAAAAAAAAAATCAGGCTTTTCTTAATAGTATGCTCCTTAGTAAAGAGTAAATTTTTTAGTCTATTTTTAATTCTCAGCCTTTGTAAGTATACTTGGCATTAATTACAGGAAAAATTGCTTTTGTCTACTTTTCTGCAATGAATATGATTTCATTTGGTTTCTGCATTAGCCTCTAAAATCTGTTTGACAAGGTGCTAGAAAAATTGCTTCTACATCATGTCAGCTTCAATTCCTGCAAGGGGCTTTAAAATATTCTGGCATACCATAATAATCACAGAGTGCTTTGAATTTCTTTATCTCCAAGGGGATCAAAGCAACATGCAAATTAATCTTTGAGGCATTTCTAAGAGGAAGGTAACAAATGTTATTTTGATTTTATCCTGATCTAAATGGACAAATTGAGGCACTAACAGGCTAAGCCACTCAGGGTGATGCAACCCAGAGAAGAGTCAGGCATGCAGACACTCACCAGCACACCTTGTGAAATTTGATGGAAAACTTTTTCTCTTTGCTAAGCCATTTTGTAACTGAGGAAAATGATAACGATATGAAGAGAGACAAAACAAGACAGAAACATGGAAATTAACTCTTGCCATTTTTTTTCCCTTTAACAGATTTTTCCAAAGGATCTTACAGATATGCACCGATGGTGGCATTTTTTGTATCTCATACCTATGGAATGACTACTCCTGGTCCTATCCTATTTAATGATTTGGATGTCAATTACGGAGCTTCATATACTCCAAGGACTGGGAAATTCCGGGTTCCGTATCTTGGGGTCTATGTTTTCAAGTACACCATTGAGTCACTGAGTGCTCATATCTCTGGGTTTTTAGTGGTTGATGGAAGAGACAAGCTTGCATTTGAGTCTGAAAATATTAACAGTGAAATTCACTGTGATAGGGTGCTGACTGGGGATGCCCTACTAGAATTAAATTATGGGCAGGAAGTGTGGTTACGACTCGTGAAAGGAACCATTCCAGCAAAGATTCCCCCTGTCACCACATTTAGTGGTTACTTATTATACCGTACGTGAGTTACTATGAGAGACAGGACTATCACCTTTACTGAGAAACAGCCAATGTTTTTACTTGTCTTTGCATGCACATCTGCTCTGTTTTTGGTTTTTCTACACGCAAAGAAAGCCAATTTCTTTTTTTCATCTGAGCAAACTGTATGCTTGTTTATTTCATAAAGTTATTTGAATACTTTTTGCATAGCCTGTATGCAAAGGAGTTCTTGCTCTAAAGAAATTTAGTGACATAGAAGACAAAGTCAATTCATGAGCACAACTATTCTTATTTTTGTTTATCCATTGTTAGTCATTTCAGTTTAAGGTAATATTACAAAATATCAATCATGAATAATGTTAGCTACAATAGTCATTTCAATAAAACACTTAACTTTTGTTATTCCCTGTGTATTTAAATGTAAAACATATGTTCCTTAGATTCACAAATTAAAATAAATTCCTCAAAAACAAAAAGTGCTTTTTGTAAAATTTTTTCTATTTTTTCCTTGGGGTTGAGATAATCAATTTTATCTACAAAAATTTTCATTTGTAATTCAAAATTAAGAAAATTTGGTTAGAAATTTGAAATATGCTTAACCATTCTCTTTCTGTAATTAGAGAATAATGTAGCAAATGGCCCATAATTGGACATTGACATCCCAGTCTAAGGACTTCTAAGTGGAGCATTTACCTGTCATCATCAAGCAGTATCTACAGGGAGGAAAAGACAACATATTTTTCTGCAGCTTCCACAGCTGATAGCCCCTCTTCATACAAACAGTGTGTTAAAATCCAGGAAATCATGTAAATTATGGGTTACTGTTCACTATGTTCTGGTTGTCTTCTAAACAATCTCACAGTGAATGTCTCATTAATTCCTCAGAATTACATTTTTAATGTGAGTATTACTATCATTATTTATGTTTTTGTAGTTGAAGAACTACGGTATAGAGTAGTTAAGGAATGGATTAAAGGTCACAGCCTGCAGGGACTGAGACAATGTATGGAATCAGGCCATGTCTTCTGCAGAGCCCATCCATCCTTTCTCTATATTGCCTCTCACGGATGTACAAAAATTCGGAGCTGGCTCTGTGACACAGTGGGTTAAAGCTAAGGCCGGCAGCGCCAGCCTCCCATCTAGGCAACTGGCTGGAGACCTGGATGCACCTCTTCCAATCCAGCTCCTTGCTAATGCACTTGGGAAAGCAGCAGAGAACGGTCCAAGTGCTGAGGCCCCTGCACACACATGGGAGACCTGGAATAAGCTCTAGACTACTGGCCTGACCCAGCCCTGGCAGGTTACAGCCACCTGAGGAGTGAATCAGTGGATGGAAGACCTCTCTGTTTCTCTGTAACTGCCTTTCAAATAAATAAAATCTTTTTTTTTTTTTTTTTTTTTTTGACAGGCAGAGTGGACAGTGAGAGAGAGAGACAGACAGAAAGGTCTTCCTTTGCCGTTGGTTCACCCTCCAATGGCTGCCGCGGACAGCGTGCTGCGGCCGGCGCACCGCTCTGATCCAATGGCAGGAGCCAGGTGCTGGGTGCTTTTTCCTGGTCTCCCATGGGGTGCAGGGCCCAAGCACTTGGGCCATCCTCCACTGCATTCCTGGGCCACAGCAGAGGGCTGGCCTGGAAGAGGGGCAACCGGGACAGAATCCGGTGCCCCGACCGGGACTAGAACCCGGTGTGCCGGCGCCGCAAGGCGGAGGATTAGCCTGTTGAGCCACGGCGCCGGCCAAATAAATAAAATCTTTAAGAAAAAAAAAGATGTACAAAAAGTCATTTAACAGATCTCTTATCACTAAACATTTAGATTGTCTCCAGCTTTTTATTGTAACAAGATTTGTGGTGAACATCCTTACAAATATATTCTTCATATATATTTAAGAAAGTGTTTCTGAGGAATAGATTCTCATGGTAGTGGTAAAAATAATAATGAAATCCATGTTGATATAACAAGCATTTTTCATGAATTTATTAAATGCTCACTTTAACCCTATGAATTGTGTATTAACGTATGAAGTACATATTTACACATTATCATCCTCTTTCCACCTATGAAAAATATAAGAACATAGGGACTAAGTAATTTTCTCAATAGTACAGCAAATGGTGGAGAATTTCTAGGATAATGATAAACATATTTTTCAAGTTTGATAGATACTCACAATTTGCCCTTAAAAATGTTTGTTCTCATCCACAGTCATATCAGTAGGGAAAATAATGGTCTTTATCTCCCACACAACCTCATCAAAATTCACAAGTTCTTAAATATTTTTAAATTCAAAATTGAAAATATTATCTCCTTACAGCAGAAATTTTGAAAATTTCTCAAATTTGTCAAAACTTTAAGGCATGTTCATGCAAAGACTTGTATGTGACTGATCATAGCAGTTCTAATTGCCACATGCCCACACTGGGAATCACCCATATGTCCAATAGCCAAGGAATAGCTAAGCAAACCTTTATCCAGACAGCAGGGGAATTCCACACCACAGAAAACAGTGAACACACTACATCATCCATGAATCTCGAAACAATTATCAGGAGATAACTTCAAACTACCACCTGACAAACCTGGGCCAACCCTGCGAGGGAACTCTGGAGGGAGTGTTGTCCATTATAATGCCCTGTATTGAGCCAGAATGGTTGGGTCTTCAGGGCCCACCCTCCTGCACACTGCTAAGCAACCATGTGACCAGAGGCTGGATGCCCAGTAATTTCTACCCTGTTGTCTGTAAATGGTCACTTTTAAAAACACAAACTATTTTCATATTGTCTTCACATCCTGCCTTAAAATCCACTATAATCTAAAGCATTTTTTTATTTCTTCAAATACTCGTAGATTAAATACAGATTTTGGGGGTGGGCACTGTGGCACAGCAGCACTTGGGATGTCTGGATCCCTTGTACAAGTTCTGGTTCAAGTCCTGGGTGCTTGGCTGCCAATCCAGCTCCCCACTGATGGACCTGGGTGGCAGTGATGATGGCCCAAATACTCGAGTTCCTGCCACCCATGTGGGACAACCTGATGGAGTTCCTGACTCCTGGCTTCAGCCTGGTCCAGCCCTGGCTTTTGTGTCCATTTGGGGAATCAAGCATAGGCTGAAAGATCTGTCTTTTCTCTCCCTCTTTCTGCCTTTCAAATGAGTAAATAAATGAATCTTTAAAAATAAATACAATTTGGCCGGCGCCGTGGCTCAACAGGCTAATCCTCCGCCTTGCAGCGCCGGCACACCGGGTTCTAGTCCCGGTCGGGGCGCCGGATTCTGTCCCGGTTGCCCCTCTTCCAGGCCAGCCCTCTGCTGTGGCCCAGGAATGCAGTGGAGGATGGCCCAAGTGCTTGGGCCCTGCACCCCATGGGAGACCAGGGAAAAGCACCTAGCACCTGGCTCCTGCCATCGGATGAGCGCGGTGCGCCGGCCACAGCGCGCTGCCCATGGCAGCCATTGGAGGGTGAACCAACAGCAAAGGAAGACCTTTCTCTCTGTCTCTCTCTCTCACTGTCCACTCTGCCTGTCAAAATAAATAAATAAATAAATAAATACATACATACATACATACATACAATTTGGGGCTGGTGCTGTGGCACAGTGAGTAAATTCACCACCTGCAATGCCAGCACCCATATGGGTACTGGTTCTAGTCCCGGCTGCTCCTCTTCGGATTCAACTCTCTGCTATGGTCTGGGAAAGCAGTGGAAGATGGCCCAAGTCCTTGGGCCCCAGTACCCACATGGGAGACCCAGAGGAAGCTCCTGGCTCCTGGCTTCAGATCGGCACAGCTCCAGCTGTTGTGGCCATAAGAGGAGTAAACCATCAGATGGAAGACCTCTCTCTCTCTCCCTAACTCTGCCTCTCTGTAACTACGCCTTTCAAATAAATAAATAAATCTTTAAATAAATAAATAAATACAGTTTGTGCTTTCTAAATATACCTTTTGACATGCGAGTATTTCAGTGAATTCAATGCACTGCTTTTCTTTAATGGTATGTTTTCATCATTGCCATGCCCAATGTAATTATTAATTTCATTATTTGATAATTAAGAAGAATTAAATGATATTTTGCTTTGGATGATTTAATTATTAACATTATTCTTCATTTTTAGTACAGTAGTAGAATTCCCAATTAAATAAATTACCACCAATAGCCAAGAGGCATTGTTGTTGTGATCTTGTTTGACTTTTAATTTTAAAAGTTGCCTAGTTGGGGCTGGTGGTATAGTAGATAAAACCACCACATGTGATGCTGGCATCCGATATAGGCACCAGTTCATGTCCTGGCTGCTCAAACTTCCAATCCAGCTCCCTGCTAATGGCCTGGAAAAAGCAGTGGAAGATAGCCCAAGTGCTTGGGCCCCTGCCACCTTTGTGGGAGACTCCGATGAAGTCGGACTTCAGATGGCCATCTAGAGAGTGAACCAGCAGATGAAAGGTCTCTCTCTGCTTCTTCTTCTCTCTCTGTAACTCTGACTTTCACAATAAATGAATAAATATTTTTAAAATTTGTCCAATATAAGGCAATTTAATATTTTTCCAATTTGCATGGCAAACTTATCTCTAGAAAAAGCATAGTGCTGGGATTTTTTTTTATTTCCTCTGTGGAGATAGTCAACTATCTTAGGTGTTATTTTATTGATTCCATTCCAGAGGCCTTTTCTCTCACCAAACCTCCCTACCCAGCAAGCACCCAAAGCATGGTAAGACCCTAACTACTGAGGACAATTTCATATCCATTTGTTCATCAGTTATTTAATAAATAACTACTTTGTGACAGGCATTATAAATTGTATCCAAGATATATATTAAGATAAATGTTGAGTAAATCAATACAAATGCTGAATTTGAAGTACTTTATTCAGTCATACTGGCATTTGTTAAAGTCATGAGTAGCACTATAAGAATGGTAAATTTTTTATTTTTAAGATTTATTTTATTTCGGGGCCACCGCTGTGGTGCAGCGGGTTAACGCCCTGGCCTGCAGTGCCGGCATCCCATATGGGTGCTGTTTTGAGACCTGGCTGCTCCATTTTCAATCCAGCTGGGAAAGCAGTAGAAGATGGCCCAAGTCCTTGGGCCCCTGCACCCACGTGGGAGACAAGGAGGAAGCTCCTGGCTTCCGATCGGCACAGCTCCAGCCATTGCAGCCAATTGGGGAGTGAACCAACAGATGGAAGACTAGTCTCTCTCTCTCTCTCTCTCTCTCTCTCTCTCTCTCTCTCTCTCTCTCCCTCTCTCTCTTCCTCTCTCTCTCCCTCTCTCTCTGCCTCTCCTCTCTGTGTAACTCTGACTTTCAAATAAATCTCTAAAAAAAATGTATTTTATTTGTTTGAAAGGCAGATTTATGGAGAGACAGAGGGTTTTTTTATCCTGTGGTTCACACTTCAAATATCCTCAATGACTAGGGCTGAGCCAGGCCAGAGCCAGGAGCTGGATGACAGATGGATGGCAGAGGCCCAGGGACTTGGATCATCTGTCTCTGCCTTTCCCTAGGGCACTAGCAGGGAGCTGGATTGAAAGTGGTGCAGCGGGGACACAAACCAACGCTCATAAGGGATGCCAGCATCACAGGTAGTGGCTTAACCCACTACACCACAGCACTGACCCCAAGAAATTTATCTTTAGTGACCACCCTACTCCTTTCCTGCACCCTTGACCTAACTCCCATTACATTCCTTAGGATCACTCCAGAAATTAAGAATTCATATTCAAAGCCAAGTGTGCCCATCTTTGTTCTTCCTCATTGATTTGCCAGTCAAATCCCTCACTTTGAAAGATTGAGATAGTATTTACACATTAATAAATGACTCAAATAAGCCTTATTAATTTTTTATTGACTTGCCTGTTTATTTCTCTTACAGGAGACATTTTAGCTATTTTTTATTTGTTTCCAGATATGAATTTAGTGATCCAAATCAATCTTTAAAGTTTAGAACTTCAATTAAATTACATATAAATATTACTTATATTTTATATATTATAAAGCATAATCTTAATATATAACTAATTTTCCTATTGTTATATATAATTTTATGTATTAATATATAAATATTTATGTTTATAATATATATGCATTCAGTTATTTTCATATATGTAATTTCAGGTATTATGCACAGGAGAATATTGGAAGACAATATCTTTTTAAAAATATTGATATGTTTTTATTAATGTCAAAATTTTTGCATTGCAAACTAGTGAGCCATGTTCTTTATCTTCAGCAAAGGAACCTTTTAAGTGTAGCAAAATTATTTTCATTATTCAAGACTATTTGTCTCCCCCCTATTACTGCAGCGTACATGAGGGACACATTAAACAAAAACTAGAGGCCTTCCCTTCTTATAGCACTGAATTCAGTTGAGCCATTCTCTCCCGTAAGAGATGGAGACATTTACTGCCCCAGGAGTGTCATACCCAGGCACTCATAAGTGAACTGGGGCTGTTATTGAACACTTTCCTTTGGGTGTTTTTGCCACAGAATAGTGAGAATTCCACATGAGCCATGCTGCATTTCTGCTCAGAGAATGCAACATAGTCATTTCCATTTCTCTGGACTGGCATCTCATTAAACAATCCCAAATTCTGGAAAAAGACCAAAGTCTGTAGTTTTTATTGCTATTATTGATGGATTGCTTCATGAATTGTTGAATTCCAGGTTAGAGACAAAACATTTTCCAGATGCTGAGTTTCTTTTTTTTTTTTTAACTTTTATTTAGAATATAAATTTCCAAGGTACAACTAATGGATTACAATGGCTTTCCCCCCATACTTTCCCTCTTCCCCCGCAACCCTCCCCCCTTACCCGCTCCCTCCACCCTTTCATTCACATCCAGATTCATTTTCAATTCTCTTTGTATACAGGAGATCAGTTTAGCATGTGTTAAGTAAAGATTTCGTCCATTTGCCCTCATATAGCAACACAAAGTGAAATATACTATTTGAATATTCGTTATAGCATTGAATCACATTGTACAGCACATTAAGGACAGAGATCCTACATGATATATATATATATATATTTTGAAATTAATTGTTTATGCAATTTCCAATGTAACACTGAGGTTTTTTTTTTTCATTTTCGATTATCTTTATATACAGAAGATCGATTCAGTATGTATTAAGTAAAGATTTCATCAGTTTGCATCCACACAGAAACACAAAGTGTAAAAATACCGTTTCAGTACTAGTTACAGCATTACTTCACATTGGACAACACATTAAGGACAGATCCCACATGGGACATAAGTACACAATGACTCCTGATGGTGATTTAACAATTTGACATTCCTGCTTATGGCGTCAGGAATCTCCCTAGATGCTGAGTTTCTTAATCAACACAGGTTGTCATAACAAAATACCATTGACCAGATAGTTTACTGAAATTTCTCTGTTCCAGAAACTGGAGAGTCCAAGTTCAAGGTGCCAGCAGATTATCAGGGTGAGGGGCCACTTCCTGGCTTGCAGAAGTTTGCCTTCTCTAGAGAATATGATGTCTTCAGGAGGAGTGGGTCAGGCAAAGAGCTCTGCTATCCATCCTCTTTCTATCTGGACACTAATCCCATCTTGGAGATCCATTTATCCTCAACTCATCTGACCCTAGTCACTTCCCAACGACCTCATCTCCTAACATCATCATGGGAGCTGGATGGGAAGATTAGGGCTTCAATACATGTCGTTTGAGGGGCAAAAATATACAGTCTACTTGGTCCGGGTGAATGATCTTTCTGATGTGTCTCCGAATTCAATTAGCTAGTATTTTTTGAAGATTTTTGCATCCATGATCATCAGGAATATTGGTCTATAGTTCCTTTTCTTCACTGTATCTTTTCCTGGTTTTGGAATTAAGGTAATTTTGGCCTCATAGAAGGAGTTTGGGAGGATTCTCACTCTCTCAATTGTTTTGAATAGTTGGAGAAGAATTGAGATTAGATCTCATTCAAAACTATGGTAGTTACATGAAATTTGTTCATCTTAAAAACTAAATTAAATATTTTTTAAAAATCTGGCAGAATTCAGCAGTGAAGCCAATAAGTTCTGAGCTTTCCTTTGTTGGGAGGTTCTTTATTACTGACTCAATCTCTGTTTTGGTTATTGCTCTGTTTAGATTTTCTATGTCTTCACACATCAATTTTGGTAGATTGTATTGCCCAGGAATCTATCCACTTCCTCTAGATTTTCCAATTTCTTGGCATATAACTCTAGTAATTCCCTATTGATTCTTTTTATTTCTGTGATATCTATTGTAACAACTCCTTTTTCATCTCTAATTTTAATGATTTGGGTCTTCTCCCTCTATTTTTTTGGTTAGTTGTGCCAATGGTGTACCAATTTTTTTTCAAAAAAAAATCAAAATTTCACTGATATTTGTACAGTATATTTGGTTTCATTTTGATTTATTTTTCTCTAATTATAATTTTCTTTCCTCCTACTAATTTCGGGTTTGGTTTGTTGTTTTTCTAGGATTTTGAGATGCATCATTAGATAATTTATATGATGCCTTTCCCATTTCCTTTTTTTTTTTTTTAAAAAAAAAGGCTTTATCTTATTTATTTATTTATTTTTTGACAGGCAGAGTGGACAGTGAGAGAGAGAGATAGGTCTTCTTTTTCTGTTGGTTCAATCCCCAATGGCTGCTGCGGCAGGCACGCTGTGGCCAGCACACCGCGCTGATCCAAAGCCAGGAGCCAGGTGCTTCTCCTGGTCTCCCATGCAGGTGCAGGGCCCAAAGCATTCGGGCCATCCTCCACTGCACTCCCGGGCCACAGCAGAGATCAGGACTGGAAGAGGAGCAATCGGGACAGAATCCAGCACCCTGACCGGGACTAGAACCCAGGGTGCTGGTGCCACAGGCGGAGGATTAGCTTATTGAGCCGTGGTACCAGCCTTTCCCATTTCTTGATTAAGTCACTAATTGCGATAAACTTCCTTCTTAGCCCAACTTTTGCAGCACCCCATAAGTTTTGATATGTTGCATTGTCATTTTCATTCATTTCAAGGAGGACCAATTGGGATCTCCCCCTGATATGCAAGAATGATTCAACATATGCAAATCAATAAATGTGATACATCACATTAACATATTGAAGAATAAAATCATAAATTTATCTAAATAGATGCAGAGAAAGCATTTGATAAAATACAACATCCTTTCATGATAAAAACCTTAAGCAAATTGGGTATAGAAGGCATAGTACTCAAAACAATCAAGGCAATATATGACAACCCCACTGACAGCACCATATTGTATGCAGAAAAGTTGGAAGCATATCCACCAAGATCTGGAACCAGACAAGGATGCCCACTTGCACCAATGCTATTCAGTATAGGCCTAGAAGTTTTAACCAGAGCCATTAGGCAAGAAATAGAAATCAAGAGATACAAATGGAAAAAGAAGAAGTCAAATAATCCTTGTTTGCAGATGATGTGATTCTATTTATAGGGGAACAAAAAAACTCTACTAAGAGATTATTGGAACCCATAAGATAGTTTGGTGTAGCTGAAGGATATAAAATCAACACACACATTTTAATAGCCTTTGTATACACAGACCGTGCCATGGCTGAGAAAGAATGCCTAATATCAGTCACATTCACAAAAGCCACTAAAAATGTAAATACTTTGGAATACATTTAATAAATGATGTGAAAGGTCTCTACAATGAAAATTTTAAACAATAAAGAAATAGAAAAATCTGTGTTCATGCACTGAAAGAATTAATATCATATTGAAAGAATTAATATCATCAAAATGTCCATACTACTGAAAGCAATTTACAGTTTCAATGTGATCCAATCAAAATACCAATAACATTCTTCTCAGATCTAGAAAAAAAAGTTAAAAATGCCTATGGAAACACCTAGGACCCCAAATAGGCAAAGCGATTTTAAGCAGCAAAACAAAACTAGAGGCGTCAGAATATCAGACTTCAAGACATTCTGTAGGGAAGTTGTAATCAAAACATCCTGGTACTAACACAAAATATAGATATGTAGACTAATGGAACAGAATAGAAACACCAGAAATTTCTGCACATCCAAAACCAATTAATCTTTGATAAATGAGCTGAAATCAATCCCTGGAGAAAGGACAGTCTCTTCAATAAATGGTGCCGGGAAAATTGGATCTACATAGACAGAAGAATGAAACAAGAACCCTACGTTATACTTTATACAAAAATCAACCCAAAATAGATGAAGGATCTAAATCTACAAGGCAAAAATTAACAAATGGAAATACATCAAGCTAAGAAGCTTTCGCATTGCAAAGGAAACACTCAACAAATTGAAGAGACAACTGACAGAATGGGAGAAAATATTTGCAAGCTATGCAGCTTAATACCCACTATCTATAAAGAGCTCAAGAAACTGAACAACAACAAAACAAACAATAGCATTAAGAAATCTGTAAAGGACACAAACATACAATTTTTGAGAGAGGAAATTTAAATCACCAACAGACACATGAAGAAATGCTCAGGATCACTAGCCATCAAGGAAACACAAATAAAAACCACCATGAGATAGCACCTCACCCCAGTTAAAATGGCTATCATCTGAAAATCAAAAAGCAATAAACGCTGGTAAAGATGTGGGGAAAATGTAGTCCTAGTGCACTGCTAGTGGGAATGTAAATTAGTACAACCATTATGGAAGACAGCACAGAGATTCCTCAGATCTGAAAACAGATCTACCATATAATTCAGCCATCCTACTCTTGGACATTCACCCAAATGAAATGAAATCGGCATATAAAAGAGTTATTTGTAACCACATGTTGATTGCAGCTCAGTTCACAATAGCTAAAATGTGGAATCAACCCAGAGGTCCATCAACTGAAGACTGGATAAATAAAATGTGTATATATACTATGGAATACTACATAGCCATAAAAAACAATGAAGCCCATTCTTTGGCAAATATTGGATGCAACTGTAAACCATTACACTTAGTCAAATAAGCCAACCTCAAAAAGATAAATATCTTAGGTTTTCTCTGATATATGGCAGTTGATATAGAATACCAGAAAATGTATAGGAATGAACTGGTTATTTTGGGATATGGTTATCAATTTTATCCCTTGTTTATATTTCTGTGGAATGGTGGTCTTCCAACTTTTTACTTGTTGAATATTATGATAAGTGTAAAGCTAACTCTGTGAATTTAGAGTGAATTAAAATTATGTCTTTGTAAAAACTGATGGAGAGAGGGGAAGGAGGGAGAGGGATGAGGGGAGCAGGAGGGTGATGAAGTGTGGTTGTCTTCTTGGAACTGTCCATATGGAATGCATAAAATCTGTTCTCTTTATATTAAAAACAAAATTTAAAAAATACAGTCCATAATACCAAGTGTTGGATGCAGTAATAGTTAGAATGATGTTTTAAAACAGTATTTGTGTTGTTTAAAAAGTATTGGTCCATAGCAGATCCTGGTTATGATTCATTTTCCAATTAGTTATATTCAAATGAATACTTAGATCAAGCCCACAGAAGTAACTGTAAAAGTTGAAATATGACATAACCTGGGAGTTGAGGATTTTTTAATGTTTTGCTTCAATTCAAATTCTTACTTGGATTTCCTATGTGTGAGACCCAAGGCAATACTTTACCAAGTGTACTCAACAGCAAAACATTACATGATATGATCCAGGATATTGGTTTTCTTATAAGTAATCAGCTTTGTTTACTTAGCTTTTAATAGAAAAGTTGATCTACTGGATTCCTTTTACTAGAATACAATTATTGACGATTTCTAAATTTTTTGAAATATGCTTTTTATGATTTATTTTTGCAACCACCATCATCACAATTGCAGGATTTACTTCTACATAATGTGAGTTTGTAGAAAGAGGACTGCTTTTACATTTCTTCATCTACATGAAATTTGTGAATTAATGTGATAGTAGTTTGCCAGAAAATATAAGTAGGAAAAAATCCTGTGCTCATATTACTTGGTCATTTCCAAAAATTATTTAGGATGGTTAGCATACAATTTATAAAAATATTATACTTTGGCAAAAGCTTTTAGTTGCTATTTCTACATCAAATATTTCTTAAAAATATGTGCTTTCTTTATCTTGATTTCATAGATATATGAACAAGTACTAAGTGTCATCGTTTGTCTGTGTAATCTTACTGGTAACAAAGAACATCCTAAAACAGCCTTCTAAAACTTCTAATTCCCTACTGTCCCTTCTTCCCTATGTCTCTATTGTAGATTTGGTATTTGTTGAACCTTTTTAGTTCCTTTTATCCCTGCTGAGAAGGCAGCTAAATTGTGTAAAAATTATTCTGTAGATAAAATTCGAAGATCCTCCAGAGATTCCATGTCTTTTAAATGTGACACACATTGCCCTTTCTAAATCTTGCCATTCAATTCTTCGAATCATGATTCTGTTTCATGAACTCTAGCTCTGTTTCTTTGAATGGTCAGTGCACTGGCAGATCATCGGTGGATTTTACCCTACCACAGAGCTCCATGTTGACAGCACACCAAGCAAACTCTACCATAAAGGAAAGCAGTGAAGAAAGGGCACTGGTGCATTGATGTATGACTTGGGCCTTTTTGTTCTCAAAATGAACTCAAAGTAGAACATAAAAATGTACTAAAAATAAAACATCTGTTTGAGAAAAGAAAAGAGCATTACTATCTACACATCTGTAAATATTAAAGACATTATTGAGTATAGTAAGAGACTGTCCTTTCATTGGAGCAATGCTGGTATTTAAACATTTTATTAGTAAAATTCATTTAATAGAGACACTTATCTGAATTTGCAGTCACCAATCCCAAAACTCTGTTCTTTTGTCAAGGAGAGATAGATATGATATCTATATTTCATTAATGTTATCTTCTTTTGAATAGACATTTTAAGCCTGTGATAGAGACAGAAATATTCTTTGTAAGATATTCTGGGTTGTAACAAACAATACTACATGCTCTAGCTATGTCCTTAATACAATGATAAATTTTTGCCAAGATGACAGGTCTTCCTCACACTAATGGACAAATTGTTTTGGCAAGTGACCCTATGAGCATGCTACTGGAAATGGTGCCAAATGGTTCCAGCCTTAGGGAAAATACACTTTCAACAGTAAAGAGTTACATAGACCTGATTTCACCATTCTGTTCTTGAAGTACCCATCACCCAGAGTTACTAATCTCCCTTGTTGTGGAGTTGGGAGAGGATGTTCATTATGACCTCTTAGGCTTGATACCAAAGATCCACTCTTCTCATTTTCTCTTCTTAAAATAGTTTGTAATAACGTCAGGAAGTTTTATAATCATTTTTTCATAATGAATTAAGATATTATGGAAGATAGTCTGTTCTATTTTCCAACTCTTTGGGTGGAAAAAAACAAAGAAATAAGGATAATTATATTTCTTTGTTGCTGGGCTGCAATGGCCAAAGCTGGGCCAGTCCAAATTCAGGAGTCAGGAATTTCTTCCAGATCTCCCACATGAGCGCAGGGGCCCAAGCACTTGGGCCAACCTCTGCTGCTTTCCCAGGCTCACCAGCAGGGACCTGGACTGGAAATGGAGCAGCCAGGACTCATATGGTGCCCATATAGGATGCCAGCACCGTTGGCTGTGGCTTTACCCACTGTGCCACAGCACTGGCCCTTTATTGCCCTCTTCCTTGACCTCTCAGTTCACCAGCTTGTATCTCTGGGCAATGCTCACATTTTTCCCCAGAATCTCTCAAGCTGCTCTCCTTTACTCAGCAGCCTGGATGATTCTAGGTCCTGACAAAGGGCATTTGCAGTACCTGAGATCCAGCCAAGGTCTAATTGCCTCTCCTCATGTGCCATTGAGAGGAACTTCCCTTTGTTTCCCTCCCACTTTGACTCTTCCTCTATGAAAGCATGCCCTACGGAAGGATCCCACCTTGCTGTTACCCAACAGCTGGCTTCTCTCCATGACCCTGAATGTTGGCTGGTGAAAGTTGAGTCTTGCATGTGAAAGGAAAGGCCAGGGTTTTTCACTTGCCTTTTGCTTCTCCCTTTTTCTTTCTCTTTCTTCTCAGTACCTACATCTTCCTCTGATTCTTCTTTCCCTTTCTAACTGCACATTTTTTCTAAAATATCTGTGCCATTCTTTCTTCAGTTTTAATCTCTCTTGCTCTTCCCCTTATCATTCTTTTCCCTTGTCACTCTCCCTTCCTGCATTTGCAGAAACCATAATTTAAAAATACATAGATCATATAAATCCTGTCAATCATTCTACCCCTTGTTTTTTTTTTTTTTTTTTTTTTTTTTTTTTTTTTTTTGACAGGCAGAGTGGACAGTGAGAGAGAGAGACAGAGAGAAAGGTCTTCCGTTGCCGTTGGTTCACCCTCCAATGGCCGCCGCAGACGGCGCGCTGCGGCCGGCGCACCGCGCTCGTCCGATGGCAGGAGCCAGGAGCCAGGTGCTTTTCCTGGTCTCCCCATGGGGTGCAGGGCCCAAGCACCTGGGCCATCCTCCACTGCACTCCGGGGCCACAGCAGAGGGCTGGCCTGGAAGAGGGGCAACCGGGACAGAATCCGGCGCCCCGACCGGGACTAGAACCCGGTGTGCCGGCGCCGCAAGGCGGAGGATTAGCCTGTTGAGCCACGGCGCCGGCCTACCCCTTGTTTTTTTAACACATATTTTCCAAGGTCAAATAATAATCCAAAAACACACTTGAAGAAGTTCTATGTTATCAGTTGTATAAACATCCATTATTTAATAGGGTATTTCAAAAAGTTCATGGAAAATGATTAAACAATAAGTTTACTTTGGTGTAGAAACATTTTGAAATCCATGCTTCTTTTAATAATATGAATTTTCCACAAACTGTTTGAAACCCCCCATATATTACTGAGCCAGGCCTAAATGTAATTTTGCTTATGAAAGTGGTACAGCCAATGTTCTGTTCCACAGAATTCTACAGCTATCTAAATAAATTAAAATACCATTGAGTAGTAGAGTTCAAAGGAAAAAATTTAACACCATTAATTACAAATCTTATCCAGTTTCAGCATGCTTGATACATTTGCCTTATGTAAGTAAAATACTTTTATGCGCAAAGAAACATGGAATGATCAAGAAGAAAACAACTTCAAAAAAGCCACCTTTATGTTATGTAATATGAAAACAATATATAATTAAGTAAAATTATTTACAATCCATGGTAAAGAAATCAACAGAGTGAATTAACCGCTATACAAAAAAGTCTCAATCCAAAAAATGTCTTGTTAAGTGGCAGAAGCCTTTTGACTATATAGTGCTCATCACGTTATTGAAAATCAGTACATTTCAATTGATGAAATTAAGCATGATGAATGCCAGATAGTCTCGGTTGGAATCACTTGTGCTGACAGAACATCTGTTACAGCCTCCCTTCTTGTTATTTTATTGCAAATTTACAACCTATTGCAATTAAAATAACATGATTAAAATTGTAGACATTTTGAATAAAGGGTAATTTATTACCACTCTCACTAATCAGACCTATTTTGCAAATAACTGAAATGTTAAAAATGAACGATTTCTGAACTCCTGTATATATTGTTTTCATTACAAAGAAACACTACTCTTTGTTACCTATAAACAGGCACAATTACCATAAAAGAAAAAATAAGCTATTTCCCAGAGAATTCACATTGGTTTTTTTAATTGCTTGTGCCATCTAGAAAGTTTAGCTCAGCCAGCGCCATGGCTCACTAGGCTAATCCTCCGCCTGCGGTGCCAGCACACCAGGTTCTAGTCCCAGTTGGGGCGCCGGATTCTGTCCTGGAAGACCAGGAGAAGCACCTGGCTCCTGGCTTTGGATCAGAGCAGCGTGCCGGCCACAGTGCACCGGCCATGGTGGCCATTTGGTGGGTCAACCAACAGAAAAAGGAAGACCTTGCTCTCTGTCTCTCTCTCTCTCACTATCTAACTCTGCCTGTCCAAAAAAAAATTATAAAAAAAAAAAAAAGTTTAGCTCAACAGTAAACATACAGTGGACATTTAGTTAGAATGTTTTGATTGAATTCTAGACTTTAAAATTAATGTATGAGTTAAGTATTCATAAAGTAATATCTTTTAGATGTCAAAAACTATATCACCAGCAAATAACTAAAGTTACTTCAAACAGATATATGCCATAAAGTATATGTACACATGGTACAAGGAAATAGTAAGGATGTGATTAAATGCTTATAAAAACAATCTCTCATATAAAACGAGTACTAGCAACCTTCTATCTATTGAATGTAGCAATAATCAAATTTACAGGACTGATTTAATTCCAAATTAAAGACTACAAGAATCATCTGTTAACTATTCACTATTTGCATATTGTTTACAGTTATTATTTCAATATTTATTTATCTAAGTTAAATTTACTCATTCACACTAACCACAGATTTGCTTATGAAGATAATCAACTCTTCCCTTGTAAACAAGGCCTAAAATTAGTAGTCAGCTGGTCACACCCAAAGATCAGAGCCATTTGGTGTCCAAGGCAAGCTAGTAAAGGTGGGAAGTAAACGAGATGAGGAATGACTGAATTGAAACTCCAGTCCTAAACCACTTGACCCTTATTTTCTGTACCTTATTTTCTTTATTTGTAAAATTTTTATAAAACAGTTCCTACTTAGTAAAATTATTAAGTAGAATAAATGAAGCAATGCATGTAAAACATTAACAACAGTGGTTAATACTTAGCAAATACTCAAAAGTAACCACCTAGTACTATCATCATGCTAGAAGGAAGATTGTGAGGAGTAAAAGGGAATACACAGCCAAGGAGAGGGATGGTTACCAAACTCTGAAGACTTCTTATTTTTTAATTCTTAGTGTAGTAAAGAAAAAGAAACAGAAACAAAATCAATTGAATTGGTAGAGTCAAATAGCTTACAAACCTGGTAAGTGAAAAGACACTGTATCACCAGCAGTAAATAAAAATATAGTCTTACACATTTAGTTACATGCTTTTGAAATGAAATGTATCCTGCGGGTGCCGCGGCTCACTAGGCTAATCCTCCGCCCGTGGCACCGGCACTAGGCGCCAGATTCTGTCCCAGTTGCTCCTCTTCCAGTCCAGCTCTCTGCTGTGGCTCGGGAGTGCAGTGGAGGATGGCCCAGGCTCTTGGGCCCTGCACCCGCATGGGAGACCAGGAGAAGCACCTGGCTCCTGGCTTTGGATCAGTGTAGTGTGCCGGCCACAGCGGCCATTGAGGGGTGAACCAAGAGAAAAAGGAAGACCTTTCTCTCTGTTTCTCTCTCTCTCACTGTCTTCTCACTGTCCACTCTGCCTGTCCAAAAAAAAAAAAAAAAAAAAGAAATGAAATGTATCCTTAATCTGAGGGAATTTGTCAATGTTTGAGACAAAAATCTGACATAGGAAATGAGGACATATGAACAAGAAAATGCTACAGAGATATTTGTTGAACTTCAGATGCTACATTAATTCTTCACTTACTTTTATATCATGACACAATCCTGCAGGAGTATAAAAAAGGCTTTACTAAAAAAGCATTGCCAAGATGAAAGAGGGTTTTTCAAAAAAAAAAAAAGACTAAACTCATTTTTATCCTGCTTCTTGGTTATCTACAAACAGTTTTGCTGTAGTAGGTATAAAATTCCTTAGGTATCATATTAATCATAAATGTCAAAACAACAGATTACTTAGAACATGTAGGCGTCAGAGCTATTGAACATTACATCTGCCCCAGTGCTTCAAAATGACATGAAAATTAAGGAAACTATTTTATATCACACACAAAAATGTTTGGTTCTGTAGTAATAAAATGATTCACTAAAACTTCTTGATTGATATCTCTAAAGAATTTTCAAATATTCTGTTAAAACCATTCTTTCTCAACTCTAACACATTGGAAGAGACACAAAATAATAAATAGAGCAGGAACAATGAGCTTAAAACCTTGAAGAGAAAAGCAGATGATAATGACAAACATGATTGGTTACCTCAAATCCTGGCTCTGCCACTTATTTGCTGTAGGATCTGTGGTTAGTTACTTAATGTCTCTGAACATCAGTCCTATCCAGGATGAATAATAATAAAATTATATCTACCTCATATGGTTGGTATAGAAATGAAATTAATTAATAACCATATGAATTTAAAATAATACTTGGGACGTAATCTGTACTCTGGAAGTAGTCACTGTTGTTGTTTCTAGAATTTTTCACTTAAAGATGATGATAACAAATATATGAAGCATTATTTTATCAAAGTATGATACCAAATTTTTAGGTGTCAGAACACTGTAGTTCAGAGCTATACCTTTCAGTTTACTATCTAATAAAATGCTATTTTTGAATCTCAGATTTTACTTGAAAGATTTTGAGATGCTCAAAGAATCTCACTTGAAACAAATATGAATAAAACAATAGGAACTATTTTATGAAGATGCCCTTAAATAAGTCAGTGTAGGAACAGAAGCTTTCTGATACTACAATGAATTGGCCACTTATGATTTCCATTCATCTATCACTGTCCCTTCTGAAGCTTTGTTCATATAGGGTCAAGGACCTAGTCTATGATGCAAGTAAATCACCAATTCCAAATTGAATCCACATGGATTCCTACATGCTTGACTTAGTTATGTGTCACTTAAGTAGAAGGTCAGAAATAACCTGATGATCTGTTTTATAGTGCAGTTAAATCCACCCTGAAGAGATATTTTGAGTAAAAGAGTATTGGTGAAAGAACAAGCACACCAAAACCATCACAAAACCCACTGACAGTGAATTCAATCCGAGAGAGCAAGGTAGAAATAGCCCTAGGTTGAGATGTACTTGATTGTGCCATTGGATTAGTGATTTTTGCAGAAGGAAGGAGAAGGAGAAGATGAAAGAAAGAAAAAGAAAGATGAAATTTGTAAGCTATGAACAAAGATGCTGACTCTTTTTTCATATAGGTACAGATTTATGTATTTATTTGAAGGCAGAAAGAGAGAGAGAGAAAGAGAGAGAGAGAGAGAATTATCTTCCATCTGCTGGATCACTCTCCAAATGACCACAATAGCCAGGATAGGGCCAGGCTGAGCCAGGAGCCAGGAGTTTTTTCCAGGCCTCCCACATGGGTGCAAGGGCCCAAGCACTTGGGCCATCTTTCGCTGATTTACCAGGTATGGGGAGCTGAATCAGAAGTAGAAAACCAGGGACATGAACTGGCACCCATATGGGGTGCCAGCATCACAGGCAGTGGCTTTACCCACTGGGCCACATGAGAATGTAGAAAAAAGAAGATATAATATGAATTTTTTTTGAAATTCATAATTGCACTTATCTTTATGCTATTGCACAAATTAAGCAAATATTTTGTTCCATTTAGAATTGGAAGTAATCATGAATTATAACATGAGTGTTTATAGATTTTAAATATGTTTAAGTTTTTGTTTTTGTTTTACGTTTTTGAGTTGTAGAGAGACAGAGAAATGTTTCACTCACTGCTTCACTCCTCAAATGCCCACAACAGCCAAGGCTTGGCCAGGCCAAAGCCAAGAGCCAAAAATTCAGGCCAGGTCTCCCACATGTGTGGCTGGAACCCAATTACTTAAGACATAACTTGGTGCCTCTCAGGCTTTATGTTAATATGAAGTTGGAGTCAGGAGCCAGAGCCATCTACAAGCATAGGAGAGAGGACTCAGAACAAAAGAAACTTATTCATATCTTGGTTTTAGAATTCCTGCCTCCAGAATTCTGAGAAAATAAACTTATTCTATTTGAGCCACCTAGCCTATGGTATTTTTAAATATTTATTTTATTTCCTTGAAAGGCAGATTACAGAGAGAGAGAGAGGAAGAAATAGAGAGATGTGGGAGGCTGGGTCCTCTGCCACAGCCCTCTGGACAGTGTATGTGCCGGTTGACCTGACTTCTGGCGGCAAAAGATAAGAACTTGTACGTTAACAGGCAGCGAAGAACATACCAAAGACATGATAAAGAAATACCAAGCAATGTATGCGACATGTAGAAGCAGTATGTGGACAGGAAGATAATTGGACGGCGCCCGCGTGATCAAAGAACTGATTGGTTGAGCAGACTACATATAAGCCAAACAAAGGAGTGGTGCAGCAACTTTTTCTCTCTCACTGGCGTAGCAGCTTTCTCTCTTTTACCTTTTATATGCTATTCTTATTCTTTATAATAAAGCCCTACTGAAGGGGAATCAACAGTGTTCCTGGTCGTTCTTCTGCAGGCGGGGGAGTGACAACACGACAGAGAGAGCTCCTCCATTTTCTGGTTCACCCCTCAAATGGCCACAATGGCCAGAACTGGACCAGGCCAAAGCCAGGAGCCAGGAGCTTCATCTAAATCTCCCACAGGGATGCAAGAGGCCAAGGAGTTGGTCCTTCCTCAGCTGCATTCCCAGGTACATTAGCAGGGAGCTAGACTGAAAGTGGAACAGTGAGGGCCAGCGCTGTGGCGTAGCATGGAAAGCTGCCGCCTGCAGTGCTGGCATCCCATACGGGCTCTGGTTTGAGTCCCGACTGCTCCACTTCCAATTCAACTCTGCTATGCCCTGGGAAAGCAGTAGAAGATGGCCCAGGTCCTTGGGCCCCTGCACCGTGGGGGAGACTGGGAAGAAGATCCTGGCTCCTGGCTTCAGATCGGCCCAGTTCCAGCTGTTGCGGCCAACTGGGGAGTGAACCAGTGGATGGAAGACCTCTCTCTCTTTCTGCCTCTCCTTCTCTCTCTGTGCAACTCTGACTTTCAAATAAATAAATAAATCTTTGTTAAAAAATTGTGTGTAGATTTTACAAAATTATACCAAATTAAATTTATCTTTTAATTTTATTTTTCCACAGATAGTTTGAAGTATCCTCATATATATGTGTGTATATGGTTAAAATAATTTGTCTACAGTGTTGACATCATATATATATACACACATAAATTACCCCCAAAAAGGGTGAATTCCCTTGAAAATGATGAAAAACTTACTTACATCTGCATCTAAATTTTATAACTATTCAGGTACATTGTAAAAAATTGTAGATTTATAAAGCTAGTGGAAAGCAAAGATCATTCCTCATGGAGAACAGAATATGTAATAATACCATGTTCCTATCAAGAAATTTCTATTCTCTAACCAACAGCATTGTAAGTAGTGCTGACAACCCATTCATACAATTGCCTCAAACCCAACAACCTTAATGAGAAATTTCTATCTATGTTTTGATCTTCCCACAGCATGATGGCTGCCTCTTTCAGAGTAATGTACCAATCATTTGCTCCTATATGCTGATAACAGCATGCTGTCAGCTTCCACATTGTGGGATCTGTCTATTGTATTGACATACTTGATCATGGGTCCTCACCTGCTCATCATTGCCTTAAATAAGATCTATTCTTTGCTCATACAGTGTACATACATAGCACCTTTTGTTAATATTATCTAGCATTTCCTATTGGGACACATGAAATTTAATTTTTGAATAAAGGTGGCTCTGGAAAATTTTAAGCTAACATATTTCTCCTTTTAAGACTATCATTCTAAAGTACAGTTTCAGTTGACATTGCTATGTTGATAATATATGAGTTTGTTTTTTCTCTCTCAAAAAGCAAGGTAAAAATTGATTGAGTGCCTCAGTGTTGTTTGGAAAGTAAAATTGTGGGCATCTATCCATCATTTGAATGGTGCTTGATAATTGTTACTCTCACATAAGTTGTGTTTATTCCACAGTTACTGGGATATTTGATCTATATATCTGGTGATGGCAGGAAATGTCACTGCACATTCAGTTTGAAAACATGTTGGTACTTCTTTTAAAAGCTTACAATAGTAACATCTGTGAATAGCACCACATTAAGGCACTTCACATATAATAACAATGGTTTAAGAGCCAACAGGTAGGCATTATTACCCCTATTTTACAGGCAATTTACTGAGAAACTCATGAAGTTTAGACTATCTATCAGTCTAAACCAGGTGTCTCAAGTAAAATAAGAGTCATGTCTGTGATGCCAAATTCTACTCTTTTTTACTATGCTAGGAACACATAATTCTCTTTAAAATAATTATGAATGAATTCTTTTTTTTTTTTTTTTTTTTTGACAGGCAGAGTGGACAGTGAGAGAGAGAGACAGAGAGAAAGGTCTTCCTTTTGCCGTTGGTTCACCCTCCAATGGCCGCCGCGGTCGGCGCGCTGCGGCCGGCGCACCGCGCTCGTCCGATGGCAGGAGCCAGGAGCCAGGTGCTTTTCCTGGTCTCCCCATGGGGTGCAGGGCCCAAGCACCTGGGCCATCCTCCACTGCACTCCCGGGCCACAGCAGAGGGCTGGCCTGGAAGAGGGGCAACCGGGACAGAATCCGGTGCCCCGACCGGGACTAGAACCCGGTGTGCCGGCGCCGCAAGGCGGAGGATTAGCCGTTGAGCCACGGCGCCGGCCATGAATGAATTCTAATTGAGATCCACATATGAAAGTTTACTGTTTTAAGACTGATGCTATTCAATAAAAACAGGTATTTTAAGATAGTTACTTAGGGTTAAGAGTTACTGCTTATGACACTTAGCATCCTATTCTGGAGTGTTGCACTAAATGCCCAGTTCCAGCTCCTGACTCCCACTACCTGCTATGGGCCCCAAGAGGAGATGATGGCTCTGCTAGGTGTGTCCCTGCTACCATGTAAGAGACTTGGACTAAGTTCCCAGCTTCCAGCTTCAGCTCCAGCTATGGAAGACATGTGAGGAATGAACCTGCCTGTCAAATAAACAAACATTTAAAAATAAGGAGAAGAGCCAAGATGACTGAATTGTGAAAAGAGGCACCGACCTCAGCCACAGAAAGACAACAGAAAAACACAGGAAGGATCACGTTCCCAGGAGACTGCAGAAAATTTCAGTGGAGAAGCAACAGAACAGGACAGAGCTTCCATGGGCCAGATAGGAGAGGCCAGACACTGCCACAGCTGGGTGTACAGCCACGCCCTGTATCTACGCAGCCGGCTGCCCTCTGGGAAACGCCATCCTCTCACAGGCTCCACGATCAGCCAGGTTAACTGAGGGAGAATTCCACAGTCCCTCGCTGACTTCAACTGCAGCCTGGCTAGCTGACTGGGATCTGAGCGACCGCTCTGAAAAGGGAAGCCACGTTGCTTCCCTTCCCTCCCCCACCCACCAAAGCACCAGACTCAATTGGCTATATAGAGTTGTGCGCTGATCACTGATGGGCAGCTACCAAGTGACCAGAGCCAGAACTAGGGCAATTCACTGGGCAGAAAATAGACAGACCCCTGTATCCTGCAACTGTGAGTGTTTTGGCCATATACCCTGCAGCTGTACTCGCTCACTCTCCGTGATCCGTGGATGACTCCCTCAACATCCTGGGGCTAGCACCAGTAGCAGCCCATAGAAAAACAGAACCTGACCTAAGGAAGTTCATTCTGCACCTCCTAGCTCATGGTGACTGGGCAGGCACAAAGCCCAGCATCACACTTGCATGCCATAGGAGAACTTGGAACACTTCTACCTGTACCTTGCAGAGCCAGGACTGACTGGTGATTTTGGTATTACAATTTTTAGAGTGATTTTTTACTCAATTGTGTTCTCTAGAGTACTCTGTCCCGTCTCTATGCTGCAAGCAGATGGCTACTACCATCCCCAACATCTGACTCCCATCCTGGGCAACAATGCCTTTGTGTCTGGCGGCACCAAGGCTGTAACAATCAGTAGTAATTTCCACAATCCCACTGGAATCTACCTGGAGGGACCTAGGGAATAATCAGTTTGCATTCCACCTCTCCAGACCCATAATTCCCAGTACAAAGTCTCCTTGTAGCCACTCTGCGAAACTGGAGAAGCATTTGCTTCACATCCCCATGTCCTGGGACTAGAGCTTTTGCTGTTGTAAGCACCAGCAACAGTTGCACTCTCCCAGCAGGATAAGGAAGGGCCTATCCACTTCACATAGACCTAGAATCACAACTATTGCTGCTACAGCCCCAGCATCACTCAGGCTTGCCAGAGAGACAACGGGACAGCCTTCGCTGTGTCCCTCAGCACCAAGAATGAGACCCTGGCTATTACAATCCATGGTAAGGATGAAACTAAACTCTCTGGGGACTAAAGAGGCACACCCTAAACATCCCACATTCACCTGAGTCGCACTTTTACCCCTACAAATGGCTACAGACTAGACCACAGTGTCACTGATAGACATAGCTGACATTGATTAAAGCAAAAGAAATCACTCAGAGTTTACATTTCTGGGCTCACCTAGGACCAAAGCAAAAGCAGCAAGCCAGGTGATATCATGCATGCCATCTAAACCACAAACTCCTTTGCAATAAAACCTATTTCAAACAGAAGAGGGTATTACACGAGATGCGTACATGCCAATGGAGGGATACAGGAAACATGAGAAGCAAGGTAGCATAACACCTCCAAAAGACCAAAACTCCAGAAATAGATCGTGATCTCATCGACATTTATGAAATGCCAGAAATGGAACTCAAAATAATGATTGTAAGAAAACTTGATAGGGGCCAGTGCTGTGGCGCAGAGGCTTAACACCCTGGCCTGAAGTGCTGGCATCCCATATGGGTGCCAGTTCTAGTCCCGGCTGCTCTTCTTCTAACCCAGCTCTCTGCTGTGGCCTGGGAAAGCAGTAGAAGATGGCCCAAGTCCTTGGGCCCCTGTTCCTGCTTGGGAGACCCAAAAGTAGCTCCTGGCTCCTGGCTTTGGATCGACGCAGCTCTGGCCGTTGAGGCCAACTGGGGAGTGAACCATTGGACAGAAGACCTCTCTCTCTCTGCCTTTCCTCTCTCTGTGTAACTCTGACTTTCAAATAAATAAATAAATTTTTTAAAAAAAAAGATGTGTGGTGAAAGATAATACAGATAGGCAGCTTACAGAAATGAAGAAAACAACAGGTAACAAAAATGAAAACTTCACTAAGGGATAGAAATCATTCCAAATAGCCCATAGAAATTTTGAAGATGAAAATTTTCAATAAAATAGCAAATACATTTGAAAGCTTTGAGAGCAGAATAGACCAAGTGGGGGCAGGAATTTCTTTTTTTTTTTAAGATTTACCTTTAGTTATTTGAAAGACAGAGTCATAGAGAAAGGTAGAGACAAAGAGAGAGAAGTCTTCCATCCACTGGTTCATTCTCCAAATGGCTGCAATGGCCACAGCTAAGCCAATCCGAAGTCAGGAGCCAGGAGCTTCTTCTGGGTCTCCCATATGAGTACAGGGGCCCAAGGACTTGGGTCATCCTTCACTGCCTTCCCAGGCCATAGCAGAAAGCTGGATCAAAAGTGGAGCAGCCAGGACTAGAACCAGTGCCCATATGGGATGCTGGCATTTCAGGCCAGGGCTTTAACCTGCTGTGCCACAGAGCTAGCCCCTGGAATTTCTTTCTATTTTTCTAAGATTCATTTTTTTTGAAAGTCAGTTAGAGAGAAAAGCAAAGGCAGAGAGAGAGAGAGAGAGAGAGAGAGAGAGAGAGTCTTCCATCTGCTGGTTCACTCTCCAAATGGCCACATGACCAGGGCTGGGCCAAGCTGAAGTCAGGAGCCAGGAGCTTTATCTAGGTCTCCCACATGGATGCAGGGGCCAAAGCACTTGGGTTGTCCTCTACTACTTTTCCAGGTGCATTAACAGGGAGTTGGACTGGAAGTAGAGCAGCCAGGATTCAAACCAGCACCCATGTGAGATTACCAGATGTCAGTGCTGTAGGCAGCAGCTTTATCTGCTACAGTACAGTGTCAGCCTCAGAATTTCTGATCTCGATGAAAAGAATTTTGAAATAATCTACTCAGAGAAAAATAGAGAGAATTTAAAAGAATGAAGAAAGTCTGTACAAAAAATGGGATATCACTAAGCAACCAAATCTTCATGTGTAGGGTTCCTGAAGGAGAAGGGAAGGGAAGAGGCATTAAGAAGCCACTCCAGGAAATAATAGCTGAAAACTTTCCAAGTCTTGAAAGAGACACGGACATCCACACACAAGAAGCTCAAAGGACCCCAAGCAGAGTCAACCAAAAAAGATCTCCTCTGAGTCATACTGTCGTCAAATTTTTCAAAAGTTAAGCGCAAGGAGAGAATCCTAAAGACAGTAAGAAACAAACATCAAGCTACATAAATGAAATGCAATTAGACTAACAGCAGATTTCTCAGCAGAAACCCTACAGAACAGAAGATAAAGGATGATATAACTCAAGTCTTAAAAGAAAGTAAGGGGCGGGTGCTGTGGCATAGCATGTAAAGCTGCAACCTGCAGTGCCGGTATCCCCTATATTCACCAGTTCAAGTCCGAGCTGTTCCACTTCCAATCCAGCTCTCTGCTACAGCTTAGGGTAGCAGTGGAAGATGGTCCAAGTCCTTGGGCCCCTGCACCTGCATGGGAGATCGGGAAGAAGCTCCTGGCTCCTGGCTTTGGATTGGTTCAGCTCCAGCCATTGCAGCCATTTGGGGAGTGAACCAACAGATGGAATGTCTCTCGCTTGCGCACTCTCTCTCTCTCTCTGCCTCTGCTTTTCTGCCTTTAATATAAATGAATAAATCTTTAGAAAAGAAAGAAAGTCCTAACAAAGACTATTTTATCTAGTGACGTTATCCTTTAGAAGTGAAGGAGAATAAGATATTTCCCAGCCAAGCAAACACTGAGAGAATTTACCACCACAAGATCAGTCATACAAGAAATTCTGAACTGAGTCTTACTTTAGAAGTAAAAATTATTAAAACATATTACACTATCAGATTCACCAACAGAAAAAAGTATGATCAATAACCAACCTACAAAATGACAGTTGTTAGTTCTTATCTATGAATATTAATCTTGAATGAAAATGTATTGAATTCACCAGCCAAAAGATTTAGATTAGCTGAATGGATAAAAAGAAAGAAAGATCTACTATATACTACCTACAAGAAACTCACTTCACAAATAAAAATACACATAGACTGACAATGAAGAGCTGGACAAAGATATACCAAACTAATAGAACCAAAAATGAACGAAGTAGATTTACTCACATCATGTAAAAGAGACTTTGCATTGAAAACTGTAAAAATAAAGAAGGATGTTTTATACTGATGAGAGAATTGATTAAGCAAGAAGATACAGCATAATTCACATATATAATATTTATAATGTGTATTTTTATATATAAATATATCCACTGAACACAAGACCACTCAGATATATAGGTCAAATAGCATTAGACCTAAAGAGAATCATGACTCCAATACAATAAGTGAGTGACTTCAACACCCCACTGTCATCAATGGACAGATCACCCAGACAGAATATCACAGATACATCAGAATTTAACAGTACTATTCATTAAATGACCTTAAAGACATTTACAGAATATTTCACCAAACAGTTACACAATACATTCTTTCCAGTAGCACCTAGAACATTTTCTTGGATAGACCATATGTTAGGCCACAGATAATGTCTCAGGAAATTTTAAAAAAGATTAAAATCATATCATATATGTTCTCAAACCACAAAGCTTTGAATAAAACCTGAGATCAACAACAATGGAAAATTTACAAATAAATTGAAATTAAACAACATGCCACTAAACAATCAATGGGTCACTGAAGAAAGTAAAAATAAAATCAAATGCTTTCTTGAAATAAATAAAAATAAAAACACAGCATATCAAAAACCTCTGGAATACAGCAAAACTGGTATTAATCAGTATTAATAGTAAAGTTTAATATCATTAACTGCTTACTCTAAAAAAGAGAGCAGTCTCAAATGAACTAATGATACATCTCAAATAGGAAAGCAAGAATAATCCAGCACCAAAATTGTCAGAAGGCAATCAATAAAACACAGAAAAATCTAAACAGACCCATAACAAGCAATGAGATTGAAGCAGTATTTAAAAAATCTCCTGTCAGGGAAAAGTCCAGGACCTGATGACTTTACTTTGAATTCTACAAAACATTTAAAGCAGAACAAACTCATATTTTTCAAACTATTCCAAAATACTGAAAATCATAGAACCCTGCAAACTCTTTTTATGAGGGCAGCATCACTCTGATACCAAAACCCAATAAAGACACAGCATGAAAACCAAACTCCACATCTATTTCCTTGATGAATATAGATGCAAGAATTCTCAACAAAATACTAGCAAACCCAATCCAATACCACAAAAAACCATACATCACAATCAAGTGGAGTTATCTCAGAGAAACAAGTGTGATTTAACATCAGAAATCAATAAACATTATAAATCACATCAACAGAATGATTAATAAAAGCCATATGGGTATCTCAATAGATATAGAGAAACATCTGATAAGATTCAACACTGCTTCATGATAAAAAGAAAAAATGAACCTCCACAAATTGAAGGAGCATATCTCTAAATTATAAAGATTATATATGAGAAACCAACAGCCAATATTATATTGAATGGGGAAAACCTGAAAGCATTTCCTTTCAGATCTGGAACAACACAAGGCTATGCACTTTCACCAGTCTTAATTAATATAATATTGGAGGTATTAGCAAGAAGAATTAGAGAAGAAAGGGAATTAACAGCATCAAAATTGGGAGGGAGGAAGTCAAAATATCCTTTGCATATGACATGATATTGTACATGGAAAAACCTAAACACTCCACCACGAAGCTGTTAGAATTGATGAAAACAGTTTAATAAAGTTACATAGTACTAAAAAAGCCATACAAAATAGTAGCTTTTTCCATACATTAAATATGAACTGGCTCAATGAGAAATCAAAACAGAAATCTCATTTCCAGTGGCCATAAAAAATATTTGGAATAAATTTAATCAGAGAAGTGAAAAATCTCTACAATGAAAATTATAAAATGCTGATTAAAGAAATCATCAAGGACCCAAGGACATGGAACAATATCCCTTGCTCATGGATTGGAAGAATCAATATCATTAAAATGTCTATACTACTTAAAGCAATCTACAGATTTAATAGAATTCCTATCAAAATACAAGTGACATTCTGGCCGGCGCCGTGGCTCAACAGGCTAATCCTCCGCCTTGCGGCGCCGGCACACCGGGTTCTAGTCCCGGTCGGGGCACCGGATTCTGTCCCGGTTGCCCCTTTTCCAGGCCAGCCCTCTGCTGTGGCCCCGGAGTGCAGTGGAGGATGGCCCAGGTGCTTGGGCCCTGCACCCCATGGGGAGACCAGGAAAAAGCACCTAGCTCCTGGCTCCTGCCATCGGATCAGCACGGTGCGCCGGCCGCAGCGCGCCGACCGCGGTGGCCATTGGAGGGTGAACCAACGGCAAAAGGAAGACCTTTCTCTCTGTCTCTCTCTCTCACTGTCCACTCTGCCTGTAAAAAAAACAAAAAAAAAAAAAAACAAGTGACATTCTCTACAGAATTAGAAAAAAACAATCCTAAAATTCAAATAGAATAAAAAAAAATCCAGAATAGCTGAAGCAATCCTGAGTTTAAAAAAAAAAAAATCAAGCTGAAGGCATCACAATATATGTCTTCAATGAGTGCTATAAAGCTATAATAACTAAAGCAGTGTGATACTGGCATAAATCCTAACACTAAATCAAGGGAAAAGAATAGAGAGCCCAGAAATTAAAGCATGTGCATACAGCCAACTGATTTTTGACAAAAGCGCTCAGACAATACATTGGAAAAAATGTAATCCTTTCAATAAACGATGCTGGCAAAACTAAATGTATATATGTATAAGAATGAAATTAAATCCTTACATCTTATCATATACAAAAATCAACTCAAGATCAATCAAAGACCTAAGTTTGAGCTCTTAGATGATGAAATAAAATAGGTGGAGGCACTTCATGACATTTGTGTAGGTAATGACTTCTTGGATAAGACCCACAAAGGACAGACAACAAAAGCAAAAGTGGAGAAATGGGATTACATCAAGCTCAGAAACTTCTGCACGTCAAAAGTAACAATCAATTGTGTGAAGAGACAACTGACAGAATGGCAAAAATACTTGCAAGCTACGTATCTGAAAAGGGATGAATACCCAGAAAATATCAACTCAAAAAAATCAATAAAAATCAACAAAACCAGTGACCAAACAACCTCAATAGACAGTTCTCAAAAGCAGAAATACAAATGGCCAAAAAATTTATGAAATTGCTCAAAATCACTAGTCATTAGGGAAATGCAAATCAAAACCACAATGAAATATCACCCCACCCTTGTCAGCTGGCTAACATCCAAAAGACAGAGAGTAACAAACGCTGTTGAGGATGTAGAGAAAGGGGAACTCTTAGACACCGTTGAGGGGAATGTTAAATTACTGCAGCCACTATGGAAAATAGTCTGGAGATTTCTTAAAATACTGGAAATAGACTTGCCATATGATCCAGCAATTCCACTTCTAGTTATTTACCTAAAAACCATGAACACGGCCGGCGCCGTGGCTCAACAGGCTAATCCTCTGCCTTGCGGCGCCGGCACACCGGGTTCTAGTCCCGGTCGGGGCGCCGGATTCTGTCCCGTTGCTCCTCTTCCAGGCCAGCCCTCTGCTGTGGCCCAGCAGTGCAGTGGAGGATGGCCCAGGTGCTTGGGCCCTGCACCCCATGGGAGACCAGGAAAAAGCACCTAGCACCTGGCTCCTGCCATTGGATGAGCGCGGTGCGCCGGCCGCAGCGCGCTGTCCGTGGCAGCCATTGGAGGGTGAACCAACGGCAAAGGAAGACCTTTCTCTCTGTCTCTCTCTCTCTCACTGTCCACTCTGCCTGTCAAAAAAAACAAAACAAAACAAAACAAAAAAAACAAACAAACCATGAACACGTTGTATCAGAGCAATGCATGTAACATAATATTTGTAGCAACAATGTTCATAATAACTAAAGAATGGAATCAATCAAGATGTCCATCATCGGATTAATAGATAAAGGAAATCTGGTTTATGCACACATTGGAATATTTTAGAGCTATAAAAAGAATGAAATTCTACCATTTGCATCATGATGAGTGAAAAAAGTGATACACAGTAGGACAAATACCATATTCTTCCTTATATGTGGCACTAAAATTAAAAACAAAATAATAAAAAACAAAAAAGCAATGCCTGTGTGTATCAGTATTGCAGCAAATACAATTGTATCAAACTTTGTTTTATATCTTTGTCAAAGAAATTGTCAAGAATGAGAATAAGCACCTGGCTCCTGCCTTCGGATCAGCACGGTGCGCTGGGCACAGCATGCCGGCCGCGGCAACCATTGCAGGGTGAACCAAAGGCAAAAGGAAGACCTTTCTGTCTGTCTCTCTCTCTCACTGTCTAACTCTGCCTGTCAAAAAAAAAAAATCATATCTACGAACTACATTAAATACATTGTTTATATTAAAAATTAAAATAAAAAGTAGTTACTGAAATTCATAGAGACTTGGCAAAAATATATCAAATGGATAATGTACATTTAACTGAGTGTACAACATTGGAAAATGAAAAATATAAATACAAAGAAATACGAGCACACATCAGTGAATTGCTAAGAATAAAACAACTGAAAAACACAAGGGTTGGTAAGTTCGTAGGGGAATAAAAATAAGAATTTTTTTGAGAACAAAAGTTAGATGCAGAACACAGAATGAGTATTTGCCAAAAGTCATTATTCAGAAAGTTGTGCTAGGGCTGAATGCATTACTATTAGGCAAAGGTTTCTCAATAGAGTTTCACATACAACAGTTCCACCTATTTTTAGGATATGTTAATTTTATCTGTTTAGTTTTCTCCATGACAGTTTTGTATAACTGCGAAATAATCAACTTGACTTTTAATGTTTTTCTCCTGTATTTCATGAGCTGTCACTAGTAATACTGTTGTGGCACATGCAAAAGTGTGCAGTGATGACCGACAGCAGCAGTTCTCCCGTAACAATATCCTCAGTGATTTGAGCTGACCAACCAGGGTAGTGTTTTTAACTTTTTTCCCCCATTGGCTAAAAAATCTGTATATGTGATTGGAAACAAGATGGAAAGTGTTTGCTGATCAGATTGCAAGTTGTAAAGATGCATTGGGAGGTGTGGAAAATTGGGAGCCTTCCCAGGTCCCTCAATGAGGATGATGCTGATCACACATTCCTGTCTCCTAACCCCTGTTGCATCATATGAATTGCCAATGCACTGGACCACTGATTTATACTAGGATTTTGACCACCTTCACCAAAAGGAGAAAATTCTCCAGAAGCCTCAGGAATTCCCACAAGTCCCCATTGAGCAACAGTCCTTACTCTATAATCTGCTCTGGCCGTTGCCTCTAGCATGCCAATCAAATTATTTTTTTCCTCCAAACTGACAAATAGAAGGGCTATACTTCTGTTCTCAATTTCACTCCCCTGCAGCCCTGGGCATAAGTGCTTCCTTCCCTCCGAAATGAAAGAAGTTCCCCATTTGACCTCCAAATCACCACATTCTCTTACCTGTCTCCTTATTTCACCATCTGCACCCTCTCAATCTTTTCTGATCCTCTTCTTCTGACCTCTAATTGCTGGAATTACTCAACTTTGTGTACTCTTCGATTTTTGTCCACTAAGTCTAGCCCGAGATTGAAATGTCTTCTGAATTCTTACAGTTTCTTGACTTACATATCTGAATTCAGATTTACAAGTCCAATTGCAAGATCGATAGTTATTCTTGAATATCTAATAGCATCTTGAGCATAAATTGTATATGAAATGACTTCACTTTTCTATTTGAATACATCTACCTGTTCTTTCTCCAGAATTCTCTATCTTAATAAATGTTGTCACTATCTACCAAGTTGTCTCAAATAGAAATCTGTTGCAATTGATTTCTCAACAATGTTGCAGTGGATTAGTTTCTGAGGAGGAGTGTGGTGGGGGAAAGAGGTGCAGAGTCACCACACAGACCCCAGGAGTCGGGTGAAAGCAGACTTGAGGTAAGCAGCCCACAAACTCATTTATTTCAGTTGGTACAACATCCTATATAGCCAAGACCAGCCAATCTGGTCAAGGGGCAGTCTATGCCCCAACCAATCATAGCCTGTTGCCAGTTTCCAAAGCCATCCAATCACAGCCTGTTGCCAGGCAGACTCCATTGCCAAGTGGGATTCAAAGCTATCCAATCACAGCCTGTTGCCAGGCAGGCTCCATTTGCCATGCGGGTTTCAAATCCATCCAATCACAGCTTGCTGCCAGGCAGGCTCCATTGCCAGGTGAGTTTCAAAGCCACTCCTGAGTAACCCACGTTCACTTGCCAGTGGCCACCTTGGCATGGCCTTCTCATTCCACCACAGAAATCCAAGACTCAAGCTTAATATTTTCTTTTCTATCTAACAACATATTGGATCTATCACCTAATTTTGTGTATTAGTTTTCAAACATATTTTGTATGTCATCACTTCTCTATATATCTATTGCTACTATTGTCTTTAGACCAATGCTATTCTTGGTGTTTCCTACTTCCAAACGTGTGTAATCCAATTCATTTTCCATTTAGAAGTTAGAGAGAGAAAGAGCGAGAGAGTGCTCTCACCACTGGTTCATTTTCTGAATGCCCACCACAGCTGGAGCTGGGCAGGACCAAATATAGGAGCTGGAAACTCAATCCTGGTCTCCCATGTCAGTGGCAGGACCTCAATTACCCGAGCCATAACCACTGCCTCCTGGTGTCTGCACTAGCAGGAAGATGGGTCAGAAGCCAGAGCTGGGAATTGAACCCAGGTACTCAGATGTCTTAACTGTTAACTGCTTTCTCCCCTGAATTTATTTAATTAATCAAAATCAAGGCAAGATTTGGCCCTTTCTGGTTTCTCCAAACTCATCTTAAGTTCTATATCATACCCACTGTGTAAACAGTCAGACATTTCCCAAGTCCCTTTGAAAATTTTTTTCCTGTCTCAAGATTTTTAGATTGACATTTCCTTCTGCAAGGTTTTTACCTAAATCCATTGCCAGCTATTCCCAAGCAAGACTTTTCAATCTGGTTTCATCTCACATTGTACATCCTTTAAAAAAAAACTTTATGATCACTCAGTATAAAAAAAAAAAAATCTTCCCAGAGATTCTCTGCCCAGGCATGTTTACATCCTTTACAGCATGTATCGGCACTTGTTTTATGATTTTACTTAATTGCCCTTTTCCTTCACTAGGCTGTAAATCTTTTTTTAACAGGTTTATTTATTTTTATTTCAAAGAGCTACAGAGAGTAAGGGAGAGACAGAGCAAGGGGTGGCAGGTGCCCAAGGACTTGGGCCATCCTCCACTTCTTTCCCAGACATATTAATAGGAAGCTGGTTTAGAAGCGGAGCAACCAGGACTTGAACAGGGGCCATGTGGGATGCCAGAATTGCAGGAGATGGCTTACCTGCTGTGCCATAACACTGCCCCCGGGCTGTAACTCTTATCAACAATAGACTTCATTGGCCTTGTCAATGTTTTATTTTGTGTCTTGCTTTTTGTTTTCACTAAAATTTTTCTTGCACAAAAAAGTTTAGAAGACAAATATTATGCTTGTATTCCTATATCATGATATTTAAGAATAAATTCATTCACTTGCTGCTGTGGAAGATGAGCATTTAACTCTCTTTCTCCAAGCCTTACAATCACATGGTCCTCGTGCCACCAAAGTTACCAAAGTAGCTAGGTTATTTGTTTTATTAGTTTACTGTGCTACATTTACACTACGATGGTTATGCAAATAACAATCACAGATGGGTGTCCTCTGGAGTTAATAATCATCCTATTTTTGTTTGTTCTTTTTCTAGCTTTCTCTGTATTCTAATTCAATCCCCAAACCTTTCCAAATTGGCTAAATGTTCTCCTAAATGATGAGATCTATAAGTCATTCTATCAATTTCATTTTTTTAATCTGCCAGTCAGCCTTCTCTGGCCCCAGTCTAATTTCATTTTCCTCTAGGCTTGTTGCACAGCTGTTAACCTGGAACATTTTTGCTTTCATGGCATGGATTCCCTTTTTGTTGTTTCAAGTTGAATCTATTCCATATTTTCCTCTTTCTTGTCTTAATTCTTTTTGACCCTGCATGACTAAAATATCTTTATTGTATCTTCACCCTTGAATGAATGTTGTTTTACTTCAAGTCTTCACATTAAATCATTTTCCTTCAGCAATCTTAGCACATTGCTGCATCACTATGCTGTCTTCCAATTAGCTACAGAGAAATTCAAAGTCATTTTGACTCTCAAATCCTTGCTAGTATCCCTGTATTTATCCCCCCATCTGGAACTTTTGTCTACAGTATTCCAAATTTTCACTATGGGCCTGATATGGGTTTATTTAACCCATTAAAATTAGGGCAGTCAGGAAAAGAAGAGGAGGATGAGAATGGGAACAAGTGTATTTGTTTCTGAGATCGAAGAATTTATATCATTCCTTATGAACTTTATTTTTCCAATGAGGTAAACTCTTAAGAGACTCAAGACTTTTTGTAGAAATTATTCAGATCCATTGTGGAAAATGAGAAAATATTCTTAGTAGGCAACTTTATTCTGATCCTTAAATAAGAAAAGAAGACTCTGGTTCTTGGGTTTGACTCAATGCCCCCAAATTCCAGAACTAACAAAGGTACAAGTATCTATTTCCATCTCCTGGTGATGTGCTAACCTTCTATAAAAAAAAAAAAAACTTTCACAGCAGATAATCAAACATCAGATTTGCACACTTTTTGAGTTATTAGGGTTTAAAGTTGAATGAACAAGAGATAAAGTTTTTCTAGACAAAAGATGGTGAAGTACAATAGCATTTTTCCTTCCCCTTCCCTCTGTCACTCAAAGATAAGAGGATCAGGTTAGTCGCCATTTACCTTGAGCTTCTTGAGTGAGTAGTCAAGAAGACTATTCACAGAGTTTGCCTATATTGCAGATAGCATTGGAAAGAAACTAAGAGTGATACCTGAAAAATGTATAAAAGTGAGAGATAACAGAGAGCTACCTGCTCTTTCTTCAGAGTAAGTAGAGGTGGCACTAATGGAAAACGGAAGACAGAAATTCCATCTGCAGAGAGCAAGATTTTTGGGTGGCTTATGATAAATGTTTTTCCTCAGCCAGCATTATGTACAAGGGAATCTCCTCAAGTGGGTGGCCAACCAAGGCAAGAGACTATAGAAATAGAATGATAGGAGTGGGAAGAAAATTCAGTTAGCTCTTATCCAGATACATTACTCGTTGCTATAATCTGGATGTTTGTACCACCCCCAAATTCATATGATTAAAATCCTAACCCCCAAGGAAATCATTTTAGGTGGTAGACCTTTGGTGAGTGAATGGGGTAAGTGATCCAAGAAAATAGACTATTGGGAGTCCCCTGATTCTTTCCATCAGGTGGGGATGCAGCTTGATGCCTTCACCTACGAATCAAAAATTGGACCCTCACCAGACACTGAATCTTCTGACATCTGGATCTTCAACTACTTACTAGACTTCAGAGCTGTGAGAATCGGATCTCTGTTACTTATAAGGTACCCAGTTAGAATAATCCCAAAGGACCACTACAACCATGTAAATAAATTGTATGCTATGCAAGTCTGCACGAAAGTTCTCCAAGAGTGAAAATCAGCTTTGAATACTAGCCAGGCATAAAAACTTCAAAACTATGTAATAATGGTACCAGTAGATATGATTCCTGATCCTTACCTCTTAGAATCCGCACAACCATTTCAACCCTGGAGGAGTTAGGCTACTGTGGGAGGAAATGACAAGAGTGGAAATCCTTCATGCCAACCACACCTTGGAAGGCTTCCAAGTTACTGCGGCTTCCAGGAGGAAGTGACTGAGCAGCACCAGAATATTTTTCTTTGACATATAACTCTAGGGAGTGAAACTGACACAAGCCTTTGCTGGAACATTGGAATCTATTGTGACCAAGGCCAGGCTTATTGCAGCTTTTCCTTGTATGATCAAAGCCCAACAGGAACCCCAAGGTCAACCTACTCCTAAGAAACTTGGAACTCATCTGAAGGCTGAAATTTTTTTTTAGATTACTTATTTATTTATTTGAGAGGTAGAATTACAGGCAGAAAGAAGGAGAGACAGAGAGGAGGGTCTTCCATCCATTTGGTCACTCCCTTGTTGGCTGCAATGGCTGGAGCTGAGCCAACCTAAAGCAAGGAGCCAGGAGCCTATTTCAGGTCTCCCAGGGGTACAGGGACCCAAGGACTTGGGACACCCCCCACTCTTTTCCCAGGCCATAGCAGAGAGCTGGATTGGAAGAGGAGCAGCAGGGACATGAACCAATATAGGCTGAGGCTTAGTCTACTACACCACAGTGCCAGCCCCTGAAGGCTTATTTTTGACTTACACATTTCCCAAATTCTTTACCACATCCCTAGACCATTTACCCAGGTAATGACAGCAATGGGAATTGTTCTAACAAGACTGGCACCATGGATTTTCTGTATGTAGCACCAATCTACATAATTGTGAGAATTCAGCCTCTCTGTTATGTGGGTGGGAAAAGAAAGTGGAATGATTTTGACATAGTCATTTTTATTCATAAAGTCTACTATTACTTCTTCTTATTCATAAAGCTTATAAGTATTGGATAGTGGTGTCACTTTGCCAAATGGTTGCCAAAAAAAAGATAGCCTTTGCATAAGCTATTGCAAAGGCTGGCAAGAAAAAAGCCGAGTAGTAGAAGTAACAAGGTAAAGCACAGAGGATCATCTGGACATATGCATGCCAGCATTTCTCAAAGCAACGTACTCTCTGTGTGGGTAAAGAGAACAGAGAGGGAAGACCAGGGCCAGTGTAAAGGCCCAGCAGTAAAGCTGATGCTTACAACGCCAGCATTCCATACTGCAGCACTGGCTCAAGTCCCAGTTATTCTGTTCCCAATCTGGTTTCTTGTTAATGCTACTGGAAAGGCAGGGGATGACAGCCCAAGCCCATGGGCACTTGTAATCCCTGTGAGAGACCAGGATGGGGTTTCTGGCTCCTGGCTTTGGCCTGGACCAAGTCCTGGCTACTGTGGCCATCTAGGGAGTGAACCAACAGCTGGAGGATCTGTGTCTGTCTCTCTGTCTCTCTCTCCCTCTCTCTGTCTTTCTCTGCCTTTCAAATAAAACGTTTTTCTTTTTTTTAAAAAAAAAGGAGTGAGAAAGCTTCACGACTTAGACCGCCCCAAATTCACAAATTCAGTACTGTAGTATTAAGACTTAAGGCTAAGCCATAGTGTGATGGATAAGAACTCACATCATTTGTAATTTCCTAGCCCTCTGTAGGTTTTGGAAAGACTAGTCATCTCTGCTGCTTGCAGAAGACATATGTCTCAGGTTTCTGTGGAAGGAGTGAACGTTGGTCAGCTTGTGAACTATCTACTAATCATAGTTGTAGGACTAATCATAGTTGGTAGGACAACTGAATATGTTATTGCTGAAGCTGCTGTGATAATTTTAATTTTTGGCTTCCTACAGCCCCTATGGAAATACATCCTGCTAGAATGAGTTCCTCCTGGTGGCTGAAATTGAATTAATGAATGCAGTCCCTGACTTTTCCTTCTATAATTACCTGTGTTTTGTCCAGACATTTCTCCAAAAAATGAGTTTTGTGACCATATGTACCTAGATGAAAGTGTCACTGGCAGATGATTTATGAGGCTAATAGTGAAGAAGGCTGGAGAAATAGAGAGAGGGCTCACGAAGGTGCTCTCTGACCTATCCTGTTGGGAATGAAAAAAAAAAAAGTAACACTCAAACTGTATAAAGTGTCCAGAACCTAACAAAAAGAATTGAACAAGACATGGATTTTTCATATCTCCTTTAGACCACTGGGGTACAATTTACTTCACTAGAAGAAATAATTCACTAAATGTATTCTGGAGAAACCTCTGAGTTCATGTAACACTGAAAATGACCAATTTGTTCCTTGCTTGCTGTATCAGGCCCAGCAAATTATATGAAAATAGGGGAAAGAATAAATGTCATTAAGTGTATTGAACTGGCTAAAGCAGTGGTTTTCAAGCTGTGTTCCCAGGTGATAGGCCACCCCAGAGGGTCAAAGCAAGGCAGCTCCAACAGACAGCTCCTTTTCTATCTGTTGTATGTATTGAGCTTCTACATGAGATGAAACTGAAAAGCATGGTTCTCCTGTAAAATAAATTAGAATACCACTGGTCTTACTATGAAAGAAAAATTGGAACATCCTGACAATATATCATATATCTATGTTCAAATATATGTTAATAAAATAATACTTTAAATTTATGAAGTCATCATTACAAAACACTATCTAATTTAGTTATTTTAAAATAAAAAGTAAGAAAAAAGTAAGATAGGAAGGAGGAACACTGTATGAATTAGATTGCAGTTTCAATTTTATTCATTCTTTTTTAAAGATTTATTTATTTGAAAGTCAGAATTACACAGAGAGAGAAGGAGAGGCAGAGAGAGAGAGAGAAGTCTCCCATCCACTGGTTCGTTCCCCACTTGGCCACAATGACTGGAGTTGCACCCATCCAAAGCCAGGAGCCAGGAGCTTCTTCCAGGTCTCCCAAGTGGGTGCAGGGGCCCAAGGACGTGGGCCATCTTCTACCGCTTTCCCAGGCCATAGTAGAGAGCTGGGTTGGAAGTGGAGCAGCCAGGACTCTAACTTGCACCCATATGGGATGCCGGCACTGCAGGAGGCGGCTTTACCCACTATGCCACAGCGCCGGTCCTTTATTCATTCTTAAGGTAAATTATTTTTGATAATTCACTTTAATGTCTGTGACCACAAGAGAATATATTGTAAATAGACATGAGCTTATTCATTCTTATTCATAAAGGTACTAAATGCTTTTAGATAGACATCTAAAAGTTGCTTTTAAAAAAGTATATTTGTCAGAGAAATTTTAAATTGATGCTGTGGTGCTGCGGGTTAAGCCACCATATGTAGTGCCAGCATCCCATATGGGCACCAGTTTAAGTCCTGGCTGCTCCACTTCCAATCCAGCTCCCTGCTAAAGTGCATGGGACAGCAGGGGGAAATGACCCAACAGCCTGGGCCACTGCACACATGTGGGCGACCTGGATGGAATCCCAGGCTTCTTACTTCAGCCTGGCCCCATCACAGTCATTACAGCCATTTGGGGAGTGAATCAGTACATGGAAGATCTCTCTCTCTCTCTCTCTCTCTCTCTCTCTCTCTCTCTCTCTCCCTCTCTCTCTCTCTCCACACACACCCAACTCTGTCTTTCAAATAAATAATAACTAAATCTTAAGAAAAGAAATTTTAAATTTTGGCTACAATATACAGGGCTTTCTATAAATACTGGTTTAACATACAAATATTAAGCAAAATTTCAAGGAAAGATAAAACTAATTTCATTCATTTATTTAAATGTAAAATTATTAACAATGCTTTGGAAAAATACAAGATATCTTCACATAGTTCACAGAAAATGAATAGTATAAAAAAATATTAGACACAGTTCTCAAAAAATTTGCAAACAAACTCAACTTGTACTAACATAATTTTTCTGAACAGGGGCTAGTTTGCAGTAGAAGGGTAAGATATCAATTTCAAAAGAGCCCCTTTCAGAGCAACATGAATTCTGCTAAAATTGAAGCAAGAACAAATCTGAAATTTATGATGAAGTTGAGTGGAATACTGGTAAACTCAATGAAAATTAAAGTGGAGCAAATTTCTGCTTACTGGGTGCCAAAGTTGTTGTACCTAGACAAGAGGAATCTTTGAATGGAAGTTTTCAGTATGTAAGAGTAAGATCCTGAAGCATTTCTGTAAATCGGAACTGGACATGACACATGGCTTTCCCAGGACTGTCCTGAAGATAAAGCACCATCGAAGCAATGGCTGCAAAGAGGTGGAAGTGGCCCGGCTGTATTGATGAAGGACATGAAATATTGTTGAAGTCTGCTCCAGTCATACTGAGAAGAAGCAAGAGCAAAGGTTATAACACTTGGAATTTTCGAGACCTTTTGCCTGTTGACTTTCTGGAGGGCCAAAGAATGATAACACCTCCTTATTAGGAAAATATTTTTGATGCCGGTGCCACGGCTCACTAGGCTAATCCTCCACCTATGGCGCCGGCATCCCGGGTTCTAGTCCCGGTTGGGGTGCCTGTTCGGTCCTGGTTGCTCCTCTTCCAGTCCAGCTCTCTGCTGTGGCCCGGGAAGGCAGTGGAGGATGGCCCAAGCGCTTGGGCCCCTGCACCTGCATGGGAGACCAGGAGGAAGCCCCTAGCTCCTGGCTTCGGATTGGAGCAGTGCGCAGATCGTAGAGGCCATTAGTGGACTAAACCAATGGAAGGAAGACCTCTCTCTCTCTCTCTCTCTCTCTCTCTCTCTCTCTCTCTAACTCTGCCTGTCAAAAAAAAAAAAAAAAAAAGGAAAATATTTTTGAGAAAGCCAAAACTTTGCAGAAGAAAATGGCCGGGAAAGCTTCAACAGAGAGTCCTTCTCCACACCAGTGCTCCTGCTCATTCCTTCCATCAGACAAGGCAACGGGGGGGGGGGGGGGGGGGGCGAGTTTCGATGACAAAGCATTAGGCATCCACCACACAATCCTGACTCAGCTCCTCTGACCTCTTTTTTGTTTCCTGATTGAAAAAACGCATATAAGGAATCCATTTTTCTTCTGATAATAATGCCAAAAAGAGAGAGAGGGAGAGAGACTGCATTGACATGGTTTAATTCCCAGGATCCTCACTTTTTCTTAGGGATGAAGCCCATGACTGGATTATTGCTTACAAAAGTGTTTTGAACTCAGTGGAGCTTATTTTGAGAAATAAAGTTTATTTTTTATTTTATCTTTTAATTCCATCTTCCCACAAATCTCTTGAAGTGCTCTTTTATATTTCCACACAGTGTCAGGAAAGTTTACCTTTTAATCTTCAAATAAAGCTATTTTGTCCTGTTCTCTCTCTCTCTTTCTCTCTCTCTCTCTCTCTCTCTCTCTCTCTCTCTCTCACACACACACACACACACACACACACTTTCTCTGTTGAAAGGAAATGTGTAGGACTTAAAATTCACCATTTAAGAAGTGAACAATTCAGTAGTGTTTACCACATTCACAATGTTGTGCAACACCCATCTATATCCAGTTCCAAACTATTTTCGTCATCCCCAAACAAAAGCATATCCATTAAGCAGTCACTCCTCCTGGCAACCCCAGCTTGCTTTGTGACTCCATGGATTAATCTATCCCATATATTTTATACAAAATAGAAGCATGCAATATGTGGCTTTATGCATCTGACATTTCATTTAGCATGTTTACAAGATTCGTTTATGCTGCAGCCGTTAACAGCACTTCATTCCATTTTACTACTAAATGACACTCCATTGCATGTGTGTAATGTGATGTGCTTATCCATTTATCAACTGATGGGCACGTAGGCTCTTTCTATCGTTTGGGTATTATGAAGATAACTGATATGACCATTCCTATACACATATTCACTTAACTATTGTCTTCCATTTTTTAGGATATATTTAGGAGCAGAGTTGCCGAGTCATGTTGCAATTTTATATTTACTTTTGTGAGGAACTGAAAAACTGTTTATCACAGTGGTTGTGACATTCTCACTTCCCCTCTCCATGGCAGTGTATGAGGATCCCAACTTCTCTATACCCTCACCTACATCTGTTATTTTCCATTGGCTTTCTTTTCCTGGGATTAAATATAATTATTTATTTTAAGGGAACAATAAATTATTTGATAGGGTGCCTTTTTTCACATATTTGCTTTGCTTTTTTTCCCAAAGCTGAATTTCTTACCCCTCTCCCTGCAACTTATATCAATAGTTTCTGACTTTAAAAGACACAAATGTGAAGCATCAGATCATTATACTGTAAGGACTTGCTTTCTTTAAATGAAACACCAGGATCCAGCACAAGTTCACGCTACATTCCCAGTAATTTTTTTAATCATTTCTTGCTGTTTTTGTCATAATGCCATATAATTTCTTTTTTTTCTAAATGTTTTTGGTGTGAAGTGTCTAGGTCAGTGATAGCAAATGTTGAGAGAGAACAGAAACAATGTTTAGTAATAGAAATATTTAGAATAATAGTTTAGAGAAAAGTATGCATACTCTATGCTATTTCACAGATGCACACTAAATGATTTGATAGCACAAAAAATTGTGAGTCTCAAACAATAGATTTCAGGGGTGATTTTGCTCGGTGTTCATATACTTTCATTTCTCTGCTCATCCCCTATCATATGTTGTTTAGGTTACTCTAATACGGCCATGCATCAGCTTAATACATTTCTGCTCAAGCAGTGATCAGTCACACACCACCTGCCAAGCATTGTAACCATTCGCCAAGTGGACAGTTTTGACAAGCTGTTCCCAGGAGATCCCTGTGCTGCGTTTTTGTAACGGGCAGCAGCTCAAAGTGCTCATTCTTGGAATGTAACCTCAAATGCAAGAATGAGAAAAGAGGAAAATAGGAGCTAAAACCTTTGAAAATTAGAGATATTCAAAGGTTGTAAAAAAACATGAATGCAGGAGGAAAAGAAATGATAAAGATGGTCTCAGAAATAGAGAAGTTAAAAAGGCTGCACTGCATGATAAATAATGTAAATCAACACGTGACAAGCAGGAATTCAGCACCCGGCAAGAGGGAAAACATACAGCATTTGGCTCTTTTTTTTTTTTTTTTTCAAATAAGTTAGAAGGGCAGACGACCTGAAGCCCAGTGTGGCAGAAATTAACAAGGAGATTCAAGTCATACACAATCACAAAGGAGTAATTCCAAAGAATGTAGTTGGTTGGCATGACAGATATTTTTTGCTTATGCATCTTGGGGTTTCAGTCTCATCATCATCCATTTATGCATACTGGTAGAGACTCAATAAGTATTTGCTATTTCTGCACTTTTGTGACTTTTTAGACTTGCTGTACAGGGCATTTGATGCAAGCATAAAACACAAAGGACAAAAAAACAAGTTTTTTCTTCTTCTAACCCATGGAAACATGTTAATATGTATTTATTGATGTTTCCCAACTGTGTCTTTTTCCTGAGACATATAGTGTATTTTTACTGCATGATGTGCTTACTAGAAAGTAACATCAGGTGAACTGCATAAGTATTGCCAAAGGAACGACAGTGGGTTCAAAAACTTCTATTAAAGAGACGTAAGGTAGTCTTCAGACCCAGGCCGTGGGCATGCTAAATCTTGCTCCCACTTGACTCTGAGTGCAGACTGAAGAAGTGAGATCCACAGACATTTCCTTCCTCCTGCACAGCTTGCAAGGCCTGCAAACAAAGAAAGAAGGGCTCCTGCCTTGAATCTGGGTTCAGAGGAAGACAACAGTGGCATTGTGCTGGCTTCTGCCCAAGGAGGAGCACTGTGAGGACAGGGTCAGTTACTGCAAACTGGCCTTAAACGAAGCATATTTGAGACCAGATTCTGGAAAACTGAAGATGCAAAATTTTTGTGACAAGTGCCAGCTCTGATTGATTGGTAAATAGCTGCCCTCCTAAACCTTGTGGTAATAGCTTCTTTCAGTAAAGACATTGAAGGTGTATTTTTAGTACAAAACTATTCTAGAGCTACACTTGGTCACGTAACTTTGATGAATTTCAGATTATAGTAAAATAAATGAGAGTGCGAACATAGAAAGTCCATGTCATAGAAAAAAAATAACAGTACATTTTTGAGGAGAGAACAGAAAAATACGAGGGCTCTTCACAAAGTTCCTGGGAAATGTGTATTGGGAAAAAACTAGGCATGGATTTTAATAGGTTTTTTTTTTTTTTTTTTGACAGGCAGAGTGGACAGTGAGAGAGAGAGACAGAGAGAAAGGTCTTCCTTTGCCGTTGGTTCACCCTCCAATGGCTGCCACGGCTGGCGCACCGCGCTGATCCAAAGGCAGGAGCCAGGTGCTTCTCCTGGTCTCCCATGCAGGTGCAGGGCCCAAGCACTTGGGCCATCCTCCACTGCACTCCTGGGCCACAGCAGAGAGCTGGCCTGGAAGAGGGGCAACCGGGACTAGAACCTGCTGTGCCGGCGCCACAAGGCGGAGGATTAGCCTCTTGAGCCACGGCACCAGCCTTAATAGTTTTTGCACTGAGGTAAACTGAGCTTTTTTTTTTAATAAAAGATTTTATTTATTTATTTGACAGGTAGTTATAAACAATGTGAGAGAGAGAGACAGAGAGAAAGGTCTTCCTTCCATTGTTCACTCCCCAGGTGGCCACAACGGCAGGAGCTGCACCGATCCAAAGCCAGGAGCCAGGAGCTTTTCCAGGTCTCCCATCCAGGTGCAGAGGCCTAAGGACTTGGGCCATCCTCCCTTGCTTTCCCAGGCCACAGCAGAGAGCTGGACTGGAAGAGAAACCGGGACTAGAACCGGTGTCCGTATGGGATGCTGGCGCCACAGGTGGAGGATTAACCATTAAACTGAGCTTTTAATTCCATTTTCCACAATCTTTTGGAAGCCCCTTCATAATGAAAATTTTTGCAAGAGTTGAGATGTTGATGAATGTATAAAAATCAAAACAAGTTTGCATAAGGTGTATAATTTGGCTATTAAAATGCATGTTTGGGAAAGGAACATTATAAAAACTTTAAAGGACAATATCCCCTAGTTATAGAACTTTCATTATTAATTCCTTACAATTGAAATATAAAAATCTTTACATTCTACTTTCAGTCATGTGTTAAAAGCCAGTTTAATACCTTCCATAAATGCAGCGTGACTAGTCTATTGTAACTATTAAGGAATGTCTTAAAAATAACAATTTTCCAACATCTGCAAATTTAAAGTATAGCAGAGCTGGGCATAAACAAACCTAATTCAGTTATCATTCAGTAAAAAATATTGCTTGCTTGGTCAGCTCACATGTACACCAGTTTACAAATTGCAGATTTTAAATATTTGTACAGATCACAAGTAAAGATTTGGTCCACATGATCAGATATCTCCCCAATGGTTAGTAAAAGAATGTTGATGACCATTGATGAAACACTGCAGACTACACAGGTAAGAATTCACTGGACAGAATACATGTTTTGTAACAAATCCAAGTAACATGCAGGCATAACTGCAATGAAGTTCGTCTTAATTCCCAATATTTCCTTACTCAGTCACTGTACGTAGGCTAAGCAACCTATCCAGTGATCCACAATTCTGTATGCATCTTTTGTGGTCTTTAGTCTGCAGTTTCTACATGTTATGATAATCTATCTTCTATATTTGATTTGCCTGAAATAAGTCAAATGAATCATTTTCTTTTATCATAATTAATGAGAAGCTTTCAAAAACTTATTAGCAATTAAGAAAACATGAACCTTTCACTAAACTAAACGGGGTCTGAGCCCTATGCTAAGGCCCCCACTTCAGTCCAAAGCCTTACTGGGCCACCTCAGACTCAGAGCCCCCTGCAGGATCACCTGGCCAAACTGGGGTCTCTTCTGTGACCAGGCAGCCACTCCATCTTTCCTCCCGCTGTAGACGGAATGTTTCCATACCTCCAAAATTGATACTTTGAATCCTAACCCACAGTGTGATGGTGATGGGAGATGGGTGAGCTATGAGGGCTCCACCACCCTTATTGAGGAGGGCCTGGAAAGCTCCTTAGCCATGGGAGGACATAGCAGCATGGCGCCATCCCTAAGCCAGAGAGCGAGCCCTCACCGGAACCCCACCATGTTTGTTGACACCTTCATCTCAGACTCCCAGTCTCCAGGACTATGCGCAGCACATCTGCATTGTTTATATATCAGTCATTCTGTAATCATCTGCTAGAGCACTCCAGAAAAACTGAGACACCACTCCCTAATAAACTTCCTGAACACAGCATGCATCTCTGGCACCCGAACACAGACATTCCAGATCAGTTAAAATGTGCAAAGGTAAAGATCTTTGAGAGAGAAGGAGAAAATAGCTAGTGTGGAGCAACCGAAAGAGAACAAATGAAAAGAGAAGCAGGCAGAGATGCAATCAAGAGTTTTTAACACTTGGAGTGTGCCCTTGGCCTGGGAGTTAAGACACTGCTTGAACACCTGCAGCCCATATCATTGTGCCTGGATTTCAATTCATTTTTTAAATAATATTTTTTTTCTTTTTTCAAAAAAGATTTATTTTATTTGTTTAAAAAGTAAAGTTACAGAGAGAGGAAGGGAGAGACAGAAGGGGGGAGGGGTCTCCCATCCTCTAGTTCTTTCCCCCAAATCACCACAGCAGCCAGGGCTGGGCCAGGCCAAAGCCAGCAGGCAGGAGTTTCCTCCAGGTCACCCACATGGGTGCAAGGGACCAAACACTTGGGCCATCCTCCACTGCCTTCCCAGCACATTAGCAGGGAGCTAGATCAGAAGTGGAGCAGCCAGGACTAGAAGCAATGCCCATATGGGATGCTGGCACTGCAGGCGGCACCTTAACCCATTATGCCATAATGCCAGCCTCTTGAGTTCCAGTTTCCTGCTAATGTGCACACTGGGAGGCAGCAGGTCTGCCACCCATGAGAAAAACCCCGATTAAGTTTCCAGCTTGTGGCTTCCATCTGGCCCATCCTGGCCACTGCAGGAATTTGAAGAGTGAATGAACAAATAGGAGACATCTCTCTCTTCCTCTCTTTGTGTGTGTGTGTGCGTGTGCATGTGTGTACTATCAAATAAATTGAAAATTTTTATTAAGTGTCAACACTTAATTAAATTGCTAATTGGAATGTTTTGGTAATATCAGTTTAGAAATAAGACATGGGGTAGTAATTGATGACGTTAAATAATAAGCAAAGAAATTATCCTTGTAGAAAACTTACACTGCAGGAACATTTCTCCAGAGTGGTCAAAATGAATTTAAATTACCTTTGTGTTTCCCACAGTTTTGGGGTATAACATTACTGTAATTCCATGAGCTGTGAGTTTCACTTCACTGGTTACAAGTGGAAAGATGCTTGTTCGCATCTAACTGGAGGCGCTCAGGATAAATACCTGATTATGAAAACCAGGAATATGGTAACAACCTGTTTGGAAAAGGGTTCCCAAATGACACTGGCTGTGAAAATCATAGAAAGAGATTTCTTTGGTTTTGGTCACGGCAGGTTCACATCTGGCATTTGGTCAATCACTCGTTAAACATTAATTAACATTATTTACGCAATTTCGATGCTCTTTTATCCTTTTAGTAGGGAAAATTGAAGGAAAGAGAATCTTCAAAGATGATTCGGCTCTTTTTCACAGGTCTGAAGATTGTCCAATTTAAATATATTTTTCTTTGTTTCTTCTCATTTCCCTTTAGCTTAAGTCTGAAATAGAAACAATAAATTAAGTAAAAAATAAAGATCTTTACTTCTCAGCATACAATTTCCTTCTAAATAGAGAAAAAAAATCCAATTAATTTATTATATTTTCTTCTTTTTTTTTTTTTTTCACTTGAGAAGGGAGAGAGAATTAGAGTCCATCTGCTGGTTCATTCCCCAGATATCTGCGACACCCAGTGCTGGATCAGGCCAGAGCCAGGAGCCAGGAACTCAATCCAAGTTTCCCTTGTGAGTGGTGGGAGCTCAGTTACTTGACCCATCACTTCTGCCTCCCCTGGCCTACATTAGCAATCAACTGGAGCCAGGAGCAGGTACTGAACACTATAATCAGATGTGGGATGTGAGTGCCTGAAATGATGACTTAACTGCTAGGTTCAATGTCTTCTCCTAGTTAGTTCATATGTGCATATTCATATTCTATTTATAGTATGATAAATATATGTTCATGAATATACAGTAACATATATTAATCATAAGGCGTTTTCTGATTCTATAATTGATTTTTTAAATATAGAGAGTTATTAGCAAATAGTATAATTCTTAAACTGAAGGACTTCAATATAATTATTCACATATGTATTCCATATATAATTATTCACATCTAGCAATGGCTAAAGGATGTAAACAAATTTGGCTCTTGAATGTGTCAAAGGCTTAAAAGTATTCAATGACAATACAAGCATTTAGAAATGTTCATTTTCAGAAGAGTAACATCTCTCAGGGAGGTCACAAAATTCTTTTTCACCACTCATGTGAGCCTGTTACATGCTAAATACGGAGTAAAAAGGATTTCAGAGGCTAACGTGACCTCCTATCTCTGCAGCAGGAACTCACTCCCAGTGCGGTGACAGTGACAAGTTGGCAACTGAAACAGTGAGACAAGAACTACAGCAGACCCATGCGTAGAAGGCAATGGGGAGGAAAGACCTAACTCTTCCTGAGGAGTGGGACACCATCTAGAAGCTTTAGCATAGGGAGAGTAAGAGCATAAGTCAGTCACACCCAGATGTGCAGTGAAATCAGTGAATATGGGCACAGGAAGGAGAAAGATGTGCAAAGCTGGAAGCTGCAAAGGATTTCAGTGCACTGTAAGTAAGTGTGTCCCTCGTAGGGCATAAAACCATTAAGACAGGCGTGTCCCCTGTCACTGGACAAAACAGGTTATGGAGGATACTTCAAAAAGGGTGTATGCATGTAGGTATAGAAGACAAACTATTTTGTCTTCAATTCTCACAAATTCTTGGTGGGGATGTGAGGGGCTGGCTTGTGGCACAGTGTGTTAATCCACCACTTGCAGTGCTAGCATCCATATGGGAAGCGGTTCAAGCCTTGGCTGCTCTATTTTCAATATACAACTTCTTGCTAATGTGCCTGGAAAATCAGCAGAAGATGGCCCAAGTTCTTGGGGCTCTATAATGTGGGAAATCAGATCAGATGGATAGTTCATGAGCTGGAGACCACAACTCTCATACCTCCATGTAATCCTACCTGTATCCACCCATACCTGTCAATCAGACTATGTAACCACTCCTCTTTTCAAAGCTAATAAAAAGCTTGGTGAATTGGGGGGGGAGGTACTTTTTTCTCCAGCCTCACTGTGTTGACCCAGGCGAAGCAGAGCAGTGTGTTAAATTTCCATTTTACCTTTCCTGGCCTACTCTCCGTAAATGAAACCCTCACGGACCTGTGTATCCTTCTCAGTTTCTAAATAAACCTTAGCATGCTGCATGCCATTTTTGAGCCCATAATTAGAATTCTTCTCTAAGTAAAAGAGCCTGAGATATTAATTTTGGCCCATCCTAGCCCACAACACCTGCACCCAAATGAGAGACCTGGCAGAAGCTCCTGGCTCCTGGCTTTGGTCTAGCCCAGCCCTGGCCGTTGTCACCATTTGCAGAGTGAACCTACAGATGAAAGACCTCTCTCTCTCTCTCTCTCTCTCTCTCTCTCTTTCTCTCTGTCTCAACTCTGCCTTTCAAATAAATAAAAATAAATCTTAAAAAGAGTTCCCCACTTTTAAAACAGAAATCAGCTATAAAGAGGGTTTTAAAAAATAAAAATAAAAAACACATACATTCTTGGCTGGAACAATTCTCTGTTAACAAAAGACGGAGAACAAACAGAAGTTTAAAGCATGTATATTCTATATACACTAGGAGCTACTCAGGGAATGAGTAATTCTCAAAAGCTGACTTTAAATTCAGCTTGTATGGCATCTTCAAAAAAAAAATAGAAACTTTTTAGACAAAGGAAGAGGACATTGGGTCTCAGGGGCTGCAACTCATGGAAAAACAAATACCTGGCCAAAGAAGGCTGATGAGTAAAAGTTTCCAATGTAGATTCCACTGGCTCCTCTCCGTAGGTCCCTAAGGGTCCAGGGTTGTTTTCAGTGGTTAATCTGTGCTCTCCTTGGTAGGAAAAACGTATGTCTCTGTAACTTTGCTCTGCTTCGGGGGAAACACAAGGAGGACTGAGCTCTCTTCTGCGTCTGCTTCTTCTAATTGCTGCAGTTCAATGACCCTTCCTGTTTTTGGAGTGGCATATCCTGGTCTTCTACAGCAGCAGGTGAGTCTGAGTATGCATACAGTATGACAAGAATGAAGAATTTGTATGTTTTGTTAAGGATTCTAACTTTGCCTTAACGTCTTCTGGGTGACCAGTGAAAGATATTTCAAGAAGCAACTACCCAGGAAAGATAGAAGCTTGGACTATAAGAGATTATTTGAGGATAAACTGTCCCATATTTATTGTCCTGGGATAATACAAGGGTCTTTCCTAGGGATTCCTCAGGTGGTTCTGATTACACACAAGATAGGAGACCAGGCCTCCTCAGCCAGCCTACACCAGGGATTCTCCTAGGAGGGTCACCCAGATATCAGCTTTCATTGATCTGAAAAGATCTCTGAGTGTGGATTCTTTTTTAAAACTCTAGATGACATTAAGGAGCCTCTAACTTTCTCTAAGTCATGAGAATTTAAGTAATAAAAAACCGTGATATTTATAAAGGACAGAAGAAAACTGAATTGCCATGTTCATTTATTTGAGATGCCAAATATACCACACATTCATGAAAAAATGTACTATGAAAAAAGGGTGCATGGATTTCAGGACTCTTTTTTTGCATCCAAATAAGCTTATCTTTCAATTCCATTTTCCTTTTTTTTTCTTTTAAGTAACCTTGTGTGCAAAACCATGGAGTCTGATGCTCACTGGGTGTCGAATAGAGTTATAACGAATGTATTTCATAAGAAAGTTGATGAGCTAGAGTAGAGCAATTAGATAAAGAGTTGAGGCCCATCACTCCCACAGGGTGCTACAATGGTTCCATTCTTCAAACATCTTCTGTTTGCTGACATACATGTACCTTTGCTATCTGAAATGAAATTTTTTAAACTCTTCCCCTTAAAACAACCTAACCATGCTTCAAGGCTGCTGTGCTGGGTCTTGCAAAACACCACCTGTATTTCCAAGACAGAATGGATTGCTCCCCTGGCTCCACCCCCTAACCTATCTGGAAAAGCACCAACCACCTTCAGCCCTTGCTGGACTGTTGGCTCCACAAAGAGCAACTCATCCAGAATCCCTTTTGTGATGCCTAAGAGCAAATGTTTGTTGAAGAGCATTGAATGTGAAACAAGGAAAAGAAAAATGTTGGGGTATGTAAGTAAACAGCACAATGGGAAGGTGGGTGAGCAGACAGCAAAGGGGCAGTTTAGGTAGAAGAGGGCAGGGCCAAGGGGTTTCTCTCACTTTGGGGAACAGTCATATCATTTGGGAATCATTTTCAGAAGTATTCGCTTGACTGAAATAATAGAGTTAGAATGAAGAGATCATTATAATCCCTTTGATTGACACAGAGGGAAATGATCACACATTTCTATTTGTAGGATAGAGTAGGAGTGTTTCTGGATTGAGTGGGAAAGAATAGTAGTCTATTTGCATAAAGGCTGTGTGGAACATCTGGGTTGACAGATCCTCAGGGAAATTCTCAAAGCACTTAATGATCTAAACAATTACTTGGTGGAACTCAGAATGGTTTGAATTTTTCTGATTACTATTTCATGGCTTCTCTTGACTCGGAAGTTTTTCTCTCTTTTTTTTTTTTTTCTAAATTCTTGATTTGGGACTTTGAGGATAACAGTCTTGCACCACTATGGATAAGAATAACACAAAGCAAACAAAGCAAAACCTGTGTGTGGTAGATCACACCATTTCTACTCCAGAAGTGTGCCAGGCATTTGGCCCAGTAGTTGATATACCCAAACCTCACGTCAAAGTATTCAAGTTTGGGTCCACTCCTAACTGAAGCTTGCTGTCATCACAGACCCTGAGAGACATCAGGGATGGCTTAACCAATTGAACGCCACCACCCTTGTGGGAGACCCAGGTTGAGTTCCCGTCTCCCAGTTTCAGCTCCATCTGGGGCCATTTCAAGCATTTGGAGAGGGAATCAGTGGGTGATGAGAGCGCTCTCTCTCTCTCTCTCTCTCTCTCTCTCTCTCTCTCCTTCCCAAATAAACTTTAAAAATTGAAAATAGTTAGGTAAGTGAGTTTATACCTGGAAGTATAGGCTCAGCCTCAGTCTCTAATCACACCCTTGGATACAGTGTACGTTATGTCATGTCCACATCTGTTGATGTGGGTAATTTAGCTAAGTCTGAGCTGGACATTCTGTCCATTTTCTTTACAATCTATTCCTGGACCTACAGATATGAAATCAAATCTATTCTTCTTTGCCTTTTTCTCTTGGTTATGTTGGGCAACAAGAATTATTGTATCCCTTTTATGTTATCAGCACCTCTACCATTTGAAGATTACTTATTTTGGAAATAATACAAAATCTGTATTCTTTATTGCAATGTATGAGAGATTAATAAGACTCTGGTTTACCACAATATTTTCTAAAAAGCAAGTTAGAGATTCAAAACATATAAGCATAATAATATGTAGGATATAATAAACCCAAGTATTTAGATTACATTGTCTCCAAAGTCACTGGGGAAGATCTTATTAAGGATTACATAAAATGAAAAAAAAAAAGTGTGTGGGGGGAGATAGCTCTCATTTTGTTCCCTTTCCTGTTATCTGGATTAAAAGTGAAGTTAAGATGTCAAAGCCACTGAGGAGATAGAGTAAGGAGTGAGATTTGATCCTGCCATCGATACACTGTGCAGCCACGGAATAGATTTTAAACCATTTTAAAATTCACATGCACTATGTCAAAAAGGACTCTATTATGAAGTTAATAAGATCATGTCTGTAGAGTATTTTAAGTTCTTTTATTCCCAGAATGATAAGCAAATGTGAGGTTTTATTATCATTATCATTATCATTGGCTTCAAAGGAAATATGGCTTTCATAGCTCAGTGGATTTAAAAAATGATAAGAACCTGGCTGGTGGTGTTCAAATAAATGTCACAGTTAAAAATTTAAAGGAAAACTGAAGAGACAGAGGTAGAAAAACCTTGTTTCATTGATACATCAGTGATGAGAGCCAGCTGGAGCAAGATTAAATCCTAAATAAACTATCAGGATGAAACCTTCTTCCTTCTCCTCCCTCTCTCTCGGCACACAATCTTTTACATTCATTTCTGTGTTATTCAGTCCACTACATTACTCACCCTCTATGTTAAATTCAAAAGATAAGGATAAGTAAAATCACTCTAATTGTATTTCTGACTGCTTTTCTTAATGGACATGTTAATGGAACTTTCCTCCATGTTTAATGTCGCATATATTAACGGAAAATATAGCAGACCACTTCTGTTAAATTATTTCAAAATCCAGCTCTTGAGTCCTAGAAAGGAACATCTGTAATCTCCCAGTTGAAGCGGATGGAAGCAGGAAGAGGAACGTCTAAACATTTTACGATTGTTGTATTTTCAGCGTGGTGAAATCAAAAGCAGCAGGTTTTAACGATAGTGTAACATTTGCATTTTTAAGTTCCACTGAGAACTAAAAAAGAAAAGAAAAGAAAAGAAAAGAAAAGAAAAGAAAAGAAAAGAAAAGAAAAGAAAAAATACTCCTGCATCATGTTTCCAATAGTGCTCATTGAAATCTAAATCACAGTAAATGACATGTATAGAAGTAAATGGACAAACAGCAGAAACAATAAAAATGCATTACCTCTATGCAGTCATTTGTCTTCCTATAGCAAGAGTAAAGCTTAAGTCAGATACAATTAGATGGACTGAAGCTTTAACAGTGACTTTTGAACTGCTTGAATTAACAAAATCAATCCTCATAAATTAAGCTATCAGTGATCTATGATACAATTAAGTTCCATAATCAAAAAATGCTACAGTGCGTGCAGTGTCACTTGTGCTATTTGTAACACTGAATTTTAACTACTGCTGGCTCACTGTTCCTGCAGGGTTGTGTAAAACTCCATCTGGCACACTAGACGCCTGTGTTATGATACAGTTTCTTTTCTATTCTTCAATTTAGGCTGACATCTGGTGGTCCAGGAGAACGACAAGCAGTGGTGCTGAATGTAGACCAATTCACAAACTAGGCTTTTTCCAGTTTCCCCTTTGTCTTTCTGAAGTGCTTGAAATTGCGACCAAACCAGTTAATTGCATGAAAATCCACACAGAATAAACATTTAAGGAGCAGAACAATAAGGGTGAAGAAGGTGCCCTTCACATGACGAATTATATACATGTAAGCATATCGAGCTCTGTGGAAACTGGAAAGCGTCAATAGGAAGCACCGTATCTTGGCCAATTAGACCCAGGCAGAAGGGTACTACTTAATGGCACCACACTGGGGATCATAATGGGACTGCGCTTCACGGGAGAGCCCATCCTTCTTTCTCCTTGTCAGGTTGGTGGGAGGGAGAAAAATGGAGGGAATGAGGGGGAGGGGTAGAAGGCTTGACTGTGTACAGTCGCAAATTGATGTTTAAACAGGCTTAAGGTAGTATTCAAACGCATTTATCTTTTATTTTCCTTGAGAAGAAGGGGCTGCTTTCAGCAGTAACCAACAATCCAGATGGCAAAACACATTGGGCCCAAAGCAAGAGCAGTTCAACTCTCTCTATGCCTAGGATTAAAATAATAGCAATAATAATAACAAACCTCCAAATACTTCCAATTGATTTACTCTGGCATATTCCACTAGTTACCAGACTGAGGAGGAAAAGAATGATATGTTGTAAGCTTTATGGCTTTCGTGCCATTTGCACAATCCCAGCAAAGAAAATAAAAGAAGCTCCAGTGATTTTTCTCACATTCGGCACCTAGCTATACACGATTCTATTGTATTTTGATCATTAAGAGTCTGTCTCCAGATTTTAACTAAATTGTTTTTTTGTATCTGTTGCAGTGATTGTAAATATAATGTTTGGATTGACCATGAGCCATATTTATGGAAGGTTCTAGATTGAAACATTATAGGCTAAGCTCTCTGTTTTGAAAAAGTCACAAAACAAAACAAACAAGCAAATGGAAGAAGGCTTTCATCTAGTCCAGGAAGGACCATTCTAAACATTTCTTTGGGTCTGTTTCCACTTGACCTTGTGACTCCAGAAAGGTTACTAAAAGGACTCCCAATTATGTGGATGCTTTTGAAATACCGGCCAGGTCTTCTTGGAAGTACACTCAGCTTCCCACCCCTAATCTCACAAAGGTCACCGAAAAGTTCAATTAAAATTGCTTTTAGTTACTACAAATCTCAACTGAGTTGAAGAGAGCACAAGAAAGGTAAAACGTTTCCACCTGTTCTTACCAGTCTTTTCTCCTGTTTTAGAATAATGTTTAGTTCTTTTTTTTTTTTAATATAAAGCTTTTATTTAAAGAATATAAATTTCCAAAGAACAGCTCATGGACCACAATGGCTCCCCCCCCCCAACTTCCCTCCCTCCCCCCACCCTCCCCTTTCCCGCTCCCTCTCCCCTTCTGTTCACATCAAGATTCATTTTCAATTCTCTTTATACACAGAAGATCAATTTAGTACATATTACGTAAAGATTTCAACGGTTTGCCCTCGCATAGAGACACAAAATGATAATACTGTTGGAGTACTAGTTATAGTATTAATTCACAATGTACAGCACATTAAGGACAGAGATCCTACATGATATATTTTTTTAAAAAATTGATTAATTGTCTATGCAATTTCCAGTTTAACACCAAGATTTTTTAATCATTTGCAATTATCTTTATATAAAGAAGATCGATTCAATATATACTATGTAAGGATTTCATCAGTTTGCACCCACTCAGAAACACAAAGTGTAAAAATACTGTTTCAGTACTAGTAATAGCATCACTTCACATTGGATAACACATTAAGGACAGATCCCTCATGAGACGTAAGTACACAGTGACTCCTGATGTTGATTTAACAATTTGACACTCTTGTTTATGGCGTCAGTAATCTCCCTAGGCTCTGGTCATGAGTTGCCGAGGCTATGGAAGCCTTTAGGGTTAGCCGACTTCGATCTTATTCCCACAGGGCCATAGTCAAAGTGGAAGTTCTCTCCTCCCTTCAGAGAAAGGTACCTCCTTCTTTGATGGCCCCGTTCGTTCCACTGGGATCTCACTCACAGAGATCTTTCATTTAGGTCTTCTGTTTTTTCCAGAGTGTCTTAGCTTTCCATGCCTAAAATATTCTCATGGGCTCTTGAGCCAGATCCAAATGCCTTAAGGGCTGATTCTGAGGCCAGAGTGCTATTTAGGACATCTGCCATTCTATGAGTCTGCTGTGTATCCTGCTTCCCATGTTGGATCATTCTCTCCCTTTTTCATTCTATCAGTTAGTATTAGCAGACACTAGTCTTGTTTGTGTGATCCCTTTGACTCTTAGACCTATCAGTATGATCAATTGTGAGCTGAAATTGATCACTTGGACTAATGAGATGGCCTTGGTACATGCCACCTTGATGGGATTGTATTGGAAACCCCTGGCACAATTCTAACTCCATCATTTGGGGCTGTTCCGATTGAGCATGTCCCAAGTTTTACATCTCCTCCCTCTCTTATTCCCACTCTTATATTTCACAGAGATCACTTTTCAGTTAAAATTTAAACACCTAAGAATAATTGTGTGTTAATTACAGAGTTCAATCACTAGTACTAGGATAAAGAAAAAAAAATTACTAAAATGGATAAAGTATTACATTGTACAACAACAGTCAGCACAAGAGCTGATCGAGTCACTGTTTCTCATAGTGTCCATTTCACTTCTACAGGTTTCCCCTTTGGTGCTCAGTTAGTCATCGCCAATCAAGGGAAACAAATGATATTTGTCTCTTTGGGACTGACTTAATTCACTCAGCATGATGTTTTCCAGATTCCTCCATTTTGTTGCAAGTGACCGGATTTCATTGTTTTTGACTGCTGTATAGTATTCTGTAGAGTACATGTCCCAAAATTTCCTAATCCAGTCTACTGTTGATGGGCATTTGGGTTGGTTCCAAGTCTTAGCTATTGTGAATTGAGCCGCAATAAACATTACTGTGCAGACGGCTTTTTTGTTTGCCCATTTAATTTCCTTTGGGTAAATTCCAAGGAGTGGGATGGCTGGGTTGAATGGTAGGGTTATATTCATGTTTCTGAGGAATCTCCAGACTGACTTCCATAGTGGCTTCACCAGTTTGCATTCCCACCAACAGTGGATTAGTGTCCCTTTTTCCCCACATCCTCTCCAGCATCTATTGTTGGTGGATTTCTGAATGTGAGCCATTCTCACCGGGGTGAGGTGAAACCTCATTGTGGTCTTGATTTGCATTTCCCTGATTGCTAGGGATCTTGAACATTTTTTCATGTGTCTGTTGGCCATTTGGATTTCCTCTTTGGAAAAATGTCTATTGAGGTCCTTGGCCCATCTCTTAAGTGGGTTGTTTGTTTTGATGTTGTGGAGTTTCTTAATTTCTTTGTAGATTCTGGTTATCAACCCTTTATCTGTTGCATAGTTGAATGGATTTTTGTGTAAGGTGAAAGGTAGGGGTCTTGCTTCATGGTTCTGCACGTGGAAATCCAGTTTTCCCAGCACCATTTATTAAACAGACTGACCTTACTCCAGGGACTGGTTTTGGATCGTTGATCAAATATAAGTTGGCTGTAGGTGTTTGGATTGATTTCTGGAGTTTCTATTCTGTTCCATTGGTCTATCCATCTGTTTCTGTACCAGTACCATGCTGTTTTGATAACAACTGCCCTGTAGTATGTCCTGAAATCTGGTATTGTGATGCCTCCGGCTTTGTTTTTGTTGTACAAGATTGCTTTAGCTATTCGAGGTCTCCTGTGTCTCCATATGAATTTCAGCATCATTTTTTCCAGATCTGAGAAGAATGTCCTCGGTATCTTGATTGGTATTGCGTTGAATCTGTAAATTGCTTTTGGGAGAATGGACATTTTGATGATATTGATTCTTCCAATCCATGAGCATGGGAGATTTCTCCATTTTTTGGTATCCTCTTCTATTTCTTTCTTTAAGGTTTTGTAATTTTCATTGTAGAGATCTTTAATGTCCTTAGTTAAATTTATTCCAAGGTATTTGATTGTTTTTGTAGCTATTGTGAATGGGATTGATCTTAGCAGTTCTTCCTCAGCCGTGGCATTGTCTGTGTATACAAAGGCTGTTGATTTTTGTGCATTGATTTTATATCCTGCTACTTTGCCAAACTCTTCTATGAGTTCCAATAGTCTCTTAGTAGAGTTCTTTGGGTCCCCTAAATAAAGAATCATGTCGTCTGCAAAGAGGGATAGTTTGAGTTCTTCCTTCCCAACTTGTATCCCTTTAATTTCTTTTTCTTGCCTAATAGCTCTGGCTAAGACTTCCAGCACTATATTGAATAGCAGTGGTGAGAGTGGGCATCCCTGTCTGGTACCAGATCTCAGTGGAAATGTTTCCAACTTTTCCCCATTCAATAGGATATTGGCCGTGGGTTTTTCATAAATTGCTTTGATTGTATTGAGGAATGTGCCTTCTATACCCAGTTTGCTTAGGGTTTTCATCATGAAAGGGTGTTGAATTTTATCGAATGCTTTCTCTGCGTCTAGTGAGATAATCATATGGTTTTTCTTCTGCAGTCTGTTAATGTGGTGTATCACGTTGATTGTTTTGCGAATATTGAACCATCCCTGCATACCAGGGATGAATCCCACTTGGTCTGGGTGGATGATCTTTCTGATGTGTTGTTGCAGTCTATTGGCCAGAATTTTGTTGAGGATTTTTGCATCTATGTTCATGAGGGATATTGGTCTGTAATTCTCTTTCAATGCTGCATCTTTTTCTGGCTTAGGAATTAAGGTGATGCTGGCTTCATAGAAGGAATTTGGGAGAATTCCCTCTTTTTCGATTGTTCTGAATAGTTTGAGAAGAATTGGGGTTAGTTCTTCTTTAAATGTCTGGTAGAATTCAGCAGTGAATCCATCTGGTCCTGGGCTTTTCTTTGTTGGGAGGGCCTTTATTACTGATTCAATTTCTGACTCACTTATGGGTCTGTTTAGGTTTTCTATGTCTTCCTGGTTCAATTTAGGTAGGTTGCATGTGTCCAGGAATCTATCCATTTCTGATAGGTTTCCCTGTTTGCTGGCATACAAGTCCTTGTAGTAATTTCTGATGATTCTTTTGATTTCTGTGGTGTCTGTTGTTATATTTCCTTTTTCATCTCTGATTTTACTGATTTGGGTCTTTTCTTTTTTTAGTTAGTTGGGCCAATGGGGTGTCAATCTTGTTTATTTTTTCAAAAAACTAGCTCCTCGTTTGGCTGATTTTTTGTAATGTTTTTTTGGATTCAATCCTGTTGATTTCTTCTCTGATTTTGATTATTTCTCTTTTTCTACTAGATTTTGGTCTAGTTTGCTGCAAATTTTCTAGATCCTTGAGATGCATTGAAAGCTCATCTATTTGGTGCCTTTCCAGTTTCTTGATGTAGGCACCTATTGATATAAACTTTCCTCTTAACACTGCTTTTGCTGTATCCCATAAGTTTTGGTATGTTGTGCTGTTATCCTCATTTACTTCCAGAAAATTTTTGATTTCTCTTTTGATTTCTTCAGTGACCCGTTGTTCATTCAGGAGCATGTTGTTCAATCTCCATGTGTTTGCATATGCTCTAGAGATTCCTGAGTTGCTAATTTCCAACTTCACTCCCTCATGGTCTGAGAAGTTGCATGGTATGATTCTAATTCTTTTGAATTTGCTGAGACTTGCTTTATGGCCTAATATGTGATCAATCCTAGAGTAGGTTCCATGTACTGCTGAGAAGAATGTGAATGCATTACTTGTAGGATGAAAAGTTCTGTAGATATCTGTTAGATCCATTTGGGCTATAGTGTTGTTTAAATCTACTGTCTCCTTGTTGATCTTCTGTCCTGTCGATCTGTCAATATCTGTGAGTGAAGTATTGAAGTCCCCCAGTACTATTGTGTTGGGGTCTAAGTCTCCCTTTAAGTTTCTTAACAAATTTTTTAAATAAACCTGTGGCCTGTAATTAGGTGCATATACATTGAGAATTGTTATATCTTCCTGTAGTATTGATCCCTTAATCATTATATAGTGCCCCTCTTTGTCTCTCTTAACAGTTTTTGTGTTAAAGTTTATGTAGTCCGATATTAAGATGGTTACACCTGCTCTTTTTTCATTTCTGTTGGCGTGGTATATCTTGTTCCATCCTTTTATTTTCAGTCTGTATGGATCTTCGTTGGAAAGATGTGTTTCTTGTAGGCAGCAAATAGATGGTTTTTGTTCCTTAACCCAATCAGCCAATCTCTGTCTTTTAACAGGACAGTTTAGACCTTTAACGTTCAATGTGACTATTGATAAGTGGTAAGTTTGCCCTGCCATTTGCCAGATATTTTCTAATGTATGCTTTGAATTCCCTGTGATCTTTTGCCGTGAGGTTCCCTTCGTTTACCTTCTTTCATGTTGATGGTCATGTTTCTGTGTTTCTGTGTGTAACACATCTTTAAGTATCTTTTGCAGGGCTGGACGAGTGGCAACAAATTCTTTCAATTTTTGTTTGTTATGAAAGGTCTTTATTTCACCTTCATTCACAAATGAGAGCTTTGCAGGGTATAATATTCTGGGCTGGCAGTTTTTCTCTCTAAGTACCTGGGCTATGTCTCGCCATTCCCTTCTAGCTTGTAGGGTTTCTGTTGAGAAGTCAGCTGTAAGTCTAATTGGAGATCCTCTGAGAGTAATCTGACGTTTCTCTCTTGCACATTTTAGGATCTTTTCTTTTTGCTTCGCTGTGGTGAGTTTAATTACAATATGTCGTGCAGAGGATCTCTTTTGGTCATGTTTATTAGGGGTTCTATGAGCTTCCTGGATTAGGATTTCTCTGTCTTTCTCCAAGCCTGGAAAGTTTTCTGCTAGTATGTCCCTAAAAAGGCCTTCTAATCCTTTCTCCCTCTCCATACCTTCAGGAACACCTAGAACCCGAATGTTGGGTTTTTTAATAGTATCCTGTAAGTTCCCAACGATATCTTTTAGTTTTCTAATTTCCTCTTCTTGTCTTTGGTTTGACTGTTTCCTCTCCTGTTCTCTGTCTTCTAGGTCCGATATTCTCTCTTCTGCTTCACCCATTCTGGTTTTAAGGCCCTCAAGATTGCTTGTCACTTGATCTATTGAATTCTTCAATTCATTAAGATTTTTTGTCACTATCGTAGCTTCTTGTTCTACTAGTTGTTTCATTTCGTTTTGATTTCTCCGTAGTACTTCATTCTCGCGAGAGAGATTTTCTATCTTATCCATTAAGGATTTCTGTAGTTCAAGAATTTGTTTTTGAGAACTTCTTAATGTTCTTATCAATTCTTTGAGATCTGCTTCTTGCATTTCTTCTATCTCATTATCTTCATAATCCTGACTTGGGGTGTCTTTTCCGTTTGGGGTCATCATAGCGTCTTCCTTGATCTTGCTCCCTCGGAATCTGTTTTTATTTGGCATTTTTTTTTCCCCACACTCTTTCTCTGGGTTGTCAAGGTAACGGAGTTTGTGTGCACGGTGTGTTCCCAGTTTTTGGATCCCCTTCAGGTTTCTACAGCCTCGGGTTTTTGGTTCCGTCTGCCTCAGTGATGGGCGGGCGCACCTTGTCCCACTGCGTTTAATCTAGCTCGAATTAGCAGGGTGGGTGACGAGAGAGGCTAGTGTCCGTGCAGGCTCGCCTCAATTGTGCTGTTTCCCTCGGGTCTGCTTCCCCCCGCCAGTGTCTCGGGATCCCTGTATCGGCTCCCGTTTAAGCGCTTGATTCCAATGGCGACTGTGTTCCGTCCGGTTCCCGTCCCTCCCGGCAGCTCCCGTGCCACTAAGGCACGATTTGCCGTTCGCAAACTTACTTTCCCCTAGGTCCTCTGCGTCTCATTCACTGGGTCCGGAAGAATTTCCACTGCATTTTTTTCCCTGAGATTTTTCCTGAGGCTACAGTAACTCTGTTTTTATTAAACTATCTTTTTGCGGACTGCTAGTGCGCGTCCTCACTATTCCGCCATCTTGGCTCCGCCAGAATAATGTTTAGTTCTAATCAGTAGACATAAGATCTCTCAAGAAAGGACTTTATCTTCTGTTTAAAAACTTGTAGCTACTATATAAACTACTGAAGAAGTAAGAGTTTAGTATATTCCGTAAGAAGATTGAATGCTCAGAATGTCTCTAGAAAACCATAACTAAAAAGACAACGTCATTTTAGTGGAATTCATGTAAGTATTATAGTTATAAAGGATTAGAACAGAGAATAAATTTGTGATTTTAGAAGTCTTGAGGATTGTTCTCTCACAAATATCTTACATTGGTTGCTAATGAATAAGCTATCAAATTACACATTGAATCTTTTGGTTTTGACTTTTGTGGCCTCCATGAATGCTCAAAGAATCGCTTTTAAAATTCTGTCTCATTTTTGAAATTGTATTTTTGATTGACATAATAACATTTATGAATACAATATGTTGCTATGATATATAAATACATTGCATTATGATCAAATCACAGTAATTAGCATATTGTGAGTCTCATTTTTGCATCTTTGTCATTTTACCTTTTTAAGAAGGTAGCCATCAGGGAAATGCAAATCAAAACCACAATGAGGTTTCATCTCACCCCAGTTAGACTGGCTTACATACAGAAATCAACTAACAACAGATGCTGGTGAGGATGTGGGGAAAAGAGACACTAATCCACTGTTGGTAGGAATGCAAACTGGTAATGCCACTATAGAAGACAGTTTAGAGAGTCCTCAGAAACCTGACTATAGCCCTACCACAAGACCCAGCTATCCCACTCTTCAGAATCTACCCAAAGGAAATTAAATTGGCAAATATAAGAGCTGTCTGCACCTCAATGTTTATTGCAGCTCAATTCACAATAGCTAACACATGGAATCAACCTAAATGCCCATCAACAGAAGACTGGAGAAAGAAATTATGGGATATGTACTCTATGGAATACTACACAGCAGGTAAAAAAAATGAAATCCAGTCACTTGTAACAAAATGGAGGAATCTGGAAAACATCAAGCTGAGTGAAATAAGCCATTCCCAAAAGGACAAATATCGTATGTTTTCCCTGATTGGTGACAACTCACTGAGCACCTAAAAGAAATCTGTAGAAGTGAAATTGACACTATGAGAAGCAATGACTTGATCAGCCCTTGTCCTGACTGTTGAGAAACAGTTTACTGTTTTATTATTTTTAGTATTTTATTTTTCTACTTAATACCATTGGTTCTACTCTTTAATTAACAGAATTATTCTTAGGTGTTTAAACCTTATTAAAATTTATCCCTCTTAAAAATAAGAGTGGGAATAAGAGAGGGAGGAGATTTACAGTTCGGCACACACTCCCTCAGACTTACTTCTAATGGTAAAGCTAAAAACTTGCCATAGGACTCCATTAAGTTGGCAAGTACCAATGTCACCTTACTAGTTAAAGTGATCAGTTTAAGTTCATAACTGATCATAAAAATAGGATTAAGTGTCAAAGGAATCACATAAATAAGACCAGTGTCTGCTAATATTAATTGATAGAATTAAAAAGTAGAGAATGATCCAACATGGGAAGTGGGATACACAGCAGATTCATAGAATGACAAAGGCACTTATAGTCATTCATAGAATGACTAAATAGCACTCTGGCCTCAGATTCAGCCCTTAAGGCATTTGGATCTGGCTAAAAAGCCCATGAGAGTTTCTTAGGCATGGAAAGCCAAGACACTGTTGCACAAAATTACCTAAATGAAAGATCTCTGTGAGTGAGATCTCAGTGGAAAGAAGGAGCCATCAAAGAAGGAGGTACCTTTCTCTGAAGGGAGGAGAGAACTTCCACTTGGATTATGGCCTCGTCCAAACAAGGTCAGAGTTAGTGAACTCAAGAGACTTCCATAGCCTTAGCAGCTCATGACAAGAGCCTCATGTGATTACTGATGTAATAAATAAGAGTGTCAATTGTTAAATCAACAACAGAAGTCACTGTGCACTTGCTCCCCATGTAGGACCTCTATCCTTAACTTGTTGTACTATACGAATTAACAATAAAACTAATCTTCAAAGAGTACTTTATACTTTGTGTATCTGTGTGAGTGCAAACTGTTGAAATCTTGACTGAGTATATACTAAGTTTATCTTCTGTATATAAAGATAATTAAAAATGAGTCTTAATGAAGAATGAGATGGGAGAGGGAGTAGGAGATGGGATGGTTTACAAGTGGGAGGGTGGTTATGGGGGGAAGAACTGCTATAATCCAAAAGTTGTATGTTGGAAATTTATATTTATTAAATAAAAGTTTTCTATTAAAAAATAAACCTTGTTTTAATAAATGCAACTTTTATTTCTTCTAGCTATTCTTGACTAGGTATAAAAGTGGTGCCAGGTGAAGAATAGTTAAAACTATGTCTTTGGAAATTTAATATAGTTGCTTCATCTTCTTCTAAACTTTGCCCCCTATTTGCCAGAGTCTCAGAGAAATTCCTCATGTATACAATTGCGTGACTCCTCCATTCCGAGACCCCCATTGCACATGAAACCCGCTTAGTAGGTCTACCAATGCCACTTCCCACTGTCAGCTCCACTATCACCACTGCTGCTACTGATGCACCAGCAAAACAAAACTATGGATACCAGTTCCAGACTTTCTGACAAGAACACTTCTGCTGTTGCCCACTGAACACTGAGTGACTTTGGCATTGGAGCACAATGATAAAAATCATCTTCTATGGTCAAACTTAGATGTGCTCTTTCCCTCCTTCCTTTCATTCCTTCCTTTCTCCCTCTATTCCTCCCTCCCTTCCACCTCCCACCCCCCTCCCTCCTTTCCCCCCATTCTTCCCTCTCTGCCTCCCTCCTTTCCTTTTTTCCTTCCTTTCTTCTTCCCTCCCTTTCTCCTTCTCTCCCTCCTCTTCTTTTCCTTTCCTTTCCTCCCTTTCTTCTTGCCTTCTTTACTTTCATCTTTTTTTAATTTTTTGACAGGCAGAGTGGACAATGAGAGAGAGAGAGACAGAGAGAAAGGTATTCCTTTTGCCATTGGTTCACCCTCCAATGGCCACCACGACCAGTGCGCTATGACCGGCACACCACGCTGATCCAAAGGCAGGAGCCAGGTGCTTCTCCTGGTCTCCCATGGGGTGCAGGGCCCAAGCACTTGGGCCATCCTCCACTGCACTCCCAGGCCACAGCAGAGAGCTGGCCTGGAAGAGGGGCAACTGGGACAGAATCCAGTGCCCTGACCGGGACTAGAACCCGGGGTGCTGGCACCACAGGTGGAGGATTAGCCTATTGAGCCGTGGTGCTGACCCTTTACTTTCATCTTTATCACAAAAGTGTTGCTCAACTAAAAGGTGTGAATGCTAAGCTATTTACATAGACCAAAAATAAGAGTTTACATGGACTTTCATGATTCAGTCCCGAGCCTTTAAAATATATATCACACTTTTCAGAAAGAAGCAGAATTTTATGAAAGGTTGAAAGCAAGAGCCAAGGATGGATGCTCTCCTTCCTAGTGGAGTGGAGCTGGGTAATTTTTAGGTAACTACTTGTATTCCTTAATTAGTGAGGTTTTTTGAAAGGGGGAGGGGTGATTTCCTGGCAATCCTATTCTATAATCTATTTCATACAACTACACAGATATCCATTTTTGAATATTATAAACAAATGATAGCATAATAAAATTGTGCCAGGCAAATGCAAAGCTCAAGTAATATACAGTAATATTCACATACATGAGTCAGTTTCCTTACTTTTCTCAAATGAAGCATGACTTACAAGTGTTACCCAGAGTGGAATACTGGGAAAGGACAGAAAGAGTCACTGGCTCTAGCCCATACTTTATTTTTTCACATTGTCTCCCAAATTCTCATGTGATTGTGGGGATAGGAGCACAAGTATAACAGCTTTTTTTTCCAATAGATTTCAACAGATTTTTTTCAATAGATTCTCAATAGTTGTTGAAATAGCCTCATTGCCTTCTACCATAAGACATGGAAATCTTGGTCATAGCACATCACTGTAGACAAAATATTAATTAAAAAGAGTAATTTGGAATATAACAGAGCAAAGCAGGAGATTTACTATGAATAATGCATTTTAAATTTGGTTTTGGGCAAATATACACAGAACATGTTCAACATGTTTTTGTATCAAATGTTATTTTTATAAAATAATGATCAATGTTTCATGTTTTAATGAAACTGTACCTTAAACAAGTGAAATTCAGTCTAATATCAATACATCTTCATTAGATGTCCATGTCTGCTCTCTCAGAGCACTTTCTGTAGTTCTAACAGTTGAACCTGCTGTATTCTTCCAGGTTTAAAATACAGGAACCCTGTTTTGGGGTGTGATTATTGTGCCAGCCTTTGTCTGGTGTCTTATACATGAGGTAACTCATCTTAGCACACAAGTTCCAGTTCCAGATGGTTCGCTTGAGTGGACCGTGAGATTAGATACCTTCCTTGTCAAGTAGCCAAGAACTCCTGGGATAGTATAATATTTATGTTTCAGAGAAGGAATCATTGCATAAAAGCACCTGCCATGGCAGCTGAAATTTCCTTGACATACAGGGAGAAATTGTTCTCCTTTGTTGAGAGGCAGAGTTTTTATTATTAAAATTGCTTTATGTTTTCACCTGCACAATCACAGCAAGGGTTAAAATGGTTGGCACTGATTTTTCTCCTTGGAGAGCCAGTGCTTTTCCTGCCCAGCTGTCTGTAGTTCCAGGATCCATTATGCAAAAAGTGAGAGAAGCCAAGTAGCAGATTCCTCGAGTTATCCCTGAGCAACTTTTCCTTCTATCCTCTTTCATTCCTAGATGTCCACATGGCCTCATTATGTAAGCCAGAAGACAGAAAATAAGTCAGCCAAAGGCAGATGAAGATAGCCCAAATGTAGCAGCAGAAAGAGCAGCAATGAATCCTCCTTAAATTTAAGTAGCACTGTTTGCAAAATATAATGACCACCTTGTTTCTCTTCTCTCACATGAAATTTTCAACATTATAGTCATTGGGGTAAAAGTATTGTTTCTGCAAAAATGAATTACATTCTGGGCCCAGGATATAAAAAGATGATGAAGGAATTGCCTACCCAGAATAAAGCTGCAGTAGAAACAAGAAAAATACTGAAAAATCAGAATGGAGAGCAAGTCTAAGCAAGACAAGGGAGCCAGTAAAGGAAACACTAGAGAGTGAATGTATTTAGCAGATGCAGAGAGGTGCCCATTGTTTCAAAGAAAAAAAATGAGGCAACCCAACCTATGGAAGTAGTGAAAAAGGAAACAAAGTAGAAGACAAAGGCAGAATAGAGAGAGATGCATGTGATTGCCTACATAATTCAAATTATATCTCATCGTTCTTAAAAGCTGCTGGTAGATTTTAAGCAAGTGAATATTTTGATCAGATTTCCAGTAACTAGAAAAACTTGGAAGACAAATTTTAATTCTAAGAGCTGAGAAAGCAGTTAGGATTGATGCCAAGAGCTAGTTGAGATGGAGAAAGGCCACAGATGAGTTATGGTTAGGGAAGAATCTATGTATGTCCAGGCGTGAAGATTTTCATTTTTGGAAGAGCATTCCTGAGCACAGTAACAGGGATGTGTGCACTGGATTAGCTGCCCATCAAATTGAAGAAAGTGAGTAAATAGCACACCTAGACAGTTAATTTCATGGACAAGACAGAAATGAAAACTTGTTCATGGAAGTTCTTGAACTGTCTGTTTTAAGCCTTGGCGCAAGGCTACACATTCAATTCTGGGAGAAATGGCCTTATGTAAATGTCCTCAATTGTCATAAAAGGGAGACAACAATGTAAACTGTAAATATTATAGTGCATGTATTAAAATTAAATCAGGAAATGTTAACTGAGTGACACTTGAATTGAACCCATGGGAACACAGCAGTAAGAGGGTGCCAGGTACACGTCAGCGTGTGCAGAAACCCAGAAGGAAAGAGCACCTGCTTCCCTGCTGCTTGTTTCCATTTCTGGACTGAGAATTTTTTAGGTGAGAGCAGCTATCATGTATTATTTTAAAGATTTGTTTACTTATTTGAAAGGCAGAGTTACAGAGAGGCAGAGGCAGAGAGAGAGAAAGCTCTTCCATCCACTGGTTCACTCCCTAGATGGCTACAATGGCTGGAGCTATGTCAATCCGAAGCCAGGAGCCAGGAGCTTCTTCCAGGTCTCTCACATTGGTGCCATCTTCCATGGCTTCCCTAGGCCATAGCAGAGAGCTGGATCAGAAGTGGAGCAGCCGAGACTTGAACTGGCGCCCATATGGGATACTGATGCTGTAGACCGGGGCTTTAACCCTCTGCACCACAGCGCTAGCCACTCTATCATCTCTTTAATTAATTTTTAAATATGGGGTACAATATTTCCAATTTGCTTTACTGATCGTTTTCTGATAATTGAGAAAAAGAAATTAATTCTCATAAAAGCCATCTCCTTCCCTCAAACCAAATGTGCAGCAATGTGCTAAGGGGTTATAAAGCCATAATAAATAATTTTTATACTAATAAAGAATTTTCCATGGATTTAATCAGTGAAATCATTTAAGTATTATTTTCATCAAAGTCACACAGATAAATTATAGATGAGAATGCACATAAAATATGGGACTTGGAATTAATTTAGTGTGAAAAGTCAATTGTCAAAGTCACATGTTTTTGCCTTTTTGATATAGGGAATTCACTACTGAAACATTTCATCTTGTATTAAGATATTTTGCAAATAAAAAAACTAAATAGCTGAAAATGAAGATATTTCAGTGTAATCAATGGCTAATCACATCAAAATGATGAGAATGGTAAATCATGGGCTATTTTCTCTTATCCCAATTTAAATAGGGATCTCACCAAATAACACCCATCATCTTTCTCTTTTTTTAACTTTTATTTAATAAATATAAATTTCAAAAGTACAACTTTTGTATCATCTTTCTCTTAACCAAATCTATTCTTGATAATACTGGAAAAAGAAAAAAGTAGCTTGGTGTTAACATTTAAACAGCTAGGAATAAAAACTTTTTGTCTTTAATGTAATGAGTTTATCTTAATCCATAACATTCCATCATTTGAGATATTGTTTGGTTTAAAATAAGAACCCGCTTTTCTTAATTTTATGCTTGATTTCCATTCCAGTTATGCTGTTTCATTATAACATACCAACAGTTCTGATACTCTTTGTACATAATAAGCAAGAATCTCCTTTTCATTATCAAACCATACTTTCAGTTCAGGACCTCATCAATACACATCTTACTACAGTAACCCCTGACTGTTCTCTCTGCCTTTAATCTGTTCCTGACTTGAACCCATCACTCTGCCTGATTGATCTTTAGTACCACTCTACTCTGGCCACTTTTTCAAAAAGTTTCAGACTCTTAACTTTCCATTAAAAAATATTTTAAATTATTTGAAGAGATTGTTTGTAGCATTTTGGATTCTTGTACCTAGAAATCTGATGAACTTAAAGTTAGGAATCTTCGCCCAATAACTACAATTATATTCACATTTACACCAAAGTTATATAAAATGTCTAGCTAATTCACAAATACTCTAAATTAGGTATAAATAAGAATCCTTTATGTTTCTTTTACTCATTCAACACGTATTAGCTGCCTTTCACTTTATGTTGGTTGCTATCCTTGGTCCTGAAGATAAAATAGTAAACAGAATGGATAAAACTTCTTACCCTCATTTGGTTTATATTCTAGTGTGAGATGCAGACAATAAATAAGGAAGTAAAATACATAGTATGAAAGACAAAGATGGATGCTAAGAAGAAAGGAGAAATCAGAGAATTGAGAAATTAAATGGTCAGCCAGGAATGATCTTTAATGCCAGCCTTGAGTCAGTATGTAAGGAACCCACCTAAGATGTGCATTTAGGCGCAGACACATTAGGGGGTCATTACTACAGATGTCTACTGTAAATGGTGTGCATTATGTAGAGGAAAATGGAGAATTTGACTCTGCTTTTCTTTTTTTTTTTATAAGATTTATTTATTTATTTATTTATTTGAACATCAGAGTTACATAGAGAGGCACAGAGAGAGAAAGGCCTTCCATCCGCTGGTTCACTCCCCAATTGGCCTCAATGGCCACAGCTGGGCCAATCCAAAGCCAGGAGCCAGGAGCTTCTTCTGGGTCTCCCATGCTGGTGCAGAGGCCCAAGGAATTGGAACATTCTCTACTGCTTTCCCTGGCCATAAAGAGAGCTGGATTGGAAGTGGAGCAGTCAGGACTCAAAACAGTGCCTGTTTGGATGCTAGCACTGCAGGCAGCAGATTTACCCACTATGCCACAGCACTGGCCCCTTGAGTCTGCTTTTCAGTCATAGCAACAAGACATTTAATAGGAAAACATTGAAATGTGGCATTTTTAAAGAAAAACCAGAGTACAAAACCAACCTTATAAAATAGCATTTTTTCAAAAAAGAAAGACAATTACTCTTCAGAGACACATGCTACTAAGAGAACTTCTATTTGTTGATTACAAGGTCCTTGGTATACCTTTTTAATTTAATATTTTCAGAAAACCTGCCAGGAAGCAACCATTTGTGCAGAAAGTAACCTGAGGTTCTCAGAGGTTAGGGTACTTACTAAAGGCAATACCTACTAAATATAAAGTCTGTGTCCTTTTTTCTACCTCTCTACTAGAAAGAGCTTGTACTAGGAATCAATAAATCAGTTGCATTCCTTTCACTTTTTTCATGTAACCAGCATTTTAACTCTTAAATTTCTCTCAGTGCCTTCATCTGGTCTCCATTTTGCCCACTATGCCCCAAGTTCAAAATGTTATTTTTTTGCCTAGGCTATTTATTATTTACATTTTATCATCTTATTTCTCCTTCTTACAACACTTTAATGGCTTTGCTATCATCTGTCTTGTGGGCATGCTCTTGCTCTCACTGTCCACTCTCCCTTCCTCACTCTGTTACAAAACCCACAAGATTCTGATTTACTAGCTACTTGTCTAAATTTTGTGCATCAGACACAAGCCTTCCTTCAACAATCATTAAGTCAGTTAATTCCATTAATAGTTTCATCAATAATTCCAACAATCTTTAGTGCCTACTGTGTAACTGTCCATAGTACTCAGAATTCATCAGTATATAAAACAAAGTTTTGAGTTGTCTACTGAACTTACATTCTAACTGAACTTGTATTCTAACCATACAATAAACACTGCAGATAAATTATAAATGGTGTTAAAATCAATAAATCTCATGGAGAAAAATAGACTGGTAGAGCAGAATGAGAAAGCACTGGAGGATGGTGTGGGGTTGGTTAGAGTGCTATGGAAAACAGGATAGACTTGACTGTGCATGTAGACTTGAGGCCTGAAAAGGGGCTGGCTAAGGGGATATCTGGTGGGAGTAAGCCTGGTATGCTCTTAGAATGGAAGGGAGAATGGTGTGTCTGATACTGAATGGGTGACAGATAGCAAAGAGGACAGTCCAAGAGAGTTCTAAGACATAATAGGGCTGCAGATCAGGTAGCAACTTGTTGACCTCCCATCATAGAATAATTGTTCTTAGACACAGTCCCATCCTTACTTGGTTAACTCCTGCTCATCACTCACATCTCAGTTCACATTCATTTCTGCCAAAAGACCATCCTGAAGAGGCCAAGTCAGTCACCTTATTGCAGGTGTTGGAGCCGGTATGTGTTCCTCTATTGTGATATATTGCAGGTGTGTTTTACCTTTATCTATGATTATTCTATAATGTTTGGATTCTCTGCAGGGCAATAAGCTCCATGAGAACCAGGGCTACTTCTACTCATATTTTTCACAAACTGCATAGCATATATCACAGGATCAGAAGTGGAGTACACATGTAAGAAGTTGTGTTCCATTAATAAGTAAAAGAAATATATGTTAAGCACCTATAGTGGAGTGACACAGCAGAGTGAATTCAAACAATTCACATGTGTGCTCCAGGCCAGGCCTCCACCTCTTCACTGTTAAACAGGCAGTTGGACTGAGTTATCGCCAAGATCATAAGGGTCATATAAATTACTGATATTGCCCTCTAATTGCTAGTTGTTCTACTACATTGACAAGTATGTTACTTATAAAAGTACTTTGTTATGGACTGAATTTTCATTCCCCCAGAATTCAAATTTTGAAGTCCTAAAATTCAATACCTTAGAATCTGACCATGTTTGGAGCAAGGGCCTTAAGGAGCTGATTAAAGTAAAATGAGGTTATGTGGGTGTCCTGGTGTCCTTATAAGAACAAGAGAAAGAGATGTAGATAACACAAAGCAGGGTCACCCATGGGAAAACACAGAAAAGGACCTCCAGCTACAAGCCAACAAGAGTTGTCAGAAGAAATTAAACCTGTGGAAACCTTGGTCTTAGGTTTCTAGTCTCCAGAACAGGGAGAACCAGGGAGAAAACAGATTTCTGTTTTTCAAGTCACGCAGTCTGTGGTACATGGTTATGGCAGCCCTAGGAAATTCACATATGCTTTATTAAAAAAAATCTTCAGACATAGTTTCTAACTGTGCAGGTGAGAGGCTTAGAAGTTGCCCCTCCACATTAACAAAAAGGGAAAAGCTGAACAGACTGAAAAATCAACAACTTCCCTAAGATTCTAAAGACAAGTGAGGACACGAGGGACATGGCTGCTCTCCAGTTGGAAAGAGAAATTTGTGAAACGAAGTTCACTGGAGCAGACGCTTGCCTAAACTACTGTGGGAGCCAGTGCTCGTATAGGAAATTCTGAACTTCAATTGGCAAGTGGCTGGAGGATCAGTTTGGATAAAACTGAGAGTTAAACAATGCCACAGTACACATCTTACAAACAGGAGTAAGGCAGGGTTCTCATGGTAAAAATTTACTCATTTTTCTTACCATTTGAGATAAGCCAGAACATTCTGTTGTCCTTAAGGCTCAGGAGACACTAATGGTCAGAGCCTAACCTGCTGGGGTTGCAAAAGAGCTAATGGATTGCAGGGAAGATAAATACCTAATTTCAGCCCAGACTAGCCATCCTATGCCACCCAACTGGGTAGAAAAAAAAGTGAGAAGGATCAGCATATTGTGGTGCAAGGAGTTAAGCCACCACCTGCAACACTGGCATCCATATGAGAGCCAGTTTGAGTCCCAACTGATCCACTTCTGATCTAGCTTCCTGCTAATGAGTCTGGGAAAGCAGCAGAAGATGTCTCAAGTGCTTGGGCCCCTACCACTCATGTGGAAGACCCAGATGGAGTTCCAGGTTCCTGGTTTTGTTCTGGCCCAGTGCTAGCCATTGTAGCCATTTGGGGTGAACCAATAGATTTAAGATCTCATTCTCTCTCTTTCACTTCCTCTCTCTTTCTCTCTTTTTCTGAAATGCTGCCTTTCAAATAAATAAATACACCTTTAAAAAAGAAAACAAATGAGAAGTACTGGTGAAGTTTGTAGTATAGAGACACAGGTTCACAGGTTCATAAAAAATCTGAAACTTAATCCAAGGACCATAATAGTGCTTCCCTCCCTACATACCTCACCACCACAATACTAATTGCCTATGTACAGCAACTTCTATTGCATGGCAGGTACTTTATGTCCAGCTATAAGAATAAAATTACAAAGCATACCATTGCAGGATCAATTCTTTTTCCAGTCTTTGTAATCAGCTTCATTTGTGGCTGTTCCAGAAATTCAAGTTTGCTTTTTTTCTGGGCGCTTGTGGACATTTCTGCTACATCAACACTAGATGGCGCCTGAAGCCAAAGTTTGCCTGAAGTCTATTGTTGGTGTGTTATTGTTGTTTCAGTCCTAGAGAACTCCTCAAGCTCAAATCTGTCCTAAATCTGCCATTGGAGTACTGTTCAGAATGAACAGGGAAAGTATTTAATAAGGAGTAATCCATCCTACCAGCCTTTCCTGAGGCTAGAATGGGCCCAGATGCCTCGTCTCTGTGACCACCAATGCTGCAATGCTAGATCATACCCATAGTGCACAGCCAGCCAAAGCCAGAAGAACTTGGGTGTAGAAACATTTTCAGGCCGGCGCCGTGGCTCAACAGGCTAATCCTCCGCCTTGCGGCGCCAGCACACCGGGTTCTGGTCGGGGCACCGGTTTCTGTCCCGGTTGCCCCTCTTCCAGGCCAGCCCTCTGCTGTGGCCCGGGAGTGCAGTGGAGGATGGCCCAGGTGCTTGGGCCCTGCACCCCATGGGAGACCAGGAAAAGCACCTGGCTCCTGGCTCCTGCCATCGGACAAGCGCGGTGCGCCGGCCGCAGCTCGCCGGCCACGGCAGCCATTGGAGGGTGAACCAACGGCAAAGGAAGACCTTTCTCTCTGTCTCTCTCTCTCACTGTCCACTCTGCCTGTTAAAAAAAAAAAAAAGAAAGAAACATTTTCAAATTACAAATTGCTATGGGCTGTCAGATGTTCAGATGGATCCAAGTGATGCTGTATGGGAGACAAGTCTAATCAATTGGGCCCATGGGGTGCCATTTGGCACCAGGACTCTCTCCACCAACACTTGCTTGGGGCAGACTGTTAGGATATGCCCAATGTTGAATTTTCCAGGCCAGCACTGTGTCTCCAGAGATAGTCCTGTGGTTTCTTACTGTATGTCCAGGGTTAGGGGAGGGGCAATAATGGCCAGCCTTACTACACCCAGGATGGCACTAAGCTGAGCCATACCTGGGTCTCACAATCACTCACTCCTGCACAATCTAAGAGATTCTCATCAATCCTAAGTGAGGGTGACTGTGATGCAAACTAAAACAAGTCCATATGGCTGCAGTATAGACCTCAGCGCGATGGGAAGTCTAGAGGTTCTGTGAGCACCATCCTTTGAATTTATCAGGTGCTGTGTCTCATAGCAGTGGGACTAGATTCAAATTCCAAGGCAAAACCTAAGTTCTCTTTCCTGCCCTACTCCCCCAGTGGCCCTGGCCTGGCTGTCCACTATCTGCTGGATGATGAGGGAGGCATAATGGAGGTAGTTCCTTGGCCAACTTGTTGAAAATGGTCCAAAGACTTATCCTGCATGTGTACTTGGTACAGATGCTGTGGAGCCCTGTGTGGCTCTGGGTTTTATCATGATGTGCTTACTACTGAGATTCAGTAATGTATTCTGTACTTAATTCTCTCTGCCTCCCCCAAGCAGAAAGCATCCCTCTCCATATTGCTGCTAGTTGGGGACCGGAGGTGCCTGCAACCCTTTCCAGGCTTCTTTAATGCACCTTTTCTTATCACTATATTAAAACCGAGCACTGTGATCTCTCACCTCACTTCCATAGGTGGTGTGAAGGCCACTTAGTACATGAATAGATGTTCAGATTGGTATCTCTGGGAAGATGACCAGTGCATCGCAGCCACCATCTTGGCTCTGCCCTCACAAGGCACACCAAAGACAAAAACAACACAGACTGAAAAGAGAGAATATCATCTGAACCAAAGAAGGCAGGGATATTGGAATTCTCATATCAGGAACTTAAAAAGACTATGACTAATATGCTAAATGATGTGACGGATAAACTGGACAGCATACAAGAAAAGATAAGCACTACCTGCAGGGAGAATACAGTACTAAGAAAGAACAAAAAACATACTAGAGATTAAAAACACTGCAAAAGAAATAAAATCCTTTGGTGGACTTCATAGACTTTACCCAAGCAAGTGAAGAATCTCTGATCTTAGACTAAGGATATCTCAATGGAAACTTGCAACACTAAAGAAAAGAATTACTAAGACTGAAAATAATTTAAAGAACAGAGTGGTCATTGTCTTCGAGGTACCTATAAAAGGTATAAAATGAGCATAATGAGGTCTCCAGAAAAGAAAAATAGAAAGGAATGGAAGAAATATTTGAAATGGCAACTGAGAATTTCCTGAAATTAATGCTAGACATAAACCTAAAACTCCAGGAAGCTAAGAAACCACCAAGTTTGCAGGATAGGAAGCAAAATAAGAAAAAAACCCACTACACCCAGGCATATCACTTTCAAATTACAGAAAATCAATGGGAAAGGGAAAAAAAATCCAGAAAGAATACAGGAACAAAAACACCTTGCCTATAGAAAAACAATGATAAGAATTTCTTCCAAGCAAGAACATGAAATGAATTTTTATTTTTTGACAGGCAGAGTGGACAGTGAGAGAGAGAGACAGAAAGAAAGGTCTTCCTTTGCCATTGGTTCACCCTCCAATGGCCACTGCGGCCGGCGCGCTGCGCTCATCCGATGGCAGGAGCCAGGTGCCAGGTGCTTTTCCTGGTCTCCCATGGGGTGCAGGGCCCAAGCACTTGGGCCATCCTCCACTGCACTCCCAGGCCACAGCAGAGAGCTGGCCTGCAAGAGGGGCAACTGGGACAAAATCCGGCGCCCCGACTGGGACTAGAACCCGGTGTGCTGGCACCGCAAGACGGAGGATTAGCCTGTTGAGCCACGGCACCGGCCATGAAATGAAATTTTTAAAAGGTTGAGAGACAAAAACACCCACTAGAATTCTGTATCTTTTTGAATCCCCTTTCCTGTAAAGGTAAAGGAGAAATAGTTTCGCGGGCAAACAAAAATGGAAAGAATTTGTTACCCATACACCTGCCTTCCAAGAAATGTTAAAGGAAGTGTTGCTGGAGAAGCAAACTAATGCAGGCCAGGAACTCAGGTAAGACCATCAAAGAAGGAATAATAAGGTAAAATAAAATTGTGCAGTAAATTTTCTTACTCTTAACTGTTCTAACAGATTTCAGTATCTACCAAAATGTAATGCAACAATGTAGTCAATTACATAGGCTTATGTACACTTATAGCAAATGAAATGAATGATAACGATATGAATGATAGGAAGGAGTGAGTAGGATTTTCTTGTTATTACAAAGAAACACAGCCACATAACTAGTCAACTGAACTTTGGTAAATGGAGGAAAGACAGACTTTTCAACAATGATGGAATAATTGGATGTGGAAGCTAGATACTACCTCCACAAAATTTAACTCAAACTATACCCTAAATCTAAATGTAAATCATAAAATACATGAACAATAACATGGGAGAAAATCTTGATGACTTTTGATATAGTGATATCTTTTCACATACAAATCCAAAGTAACATTAAAGAAATAACTGATACATTTGACTTCATTAACATTAAAAACTTGTGGAGCAGCCACTTGGCTTGGTAGTGGTATGACACAAATTAAGATGGCTACACCCCATACCTGAGTCTCCAGGGCTGAGTTCTGGCTCCCCTTCTGATTCCAACTGCCTGCTGACGCACACTCTGAGAGGCAGTAGGTGACAGCTCAAGTACTCGGGTCCTTGCCACTTAGGTGGGAGACCTGTATTGAGTTGCTGGCTCAAGGCTTCAACCTAGCTGAATGCAGGCTATTGTCATCTGGGGAGTAAACCAGTGGATGGGAGCTCGCTCTCGCTCTCTCTCTCTCTCTCTCTTTCTCTCTATCTCTCTCTCTCTCCCTTTCTCTCCCTCTGTGTATGTGTGTGTGTGTGCATGTGTGAGCCTCTCAAGTACACAAATTACTTTAAGCTTTGCAAAAGAGTCAAAAAATAAAAAGAGGAGTGACAGACTAGGAGAAAATGTTGCAGAAAGACATATCTGATAAAACCACCATTATCAAGAATCTACAAAGAACTCTTAAAACTCAAAAACAATAAAAGAAATGATCCAGTTTTAAAATGATCCAAAGATGTTAACTATTATCACATCAAATATATACAGATGTCAAATAAGCACATGGAGAGCATCTCTACAGCGTATATAGTTGAAAAATACAAATCAAAATGTCACCACTACATGCCTATTAGAATGTCCGAAACACAGAACACTGAAAACATGAAATGCTGACAAGGATGTACAGCCACAGGAACTCTTATTCACTGAAAGTGGGAACGTAAAATTTCCAGCTACGTTAGAAGACAATTTGGCTGCTTCTCACAAAACTACATGTATTCTTACCACACTGTCTAATAATCATGTTCCTTGGTATTTATCCAAACAAGCTGAAACTTAAGTTCTCATAAAAGAAAACTGCACATGGAATTTTATAACAGCTTTATTCATAATTACCAAAATTTGGAAACAACCAAAATGCAAAATATCCTCTGTGGGTGAATAGAGAAATAAAGTATGGTATTCTAGGTAATGAAATAAAATATCCCAGAAAGAAATGTTACTAGTCCACAAAAAGGCACCTCAGAAACTTGGACGCATATTGCTAAGTGAAAGAAGCTGGCCTGCAAGGGTGTGTGGTACAACTGCAACTGTGTGACATCATGAAAAAGGCAAAACCATGGAGGCAGTAAAAAGGTCAGTAGCTGCCAGGGGTTAGGGGAGGAGGAATAAACAGGCGCAACATATCATTTTCAGGGCAGTGTCAACACTCTGCACGATACTATGATGATGAGTACACGTTATTATGCATTTGTCCAAACCCATAAAATAGAGAACACCAAGGATGAACTATATAATGTGAACTACCAGCTTGGGTGATTATGATGTGTCAATGTAGGCTCATGTATTGTAACACATGTATCATTCTGTTGCCAGATGTCCACAATCCGGGATATTGTGCCTGTGTGGGAGCAGAGAGGATTTGGCAAATTTCTGAACATGTTTCTTAATTTTGCTGTGAGACTAAAACTGCTCTGAAAACATAGTCTTACTACTAATAATAAACCTTTCTTGACAAAGCTCATTCACCCTCTACTCTTGCCATATGCACGTTCCAATCCTCTCCCTCTCTTAGATCTTGGCTAAAGAGACTTTAGAGAACCTGATGTTCTCTCAATGAGGAATATGAAATCAAAGAAGGTGAATGGTTTTCCTAGCATTCCCCAGCCAGTCATATTTCCATATGCTTTATCATTAGCCTGGTGGACTGTCCAATCTCATGACTTTGCTGGATAGTCCTTAGGAGAGCAGGTTCACAGGTCCTTAATGCTTTAGAAGCAATTTTTGAGAAGTAAAAATAAGTTCAAATACATCAGTAATGATTTTATATTTTAATACTCTCAATACAAGATAACTCAAAAGTGGAATGCAATTCCTATCAGGAATCTAGCAATAATCTACATATAATTTTGTAGAAAATAATTCTGTCTGAAATAATTCAAACCTGATATTTTAAATTGCTTTTTTTGAGTTGGAAATTTATTGCAATAAGCTTTCAAATTTGTTCAAAATGAACTGCAATTTATTCTTTTAGGATCATTTTCCTTGTTTTATATTTTGATTTCAAAATAATAGGCTATATGATTTGTTTTAAGCCCTAGCATGAAATATGGTTCTTTTTATAAGTTCACTTCATGCATAAACTCAGGCTTTTGCTGACAGTAAATGTGAGTGGAAACTATAATTTTTTTAGAAACAAAAGCCTAAAAGTTCAGTCCTAATAATTTAATATTTAACTGCCTAAGCATCCAAGTATAGTCTATATTGTTCCATTAGTTATTAGAATTACAGGTTTTACCCATATCACTAATTATCATATTAAAAGTTTCTATTTAAAAAGAAATAGCCTCTACCTTTATCAGTTCTCTTAGAGTATTTGTAATGTCTTTAGGCTCACAAATATATTAGAGTATTGTTAATCTACACTTGCCCATAAACAAGTGGTGTTTAATTACTGATCTTGAAAACAGCCCCTGATTCATGTACAAGATGATGTCTAGCTCACTCTTCAGAATTCCTTATGATGAGAGCCAGCGCTGTGGCATGTGAGTAAAGCCTCTGCCTGCAGTGCCAGCATCCCATGTGGGCGCTCGTTCAAGCCTAGGCTGTGCACCTCTGATCAAGCTCCTTGCTAATGCACCAGGGAAAGCAGCAGAGGATGACCCAAGTCCTGGGGCCCTGCACCCACGTCAGAGACCTGCAAGAAGCTCCTGGCTCCAGGCTTTGGCCATTCTGTCCATTCTGGGACAATGTGGTCATTTGGAAGTGAACCAGCAAATGAAAGACCTCTCTCTCTCTCTCTTTCCTGCCCTCTGCCTCTCTGTAACTCTGCCTTTCAAATAAATAGATAAATCTTAAGAAAAAAAATTTTTTAATAATTTCTTATGATGAAAATTAATTTTAGTCACTCAGCTTGCATCTTACTAAACAAGTAATTCCTAGTGCTTAAAATACAGAAACATGTATTTTATTCTCATTGCTGTCTCTCTTTTTGAAGAATATTCATGAGCCTCATAACTGGTAAGGCCTTAAAGCCCACCTGATTACTTTCAAGCCCTTTCTGTCAGTTTCTATTTGCTTCTCAATGAAGAAAAAAAAAAGAAAAAAGAAAAAAAAAAACTTGCTCATGGTTTAGATGTGTTTCTTAGGTCCTCTAACAATGACTCTGTCCTTGATTTTAGATCCTGTGAGTTTAAACTGCTTGTTAGATTTGTTTTCTCCAGACTCAAAAATTCTAGGTGGCCATGCACATGAACCCTCCCATGGAAGCAGTTTCTGCAAGCTGGCATTGCATCCCCCAAGAGAAGCCACCTCCTGCTGAGAAGTCACCTCCTGCTGGAACCCTGTCTTCACTCCCCTTTTCAGCATGAAGCAGCCAGAAGGATCATCACCCAGTTTCCCTTATCAAAAATAAGCAAGTAAGCTTTTTAATCTTTGGGATGTGGGAATGTGAGGAGTCAAATGGGTAATAGGCAGTCAGGGTGGTCCCCTGGTAGAAGTTTGGAATAGCAAGGTGCCTACTCCCCCTGCAAAAGGTGCCTTCTTCCTCAGGAATCTCCAAATTTGCAAATTTATCATGAGAATAGCAAAGGAGTGGTGATTTATCCACCACCTTTATAGATTTTTTTTTTTGTAATCATAAGGGAGCCAGACAGGATGGAGAATTGTAAATGAGGTCTTTTGCTGAGTTTATCTCCACTTTGTTGATTGACAGATTGTACATAAAACCCAAATGCTATGGGGCCTTTTGAGTACTTTCCTCTCTTGGAGGGCCCCTTCCATGCTGCTCCAGCTGGAGGTCTTTGACTCTAATAAATACTTTTAAATCTCAAAAAAAGAATATTAATGAATAAAAGAATGTAAGTGAAAGACAAAGGATTTCCATTTGGTCTCATTTCTTTATCTAATAATGACAGCACTGTTCATACACTGACAAAGAAGATAAATTTCATTAACCAGTAGAAATTCATTACTACTATGTTTGTTGTGGTTTAATATCTCTTTAGAACAACAATTCATATTCATTTAACTCAAAACTATTATGAGATTCTAGGTTGCATATTTCTCATGAGAGAATATTTATATAGATGTTTTGGAATACATTCAATCTTTGCTCTCTAGAGAAATCTTTGATTATAACCAAGTCTGTCTTTTATTAATGCATTTTATTTAATTGAAACACAGACTTATAGAGAAAGAAAGAGAGATCTTTCATCCGTTGATTCACCTCTCAAATAACAGCAATGATCAAGGCTGGGCCACGTACAGCCAGAAGCAAGGAACTCCATCAAGGTTTACCATCTTCTGCTGCTTTCCCAGGCATGTTAGCAAGGAGCTGGGTCATAAAGCATATGACAAAGCTATAGTAATCAAACAGCTTGGCACTGGCATAAAAACTGACACATAGATCAATGAAACAGTATAATAGAGAACCCAGAAATTTAAAAACATATGTACAGTCAACTGATTTTTGACAAAAATGCTCAAACCACACAGTGGAGTAAGGATAATCTCTTCAATAAATGGTGCTAGCAAAATGGAATTTATAGATGTAGAATTAAATTAGATCCATACCTCTCACTAGACACAAACATCAACTCAAGGTGGATCAAAGGGGGCCAGTATTGTGTGGCACAGCAGGTTAAAGACCCAGCCTGCAGTGACAGTATCCAGTATGGATGTCAGTTCAAGTCCTGGCTACTCCACTTCCAATCCAGCTCCCTGCTAATGCACCTGGGAAAGCAATAGAGGATGCCCCAAGTCCTTGGGCCCCTGCCCCCATGTGGGAGACCCAGAAGATGCTCCTGGCTTCTGGCTTCAACCTGGCCCAGCCCTGGCCATTGCAACCATTTGGCATTGAAACACCAGATAGAAGATCTCTCTGTGTGTGTCTCTACCTCTCTCTATAACTCTGTCTTTCAAATACATAAAATAAATCTTTGAAAAAAATATGGATCAAAGACCTAAATTTAAGACCTGAGACTATGAAGTTGCTGGAAGAAAACAAAGGGGAAACACTCCAAGACATTGGTTTAGAAGACAGCTTCTTGGACAAAAGTCCCAAAGCACAGGCAATAAAGGCAAAATTAAACAAATGGGACTATATCAAACTCAGAAGCTTTTGCATAGCAAAAGAAATGATCCATAGAGTGAAGAGACATCCAACAGAATAGGAAAAAAAAAATTGCACACCACCTGTCTGACAAAAGATTCATATTCCAAACATATCAGCAACTTAAAAACCTCAACAACAACCAAAAAAACCCCAATCCAGTTTAGAAATGGGCAAATGACTTCAGTAGACAGTTCGCAAAAGAAGAAATACAAAGACCCAACAAATGTATGAAAAAAATGCTCAACATCACCAGCCATCTGGGAAATGTAAATCGAAACCACAATGAGTTTTCACTTCACCCTTGTCAGAATAGCTAATATCCGAAAGATGAGTAACAAATGCTGATGAGGCTGTGGAGAATGGGGAACTCCTATACTCTGTTGGTAGGAATATAAATAAGTGCAGCCACTGAGGAAAACAATGTAGATATTTCTTTAAAAATTCGAAAAAACACTTGCCATGTGTTCTAGCAATCCCACTACTGGGATACCCAAAAGACATGAACACAGTGTAACAAATAGATATCTGTACCACCATGTTTATAGCAGCAATTTTCACAAGAACCAAAATTTGGAGCCAAAGTGTCCATCATCAGACAAACGGATTAAAAAATGTCACATATATACATGATGGAATATTATTCAGCTATAAAAAAGAATGAAATTCTACCATGTGCAGCAAAATGGACACAACTAGAGGACATAATGTTGAGTGAAATAAGCTGGAACCAGAAAGACAAATATCGTGTTTTCTCTCTTCCATGTGAGAACTAAAATTTTTTAAAAACACCAAAAAAGAGAAAAAAGAAAAAAAAGAAAGAAATGTGTGTATCACTGTTGGCTGCAAATATAGTTTTGCAAAGCTTTGTTTTATACCTTTATCAAATCAATTGTTAAGAATGTTATACTACAGTGCTGGAGCTATGACGTAGCAGGTAGAGCCGCCGCCTGCAGTGCTGACATCCATATGGCCACCAGTTCCAATCCAGCTCCACTTCCAATCCAGCTCTCTGCTATGGCCTGACAAAGTAGTAGAAGATGGCTCAAGTCCTTGGACCCTTGCACCCGCATGCGAGACCTGGAAGGATTTCCTGGCTCCTGGCTTCAGATCAGCTCAGCTCTGGCCATTGTGGCCATCTAGGGAGTAAACCAGTGGGTAGAAGACTTCTCTCTCTCTCTCTCTCTCTCTCTCTCTCTCTCTCTGCCTTTGCCTCTCTGCAACTCTTTCAAATAAATAAATCAATCTTAAAAAAAAGAATGTTATACTATATAGTTTTCATGATCTGTGATAACTTTAAAATTTACTGTATGTGAGTGACATGGTATTTTTCCATTCAATTATTGTTTATAGCCATTGTCTATATTCCCACTAAGGTCTTCTTTCTTTTTACTTGTTGCACTTTTTACTTGGCAAAGTATTAAGCTTTTTACTGTAATGCAATTTTAAACTATGTTATCTTAAAAACTAACTTAAAAAAGGAAAGAAAGTGAGAAGGAAAGAGGGTAGGAGAATATAATGGGGAGGGTAATAGGAGGGGAATATTATTGTGTACTTAGAATTGTATTTATGGCTGGCGCCACAGCTCACTAGGCTAATCCTCCGCCTTCGGTGCCAGCACCCCGGGTTCTAGTCCCGGTTGGGGTGCCGGATTCTGTCCCACTTGCTCCTCTTCCAGTCCATCTCTGCTGTGGCCCAGGAAGGCAGTGGAGGATGCCCCAGGTCCTTGGGCCCTGCACCCCCATGGGAGACCAGGAGGAAGCACCTGGCTCCTGGCTTCGGATCGGTGCAGCACGCTGGCTGTAGCGGCCATTTGGGGAGTGAACCAACAGAAGGAAGATCTTTCTCTCTCTCTCTCTCTCTCTCTCTCTCTCTCTCTCTCTCTCTCTCTCTCTCTCTCTCACTGTCTAACTCTGCCTGAAAAAAAAAAAAAGAATTGTATTTATGAATCCCATTGAATCTGTTAAAAACTAATTAAAATTAAAATAAAAAGTGTTTTAGGCTGGCGCCGTGGCTCAATAGGCTAATCCTCCGCCTTGCGGTGCCGGCACACCGGGTTCTAGTCCCGGTCGGGGCGCCGGATTCTGTCCCGGTTGCCCCTCTTCCAAGCCAGCCCTCTGCTGTGGCCCAGGAGTGCAGTGGAGGATGGCCCAAGTGCTTGGGCCCTGCACCCCATGGGAGACCAGGAGAAGCACCTAGCACCTGGCTCCTGCCATCGGATGAGCGTGGTGCGCCGGCCACAGCGCGCTGACCGCGGCAGCCATTGGAGGGTGAACCAACGGCAAAGGAAGACCTTTCTCTCTGTCTCTCTCTCTCACTGTCCACTCTGCCTGTCAAAAAAAAAAAAGTGTTTTAAAGATTTTATTTATTTATTTATTTGAGAGCTAGAGTTACAGACAGTGGGAGAGACAGAGATAAAGGTCTTCCATCCCCTGATACACTCCACAAATGGCTGCAATGGCTGGGGCTGAGCTGATCCAAAACCAGGAGACAGGAGCTTCTTCTGGTGTTGGGGACCACGCAGCATGTGGCCTCTTAGTGGAAAACTACTGAGGCAGGGCTAGACAGCCCAGACCAGAGAGTATTGATAACACAACCTTGTGTGACCTTGTGCCTTAAGACCTTGTAACCTTTCCCCTACTTGCACTAGCATTGCAGCTCAAGATAAGCTCCCCCTCCTTCCCCCGCCCAACGTCCTGCCCTCCTAAACGCCCCTCCTTCCCCCCCCACCCTGCCTTTATGATATATAAGTGTGTGGTTGAAAAATAAAATTTGCAGCTTGATCAGGACATGTCTTGCTGCCATCTTTGTGTCTCCTGTCCCTTTCATTCCCCATTCTAGGTACTTGGCCCCAGTTGACGTCCTGCGGGACGGGCCATTCTGGGTCTACCACAGGGACCCAAGCACTTGGGACTTCTTCCACTGCTTTCCCAGGCACATTAGCAGAAAGCTGGATTGGAAGAGGAGCAAATGGCACACAAACGGGTGCCCATATGGGATTTAGGCGCTGCAGGAAGAGGCTTAGCATACTATGCCACAGTGCTGATCCCCAATTTAAAAAAAAATAAAAATATCAATAAGGAAAAAATGGATGCATGATTTAGAGGAAAATGTTTTCATTCATCCAAGAGAAAAAGGAAGAGAATGAAAAAATTGATTCAAGTTTAGCAGTCAGAAGCTATAGGCTGAGAAGTTATGAAGCCTTCTTCTGGTAACAGCAACTAAAATTCATTTCATGGAACTGACACAATACTATATGTGCTTTTGGTACAAATTTTTTTTTTTTTTGACAGGCAGAGTTGACAGTGAGAGAGAGATAGAGAGAAAGGTCTTCCTTTGCCGTTGGTTCACCCTCCAATGGCCGCCGTGGTCGGCGCGCTGCGGCCAGCACACCGCGCTCATCCGATTGCAGGAGCCAGGTGCCAGGTGCTTTTTCCGGGTCTCCCTTGGGGTGCAGGGCCCAAGCACTTGGGCCATCCTCCACTGCACTCCCAGGCCACAGCAGAGGGCTGGCCTGGAAGAGGGGCAACCGGGAAAGAATCCGGCGCCCTGTCTGGGACTAGAACCCGGTGTGCCGGCGCCGCAAGGCGGAGGATTAGCCTGTTGAGCCACGGTGCCGGCCGGTTTTGGTACAATTTTTAATCAAGACCAGGCATGGATGCTTAGCCCAAATGGCTGAATCAGACAGTCTCTCTCTCTCTCTCTCTCTCTCTCTCTCTCTCTTTCTCTTTCTCTTTCTCTTTCTCTCTTTCTTCATTTATCGGATACACCAAGTGGTTAAATACCAAGAAAAAAAACTTCCAAGAATGAACAGAAAAGGTCATCTGTAGCCTAGATGCTTCGAGCAGAATTAAGTGGTGGCATTGTTTTATTGAAATTTGGTAACTTATTAGATGCTTGGTTAAAGTATTACGGAGAAAAAGCACTCATATGAACTTCATTTTGTTTCCTAAAAAGAGAGCAAAGCTTTTCTTGAATTGCCAGGAAATGGACCCCTGGATCCCTATCTGAAAGCTTGGGAGCAGCCCTGGCACTCTGCCACCAGCGTTGGTCAGTTTCTTGCACTGAGCCTGTCCTCTCAGCCAGGACTCCATGCGTGCGTAGAGAAAGGCTCGGCTCTCAGGAAGCCAGGTGGTTCATTTGAGGATGAAGGCAAGAGCTGTACTACACGGAGAGTGGGATCAAGCTGCTGCTTAGAAATCTGTCAATGACGTGAGGTGGGAACATGCCGGAACACACGGTACGTTAGTTTTTCCTGGTTGGTCAAGTTAGTTTAACTTTAAGGATTAGAAATCCCCTCATACTTAGTAAAGTGTGGAATCTTACTTCCCTTGGGTATTATATTTTGAAGAAATACGAAAATCACAAACAGTGAAAAGTATGTAGCTCACTACTTTGCACCATGGAATTTCATAAGAAATCAAAATGATCCAGATATCAGAAACAATGGGGGAACCACTCAAAGTCCTAAATCTTAATCATTGATCTTTATTAATCCAAATATGGCATGGAACTGCCAATCCTATTCCTGATGTGAGTGGCAGCTGTGGCTCCTGGGTATTTGAGGTGAGATCAAAAACCATGGTCATGGCATCTTCACTTAGCAAACTGTTATGGGCCCGGTTAGGCTGGTAATGGCAGCAGGATTTCTGTTTTCTCTTTCTGAAACTGTAGCTCCGTATGACATGCCTCTGCCTGTGAATCCCTCCTTCCAGTAAGAGAAAGTCTACTTACACTACTATTTTGGAATCTTCAGCCAGGGGGCTAGCGTTGTGGCATAGCAGGCTAAGCCTCCACTTACCATGCAGGCATCCCATATGGGCACTGGTTCAAGACCTGGCTGCTCCATTTACTATCCAGTTCCCTGCTGATGCACCTAGGAAAAGAGTGGAAGATGGCAAGTGCCTGCCCTTGCACCCATGTGGGAGACTCTGGAAGAAGTTCCTGGCTGCTAGCTTCAGCCTGGCCCAGCCCTGGCCTTTATGGCATTTGGGGAGTGAACCAGTGGATGGAAGACCTCTCCCTATCTCTCTTTCTCTCTCCCACTCTCTCCTCCTCTCTCTGTACATCTGCTTTACAATTAAAAAAAGAAAAACAATCCTCAGCCCTATACATTATTATTCTTATTTAATTAATTCATTTGAGAGCCTTAGAAAAATATCTCCTATGCGCTAGTTCACTCTCCATATGTCTACAATGACCAGGCCTGAGCCAAGAACACAATCCAGGCGCTGGAGAACGGGGGGAAAAGTTCACCTAGGCACTGTGAGGAATGAGTGGGATGAAGCAGGGAGCCATGAGAACAGTCTGATCTGAGATATCAGTTTGGAAAACCAACAGCGGGACAAAGTCATTTTGCCTCTAGGGATGTTCTCAAGATAACAAGTTCAGAGAACTTGCTGGACCAGACGTCCTACTTGCTCCCTGCTTTTGGGTCTGGTGGTGATCACATGACAGTCTGGTGTAGAACTGCACACTTGGAGAGTTCTGTTTTTAGTGAAACAATAATTTGGCTTGATGTCAGCAAGATTGTCTGGCAGATAACTGCAGAAATAAAAACTGCTGGGCAAGTCAGAGAGGTGTTCCTCTTCCTAACCTGGAGAGAATCCCATCTGGTCTCCATTTCCACCCTGCCACCCCCAACCCCCACCCCACCACACTTTCTATAATCTCTTGTCTTTCATCATGCGCTGTCCCCTCTTCACGCTGGAAAATTACTGCACAGGTCTCCCCTGGGACTGGCAGGAAACTGATTACTTCAGGCTTTACTGCTGCCTCCTGGGATCTGCCTGAGCAAGAGCTGGGGCTGGGACTTGAACCCAGGCACTCTGACATGCATAGGAGTCTCTTAGCCACTAGGCTAAATGCTTGCTTCCCTATATGTACAAGTACATAAGTAAAAGAATTGCTCCTGGGGCTTTGTTTCTCATTCCTACATTGCAGTGTTACTTCCCTTTACCTCCGTTTATCTGAAGTTTACCTTGGTAAAATTTTAACATAAGTGGCATCCTAAGATACCCTGCAATTGTGAAGATCTACCCATGCCTTGTTTAAGCACCCTCTGTTAGTACATTACCTATATTTACAGTACACATTGTTTCAAATTCAGCTTTCAACCTTTCCAACAGCTGCACAAAGATTGTGGATACTGCTAGTTACTTTCAGGATATTGGCATTTACATCTGTAAGTTTCTTTCTCAAGCATTTACCACCTAATACTAGATGGCATAAGTATTTGGTGCACAACTTGAACTTACATAGCTCTGTTCATCAGAGCTTGAACTTCATCTGCACGGTGCCTTTTCTGATCCATCTGTCGCATCCCTTGCTGTAGTTTTACACCTTGCTGACTACCCTTCCTTCTGGCAAATGGCCCTTTATCAACAATGGCACGCTTCTTTGTTCTGGAGTGTTCTTGATTACATGTGTACATCCTTTTCTTTCTTTTCTTTTCTTTTTCCTTTTTTTTTTTTTTTTCTGACAGGCAGAGTTAGACAGTGAGAGAGAGACAGAAAGGTCTTCCTTTTTTCTTTGATTCACCCCCCAAGTGACCCCTACGGCCGGCACACTGCACCAATCTGAAGCCAGGAGCCAGGTGCCTCTCCTGGTCTCCCATGCGGGTGCAAGGCCCAAGGACCTGGGCCATCCTCCACTGCACTCCCGGGCCACAGCAGAGAGTTGGACTGGAAGAGGAGCAACTGGGACAGAATCCGGCACCCCAACTGGGACTAGAACCCGGGGTGCCGGCGCTGCAGGCAGAGAATTAACCTAGTGAGCCATGGCGCCAGCCTACATTATATATCCTATCTATATTAAAATCACTGCATATCTCTTCAATGTTATTTTTAGAAGATTAATATTTCTATTTTCTTCCTGAAGAAACGTAAACATGAAATCTGAATTTGTTGGATGTCTGTTACGGGTACTAGGCTAATAATAAGTAAGGTCAATGATGAACATCAGTGCTACTGTCTGTAACACTCTGATTGATTGACTGCTAATAGGACTGGATAGCAATCTCAATATATTTCCATAAAATATACTCCATTACTCTCTTAGAAAATTCCATGTAACATTCAATTTGTAAAAGCAGCTACAGCCAACAAAGATTAATGTCTAACACTATTAAGAAAATATAAAAGTGGGTGCCAGCGCCGTTGCACAGTAGGTTAATCCTCCACCTGTGTCTCTGGCATCCCATATGGGCGCTGGTTCAAGTCCTGGCTACTGCTCTTCCAATCCAGCTCTCTGCTGTGGCCTGGGAAAGCAGAAGATGGCCCAAGTGACTGTGTCCCTGCACCCATGTGGAGACCAGGAAGAGGCACCTGGCTCCTGGCATCAGATAGGCGTAGTTCCAGCTGTTGTGGCCATTTAGGGGGTGAACTAATGGACAGAAGACCTTTCTCTCTGTCTCGCCCTCTCACTGTCTGTGGCCCTACCTCTCAAATAAATAAATAAAATCTTAAAAAAGGAAAGAAAATATGAAAGTGAAGACAAAATGAAAAAGAAAAACTTTAAAATTAAAATATAAGAAATGGATTGTCAATCCCCATTGAAGATCTAGACTGTAGGAGCTTCACGAGAGGGTAGAGATAGATAATGCTTGCAATTCAGTGCATTGGCGTCAGACCTATCATTTAGCCACAGTTATAGAGAAGACCTTGTTATAACTATAAAAAACTAATGCTCATAACTAAAATGTGGGTCCATTTCTCTGCCATTTGCTTTTAACTATAATGATACAATTTCACTTTCCCATTCCCCATTTTGTCTAAAGCTTTGCTTATATATTTGAAGGGCAGTGAGACAGAAAGAGAAGGATAGAAAGACATGTTACATCCACTGGTTCACTCCCTCAAATGACTATAACCAAGCCAGCCAAGTTCAGGACAGGCAAAAGCCCAGAGCCAGGAACTTCATCTTGTTCTCCCACGTGAGTGGCAAGGACCCAACTAATTGGGCCATAATCCCCTGCTTATCTAGGCTCATTAGTAGAGAGCTGGACCAAAGGCAGGGCAGCCAGGGCTCCAAGGGGCGCTCCAGTATAGAATTCCCATGTTGCAAATGGTGGCTTAACCCCACTGTCCCATAATGCTATTCCCACCCCTTCTCTACCTTTCATATTTAAAATGGAAAGCTTGGGGTCGGTGCAGTGGCATAACAGGTAAAGCTGCTGCCTGCAGTGCGGGCATCCAACATGGGCACTGGTTCAAGTCCCAGCTGCTCCACTTCTGATCCAGCTCTCTGAAGCAGTAGAAGATGGCCCAAGACCTGGAAGAAGCTCCTGGCTCTTGACTTTGGATTGGCACAGCTCCGGCCATTGCAGCCATTTGGGGAGTGAACCAGCGGATGGAAGACACACTCTCTCTCTCTCTCTGCCTCTCCTTCTCTCTGTGTAACTCTTGACTTTCAAATAAATAAATCTTTAAAATGAAAATCTTGAAGTATTTGGTATCATGGCAATAGAACTGTTTTGCCATGATTCATCACATTTCTTCTTTTCCATTTCCTCTTCCACACCCGGATTGTCTTAGAATCAAATCTGTTTTCTTTCCAGTCCATTAAGTAGTTTCATGACTCCTTGTTGAATCTGTAGAGTGATGTAATTTTAAGTTACAAATGATTCACGTGTGCCCACGCACTAGAGGAAGTTCACTTTCAGTATAGATGCTTGCCAATACTTCACATTCAGAAAAATTTGAATACAACCAACCATCTATACATCCAGTTTATCTTATATACTGATGCTTCCCCACTTATGATAGGCTTATGTCCTGATAAACTCATCACAATGTGAAGGCATCATAAGCAAAACATGCATGAAATACATCTAACCCACTGCACAAATATCATACCTTGGCAACACAGCACCCTGAGGAGTGTCCCAGTGATTGCAAGACAGACTAGGAGCTGTAACTGTGCCACTGCCCAACATCAAGAGAGAAGACCACACAGCATTTTGCTACCTGGGAAAAGATGAAAAGTCAAGGGCTGGTGCTGTGGCATAAAAGCTTAAGCTTCTGCATGCAGCACCAATACCCATTATGGGCACTGATTCGATTCCCAGCTGCACCACATCCAATCCAGCTCCCTGCTAATGAGCCTGGGGAAGATGATCCAAGTGCTTGGGCCCCTGCGCCCATATGGGAGACCCAGAAGAAGTTTCTGGCTCCTGGCTTCAGCCTGGCCCAGCCCTGACCATTGAGACAATCTGGGGAATGAAAAAGCAGATGAAAGATTGTCTTCTCACGTTCTCCTTCTATTTCTGTAACTCTGCTTTTCCAATAAATCAATCAATCAAAAGATGAAAATTCAAAATTTGAAGCACAATACAATATCATTTTTTTTGACAGGCAGAGCGGACAGTGAGAGAGAGAGACAGAGAGAAAGGTCTTCCTTTTTGCCGTTGGTGCACCCTCCAATGGCCACCACGGCCAGCATGCTGCACCGATCCGAAGCCAGGAGCCAGGTGCTTCCTCCTGGTCTCCCATGGGGTGCAGGGCCCTAGCACTTGGGCCATCCTCCGCTGCACTCCCTGGCCACAGCAGAGAGCTGGTCTGGAAGAGGGGCAACCGGGGTTGAATCCAGCACCCCGACCGGAACTAGAACCTGGTGTGCCAGCGCCGCTAGGCGGAAGATTAGCCTATTGAGCCATGGCGCCGGCCTACAATATCATTTTTATACCATTATCAAGGCGAAAAATTCTAAGTTGAACTATTGTAATCAGGGACCATCTGTATTTAGAAAGTGAGATTGATAAAGTGAGTGATGAAGTTTGCAGCTAACAGGTGGTAGCCTAAGGAATAGATTCTCTGACCTTTATAGACATCTATAACATTTTCTGCTATACAGTTTCCCTCCTTCTCTGAACTTCCTTTAATCTATTAATATTATTGATTTTGAAGAAAGTTGTTACAGTTTTCTCTCCTAATAGTGATTCGTGATTAACTTGTTAAGAGCTATGATGCAGGGCTGGCGCCGCGGCTCACTAGGCTAATCCTCTGCCTTGCGGCACCGGCACACAGGGTTCTAGTCCTGGTCAGGGTGCCGGATTCTGTCCCAGTTTCCCCTCTTCCAGGCCAGCTCTCTGCTGTGGCCAGGGAGTGCAGTGGAGGATGGCCCAAGTGCTTGGGCCCTGCACCCCATGGGAGACCAGAAGTACCTGGCTCCTGCCTTCAGATCAGCACGGTGAGCCGGCCGCGGTGGCCATTGGAGGGTGAACCAACGGCAAAGGAAGACCTTTCTCTCTGTCTCTCTCTCTCTCTCACTGTCCACTCTGCCTGTCAAAAAAGAAAAAAAAAAAAAAGAGCTATGATGCAAAGCTACTTTTCTGCCAGATGTGCGGAATATTTTTACCATTTTTCTCTCCACAATAAACAAATCCACGGTGGTTGTTACTGAACTTATTCTGTCTCTGATTATTTCATTACTTAATTCTAGTGTCTAATAATAATTTTTCAAACTTTTACATATTTTTATTTTATTTGAAAGGCAGAGAGACAGATGGACACTGGGATCTTCTATCTGGTGATTTTTGCTTCTAATCCTGCAACAGCTAGGGATGGGCCAGGCTGAAACCTGGAGCTGAAAACTCAGTCCAGTTCCCCCGTGTCAGGGTCAGAGATGCAAGAACGGAAGCCATCATCCGCTGACTTTCAGGGGACTCATTAGCAGAAACTGGAATCGCACGTGGCGCATGGGCTGCAACGCAGGAACCCTGATATGGGACACAGCCATCCTCAGCAGTGACTTCACTGCTGCTCCCAGTGCCAGCCACTCTTCCAGCCTTTTTACCTTTAATCATTCTGAGCCTCAGGATTCTTCTTTGTGACAAAAGGGAGTTTAGGCAGCTAAACTCCTGAGCACATTTTACTTGAAAATATCATTTTCGAAGTTGGGACTAAATCAATCTTTGACTCTGCCATGTCCTTGCAGACTTAAAGAGTACATTCTATATTTTATCATCCAGACACTCGATGAGGAGACAGACCAACGCCAGGCCCCAAATCAACTCTTCCAGGGTACCATTTGTTACATTCTCCTGAGTTGACATTAATGCATTGATCACATTCCTATTCTCATTTATATTCTCTGCCAGTGTTTGCAGTGTGGGGAACCTTTATGGATAGTTTACAAAATTTCTTGTGTAGATTGTTTATTGTGTCTTTACTTTTAAAAATCTTATGACTTTTTCAAATTGATGAGGGTACATAAATTCATTTTTAGATATTCTTTTCCAAGACTATAAAACATGGAAATGTTACATTAGTTCAATTCAGTTAATGAGATCTCTGGTCTATGAATCTTGGTAATTCCAAATTTATCTAGTATTTAAAACTGAGGGACAGATGCACTGTAATTACAAAGTTTAAGGTGATCTCCTGAAGTCGTCCAGCTTTGTTTTGTCTTCTAGGGCCTTTGAGGAATTAGCCAAACTAGACATTTAAGCTTTATTATTTTTCAACAAAATAATATAAACATTTAAAGAATAAAATATAGCATTGCTATTTTCCAAAAGCTTCATCCAGTCTTGGTAAAAACCACAACACCAAACATGTCTCCAGCTTTCTCAAGACATTGACTCAATTAATTCAAATCTGTTCTGCTCCTCCCGTAAAATGCCGTTGAGTATGAAGGGCTGTTCTGCCCTGAGGATTTTGTTTCCATTGTCTCTAGAAAAATACCATGATCTTCACTTTGCCAGCAGAGGGCACATATGCATATTCTTCTTTGTTTCTTGGAATCTACAAGAAAGGAATTTTTTTTTTAAAGCCTCATTTGAGGTTCTGTAAGATCTCACCTTATTTCAACTGAGTCTAGTTGAAAAAAGAAAAAGCCCTGTGTCAACATTTTCTATTAAAACTCTAATGTCTGGATAAAAAAAAAATCAAAAGATACTTATACTACTGTCAGTGAATCAGAACATCACTTTAATATATCTATTTTTGCTTTGCAAAATTTAGCTGGGAATTTTAGCATTCTTTTTCTTCTGGTTATATTTTGGTTTTATCTTTCTGCTTTTGGTATTTGACTCTGGACCTAGAATTGGCAAAGACATGTTCAGTTAACATTTATTTATTTAGCCAAAACTTGAACTACTCATCTATATTTTACCCCAAAATTAATATGCACACTTATGCAGAATATTGAATATAATTAAATAGATATTTGCATATTTCTGACAAACATTTTTAAAGAAAATAAGTTAGAAGTGAGCAATAGAAATCAGTCTGTTGACCATTTTGGTTAATAATTTAAGAATGCTAGTGAGCCTTTTAATATTCTGGCTGTTTCTAATAAAATGGGAGAACCATAGCATTTTTATACTGTCAGCTAAAATGAGCTCAGAGGAGCATCTATAATTTCCACATTATGCATATGCACCAAGTAATTATTTAATTGCAGATATGTTGTGTCTGCACACTTCAAAAGGTTATGCTTTTAAATATGAAAAAGTAATGCTAAAAAGGCAGAAGTTACAGCTCATGTGCTTAGACCTATCTCCAGCAGAATCAATTTTAAATAGCCTGTATTAGCCACTGTACAGCCTGACTTGCACAAAACCAACACAAAGAACTTACAAATGAAAGTTCAAATGCCATATCAGCTTTTAGAAAACATTAATGCATAAGATCCAGATGACTGATAATCTTTACAGGTCATTCCAAATGATAGCACATGGGAGAAGACTCACTTTGTTATTCTATTACCAAGGCATAGACCAGGACATGTTGAATTAAGGTTTTTTTTTTTTTTTAATGTTATTTAAATCAGATACAGAAAAGTCGTAAGAAGAATATAAGAGTTTAATTCACGATTTAGATTCTGTAATTTTTAAAAATATTTTAACAAAAGATAATCAAATGTGGTTACAGGAAAAGGGATAGGCTCCAGACTAAAGAAGTAAATTCTCATTCTGAGAATATGGAATTATTTTTCTGTAAAGAATGGCTCTTTTCCCCAAATTAAATATTTCTTATTGGTAACCCCAATTTTATTCCCTCCAATGTCAGTGAATGCAAGGCTACTGGGCTCCCGTTAATGACACCAAACATTTTATTAGGTCTAAAATATTAGTTAACATTTCTGACACTTTTCATATTTATGTATTTATGTATATTTTACTTCACCTCTAAGCAGATAATTATAAGTAATTACCATTATTAATTTCTAACAAAGCACAGTATCCTGAAGTCCATCATATTTTAATGTTTTTGTCTCTGTGTCTTTCTCTCTCTGTCTCTCTGATGAAACGGAGACTATACATAACCTTAACACATCAGATCTGTCTGACACCCAGGATCTGGAATGCTGAGCAGAAAAGAGAAAGAGAAGGTTGGTGCTCACACGGCGCACTCAGGAAGGCTGAGTACCTCCCAAAGAAACAGATCACACACACGGATTTCTGTCCTGCGCTGCTTCCCATCTAACAGACATCAGGCTCACTCCAGGGTCCTCCAGGCTCACTCCAGGGTCCTCCAGGCCCTCTGCAATCTCTCCTCCTGTGTCCGCTTCTCTCTCCTCCCTTTTCTTTCTTTTTGCTCCATTTCCTAAACAGGGTTACAGTATCATCATTTACTGAATTTACTGCTAGTATCTTAGGTACATCTCATTCTGCTTTAAATATGACTAATTTCATTGAAAGTTAACCTGATAATCCTAAAACATGCACTAAGCAATGAGGCCTAAAAGAGCTGGCATAAGATCAGAAGTCAGTGCTCCTACTTTTTTAAATTTTATATTATGGAACTACACTGACCAAGCATTCTTCTGTAAGTCTCAGTTTACTTCCTGTCCTGCAACAAAAGAACAAAACAACAACAAAGGCATACCTGGTTCATAGGTGGGTACTACAAAAAGTTCATAGAAATGCATATTTTGGGGACTGGCACCATGGCTCACTTGGTTGGTCCTCCACCTGCGGCAGCAACAGCATCCCATGTGGGTGCCAGCTTCTGGTCCTGGTTGCTCCTCTCCCTGTCCAGCTCTATGCAGTGGCCCGGGAAGGCAGTGGAGGATGGCCCAAGTACTTGGGCCCTGCACCTGCATGGGAGACCACAAGGAAGCACCTGCCTCCTGGCTTCGGATCGGCCCAGTGCTGGCCATGGTTGGGGAGTGAGCTAACAGAGGGAGGACCTTTCTCTCTGTCTCTCTCTCACTGTCTGTAACTCTACCTGAGAAATAAATTTTTAAAAAAAGAAAAAGAAATGCATATTATGGGGCCAGCGCTGTGGCTCACTTGGTTAATCCTCCACCTGCGGCTATGGCATCCCATATGGGCAACGGGTTCTAGTCCAAGTTGCTCCTCTTCCAGTCCAGCTCTCTGCTGTGGCCCCGGGAGTGCAGTGGAGGATGGCCCAAGTGCTTGGGCCCTGCACCCCATGGGAGACCAGGAGAAGCACCTGGCTCCTGGCTTCGGATTGGCTCAGCTCACCGGCCATAGTGGCCATTTGGGGAGTGAACCAGCGGAAGGAAGACCTTTTTCTCTGTCTCTCTCTCACTGTCTATAACTCTACCATCAAAAAAAAAATTTTTAAATGCATATTATGAAAAAACTACCCATAGATTTCAAAATTTTGTACATCAAACTGAATTTATCTTTTAAGTCCATCTTTCCATGAGCTTTCTGAAATTCTCTCATGTTTCTGTGGTCTACTTTAAATTGATTTATATACATATGTGTATATATATATTTATATTACTCTGGCTTGTAGTGCTTTCAAATACGTACCACTGACTTATCCTTTAGTAATAAGGAAATGAAAGAAAGCCTGTGCTTCCTTAAGGTATGAACTTACTGGGATCCTCCGCTGTATGATTCATCCTAATACGAAGGAGAACTAAAACACTGATCACTGCACCAATTACATGAATGCATTATCACTTTATTTATTTTTAAGCTTTTTTGCTTATGTGAAAGGCAGAGTTACAGAGAGAGAGAGAGAGAGAGGCAAGACAGAGAGAGAAAGAGATCTTCTATCCACTGGTTCTCTTCTCAAATGGGTGCAATGGCCGAGGCTGGGCCTGGTCAAAGCCAGGAGCCTGGAACTCCATCCTGGTGGGTGCAGGGGCCCAAATGCTTGAGCCATCCTCTGTGGCTTTCTTGAGGTGCATCAGCAGAGGGCTGAGAGTAAGTGGAACAGCCAGTGTTCATGTGGGATGCTGGTGCCACAGACTGTGGATCAACCCGCTACGCCACAGTGCTGGCCTCAGCATCTATCATTTTAGTCATCAAACTTATTTTTAAAATTATCGTTGTCCATATCTTTTTTAAAAACTCTCTCAGGCTCTTTGGACAAAGAGGATAAATCAAGCTAATTAATATTTTCACCTGCAAGAGCTGAAAAAGTAAGTATTTTCTTTAGGTACCAGAGTAGCTTTATAAGATTCATATTATTTTGAGGTGTTAAACGTCTTGCTGTCTCTTCCTTATCTAGTCTGTTCATCTTCGAAGGAAGGCGGTAACATGCACAGATGTTTATTTCTATCCCCTTCTGCCTTGGTGCGAACTAAAACCGTTATATATTTAGGCAGTCATTTAGCCTTTATGGAAATGATATTGTGTAAATAATTAAAAAATACAAATACAATGTGATAAAAGTCTTTACAAGACATGAATAAAAGAGTTAAGCTGAGAATGGGTTTTGCAATAATTATGTGACTTCTTGTAAATACTGAATTTCAGCCTTTTAGGTCCATCTAATGACTTTCTGAGTACAGTGCACACATATGGAACAAGAAGTAAAGCGTGCATAAGCAGGGATGTTTTTAAACCCAGTGTGGTTTATAGTTAGAGCAGTAGAGATGAATGAAGACAGAGAAAGGCCCAGAGGAGGCCCCCGGGTGTAGGTGAGCTCGGCCCCAGCCATCAGCAGGTTCCTGGGGTCTGCTATTTGAAAGATGGGGAGTTTATCTTCAGGTTGACAGAAGGGCGGTGTTGGTGGTGGTGACGGGAGGGGTGATGATAGAAGCTAATTAGGCAGTTGCTGGCAGGTGGGAGACAAAAGGAAGGTCATATCCATTCAGTAGCTACAATGCACTAATACCAAATTAGATGCTTAGTCAATATAACCACCTCTGCATGTGGTAAGTGCTTAAACCTCAGAGAAGCAGTTAATTATCTCTCCTCGATTTACCAGCCTCCACCTGAATCCCAACTTCAGCCATCCATACATTTAATGCCATCTTCATGGAAAATGCGTCCTGCCATGCACGTTATGAAACAGAATCAATTTCTGCCCCCAGTGAGTGACGTTTAATCACCCCTGTGTTATTAGGCTTATGATTGGGATTATGATTATTACTCTGGTTTGCCTTAGAGGCTCTGTGCTTTCAAAGCCTTTATACCAAATCCTACAGCCACAGGCAAAGGTCTAGGGAAAGCCAGTTCCCAACACTGCTTATGAAATGGGTTCTGAAGAGACTGTGATATTTCTTATCAGTGCCTGGTCTTACACTGTTTCTATTTTACACAAGGATGCAAGACATACACAAATACATTTCTGTTTGTAATTATATCACTGAGCTAACTTGATAAATTTGATATTTAAAAATAACATTTCTTTGAATATTGTGACATGTTGTGTACACTTTATTTTAAAAATTGATTATTATCTGATGTCTAAAAATTTATGTATGTTTCTTTTTTTAAGATTTTATTTATTTATTTGAGAGGTAGAGTTACAGACAGTGAGAGGAAGACAGAGAGAGAGGTCTTCTTTCCGTCGGTTCGCCCCCCAGATGGCCGCTGCGGCCAGTGCTGTGCTGATCCGGAGCCAGGAGCTTCTTCCCGGTCTACCATGCGGGTGCAGGGACCCAAGCACCTGGGCCAACTTCTACTGCTTTCCCAGGCCTTAGCGAGAGCTGGATTGGAAGAGGAGCAGCCTAGACTAGAACCGGCGCCCACATGGAATGCTGGTGCCGAAGGCAGAGGATTAACTTACTGAGCCACAGCGCCAGCCCCATATGTATGCTCTTTTTTTGAGCTTTATTTATTTGTTTGAAAGGTGGACTTGCAGAGAGAAAGAAAAAGAGAGAGAGAGAAGGAGAGATTTTCTATCCACTGGTTGATGCCCCAGATGGCCACAACAGCCAGAGCTAGGCCAATCCGAAGCCAGGAGCTACAAGCTTCCTCCAGATCTCCTACACGGATACGGGACCCAAGGACTTGGGCCATCTTCTACTGCTTTCCCAGGCCATAGCAGAGAGCTGGACCAAAGTGTAGCAGCCAGGACAGAAACTGGCACCCATATGGGACGCTGGCACTGCAGATGGCAGCTGTATCTGCTACACCACAGTGCCAACCCTGTATGTTTCTTTCTTAAAAAGTTAATCCAAGGGATTTATAGGCAATAAAAATGTCAGTATTCTAAGATACCCCATTTACTAAGTTGCTAATGAAAGAATAATGTGTCAAAGTATAGAAAAATACATTTTACAGGGTTTTGTTAGCAAAACACTTTTCTTTCATATATCTCAATGTCTTCTTAAAAATATTTTTAACTTAATTCATTTATATACTAGGTATTTTAACAAAGAATAGTATTTTAGCGTATCAAGTACTTCCTTGTTGCTAAAAATTGTGGTAAGTATTTTATACCCAATAGCTCATTATTTTCAAATAACTCCACAAGATAAGTATTATTGTTGTGTCAATTTTATTGAGGCAAAGTGAGACACAAAGAGATTAACTCCTGAACTCAAAATCACAGTTCATCAAGCATTTTTCCCAGATTGGACACAGTGGTATTAGCTCCCAAGGTTTAACTCTTTCTTTTTAAAAATCAATCTACTCTTTTCACTCACTGATATATCTCTCCAGATTCAGTGGGAGATATTTTTCCATTTCTACTTACAAAAAATGATTTAGAATGATAAACCAAAATCAATAAAGTAAACACAACACCCTAATCATTCAGTATCAGTGTAATTTGAGTATTTACTGTGCTTTCTTTGGTAAGAGGTTTAAAAAGTCATTTGCTTGTTCTAAAAAGAAACCAACCAACACAACAGAATCAAAACACATGCTCATTGCATTCTGGGAAATGTAATATAGAGCAAAAGTTTACATTAGCAAAAACCAGGGCCACCTACATTAATTTGTATGTCTGGTAGAAAATGAAAACATAGAGTTCCACATTCAAGAATTATTTAGAAGTTCCAACCCCATAGCACAGTGGGTTAAGCCACAGTCTTCAATGCCGACATTCCATATGGGTGCTGATTCATATCCTGGCTGCTCTGCCTCTGATCCAATTCTCTGCTAATGTGCCCTAGAAAGCAGCGGAAGATGGCGTAAGTGCTTGGTCCCCTCCTTTGCCTTTTCCTAGCACTGGCCATTGTGGCCATCTGGGGAGTGGACCAGCCAATGAAAAATCTCTCTCTCTCTTTCTCTCTCTGTAATTCTAACTTTCAGAAAAAATGAATAATTTTTTTAAAAATAATTATTTTAGAATTTTGAAGTAGACACAGATGAACACTAAATCAATGTGACTGCACAGGGCACATCCATCCAATCTGGCTCTAGCTGAAAACCAGCATTGGTCACTGAAGATTTCCTTCTGCATTGCTTATGTTGCCACCTCCTCCCAAGGGCAGAGTGATGTGTGAAGCAGAAGATTCTTGGGGAACACGAGAGGCCATGAGGATAGACTTCAAGGTTTTACTACTCCAAGTAAACTTCCTTGACCTCGGGTTTTTTGTTTTTTATTAATTTGTTTCCACAGTTTTACTTTAACAATTTACTTGAGACAAAGAGGAATGGGGAAGTTTCCAAGCATGACACATCTGCTGGAGGTGAGAAATCTTGTCTCTGGTGCCAATCTCCACTGCCTCAGTGGGGTGAGAAGTTGGTTGCTAATACACACCAAGAATGTGGCACATTTAGGAGAGCTGCAAGGACTGGGACTGCTTTGGTTTGAATGGGCCCCACCCAAAATGCAGTGTCTCCTGTCTCCATGTAATGATCTTAAGAGGTGGGCCTTCTCAAAGGCCCTGGTGCCTTGTGAAAGAGCTTGAAGGAGGAAACTCATTTTTACACTCTTTTATCCTCTTATTCTGCCATTGGAGGCCCCAGTCTCCAAGTTGCCATCTGAGGAGCACAGACCAGATCCACACCGGGCAACCAAGCTGCTCGCACCTTGATGTTGGACTTCCCAGCCTGCAGAACTATGATGAATATGTTTCTGTTCATTAGAAATTACTCAGTCTCTGGTATTCCAGTATTGAAGCCCAAACAGACAAAGACAGTGACTTTATAAGCAAAGCAAATGTGGCAACTTTGCCATTATCTGACAGTTTCATGGGAAACATTCCCATATGCTCTGATCAAAAATAAGCAAGTGGCATTTGTGGAATTATGACTTGCAAGAAAGATTCAACTAGGTGACATCAAAGATCCCCACTACAGTTAAAGGATTCAGCAATTGTAAACGTGTAGACTGTTATGTGAGAGCAGAGAATAGCACATGTGTGGCAAAAAGAGGTTGACTGTGTGACTGTGTCTTTGATGTCAGAGCCGAAGTGGGTTGTACAGAACACATCCCAATTTCTTTATGATTAGTGGAAGATCCCCCTAAAGTGTACTATAGATTGCTATTTGGACTATCCTTTCCCAGGTGAACTGATGTCCCCAGTCACACTCAGAGCAGTTGAACAAATGCTGCTACCCCGAAAGGAGCATCCTTAAGGAAAGACAAAGGAGAAGAGCATGGGCTTCCAGCAGAGGAGCAGATCTGAAAAAGGGAAACTAGATAGGACTAGGCAGGCACACGTTCTCTCTGGGAAAACAAGGAAGAAAAGTGGAGAGGAGAAAAAATTACATTCCGTTTATACCAACAGGGCAGAGTGCATGTCTTGTTAGCTCATAGGATGCTAGGAAAATCCCAGGAAAAACTCTCTCCCCTAGTCTACCAAGGTCTGGTTAATAAATTTTGTTTTGGAATCAGGATCGTCTTCATGGAACTAAACCTACAACTGCTTGGTAACCACAGAAAGTACCGGGCTGCCCTGGATACAAGTGACATAAGGGTCGGAGTTCAAGCTTTGGAATGAGGTAAACGCTGGTCTGAATCTTAGCTCTGCCGTGGACCAGTTGTGTGCTACTTGGCATTTAAAGTTACGTATCTTCTCCAGGCCTCAGGGTCTTCATCTTTAACAGTAGAATAAAATGTAGCTGTACAAATTAACCGTAACAAGTACAAACCTCCAATAACCTCTCTGTCCTGGTCTGAATGTTTGTGGCCTCAAAAGTGTTGAAGACAAATCCCCAGTGTGCATGTGAATGCTTGGGGCCTTGGGATATAATTAGATCACACGGGCCCAGTCCTGTTGAATGGGATCAGTGCCCTCATGGAGAGACACCAGAGAGCTGCATAGCCCCTTCCTGCAAGAGAGGCCACAGCAGGAAGGCCCCAGCTACAAGGAACAGACTCTCACTGGGTGCCAAATAGGTCTGTCCCTTGATCATGGAGCTCCTGGCTTCTTGAGTGGCAGAAATCAGTTTCTATTGTTTAAAGCTTCTGGTTGATCACCCTTTGTTACAGCACCACAGACTCACTGCCTTCTTTGCTCCGTCTAGGATGCTCAGGTTGTAAAATTTAATTCACATTCTGCCTATTGGTGTTAATTTCCAGGTTTATCACAAATACATTACCAAAATACATGGCAGTATTTCTATTTTCATAAGTTATTGAGAAAATTAAGGTGGGTCTGATTTTCAAGTGAAAAGGAATTCTTTAAAACAGTCTTTTAAAAAGATTTATTTGAAAGGCAGAGTGATAGAGTAAAAGAGAGAGAGAGTACTTTTGCTGCTTCTCAGATGCATCAGCAGGGAGCTGGATAAGAAACGGAATCACTGGGCCTCAAACTAGGCACTCTGATATGAGAAACAGGGCCATCAAGTCTAAGCTTAACCTGCTCCTCTACAACACCCTCACATCCTAGTAAGTTTTAATGTAAAAATATAGTTTAAACATTTTCTAGTAAGTATATTGTGGGAACCAGTGCTGTGGTATAGCAGGTAAAATTGCTGCTTAGACTCTGGGATACCCGTATGGGTTCTATTTCATGTCCCTGCTGCCCCACTTCTGATCCAGATCCCTGCTAGTGTCCTGGGAAAAGCATGGGAAGATGGCTCAAGTGCTTGGGAGACCCAGAAGAAGCTCCAGGCCTTGATTTCAGCCTGGCCCAGTGCTGGGCAGTGTGGCCATCTGGGGAGTGAATCAGCAAATGAAAGATCTCTCACTCCGTCTCTCTTCCTCTCTCTCCTGTAACTCTGTATTTCAAATTAATAAATAAATCTTTAAAAAAAAAAAAAAGGTAAGTGGTTTGGGTTTTTCCAGATATAGGATCTCTGCCACAATTACTTAACTCTGTTGTAATGCAAAAGCTCCAATCCATAAACAAAGATTCACGGCTGTTTTGATATCATTTTATTTGTAAGTGAGTAGTTGACCTATCCTTGGTTAATCCACTAAGTATACTCAAAATGCAATATAGTATTCCTTGACCTGATATATAGGAATAACTAGCTAAAGCGCTGTTTCTTATGCTCATTCTGTCCCTCAACACTTCCCTGACTAGATGTGTGTAGTTTCTCCAAATACCAGCCAATTTTTCAGGGAGCACCAGATGGGCATACTCAAAGGCAACCCAGTTCTGGCCCCTCTACCTGAGGAAAGCAGCAGAACCCACTGGTAGAAGGCTGAGGCTCACAAGATTCCACCTACCTCAGCTTGGACCCTCAGACCCCGTGCCTTGCCTATCCTGCTGGCCAACCAGCCCGGAACCAAGGTTCCCATGGCCCTCTCCTCAGACTGAGTTATTTGCCAGAGCAGCTGACAGAGCTCTGGGCAACATATTAGCTACATTGACCAGTTTATAATGATGTATTCAGGGCAGACATTTAGCTTACTGGTTAAGTGACTCCTTGGGATGCCCATATCCCATACTGCAATGCCTGGCTCAAGTCCTGGCTGTTCCACTTCAGATCTTTCTTACTGCTAATGCACACCCTGGGAAAGCAGCAGGCAACGGCCCCAGTATTAAATTCCTGCATTCACATGGGAGATGCAGATGAAGTTCCAGGCTCCCAGCTTCAGCCTGGCCCTGTCCTTGCAGTTGCGACATTTAGGGAGTGAATCAGAGGATGGAAGATCTCTCTCTGTGTCTCTTTATCTGTGTGCATATGTGTGTGTGTGTATGTGTGTGTGTGTGTGTTTCAAGTAAAATGAAATTAAATAACTAAATATTTTGCCATATTTTACAAAAGATTGGATGAATGGCTGTGAAGAGAACAGGCATATGAGGAAGGTCTGTGTGAAGGGGTCAGAACTTCCATGCCCTCTCTACTCCAGGACTCCTTCCAGTAGCTCTCAAATCCTGTCTTTCTAGGTTTTACAGAGGCTTCATTATATATGCACAACTAATTAAATCACTGGTCTTAGGTCATTAACATAAACTTCAGTCCCTCTCTCCTCCCCAGAGGCTGGAGGGATGCTCAAAATCACAGCTCTCCAATCATACCTTGGTCTTTCCCTTGTCCAGCCCTGACCTGAAGCCATCCATCCACCTCAGCCACCAGTTCTCTCAGCGGCAGGCAGAAAACCCTCGTCATTTCGCAGATTTCAAGGGTTTTAGGAGCTGCAAATTAGGACAGGTAAGAAGACCAAATATATAATTCACAACATTATAAAACTGAAATGACTCAATGCCATCCCAATCTGGAAGACTTGAAAGTCTATCTCCATTCCAGCGTTATCTACATGTTCTATCTAATTTCCTTTGTATCGGTTTTATTGCATCAACCAATAAATAGATGTCAGTGAAAAGTCTTTTTTTTAATAGACTGTATTTATTTAACTTGAGAAGCAGTGTTATAGACAAAGAGAGGGAGAGACAGAGAAAGAGTTCCTCCATCAGCTTCACACCCCAAATGGCCACAACAGTTGGAGCTCAGCCGATCCAAAGTCAGGAGCCAGGAGCTTCTTCCAGGTCTCCCACATGGGTACAGGGGCCCAAGGACTTGGGCCATCTTCTACCATTTCCCCAGGCCACAGTAGAGAGCTGGAACAGAAGAGGAGCAGCCGGGACTCAAACTAGCGCCCATATGGGATGCTGGCACCATTGGCAGAGGATTAACCTACTGCACCACAGTGCTGGCCCCAATGTAAAAGTCTTAAATATCATCTTCTTAGTGATTTATTTAGATGTTTTAAAACCAAAATAATCAAATACACAAATCTAGTTGATTCCACAGCATGTTAGTTGAAACAATTTCCCATTAAAAAAAAAAAAACTACTTATTATCTAAAAGGCAGATAGACAAAGACAGACATAGAAAGATCTTCTATCTCTGGTTCACGCCTAAAATGCCTGAGACAACCGGGACTGGATCTCCCGTGAGAGATACAGAGACGTCAGTGTTGGACCATCACATGCTGCCTCCCACAGTATAAATTAGCAGGAAGTTGTAATTGGTAGCAGAGCTGGGATTCAAACCCAAATGCCTGCCCTTTCCATATATTTTTATTTAAAGATCTCATGGCTATCATTTCTTTTTTTTTTTTTTTTTTTTGACAGGCAGAGTGGACAGTGAGAGACAGAGATAGAGAGAAAGGTCTTTCTTTTTTTTTTTTTTTTTTTTTTGACAGGCAGAGTGGACAGTGAGAGAGAGAGACAGAGAGAAAGGTCTTCCTTTGCCGTTGGTTCACCCTCCAATGGCCGCCGCGGTGGGCGCGCTGCGGCCGGCGCACCGCGCTCGTCCGATGGCAGGAGCCAGGAGCCAGGTGCTTTTCCTGGTCTCCCCATGGGGTGCAGGGCCCAAGCACCTGGGCCATCCTCCACTGCACTCCTGGGCCACAGCAGAGGGCTGGCCTGGAAGAGGGGCAACCGGGACAGAATCCGGTGCCCCGACCGGGACTAGAACCCGGTTTGCGGCGCCGCAAGGCAGAGGATTAGCTTATTGAGCCACGGCGCCGGCCTGTGGCTATCATTTCTAAGGTTTGTTCTTCCAGGAATATTTTTAAAGAATTATTTGTATTTATTTGAAAGACAGAGTTTCAAGAGAGAGATAGAGCCAGAGAGAGAAGTCTTCCATCCGTTGGTTCACTCCCCAAATGACTACAATGGCCAGAGATGCACCGATCCTAAGCCAGGTGTCAGGAGCTTCTTCCAGATCTCGCACGTGGGTGCAGGGGCCCAAGAACTTGGGCCATCTTGTACTGCTTTCACAGGCCACAGCAGAAAGCTGGATTGGAAGTGGAGCAGCCGGGGCTTGAACCATTGCCAATATGGGATGCTGGGGCTTTTTAATCCACTGTGCCACAGCACTGGCGTTCTTCCAGGAATTTAACAAACACTTTCTTTGTGCTCAGATTACAGTTCAATGTACTAAATCGAAAATAACAGTTGTTGTTACTGTTTCTCTAAAAGAGAGAGAAAGAGAGAGAGAGAAAACCTAAAGGGACACAATCTATCAAGTATTCACCAAAACATGTCTCTGAATTATATGCTATAATACATAATAATTTATATTATGGAAGTTATAATCAACTTTAAAAAATAGAACCTTGGGCTCTTATTGTAGCATAGCAGGTTAAGCCACTGCCTGCAAAATTGGCAGCCCATGTGAGTGCCAGTTTGAGTCCCAACTGCTCCACTTCTGATCCAGCTCCCTGTTAAAGTGCCTGGGAAAGCAGTAGAAGATGGCCTAAGGGCTTGGGCCCCTGCACCCACCTGAGAGGCCAGGATGGAGTTCCAGGCTTCTGGCTTTCACCTGGCCCAGCCCTGGCCTTTGAGACCATTTGGGAAGTGAACCAGCAGATGGAAGTGTTCTCTGTCTCTCCCTCTCTGTAACTCTGCCTTTCAAATAAGTAAAATAAATGTTTGTTTTATATAGAATCTTATGGTTTACATAAAGCAAACTTTTAGAAACCAAAGAGAGCTGTATTATGCTGTCTCCCTTTCCACCACCCCTGAGTTAGTAAAATAAGAAGAAAGTGCAGGCAGGAGGCATAGAGGAGGTAAAGCCGCTTGATCTTCTTTGATCAACAGAACATTGTCTGCCCTCCTTCCTCCATAATTATGCTGATGAACCTATGAGTATATGGCCAATCAAGCAGCAATGTTTCTGCTTTCTGAATTACTTAAATACTTGGTGGTTCACTGAAAAGCACTTGGTGTGGGCGTGTTAAGAAGCTTGGGTCAAGTAGGTTTTGGTATGTTCAGGAATAGTTTTTAACATGGCCCAGCTGTGTGAAGGGCTGTTAGGTAGTACAAGCACGAAACACATGAGGAAGAGAGTGTGTCATCACCAGCATAAAAAGTGTCTTTGAATGGCAGTGATGAGCCTATAAAATATGAGCAAAGCAGAGCCCTCATTCTCTATAACATGGCGGTAAATAATAGAGGCTCTACTTGAGAAAAATCCTTGATGAGAGATCTGGAATTCCTAGTATAAATTCAAGTGCATCTGAAAGCTCTTAAATGTTCATGTGAAATAGCCAGAGAGGTGTAATTCTATGATCTGGGAAAATCCTGTATAAATTAAGTAGAGCACTGTGCGTTATATCCTTTCTTACTCGATTACATTCAGCTTCTAGGGGTGAGGGTATGCAGGATGGCAAAAAAGGATGAAAGTGCAATGGTCTACTTGTCCACACCTCATTGATCTCTCAGGATGCTCATGAGAATACATTTGTATATTTGTCCTTGGCTTCCTCTGCATCCATGGAAGCTAAGGGCGCTTCAAATGTGTTTCCCGTCTTACCATCCATCCAACTGAAGCCTCGCAGATAAATATACAAACAAAACCGGATCCAATAGAATAATTGTACATGTGAAAGAAAAAACATTTTACAAAGAAAAAAGCTAAAACCCCACTCTTTCTCTGACATTGAGTTAGAACAGAGGGCAATTTTTATAATAGATATATTAAAGCAGAAATGTCAACACACTTGCAAATATTTTGAAAATTTTGGCATGCGGGCCCGGCGCCGTGGCTCACTTGGTTAATCCTCTGCCTGTGGCACTGACATCTCATATGAGTGCCGGGTTCTAGTCCTGGTTGTTCCTCTTCCAGTCTGGCTCTCTGCTGTGGCCCGGGAGGGCAGTGGAGGATAGCCCAAGTGTTTGGGCCCCTGCACCCGCATGGGAGACCAGGAGGAAGCACCTGGCTCCTGGCTTCGGATTGGCGTACCGCCAGCAGTGGCAGCCATTTGGGGAGTGAACCATCGGAAGGAAGACCTTTCTCTCTGTCTCTCTCTATCTGTTAACTCTACCTGTCAAATAAATAAATAAAAAATCTTTTAAAAAAAAGAAAATTTTGGCATGCAATAGTTACAGGGTAAGTTGAATACTAGAAAAAAACAGAGATAAATGTAAAATTGTGTTTGCTTTTAGCAAAGAGGAAACAATTTGCAAACATATAAAATAATATTTTCAACATATTGCAGCTTATAATTTTGAGTAATTAGAAATGAAAATATTGTTAATTCAATGATGGAAAAACAACTAGCTAGCTAGCTAGACATGTAGCATTTTCAGTCATAGCCAAATGTACTACATTGAAAAACAAAGAAAAATTATAGATTGGAGTCTGAACAAGGTAACATTTATTATTGATTTTTTATTGCTTATTAGTGACCTATAAAAATATATTTACAATTGGTTTCTAAGAGGAAAAATAATTTTTAATTTGTAACAGTAGTTAAGTGAACATATTAATCAATAACCACTTATATATATGGAAATAAAAAGCCTCTGTTTCTTTTAAGGACTTTTTAATTTATTTGAAAGGCAGAGTTAGAGAGAGAAAGGGAGAGGAAGAGAAAAAGAGATCTTCCATCCGCTGGTTTATCCCCAAATGGTTGCAACAGCCAGGGCTGGGCCAGGCTGAAGTCAGGAGCCAGGAGCTTCATCCAGGTCTCCCTCATAGCTGGAAGGGGTTCAAACCCTTGGACCATCTCTCCTGCTTTCCCAGGCACATCAACAGGGAGATGGATTGAAAGTGGAGCAGCTGAGACTCAAACCCGTGTCCATACAGGGTTTACGTTGCATCACAGTGCCAGCCTGTGTTTCTTTGTTTTGAAACAATGGCAGATGATTATCACTTTTTGCTATGGACGTTGTCTCATTAAGAAAGCTGACAATATTGACTTTCATAGAGCATAAAACTTAAAGAGATAGTAATTCTGATAGTAATGTTGAGATAGAAATCACAAAAATGCCACATTCACTACTATAATAAGGGACAGAATGGGAGCCCTAACAAGGGAACAAAATTGCTTTTGCTCAAGTAGATGTAAGATCACTGTTCTTTCATCTAAAAGTCTTCCCCAGTCTCATTCAACTGTGGGACTATTATTTTTAAAAGAAATTCCTCATATAATTTAGCATACTTTCAGAGATAAGGTAAATTAGAACAAAGCACATGCAAAGCTATTTAGTGACAAAGAATCGCATACTTTCTGCTAAGCATTCGTATCACAAAAAAGACATTATTACAGTATTGCTGTAATCCCGCATGCTCCTGATTGCTCCAATACTGTTTAATATATTACCATTACTGCCAGTTACTATTAACAACTCAGTGACCACAGTGTCATCACGTTCTTTTGAATAAATAAATAATGACAATAATAGTGTGCACTGAAGTGCCTGGCACATGGTAAGCACTTTCAAAGTGTTGGTTGTTATACTTGCCAAACACAACGTTCTCTTATGGAATCTTCCAATAACTCTATATGGAGAAGATTTTCATTACCACCATTTTACAGATGAGTTCACTAAGACATGGAGAGGTCAAGTAGCTTGACCAAGGTCATCGAAGTAACTGGCAGAGGCAGAACTGAACCCAGGTCCTGTGGCCACAGAGTCTGTGCTCTTGACTGTCATTTTTCTACTGCCTCTGCCATAAATACAGCATTCAATGTGATGCAGTATCTGATGTATTCTGTTAAATTCAAAGAAAGATTGAACATGCACAATTACTAACATCTTTATAATTCATGAACTAGGTAATATTTTCAGAATTGTGAGACGTAGTCTTTATGATCATTAAATATTGTGAAAATGTTATTAAATATTTTCAAATATTCATAAAATGAATAATTCAGATGATCTTTATGTCTTCAAGTGCATTAAAATCTATTAAATGTTAAGAAGGTGTGAATAGCATTTTTATGAAAAATAACCTCCAGAATTAGCTTAAAATGCCAACATCAAGACCATATTTCTTATCCCTTTTTGAGACAGATTTCTTGTAAGAAACATTTGAAAAAGGTGCAACTTGATGTCCCTCCCCTAAAATGTCTATCCCAAAGGCGTTCCTACCATCTGAATGCCAGGACCCTGGGCAACACTCTGAAAACCTAATTTCAGACTATTCATTGATAAATCTGAAAATATTATGTTGAACATTACATATTTTATATACATATTATAGAAAAAACATAACAACTGTCTACCCATTATATGAGTATAGAAACATATTTGGCTTAAGATTTCAAATGTTATTTTGTTCTGGGAAACTGATTCTGAACTGTCTCTGTCATTTACCACTATCAAGAAATATTATAGAATTTTTATTTGATAGTTTTATCATATATGTCTTCTCTTTCTCCCATATTGTTTTCATTTCTTTATTTCTTTACTTTTTTTTTTTTTTTTTGACAGGCAGAGTTAGACAGTGAGAGAGATCTTCCTTCTGTTGGTTCACTCCCCAAATGGTCGCTACAGCCGGTGTGCTGCACTGATCCGAAGCCAGGAGCAAGGTGCTTCCTCCAGGTCTCCCATGCAGGCGCAGGGCCCAAGGACTTGGGCCATCCTCCACTGCCTTCCCAGGCCACAGCAGAGAGCTGGACTGGAAGAGGAGCAACCGGGACAGACCCCGGCGCCTCAACCGGGACTAGAACCCTGGGTGCCGGCGCCGCAGGTGGAGGATTAGCCTAGTGAGCCATGGCGCCGGCCATTTCATTTCTTTCTTGATGAAGGTGAAGTAAGAGTATTGCACTCAAGTAACTTTTCTCTAACACAATCTACAACTGGATAAGAAAAAAGTGTCCTTTATGTTTTGAATGATCTCATCTCCCCTTGAATGGTAGTGTGCTGAGGATGGGGCTTCTCTGTCCCATGAACACGTCCACAAAAATGTAGTGAGCATCTGCTCTGAACCACAAGCAAGAGAAGTCAAGCTAATACTTCATGGCCCACTCCTAATAACAGCAAGTTTGGGATTGGCATTAGAAGTCTAGGGTTTGCAGCTACTTCAGAGATCAGAATGCATATCGTTTGTCCCAAAGTGGACCTGGGGTGATGAAAATATCAAAGAACAGAGAGGAATTCCTGAGGTGAGCTACATATGAATCTGGAAAAACAGTAGGTGTATTTATGGGGGAAATGAAACAGAAATAACAGCTCTTTGCATATTAGGTAAGCCATCAAAATATTAGTGTCATGCCTTTTAGAGTCCGCTTATTAAGTAGCTACTAAACACCTTTTATTCTTCAGGTACAATGAGATATCAAGCACATACAATTTTGCCTGGGAATTATTTCCTTTGATACATACAATCCTGATAATTGATTTGAATTTAAATTCATGAACCCAATCTTACCGTATTTCCATAATAAACTCACTGTTCCCTACGTCTTTCAGTTATCAAGTCCTTTATTATCTAGTGCTTATGCAAACTTTGCGTCAAATTTCTTTTTGGCAGGTTAATTATAAAAAACAGCATGGCCTCGTATTCTAAGTGGTCTCAAATTTGCTTTCCCCATTTTCTAGCTCTGTGACCTTGAGTAAGTAAAATAACCCTCATCTAAAAAACAGTTACTACATGTCCCCCACCTGGTTGCTATTAGAATTAATAAGAAGGCCCATGCAGCGAGCCCTCCCCTACCTCACAGAATTCAAGATGTGGTGATGGAGGTTCTATATATTTTGAGATAAATAATTTCTTTGAGCAGAGGCCTGAGAAATAAAAGACATGAGAAAAATCTGGACGAAAAAGCAGGGCAGTGAGAGAGCAGTCAGCTTTCCCTTTTGGGATCAGTGCGAGAAGGGCATAAAGTTTCAGCATTATGTTTTGGCAGAGGAAATGCTTAGCATAAAAATTGTCCGGATTAAGGCAGATATGGGGCTTCCCTTATGTTGCTCCTGGGCAGAGCTGTTGGAGTGGACTCGGGGGTCTGGGATTCTCAGGAGATTAAGCCAGAGAAAATGGTTCCCATCAGACACTGGTTATCTCATTGTGTCCAGTAGGACAAGCCTTATTCACAGTAATGCAATTTCTGATGACATTTATTTTTTCTAGTTTTGTTTGAAATTGATTTAAGTAACAAAATGATCATCACAGGCAGAAGCCAAGGGGTCTTCAAGTCCAGGAAGGAAATGTCAAAGCTGAGCCACAATGCACCTTCAGCTTGGGAACTCAGAGAAAATCTCTGACATGTTCATCGCTTCTGAGGGTGACAGGTACCCCGTGACAGCCAGCATCTGTCTGTGTGGTCACATTTGAATGTGAACACCTGTAACATTTGGAAGGCTCTTTAACCCAGCTTCTCCTGGCATTGAAACGATGAAAATCAAGAGGAATCGTGTTCTCCTGACCTTTCAAATTTAAGTTTTCCTTAAAAGAAAACGGACTGGGGTGGGGGCTGTTTGCTCCTTGCCATCTGCTATTGTTTTTGCCTGCAGGCCTGACTGCCTCTCTACTGCCTAACAAACAAAGGGGAATTTTATTGACTAATTCATTTCCAAAGCGACTTTAAAAGGCGGTAAGCAATCAATTCTCACAGTGTACAATTTGGGTCTCTCATTCATTCTCTTGCCTGAGAAGCACTTGAAAGTGAAATTCATGTAAAACATTCCCTCAATAAAATAGAAGCCTTCATTTTACTTACTGGTATTAAAAGTGATGAAGATTCTTGAATACATTCACAGGCTGTGTGTTTTCCATTACTTCCTTCCGCTATCCCCTACTGTTTTCCCTCTCTGGTTTCAATATTTTAAATTTTATAATGATGATTTGCTTACTCTTCTTTGTCCTGTCATGAAGTCTTTGGAACAAGCTTAATTCAAATTTCACAAAGAAATTAAAATACTTGTTGGAGTAGTTACACAGGCAAGGGAATAGTGTGCTCTAATATGAACCTTTCTTTTGACAAATGTCTTCCTTTCAATGACAAGGACATTTTTGACAATCAAGGTCATTTATCATAAGAAACTGAGAGTGAAATCCGTGCTGTTTAGTTCCAGTTCTCTTTGATGGGCAATGCTTTATGTGAGGGAAACAGTTACCTTTCTAGTTTAGAATATAAACTGTTCACCTCAAGGCATTTGCATGATGAGAGATACTTAATCACTTAATAAAGATTCGCTTCACATCCTAATTTCTGTTTCCACAAACATACATTATATTTCTTGAATTTTCTCACTTTATCATTTAGTATGAAATCTTAATCAAGAGAATAATTACACACAGAACTTGTATCATTAGCTCATTTTAAAATGAATTTTATTTTGGAAGCTATTAGTAGTTAAAACAGCAAGTGATCTCCAGTCCTAAGTTCCCTATTTCATTTTTCAGACTTTATTCCCTCATCCTATATATGTATTTTACTAAAAGAAATAGCGATCTTTTCCTCTAGGTCCCTAAGAATCCAACAAATCCCATATTATAATAATTATCTATAAAGAGAGAAACTATATCCACAAATGAATTAACAATTTTACTTTTATATGTGAAAAATGGCTACTATATTGTAGAAAATAGCAATTAATTACTACTAACTTCCTTTCTTTTCTTTTCTTTTTTTTTTTCCTTTTGACAGGCAGAGTGGACAGTGAGAGAGAGAAAGACAGAGAGAAAGGTCTTTCTTTGCCTTTGGTTCACCCTCCAATGGCTGCCACGGCTGGTGCGCTGATCCGAAGCCAGGAGCCACGTGCTTCTCCTGGTCTCCCATGCAGGTGCAGGGCCCAAGCACTTGGGCCATCCTCCACTGCCTTCCCGGGCCACAGCAGAGAGCCGGCCTGGAAAAGGGGCAACCGGGACAGAATCCAGTACCCGGACGGGACTAGAACCAGGTGTGCTGGCGCCGCAAGGCAGAGGATTAGCCTATTGAGCCGTGGCGCCAGCCACTACTAACTTCCTTCTAGTTACAGTGGACCTGTGTCAAACGCTCGTGAACAAGGCATCCCAATCAGAGTGCAGAGTTGAGTCCCTACTGCTCCACATACGATCCAGTTTCCTGCTAATGTGCAAGGCAAAGCAGCAGAAGATGGCCCAAGTACGGAGTTCCTGGCTCCTGGCTCCTGGTTTTGGCCTGGCCATTTAGGGAATGAACCAATGGATGAAGGATCTCTCTCTCTCTCTCTCTCTCTCTCTCTCTCTCTCTGTGTGTGTGTGTGTGTTTCTGAACCCTCTCTTATTCACTATGCCTTTCAGTTAAGAAAATATTTTTGAAAAAACTAATAAAGACTTAGTGTCTTCCAGAAATAAAAAGGGAGACAGAAAAAGGAGAGTGCTAAAGTGAATGGTCTTTAGTGATTTTGTTTCTAATGACAAATAAATTGTATTAGAAAGTGATTTGTTTTCAACAGGGCACATAACGTGGGGAAGTCTGTCAATGTCGGAAAAATTCACCTCAAAATCAATCAGAAAGAAAATGCAAATCAAAATAAATTATTATGTGCTAACATTCTGAGGATGAGTTTGGGTGGTCATGTGGGAGATGACATTCGCGTCAAGGTCAAGAAGGACTCCAGTTGAGATCCGAGGCTCTGATCTGTTTAATAGATCTGTGTACCTTTGGAAAATTAGAAAATCCTCTGAGCCTCTATTCCTCCATATGTAAACCTCTATCAAAATTCTTCTGGGATAAATATTTATAAAAAATGAACCAAAAACATACGAAACTTTAACACCTACAGAAATAAATGTGGCAAATTATTTTTATCTTGATAATTTTCTCTTTTAATCTTTGTATTTTTATAAACAAAGTCAAAATTTTAGTACTGTAGAGAAGTTAGCCACATAGGGTTTTGGGTTGACATTGCCACAGTCATTTTGGTTTTTACCACCATCTTGCCTTGTTGGTCATCTTGATGGCCATCCAAACTCATGAGATAAACCAAACCATGAACATAATCTGCCTGACTTTTCGTCTGTACCAGGCTCTGGAATGCCCCTTACCTAAGGCCTGAAATGCTAATATTTCTTGAGAAAGTCAAGATGTACTTAGGTTAGCTGTGGCCACCTTTGTCTAGCTCAACATATAACCCCCTTGCTAGTGACTGGGGTTGTGAGGTCCGTGTGTGTCTTGTGGTAGCCCGAGTCTAAGCTTCTGTCCATAAGCCTTCTTAGTAAATGAAAATGTTTGTAAGCCTGGGTTTTTCTGCTTCTTTCTTAGGTCTCTTTGTACCTTCCACCTTCAGCAGCCAATTCTCTTTTACTGGGTTTTCCTGAAACATAACAGGTACAATTTTCTTAGAACAATTGGCAAGCTCATATCATTATGTTGTTTTATTTCCTGTTGTTTCAGGAATTTTCCTTTATACAGTTTAGGTCCATTTTTGCTGTTTATTATTGCTACCATGTTATCATAAGCTTCATTAATGCATAATTGCCTTTATTTCTCCCTATTTCTTCTTGCTGGAGCCTGATGTAAAATTGAAGCTCATTAATTATGCCTTCATAAAAATCCTTGTTAATGATTACTTCATGCATTTATCTGTTAGCCTCCTCTCTTGTGATTTTCTCCTCTGATTTAGTTATGCTTATTTCTTATTGCTTTCATTTTTAATCTTTTTTGTGCAACTGAAATCAATTTGTTTTAAAAAGAACTGGGTGCATCAGGGTTTGATTCTATCAGAAAAAAATGATAATTCTGCAGGTGTTTAAATCAGGAATAATTGTATCAGATAGCATCATGATGTTCTGAAATAGATTTTAAGCCTGAGGAAAGTACAAAGTAAGATTTCAGGTGATGACAGGAACCAAAAACTCAGAGTGAAATCAAGATAATGTTGACAAAACAAGCAGCCAAATCATGGACAGAGAAGAAAAAAAAAGGTGGAAGCTTCCTATTCAGGGACAGGAAACATTTACAATTGGAATATTGGCCAGACATTTTTCTTTCAACCATTTTTTTACATTTTTTAATGTTTTGTTTTACATTGTCTGTAGGATTTGGCACTTCTTTCCCTCACATGAAGAAGAAGTCAATCCAGAGATCTGATGGACTGAGTTGATCAGATTATAGTATATATTGGGTTGTTTTACACATTGACTGTCTTACAGACATTATTAACTTCTCTATTTTGCAAAGCAACAGATGTCTTACAAAAATGTTTGATGGTTTAAGTAGATGAAAGATGGTTGAGGCTGCCTGTAGAAGGTTTCACTAGACACTTCAACTTTGTGCATTGCAGGAAGGTGGATGGCTGTGGCATGCACTGACACCCCTTCTTCCGGACACTTCTGTTTCTTGGGGAACTTCTACTCCCAATCCTGTGACCCTCCTATCAACTCCTTTCTAATAACACTAAAGGATAATTAGCTCTAGGATTGGGGGAAATTTATAAAAGGTTGAGATGAATATTTGCTCACTCTCCGTACTCACTTATATTCCCTTGCTTTATTTTATGATTTTTTGATCTCTGAAGTTGTAATAGAAGACAAACGTGTCTGCCACTGTAAATTCCATACAATTATTTGGCTTAAATATCGGGAGCCAGCTTTTTAACAGAAGTCTGAAGTATATCTTCTCTTTGTTTGGAAAACTGTCCCATGATCTATTTACATTTTCATATCTGCACCTAGCAATTATTTTTCTTTATCTAGAAAATCCTTTTAAACATGTATCTGGCCAGCGCCACAGCTCACTAGGCTAATCCTCCGCCTGCAGCGCCAGCACCCCTGGGTTCTAGTCCCAGCTGGGGCTCTGGATTCTGTCCTGGTTGCTCCTCTTCCAGTCCAGCTCTCTGCTGTGGCCCGGGAAGGCAGTGGAGCATGGCCCAAGCGCTTGAGCCCTGCACCCGCATGGGAGACCAGGAGGAAGCACCTGGCTCCTGGCTTTGAATCAGCGCAGCATAGTGCGCCAGCCTCATCACGCCAGCCGTAGCTGCCATTTGGGGGGTAAATCAATGGAAGGAAGACCTTTCTCTCTGTCTCTCTCTCTCACTCTGCTTGTCAAATAAATAAATAAATAAAAGTTAAACATGTATCATTCAGAGATAACTTTTCTACTACATTTTTCCATCAAAACTAGGCTTAGATTAGGTTCCTTCCTGTACAGCCTCTAGAGGCTGATAGTCACGCACCATTCATGACATTAATAATCTGAATGAGCTTCCAAAGCACATGACAATATTGAAGAGAAAGTATTGTTGTGGTGGTGATTATTATTGTAAATAATAACCAACATTTACATAACATTTCATAGTTTGTGAATGTCTTCGCATGTGAATTACTTCACTACATGAGACAAATGAGGAAATTCACAGTTACTAATTTCAATTCATGAATGAATTAGTTTAATTTTTTTTCTTTCGTTACCAGACTTGAGGGGGATATCTATTAGGTTCTATTAGGTTCTTGTTCATTATCTGTGTGGACTTCAAATGCAATTGGAATGGGGCACTGAAGTGAGGAAGAATGACGGACTGTCAGACTGTGTGATTAGAAAAATAGAAAATGATTTTGGCAAAAACGTAAGTCATGAGAGATTACAGGCCAGCGATAGGTAGAATACAAGTAAACTTTATAAACCAAATTAATAGAAGAAGGATATTAGGATAATAAAGTGTTAATATAGCTTTAGAAATTATGTGGTTTGAGAACTTGTCTTGAAATCACTTGCATAGAGTGTAATGAGGAGTTGGTTTGAGCTGCTTGTGGAAAGATACATGGTAGAAGAAATCTTTGTCCATACCACTGAAGGTTACTTTGGTGCTTCCTGTGATTTTAGTTTTATAGTTATGTATTTTGCCCCTAGTGCTTTAATTTGAAATGTTTCCTCACTCTGAAGTTAAATTTCATATCATTTCAATATCAGTAACTGAGAGGTGAGTCTTATGCAGTGGGAATATATGACATCCTCCTCTAATCCTTATACCTCACTCCAGACTCCCCAGTCCCCCTGATCAGATTACCAAAGACAGCAGCTTGGAATCTGGGGAGATAGGGTGCAAAGAGAGCTGAGTGTATGTGATGGCGGACTGTTGTTTTCGTTTATTTATTTATTTTTGCATCCAAATGAAGCAGGGAAGAAAAGTAAGAGGTACTGTGGCAGAGAGGAAGGGGGAGCAACACAGGACCCAGGAAGAAAAATCAGAACAAGAGCTGAGGAGGTAACAAATAAGCGCATAAAAGAGTGGAAGGCATGAGTTTGAAAACTGTCTAAAGAGATTGTAAGAACATGACATTTCACTTTCAATTTAGTTTGTATGGCAGTAATGTACATTTCAAAGCCTCAAACCTTGAATGATCCATTATATGCTAAAGGTTCCTGTGTGTGTGTTCTACATGTGAGTGCAAAATAAGCAAGAGGAGCCATTAGAAACCCATAGATGTGTGCATTCTCAATGAATAATTTACTACAGTAGTAAAAATAAGAACACCAAAAGAAAAATGGAAAAACTAACAAAGTTAAGCATAGTATGATTTAATGCCTTCCTGGTGCTGGACCCCTGGAGGAAAAGAAGCATTAGATTTTGGGTTTGGGTTTATAAGGGAAAACTGATATCAGAGTTTAACCCTAACCATTCAATACTTAATAAGATTCACTGAGAAGGCTGCATTAAAATATTTAGAATGAGGGTGGACATTTGGCCTAGCAGTCCTCTCTCTCTCTCTCTCTCTCTCTCTCTCTCTCTCTCTCTCCTCTCTCCTCTCTCCTCTCTCTCCTTCTCACTGGCTCTCAAATATGTAAATACGTTATATATATATATATAGTATTCAATATCCTCAGCAGAATTTCTCTATATTCACAAGGGCCAGGGTTTGTGGCTGTGTGTGAGAGAGAGTGCACCTATTTTAGACTGAGGTTGGTGGAGCTTGCTGACTTCCCATGCTTGCCTCTGGCACCAAACTTCACTCTCCGAGATTTGTTTCAGCTCCCCTATTAATCCATACATGAAATGTAGCACTTTTCTTCCATATTGTTAGTTATCTCGGGACATTAATCAAAAGAGGTCAATTCTATGCTTGTCATCTTCATATTGTAGTAAGAAATGCTGTAAGTCTGCTGAAAAAGCCCGATCATTCTTTGTTTGTTTTTTTGTTTGTTTGTTTGTTTGTTTGTTTTAATTTGACAGGCAGAGTAAGACAGTGAGAGAGAGACAGAGAGAAAGGTCTTCCTTCTATTGGTTCACCCCCCAAAATGGCCGCCATGGCTGGCATGCTGCGCCAATCCGAAGCCAGGAGCCAGGTACTTCCTCCTGGTCTCCCATGCAGGTGCAGGGCCCAAGCACTTGGGCCATCCTCCACTGCACTCCCGGGTCATAGCAGAGAGAGCAACCAGGACAGAAGCCGGCACTCCAACCGGGACTAGAACCCAGTGTGCCAGCGTTGCAGGCAGAGGATTAGCCTAGTGAGCCGCAGCACCGGCCAGATAGATCATTCTTTAATGACAGCATGTCTTCCACTTTGATAGTGTGGAGAAGAGGAAGATTAAAGAGAAGGGAACTCACAAAGATGAAAACTATTTTGTGTGTTTATAATGCTAAACCCACTGAGAGCCAAAATTTATTCCTACCTATGTGACTTATCACTAGATGTCTATCAAGAAAAAATGTTAAACACGTATAATAACTATTTGGTCTATCTTTTTGGATCGAGGAATAATTACCTTTGAGTTACCTTGATTCTTGATTTAAAAATAAACAACTGTAAGTATTGTCTTGACTGTAACAGGCAGCTCCAGGTGTCTCAGGGGATTGGTTCTGGAAGCTCCCCAAGGATACCAAATCCTGCAGATGCTTAAGTCTCATATAAAATGCTGCAGTAGCTGCATACAACCTATAATCATCCTCCCACATACCTTTAATCATCTCTAGATTGCTACTAATATGTGTGCAATACTGTGTAAATGCTATGTAAATAATTGCCTCATGGTATTGTTTAGGGAATGATGACCTGTAAAGCACAAACACAACCATCCTAAGTCTAACAAAATAGTATAGGAAACACAATTGGTCACATGGTGCAGATCTGGAAGTCCAAGTGTATTTGGTTTTAATTGTGTTTTGTATCAAATTGAGTTCAGTTGTGGAGGGCAATTTTATTCCAGGTAATTTGAATAGATGAACATTTATTCTTGGCTATTAAATGACTTACAGAATTCCGGGGAAACTGACTCAAGGTTGAACGTTGATCAATGAGTCCTTAGGCGATGCGGCCTCCAGGAAAGGGTCCTAAAGCTATTCATGACCTGGGCTGCTCCGAGGTCTGCAGACCCAGAAATGCTGGGAACCTGTGGAATCGTGAAGCTGGCAGGTAAATGTAAAAGCTATTGCTGCGGTTTCTGGCTCCAAAACATGCCACTCTTGTTGTAATATGCATTAAAAATGGTGCTTCCTGCTTGGTTCCTCTGCATTTGTCTCTTCCAATTCCAGGTAATGATGGCACATCTCATTGGTAAAAATTAAATCATGTGGGGAAACCTCGGGGAGTCTGATAAATATGGCCTTTCCCTTCCAGTTTCTGCACACTTGAAAGAGGGTGGAATGCATTTTTGAGTGAGCCGATTCACGATATCAGCTACATATTCCTCTTGATTGTGGCCTCGGGGAGTTAATTCAGTAATATATTCTGTTAATTAAAATATTTAGAATAACCAGTATTTATGAATAAAACATGAGAACAAAATTTGAAAGTCCTCATAATACAGGAAAGAATAGCATGGAAACTTGAATAATATGTATTTATAGTTCTCAATTAGTGTCGCACATCCTCTGCAGAGGCATCTGAAAATGCATGGAGACTTCCTTGATCATCACAATGCCTGAGGAGTGTTATGAGTGTTTGGGGACAAGAGCCAGAGGTACTAAATTCCTTGGTACACAAGCAGCACCATATGATTTAACAAAATGAAGAACTGTCTCACAACAAATAGCAATCACACCTCAATTGAAATATATCAACAAAGTTAATGTCCAAATAATTTCAACAACCTGCAGTGACATCAGAAAAATGCACTAGAGTTAACTTATCATCTCTTTGGATTTTTTTCGCTTCTGTTTTATGAAAGGAGATATACCCAGATGAATGTTAATATGGAAATGGGTTAAAAAGATGCAGGAATAAAGGAGGTTAATATTTTATGAACAAAAGAATCATTTAACTTTATTAAATAGTGGCTCTCTAAGTGTGTTCATCTAACCTGCAGCTGGAGCATCACCTGGGAGCTTATTACGAAGAAAAAAATCTCAGAGCCTACATCAGACCTACTGAATCAGAAACTTTAAGGGTTGGGCCCAGTAATGTGTGATTTAACAAGCACTCTAGGTGGTTTTAATGTACTTTAAGTTTTGACAATTGCTGGAATAAAGGCATCAAGAAGTAAATGTCAGGGTCCAGCATTGTGGCATAGGGGGTTAAGCTGCCACTTGTAGCACCAGCATCCCATTTGGGCTCTGTTTCAAGTCCTGCCAGCTCTATTTCCCACCCAGCTTCCTGCTAATGCATCTAGGAAAGCAGTGAAAAACAGACCAGGTGCTTGGGCCCTTGCATCCACAGGGGAGACCTGAAACAAGCTCCTTGTTCATGACTGCAACCTGGCCCAGTCTGGACATTGTGGTCACTGGTGAATGAAGACCCCTCTCTCTCTCTCTCTCTCTCTCTCTCCCTCCTCTCTCTCTCTCTCTCTCTTTCTCTCTCTCTCTCTCTCTCTCTCTCTCTCTCTCTCTCTTTCTGAAACTCTGCCTTTCAAATAAATAAAAATAAACCTCTTTTTTTTTTAAAAAAAAAAAGTAAATGTCATAAATTTTGCTGTAATTAACAAAGCTAAGTTTTTACCTATGTTCAGGGAATGGAAGTATTTTATATGAAATCAGCCTGCACTGGAAAACATTCTGGTCTCTCTCACGTGATTCTCACTTGGTAGATTGTCCAATAGGAGGAATAGGTTTAAATTAACACATCCCTCACTGCAAAGAACATCAGAAAAAAATTTAGATGAGGCGTAATCATTTCCTATGGCTGTTTTGAATAATAACCCAAGCTTAAGGGCACACTTTAATTTATCTCACAGTCTCTGTACATCTGAATTCAGACACAGGTGTCATCAGGCCAAAATGAAAGTGTGAACAGGGCTGCCTTTCTCCCTGGGGGCTCTGGAAAAGGATGTGCTAGCAAGTTCACTCATGTTGTTGGCCCATTTCACTTCCTTGAGCTAGCAGGATTGAGAGCTCCATGTCTGTAAGGGATCAGCAGAGGCCACCCTTCACTCCTGGAGGTTTCTCTTTAGTCTACACACGCGGCCCCCTGGAGCCCAACTGGATAATCCAGGTTACTCTCCTAGTGTAAAGTCCTCAACCTCAATTCCATCAGCAAAGTCCTTTTCGCCATGTGCAGTATTCTTTCCTTATCCAAGGGGCTGCATTCCAAGATGCCCAGCAAATGTCTAAAACCTCAGATGGTAACAAACTCTATATACACTAAATTTTTAAAATAAAGTTTAGCAAATATATTAGTCACAGTAAGAGATTGAGAACAATAACTAATAATAAATGGGAGCAAATGCAATAATATACTGTGATAAATAACAATTTAATATAATCTCTCAGAATATTATAGGCCAATCGTAAGCAACCTCAATATACTATTTCTTATTTTTCCTTGTTGAAAACATTCACTTAAAGGAAGAACTTTATGGCTTCATTTGGTGTGTCCAAACTTCTAACATCAACAAAATATAAGGGTTACTTGAACACAAGCATGCCAACACTATGTCCATTTGAAAACTGAGATGGCTACCAAGTGATTAACGGTGGGTAACGTACATTGAGTGGATACATTGCACAAAAGGATGACTCACGTTATGAGCAGGATGGAGCAAGATTTCATTATGTAATTCAGAACAGCACACAAGTACCAATTGTTTCTTTCCAGAATTTTCTTTTTAATTTTTTGGGGGCCACAGTTGACCACAAATTAATGAAACTGTGAAAAGTGAAACCACAGATAAGGGGAGGCCACTGTCATGTAACATATGCGTAAGTTTTAGAGTTTAGGATATCGACATCTTTGGATTGTCATGATTCAGCCTATCACACAGGGGAATTAATTAATTAATAATTTAATTCACATCTTCAGCCACAGCATTGTGTGGTAGGCTCTGTCATATAAATAATAAATGCAATAGTTTGCTATTCCAAGGATTTTATTTAAACTATATAGATGCAGATGATGGAATCATAGAGGAGCACTGCATTTTACAGACAAATTCATTCATATTAATAATTTCAAGATATTTTTTAACTTTTTTGGTAGTGATATATAATGATAACAATAATCTCAAGTGACAGAACTTCAGTGGCAGGTATTTACCATTTAGAAAAATCTATCCACTTCTCAGTTTCCCAGGAAAAGCACCTGATAGAATTAGCTCTCTTGACCAGGCAGGAGCAGGGGACAAGAATTCTGATTCAACAAGACAAAACAAGTGTCCAGTCCCTCAAAGTGAACTGAGATAGTGTGAGTGAAACTAGTGAGAATCTAGAAATAGAGTTCTAGGCAGGAATACAGTGTAGTGTTGGGTCTCACGGGTAAAAGGAAGGCTTAACTAAATAATCAGGGGTCATCGCTGGGCCACTGGAAATCCTGTGTGTTTAGGGGAAACATAAGCTCAAATGCAAACACCTGCTGCTGCTCTGGCTTGGGAGCAGGAGAGGACTGACTGAGGAGACTGGGGACAAAGGCAAAAGACTCTCAGAATATGAATGCCCTGAATTGCTCTCTGTGCAGGTCTGGGGATTCCCTATTAAATTCTATGTTTTTTTTTCCTATATTTTAGAAAAGAGGCATAAAGATGAGTTAAATAATATGCTAGGTGATGAAGGAGACAGAATTTCAGATTTGGGTTATAAAAGACATGGAGGCTCTTCAAGAAGTTCATGGAAAATGTACATTATATAAGAAAAAACAGATTTCAAAAAATTTTTGCACTGAAATAAACTTATCTTTTAATTCCATTTTTTTCTATGAACTTCCTGAGCATCTCATATGTTTTGGAAACAGAGATGCATGTCATCTTGCACAATTATAATCTTGTTGGATTTAGATTTCATAAGATTCTCGGACACTTGAATAAACTATATTGACTTATTTTCATTCCTTTTCTCTTAGAGCAGTTTAATATGGATTGCATCAGGAGTTTTTACAGGGGCCAGTGCTGTGAGTAAAGCTTCTGGATCCGAAGTGGAGCAGCGGGGACATGAACTAGCAGACAAATCAGATGCTAGCGCCACAGGCAGTGGCTCTACCCACTACGCCACAACGTTGGATCCGAGAATGTTGATCCTTAAATGTGTTTTTATTTTTTAGTGAATACAACAAAGGATTATATTAGTATATGACAAATGCCACCCTCCCACTCAGAAATGGGTCATTAAATACGACAACAAATTGAATTTTTAAAAAAAATTTGTTAATTTATTTGAAAGTCAGAGTTACACACAGAGAGAAGGAGAGGCAGAAAGAGAGAGGTCTTCCATCCTGTGGTTCATTCCCCAATTGGCCACAATGGCCGGAGCTATGCCAATCCAAAGCCAGGAGCCAGGAGCTTCCTCCAGTTTTCCCACATGGGTGTGCAAGGGCCCAAGGACTTGAGCCATCTTCTACTGTCTTCCCAGGCCATAGCAGAGAGCTGGATCAGAAGTGGAGCAACCAGAACTCAAACTGGCACCCATATGGGATGCCAGCACTGCAGGCAGCGGCTTTACCAGCTATACTACAGTGCCGGCCTCAACAAACAGAAATTAAGTGATTTTTCAAATGATTTTTTTTTCAGTAAGGATATAATCATGAGAACGGTACTGTATAGCTCCTAGATGCCACATCTTCCTCATTAAAGTACAAAAACAAAGAAAAGAGAAAATATAACATTTTTAAGGCAGGTCTGATTATTGACACAAAATGAGAAAAAGGAGAAAGTCAAAACAGACCTCTTGGGAGAGCCTGCATTTCAAGAAATGCTTTGTGCTGGAAGTTTTTTTAGAAATGATCGTGAAAGACACTGATTGATAGGGGAAACTCATTCTGAGTGCTTAAAGGGATTACTTTCATTTATTTTTTTATTTTTTTATTTTTTGACAGGCAGAGTGGACAGTGAGAGAGAGAGAGAGAGACAGAGAGAAAGGTCTTCCTTTTTCCATTGGTTCAACCCCCAGTGGCCACTGCAGCAGGTGCGCTGTGGCTGGCGCACTGCACTGCTCCAAAGCCAGTAGCCAGGTGCTTCTCCTGGTCTCTCATGCGGGTGCAGGGCCCAAGGACTTGGGCCATCCTCCACTGCACTCCTGGGCCACAGCAGAGAGCTGGACAGGAAGAGGGGCAACTGGGACAGAATCTGGCACCCCAACCAGGCCTAGAGCCGGGTGTGCTGGCACTGCAGGAGGAGGATTAGCGTAGTGAGCCATGGCGCTGATCAGGGATTACTTTCAAGGTTTTTAAAAGTTATATTTATCAGAGTTTTGAGGCCCTTTTTCTAATGAATATGCTTGCCTTTTAAAATTTTTTTTATTTATTGACATACAGTAATTTTACATATTCTTGGGATACAATTTAATATTTTGATACATGCATACATCTTAATGATCATACTAGGATAATTAGTATCCATCGTTTCATATATTCAAAGTTTCTTTGTAGTGTGAACATTCAGAAGTCTTTCTAGATATTTAGAAAAGTATAGTATGTCATTATTAGCTATTATTACCCTACTGTGCAATAGAACACCAACAGGATTGTTTTTACAATAAGGAAAGTACTTTTTAATTAAATAAAATGAACCTTTCTGAAGTTTGACTTATATATAATTAATTAATTAATTATTAATTTATATGTATATATTTGAGGGAGTTAACTTTTGAGAAGAACATAGGAATGTTGCATCTTTTAGGAGCACTTAGACATTACTATAGCTTATGATACACAGATAATGTCCTCCACTTAATACTTTAAAATGAAGTAAATCTTTGCAATAACATTTTACTATTAACTCTCATAATCCAACTTTTTGAAGACAGAGGTCCTGCATGGCAAGTTAGTGCACAGTGACACTCCTGTTGTAAATTAAACAACTGACACTCTTATGTGTGATGTCAGTGATCACCCGAGGTTCCTGACGTGAGCTGCCTAGGCTATAGAAGCCTTTTGAATCCACAAACTCTGTCAGTATTTAGACAAGACTATAAACAAAGTGGAAGTTCTCTCCTCCCTTCAGAGAAAAGTACCTCCTTCTTTGATGACCACTTTTTCTGTTGGGACCACAGAAGTCCTTCATGCGGAACACTTTTTGCCACAGTGTTTTATCTTTCCATGCCTGATGAGCTCTCATGGGTTTTTCAGTCAGACCAGAATGCCTTAAGGGCTGATTTTGAGTTCAGAGTGTTATTTGAAGTGATTGTCATTCTATAAGTCTTCTGAATATACTTGCCTTTAAAGAGCCATTGACATGTACCAAAGTAATTCACAATGTGGAGAAATGGAATTAAAAGATAAGTTGAGGGGGCCAGCACTGTGTCATAGCAGGTGATGATGTCACCTAAACATCTCCTTCTCATATGGATGCTGGGTCAAGTCTCAGTTGCTCCACTTCTAATCCAACTCCTTGCTAATGACCTGGGAAAGCAGTGGAAGATGGTCCAAGTGCTTGGGGTTCTGTAACTACATGGGAGACCTAGATTTAAAACTCCTGGATCTTGGCTTTGACCTAGCCCAGCCCAGCCCTGGCCATTGTGGCTAACCAGGGAGTGAACCAAAAGAAGGAAAATCTCTTTCTCTCTCTCTCTCTCTCTCTCGATCTCGCTCTTGCTCTCGCTCCTGTTCTCTCTCTCTCTCTCCCTCTCTGTCCTCTCTTTCAAATAAATAAATAAATTTTGACAAAAAAAGTAAGTTGATTTAGGGACAGAAGTTTGAGATTCATGCCTAGTTTTTCCATAATACACATTTTTCACACACTTTCTGAAGACCCACTTGTATACATGGATATCATTTTTTGCCCTCAAAATAAACACCTTTTAATTAAATTCGCTACAAACTTTTAGAAGTACTTGGCATATTTGTTGATTATTACTTCTATTTCCAATTTCATATATAAAATGCCATGAGAAAAGCAGGGCATGGGAGCTTATAACCATCTAACCATGCTCACAGTAAATGAAAATCAGCCCTGGGTAGGGGCTTTACCCAGCTCCAATTTCCTTGGCCTTGGGGGATCAGAAATCACTTCCAATTGTATTCATGGTTGCCATGCATTATGTAAGGCCTGTGAATCTGGCTGTTGGATGCTGTATTTAACTGTGTGTTCAAATAATGGTTTTCTTGCCAACCGAATTTTGAAATTTTATGATATTATTGGGGACTTGGGGGGGTGGTACAAGATCATGGGACAAGGGAACAGAGTTTTATGGTTGAGTCTTTGACTCACTCCAGATGTGACCTTGCATAAAGTAGTCAGCTTTCTTTTGATTTAGCTAGAACTGCAATCTACATTTTCTTGTGGCAGAGTTAACTGTGGATAGTTTCAACATAAAATGGAAGACCCATATAATTTGCTGTAATTTCCTGTAAATCTTATGTAGATTAACTGTTACCTCAGAAGACCACAGAGAAGAGACTTCTAAAAATGGCCACAAAGCACTTATGTTAAGAAGTGTACATTGTTACTAATGATAATAGCTGTTGGAAGAGAGCTTAATTGAGGGACTAAAAATAGCTCACAGCGAGCAAAATTAAGCATGATCTTTTAGTTGTGCTAATATTATACAGAAGAAATAAGCACAATTTTGAAGATGATAATGTTTTATTCAACAGCCTCAGTGACATTATTCTCCTGGGTCTTCTCTTTTGAGATTGCCTCTGCTAATTGCTTTAACATTTTCCAACAAGTGTATAACTGAGCCAAAAATGCCCAGCATCCAAATCACTGACGCTTAGGGCAGGTGGGCCACAGCTGCATGAGACACAAAATCACAGCTGGAACTCTCCTCCTCTTTGTCTGGTTCCATATATCTCAGCTTAAAATTCAAGGCTTAAATTTGGAAAAATGTCCACACTAATTCTCTAGCATAATTATTCAACATTGCCAAATTTGCCCACATTTTCAGTAAAAACCCGAAAAGCTACATTGCAATCTTGCTATTATTCATAAGGTTTATTATTTCTTCTATAAAAACAAATTACAGGAATTTCACCTCTTAGATTCATTTTAATTAATTTAGTTGGTCTTCAGTCCTATAAAGTCCACCATTTTATCAACCAGAATACAATAATGTTAAGGCTATAGATAGCCACATATTGTCTCCAATGTAGCAACTTCATGTCTGAGTAGAATTTATTCCAAATCTGGAAAAATAAAAAGGGGAGTTTAAATTATAACAGAAACAAACTTAACAACATAGTATTTAATTTTACTTCTTTTTAATTATGAGAAAATTACACATAGAAACACTAACTTAAAATATAATATTTCATAGTATTTTTTGCCAAATACACTTGACTATAGACCAATCTAAAGCTCCATTATTTGAGCAATTAAAGCAAAGGACTCAGACAAGTTGATTTTATTTAGCTTTGAGACAAAGAAAATTATTTAATTTATGAAAAAAAGATCATTCCCTTGGCATTTGTCTGTTTTTTTGTTTATTCCCACTGTGTTCTTTTCTTCCGGAGGGTTTTTCATTGCTCTGTTTTTCTACTTTTTTTTTTTTAAACAAGAAATGGCTCCTGGAAAAGAATAATTAACATCTTTAAGATGTATAAAGCATTTGTTTCCTGTTATGTAAATAAAAGCATTCTAGTTTTAGAATTCTATAAATGCTTTGTTGTTTTGTTTTCACTTAATCTGAAGGTTGAAGCTGAAAGGCACTGCTGCCAAAAATATACAGAGTACAGATAATCCACATGGAAATACTGCTTTAAAATTTAAAAAGCAATTTTAGGAATTTCAAAGTATTAATGAGTACCCTTTACATGGAACAGTTGATGCAAGATCATAAATCTTATTTACTAAACCTTCAACTTACCTTTTATGTGACAGCAAACCATAGTGACAGCATCTCGAGTCTCCTCCCCCCCTCCCTCCTTCACTTTGGCTTCTTGCTCTAACTGGGGAGAATGCAGATCACCTGCTAGTCTAGCTAATGTGGCTCCCTAGTTAGGAAAGCTTAAGTGCATTCACAAGGTTTCCTGGTAAGGTCAGGAGGACCATCAGGGTGCCCCAGGGCCCAGCTCCTATGCAAAAGAATCATGCAAAACTAGTTCTGTGAATTTTTAAAAGCTTTCTCCCATCTGCAACCGTGGGTACAAAAACTCTCCCTGCAGCCCTGGACTAGATTGTCAGTCCATTCCAGGTTGAGACTGTACATGTAAGCTGCCTGAATAAAATCCTCATTCTCATAGGAAGCTTCTTTCTTCCTTCTTCAGTCCCAGGATTCCTTCTTGGCTCTGGGGCATTACACACTCCACCAACCTTCAGACACTTTTATAATCATCCTTGATACACCTATCAAGTATCATCTGCCATTGCACCAATACTGATGAGAACTATCAATTGTTTGCAATCAGAATCTCTATTATAAAAGGCAAAGATCTCTTTCTCCCCCTCTTTTTCGCTCTCTCCTCCCACACAGGTCTTCTTTCTTAATGAAATATTTGTTTATTTATTTGAATGTCAGAGACAGAGACATTTCATCTGTTGGTTCACTTCCCAAATGCTCCCAACAACTGGGGCTGGACCAGGCCAAACCCAGGAGCCAGGAGTTAAACTTGGGTCTGTCAAGTGCATGGCAAGGGACTCAAGTACTGAAGCCATCACCTGCTACCTCCCAGTGTGCACAATCACAGGGAGCTAATGAAATGACATCTTAACAGTAGGGACTCCACAACAGAGCACCCAAAACTCCACCTTGAGAAAGCAGCCCTCTCCCCTTGTTAGGTAGGAAGTCAGATATGAGCTTATGTGTGTGCGACAGGCCTAAAGAGAAGAAGTCTATGTCCAGCGTATGCATCTGCATCTCAAAGTCATCCCGATAACGTTTCAGGGCAGCCCAGTATTCATATCTTGCTCTGCCCCCTTCCACCTGATAACCTGCCAGGTGGGTCCCCGCCCCTTCTGCCTGACAAATCTTCCACAATCTCCCAGATGCTGCCCAGTGTCTGCATTTCAAACACCCTGCTCCAGATCCCCATTCTCCAGGGGGTCTTGCTCACCCTTCCTCTAAACTCAGGACGGGCACCAGCTAGCCTTCCTCCTGTCTGATACCTTCAGGGGAAAACTCAGAAGTTTTTCTGTTTACATCCAAAAAGCCCTTTGTTCCCAGAGGAGCACAGGTGGGGAAAGCAAGACCCATCTGCTTAAAAAACCTGGGCCTCAACCGGACTGCGCGCTCAGCCCTCTGCCTCTCAGCTGAGCCGCCCGCCTGGCCTGCTGTCAGGCTCTGTCTGGAGAGGTGCCCATCCGTCCTTACAGATGTCCCTTCCCTAATAAACCTTGCTATTTTACCTCCCACTACTCTGTCTTCCACCTGAATTCTTTCTTGCAAGAAGAACCCTGCCATTCTCTGGTAACACCCCTACCCCCTGTCAGACTCTGATCTAAAACTGATTTAAAACTCAGACAATAACAGTAACATAGAACCTCCCTAGCTTGAATGCTCAAGCTTAAAACAGATAGGCTGCACCTGGATTGATGTTAAAATTGTAATTTGTCTATTGTCAAGATTACAATTGATTTTATTTTCCCATAGGCCTTAGATCAGCTTGACTCTAGTAAGCATGTATGCCCCCGATCTTTGCAACCCGTATTCCACCTCTTTTCCTGTGGTTTTTGCCTTTATCAATGCTGTTACTTTGAGCTTCAGGGTCTGGAGTTCTTTAGGGCATGAGCCTCTCTACTGTTGGCAATAAAGGACCACCAAATTTTTTTTTTTTTATAAAGCTTTTATTTAAAGAATATAAATTTCCAAAGAACAGCTCATGGACCACAATGGCTCCCCCCCGACACAACTTCCCTCCCTCCCCCCACCCTCCCCTTTCCCGCTCCCTCTCCCCTTCTGTTCACATCAAGATTCATTTTCAATTCTCTTTATACACAGAAGATCAATTTAGTACATATTACGTAAAGATTTCAACGGTTTGCCCTCGCATAGAGACACAAAATGATAATACTGTTGGAGTACTAGTTATAGTATTAATTCACAATGTACAGCACATTAAGGACAGAGATCCTACATGATTTTTTTTTTAAAAAAATTGATTAATTGTCTATGCAATTTCCAATTTAACACCAAGATTTTTTAATCATTTGCAATTATCTTTATATAAAGAAGATCGATTCAATATATACTATGTAAGGATTTCATCAGTTTGCACCCACTCAGAAACACAAAGTGTAAAAATACTGTTTCAGTACTAGTAATAGCATCACTTCACATTGGATAACACATTAAGGACAGATCCCTCATGAGACGTAAGTACACAGTGACTCCTGATGTTGATTTAACAATTTGACACTCTTGTTTATGGCGTCAGTAATCTCCCTAGGCTCTGGTCATGAGTTGCCGAGGCTATGGAAGCCTTTAGGGTTCGCCGACTTCGATCTTATTCCCACAGGGCCATAGTCAAAGTGGAAGTTCCCTCCTCCCTTCAGAGAAAGGTACCTCCTTCTTTGATGGCCCCGTTCTTTCCACTGGGATCTCACTCGCAGAGATCTTTCATTTAGGTCTTCTGTTTTTTCCAGAGTAGGACCACCAAATTTTATCAATGTGTGGTGCTCCTCTGTTTGCACTCACTCAGGTACAACATTAGAACTGGAAGCAGAGCCAAGACTTGATCCCAGGCACTCTGCTATGGTGTGTGGATTTCCCAAATGGTGCCTTGATTTCTGTGACAAATACCTGCCCCAACACAGGTCTTTGGCATAATGGATTTCTTTGGACTATACCATTGTTATTGCTGAACTGTTTGTGCTTCCCTGAAATTCATCTGCAGAAGAACTAATCCCTCAATCGCTATTATCTGGAGAGGGTGCCTTTGGGAGGTGATTAGAGTTAGACAAGATGATCTGTGGAGGGTCCTTATGGAAGAATTAGTGCCCTTAGGAAAAAACAAAATAAGACACCAGAGAGCTATGCTCCGTCTTCACCATCTAAGGACCCAAGTAGAAGGCAGCAGTCTGCAAACAAGGAGGAGAGCTCTCATGAAAACCTGATCGTGTTGGCACCTTGAACTTACATTTCCTAGCTTCCAGAATTGTGAGAAAATATGTGTCTTTTGTTTAAGCCATACAGTCTATACAGTCAATGGCATTTTGTTATGTAGCTTTGATATAGGTAGGTAGAGAGGATAAAAATGCTGGAAGACCACGCCTTCACGATGCCCCCTGTGTGATCTCATGCCCCTACGTGACCCCACCTGTATGCCCACCTGCCAATCAAGCCCCATAACCACGCCCCTTTGGAAGTGGCTACAAGGTTCCTTTTTTCCCTTTTGTTGCCTTTGTTGCCCCTTGCCTTCAGAAGGCACGTGACCTTCAGGGGCCGCCGCTGGCTCTCTGCCTTCCATTCGCAGCCCCTGATGAGCTGCTTGTAACTGCTCTTAACCAAACACTTGCTGCACGTGGCTTTTGGACTACTTTCCACTTGGTGTGGATCTAGATTTCCCTTTCTTCTCTAGATAGAGCGCTCAATCTCCTATGCATTTCTCACTGAATAAAAAACTTAATACTTTCCTTGTCGTCTGGTCTATTTGAGCCAGTATTCAGAATTCTTCTCTGAATTCATGACAAGAACCCACACAGCATTAATTTCAGAAATATTAATAAACAAATCTGTATCATCCTGAGATAATTAATATAATCACAAGATCCATTTTGCATGAGTGTGTTTGTGTGTGTGAGTATGTTTGTGTATATGTGTAGCAAGTGTGGATTCTAAATACAAATGACAAAAACATTAAATTCAAGCAGCTTTCTTGACTATCTCTCCCCTACTAAAGGATATCTACAACCATAACTAAGTGACTGGTGCTTTTGTTCTTCGGTGTATTTACTTAACCTTAAAATCTTGGCACAAGACAACAGTGCCTTGCAAATATTGCAAGAGTGTTAATGAAATTACTCAACATCATGCAGACACAAGAAAATGCAGAAGAGAAAATTGTCTAAAGAAGTTTGTAATAAAAATCACAGAAATGGAAATGTGCTTCTAATTTCTGGACTGTACAAGATCCCATGCAAAATTCCATTTCGTTCTTTTTTGAAAACTGTGGCTATATTCTTTCATTAGTATTATAAAACCGTTCATTACTTTGCAAATTGACTCTAGTAATCATTGCTAAGTGAAATAATAAATAGAAACAATGAAAAGAACAGATTGCTTAATAAGGATAATTTATTTGCATCTAGAAAATTTCTTCGGCTTCCATGCACTGTTATTCTTGAGCTGAGCAGCATTTACCTCCTATAACTTAGACAAGCTAATAATTTTTTAATCAAAGGAAACTAGCAATTTTACTATTTCAACTAGATTATAATACATAGTCTTAGTTTTTGCTACAAAGCCCTAGCTTCTAGTCTGTGATATCTATTTATCTATTTAAGATTAAGGCTCTGGAATCCGACGGGGGAATCATGGAGAGGCAGATAGGATTAGATTCATTAGGCACATGAGCTGGAGACCACACTGCCTGCCCACTGCCCCGCCCCTACCAGATTCACCTGTATACGCCCACCTGCCAATCAGACTACATCATCACTACCCTTTTGGCAGTGAAGAAAATGCATGGAGCACACCCATATTTGCAGCCACTTCTATTCAGGTGGTTTTCTCTGCACTGCTCCAGATTGTGCGTCCTGCACATGGCCCTTGCCTGGCGTGGTTCACCTTCCTGACCCCCCTCTCCCTTAAACAAAGCCCTCTTGTTCCTGTGTATTTCTCTCCTTTCCCCAAATTAATTCTCAACCTTACCATGTTGTCTGTCTTATTTATGTCTAAGCTTAGAATGCTTCTCTAAACTGAGACAAGAACCTGAAATAGACATTTTAAAATTTACTCCCCAATAACATAAAGATCATGGAGAAGGGCAAAAAATAAACATGATCTCTTGTATGGGAAATTTGTCTGTATTTTTTAAAACAGTTCACTGAATTTCATGTTATTATATATAGGAAAATTAACTAGGCTAATTGACTATATGGAGCAGATTTGTGTGAGCCTCACTTATTTAATATAGCCATGAAAAATCAAAAATTTTTAATTACTCAATATAGGAATGAAAGAAAGTATAATGAGGAAATTTTTAATGCGATATATTGATATATATAATATGTAAAATAGTGATATTTTAATTAATATTAGGTTTATAGATCCTATTGATGCATATTATATATGAACATGTGTTAAATACACTCTTGGTTAATAAAATGCTATAAAATAAATACCAGTTTGTTAATTATAGCTCAATGTTAATAGTTTAATTCTAATAACTAGATATATTTATTTTCTTCAATTTCATGTTTTCAAAAAGAATGTTTTATCAACCTGTGTTCCAATAGATAGATAATTTCTTGATAATTTGATCAAGAAAATAAAAGAAGTTTCCACTGTATATGTTACTGCCTTTAGTAATGACATGACCTAATAAACAGAAAAATCAATAATCAGTATTATTGTGGCTTTAACTAATAGTAAATTCACAGCAAAATCTAATTTAGACTTCTAAAAGAGGAAGACAATAAATTGATGGAAATTTGGATCATGAGAAATATTTTAATGAATTATCATTTTATTATGTTCACATACACACCAAAAGTAGTATCCAATAAGTGACCTGCAAAGAGCTGATTTAACAGATGAGAGAGCACATTTAGATAGTTTCCCATTTGTCACTGCTTATTAATTATTAATGCTGTCTTTAGATTTTATTCTCTTAAATAGTTTAGATATGCTTATTGCAAATACTATTATCAAGGTTTAATTTTTTAAGCTAACTGTATTGCCAGGGGTTATAAATAAATTCTAAGGGAAGGAAAAATAGACTCCTTAAATTGCAACTTCAGATACCAGCTCCTTCTGACAACATAAATGAGAACATAGTATTCCTGTTTCTCTAGTAATAAAATAAATTTTCTGGCAACTGAATCCAGAATCTTACAAGACATACACGTGATACACGTAAAGAACTGTAATTCAGATCATGTGTGCAGTCTCTAGCAATGACCTACGAAATGTATTGTGACTAATCCACAGATTGCCTAGAATACAAAAATGACTTTTAATATAACACAATGTTTTATCCTTTGTTAATTCTGAGATTGACACAAGAAGTTCCATAGAAGAGTTCACACTGCCTACTATATATTCTCTCCCTACAACTTGGTAAGAAGTGCCTTCCTTCCTTCAGTATTTTAATAAAAATTCAGTGAAAGCTGACTTTGTATCAGGCATCGAGCCAGATGCTGAGAAAACAGCAAAACAGTCTTCATCTTCATGGTACACAGAGGTGAGTTAATGATTTGGATATTTAACAATTTACAAAGCAAATGAGTCATTATGATTGTTGCAATGAGATGAGGCAAAGACAAGGTGGGGAGGAATAAAGAATGAGAAAAGTATGTGAGAAGTGATTGGCAGAGTGAAAGGACTGGTTCCGGTCCCTCTTTTTTATGATCTTGTCCTTTCACCCGCGTGTCTCATAGCACTGTTAGGCTGACACCTCTCCTCTCTGCCCACATTTATTGGTTGTTCCTATACTTTACCTTCAATTCTCATTCTAATCCTGAACCTCTCACCAAATTACTGCCACGACCTCCAATCTGGCCTTCCACTTTACACCTTTGTCCTTCTTCCATCTGCTCACACACCAGCCAGGTCACTTCCTTGATTAAATCCCTCAGGAGCTTTCTGTCAAATTTAGAATACAATCCTAATTTCTTGCTGCATGACTAGCTATCCCTCCCGCACTCAGAGTTTGTGGTTTTGGCTGGATATTTTTTAACCCCAGGGGGACTTCATTGCAAAAGGAAAACAGCTCAGTTGAGCTCGTTGAGTCACCAGCTCTCACCTGAGAGACATGCCTCGCCCATCAGGCACCATATGCAGATGTGTACTTTGCCATGTCCTCTCTCCCAGTGTGTGAGTCATCTGGTGAACATTTAGCAAATGATCAAAGATAATTTGGAGGTCAATGGCACAATTTATTTGGTTTTCCAACAAAAGCACCACTCTACCCTGATTTTCTTTAGGTCGAAAATTAGTTATCACCCTTGAGGATGTAGGCAAATAATTACTACCATCTTGACATTTTCTTTTTTTTTTTGACAGGCAGAGTGGACAGTGAGAGAGAGAGACAGAGAGAAAGGTCTTCCTTTGCCGTTGGTTCACCCTCCAATGGCCACCGCGGCCGGCACGCTGCGACCAGCGCACCACACTGATCCGAAGCCAGGAGCCAGGTGCTTCTCCTGGTCTCCCATGGGGTGCAGGGCCCAAGCACTTGGGCCATCCTCCATTGCATTCCCAGGCCACAGCAGAGAGCTGGCCTGGAAGAGGGGCAACAGGGACAGAACTCAGCGCCCTGACCGGGACTAGAACCTGGGGTGCCGGCGCCGCAGGCAGAGGATTAGCCTAGTGAGCAGCTGCGCCAGCCCCAACGTGACATATTCTGTGCAGTACAGTTTTCTATTTGTTTATTGATCTACACATCCATCTCTCTGTTTCTGAAGTCAATATGTCCAGATTTGAATAGATATCTATTCATAAAAGAGAATAGCTATAATTCAAGAAACAGTGTGATACTTACTTCAGACAGTCTAGTATGCCCACGAAAATATATTTTCAAAACTAGATACAAGAGAATTAGTGTTTTTTTAACTTTTATTTAATAAATATAAATTTCCAAAGTACAGTTTATGGATTACAATGGCTTTTCCCCCTTATAATTTCACTCCCACTTCCAACCCTCCCATCTCCCGCTTCCTCTCCCATTCCATTCGTATCAAAATTCATTTTCAATTATTTTTATATACAGACGATCAATTTAGTATAAATTAAGTAAAGATTTCAACAGTTTGCACCCACACTAAAACACAAAGTGTAAAATACTGTTTAAGTACTAGTTATAGCATTAATTCAGATTGCACGACACATTAAGGACAGAGATCCTACATGAGGAGTAAGTGCACAGTGACTCCTGTTGTTGACTTAACAAATTGACACTCTTGTTTATGGCATCAGTAATCACCCTAGGTTCATGTCATGAGTTGCCAAGGCTATGCAAGCATTTTGAGTTCACCGACTCTGATCTTATTTAAACGAGGTCATAGTCAAAGTGGAAGTTGTCTCTTCCCTTCAGAGAAAGGTACATCCTTCTTTGATGGCCTGTTCTTTCCACTGGGATCTCACTCGCAGAGATCTTTCATTTAGGGTTTTGGTTTTTTTTTTTTTCTTTCCATGCCTGAAAAACTTTCATGGGCTCTTTAGCCATATCCGAATGCCTTAAGGGCTAATTCTGAAGCCAGAGTGCTGTTTAGGGCATCTGCCATTCTATGAGTCTGCTGTGCATCCTGCTTCCCATGTTGGATCGTCCTCTCCCTTTTTGATTCTATCAGTTAGTATTAGCAGACACTAGTCTTGTTTATGTGATCCCTTTGACTCTTAGACCTATCATTATGATCAATTGTGAACTGAAATTGATCACTTGGACTACTAAGATGGCATTGGTACATGCCACCTTGATGGGATTGAATTGGAATCTCCTGGAGCGTTTCTAACTCTACCGTTTGGGGCAATTCAGATTGAGCATGTCCCAAATTGTATATCTCCTTATTCTCTCTTATTCTCACTCTTATATTTAACAGAGATCACTTTTCAGTTAAATTTAAACACCTAAATTACAGAGTTCAACCAAAACTATTAAGTAAAAATTATATCTGAGTTTAGTATTGTATCTGCTTTAACATTCTTTATGCCCTTGATTGATTTGTGTTATTTTTTTCTAGCCTCGATTTTCTTGTTTTTAATGAAAGGGATTCAAGTAAGACTCATTTCTATTCTTTAATTTCTATTGCTTCAGTTAGTGTTCTCCTAATTCAAGAAATTTCATTTCTGGGGCAAGTGTTTGGCTTGACAGTTAAGTTGTTGCTTAGGACACATTTATCCCATATTGAGACCCTGGGTTCCAAGTCCCAGCTCTGCTTTCAATTCCAGCTTCCTGCTACTGTCCACCCTGGGAGACAGCAGATGATGGCTAACATACTTAGCTCCCTTCCACCTACATGGGAACTATGCATTGAGTTCTGGACTCTTGGCTGTGGTCTGGCCCACTCTTCATATCCGATAGATGGAAAATCTCTTTCCCCACCTCAACCGCCTTCCAGATAAAATGAAAATAAATAACTATTTTTAAAAGAATTATAGTCTCTTTGAAAGGAAGTGTTTGTTCAAGGATCTTAACTACATGTTTAAATAATTTTATTTTAATATTATGTGTATACAAATAAAAATGTATTAAGTTCTTTTTGTGCATAGATCTCAGATACTTTAAAATAAAAAGTTATCAAATTATAGATAAAGCTATACATCCTCGAATGTGAGAACATAAATGTAATACGTTAGGTAACATTATTTTGTTATATTTCTACTATTGGGGTTAATAATAAGAAATACTTTAATTACTTTATGCCCCATTTATTATTTTCATTTCTGTTCTTATCATCATGGACTGTGATATAAGTCAACTATTGTTCACTCTTATACTTTTTATTTTTAAATCAATCCATATCTTATAACTGTGATTGTTAATTTGATGGTCTAATCAATCCAATTTAAAGAAACTCCACCAAAATAGATGCTACTTTTTTAAGGTTAAGTTAAAGCTGAAAGTGGTGATGGCCAATGCCTCTTCTTCATATCTGTGCTGTTGAGTTTTCAAAAAACTCTTTTTCCTTTCTTTCACAGAGAGACACCTTCCTGAGTAAAGCTCCCAGCCTCTCCTCACCCTGACATTAACTCTTCCCCTGGGAGGAGTGAGTGAACTTTAAAGGAGGAACAATGAGAAACCAGACTTGTTGCCCACCTCTTTCACCATCATTTTCTTTCCCAAGGAAACGCCTAAAGGGCTTCACCTCTGTCTGCCATAGGGGAAGAGGCCGGCAGGTTGAGGGGAGTCTACAGTGAGCCAGAACCACCAGTGACTGAGGGTAGGTTGACCATTACTAGTTACTAGTACGAGGTGTCAGAAAGGCCACCTGTCCAAAGACAAAAGCTTTATTCCTTACTGTTTCCTTTAGTGGTAATAGTAGTGATTTTTTATAAATTCTTAGCTTGTCAATTCTTCTCTTTCTTCTGTTAATGGTTCAAGAAAATTATTTATACATACAAAAACTGCCATTAAAATGCCATTTAACAGCAAAACCTTGCATTGGTATTTACTACTACACAAATTAAATTCTATCAGGTTGATAAGCACAGCAAGGAACCCATGTTATGCATCTAATCTCAACCTGAACATAACACTGTCTGCTGTGATGCATTTCTTTTAAATTGAACATGAAGAAAATTTTTATTTCCTGTGCTGAACGTCTCCTAGTTTAACTTTGCTCTCCTGCGGTCTTGAAAATCCCTCCCCCCAAAATGGCTCATATTGATGACATACGACCACAGTTAGCACATGCAGAGTATTTACGTGTTAAGTCCTTCTCTGTTCTTTTCTTATCACTCTGCACCATTTTATTTTATTGATGCAAGTTCTCAATGTGCTGAATAATATGATACTAAAATCTTGCTCAATAAATATCTTTCAAGTGCAATGCACATTGAAATGTGAACATTTCTCTTACAAACAGTAAAATAATTTAACATGATCACAAATTGAAGTTTTTAGATTGTCTTTTAAAAGAAAAAAAAAAGACCTTATTTCAGTGGGAATATAGTCTGGGTCTATAAGCAATAGGGCCTTTTTATTTCCATTTGGTGAACACTTTACTTAATGAAGCACTAAACCTTTGACTACAATGTAAAATAAAATATGTCATATCAAAAGCTAAAAAAAAGGGAGAAAGAAAGAAGGAAGGGATGAAGGGAAGTATTATAGTCAGAATTGTGTCTATGAACTACATTGAATCTGTTCTCTTTGTATTAATAGCACTTTAACAAAGGAGTGATGAGAATTGTGCTGTAGTAGTATGCATTTGCTATGAACTTCAGAATCTAATGTCTTAATAAAGTCCTTTAAAAAAAGAAAAGAATTTTTTTAAAAAACAAAAGAAGATAAAAAAACAATTTCAGTTGGCATATAGCTCATGGAAATCAATAAACTTAATTTTGACTAATGCAATGCTTGCTAGTAATACTAATAAAATAAGTAATTTATTCTAAAAATGGGAGATTTCTATTTAACAATCATTGTTTTAAATATAGGGAAAAGTTTACGAGGTTTGAATGTGGGTATAAATAATCATAAACAGACATAACTTGATTAAAAATTAAATTTTAAACTATGTTTTTTCATGTGTATTGTTAGCTATCACTAACCAAACTGTGTCCATAAGTAAAATTAAGGCTTACAAAGAAGCTACCACGGATACGTGTGAACTTTGCTGTTTAGAATCACAGACTTCCTTTTTTCACATTTTCTGTGTCTCTGTCTTTTAAATTTATTCAGTGTTGTTTGTCCCACTCATACAATTTAATTCTCTACATATTATATATTGTTATTCAATTTTTGTTTAAATTCTACCTCCACTGGGACCCAGGCCTTGCATAGTTCTTTCAAAAGTTACCTTTTTTACTGACATGCTTTTGGGGTCTGTTACGGGTTGCAGAGAGGAGGGCTGGTGCAGGAGCAAGCTTTGTGGGTTCTTTTCCTCAGCTCAGTAGAAATAAAAAACCAGTAAGCAATTTGCAAAGAAACAGAAGTTGATTGGCAAGCTACAGAAAAGCATTTGGTCTGAGAGGAGACCAGGCAGAGTGTTCAAATCGGGCACTGGCTTTCAGGAAGTGCCCAAGATTTTCTAAGGCATTACTGGTTTTTCATTGGGTCATCCTATGGGGGTGCCAACTGAGCAAGGGTTTTACATACAGTATGTTAATTGGCTTGGGGCTCATGGAGATAGAGGGGAGGTCTCTTAGAGACAGTCCATTCTTCTTAGGGGCTCGGCCCCCTCTTCTGCTGGCTCTGAGTGGAAGATTGAAAATAACTTGAAGGCGTGATTTAAAACCTCCAGGTCACACTTGCAGCACAAGAAGCTACCGTGGGGGAGATGTCAGCAGGTCAGGAGACAGGCTTCCCAGCCACAGCTGGCAGCCTGCTTGTGGAGGACATTCTACCTATGTCTGAGGGGCCCACAGACCCCCAGTGCCCCGGACAGCTTCAGGAACCAGCGCCAGTTCCTCCAGAACAGAACCAGTCCATGGCCACCACTTTAAGGAAGGAGGGAGACTCTCACCATCAGACATATTCTTGGGAGATAAATAGTCAACCTTTGTCTCCAATAGTTTTTAATAAATATTATCTTTGCTTGACTGGGTTTGCTTTGTGTTGGGCCTTGAAAAATCACAACAGTTTAAAAAGAGTGAAATAAATTTTGGGGTATGGAACAAACTGTTGTATTTTCATCTTTTTTGGGAAAAATATAAATTTATTAATATTTTAAAGAAAGCAGAAAATGAAAAAAGAATGTTTATTTTAATTACTTTCAAATTTAATTTATTAATTTATAAGACAGAGAGCCAGAAAGTCAGAAATCTCCCATTTGCTCATTCACTCCCCAAATACCTGGAACAGCCAGGGCTGTGGCAGACAGTATCCAGAAGCCAATAATTCAGTCCCGGGATCTCACATGGGTGGCAAGGATACAACTACTTGATCCATCACTTGCTGCCTCCCAGGGTGCTCATTAGCAGGAGCAGAGTTGGACTGAGACACAGGCACTCCAAGATGGCATCTAAGCCAAAAGAAAAACAAACAGATGAACCAGCTAGTTAAACAGGTAGAACAATCGTAGTGAAACGAAAGTCATACCCTTTGCTCCATCCTACTTTCTCATTCTATCATTCTAAGTCAGTATTTGCATGGACTCCCTGAAATACAGACCACTGGGCTCTGAATATGAGAAATGATCCCCTCAGGACACTTCATATTTCCCTGATGTGGCAATGGTTCAACCTTATACTGATGAAAATTAGTCACATCTATTCTAGCTGCTATTTCATAAAAGAGGAAAAAGTGCTTGCAGTGACCTCAAGTACGAAAAGGACACTCATTTGTCTATAATTATCTCTAAGGAACAGGCAAACTAAATCTCAACATTCCAGAAAATAGAAAACAGAAATGTATTGTTGCATTTTCTGAAGATTTTGTTCTTGTGTTGTTCAACAGTCATTTGTTAAAACAGAATCATTTTAGAAATAAAATAGTTTAATTTTCTATCATCATTGATTCAGCATTACAATGCTGAATCCTATTAACAAATCTTTAAATTCTTACCAAAACAATAAGCAGGTTATATATCTGAAGGGATGAGTACCTGGAAGGAAGACATGGAATACAGTTTCTGTAAGTTGTGGATGTCACAGGATCTCAAAGAGGAAACCATTAGGGATAAAGAGTTCCTGCTCTCCACCTCTTGGGTGCCTTGTCTGATTGCATTTCCCATGGTTCTGGCCATGGATTGTGAATAAAAATAACATCTGCTACTTTGTGCCAGGATATAAAAGGTCTTCTGTTGTTCACTTTTTCTTTACCATGATTAATATAATGTTCCAGAAGGTGGCTTTTCTGACTCTACTCTCAGTCTCTCAGATAATTTTCCAAGGATGTGTACCTTGAAAGACAAATGGACTTTTTTGTTTTGTTTTTTGTCACTGCTATTGGGAATTTATTATGCAACACAGTATAGCCCAACCTGATTAACATGTCTAATCTCTCTTCAGTAATTTCAGATTTAAGTTCAGGCCCTAACTCATCTACAAGAATTAAATATTTAGTCAAACCATGTATACTTTATTTCATATGGAAACACAGTATGATGAGGTCACTTTATATATGTAACTTCTTTAAAAGTTTTCAAAATATTTTGGCATGTATATTACTTATATTATTTAAAATATCCTAGAAAATGTGAGTAAGTATTGCCATTATTATTACCACAAATTATAAATGAAACAATCAGGGTTAAGAACAGTTAAATAATTTGCTATTTAGTGATACAGCCAAAACTTGAACCCTTGGATGTTTATAATTTGTTCTATCTCTATTACTCTTTTTAAAAATCGTAAACTTTCTGAATACTCAAAAGGTCTAAGCTATCTGCAGTCAGAAAGCTAATAGGCCAGATCCTATGGGAAGTTACATTAAGTAAAAGAGAAATGTCCTCCATTAGAATGAAATCCATGCCCACCAAGGACCTTAATTACAGAGCTCTTCCAGGAGAGATCCCGCATGCAAAAATACATCATCATTGATTTTGTGCATGAGGGAGCTAAGCAACAAATTATGCATATGATTAATAACCTTTTTATTACAGAATTATGGAAAAAATATCAATAATGTGATAGTTCAAAAAAAGTGAAAGTATGGAAATCAGTCTATTGTAAAGTTTTATAATTTTTACTGGATTTCATTAGGACAATTAATAGTCACCAAAATTCTCTATATTTCTTGTAATCTTTTTAATTCTTGAAAGCTAGTAAATGCCAGATGATTAGAATGAGGTTGGAAGGAATGGAGGAATAGGAGGAAGGACAAAAGCACAGTCAAGTACTTGCTATTAAACAATAAAAGAACCAAAAGCACAAATATAACAAACCCTGGGCATTCCTTAACATTCACATGTGGTCAATATTGTGTAAATTTCATTTACATAGATACTTAAGACTTAGTGTTCACAGGAAATGCTTCCTGGATTCAGAGAAAAATCCTCTATCTTTTGTCTTACAAAGGAATGTGTGAAATGTCTGTAGAAATACAATGACACTTCTGTAAGGAAACTCTCCCCACACAACATCTTCACATCTAGCCAGATGTGTGACTTCCACTAGAATAGAAACAAAGAATAAATGAGTTTATTAAACATAAACTCTCTTATATGAACTACATTAACCTTCTCTTCAAAGACAATCATAGTTTTTGGCATGGCCAAGTTCAGTTTTCAAAGTGTCACTTCTTTGGACTATCTCAATTTGAGTATCAATTTAAGATTAGAGATAAACTAGTATCTCATTCACTCTATTTTTATAGTATGTACGAATTGTACACATGGACCATTTGAAGACTCGTATTTCCTCACACAATTTGGAGTACAGTATTGTACAAAAAAATCCACTCAAAATGTCTCTTTGACATAATTGTTCCACACCATCATTTACCTAGATACATTATACTTGCATGTATACAGGTACAAAGTTTTTCCATATGAGGAGATTTAGAAGCCTTTTATCAACATCAGACATCTGTGTGCTTGGAATTAAGGGAAAATTCTAGCTTTATACCTGCCCCTGCTTCTTAAGTTTCAGAAAAGAAATAACAATAGTTTTTAAGTTTCAGGGACTAAAGAATAAAATTTTCTCTGCTTTGCCAGGAATATGTTATAGGAATACATAACTCTTAGATTAATCACTTTTTTTTATTTCCCAACTAGTAAGTTCTCCTTCAGTATGGCTATTTAACTGCATTTTAATTTAATTTAATTTAATTTTTATTGATTTTAAAGGTAGAGAGACATCCAGCCAGAAGTCTTCCATCCATTGGCTGGCTCACTCTCCAAACGCTCTCAACATTTGAGGTTGAGCCAGGAGCCCAAAACTCAACACACATCTCTCACGTAGGTGGCAGGGGCCAACGTACTTTAGCCATCACCTGTGCCTCCCAGGATGGCAATAGTAGAAAGGTGGAACTGGAAGTAGAGCCGAGACTCAGATCCAGTCACTAATGTGGGATAATGGGTCCCAACTGGCATCTCAACAGTTATGCCAAAGGCAGGCCCCATAATAACATTTTTAAAAAGTCAGGCAGTTTAAATTTGTGCTCTCATACATCCCTTCTAACTAAAGGACCTACAGCCTTTGGACCATCAGGGCTCCTCTATAAGTAGGTAGGAAAAGCAACATTATCTGTACCTAGTAATCTGACACAGTTGCACTTTTCAATAATGCTTAGGGTTCTTGTAAACGTACCATTAAGGGGAAAGATTTGAAAGTACAAATAGCAGTGAGGACTGGAAGCGCATAGGGTGTGATAACAAAAGACAGAATTTCTGAAAGCTTTTCTTTCTGCAAAGCTTCAGTCAGCTGAGTAGAGTTTTCATTCAGTTCTGTGGACACAATTGGTGAATCTAGTGAAAAAAGAGTGTATTAGACCATAGGCCATACATAGATGTTTGAAGAATAGCCATTAGGAAGTCCTGTTTATTTCACATAGTAAGTAAGGAGTAACAGTTGAGGAAACTGGGGCAGTGGCTGTGGAATAGGACCCCCTAGGAAGTCTAAGAATTTTGAGTAAAGAGAAAGTATCTTCACAAATTAAAATATCTAGCTGATTCAAGTAAGGCATTACCTCCATTCTGTTAACTGAATAAGACAGTGATTTTTCACTGCTTGCCAGTGGTTTGGGAGATGTTGAGGCAAACTTAAACTTCTGAACAGATATTTCAGAAACCATTAGGTTTCAGAGAGCAGAGAAGGAATTTTGATAGCAACCAGTTTCTCAAACTTAAATTGATCTTTTTCCCCAAGAGATAATAACACCTTAAGAACAATAATGGAGTACATGAATTCCAAGGCTTTTTTTCTTCTTCTCACAGTATGTGCACTGTTACATTTCCTTTATTTACAGAGTTATTAAAAGCAACAAATACCATCAGCATCCACGACTTCACTGCAGTCATTATTGGAAAAAACTGCCATCAACTTTACCCTAAAAATCAGTTGTTCCGTTGTTTTAAAGAGTGAACAAGAACACTCACCCACAGAATGAGAACTGTGCGTAGGTTTCCCGTCTAGATCCCAGGGTATCTCAGTCACAAGGGGAGCCAAGCCTTCTGCATAAGATCAACGTTCTGGCTTTCCACCTCTGCCGCTCCCGCTGCCCGCGATCCTGAACACGCATCAGGGCTTCTCAACCACAGTGTGAGAGACAAGGTCTTTGGGGTTCCAAGAAGCACTAAGTCCTGGGAACGCTGAGTCCTGTTATGTGAGGGTTACCCGGTGGAAGCTTGCTCGGCACCGTTCTCGTGTTCTAAAGCTTTTTCTTTGATTGGTTCTGCAGAACATCACTTGGCTGGAGGGGCAACTAACTGCCCCAACTGGAAGCTTCCAGACTCTCCCCAGTAGCATTTCCATCAGTCACCTCATCTGACCAGTCTATGTTAGTACCCAAATTCCTGGGAACTGGTACTAAGAAGTGCTCTCAGAGTAAACGTATTCATTTATTGATTTAACCAGTTACTCCACAGACAATTGTTGAGCATCGGTTATCTGTATTGCACTGTTTTAAATAGACTTCCAAAGAAATCCTCTGCTTTCATAGTGCTTGTTATGTTAAGTGATAGTTTACTTTATTATTATTATTTTTTTTTGACAGGCAGAGTGGATAGTGAGAGAGAGAGACAGAGAGAAAGGTCTTCCTTTGCCATTGGTTCACCCTCCAATGGCCGCCACACCGCGCTGATCCGAAGGCAGGAGCCAGGTGCTTCTCCTGGTCTCCCATGGGGTGCAGGGCCCAAGCACTTGGGCCATCCTCCACTGCACTCCCTGGCCACAGCAGAGAGCTGGCCTGGAAGAGGGGCAACCGGGACAGAATCCGGTGCCCCGACCGGGACTAGAACCTGGTGTGCCAGCGCCGCAAGGCGGAGGATTAGCCTAGTGAGCTGGGGCACTGGCAAGTGATAATTTACTTTATAGTGAGGTTTTAAGGCCAGAAATCAGGGATGTTGGCCTAGTTCCAGGAAGGAACTCCAATCCAAATTATACTTCCAGAGACAAGAGGAACATTGTTTCCCAAGGCTTGGTGCAAGGCATAGCTGCTGAAATTCACCCATCATCAAAATAGTAGATAGTCCAGAACATATCTATTTCTTGACATGTCAGTCTCATTGTGTTCATTAGTTATAAATATACCAGAGAAAACTAATTGGTTTTGGTAAGTCTAGAATAGTTGTGTTTGGGGCCAAAATAAAATTATTGGTTATTAACCCAAATGCCCATCAACAGTAGACTGGATAAAGAAATTATGGGACATGTACTCTACAGAATACTATACAGCAGTTAAAAACAATGAAATCCAGTCATTTGCAACAAGATGGGGGAATCTGGAAAACATCATGCTGAGTGAATTAAGCCAGTCCCAAAAAAACAAATATCATTTGTTTTCCCTGATTGGCAACGACTAACTGAACACCAAAGGGGAAACCTGTTGAAGTGAAATGAACTCTATGAGAAACTATGACTGGATCAAATCTTGTCTGGACGGTTGATATACAATGTAAATCTTTTCCCATTTTAGTATTTCTTGACGTTATTTGTTATTGATCTAGTACTATTGGTTGAACTCTGCAATTAACACACAATTATTCCTAGATGTTTAAATTTCAACTGAAAAGTAATCCCTGTTAATTTAGGAGAGAGGGAAAAAGAAAGGGAGGATATGTACAATTTGGGCAAACTCAATCAGACTTGCCCCAAACGATGGAGTTAGAAATGTGCCAGGGGAACCTAATACAACCCCAGCAAGGTGGCATGTACCAAGCCATCTCACTGGCCCAAGTGATCAATTTCAGTTCACAATTGATCACACTGATAGGTCTAGGAGTCAAAGGGATCACACAAGCAAGACTAGTAACTGCTAATACTAACAGATAGAACTAAAAAAGGGAGAGACTGATCCAACATGGGAAGTAGGATACACAGCAGACTCATAGAATAGCAGATATCCTAATAAATCACTCTGGCCTCAGAATCAGCCCTAAGGCATCAGGATCTGGCTCAAGAACCCATGAGAGTATTTTTGGCATGGAAAGCCAAGACACTCTGGGAAAAAAAAAAAAAAAGAAGAAGAAGACATAAATGAAAGATCTCTGCGAGTAAGATCCCAACGGAAGGAACAGGGCCACCAGAGAAGGAGGTGCCTTTCTCCGAAGGGAGGAGAGAACCTCCACTTTGACTATGACCCTGTCAGAACAAGATCCAAGTCGGCGAACATTAAAGGCTTCCATAGCCTCAGCAACTCATGACTACAGCCTAGGGAGATTGCTGACGCCATAAACAAGAGTGGCAAATTGTTAAATCAACAACAGTAGTCACTGTGTACTTACGGCCCATGTATGATCTGTCCTTAATGTGTTGTCCAAGGTGAAGTAATGCAATAACTAGGACTGAAACAGTATTTCTGCATTTTGTGTCTCTACGCGGATGCAAACTGACAAAATCTTTGCTTAATATATACTGAATCGATCTTCCGTATGGAAAGACAATTGGAAATGATAAAAAAAAATTGGAAGTTACATAAAAATCAATCAATTAAAAAAAATAATATCATGTAGGATCTCTGTCCCTAATGTGCTGTACGTGATTTAAGGCTACAACTAGTACTCAAAGAGTATGCTTCACTCTAGGATGCTATGTGAGGGCAAATGGTTTAAAATCTTTTCTTAACACATACTAAACTGAACTCCTGTATACAAAGAGAATTGAAAATGAATCTGAATGGGAATGAAAGGGGAGAGGGAGTGGGTAAGGGGGAAGGGTAGTGGGGGGGGGGGGGAGGTATGGGTGGGGAAGTCATTGCAATCCACAAGTTGTACCTTGGAAATTTATATTAAATAAGAAAAAAAAATAAAAAATAAAAATAAAATAATAAAAAAAATCTAAAAAAATTATTGGTTATTTAAGAATTTATACTTTGATTATGAGAGTACAAACCCATAACCATATTCACACCCATGATATAAAAATATTTATGTCTGCTGGCTTTTGGCAAAAATTCGCTGCTTTTTTGTTCCTTTGTTTTTTTCTACTCTCTTCAGCCAAATTTTTTTGCATGTTCATTTTTTGTATTCTTTCATCCTTTTCTGAGAGTTTGATGTCTCAAATATACAGCTCCAGAGAAACCTTTCTGGTGAATATGTTCATGATGTTAATATGTTCAGGGTTGTTAAAAGGTTAATATGGATTTTAGAAAGCGAATGGGGGGGGCAGCTCTGTGGCACAGCAGGTTTAAGACCCAGCCTGCAGTGCCAGCATCCCATGTGGACACCGGATAGTCCCAGCTGCTCCACTTCCAATCAAGCTCTCTGCTAGGGCCTGGGAAAGCAGTAGAAGATGGCCCAAATCTTTGGGCTTCCACACTGATGTGGGAGACCTGGGAGAAGCTCCTGGCTCCTGGCTTTGGATCAGCTCAGCTCTGGCCGATGTGGTCACTGGGGAGTGAACCAGCAGATGGAAGACCTCTCTCTCTCTCTGGCTCTATTTCTCTCTGTAACTCTGTCTCTCAAATAAATAAAATAATTCTTTAAAAAAAACAAATGGGGGAAGGCAATGCATATTGTAAATGTATTTTTTGTTAATAACCTCTACAGCATCCAGTCAAGGGCTGTTTCAAAGGGAACAAATATGCAGAGGAGTTTTCACTTCCCTTATAAACAATGACATCGTGGATTCTTTCATAGTTGTTGCTTTAATTCATTCCAAAACTTTTATTGAACATGCTTTTTACAACAAACATTTGCTTTATTCCTAGAGGCATACACAAAACACACACACACACACATCTCCTGTTCTTGTGGAACTGAGAGTGACAGTAGGAATTGTCTCTTTCTACCTGTTTCTTCTTTCCATCACCACTTAACCTGTATGACTGTATCCTACAAGGAGCAAGGAGCCAGTTACAGTTGTTTGCATTCTAATCATCCATTATTATTGGTCTAAGGAGAAATAGGGAAGACAGTAGGCCAGTAATTTCCTTTCTGGAGAGCTTTAGAAGTTACTTGAAGTGAAATCACTTTATATTACCGTCTTCAGGAAGATAGGCAAGCTCTGAAAAACTGCCCTAGCTCTAGTCTACACTGAGATTTGGTGGGTCAGCGTGTCGCCTTATTCTCAGATAAATATTGGTAATTATAAATATTGAATTTTAACAGACTGGATAAGATAGAACTATGTTGCTAATCAAAATGTTCATGAATATTACAATGTATACTAGGGAAGAGAAATGACAGGAAGTTATGAGTTCTTATAAAGGAGATTTAAGAGTCTGGAGGGTTAAGAGAAGGGATCACTAAGAAAATGACACAGGGTGCGTGTTACACCACTGATGCATGGGAGTTTCCCATCCTTCATTTCTTATCCTTTTAGAGTTTGAACCTTGCCCTGATAGTATAGTTTTGGTGTCATCTTCTTAAAGCAAATTTGTAGGTATCTGATACCCAGGGACATAGCAACTTAGCACCTCCTGGAATTGTAGGGTGAGGAGAAACAGAACATATAATATGATATCATTTAAATTCACCTATTTATCGGTGTGGCATTTCGTTCTTGGAAGTAATACAGAATCTAGAATTCAAAGAAGAAGAATACAAAGTTCTCTTTGTCCATCTCTTAGCAACTATGTGCATGTTAAAGTTGATTCACAGAATTCCTTTATCAGAAGCCACTTGGCCTGAGAAGGACATACTAAGTAGTTGGCCTTCCTATCGGCTTTTGGAGGACAAGAACTGTTGTACACTCAGTACTGAGAGCTACAGTAGTAATGTGTTCCTCTGTGATAGTCCTCTTTGGTAAAACATGCAACCTGTTCAGGTTACCAAATAAAAAAAGCTGCAAATTCAGTCTAAATGTTTAGAGGATGCCTGACCATTGCAATCCTCTACATCACCTGTTTATATGGGAAAAAAAATCATTAAGCTTTTTATAAGATTATCACATCATTGAAAAAGATCATGAGACCAAGAAATATTTGAGAATAAGGACTTAAGGCACTAGAATTGGTGTCTAAATTCATAAGAGAATTTTCCCTTATTTTTTTGAAAAGGCAAATTTTTTTGATGTTTAGAGGCAATTGACCAACGTGATTTATAACTATTTTATTTATGAATTATTGAAAACTATCATCTAGTAAGCATTCACCTGAAGTCAGGAAACGTTTCTTCACTTAATTCTTTTAATCCTTTTTTAAAAAGATTTATTTAGTTATTTGAAAGGCAGAGTTGCAGATAGACTGAGGCAGAAAGAGAGAGAGAGAGAGAGAGAGAGAGAGAGAGAGGACTTCCATCCACTGGTTAACATCCCAAATGGTCACAACAGTCGGAGCTGTGCTAATTGAAAGCCAGGAGCCTGAAGCTTCCTCCTGGTATCCCATGTGGGTGCAGGGGCCCAAGGACTTGGGCCATCTTCCACTGCCCTCCCGGGCCACAGCAGAGAGCTGGACTGGAAGAGGAGCAGCCGGGAGTATAACCAGAGCCCATGTGGGATGCTGGCACTGCAGGCGGCGGCTTTACCCACTAAGCCACAGCGCCAGCCCCTCACTTAATCCTTAGAACAAACAGATAACCATTATTGCAACTAATCCTAATTTATGAAAAGCATAAATGAAGAGAGCTTGATGAATCTGTCAAATTCACAAAGTTAAAATAAACTGGAGGTAGGATAAAAAATTTCTGTGCTATACCAAATATTCCCTTAGTACCAACCTGCCTGCTAGGAGTTGATGTATAATTTTTCACATTAAATTGCACATTTATTGAGCTCTATAGTTATTTTGACATTAGCAAATAAGAAAAAAATGTACTGCTAATTTGTGCTACGCTTAAGATAATAGGAGTTATAGTGAGGAACTCCCAACATGAATGGAAATAAGATTGCCCTAGGCTGGCACCATAGCTCACTTGGCTAATCCTCTGCCTGTGGCTCCGGTACCCTGGGTTCTAGTCCTGGCTGGGGTGCTGATTCTGTCCCAGTTGCTCCTCTTCCAGTCCAGCTCTCTGCTGTGGCCAGGAAGGCAGTGGAGGATGGCCCAAGTGCTTGGGCCCTGCACCCACATGGGAGACCAGGAAGAAGCACCTGGCTCCTGGCTTAGGATCAAAGCACAGCGTGCTGGCCATGGTGGCCATTTCGGGGGTGAACCAACAGAAACAGGAAGACCTTCTCTCTGTCTCTCTCTCTCACTGTCTAACTCTGCCTGTCAAAAAAAAAATAAAAGATTGCCCTAAAGAGATTCACTACCTCAAATCCAAAGAAAGGTCCCTATGGTTAGTCACTTGCATTAGTAAATCAAGGCATTGTACATAAAAAAAATGAATTAATGTTAAGAACACAAAAGATCTGAGCATCGCTTCGGGGACCTCATTCTTTGGGCGTGTAATCTCCACATCGGGATGTAACTGACAAAGTGGACTCAGAAAAAGGTTGTGAGAACAAAATAGGTGTGCTGACTCACGGGAGCCTAAGAAAAGGGAAGTCTCAGAAGCAAACAATTATAGCACAGCCAATCATGGATTTACTCTGGGTGGAGTAAATCATTGCTAAGCAGACTCCAGTGTTAAGGTGTCCTTATACATTTACTCTAGTGTGTGAGAACAGTTCAAGACACCTTAGTTAAAAGGCACTTAAAATAAACTGACTTCTCTTGTTCTGGTGCCGGCTCCCTGTTGTGCTGGGTCAGTTTAAGTATTCTGATTAGCTTCATGTTTTAAAGTGATGGACTGACATTCTGGTTTGCATATCAACCTCTGTATGCTGGTGAATATGGTTGCATTTCTATAAACCAGAAAGAGAGTTCTTTCTCATTCTGCAGATCTAACCTGGTATATGGTGACGCTGTCAAGGTAAGGACCAATTCCTGTGAACTTTCTGAGAAACCTGGCTCCTATCTATACGTGGCACTCCAGTCATCTTAGTTTTTACATTTTTACAGCTTCTACACTTTGTGTATGTTTTGATAGTTATATCAATGGTTACAAAAAAGCCGCTTGACAGAAGTTGTCTTCTAACATGAACACTTCATTCTGACCTAAGTTATTTATTTTTTTGTCCTAGGGTATTTGCTTTATCATCCTCTAATCTCAACCATTTGAGCCACATAGTGAATAGGAAAACAAGATTCTGCCAAAATTTTTGTTCAGACATTTCTAGTTAGGATACACGCAAAAGGCACTGCAGAATTGAGAACAGGATTCAATGAATTTTTGATATTTAAACTCATTTTAGAATTCTGTTACTATTAATGATTACATACCTTTTACACTATATATATATATGGTGGAAAACAAGTAAATTTGACAATGCTATGCTCTGAATATCTGCGTCATCCCACAGAATTCATGTGGAAATTTAATCCCAATGTAATAGAGTCAAGAGGTGTGGCCTTGAAGGGAGTTTTGACTTCAATTAGTGCCTTTGGAAAAGAGGCTTGAGGATGCTTGTGGGCTCCTTTTGCCACCTGAGGACACAGCAAGAAGATGCCCTCACCACACACTGCACCTGCTGGTACCCTGATCTTGCATTTCCCAGCCTCCAGAACTGTGAGAAATAAATTTCTATTGGTGACAAATTGCCCAGTCTAAATTTTTTTGTTGTAGCATTATTTTTTTAAAAAAAGATTCATTCATTCATTCATTCATTCATTTGAAAGGTAGAGTTACAGAGAAGCAGAGGCAGAGAGACAGAAATCTTCCATCAGATGGTTCACTCCTCAGATGGCTGCAAGGGTTGGAGCTGTGCCAATCCAAAGCCATGAGCCAGAAGCTTTTTCTAGGTCTCCCACACAGGTGCAGGGCCATCTTCCACTGCTTTCCCAGGCCATAGCAGAGAGCTGGATCGGAAGTAGAGCACCTGGGACTCGAACTGGCACCCATATGGGATGCCTGCACTGCAGGAGGCAGCTTTACCCGCTACACTACAGCACCAGCCCCTGTAGCATTATCTTTAAATGATATAAAAATTCCAGGTATTGGAGGGAAGCAGGACCCTGCCTTTACTACTTGTTTCTCCACAGAGGCATTTACTTTGTGCACTAGCAACCTTGGAACAGGGAGCTAAGCAAAGACTGTGCAAGCTGAAACCCAGGGGACTGAGGCCTCAGATGAGCAATTTGTCTCCTCCTGCTGGTCTCTGCTACTCCTCTTTCTCCATACACCCTTGCCCCACAGTCCATAGATGCAGGAGGCATGGCTCACTGCTGCTCTGCAGCCATTAGCTCACAGATGCACCTTCCAAGAGACCCATAGGCCTACCTCACTGGCGATGTGCTCAAATGAAAACTACAGTGATTGCTGGTAGCCCATTGCTTCATCTCCAGTTCCCCAGAACCCTATTCTCTATTTGCTGCTCCCTATTCAGCCAGGCAATTCAACGTAAATGCCTGTGTGCTCCTACAGGTACATGAAATGTTATGCTATTCTACAGTAAATTAGCCCTGACTACCCATTGGTAGCTGTTTACTTGCACTGAAGTGAAAAATAGCACACGCATCTATACACTCAAAAATGCACCCTTATGAAACCTTGGAGGGAAATGAAATGAGGAGACGAGAGAGTGGTTCTGAAAGTTACACCTGATAAAGAAACAGAAGTGTCAGCTCTACAAAGCAAAGCATTTGCCAGGGAGAAAAATGACTTATCTCAGCACTTCTAACACCGTGGAATCCTCAGTTAGCCTGGTAGATTCCTTATCAGTAAAGGGAATGATTGGAAATGCACTTGAGAGTCACTTCAGTAGATGTCCTGAGAGAATCTTCAAGTCCAGAAGTTTCCTGTTAGGTAACACAACGAACTGTCCTCAGCATTTTCTTTGTCCGGCTTATTAGAACCAAGTGTAATTCAGGAGTTCTTTATATTTTTTTTAAAATGGATTATCTTGAAAGTTACACTTGTTAGTCAGACCAAAGGCACCCCATAATGTTTATTAAATGAAAAATGGTTTGCAACTTTGTGTGTCGCGTCAAAATGCAGTTACCAGAACACGTGTGTCTGAAAATATTTCTCCCTTTTGAAAAATTTAGGTATCGCCATCACTAGCTTTTTCGCCCACATTTATGACACTATGTGTGACTTCTTTTTTTTTAAATTTTTTTTGATAGGCAGAGTTAGACAGTGAGAGAAAGAGACAGAGGGAAATGTCTTCCTTCCATTGGTTCAACTCCCAAGTGGCTGTCACGGCCAGCGCACTGCCCCGATCCAAAGCCAGGAACCAGGTGCTTCCTCCTGGTCTCCCATGCAGGTGCTGGGCCAAAGCACCTGGGCCATCCTCCACTGCCTTCCTGGGCCACGGCAGAGAGCTGGACTGGAAGAGGAGCAATGAGGACAGAATCCGGTGCCCAAACCTGGACTAGAACCTGGGGTACCGGCGCCGCAGGCAGAGGATTAGCCTAGTGAGCCCCAGCGCTATGTGTGACTTCTTACACGTGTTTCACAAAGCCAGATGACAACCAAAGGATGAAGACAGGAGGGAATCTGAAAGATAATGTAGATGTACTTTTCTGTAATAGCAGATCCAAAATAAAGCAAAACAAAAACTATGCTGGGCGGTAAATAATTTAACAATATATTGTTGATTTATTATTTTATTTAAATCTCATGGAACTATAAGCTTTCTTTATTTAAATCTACATGTGAAAAAGCTAGGCAGGAGAATAAAGTAGCTTGGCCTTTGCCACAAGACTTCTCCATAGAGGAGCAGACACAGCCCCCAAGAAAAGTCAAGCACACTGCGATACGAGTATACTCAGTCCTTTTGTCTCCTCATCCCTTCCTTAGAAATAGAAAAGCTGCAATTCTGGTAGCTGATCATAAAAGTGAAAGAGATAAGTTAATACAAGATGTTTTCTCAGTAAATAGAACTGTGTGCTCACATCACTAAAGATGAGGCTTTTCACAAAGAATGAAAGGTCTAAGTCTCTTAATACCATCCAGAGGTTCAGATTAATTACCCTTTCTGTCAAGGTCACTGACAGTGTAAAGAATTTCCAGGCCCCCTGGAGCCAAGTGTTATCTTTCTCATACAGCAACCATAGATGCTTAAGTAAATCAATACGCAGCAATTAGCAGGTAATGGGCATGATTTTTAAGTGGAAATTAGATATGAGGATCTTTGTGTAGTACACATCTGGCTAGCCAGGAGTGTACAGCTGCTGCTATCTTGCTGTTGTAACAAAATATTCTTTTTAATATAGACAGCAAATGGGCTATCAAAAATGAAACCAATAAGGATGTAAAATTTTAAAATTTTGCTGATTCAGAAAATTCTTTGAGATTGTATATATTCTTAGAAGAACAGGCCCACAGATAAGAGTGAATCGTTAACTGTATTTTAATATTTTTATAATAGACTTTCAAAAGAGTTGTTTCAAGTTTACAAAAAAGAGGGGTCCCTATATATTCTTCCCCTACCTCCCTACATACAAACATACACACACACACACACACACACACACACACTTCACTATTTTTAACATTCTGCATTACTTGCTCACTGGATAAACCAATACTGATATGCTATTATTCACTGGGGTTCACAGTTTACCTTGGGGTTCCCTTTGTGTTGTACTGTCTTCTGGGTCCTGACAAATGGGTCATGTCATATATCTGCCATTTCCCAAGCATCTAGAATGCTTCCCCTGCCCTAAAGTCCCTTTGTGCTCTACTCTGTGCCTCTTGATAAGAGTGATTCTATCATACTGCATTTTTATGTATGACACTCTAATGTAATTGTATTTGACCATGAAATTTTGTTTTTTTAGGTTTTAGAAGATTGATTTTGGAGCTAAACAGTATGATTCCTGTTAGAACATCTTTAATATTCTTTCATGTTCTACCCTTTCTATTAAATTTTTTGGGGGGATAATTGAAACAAAACAAGAAGTTAAGACATTGTCTTGGATTAAAATAATTTGCAATTTAATTTAAATTAATAAATGAATGCATGAGAGGTTAAATAATACAAGGCATCAGATGGCAGGCTAGAAGGCAGGAGGATTAAGTGTTGAATGAGTAACAATGACAAAACTGGGAAGGTGTTCACTCACACGATCGATCATACACACGGGCAGGAGGTTAAGAGAAAGCTTCATGGGCAGAGACGGATTTGAGAGGTGTGGGATATGGAAGGGCTAGGAGCAGGGACGGCATTCAAGGCAGGTGGCAGAGCTGGTCAGAGCCCGTAAGCAGGGCAATGAGTACGCTGCATCTCTGTGCTTCCTTTGGGGAACAGGCAATTGTGAAGTTATGTTTGGTTCCATGTGCTGCATTTACTCATATGCCTCACTGGGAACTTGTTAACTTCCTGGTGACCTTGTAGGCCAATGAGACCCACCTGCTCTGTGCCTTCAGAGGTGAGTCTAGGCCATTAGTAAAAAGAAGTATGTCTTTAAGTCAAGAAAGGCGATTCCATCAGGATAAAAATAGATGTGTTAAGTTCGAATGGGCAATTTGTATCATCCATAACTTTAACAAGTAATCAAAATAACATAAAAAAGGCAAATTTCTTTGTTATAACCTCAGGACAGAAGCTGCTTGTCCTCTGCCCTTTTATCAAAATTCATTCTATGAAAATGAGTTAGGAAAAAGTACCAGAGGTTGGCATTCATCATGCTGAGACGGTGAACTTGGACATATTAGCTGTGACATTGAGGTGGAGTAGCAGTGATTGGGGAGGGACTTATACATTTGAATTGTGCTAGTCTGAGTCAAAAGAGCAATGCTCATAGGTATTTTAAGGGCTTTACTCAGACTCAGAATTGTAGTCTTCAATATCTGTGATACTGCCTGAAACACAGTAGACATCTAGTAAGTGGGAATTAAACCCAAGATAGAAAGTGGCTATATCTTCTGTCGGAGTCACCATTCAATGGCAACTTTTCCTAAGCTTTTGAGGGTCCGAAGTCCAGGCCCGGCTTAGCTGAGTCCTCTGTCCCCTGTCTTGGGTGACATAAATAAGTTATCTAGTCATTTGCTTATGGCCCTTTTGGTAATTCAGGATCCTCTTCTAGGCTCACATAGATGTTGACAGAATTCAGCTCCTTGACTTGTAATGCTAAGGGCCACATTTCCTTGATGTTGTTAGCTGGGACGCCTCTCCTCTCCCAGAGGCTGCCTGTCTGGCCTCTCACATCCTGGCAACTTATTTCCTCAAGGCCATCAGGAGAAGTCTGTTGGGGCTGGCACTGTGGTGCAGCATCCCAGACAGCAGTGCTGGCTGGCGTCTCAGCTGCTTCCAATCCAACTCTCTTCTACTGTGCCTGGCAAAGCAAATGCTAGAGACCAGACATTAATTGAGTTTCATTGACATTATTACAGAAACTCAAATCAGGTCAAACAGAACATTGTGTTCATATCATACCCCTCTCCTCTGCCTTCACATCCTCAAAGAATATAATGAATGTAGTATCATTCAGATGACACTCAGTTATTTTTCAGAAAATACTGGTTGAACGAACTTAGATCGGTAAAAATGCAAGGTTAGCTCTTTTCCTGAGTCTATTTTAATTTTTTTAAGTGCTCATTAAGTAGAGTATATTTACTGAAAATACTTTGAAACCATTCTTGTAGTGGGATACTTTTTTTTCCTTGTGATGTGAGGGAGATGATTTATAGAAGTTTTAGCACTGTCTCTTTAAATTTTTATATTCTCAACCCGCAAAGAATGAACTTTCAGCAAATAAAAGTATGTCAGTGGGAAAACTCACAGTGATTGTCCTCTGCTGGAAGGATTAAATACATGTGGAGTTCCAAGCAGGCTTAGGTAGTGAACTGTAAAAGACAAGGAGAATGTAAGGGTGGAAAATCTACCTTCCATCACCAACTGACGGTGTTTCCAGTAGCATGTCAGTAGCAATGATGTGACCTTTTTCCTCTTCTCTGCCTCCCCAGTGACTGAGGGATGGAGCTTTTGTGTCAATACCTGCTGACAAATCAGGTCACTGCATACTGTTAGTAACAGGATAAGCCATGCAACCTAAGAGCCCGACCATGGGTCCTTAGTGCTTTCAACCTGAGGGTTCTTTGCAACTTGTAACACAGGCCTAGCAGGTTTCTTATCTAGATCAGGATCTAGTGAGAAAATATGCATGGAAGTATTTGAAAACAAATATATACATTTTAGTTATATACAGTATTCTCTCAAAAATACATATACACACATTTATACCCACATTGAGACTCTAAATAAATTTTTGTCTTCACAGTAAAATCCTTTCTAAAGACTATCATTGCATATTAATTCTGTGAATTTCAACACTGCTTTTTGTCTTGTGCATGTTAAAAACATTTTATAATAAAATAAAATAAAATTTTAAGTCTTTAAAACTCCAGAAACTGGAACTAAGATCTTTGGTGGATTAATGCCTGGTTTACTTCTCAAAGCTATCGTGATACATAGGTATTGTTATTTTAATTAATAATTGAGTAAAGTAAATGTCAGAGGCTTTCATTAAATGTCTAAAGGTCATATTCTTAAATCAAAGAATTAACATCAAACTAAAGATATGCACCTTTGGATGTATGACAGTTAAAACCATAAGCTGATGGTGGAGCTAGGTATAAGAATTTAATTGCTAAAAAAGTGTCATTATCTTCATCATCATATGAAGGAACTGAAGGTTGGGAGTTTTAATCATTTGATCAAGGTGAAGATGAAAACCCAGATTGAAATCCACATAGGCTTGAGCAAAAACCTGTGACATTACCATCCATTTATTTACTTAGAAATATTTCTAGGGGACTTTTTAAGATATAGAATCTCTGAGAAAATTGTCACAGCCATGGAGCCTGCCGTGAGAGAGAAACAGAAGTTTATCTAGTGATCAAACAAGGAAATGTGACTGACTTATCTTTCAAATCCCAGCAAAATATCTCCCTAGAGAAGCCCTCATTATCTCGACCACCAATGGGGCCCTGTCTGCTTCTTGGTCTCTACCATACAACCCTATAATTGTTTTCTCCTGGTGCTTCTCTGTTGACTTGGTCTTTTGTTTATTTATTGCCTTTATGCCACTAGAATAGATGCTCCTGACAACAGGGATCATATCTAATTGATTATGTCCACCACCCCTATGCCTGGAATCACGTCTGCCTGTCCCATAATTCAATTATTCATGAAATGTTTGTTGAAAGAATAGAAGAGTAAGGACTCCTGAAGGGAGCTGTGAGTGCTATCAGAATGTATTTCACCTGATGGGAAAAATCAAAGGTGTTTGAAAAATACTGAGTCATAATCTTGAAGAATGAATGAGGTCCTGAGTGTCCCTGTTGAGGAGAAGGGGACAGCGAGCTCCAGGTGGATGGAGGAGTATGTGTCAAGGCCTGTGGTGGCCCAAACCTGGCCAGTACATAGGAAGGCATGGTGGCCAGCACAGAGAACCACAGAAATTGAGTGCAATATGCAGCAAGAGAGGCAGGCCAGACCAGAGCTTTATTTTAACTTTATCTGAAGGGCATGAAGGAGCCATTGGAATAGTTTAGCCAGGAAAGAAGTACTCAGGAAATAATGTCTGCATTTTCAGCCAGATCCCTTTTGGATGTGGTAAGAAGGGGGAGAAGGGACAGTTAGGAATCTCTGTGATAGTCCAGAAGCGAGCCCTAAGAAGCTTTAGTGATATTTGGTGACAGTGATGTTGAACACATGAGCTCTGTGGAAGATAAAAGGATGCCACATCTGTGACAGATGGGGACCAAAGGGCAGAGGAAACCAGGATAGAAGGGAAGACACCTGAGTACCTGGCTTTTGTGCAGCAGAATGGATGGTGGTGCCATTTCTGGGAAGGAACATGTTGGAGGGTCGGGGGAGTGGGCACAAGTCTCTGCCTCCCATTGAAATGGGTAGCTCCTTGGTCTTGAAAGGTCTTACACAGCACAAATACTATTAATGTGAATAAAGTCAGAGCCTTTTCAAAGAAGATTAGGGCAGAGCCTAATAACAGAACCCAGATATGCACATTGCAGTCCTCCCTAAATGTGAGCTGCAACATTGTTTATTTAAAATAATTATTACATTTCAAACTGGAAAGGGCCACATCCAAAGGATCACAAATATTAAACTTCTGAAAATTTTTTGCATTATTAAATAAATTCCTACCTACATAGGCCTCAATTTACAGATTATGTTTTTAACTGTACTAATCTTAAACAGAAAAAGAAACATACCCCCCAAGGTTTTCTTTTCATTTTAGAATCAAAAATAATATCTGGAAAACTGTAATTATTTTCATTTTAATAATGTGTCTAAACATTCCTAAGAGTTTCAAAGAATGAAGAAGAACTGAAAATGGATAGATATTGGAATAAGAACACCCAGTACCCAAAATGTGCAAATAGAATCGTATCTCATTATGCAATGTAAAAAGGACTACAAAATCCACAGCACAAAGGAGGTCTGTTTCTTGTCTTTTGATGTGCCTGTGTTGTGAAACTGCAATTAGTGGTAATAGGAGTTGCATATGTAGCTCAAAGGGGCTTGATGCAAGATTGCAGCAGGCTACAAATGGTACAAGGAAAATCCCATTCTCATTACCAACATATAATTTTATTGTCTCTTTTAGATAGCATAATTTTTCTGTTATCAGAATTTCTCCAACCCATTACATCACAAATGCAATTATAAATGCATTATAAATTCACCCATGCTGATAAAAAAATCCAACGTAGCAAATTGATTTGAAGTGAAGGTGGGGGCTAGAAAGTAAATGGTGGTCAACTTGAATATGAAATATTATCTACTCTCATGATTCCTAAGAACACATGCTTACACTTAAAGAAAAATGCTCTGTTCTGACACAAAAGCATTTTTTAAAAAAAAATAGGTTATGGTGCTAACCTGCTGCTAGATTTTTCCTGGGCAATAAGCAACCCTTTAAATTTGCAATCTGGCATTCATTTATCTTTTCACTCCTTGGATACTTTCGATGCATTTTCTCAGAATTAACCTGCTTAACCTTCAGGTTTATTTAGCTTTGTGTAGAATTTGCGTATATGTTAATATCTATTACACACAAAGAGGCATAACCGTTTAAGTTGGTATGTGTATCATTTGTGTATATAATACATGTATGAATATGCTGCTAAACCAGATGGTCCTCTTTGGTGATAATTTATTCATATACACATACTATCACAGTACACAAATAAGGCTTTTGAGTTACAATCAAATTTTTTAAGTATGCGATAGGATTTAAGCTATCTATCTTCCTTGAAAAATATTTGCCCACTTAAATGTTTAGGTTAAATTTCCTTGATTCAGGCTATTCTTATTCTCTTCTGGATTTTATGCTGATTTTTCTGTCACAGAAGAAAATAATAAACTATTGTTGCTCCTACAAGATTTTTGTGGCCATTATGTAATATACAATCAACTTTAATTCATATTGATAATTTTGCTGAGAATATCATAATGAAATAGACTTTAACACAAACATTGCACCTCCTTTGTCTCCCTCTCATTGATTCAATAAATTAGTTGCTTAAATATATGAAGGGATGTCCCAGATTCACTTACACAACAATTTACATGGAAGGCAAAAAGATGGTCCATTTATTTAGTCTACTGACAGCCTGAACTTGAAAGCCCTGACTTTCAGGCTACTAGGAAGCAAAAACTGTCAGCCTGCAAGAAGTGTGGTAGTGAGTACAAGTCTCATTCTTTGTGGTAGGGCAGATAATGAAACAAGATTGACCAGAAAGAGAGGTTGGGCTGCAGTGCTACTTCAACAAAGACCTCAGCTGACCCTACATTGAGCTCTGAAGGTTGTCCTTTCAAGTTGTCCCATATGATGGCAAGAAGACAGACCTTTACACTCCTTCTTCCACGGCTCTTCGGGTTGAGGCTGTCCTCAGGAAGATGTGACCTTGAACAAGCAGCTCTCCTGTGGAAGACGATTTCCTGCCAGGACTGAGAACATAAAATCATCAGCGTGCAACATCTGCAGCAGCTGCTGAAGACTTTCCGTTCTGACGTTGGATTGGGGCGGCACATCTCACTATCCCTGGGTTTTCCATTACCCAGTTGTGGGGAAATATTGGTGCTAGAAATATCCAAAGTCCCAGAGAATAAATACAAAATTACCTTCAAATCATCCCTGAGTGGGCATTTCGCCTAGTGCTTGCAAGGCTGATTAGGACACCTACTACTTATAACAGTGCTGGCACTGCTCCTGGCTCGGCTTCCAGGTCATACACACCATGGGAGGCAGCAGGTGATGGCTCAAGTAGTTAGTCCCTGCTCACCCATGTGAGAGAAAGATTGAGCTGTTGCCATATTTAGAGAGTGAGACAGCAGGTGAGAGATTTACTCTCTCTGTGTTTTTGTATCTCTGTCTCTCTTTCAAATAAATAAAATAAATACGTACAAATTCAAATTTTATGTATATTACAAAATGCTTTTTATCTGTTTTAAATGTACAGTTTACTGGCATTAAGCCCATGCATAATACTGTATAACCATTACGACTATTCATTTCCAGAATTCCATCATCTCAAGCAAATGTTTGTATCCATTAAACAATAAGTCCCCGCACCCCTCCATCACCTATTCTCTGGCAGCCACTACTCTACTCTCTGTCTCTGTGAATTTGCCTATTCTAATTACCTCATAGAAGTGGGGTCATACATTTGTTCTTTGTTGCCTGGTTGTAGCATGTATCAAAATTTTATTCCTTTCTAAGTTTGAATAATTTTCATTGTATGCATATAAAACTTTTTAAAAAAATACCATAGTCATCTGTTGATGGACATTAGGATTGTTTTACCTTCTGGCTATTGTGAATAATACTGCTACGAAACTGTTGCACAGTATTTCTTTGAGTTGATGTTTTTACTACCTTTGGGCATATACAGATAAGTAGAATTATCAGAATAATAATTTTATATTAAATTATCGCAGTGTGTAATACTCATTCAAAATATCCATTATTGAGATAATATAATTCTTATTGTGTAGAAAATTATATTCTTTTACCAATTTTCTTTTATTTATTAATTATATGACAATCCACTGGGCACTTGACATCCTTATGTCTTAGATAATTACTGGTAGTTAGTAGGTACAAATCATATGGTAGTGCTTGATATTCACCATTATTATTCCATGGAATACTTTCAGTTAACCCCTGAAAAGAGGATGTAAATATTTTTATATTGAATAGAGAATGGCAGACTTAGATAAGTTAACAACGTGCTAGTATTTACACAGAACAACAATAAGAAGCTAGGCTTAGCAACTAGAACTGCTTGCCTCAAAGTCCATGCTTTGAATCATTACCCTTTCCTACATTTAGAGAACTGTTAGATCTTGAGGCTTATATTTAGAGACCCCACCATTACCTTCACTTTTTAAATTAGTTATTAATTTTTTATTTGTTTTTGTTGATGAATATTCATATGCCTGATAAATAATCTATCACATAAGTTATCTTAATATCAGAATTTTGGCAGTTATATTTCTGACTTTCTCTCCAATTGTCCTCTAAACTCATAAGAATGTATGATACATTTAGGGATGATCCAAGATATGTGCAAGGATACTTCAAAAATTTGTGGAAAATGGAATTAAAAGATATTTTATTTTTATTCAAAATAACTTTGAACTCCATATAGTTAATCAAAATTTGCATTTCCACAAACTTTTTGAAGATCCCATGTATGCAGAAATTTCAAAACATCGGCCAGCACCGTGGCTCAACAGGCTAATCCTCCGCCTTGCAGCGCCGGCACACCGGGTTCTAGTCCCGGTCGGGGCGCCGGATTCTGTCCCGGTTGCCCCTCTTCCAGGCCAGCCCTCTGCTGTGGCCCAGGAGTGCAGAGGAGGATGGCCCAAGTGCTTGGGCCATGCACCCCATGGGAGACCAGGAAAAAGCACCTAGAACCTGGCTCCTGCCATCGGATGAGCGCCGTGTGCCGGCCGCAGCGCGCCATCCGCGGCAGCCATTGGAGGGTGAAACAACGGCAAAGGAAGACCTTTCTCTCTGTCTCTCTCTCTCACTGTCCACTCTGCCTGTCAAAAAAAAAAAAAAATTAAAAAAAAAAGAAATTTCAAAACATCTTTGCACCAAAATAAACTTGCCTTTTAATTCCATTTTTACATGAATTTTTTGAAGTCCTCAGATAATTTTTCATTTTCACATATTTGGGAGCTGGAAACCAACTGATTTTCTATCTTAATTTTTTCACTTAGAACACAGTATGGAATTTTAGAACTTTTAGGCCATTTTCCAGTAATGTGATTCTCATTAGAACAAGTGGGAAGTTGTTTCAAAATGTTTTTTATTCTTTTTCAGAAACAGAAAACATTTATCAGAGTGAATTCTCTGAAATTTTGTTGAAACAAAATATATATGGAAATAATTTAACTTGACTTTTAGAATATTTATTTATTTTTATTTTTATTTTTATTTATTTTAAAGGAAGAAGGACAGAGACCAGCAGAGAAAGATCTTCCATGTGCTTGTTATATGACAAATGGATTAATGGAAGGACCTGATGTTGAAAAATCAGTGGCAGTTTGTGGAGTTCAGGAGGGTAAATAGTATAACTTGGGAAAAGTGAAATTTTTGCACTAGCATGATAATTGAAGAAATTAACCACATTATATAAATTGGAGTATCTACTTTTTATATTCTTAGCAGAAAAGATAAAATTTTTACAAAAGTACTATCTCACCAAGTTAGATAAATGATGAGTTACTATCTAATATTTATTTTAATATGAACTTGGCTATTGATATACCACCCTAGTATACTGTGGAGGAGGCTTTATAAGAAAAGACAGGACTATCAAATAGTATTATGGTCCAGTGAAGGGCAGATTTGATCATGGAGTTGTTCAAGCCTTGCGTTACACCTCCCAACAGAAAAGAGAGGATGTATGAAACATCATGTGGGTTTTTCCTGTGTTTTTTATATTAAAAAAATCTATATTTCAGAAAAGGTGTGTTTTCATTTAAAAGATATATTTTCATTAAATATGCTGAGCAACTAAGATCTGATATAACTTTTTAAGGTACTTTTAATCTACTGATTGAATGACAAAAATGTATGTTGCTTTCTTTTCCTTATTGCCCAAATACTAAACTTCTTGGTAAGGATTCCTGTGCCTCTCAATGCTATTAGAATACCTACAGATCAACTAGTTACCTGACAGTACTTTGAGAATGCATTTAATGTCTTCGCCAGTGATGAAATCCTATACATGCTTGAGTTCTCTTGTGCAATTAATGGTGGGATGAAAATCATATCTTATTTATTTATTTATTTATTTGAAAGGCAGAGAGAGAAAGAGACAGACAGATAGAGATCTCCAATCTGCTGGCTGGCTCCCCAAGTGGCTGCAACAGCCAAGGTCAAAGACAAGGTCAAAGCCTAAAGCCCAGAACTCAACCTAGTTCTCTAATGTGGGTGGTAGCAGGGAGCAGGAGTCAGGATAGGAGCCAGGACTCAAGCCCAGGGACTTTAACACAGGGTGTGAGCATCCCAGTCAGAAGCTTAACACCAAACACTTGCTGCAGAATTAAATTTTATGTGGAATTTCATTTATTTTAGACAGTTAACAGTAACTTCCACATGTTTTGACTAAAGTTCAGTGAGTTAAAGATATTTTTTACCAATATAACTTGCCTTCTTCTACTCCACTCTTTAAATGACCTGAATTATTCAAGAAGGTTGTTGGGACCTCTGTAGTGGGGGAGGGGTGGCATCGTGGGGTGGGGAGGAGGGAAGACTGGAAAGTAATGACATGCATGGAATCAGAACAAACTGATGAGAAAGAAGTTGGGTGGGGAACAATGTTTTAGCTTTATTACTGTATTTATTACTTTACAATGAACTAAGAATGTCCTTAGCCTAAGAGCTAAGTGAGCTCCTAATTAAATTCAAATTTAAATGGCCTTAGCACCTAATTCTGGGCAAAACTCACAGCCTGAAGCACAAGGCAGAAGACTCTTTGCTATCTGTGGGCATCTGGTGTCCAGAGGAGAAAGGGAATGGGCTGAGTCACATGCTTTCCCTGAGGGCAGAAGAAATTCAGTTTTCACAATGTGGGAAGACAGGTGAGGAGGGTTGATAAAGCACTCTCTTGACCAGTGCTGCTTGCACGGTATGTAGTGAGGTAAGGGGGCTGTCATTGAGCATCTGTTGGATTCTTGGATAAGTAGAACTCAGGGAGCGTTTGGTTCTATTACTCAGATATTGTTTTCCCTTTAAGGTGTCAAAACTATCCAAGAGCTAGTTTTGACATTGTAAGTTAATTTTCATACCTACTTTGAGTTAAGTAATACATGAGAAAAGTGCATGAAACTGCAGAAAATTAAATGATATTAGGTTGTGAAATGGTATAGGGCAATCCAAGGGTTATTGAGTAATGTGCTAAGCGCTGGAGAAGAAAGATGAACAAGATTTAGGCTCTGACGTTGATTCTCAAATAAGAAGTAAAAATAAAAACAGACTATTTTAGGGACAGGGAAACAATAGGAAGTAAGTCTCAGTGCTTACCGGTGAACTGAAATTGGATTTCTTAAAGTCCCAAGGAAAGTTTTAAGTTGCATACTAATTTTAATACAGAACATATTAATCAATGGAATAAATAGTAGCTAAGACTTATATTCATGGCTCCTTTCCTATACTTACTTTCTCCCTCTAACCCACATTTATATGAACATAAATTCTATGAATCCTGACACTATGATGTCTAGGTCACGTCATGTGGTGTTAACACTGGATTTATCAACATGAGGCTGAATAGTGTGAAAAATAGGGGGCACATCATGGAATCAGTAGCTTATGGAATAGGATTGACATCTAGGATGAAAGCCAAAGCCAAGAGATTGTTCCCAGTAGAATAGGAGCTGTGAAAATGTAAAAGGCACAATCTGTGCAGTAGTCCAGTGTCAAAACCAAGGAGGTGCTAAATATCAGGAAAACATGCAGAAAATTTCACAGATGACAATGAATTCCTCGGACTGAGACAGTTCAAATCAGCCCACTTCCTAGAAGATGTGTCTCATATCAGCGGATGCAAGTACGGTTTAGCCTACATTTTTTCCAAAATTCTATTTTTAAAAACTAATAATATATACCTAACAAAATTTGCCATTGCAACATCTTTTAAATGTACTTTTCAGTGACTTTAAGTACATTCATGCTGTTATGTAATCATTATCATTATCCACTTCCACAGCTTTTTCATCCCAAACAGAAATTCTGCTCATTAAATGATAACTTCCTGTCCTTCATGCCCCAAGCCCTTGGTTACCTCTGCTCACCCTTCTGTGGGTGAATTAGCTTATTCTAGATGAGTAAGATCATATAATATTTTTCTTTCATGTATGACTCATTTTACTTAGCATAATGTTTTAATAGTTCATCCATATTGTATCATTAACAAAATTTCATTATTTATTAAAGTCAAGTAATATTCCTTTGTATGGATACACTACATTTTTTTAGCACATTCATCTTTTTAAAGATTTTATTTATTTATTTGAAGGAGAAGTAGAGCTACAAACAGAAAGAGGGAGAGATGGAGAGAAAGGTCTTCCATCTGCTGGTTCACTTCCCAAATGGCCACAATGGCTGCAGCTGGGCTGATCTGAAGCCAGGAGCCAGGAGCTTCTCCCAAGTGGGTGTAGGGGCACAAGTACTTGGGCCATCTTCTACTGCTTTCCCAGGCCATAGCAGAGAGCTAGATTAGAAGAGGAACAGCCGGGATATGAACTGGCGCCCAATATGGGATGCTGGAGCCACAAGCGGAATCTTAGCCTACTCCACTACAGCACTGGCCTCTATATCACATTCATTTTGAAAAAAAATATTTATTTATTTGAAGGGTAGGATTAGAAAGAGGGAGAGATCCCCAATGGGAATGAATAGCAGCAATGGCCAGAGGTTGGTCAGTCAGAAGCCAAGAGCACAAAACTCCATCCATGTCTCCCACATCCATGGCAGGGGCCTAAGCACTTGGGCCAACTTCCAATGCTTTCCTAGGCACATTAGCCAGGAGCTGGATCAGAAGTGGAGCAGCCAGGATAGGAACCAACATTCATAGGGCATGTCAGGGTTGCAGGTGGCAGCTTAACCCACTGCATTCTGATGCTGGGCCCCACATTCATCTTTTGATAGACATTTGGGTTGTTCCCACTTTTGGCCCTTGTAAATAATGCTATTATGAATATCCATGTACAAATGTTGTTTCGTTTTTACTGATAATCATACTAATGGATGTGAATGTGTGTGGTTTTGATTTTGATCTGCAATGATTAATGATATTGAGCATCTTTTTCAGGAGCTCATGAGCTTTTTGTATAACTTCTTTATAGAAATGTCTATTCAAGTCTTTTGCCCAATTTTTGTTTTGTTTTGTTTAGAAGCCAGAGATCTGTATTTAGTCACAAACAGGCAAATATGTCCAACGTACAAGGTTTCCTTGGACAAAGATGATAGGATTTTGAGGATCCCTGTTCCTCAGAGCCCTGATAAATCAGTAAACATTATCCACCCAGAAAGCAATATCCTGCTCCAGAATTATTTCTTCTTAGAAATTATTTTTAATTGACAAATCACAAGTGCACACATTTACGAAGTCTGATGTGATGTTTGATCTCCACATTCATGGTGGAATGATTAAATCAATCTACACGGGGTTGGCGCTGTAGTGTAGATGATAAAGCTACTGTCTGCAGTGCCAGCATTCCATATGGGCACTGGCTCAAGTCCCAGATGCCCCACTTCCAATCTAATGCACCTGCGAAAGCTCCCTGCTAACGCACCTGGGAAAGGAGCAGAAGATGGCCGAAGTCCTTGGGTCCCTGCACCCACATGGGAGATCTGGTAGAGGCTCCTGACTCCTGGCTTCAACCTGGCCCAGCCCCAGGCATTGTGGCCATTTGGGGAGGAAACAAGCCAATGAAAATCTTTGTCTTTCCTCTTTCACTCTCTCTCTGTAACACTGACTTTCAAATAAATAAATAAGTAAAAAATCTTTAAAAGAAAAATATATAAAGCTGGTTATCATAGCCATCATCTGACTTGCTTCTCATTTTTCTATTGTGAGACACTCAAAAGTTGCTATTTTGAAATACAGAATATATTGTCACTGACCGTGGTCACCCTGCTATGAGACAGTCCTGAAAATGTATTCCTCAATTTAGCTGAAGCCCTCTGAGCTCAATGTTTTTAGGTTCCACGTATAAAACTGGTGGGGAGGTATTTCTCTTCTCTGTGCATAGCTTATTTCACTTAGCATGTGTCTTCCATATTCATCCATGTTGTCCCTTTTTTCTTTCTTTTAATTTTTTAAAAAAGATTTTTTTAAAATTTGAAATCCGAGTTACAGAGTAGCAGAGGCAGAGACAGAGAGAGAAATCTTCCAGCCATTGGTTCACTCCCCAAATTGCTGCAATGGCTGGAGCTGAGCTGATCCAAAGCCAGGAGACAGGAGCTTCTTCTAGTATTCCCAGTGGGTGCAGGGGCCCAAGGACTCAGACCATCTTCTCCTACTTTCTGAGGATATAGCAGAGAACTGGATCAGAAGTGGAGCAGCTGGGACTAGAACCGTTGCCCATTTGGGATGCTGGCACTACAGACAGCGACTTTACCACCTACACCACAGGGTCAGCCCAGTCCCTTCCTTCTTAAGGCTGAATATTATTCCACGTGTATTTATGCCACATTTGCTTTATTTATTCTTCTATTTAAGGAACTCATTTGACTCAATAGCAAAAAAAAAAAAAAAATAATAACAACCCACTTAAAAACTGGGCAAAGGATCCAAAGAGAAATTTATCAAAAGAATATTTACAAATGGCCAACAGCATCACTAATCATTAGGGTTATGCAAATTAAAACCACAATGAGATATCACCTCTCAACTGTTAGAATGGCCATTATCCAAAAGATGAACTTGAACAAGTGCTGGTGAGGATGTAGAGACAGAGAGAAGGAATCCTTGCAAGCTGCTTGTGGGAATGTAAATTAGCACAGCCATGTGTAGGAAAACACATATGATGATGCCTCAAAAAACTACAAATATATGATCAAGCAATCCTACCTCTGAGTTTTTATACAAAGGAACTGGAATTGTCCCCATGATTCACAACAGCGCCAAGAAGTGGAATCAAACTTAGTGTTGATTAATGGGTGGGTAGATAATGAAAACACAGTTTTTATTGTATAAGGAGTGCATGTGATTAGAAAAAAAGTGAAAACCATCCCAACACATGCGTCAGCCTGCCAGAGCTCTATGTCAGCCATACTCTGAGCTGCTTAGGAAAGCACAGGTGGTGATGACAATGATATGGATCTTTATTTATGGTAGGCAAAGGGCATGGGGCTGGGAAGTGCCTTAGTCACAAGCTCTGAACAGAGCACCAGCCCAGGGATTTCCCCTCTAGCCGAATCCAACAAGTCAATGGTTTCCACCATTTGGACGAGCAGTTGAACTGACCAAGATGCTCCTTGGTGTTGGAAGGATCTGCGTCAGGCCTGCAGCCAGGGAGAGGGGCACAGAGAGAGTTGTCCTGGTGGCCTTCGTCAGGAGAGCTGTGCTGGCCAAAAAGAGTCAACACAGCTCCACCTAGCACCAGTATTCATTCACTAGCAGTTGCCAGGGAGCGCAGTCTTTTGCCCAGTTTTGAATTGGTGTGTTTGTTTTGTTTTTGTTGAGTTGTAGGAGATCTTTATATATTCTGAGTCATAATCCCATACCAGATATATTATTTGTCAATATTTCCTCTCATTCTATGTGTCGTCTTTCCACTCTCTTGACAGTCTTTGATAATTTTTATGAAGTTTTGTTATCTGCAGTATTTCACTACCAGTCCAATTCTAAAATTAAGGAAATAATAAATAAAAACTGGAACAATATCCAAATTGTATTTGAAATATTTTTTATTATTTTTAATTTTACCAAGCAAAGAGAAAATGGAATGATAAAACATTACCAAGACATAGCTATATAAATACATTTTCCTATTGTATACTGAATTGCTAATGATTATGTCTAAATTGTACTATACTCCAAATAAGAAAAATAAATTATCTCTTTCCACTGAAAACTTGAAATAAAAATTTTCATCACATTCGTGAAATGATATAATGCCTGTTTCATTTTTTTGTGACACATGAAAAGGACTGATTTTATTACTGATGAGAAAAATTGGCAAGTATCTTTCTTTTCAGATCTCACTGTAATTCACCATTAATTGTGAATCACATACATGAAGTATTTAGATTGAAGAGTTCCTTTCTCTATATTGCTATTGATCTAAATTGACATGAAAAATGCTTTAATTTGAGGGCAAAGAGGTGTGAGAAATGATTTATGGAATTTTGGAGGGTCAGGAAATAGACATCCCTTTCTCGTAGCTTTTATAAGTACTGAGTCTGAAATTCTGAAGAAGCTATGCTACAAAATAACCATTTCGCAAAAACAAAATATTGACATAAAACCAATCCATGTTGTTCTTAAAAGAATCACAGAGATGAATCATGGAGACTGTCCAGTATCATTGTTATGAGCAAAATGATCCAACCAAACCTATCTTCCAAGGGAATTAAAGCCCTCTGTGTGCTCTAAAAGTACTCTGAATTCCTGAAGCAAGGACCTGAAATAAGCTGGACTTGCCCTCATAAACAGAATGCAAAAGTCACCCATCTGTTATACATGAATGACTTCCGTATTTACATACCCAAAATTACCTGCTTACAAAGCCATCTGGATAGTGCTACACTGTCCTTGCTTGCCAGAATTTGTAGTAAGAAGGTTAGAAGCCACCAAAGAAAAAGTAAAGAAAAAAAGCAAATAATATCAGAAAGGAGACATCAGGAAAAATATAGATTCTTATGGTCTTATCAAAAAATTGGAGCACATGACAACGATGAATGCTTCATCATAAAAGAAATTTGTGGCCATTGTTATCAGTCATCAGAACAAAGGTAGGTATCCGATGCAGGGCAATGATGCTGAAAGTAGAAATTTAAGTGGAAAGGGAAGCTGAAATATCTTTTATGTTTTTAAAGCATCAATTTCAGTTTAATTTTACATATTTTAATAGCACAAAAGAATATGTTTCGTCTTGTTCCCACTTTGATCTTTAAATGTATGTGATCTTAGTAAAGACAACTAGGTTACAACTAAATCTTCATTATTTATTTCTACAAACTTATTGAGAGCTACTATTATGAGGAAGAGCAAACTATTTCTTTCAGTACTCCCCTGTCCCTCATTCTCCACCAATTAATAGCAGCCCAGAAGTCAAACAAATGCTGCCTTCTTCAAACACATCTGGGAATTCACCAAAATAATAAGTGGTATTTTCTTCTAAAAGCACCAAATATTAGACATTTCTCCTTTAGGATTTTCATTGGAGAGAATATTTTCCCTGGTACCTTGGCATAGTTGTGTGTTTTATGTTATTCAAAATGACATCTAATCTGTTTTATAATCTGGATTGTGGTAGAACAGAGTAGGAGATGGGTGATATATGGGGATCATGATTATTAATACCTGTAGTGTTGAGGAACAGAATAAAGAAGGACTTTTCCCAGGACTCACAAAATGACACTTTCTTATCAGAATGTAACTTTATGTTTTGAAGTTGTTTCCTCTACCTAAATATGATTTTCCAGTGGCTCATCAAATTGCAGTTTTTATAGGACTCCTGGAATTCAGATAGATCGTAGAGTATTAGCTTTAAATTGTCAAAAAATAGATTAAAAAAGGAAATGATACTGTTAATAAAATCAATAATACTTACGAACAGCAATGAACATTCACTATGAGATGTCTTTATATGTGATGCAAGAATATAAAAATCACGGTCAGATACCACACCAAAAAGAATTCAGATAGTTAAGTCCACCTACACATATATTGTTCCAGTTTTTTATTTGTGTCCTCTCTGGGCCTGAAAAATAGAAGCAATATCAACTGTTCATGTGCTCCAAGCAATATTCTGACAGTCTAGGGAGGTTAAGCTAAACCAAGGGGTTTGTCAAAATGGTGGAACAAATTATTTCAACATTGCCATTATCTGAGGGAGCAGCACAGGGGTTAATCTATCGCTCTGATGACTAATATTCAGCTGTGCAGGCATCAGATAACTCTGTGCAGAACTGTTAAAGGTCTTCCTGGCTCAAAGGCATATTTATTTTGAAAAGCTTTGCATTTATTTGGTTGAGGGTAAGGGTTTGGTTGTTGATCAGGTGGAGGTAACAGGATAATAGTGGGTATTTGGAAGGAATGCACATCTTGATTTCATTATCAAGAAGGTTAAAAAAAGAAGAAGAAGAAAAGAAAAAGCATTAAAAAGGCATGAAGTCCTGAAAACTAAGATCATTAACATGACTCTAACTCTTAATACCTACACACTTTCCCTGATCCATTCAGATTGAAAACAAAAATATTCTTCAGGCTATTTTACAAAGTTTAATCATGCTTTACTCAATTGCAACCTTTTCCTCTTTACTCTTAAACCAGAGGGATGATCCACTGTGTGAGTTAAGTCTGTCTTTCCTGAGTCGTTGGAAGTCATCCAAATGTGTTTGTGGGCTGCCAGTTTGTGGCCCTTTATCTAATGATGTGGTGGTCACAGCTGATTGTCACGGCACACGTGAAATCTATGATAAACTGGAAAATCAGTGTCTTGGGAAACAGCTGAGATTTGCAAAGGCATTTGTCATTGCGCTGACATTGATTTACGTTTTAGTGTTTAGCATAATACATTGCTTGTCAGTTAAGAAAAAAAGAATATTCGAAATGCTGGTGCTCAGTATTGTAAAGTTCCTAGGGTATATTATACCACATGCAGCAGTTTTAAAGGTAGGTATTTCATTATTAATGGCCTGGACCTTCTAGTGATCTATACTGGAAATATCCTTTATAAATGCAATGTGGGTGTGTTTTAGACAGAGACACTCTTCAAGATTAACACCACTAAAAGAAAAGTGAACAGAAAGCATTTCTTTCAAAAGCCATTTAGTAGCCTACAGCATAGAAAATGCTATATTCCTTGCTCAATATTGAATATGTTATTCAAACTGGTTTAGCAAAAGGTAGCCTTTTGGAAATTTGTAGTTTTGGTATTTAAACTCATTTATGAGATTCATTCTCATCCATAAGAAATTTCCATTATGTATCAAATATGGAGGTCATTTTTCTTCTTTGAATATGTTTTAGTATAGAAGCATTAATGTTTTTGAAAAATGTACACATTAAAATAAGATGTATCTCTTATCAAGTTTTTATTTTTCATTCATTCAGAAGTTTTAAAAGGTCTACTGTGTTAATTACAGTTCTCCAGAGAAACGAAACTAAGAGAAGTCATATATAAGGTGTGTATATATATTATATATATATATATATATATATATATATATATATAATATATATATCTTTAGGAAGACATTGACTATAAGGTATTGGCCCATGTAATCATGGAAATTGAAAAGCCTGATCTGCCTTCTGCCAGCTTGAGACCCAGGAAAGCAGGTTTTACAGTGTGCAGGTCTGAGAGCTAGAGAGTAAGGGTGCAGATTTGGATTCCATTCTGAAGACCTGAAAACCAAGAACACTGTGGCGAGTAGTTCAGTAGTCAGTCAGAGAGCAAATTCAAACTTGCTACAACTGTTTGCTCCTTAAAGCTCTCAATGGATTGAAAAGATGTCCACCCATTTGGGGGAGCGCCACCTGCTTTACTCAGTCCTCCATTAATCCCCTGCAGATGCACCCTCACAGACACATCAAAAGTAACATTTCATCAGCTACGTGGGCATGCCCTGACCGGGTCAAGTTGATGCACAAAGCTCCCTACCACAACTGTCAGTCCTACATGCTGTTCCTGGGTGCTGGAATCTATAGCAGTGAAAACCAAAAGAAAAAATAAACAAAATCCTGAGGTCCCTTCTCTTATGATGAAACAGCATTAATACACATAAATAGAATATATCACGTGTTTGACAGTGATTAATGGCAACAAATAAAGGGACAATAAAGGAAAGAGAAGGCATGTGTAAGGTACAAGGCTTCTTAGGGGCTATGGGGATTCAGATGGTGCTCAGGAAGTCTTCAATGAAGAGATGATTCTTGAAGAAAGTACTTAAAGGAGGTGAGGAGCAATGCGTGGGATTTCTGTGGAAGGACCTTCCCAGACAGAGGGCCACTCCAGGGACACACGCTCCCAGATAGCACTGCACTTGACATCAGCGTGGCAGAGCACAGTGAGTTAGGAGAGAGGAGGAATATCAGGGTGGACTAGGTCAGAGAAGTATGAGGGGCCAGACAGCTCAGACCTTACGCATGACTAGCAAACAATTGGAGGGTTATGAGCAGAGCCATGATACCATTTGACCTACATTTTAGCAGGATTACTCTGCATGCTTTGCTGCAAATACACTGTGAAAGGCAGAGCAAAAGAACTTGTTAGATTATTGTAATAATTAGCATTTTAGAAGATTTACACACCATATTAATTGAAAATAATGCCAAGAAGGAAAGAATCATACTGCTACATGATCATCTCTTAAATCGTCTTTAATGGATTCCTCTGCATCCCAAAGATGTTCTATACTTTTTCTTCTATCACTATACCTGAAGTGTCCATTAACTGTACTTTACAGCAAACAGGGAAAAAACTGCCCCAACTTTGTGAAAATTTTTATTCATTTATTCACTGAATTAAAATGTTTTGAGTAGCAAATACATAAAGATAGTCACTTGAGCAAGGAAGATAAATAACAGCATTTTCTTCAAAATTCTCAAAGTCTCAGAAGCAAAATAAAAATATAAAAGGATATATGTAATACAATTTCAAAGCACTATACCAAAAATGTGCCCAGGGAACCACGGAAGCACAGAGTATAGAATACAGAGTATAGACACACATTTTAGTATTGGAAGCCTGGAGGAGTTTCTGAGTGTTGTTCCTACTAGACTCAAACTCTCCTCACACCCTTAGACATTGAGAAACTATCAATGCAGGAACCAGTCTTCAGAGACTTGAAAAAATTGACTTTTCTCTAGATATGAAAGATCCATTTTAAAATTTGTTTTAGACATGTGAACAATTTCAAAATGTCTATTTTCAATTTAATTTTTCCTTTTGCATGCATGTTATTAGTATTACTTATAAGAACAAAAACTTTACAACAGAGAATGTTTATGCCAGTCCACCAATCCACCTTGGAAATCATCTAAATCTGTCTCTGTAATGCCAGTTTGCTGCTCCCTAATGACATGATGGCCACGGTCAATTGTCGTATTATCATAGAAATCTATGAGAGTGGAAATCATGCACTTGGGGAAAAACTGACATTTGCAACAGCAATCTTTAGGGAAAAGTATAATGGGATCCCCAAAGTAGAAAGAGGAAGGAAGGAAAGAGTGAGGGAGAAAAGGAAGAAAGGAAGAGGGTTAGGGAGGAAGGAAGAAGGGACTAATATCATTTTTGCATCTTTATCAGGTAATATCATAGACATAATAAGTTTTGATTTCAGCATTGCGTTTGACAGAATTTCACGTGACTCTGGTTTGGTAATTATATCTCTGTTAATTAGATAACATCAATTTGGAGCACAACAATCTTAATTCCATGCCAGAAAATTCTAAATTGGGCTTTATTTGTCTTTTTATCTCTTATCTCAAAAATGCTTAAGAGATCCTTTCAAAGGATACACACTGATTGCGCACAAGAACTGTGGGAGATCATGAAGGACAACCTTGAGTAAGTTGTATACATAATAACTGATTCCTGCTAGGTTCTCTAGAAAAGGTGTCAAATACTACTTGGAAATTAAATAGATAAAATGTCCTTCAACATTGTCACCCTTTCAAGGTAAGCAGAGACACTGTCTTACTCTGTGCCGCTGCTCATCTGAGTCTGAACAGTTACAAATAGTAGGAAATTATTGTTCTCAATTCTGGAGGCTGGGACGTCCTAGATTAAGGTGCCAGCATTTGTTGTCTCATGAGGGACAGTCTTCTTGCTTTGTCCACACATGACAGAAGGGATGAAGGGAAAAAAAAGGCCTATACTAGTTCCCTCCAGCCCTTTTGGGAGGCATTAATCCTCATGACTTAATCATTCCCACCAAAGACTTTATCTATTGATATCCCTGCAATGAGGATGAGGTGTCAACATGGATCTTGGAGAACACACTTTCAAACAATAAGGAACATATTAGCAGTGACACCACATTTCTTCTTCTCTTTTGCATCTGAACAGATCCTTTAAAAAGTTCCTTTCAAGTACCAGACGAATCTTTTGGATCCAGTAACTCAGTGAATTATTTCTTGCTAGTCACTCTTACTTTTACTACCTCCTGTCGATGTCTTCTGCATCAGAAAGTAGTTCACTGTCACTGCTCTTAAGTGGACCCAATACCGTGGTGATTGCAAATGATCACAAATGTGTTCGTTCTTGAAATGATAAAGTGTTATTTGAACTTAATGAGAGAGATGTCAGACTTAGCTAGAGGAAGTAACTGGTAACAAGGTCATGATGACACTAGGGAATGGATGTTAGAGATGAGAGACTGGCAGACAGTGGGGATGAGGAATATTGTATCGGACAGAAAGGGAGGAGCAGGAGTGTGGAACACACAGAGGATTTGGCAATGATAAACAGTCATCTGGAAGCCATAACTGGGCACAAAGATGTGAATCAGAGGACTTCCCCCTTATCATACTGCAGTACACAAAGCAGGCAAGAATGATCATCAGTGGACAAATGCCCTCAGGAAGTAACCAGGATGTGGTTGAGATAAAAGAAGAATGTAGGGGATGGCTGGCATCCCATATGGGCGCCAGTTCTTATCCCAGTTGCTCTACTTCTGATCCAGCTCCCTGCTGATGGCCTGGGAAAAGCAGCAGAAGATGGCCCAACTACTTGGGCCACTGCTCCCACATGGGAGAAGCAGAGGAAGCTTCTGGCTCCTGGCTTCAACCTGGCTTAGCTCTGGCCATTGTGGTCATCTGGGAGTGAGCCAGTAGATGAAAGATTTCTCTCTTTCTCTCTCTTCCTCTCTTCCTTTCTGTAGCTCTGACTTTCAAATAAATAAATAAATCTTTTTTAAAAAGGAACAATATGTGCTAAAAGGAGACTAAGGATACCACTGGAGTTTCCTTATGGCAAAGTAAATCAAACAAACAAAAACAGAGGGCACACAAAGCAGAGCGGTAAGTGTAGGGATTATAAACAGAAGACAGGGGCAAAGGACTGACAAGAGATAGGAAGAACAGCACCAGGTGATTTGAAAGTAAGAGAAGGTGGGTAGCTGGAGGGGTTGACCCAGGAATAGATTGTGCCAGGCTCTCTTGAAAGACATCTATAGTATAGTTTGTGCTCACAGGTGGGCAATGACAAAATGGACAGCCATAATACCCCCGGTTTCATACTCTGAGGTACTTTTTTGAGGTTGTCAAAGACATTTTGCCCTGCCTCATCCCCCTCTCAGGTTGTGAGGTTGGGGTTTCCTCACTGGTCCACCCACAGCTCTTGCATGGGTGGCCTCAGTGGCACACATGATCCTGCAGATCAGCATCCTTGCTCCTGCCAAGAGAGTGACGACCTCACAATGAAGTTAAGTATATTAACATTGCATTTTCTCTCTTAGAATGTCCCCCCTGGTTAATCAACACACTCCACACAGAGAATAGGAGGAAAATATAACCATTTGTTTTTCCAGTTTATTTTCAATTTTGATTTCATTATCTTTGAGCAGGGTTTCTTAGCTAAAACATTGCTCATATTTTGGGCCAGGCTAATTCTTCATTGTTGTACCAAGCTGTCTTCACATCCATCAGGTTATGCTGGGAGCATATTTTGAGTATGATAAAGATACCAGGCATTGCCAAACACTGTCCCAGTTGACAACTACCGTCCTAGAGTCAACTGAGCCATGGAGTCATGGTCCAAGTCTCCAAGGCCTACTAGATATTAATGCAAACATCACTCTTGTCACATGCCTTGGTGAATCAGGATTCTTATTGGAATATGCAATGTAGGTGTACCCTTTATTACTTCTTTTCTATCAAGATAGTACAGAAATGAAAATTTGTGTGATTGATTCTGCTGAGTTTGTGTCTTTCTCAGCATACAAAGTCACTCATGTCTGAGGTGATAGGTACACCAATTACTCTTATCTGATGATTATGCCCTACATATTTATATTTAAATACCACATGGGGGGCCAGCACGGTGGCGCACTAGGTTAATCTTCCACCTGAGGCGCCGGCATCCCATATGGGCGCTGAGTTCTAGTCCCGGTTGCTCCTCTTCCAGTCCAGCTCTCTGCTGTGGCCCAGGAGGGCAGTGGAGGATGGCCCAAGTGCTTGGGCCCTGCACCCCATGGGAGACCAGGAAGAAGCACCTGGCTCCTGGCTTTGGATTGGCTCAGCACCGGCCGTAGCGGCCATTTGGAGAGTGAACCAACGGAAGGAAGACCTTTCTCTCTGTCTCTCTCTCTCACTGTCTATGACTCTACCTGTCAAATATATATATATGTATATATATATATAAAAGGGACAAGAATTGTAGAGTAGTGAGTTAAGCTGCCACTTGGGACTCCCACATTCTATATTGGAGTACCTAGAATTGAGTCCTGCCTTTGCGTCCGATTCAGCTTCCTACTAATGTGCCTGGGAAGCAGCAGATGATGCTTGGGTTCCTGTTACCCATGTATGAAATTTATATGGAATTCCTAGTTCCTAACTTAGGCCTAGCCTAGCCTAGCTGTTGGTAGGCATTTAGGGAGTGAGCCAGTGGACAGAAGATCTGTCTGTCTGTCTGTCTCTCTGTCTCTGTCTCTCCCTCCCTCTGTAACGCTGCCTGTCAAATAAATAAATGAATAAATAAAACTTAAACAACATAACTTAAAAATATATTTCACCTGAATTCACAAGGTCCTTTAGGTATAAATATATTTTAGGTTTTCCATCAATTAGTACACAGGTACTATTCAAGAAAGCTGTCTTCTGCTGAATTACTTAATAAGTCCACATTGATTTTCATATGCCAATAACCATAGATTTTGCAAAAACACATTCTTCCAATTAAAATACTGAATATTTCTTACATATACAAGGGCATTTCTGTAAGACTTTTCTTTAACTGTCCTCCAGCTTCTAACATTAATGATCCATTGTCATCAACTTATGCAGGTATTAGATATATTGTGAAGAAGCAATTGACTCACTGAAATATCCTTTTCAAAAGAATTAATAACCTTTCTATTACCTGTCTCTGTAAGGGTACATATATTCCTCTTTGATTTAGATTTTTTATAACCTAATAATGATGCCCTCATTAGAGGTACTTAGGATTCATTTGAGGAAATTATTATCTCTAGAAAAAGAATGGATTATTCAAAAAACACAAATGTTTCAACATTATGGAATAGAGAGATATGTGGTAAGAAAAGGTAGACACACAGAAGATTAAATACATGCTCTCTTTGCCCCCTGTTTCAAGGGCAGCTTATACCTGGAATAATGGCACAAAACTCCACATTATTTTAGATCAAATTGATTTTAAAATTCAACCCCTGATTTAAAAAGAATATGAAGTTTAATTCTCTTCACAAATAGGAAATGCAAAGCAGTGACTCAGTGAACAAACTTTGGAATCAGACTGACTTCTATTCAGTTCCATGTACTGGCTATGGGCCATGATCAAGTTATTTAAACTGTTTTCCCAACTATAGAAAGAAACAGCATTGTATGTACCGCATAGATTTATGTTCTTATTAAATGAAGCAATGCATATAAATAACTTGCCACAATATTTGGCAAATAGTAACCACTTGGAGAGCATTAGCTGCTTCTATTATTGTGAAAGAATTGGTTATATAAGTCTATATTTGGAGCAGCAATAAAACCTGTACAGTGGATATATATGAAAAGTAGGTATGATGGCTGTATATTCATTTTGCTATTTTTATTGACCTCAGTTCCTAAGTTGGGGAAAGTTTGATTGTGAAACAACAGCTATGGCTCTGGAGGTGGGAGAGTGGATTAGCCTCAAATTGAACTCTTGAGGATTATTCATACTCCTGGTTGTGGAATGACCTTTATCTTCACTTAGACCTAATCCTATCAACTGTTTGAATTGGGATATAGTTTCCTGTATGTATTTTTTGTCTTAAACTGGTAAATAAATAAATAGATGTGATGAAATTACTTTAAGTAAAAGCAAGTGCTTCATAGTTATATCTATTGAGAAGATAATTTGTGATGTTAAATTTGTAAATTTTATATACAAATAAAACAATAATCATATTGATTTAGGATAATGTATACTGGAAGGTAAAATTAATTTCTTTTGGAAAGGATGTGAAGAAGATATAATTAATGTAATGGACTGCTCAGTATGAACTTCAATGAACCACAAATCAATATAATATGTTAAGTAGAAAAATGGAAAGGTCTGAGATAAACAATGCTATTTTCTTTCCAGACAATAGACAATTAACTGAGATTAAAAATGCATGTATAATATCAACATCTCAAACCTTTCTCATAGGAAGAGACCTGAGAATTTTTTGGTTTAGGAGTAAAGGCTGACTGGGCCCTCCTCAAACTGAAATCCCCAAGAGAGCCAAAGACTGAATTGTTCCATCCATTATGGAATATGAAATGAGGAAGCTGCATTCCTCTTTGTGGTGGTGTCATTCTGGTGGCTACAGGATAAATATAAAGAATCTTACTTTGAATCTGCACACTGGTGTGTAGGTTGTGGCAAGATGCATAACACTGAAGTTGACAGAGAACAGGAGTAAAATGAGGAGGATCATGGAAGCTGGAAATCTACAGGGAGAGTGTAGCAGCAAGAGGTGGGTACGGCTTACCTCTGGAGAGGTGCGTCATAAACATGTCAGATCATATGGAAGTCACATTGAAAGAGTTACTTACACTATTTCTTACTGAAAGAAAGCTCCAAACACCTTATATAAGTGTTCTTCACTAAGTTGCTCAAACTATGCATTTCATTCATCCACTCACAAATGCATCAAGCTTCCAAGAGGTAATAGCTCCAAGTAAGAGATATTTCTGATTCCTCAAATGCCTTAGCACTACTGGAAACATGAGTCTATTCCATATCTAGGCTAGCAGATGATTCTCCCAAGTTTTCTCAAGGTTTACAATTTATGTAGTATCAGTGAAGGAATTAATTTGCATAAAACTCCCAAAGTTTTCCTAGAACTCTTTGATTTCTTAGGAGCATTGAAGGAGAGTATTGCTATGGATTATTTGCTTTCCAGGACTCATAGAAAAGAGAGTCTGTGGTTAGCATGGGGGCATAGCAAGTTAAAGTCACTGTCTGCAACACTGACATTCCATATTGGCACTGGTTCATGTACCAGCTGCTCCATTTCTGACCCAGCCCCCTGCTAATGAGCCTAGGAAAAGCAGCAGAAGATGGGCCAAGTGTTTGGGCAGCTGCTCCCATGTGGGAGATCTGCTGTCTCCTATTTTCAACCTTACTCAGTCCTGGCTATTGCAGCCATCTGGGGAGTGAACCAGCAGATGGAAGATATCTCTAAGACTCTCTCTCTCTGCCTTTCAAAAAAATGAATATTTTTAAAGCTATTAAAAGTGTTAGAAAAGTAAATATTAAAAAAAGAATATAGAACTCAAGAGTAGCTTTAGTGAGTGGATACGATTATGCACAGGTCAGTCTTACATGTTTATCCAGAGGTGATCTGTTGGAGAGCTCACTGGGAGGAAGTTTAGGTTCGGGCGTGGTGTGAAACCAACAGAGCACCAGTCTTTTGTCACTATCACAAAATATCAGGGACTTTTAGAGGAAAGGAGTCTATTTAGCTAATGTTCTTAAAGGTTCAAATTTGAAATGGTTTGGTATCTGATGAGGGCCACAGGTGATCGGTATAGGAAAGATCTCACAGTGAACCAGAAAGCGGAGCAAGAGGCCGAGTACATCACAGGATTTTTCAACTAATCCTGTGATGGTAATCACCTGCTGTGGACATTACTCCAGTCACTTAGGATTCCCCACCAGGCCTACCTCCTAAACACCATAATTGTATTAAGTTTTTACCCTTTTAGTACCAATCATCTATGACTTTGGGGCTTAAAGTCCTGTGTGAATTCAGGAGCTGCACCGTGTTCAAATTGTGGCAATCAGGAAGAGCGGGGTTAATATTTTGGTTAGTTTGGGATTTTCCCATCATGAAACACATTGTGTACAACATTAGAGGAAGTTTTGTCTGTCCTAGGGGCTGTTGCCTTATTAAGTCCTCTGAAAAACAACTAGCTGCATATTCTTCTCCTTTTACTAGGATCCTTCAGTTGTAGTATGCTCAGATCAGGTAAATAACTACAAATCAGTATTTAAGGTTTTGAGGGCTTCTGAGATTTGTTTGTTTTTCTACGTTACTTTATAAATTAGCTGGGTTATTTGTTGTTGTTGGATTTAGGTTTACAAGCTATTTAGGAAAAAGCAAAAGGGAATGAAAAAAAGTTGAAAGTAGCAAAGTAGAAGAAAGCATAAGGTACTACAGGAACATATAAAACTAGATGTCAGGATAAACAGTGATTTAATAAAAGGCAGAGAGAGCAAACATGGCCAAGAAAACAAAGAATGATAATGTGCTCATGAGTTGGACTGGCAGTGAGAGATGGGCCTAAAAGAGAAGTAAGAGATCTGATTAAGATGTGCTTTGAATTTAAAAATTTTTCCATTCAATGTGCACTGTCTTACAGTTTTGCACAATTTGTTGAGTAAGGAAAATATTCCAAACAAGGAAGGTCAGATACAGTATTCAAGGTCACCTTTTCTGTACTGTATTCTGCTTGCTGAAATTAGCTGGATTGATGATAATAGAAGAGCAGTTCCCAGGATTGGCAGAGCCTCTACAATTACCATTCTTTCTAACAAAGCCCTAGTTTGCTGATGTTCAGACTAGCGAAAAAAGAGGTTATCTTTACATTTATCCTTGTCTAATTTGAAGGAAGTCTGTGTCATTGAATACAAAGCAAGTTTCTTTGTCTTTTTAAAATATCTATCTATTTAAATTAATGCCCTATTTAATCTTTTTTGCTATGCATACATCTTTCATAAATTAAAATGCTGAAGAATCAAGAGCTTCATTATTTGTTTACTCCTAGAGGGAAACAATTAGAAACACAGTATTTTGAGTCTGGTATTAGTAACTTCTTCCCAACAAACACTTGGATGCTCAGTCTGAATTCACCTAGTGGAATGTTTGGCCTTTTCATTTTGGAAAAGCTTTACTAGAATGTGATTCAAGTGGTAAAAATCATCAACTGGAAACTAAAAACCAACCTCATTTTCCTCTGAGTGTTAGCTGTGTCACTTCTTGTAAAATTGCCCAACCTCAATCTTACTGGAGACCCACCCAATTCTGGAAGGAGGCTGCATCTTCTGAATTTGAACCTGGATTCTGTAAATTTCTTAATCTTTCTGAACCTCAGGTGTCCATCCACGTACTAGAGGTCATAATGTCTCTTACACCTGGCTGCTGAGAAGATTAATGGAATAACATGTACTATCTCCTTTTCTGAGTTAAATACCCCATTTTAGCTTATATTATATACATATATATATATTCCAACTCTTGTTTTTAATTTTTAAACCAAGTAATTTCCATGAAGCCTGCCTCAGAAACAGTCAAAAAAGTTCTATAAAGAAAGATAGTATTTTTAGAGTATTTATGCTAGATTATAATTTTGTAACATAAACTGTAGCAACAGAAAACATTAGAAAGGCAGAAATAGATATTTGTGGAAGTAATAGACATATTTTCACCATTATAAATAGTGGTAATTCTTGCTGGGGGCAAGAATGAGGTGAATGCAAGTAGTTGGTTCCTTTCCCATACTTACCGCCCCCTCCCCACCACGGGCACAAGTACAAACTGAGCTGTCTTCCTAGGTGACTTTCATCACCACTTTTGCATGCGCCTTTTATGAACCAAACAAGACACTGTTGATTGTTAAACAACCCTTATTTAAACTCTTCCTGACCTATCCACATCAATGAAAAAAGATCTTTGAAATCATGGTGTTTAAAGGAACTTTCTGTTTTTTTCAAAATGTGCACACGTTTATAACAGATGGAGAAGGAAAACTGGACACTATGTATGTATTGCAAGAAAGGCATAATAGAAATCACTTAAAATTCTGCTTGTACTCTCAGTAATACAATTTACTCTGGCATGATTCAGTGGTCCTCATTTATTGTAATAGCGGCAAAATCAGTCTACGTTGTCATCAGAAATGTCTCTTTAAGCCATTATATTTAAAATGTATTTTTATATTTTACCTTTAATTGTGATGGAATTTCAACTCAATACTATATTAGCTCCAAAATCTTTCTAAAGGCAGCAGCTTACTTCTCTGCAATTTCTAGTCCTTTAAATCTACTCAGATCAGCTTTGAAATATGTAATTATGCAGGTTTAAAAATCATTTGTAATAATCACATCTCTATCTTGTATTTTAGATATGAATGTAATAACATTCAAACTACATCATTAATATTATTTGAAGTGAATTTCAAAAATCTACATTGCTGTTCCCTTTTTGACTTCAATATTGTCGCCATACAGATCACACAAAGGATTTTTCCCCCTGGAGGCCTGTCTTTAAATTCTACAGCTAGTAGTATTGAAAGGCTTTTGGGGGTAGGGGGAGGGCTGGATTTGTAGAGAGAATATAGGTCTAAACAGGAACTCTGGCAGAGAAAAACACCTCCTGTGCATCACAAAAAAACAGTGCCTGATCTCATTTGTACTTGAAGACAACCCACGAAGACCTCTATTGAATAAACAGTGGAGGACTTTAACTGTAATGCTATGAAATTCACTTTGGCTATTTTGATATTTATGGCGATTTCAGTTTCAGTTAGTGTAAAAGGAAAATACACATATATTTATGTAATTAAAAGCTTTTCTAACACATGCAGTGCATCCGCAGGGGGTAAAACAGCTGTCACTTAAGATAGGGAGCTTTAACAACATATAGTGATATGTGAAAAGACTTTTCCCCTCCCTTTTAGTGGCTTCAAATACAGTCAAACTCTTTATCTATAATAAGCTGATTTTTAATCAAAGAGTTATGAGGATGATCATATATGTAGAAGGCATTTCCTTTTAGATCCCTCTTCACTGTTTCCAATTGGCTTTTATTTCCCAGTCTTTTCTATGATATTTACATTCAGGTAGCTGAGTCAGCAAAGGGGTTATTAGAACAGACTGGTAATGGAAATGATTTGCTCAGGGACCCCTGGCAGTGAAAGCCTCAGAACAGTGGTGCACAGTTAAATGATTTGCATGCTGGTGGGGCGAGGGTCCCACTGTTCTGTGTTCTGCATTTTCCCCACCTGCTACTTCTGTTCCCGCATATGGAAATAGACTCAGTGAAACATACTATTGAGTTAAGAGTTTTCATACAAACCATTAAACCTTCTACGGAACAATACTTTCTGACCTATATAAAAATCCAGAAATAGTCCCCTTCTTGACTCTGAATGTTTTGACCTAAATGTTTTGTTGGATTTTGAATTTTGTCAATGATACCAGAGTGTGCAATGATTGTATCCTGGGATATCACCGGATCTTCAGTTAAAAGGAAATGCTTTTGTTCTGACTTCAGGAATAAATATCTCAATCAAAAGAAAGTGGTCAACTAAGCCTTTAAAGGGAAACAAACAAAAGAAAAAATAAACTCTCAGGGCATCTGTCTTCCCCTAGACCACTGATCAGACACATTGGCCTATTTTCCGTCCCACCTACATAGAAATAGAATACACTTGTTCCCACTTTAGGGTCTTCACACTTGCTGTAGCTCACACCTCACTCAAATCCCAGTTTAAAGAGAATTTCAAAGAGAATCAGAATCCTCTCCTGTCACACCCAGCCCAAAGAAGACACCTATCACACACCATGATTTTGATTTCTTCTCCTCATAACATATTCTTGAAATTATCTTACTGGTGTAGCTGTTAACCCATTTGTAGTCTGCCTGCTTCCCTGCTCTGCCACATTTTTTCTACTAATGAGAATGTAATCTCCAAGGAAAGCAAAAATTCTCTCTGCCTTGTCCCCTTTATTTCTTAGAATAGTGACTTAGATTTTAGAGTAGTGACTGACAAATCCCAGGTGTTCAATGAATATTTGTTGAATTCTTGAAAGCATATTACTTAACAAATGTTGTGCTTAGAAAATAAACAAATGTTGTGCTGACAAATTACAAGCAAAAATTGAATTTGTTTTTACTGTGTGTTTCTATTAGGAAATAATAGAAAAAAATATATATGCCTATGTATGTGTGTATATATATATACACATACACATGTATTTGGTGGCTCAGTAGGTTGGAAGAATTTATATTTTCACTGATTCAGCAATTTGGTTTTGCTGCATATAAAATTTTGTTTAATTCATTTATGCATTTTTTTATTAGAAAGAGAGAGAGAGAGAGAGAGAGAGAGAGAGAGAGAGAGATCCCATTTTCTGGTTCACACTCCAGATGTCTACAACAACAGAGGCTGGCTCAGGCCAAAGCCAGAAGCCAAGAGGTCAATATAGGTTTCTCACATGGATGGCAGGGACCCAACTATTTGAACCATCACTTGATGCCCCCCCAGAGTGAATGCATGTGAACCATAAGTAACCATCTTTTTTATCCTTGTTCAGGTACTGTGCTAAACATTCACATGCCTTCTCATTTAATTCCTTCAAACATCCAGTGATGGAAAATACTATTACTATTACTACTGTGACTTTTGGAAACTGAAGATTATGAAGTTTAAGTAATTTAACAAAGTTAGTCTTCTGATTAAATGTGGAGGAAGGATTTGATGCCAGTCCTATGGGACCTCAAAACTGGTGATCTTATTTCATGACCTGTTACTATAACAGCTACTATGTTTATACATTTTATTTACAGTGTAGAACCACATTTTTATTTTTCACAAAATATTCCCTCTGTTTAAGCAACATTTACATTTTCTCTCCAAGTTTTTATTTTCTATTGTTTGGTTGTTGTTGATATAAATATATATACTTAATGTGTTGTACAATGTGAATTAATGCTATAATTAGTACTCAAACAGTACTTTACACTTTGTGTTTCTGTGTAAGTGCAAACTGTTGAAATCTTTACTTAATATATACTAAATTGATCTTCTGTATATAAAGATAATTGAAGGCTGCGCCGTGGCTCAACAGGCTAATCCTCTGCCTTGCGGTGCCGGCACACTGGGTTCTAGTCCTGGTCGGGGCGCCAGATTCTGTCCCGGTTGCCCCTCTTCCAGGCCAGCCCTCTGCTGTGGCCCAGGAGTGCAGTGGAGGATGGCCCAAGTGCTTGGGCCCTGCACCTGCATGGGAGACCAGGAAGAAGCACCTGGCTCCTGGCTTCGGATCAGCGCAGTGTGCCGGCCACAACGCGCAGGCCACGGCAGCCTTTGGAGGGTGAACCAATGGCAAAAGGAAGACCTTTCTCTCTGTCTCTCTCTCTTACTGTCCACTCTGTCAAAAATAAAAAAAAAAAAGATAATTGAAAATGAATCTTGATGTGAATAGAATGGGAGAGGGAGCGGGAGATGGGAGGGTTGCGGGTGGGAGGGAAGTTATGGGGGGGGAAAAGCCGTTGTAATCCAAACTGTATTTTGGAAATTTATATTTATTAAATAAGTTAAAAATAATAAAAAGATATATACTGTCTAACCTCACTTTTTCTATTTTAAGCAATAGCACATCTTTATTTACAATATGGTTACACCAGGACTAGGTAGTTTGTCTATATGAAAATATGAATACAAAGGGGAAGAATTCAAGTGATGACCTTACTTCTCTGACAACATTAGCATACATTCTCTCCTACTGGAAAACTGTTTCTAAGAATTTGGACTCAGGTTCACAAACACTGGAAATAATTTATAATCATTAACTGGTAACTTAATACTTAGAAATGGAGTCATATGCTAAACTCAAAGAATTAATATGGGTGGTGTTCATCCTGTGTTTTGCTTCATTTCAAAATGTAATAATTTTATAATATCTGCTATGTGAATAAGGCCTTGAATGAAAGCAGGCATTGTGACTACTATAATAAAGAAGAAAAAATAGGAGTGAAAGGGATAAGGACAAGAGCAAGAGAAGATAGGAGTAACAGGAGGATTAGAGGAAGACACATCAGCAGCTACTGAAAACACAGAAGGCAAAGAAGAAATACATTAACTTTTGAAAACATTAGTAACTATTTTTCTTCCTTTGTTGTTATTATTTGAGAGACTGAGAGGCAACCTGACAAAGCTCCCATTCATTGATTAACACTCTAAATACCCACAGTAGCATGCCAGGGCTGGACCAGAATGAAGCCAGGAGCCAGGAACTCAATCCAGGTCTTCCATGGGTTTCACAGGGAGCTAACCACTTGAGCCATCACCTGCTGCCTCCTGGCATACATGTATGTAGGAAGCTGGATTTTGGGGCCAGGATTCAAATGTAAGTACTCCGATAGGGGGTGCAGGTGTCTTAACTGGCACCTTAACTTCTAAGCTACTAAGCCAAACATGTGCTCCAACATTTTGTTTAACCAAGGAATCCTTTCTTTTGAAAAATGTTACATGAAGGTATTTGTATACTGATATATATTTTGTAAAAACATTAAACACCTGCAGTTGCTTGAATTAAACACTTGCGAATAGCTTAATATTTTTAACAGAGAAAAAAACACTTAAAGCTGTCTCCCAAAAACGTGTGTATACTAACATGATTTTCTAGGTTTTATAGAGTATTAAGTGGAAGTACAATTAGGAACATAAATTCATGCAGATTGTTGAGGCATAACTTGCTATTGCCCTGGAGATGTTAAACCGTTCTCATTTCTAATTTATTTGTGTTAATGAACACAAATTTAACATGGTAGCACATTCTACATGCTTCGGCACTTATGTCACCTTTTAAAAAATATCTTCCAAGAAGTAGTTAATAGTCTAGACTCCAGATGATAGTTTTCCTTGGAGAACACTGAACATTAATACAATAGAACACAGATGTGTCTTCATTAGAAGAAAAATACCAAACTGAATGGATAACATGAGAAGCACGGTCACATGCTCTGTATTGGAAGAACAGGTGAATTATGTTAATGCAAACAACATAGCATTATACTGGATATTACAATAACAAGGAAAGGAGTTGCTCTTTGTGATTAATCAAATGTTATGGATGTAATCTGATCTTATTAAGGCAGGATATTTCTAAAAGATCCAAGTTAATGCATCTGCCTTATAAATTTAGATAAGAATCACTTTTAAGCAGATCCTTACTGTTTATAGCTAATATTCATATGTGTTTACATATACAAACTCACTCCTGAGTCTTCAGAGATTTTGTAGCTTGATATATAAAAAACAAAAGTCAAAACACCTTCTCTCTTTAGATGAGTCTTTAGGCAAAGAAATTTCCCCAGTGTGTACTTGCTGTGAGCAGTCAGTAACACCCTGACCTATATTTTGAGGCTGGGTATGAATAAAAATAGAACTGCTTCGAAAAATTTATGACATATAAAAATATTGAGTAAAATATGCATGTTGAACAACCATTTCAACTCAGGAATAATAGTGATTCAATCTAAATTTATTGGTTGTGTTTAGTTGACTTCTAATTGGTGTCTCCCCTATGTAGTAGTTCCAGGATTCACACCATAGAACTTAACCATCCAGCAGTTTTTGTGCAAAACAGCACATCTTCTATTTTTAGTCATTTTACTTGTGTGTGGGATTTAAAAATCAAAAAGTTAATGCTTTTGCAGTCAAGTACTAAACATAAAATTATGTAAATTAGACTTGAAAATTATGTGACTTTCCCCCCATCTATGGAGTCTGAAGAAAAAAATGAAAACAGAAATTACAGAATTGTCACACATTCATGTTCATGGTTTTTAGGAATATGTCTCTACTCTGTCATGTTCCAGAAGCAGAGATTCTCAAATATATAGCTGGCACAAGATGTTCCATTATGGCCACTTGAATCTGGAAAACATTTAACGTGCCTGGGAGATCAATCTCATCTTATTTTAGATTGGTAATAAAACTATAAAAATATTTGTAGGTTAAAGACACTCCTACAAATATGAAGTTTATCAAAATAATACTTCCAAACCCAAGGCATATTTTTAAATTATTTGAATATTGAGACATTAACAAATATTTATTAAACTAAAAAATGGAATAAGTATTATGTTACCTCATGTCTAAAAAAGGTCTGGATAATAAAGGAAGACACATTTTTTTAGAACACAGGTTAAATATTATTAACTAGTGCCATATGGGCACTAGTTCATGTCCCAGCTACTCCTCTTTCAATCCAGCTCTCTGCTATGGCCTGGGAAAGCAGTACAAGATGGCCCAAGTCCTTGGGCCCCCGCACCCACGTGGGAGACCCAGAAGAAGCTCCTGGCTCCTGGCTTCGGATTGGCACAGCTCTGGCCATTGTGGCCATTTGGGGAGTGAATCAATTGATAGAAGGCCTTTCTGTCTGTCTCTCCCTTTCTCTGTCTGTAATTCTACCTCACAAATAAAAAAATATTTTTTTTTAAAAGAATCCTTACCTGGTGAATTACCCCTTTTATTTTCATTATTATACCTCTGTTGTGTACACACACATTCCATATTGCACCTATAATAATACTTATAAGGGCTAATAATTGCTTATTTATCATCTTTCCCATAAAACTTTTACCTGTGTAGACTATAATCTTTTTATGGTTTACCCTTTGCCTAGCATATTGCCAATGCTTAATAAAAGTTTGTGAATACTGCATTGAATTTGATGTTTAGCTCTCAGATCATACTTTGCCAGTCACTAAATATTTGTGGACTACGATGATTAATTTTTAAAAGTTTTTATTTTTATTTATTTCAAAGACAGAGAATCATCCAATCTGTTTAGGGCTCAAATTATTCAACAAAAAAGACACAAGGATAAAATAGCTTACTGTTTGATCTGGGACATGCATCTTTTCTGTCTTCAGACACACATGTTCCTGGTTTCAGGCCCTCAGACTTGGACTGCATTATGCTAATGCCCTACTTCTCCAGCTTGCAGACGCCAGATCATGGCACTTCTTGGTCTCCATAATCCTGTGGGTCAATTTCCATAACATCTCCCTCCCACTCCCCTCCTCCACATACACACACACACACACACACACACACACACAGATTCTTGTTTTTTCTGGAGAGCACTGATTAATAATGGATTGAATCGAATAAATGAATGAATGCCATCTGCTTTTAGAATCATTGTGAAAACACACTTTCCAGTTACCAAATGTCTTATAAATACTGAAATTTATTAGAAAAAATTCCCATCCAAAAAGCTTTTTAAAATTTTTTCAAAATGGCAAGAATGTGCTTTTCAGAACATCAGTGAGTAGTGTTGAAACACTCCCTGTTCTCAAGTTGTACTTTTTTTTCTTCTTCTTCTTTTTTTTTTTTTTGACGGGCAGAGTGGACAGTGAGAGAGAGAGACAGAGAGAAAGGTCTTCCTTTTGCCGTTGGTTCACCCTCCAATGGCCGCCGCGACCAGCGCGCTGCGGCGGGCGCACCGCACTCATCTGATGGCAGGAGCCAGGTGCTAGGTGCTTTTTCCTGGTCTCCCATGAGGTGCAGGGCCCAAGCACTTGGGCCATCCTCCACTGCACTCCTGGGCCACAGCAGAGGGCTGGCCTGGAAGAGGGGCAACCGGGACAGAATCCGGCGCCCCAACCGGGACTAGAACACGATGTGCTGGTGCCGCAAGGCGGAGGATTAGCCTGTTGAGCCACGGCGCCGTCCTCCAAGTTGTACTTACTCCACGTGCTTCTATTAATGAATGTAATATGGGTTTCATGCTTTTATCAGTGCTTTATTCTTCACTTAATAAGTATTTTCTGAGGGATACTATATGTAGAAGATTCTTGTAGGTATAAGAAAAATATAGGAATATTCATGTCATCAGTATCTTTTATATTAATGGGGAAATAGAAAATAAGCAAGAATATACCATATGTTCAATATTTTAGCTAATGATATATGCTAAGAAAACAATAAAGCAACTGGACCTTTGACCGAGCTTGGGAAGACCAACCAGATACAGAGCAGAATTTGAAAGGAATATGAGGGGGCTTTTTATATTTTAAGTTTGATATACTTCTTCATAAAGTAGAGATGTCAAATGGCATTTGGACATGAGTTAAGGATTCAGGATTAGAGATCCAAACACGGATGACATCAAAAGTCAAAGAGTACAAAAATTCAGAGATTAAATGAGTTCACTGGAGAAATGAGTGATAGAAAATAGAAGTTTAAATCTTGAGTCTGGGAATACTCTGAAGAGGATAGTAATGGATGTGAGTGAAATCCAGGAGAGACAGCTAGAATAGAGAGGGACATGTGTAAAACCAGGAGACTGAGACATCATAGAAGCCAAAAATGGAAGAATGGCCTCAAACAGGAGATGGCAGAAGTCATCATGTTAATTCATGATACGGTCACTTTTGGCTCTTACTTTTCCTCACCATGCATATCGAACCCTCAATAATCCTTTCCTTCTTTCTACAAAATATATAGATGTACATTTGTGCTTCATCAGAGAAGCAGAATTATATATGATATGGATAAGGGATTTATTATAGGAGTTAGACCTTGTGTATTTGTGAGAGCTGGGAAGGTGTCTGTGGAAGTATGTTGCTTATGCATATAAGAGCTTAAAACCTGATGTCAGAAGAGCTGAAAGGAGGAAAAGATACCTCTGGACTGGGTTGGGACAAATGAATTATTTTGGACTCCCAAAGGTACAATCTATCTGGATCTTTCTCTAATCACCTCCATCTCAAAAGTGCAAGTGATAGGCAGGAGACCTCAGCACTAGTCGTAACATAGCTCTGTCTGATCTGTCCATGCACATTCTAAGAAGATAAAGGCAGAGATCTTGGAGGAGCTGAAGGAGTTTCAGGTATACTGCTGCCCAAGATCCACAAGATGAACTACCAAATCAATAACAAGGAGCATGAGTTGAATCAGCACCTGGTCCACTACCCTGACCTCCAAGATGTAAAAAATGGCTGCTTCATTTCCTTCTTCTGATTCTTGTGAATCTTTCTGGCCAACCCTAATGCACAACCACACAACAAAAGGAATTTTAGAAAACATAGTCCCTGTTTAGCAAAAAACCACTTCAATCCAGAATTCATCAAAGTGAAATGAGAGCTTATAGTCAACTATTATAATTGTTTATTGATTACCTTGAAAATGAGGGGTAACTGTTTATATACTTTTTGGATTGCACTTCACATTGTACTCTATTTCCATGGCTGTCATGGGAAGAATTTTTTCCCATCTTAACATCCCTAAATTTGGCTTGTTTGGCATAAACAAGGTTCTATCAAACTTTTCTGTGATTCTAAAGAAAGATCTTTTCTAGATACCAACCTTATGACATTGGCAAGAAATTAACATGGTTAATATGGCTCTTGAAATAATCTCATTAATCATGTTCATGAATATGTTTCTCCAATATAATCAGACTTACTCTCAGTCTCATTTTATCCTGTTTTTCTAGAGCAAGAATAATTAATGTCATTTATATTTAATTTTTCACACTGTATAAATGGTTATGTTTTATTTATCTACAAATTTGCTCCATCCAGGACTATTTCATGTTGAAGTTTGGTTTTTGTTCATCTCTTAAAATTTTATCATTTCATATTTTTATTTTGTATTTCATTCCTATGATTCAGTCTTCACCAGAAGCAATAATGCACAAAAATCTCATGATATTTTTCTGAGGTGTGACATTTTACTGACAAGTACTTTCAGTCATAAACATGGCCACAATAAATAGAAAGGGAGAAGAAAACTAAGAACTATTACAACTTGCTGTTATCCCATTCCTGACATCAGTTAAAACTCTAGAAGGCAGGTGAGTTCATTCTGAGTCTCTCACTTCCTCCTTAGTCTTGACCTGCTGTGTATGCTCTTGTGTTAAACATCCCTACACTGCTTCCCACAACTGATTACTACTTGGTTGAGTTGCTAAAATGATGCTTGCAACAGTCAACTTTAAAGTCAGAAAACAAAAGATGAATTATAAAAGATGATTATCAGAGACAAAATATTGCTGATAATTTAAAGGAAAATCAAGTCTCTCAAAGTAATAATGAATAATCATCTCTATTATATACAATTTTCAGAAAATGATAAAAAAAGAATAAGTCTATAGTTATGTATACCATATTCTGTCTTACCTAAGCACCCATTATTTTGCTTTTACAGGGCACTGGAGATATAATGATAAGAATATTGGTCATGTGCTCACCACTGGCTTCTATTCTAGTAGAATTTAAAGACTTAATGGATAAGGCTTGTGTGATATAATTCTATGATAAACTCTAATAACTCTCACCCTTGTTTAATCTTTCCCTTTTTAATGTAGTTAGAACACCTGTTTTTATGACTTTTACTTGCATAATTAAGTTATGTTTCATGGTACAGCTGACATTAAGATAGAGTGATATTTGAGCGGGCCTAAAATAATCACATGACTCCTTTAAAGGCAGAGTGTTTTCTGTGGTTGGTGGATGAGCAGGAAGTTCAATATTTCTGGCATGAGGATCTGAAGTTGCTAGTTGCTATTTCTGGTTGAAGATACAGGGAGCCATCAGGAAACAGAGAACTCAGTCCCACAACTGCCAAGGGACTAAATTTTGTCAATGAAATGAGCATGGCAGTGGATTTGTGGCCCCATAGCCCACAGATCATTTCAGGGTTGTAAGAAGAAGACTAGACATGCCTTGCCAGATTTCTAACCTATAGTACTATGAACTAATAAGCTGACATTTATTTTAAGCCACTATGTTTGTGATAATGTGTTTTGCAGCATTAGAAAATGAACACTTTCTTGTTGCACTACATGGATGTCTGGAGTGTATAGATTTAGAGCTGCAGAATTTTCTTCCTAGATGACCTACCTACATGGTTGGCAAATTAGTGCTGCTTACAGGTGTGGCTTGGATGGTTCTGAGTACTAGCAGCATCAGTTCCTCTTTATGTGAGCCTTTCCACATGCTGACTGTCTCCACTGCAGCAGGCGGCTGGATTCAAAGAGCAAGCATCCTAAAAGAACAAGAGGAAAGACGAGCAAATTTATGATCTATTCTAGGAAATTCCACAACATCATTTTCATCATATTCTATTGGTTGAAGCCAACAGAAAAGTCTGCTTAGGTTTAGAAGGAAGGGACATAACCTTTATCATTCAATCAAAAGAGGCTCAACATTAACATTGCAGAAGGTGCACAGGCTAGGATATTTGTGACAGCGATACAATTATATAACGAGTCACTCCTATCTTAATATCCACTTTACATTTTTAAAAATGTTAACATTTGAAGTAAAGTTGGAAATGAAAACAGTGAAATAAAAAGCATTGTTATGCCTCAATGGTAGGTTAGGGATATGAATGTGTTTGAATATATAATGCACACATACATAATACATCCCACAATAACAAATGTCAAGAACACCTGCTAACTTTAACATTAAAATTTCTAGAAAACATTCAGGATGTTAAAAATGGTGACTGAGAATGAAAGTTAAGATTTATTTGAATGTAAATGTACTATTTTAACATTAGTTAATAAGTCATTAACTTGAAATACACTATAGCTTTCTTGAACACCTATTCAAAGTATGTAGCATTAACAATAGTTACATTTCACCTACTACATATTTTGGTTTACTTGATATATAAATGATAATAGAGTGCTGTTATTCATCCAAATATAAAATACAGGCAGCTTTTCTATTACAGACTTAAGTCTGATTTAGATGTTCTTCCCTAGAAAGAAAATAAAATTCAATATTGTTTTATTTATAGAATATAGTTGTAAGTACCTATAAAGCAATAATGTTAGCCTTCGGAAGAGTTAGACTACATTAAAATACAGAAAATATTCCTCTTAATCTTCTATACTAGGGTGATTAAAAAATAATTGAATCTCATTACTGACTGAACCAGACATAAGGAAAACACACTTCAATTCATAAAAGCATATGCACTTGTTACTAACATTAAAATTGTGGTCAAATGATGTATGGAGTTGGTAAAATAAAAATGCCTTCTATTTTACATAACTTCATAATGTAGTTTTAACAATATAAGATAGCTTTATATAAATGACAAAAACTAGGGAGTGCATTTTTCACATTTTAATTACAATTCACATGTCTGTATCTCCTGCTGTGATGTTTTGTTAAAAAGAGATCTCATTTGTGAAACTGCCAGTGTAGAAACTGACAGATGGTAAGACCAGTTTCCAACCTGCTATAGTACTGGTTTAATATGGTTAAGATGATTTTGTTAGTATTCTTATTTTACAATGTAACTAAGCACAAGAATATGTTGCCATTACAGATTTATTTCTTCTATTGCTATAATTGAGTCTATTTATGATTTATATCCAAATTTAGTTTAGCTTCTTATTTTACAATATACTGTTTTAGAGATAATTTAACTGATGTCATATTTTAAAATGTGTCAGCTCCTATTTTATGAAATGTCTACAACCAGATAGATGTGTGGAAACAATAATACAACAGTTCAAAATCACAATTGAAAAAAATCATTCTGATAGGTACAATTCATAGACATCAACAAATTAATCAAGTAACTGGGTTAGTTTGTTTAAGAGCTGCAATGAGGGTAAGTAAGTATTCTAACATGAAAATGACTTCATATTAATGTAAAAAATCCTGAAGTTATTTTCTTAATGATCTTATTAGTCACTTTTGAAAATAGAAACAAAGATAAGGAAACTATGCAAAAGGAAAAGTTTCTAATGGTGAATCTGCTTATAAGGATTCATTTGCTTTGTCGATAAACCTTATTTTAATATGGTTTCCTTCCCCAAAAAAGAGAGTTACAAATTCAGAGAATACTATTGTTGCCAGCTCTTACCTCCTTTCACCACTTCAATTTTATGCTCTCTAAATTAGGCAGCCTCCTCTGGAGACACAGAATTACCTCAACTGCCAGGTAAGAGACACCTGGCCCCTCCTCTACTTTTCAACCCCTTAGTCCATTGAATGGGCTTAGAATTACATCACTTTGCCAACCTGGGACATCGTAACCCAGATACAAGATGAGTTGCTTGCACTTACTTAATGGTCTTGCTCCCAGGTCTGGCCTACAGTATAAATGCTAGGTGTCTGTGTAGTACCCATATCAAAGACAGCTCATGCAGTGAGTGTTTTGACCTAGTAACCTGGGTTTAGCTTCTGCTTAGGTTTCTGCATGAATAGAGCCTGCTGTCCTGCCACCTGACAGAGTTTCTGTCGTGAATAGGCAATAACCAAGTACAGTCACCACCCATCAGATTTCTGAAAAAGAATTTTAAGTTCTTTCCTTAAAGATTTATTTTATTTATTTGAAAGTCAAAGTTACAGAGAGAGAGGGAGAAAGAGAGAGAGAGGAGAGAGATCTGTCCATCTGCTGGTTTATTACCAAAATGGCTGCAACTGTCGGGTCTGATCCAGACCAAAGCCAGGAGACAGGCGCTCTTTCTGGGTCTCCCCATGTGGGTGCAGGGGCTCAAGCACTTGGGCCATTGTCCGCTACTTTCCCAGGCACAATAGAAGGGAGCTGGATCATGGAGCAGCTGGGACTCCAAAGGGGACTCATATAGGCAGAGCTTTACCTGCAATGCCAAAACGCCATCCCCCCCCAAGTTCTTTCCTACTGTGCCTGTCCACCTGGTAGATTTCCCCAATTTAGAGCTTCCTACACTAAGATTGAGTTTTTCTGCGCTCTCCAGACCCAGAACTAAAGCTGAGTCAATCTATACATTGTTATCCTACACTTTCTCATCTTGCCATCAGGTACCCATATGCTACTTTCATATTACAATAGTCAGCACAAAAGGATAATATACTTCTTTGTTAATATGGAAGAAATCCAGAATGTGAACATCCTATCCACAGTATTTCCTTTATACTATTAGTGTCTGAGTCCATTTGATGATGCTGAAACAGTACACCGCAGACTTAGAAATAGGTAAAGAAAAGATATTCACTTTCCACAGTCCTAGAAGCTGAGAAGTACAACATGGCAGAGTGTGGGGACCCATGGATAGGCCTGCCATGGGACCCCCCCCCCCCATGCTGGGCGTGGCTTATAGCAGTAATGCGGATGTAGCAGCTGATTGAACTTTCCATCTAGCTGAGGATCGTGGAAAACAACAAGATGGCGTTGATGCCCTGCCTGCTGCGTGACGCCAGCTGATTGATATAGCCACTGCGTGACTCCACAGCTGAGCATGATCAAGTGCCGGATTGGAGAACTCTGTGCATGGACTGTGATTGGTTGAATTCTGTATATAAGCAGACCACGGGAGAAGGAACGCACACACCATCTCTCCCCCTTCTCCCAGTCCCCTACTCTTTCTGAGTAAAGTCTACTGAAGACCGATTAACTGCGAGCAGCATCGTTCCTTTTGTGGCCAAAGGAGCAACAGCAGAGGGCATCACATGGCAACCAAGCACAAGAGAATGCACAATCAGTTCTCTCTTCCTCTTCTTATAAAGACACTAATCTCATCATAGGGGCCAAATCTCATGGCCTAATTTAACACTATCTCCCCAATGCCCTGCCAGTTAATACCATCAAAATATGAAAGTGACAATAACATTTCCAACATAAGAATTTTAGAGGACATCTTCAAACTCTAGCAATTAGGCTGAAGCAAAAAGGGAAGTGGGTGCAGGTGCTTGGCTTAGTGGTTAAGATGCCTCTTGGTATGCCTGGCTCCCACATGCCCCTATCAGAACGCCTGGGTGTGGGTCCCAGCTTCACTGATTTCATCTTCCTGCTAATGTGCACCTTGGGAGGCAGCCAGTAATGACTCAACTAGTTGGGTTTCAGTCACTCACATGAGATACAGATTGAATGCCCAGCTTTGGCCTGAACCGGCTCTGACTGATGCAGGCATTTGAAGAGTCAATCAGCAGATGGGAGATCTCTGTCCTTAAAATAAATAATAAAAAAAATTTAAAAATCGGACATGTTCTTCATTTAACTTTTTTCATAGTGATTGGATAATCATAATAGATTATGAAGTAAATCAAAGAATGATTTAAAAAAAGCTAAGGAAAAATTGAGATAATTTAAAAAAATTTGACATTTCATCTACAAACATTGTTTTGTGGATGTATGAAAGCCAATTTACTTTCTAAAATATCTTTTGATTAGTAATGTGGTTGGAAAGAAAAATTATCTCCCTTACCTGCCCTGAGCTCTAATTTTACTTTTTTGGTGTAACTACTGAGGAATTTTTAATTTGGCTCATCACTTCAGTGGGAATTCAGTGCGCATAAGGGGCACATATGTAATTGGCAACCTAATTTTTCTGCTTTCATCAAATGGTGCAATGCCAAATCTTCATTGAACTTGCCAGTTAAATGCACTTGGGAACCAAACAGCGGCAAGCATACAAGAGATGAAAATGAACAAATTGGAAAGACTCATTAGCTGTCTGTTTTCCTATCACAACAAAAATTGAATCATTGAAAGTGTTGCAAAGTGGGAAATTCTACTTGAAACATTAAACAACCTTAAAAGAGAATATTTTATTTACTTCTAAAATGTTGCTTATTATAGTTTATAAATGGAGTTTCTAGTGCGGATTTTTTTCAACAAACACACAACATAGTTAAAATAAATCAACTTCTCTGAAGCGTGTGTTTAAGTTCTGTATTTTCTTAAATCCTTCTGGCCTAGAATATATGAATTCTAGTCTTTATCTGGAAAGTAATATTGTCAGAAATTAAACAAAAAATGTTGGCTTTATTTAGTACCTTAATGAAAAAAGGCCATGGACAGATTGTCATGCTTCTCACTAATTATGAACGCAATTTGAGAGTGTGAAAATTACAATCAGTTGTGGTTAGAAAAAATGCCCTTGAAATATGTGGCCTAATATATAATTTTTAAGTATGAAATTAAATGAAGAATTAAAGAAATAATTAAAGAATCACAGAAATAAAGAATTAAGGAACAAATGAACTGAGACAGTAAACACAGAAGAATCTTACCCAATGTGATTGCACATCATCCTTGAAGAGTGACAAGATTTTTAAAATGTCTATTTATAGTTTTTATATAAATCACACATTTATTCACTAGTTTCAAATTTTCAGTAATCTCTTTTCTACTAAACCTTTTTCTGCAATCACAGCAGGTTGCATTTACTAAAACGGTGGAGAAAGGTCTCTTAACTTTTTCCATGTATGAGTTCACGTATATTAAGACTTCTTAAATCCTTATTTGGTTCTAAAAAGTGAACACTTACAAACCTTTCCTGTATTGTAAAAGAAAGGAGGAAGGATGGGAAAAGCCAATGGTTTGTAAATCAGCTTACTTCATACTTATCACAAGCTCTAAAGAAACTATTAAAACTTTTAACCGAATCAGCAGTTCTGAATGGGAGGCAGTGTAGACAGCAGATTGAGACAAACAGGCATAGCTCAATCTTAGTTTAATCTTAGATTAATGGTATACCTTCCAAATTCTTGATGGTAAAACTGAGAAAATAATAGCTGTCTCATAGGGCACACAATAAATCCAAACATCCTTTGTTAGTATATTCATTTTTCAGCGCTCAAAGAAGCTATAAGGTCCCAGGTCTACACATAATTGACATAAAAGTACTCTGGTCCAAGCTTTGCTGCCCCTTCTTACCAACACTTTTTTGTGTGCCCTCTTTAGGATGTCTTCTTTACAAATATATCTTTATCACACACTGAAACCATATTAGAGAAGAGATACATCAATATGAAAAGGTAGATCTTGTTGACACAATATAAGGGGTCAACATATAATGAAACTCTGATATACGGCATGTGAATTGTCAACCTTGCTGCCACCTCACCTCCTAAGTATCTTTCCTATTTAGGTAGAAAAAATGTTTCTCATAGTTGTCCCTAAAAGCAGAGTTGTCACCAGGCCAAAATATACACCAACCACTATGATTCATTCAAAAGTATGCCACGTTTTAACCTCCATATAATCACATTTAGATTTTGTAGAAGTTCAGTTAGATTTCATAGAAACACAAAGACACACACACACACACACACACACACCTTTGAAAGAAGTGAAGATTGCCTGACACCTGGAGCTGTTTCTCATTAAAATGTAGTGTGAGAGGCTCTTGTAATCTTGGTAGAAGGCTAGTAACAGCCATCTAGAGAGGTGGTGTCAGGTGCACAAGCTTAACATTGACAACGTATCAGGGAACTTCAAAAAGCTCGTGCAAAAATATTTAAAGGGAAAATTATTTTGGTTCAAAAATTATGAAATCCATGCATTTGTACTATTACCTAGCATATACAAGATGGGTTTAAAAAATGGTCCACATACACACACACACAGAATTTGGTGCACTCCATCTGCTGTATTGCTCGCTAAAGATATAAAAACCGGAGTGGAGATCTATACAGGAGGGTGCATGGAAGAGTTCAAGACCCAATGCGAACCTGGAAGGAAATGAGGCAATGCCAGGGGAGAGGGGATCAAGGGAAAATAAATTAGGTAAGCAATAGCTTCATGCATCAGAAGTCTTCTCCATCTCGAAACTGGCAAATTTTCTACAGGGGCCATCAATCAAATGATGTCAAATTGGTAGCTGGTTCTGTTTGCAAGGCCTGCGTTGTCGTGCACCTTACGTGTAGGAACACAAGTCCCACTCAGTCACATTCACAACGCTTCCATTATCTTACAGGAAAAAAAAAATTGATTGCGGCAAATGGTTCCTGAGAGGCCTGACCTGCTTAAAGGAAATAAGCCAGGTTTCTTTCTTGTTACTGTGGAAGGAAGACACTTGTCAGGCTGTGACTGGGGTGGGTGAGGAAGAGGAAAAGAAAGAACCTTCTAATTTCTTCCCTTGCAAGTGGGAGAGGGCGAAGCCCACGCGGGTGGCTTGGAGAGAAAGGATACAGTGCGTTTCCATGCGCTCGGGACTGTCCCTGTTCTCTCGTCTTGACCGGCCGGTGCACTTGGACTCGACGTCCACAAGGATGGGCTGGGGAGACAGCCAAGTCAGCACGGCCTGCCGGGCCCCGCTTCCCTAAAATGAAAACTCAGCAGCCGGCCGGCAGTGGCAGCGCGCGCGTCGATGCATGAGTATGCGCGCGTCGCGGCCGGCGCAGGGGGCCGGGGCCGCCCTGGAGGCCGCCTCCGCCGCGCCGCACCCCACCCCCGCGCCCTCCCCGCTATAAAGGCCGCGCTCGCCGCGCCCTCCGCACAGCCCGGGAGCGCGGCCTGCCGGGGAGGCGTCCTCGCACCCCGCACACAGTCGCACTCCGCGCGCTCACACTCCTGGAAGCGCCTCCCCACGTCCCTCCCCTGCCCTCCTCTAGCTCTGCTCTTCTCTCCCTCACCACAAATAGTCGCCGACCGACTGCCAATCCGCCTCTCTCTCCACAACATGACTGACTGGGAAGCGGTGGCTCGGGCAGAGCGGCTCTGCTGGCGCAGGCAGGAGGAGCAGGAGGATTATTAAATAACGCAGCTCGACTCCGTGCAACTGGAGTGGAGCGAAGGAGCCCTACGGCCGAGACGGGGGAGGGAGGGCAGAGGAGGGGACCAGGAAGGACACCCCCGTGCCCCGAAGACACACATCCCTCAGTGCCCGGGAGCAGCCTTAACCAGCGGCGTGGAGCCCTCAAGGTAGTAACGCCCCCGGTGCCCCCGCGTCCGGCGGGTTGCGCGCCGCGTCGCCGCTGCGCCGGGACTGGACCCCGGGGATGAACGCCCGGCAGGTGACCGCGCGGTGCCCCGGTCGCCTGGGAGCAGCCCCCAGCTGAGGCCCGGGGCGCCGGCCGTGGGCCCGGCGTGCGCCGCGCGGGGACCTGGCCTTCCGGGCGGGGTGGGAGGGAGGCGGACGGGCTCGCTCGCCGCCGGCCCGCGACTCCCAGCGCGCTGCGTGGCCATTTCCTGCGCGCTCGGTTCCCCGCGGCGGCCCGCTCCAGGGCGATGCGGAGCGGGGCCGGCCAGGGAGGCAAGAGTTGGCGCAGGCTCCGGGCTGCCCCTTCCCCCCCACCCCCCTGCTTCGCCTCCCAGGTCCCGCAGGTAGGGGCGGCAGGCCAGCGCCAGCGCCCGGGCAGCGGGGGACGGGGCGGGGACGGCCGTGCAGCGGGGGAAGGGGAGGAGGTGGCAGGGAGCCGGAGCTCCCGGAGGAGCCGCAGTGCCGGGGCCCGGACCGCCTCTTGCCTCCGCCCGCTGGTCCTCTGGCGCCGGCTTCCTGGATTGGAGGCGAAAGCCTTCCCAGCGGCGGCTGGAACAGCAGTGACTTTGAGTGAACAAATTGCTTTGTGGTGGCGCTTCAAGGGCCCCTGGGTGCGTGTGCGTGTGTGTGCGCGCGCGCTCGTGTTCCTTCGTGTGTGTTCCCGCTCGGGACTAATCACTGCCTTGGTTCACCTGAGCAGGAAGTCAGCCCCGCGCTGAACCGCAGGTGGCTCCGCCGCCCCTCGTCCGTTGGCTGCGGTCCCGATAGCAGCCCGGGGCTGGGGTGCGCGCAGGGGTGACGGAGGGATTTGTGAATGGTGCTGCTCTGCGCGTGGCGGCTGAGCCTTGCTGATGTCAGGGAGGAGGTATCCAGAGTGAGAAGAATGGCTATTTATGGCAAAGAGTTGTGAAATTTCTCGGGGTTTCCTTGAGTGTATCCTGAGCGTCTCCCTCCTCCTCTACTCTCTGAGAATGAGAAGCAGCCCCCTCCTCCCCGCCCCGTCTCGTGGGACCTCATGTATTTGTAGGTAGAAAGAAAAATCCATTTTTGAAGTCGCAGCGCTCTTACCTTTTAATGTTTTTATGACTTCCCCTACCTCTCCTCAATGGGAGCCTTAAGACAGAAAATCCCTGCTTAGTTTTAATAGCTTTAATTTCTGAAAGCCTCTCGCTTGGATACCTTCCTGCTGAAAAGTAACCCCCGCTCCCCACACTTAAAAATAACACACTCATGTTTTACATGAAGCCTTGGGGAGGACAGAGAAGCAGACAGCTAGTTGTTTTATATATCTATCACTACTGATTTTTTTGAAAGCTGGTTCTTAAGCGGAGGCTTTAAATCCTCTTAATCCAATCTACAATGTAAGTTGTTTCGGTTTCTTTTTCTGTTGCTTTGTAGCAGGTACAAATTCCAAAGATATACCTTGAACCACAGAACTGACCTGGGGCAATGTCTGTCATACTTGAGGAAATTTATATTCTTAGAAGTAGCAACCTATGGAGCTGATGATTGGGGTGTTATTGTAATTATTGTAAGACAGTGTCCCTAATATATTACATTGAGATGTTTCTAAGTGCTTGCTAAACATAGACATTCCTTCATGTAAATCATCCAGCAGGGACAGAGAAGGAAGGAGAACTGGTCAACCTACTGTGGGAATGGTTTGTCTTCCTTTGATTTCGTTGAGGACCCTCATGTTTGATCAGAACACATGAACTGCTGTTTGTTTCTTTTCTCCAGGGTGAATGTAGCTTTCCTTAGTGGTCTTGTTTGTTTGAAAGACAGAGTCCAGAATTTGATATTTTGATTGGGTTAGGTTCATATTGGTTCAGAACACATTCCTAATTTTGCAACTTATGCAGTATTATGTTAGTCTTAGATTAGAACTTAGTTGGAGCTCCCCACTCAGAAAAGTTCACTGCCCCAAATCATTGATAAGTAGAGATAACGCTGAATTTAAAAATGTAGTGAGTGATTTCCATTACTGCACTCATGTAAAGTCCCATTGATGAATATTTCTGTTACTGTCAGAGAATCAGCACTTAAAGATACTTACACCGTTGAATGTTAATGTACATCAAACTCATGAAGTACAAAATGAAAACTGTTTTTACAACAAGTTACTCAACTTTGCATTGTATTTTGTTACTCATAATGTTCTCCAAAACAGGCCTATCGCGTGAAGAGCTGCCTAGGCATTGTGTAGGACTATGAGGTCCCCCTCCCCATTCTTCACAAACTACTGGCCAATTGGGAGGAATATGATGCTGATGCTTGAACACAGAGTTAACAGCCCATGACAATAAGAGATTACATGTCTAATGAGGACTACGGGAGTTCAGAGCATGACAATAACATTTCATACTGAATTTTGTTTGAAAAGACTTCAGGGGATGAGGCAAACTCTTGATTCTAAAGGATAATTAGAAATAATAGTTTGTGGGTGAGAAAAAATATAAAACAAAGATGCGAGTCTCATGGAATTATAGAAAAGAAAAAGACATAAAGATAAGTTTGCTATGACATAGGTTGCAGTATTGCTAGGTATTGTACAGAGTGCAAGATGAAGTTGCCTTTGATATATGAGGGTTGGTAATTCTATTCTTGGAACTCATTGTCAATATTCTGTAGCTGAGAAGATGTCTTTAACTTTATTTTGCCTTTTAATAAGCAACACATATATGTATTATCTCAGTAGTAAAATGCTGTACTTATATATATAACATGTATGTTAGGCATAGGTGTTTGGCCTAGCAGTCTAGCTAGCACTTGGGACACCCACATCCCCTGAGTGCCTGAATTTGAGTCCTGGCACTGCTCCTGAGTCTAACCCCTTGCTAATGTGCACCCTGGGCAGCAGCAGGTGATGGTTCCAATACTTGCTTCTTTGCCATTTATATGGGAGACTCAAATTGGATTTCTGGTTTTTGGCCTTGGCTGGCTCAGCCCGAGCTGTTGTGGGTATTTGGGGAATGAATCAGAAAATGAGAACTCTGTGCATCTACCTCTCCAAATACATACATAATTTAAAACAAAGAAAGCACATCATATGGAAATGTTAAGTTTGATGTTAATGACAAAGTGTTGTGGTCAAAACCTGTTTATGTTGAGATGCTTTGGGCATTTTAAACCTTAAATTTGTAAAGAGGAAGTGTGATGATGTGTGAACAGAATGAATGAGACCTGAGGATTTAACACTTAATTCTTCCAATAATATATGAAACCCATTAAATAACATTTGCTATATTTTTAAAGTTAGACTGATTAAATCGATTAGACTAGATTTTAAGTAATTATGTGCATCCACATAATAGTTCACCTATCTTTATTTGCCATGAGTATAGAGCTATGATTCTGAGTTTATAGAAAACTTTCCAGAATTATAGCAAAATCTTAAAGGTACATTATTTTTCAGTAAATAAACTGTATGAAATATAGAGGCAAAGCTGTATATGTGCTAAATGTATATTTGTACATGTATGCTTGTCATTTATTTTGGACACAAAGCTGTTAAAATGTATTCTTCATTACAGGAGAACAAGGGGCAACATCTGCACTGACTTTGAACCTATCTGTCTGATATGACACCCCAGATGTATGTTATGGTGACAGTAAAGTAATTGTACACATATTAGATATGACTTTCAATAACCGAATGGAATTACTTTCAGATTAGTTGAATTAAAAGACTTTCTCACATATATTTTGTTGACAGTGAATAGATAAGAGTTATTATAAAAGTGAAAGCCTATTAAATCACCAATTTCATATTCATGCAAGAATGGAATGATTTCCAACATAGAGCACAAAACAGCCTTTATATTAATTAGTCTCTTTTGAGCTTGGTTTTGCACTGTGTCACAGGTATATCATTTGATAATGTAATCTTGCCTGCTGTATGACTGACAGCTTCTGCATGATTTCCCAATTGGATAGTGACAAAATCTGTTTGCTTTATATTGAGGACATACGTTGCTATCAGCAATATTATCTCCACTATACAAGAGTGTCAGTTAACAGTGAAACATGAAGTCTGTGGTGGGAGAGCAGTCAGAAAAGATGGGGAGATTGAGGACAAAGTACTGTAACAAAAGAAACATGTCTCACTATGAAGCTTAAACAAAATGTAAAGCTGATTATCTTACACCACAATTTATATAGTACCAAAGTATTTGTTATCTGTCTTATTTTAAACAGCCATATTGTATTTTAAGCTATTTCCATTGTGGAATAAATTAAAAAAAAAAAGATGGTGATTGGAAATATGTACTAGTGTCCTTGGTGTGATAATAAAATGTGATAAAAAGATTTCTGCTTGGATTACTGACATATGAAGTTGTTTCCCTAAAGTTCTGGTTCTGTGCCTTGAAATATGACATTTGTTTTACATTCTTTCCATTGCATTAACAGTTTTAACATTTTAATTAAACTGATTAAAATTTTAGAGAACCAAATGATGTTTTGATTCTAAATAAAATACAAATCAAGTCCTCTGCCCATTTCTTAACTGCATTGTTTTGTTGTCGTCCAGTTCCTTGAGTTCTTTGTGGATTCTGTTTATTCTTCATCAATTGCATGATTTGCAAATATTTTCTCCCATTCTATCGGTTGCTTCTTCACTTTGTTGAATGTTTCCTGTACAGTATAGAAGCTTCTTAGCTTGATGTTATCTCATTTGTCTAATTTTCTTTGATTCCCTGTGCTTCTGGGGCTTTTCCAAATAGTCTTTGCCTATGCCAACGTCTTGCAGAGTTTTCTTCTAGTACTTTGATGGAATCAGATTGTAAATTTAGCTCCTTGATTCATTTTGAGTTGATTTTTGTAAAAAGTGAAAGGTGAGGGTCTTGTTTCATAACTCTGAACTTAGGGATTCAACTTTCCTGACACTATTTGTTGAAGTGACTGTCCTTTATCCAGGAATTAATTTTAGCTCCCTTGTCAAAGATTAGTTTGTTGTAGATGCATGGATTGATTTCTTGGGATTCTATTCTATTCCATTCCATTGGTCTACATGTCTTATTTATTTATTTATTTTTGGTACAAGGCTGTTTTTATTATAACTACCCTGTAGTATGTCTTTTTTATTTTAAGATTTATTCATTTATTTGAAAGTCAGTTACATAGAGAAGAGGGAGGGAGGGTGGGAGAGAGAGAGAGGTTGAGAGAGAGAGAGGGGTAGGTGTCTTCCATCCACTGGTTCACTACTCAGTTGGTCACAACAGCTAGAGCTGAGCCGATCTGAAGCCAGGAGCCAGGAGATTCTGCTGGGTTTCCCATGCAGGTGTAGGGACCCAAGGACTTGGGCCATCTTGTATTGCTTGTCCAAGTCATAGCAGAAAGCTGGATGCTGGATCAGAAGAGGAGTAGCCAGGACTGGAACTGGTGCCCATATGGGATGTATGGGATGCCAGCACTGCAGGTGGTGGCTTCACCCACTACTCCACAGCACCAGCCCCTGTAGTATGTCTTGAAATCTGTGATTGCGATGCCTCTGGCTTTGTTTTTGTTGAAAATTGCTTTAGTTACTTAGGCTTTCTTGTGTTTTCATATGAATTTTATCATTTTTTTCTAGATCTGAGAATAATGTCATCAGTGTTTTGATTGAGATTACATGAAATCTGTAAATTGCTTTCAGTTATATGGACATTTTGATCTTAATTCTTAGCCACAAACACAGAAGGTTTTCCCATTATTTTTGTGTGTGTCTGTTTCTTTGATTTTTGTGATATTTACAATAGAGATTGTTCACCTGTTTGGTTAAATTTATTCCAAGAGATTTGGTTCTTTTTGGAGCGATTGAGAATGGGACTGATCGTACAAGTTCTTTCTCTGCATGTCATTGTCTATGTATACCAAGGCTGTTGATTTTTGCGTATTTTATATCCTGTACCTTTACCAAATTCTCTTCTGAGTTACAGCAGTCTCTTCCTGTGTATATAGAATCATGTCATCTGCAAATAGTAATAGTTTGACTTCCTCCTTTTGAATTTGTAGCACTTTGATTTCTTTTTCTTGCCTAATGGCTCTGGATAAAACCTACAAGACATATTGAATAGTAGTGGTGAGAGTAGGCATCCTTATCTGGTTCTGGATCTCCGTGGGAATGCTTCTAACTTTTTTACATTTGATATCATGCTGGCTGTGTGTGTGTTGTATATTGCCTTGATTGTGTTGAGGAATGTTCCTTCTGTACCCAATTAGCTTACGGATATTTATCAAATGCTTTATCAGATAATCATATCATTTTTATTCTTCAGTTTATTAATGTGATGTATCACATTTATTGATTTCTGTTTATTGAACCAAATCTGTATAACAGGGATAGGTCCCACTTGGTCTGGGTAAATGATCTTCTGAAGTGTTGTTGGATTCAATAAGCTCATATTTTGATGAGTATTTTTGCATCTATGTTCATTTAAGGGTATTGATTTAGAATTCTTTCTCTGTGTCTTTTTTCTATTTTGGAATTAAAGTGATGCTGGCCTCAGGAGTTTGGGAGGAATCCCTCCCTTTCAATTGTTTTGATGAGTTTGAGAAGAATTGTAATAAGTTCTTATTTAAAAGCCTGGTATAATTCAACAGTGAAACCATCCAGTCATGGGCTTTTCTTTGTCGGGAGGGTCTTTATTACTAATTCAATCTCTGTCTTTGTTATTTGTCTAAGTTTTCTGTGTCTTCATGCCTCAGTGTTGGTGGCTTGTATTTTTTCAAGAATTGATCATTTTTCTGAATTCTTCAATTTGTTGGCTGTTTTATAGCTGTTTGTACTAATTCCTGATGATTCTTTAGTTTCTGTGGGATCTGTTGTCGCATTGCCTATTTCATCTCTGATTTTATTGACTTGTGTCTTATTTTTTTTGGTTAGTTCAGCCACGTGTATAAATTTTGTTTATGTTTTCAAAAAAAAGGAGCTCTACATTTCACTGATATTTTGTATGCTTCTTGTATAATTTTAATTATTTTCTAATAATTTTGGGTTTAGTTTATTGTTATTTTTGGGACCTTGAGATGCATTGATATCTCATTTATTTGATGCCTTTCCAATTTCTTGATGCAGGCACTACAAACTTCACTCTTTTTTTTTTTTTTTTTTTTTTTTTTGACAGGCAGAGTGGACAGTGAGAGAGAGAGAGAGAGAGAAAGGTCTTCCTTTGCCGTTGGTTCACCCTCCAATGGCCGCCGCGGCCGGCGCACCACGCTTATCTGATGGCAGGAGCCGGGTGCTAGGTGCTTTTCCTGGTCTCCCCATGGGGTGCAGGGCCCAAGCACCTGGGCCATCCTCCACTGCACTCCCAGGCCACAGCAGAGGGCTGGCCTGGAAGAGGGGCAACCGGGACAGAATCTGGTGCCCCGACCGGGACTAGAACCCTGTGTGCCAGCGCCACAAGGCGGAGGATTAGCCTGTTGAGCCACAGCGCTGGCCCAAAACTTTTTTTTTTTTGGACAGGCAGAGTGGACAGTGCGAGAGAGAGAGACAGAGAGAAAGGTCTTCCTTTGCTGTTGTTTCACCCTCCAATGGCTGCCACGGATGGCGCACTGCGGCCGGCGCACTGCCATCCGATGGCAGGAGCCAGGTGCTAGGTGTTTTTTCCTGGTCTCCCATGGGGTGCAGGGCCCAAGCACTTGGGCCATCCTCCACTGCACTCCTGGGCCACAGCAGAGGGCTGGACTGGAAGAGGGGCAACCGGGACAGAATCTGGCGCCCCGACCGGGACTAGAACCCGGTGTGCCGGCGCTGCAAGGCGAAGGATTAGCCTGTTGAGCCACGGCGCCGGCCTAAACTTCACTCTTAATCCTGCTTTTGCTGTATTCTGTAAGTTTTGACATGTATTGTTATCTTCAGTTTTTTTTCAGGCATTTCTTGATTTCTCTTTTGATTTCTTTCTGTGACACACTGTTCATTTATGAGCACATTGTTCATTCTCCATGTGTTTGCATATTTTTAAAAAATTCGTTGACTGTTAATTTCCAGCGTCATTCCATTGTCAGAAAAGATACATGGTGTAAGTCAGTGTTTTTCAAATTTGCTGAGACTTGTTTAATGGCCTAGCATATGGTCTATTCTGGGGAAAGTCCATACACTTATGAAAAGAATGTGTACTCTGTGGGATGAAATGTTTTTTAAATAATCAGGTCCATTTGGTCTAAAGTGTAGATTTTCTGTCTGGTTAATCTATTAATTGATGAAAATGGGGTGCTGAAGTTTCTTATTACTATGGTATTGAAGTCTATATATTTCCCTTTAGATCCACTAACATTTGTTTTAAGTAACCAGGCACCCTGCCATTGGGTATATATACATTTCTTATAGTCATATCTTCCTGTTCATTGATCCCTGAATTATTACATAGTACCCTTCTTTAACACAAAAACTGTTAAGAGACAAAGTCTGTTTTTTGTAATATTTTGATTGGCAACACCTGCCGTTTTTGCTTCCCATTAGCATGGAGTATCCTTTTCTATCCTTTTACACAATATGTGTGTATTTTTGTTGGTGAGATGCATTTTTTGTAGGCAGCAAATATATGGGTCTTGTTTTTTAATTCATTCTTCTGGTCTTTATCTTTTAATTGGAGACTTTAGGCCATTTATGTTCAAGGTTACTATTGATAACGTTAAAACTTGGCTTTGACATTTTTCCATAAATATATTGTTTGCTTTGGATTTTTTTTATTTGACAGATAGTGAGAGGGACAGAGAGAAAGGTCTTCCTTCATTTGGTTCAACCCCCAAATGGCCGCTACGGCTGGAGCTACACTGATCTGAAGCCAGGAGCCAGGTGCTTCCTCTTGGTCTTCCATGTGGGTGTAGGGCCAAGCACTTGGGCCATCCTCCACTGCACTCCTGGGCCACAGCAGAGAGCTGGACTGGAAGAGGAGCAATCGGGACTAGAACTCAGCATCCATATGGGATGGTGGCACCGCAGGTGGAAGATTAACCAAGTGAGCCATGGCACCAGCTCCTGCTTTGGATTTTCTTTGTACTTTTACTGGGAGATTTTTTGCCTTCACATTCTTTCATAGTGATGCCTATCTTTCTGTGTTGGTGTGTGTAGCATATCCTTAAGCATCATTTGTAAGGCTTGAAGCATGGTGACAAATTATTTCAATTTATGTATGTTATGGGAGGACTTTATTTCACCTTCATTCATAAATGACATCTTTGCATGTTGCAGTATTCCGGGTTGACAGTTTTATTTCCTTTAAGACTTGGACTATGTCTCTCCATTCTCTCCTAGCCTGTAGAGTTTCTAATGAGAAATCAGCTGGCAGTCCTATTGTAGATCATCTGAAGGTAATCCAGTGTTTCTCTCATGCACATTTTTTAGAATCTTTTCTTTGTTTTATGGTTGAAAATTTGAGTACAATGTGTGTAGTGAAGATTCTTTCTTTTCTTTTTTTTTTTTTTTTCTGGTCATGTCTACTAGTAGTTTTGTGTGCTTCCTGTTCTTGGATGTCCCTTTTTTTCTGAAATTAGGGAGGTTTGCTGTTACTATTTCACTGAATAGACTTTATAATCCATTGTTATTTGCATACCTTCAGGAAATCCCAAGACCCATCAGAAAATCCTAAGACTCGTATGTTGGGTCTTTTGATAGTATCCCATAAATCTCCAACATTGTTGTAATTTCTTCTTTTTTGTCTGAGAAATTTCCAAAGATTTGTCTTCTGGTTTTGATATTCTTTCTTTTGCCTCATGAAGTCTGCTATTAAGGCTTTCACTGTTTGTTTATTTGACATATTCTTCATTTCTAATATTTTAGTTGATGTTTCTTCAAAGTCTCACAGGAAAATTTTTCACCCTTGTCATGTATGGATTTCTTTAACTTGTGAATTTTCTTCTTCTTCTTCTTTTTTTTGACAGGCAGTTAAGACAGAGAGAGACAGAGAGGTTTTTCTCCGTTGGTTCACCCCCTAAATGGCTACTATGGCTGGTGTGCCACGCTGATCCGAAGCCAGGAGCCAGGTGCTTCCTCCTGATCTCCCATGCAGGTGCAGGGCCCAAGCATTTGGTCCATCCTCCACTGCCTTCCTGGGCCACAGCAGAGAGCTGGACTGGAAGAGGAGCAACCGGGACAGAAACAGCACCCCAACCCCTAGATCCTAGGGTGCAGGCGCCGCAGGCAGAGGATTAGCTTAGTGAGCCGCGGGTGCCAGCCAGTGGATTTTCTTCTTGCATTTGAGTAATCCTATGATCATTCTTTTGAATTGCTTTTCAGGCGTTCCATCAATATTCTTCACATTCTAGTGTTGAAGTGCGTTGTCCTCCTTTGGTGGAGTCATGTTGTTTTCTTTGTTCTTGTTTCTTGTATTTCTGCATTTAGTTTTAGGTATTTCTGGAAACACTAGTTGGTTTTCTTCACTGTTGGGTGTTATGTTTGAACTTTGCCTCTGTAATTTAGTGAAATGACTGCTCCTCTAGTGAGTACTGAGAGGTGTGTGCTGGGTGGAACCAGAGAGCTCTGATCAGTGCTCAAGGGTAGGGTAAGAATCCAGGGTGACACCCATGTTTGGCATGGTTGAGCTCCTCTTTTGTTAGCAGTGGGAGTGTATGATCATATCTGTTGACATTCTCACAACCTTACCTGTGCTCTTCAAGGTGATAATGCCTGGTGTTAGCCTGCAGTGGGTACAACTCTCACCCATACTGGCACATAAACTTCACAAAGAATCTGTACAGTCTTCTGTGTAAGCATGGAATCCTCTATAATGACCCACCTCAGGCAGTCAGAGTTCTGAGCCTCTGACGTCACACACAGTGATTGCCTAGAGATCTGGCTACACCCCACACTCTTTCATGAGTCACTGAATTCCTAAAGTCATGGGGTGCAGAAAATCCCTTCTCCACTCCGCAAGCCTGCCCCATCCAGAGAGAGAAGGTTGTTTCCGGAGCCAGGTGCCTGTGGGTGCTGTTGGCAGTTTAAACCCTGGAGACTGTGATAGGATTGTGAGGTACCCACATCCTCTCAACCTAAGTGGGTGCCCAGCCCTGTGTCACCCCTCCAGCCATACTCAAAGTCAGTGGGAAACATAGATATTTCCTCTCGTAAAATCCCTAGCTCAGGCACCTGAGAACTGCCACAGCCTCTGCTGGTGTTAAGATGGTGCCCCTCTCCCCTCTGGTTGCCCGCACCTTCTTGGGTAATGGGGAGAAAGAAATGTGCTTTTCCTCCACCATATTAGAAGGGTGCTCTGCCCCCACCCTGGCTCCAGGCCAGACCCAAAGTCTGTATGGTCCACAATATTCTCTTTCATGCAGTATTGATAGTGGCTCGGGCTCCTAGAATCTGTCTTCACTTCACTCTCAACTTGCTTTCTCCTCCAGCCTCTGGCTGCGGGCTTCATGTATGGTGTCCTTGCTTGCTGCTCTGTGTCCACACATTGCACGCTGCTCCACTATATTCCTCTTCTTTCTGTAGAATTTCCACTGCAAGTTTCCTCCAACTCTCCCCTGGGAAAATACGCTTCCTCCACTTTTCTTCTGCTATCATTCCCTGGTCATAATCAGCACGTCTTCTCCTTATTCAGCCAACTTGGACTCTACCATGGATTAACTATTTAATTTAGGAAAATATACACTCTGTCAAAAGATTCTCATTTTGTGTTTTCTGATGAAAATTTAGGTTACTTTCCAATTCCTATGACATGTTTGCTGTTGATTGGTGAGGGGGCAGTAGAGAATTTAACTGGAGTAGTGATGTCAGGCTAAACCTTATTGGTAGTCATTAAAAAACAATGATTCTGCACATTGTACAAAGATTGACCATTTTGATATTTTTGGTCTTGGTATGTAGCATTTATCTTTCCCTGTATAAGATTAAAGTTATTTTAGTTCACACTTGTGGAATGTTTTCAAAGTCTGGGTGCTGAAATATAGTCTATACCACATCTCTACATCTTTCAAGAGCAGAGGTAACATGTTCACATTGTGTTATCTCTTAGTAGTGCTTGCCTCTTCCTCTCCTCTCCCTTTCCTCAACCCTTGCTTCTCTATTTCAGGTATGAACTCAATCATCCTTCCCTAAACATATCTTTCTTGACCTGTTTACAATATCAGTTGCTGTATCATATTTTTTAGTTCTATGTTATGCTGCCTAGTGGTGATTATTAGGGTTTTAATTTTACATGTACTTTTGTTTTTGGCTCAATGTTACACCATTAGGGATATCACTGTTGGGCACATTGTAGATACCCAATGAATCCTGGTTGAATGAATGTGTGAATAAATAACTGAATATTTATGCCCTCATATTAGAGATGTTTTGATTTTTTTTCCAAATAAGGATACTTGAAGGAATATTTAAAAATGAAAGGAGTATTAGAACGTGTATGGGGCAGGCGTTGTGGTGTAGCAGGTAAAGCCGCTGCCTGCAGTGCCAGCATCTCATACGGGCACTGGCTTGTGTCTCAACTCCTCCACTTCTGATCCAGCTCTCTGAATCTCATTGTAAAACTATTTTTTATCCTGTGATCTGCTATGCTTTGATTTTTTTTAAAAAAAAAAATTACAATGATGTAAAAATTATAACTAGTAGAGAAAGTTTGAAGGAGTATACTTTCCCTTTTGTAATTAGACTTGGGGCCCACCAGTATCAGTTACCTGTGATTCCCTCTTTCCCCTTTGGGGAAGTTGCTGTTGCTTCTTGCGTGATAGGCGTAGTTGAAAGAGAACCTGCAAGACTGATAACCTGTCTTCCTACATTCTACTACTTTTTTCTTAGTACATTTTTCTGTACTGTTCAGTCATGATTCTATTACCCTCAGAATCTCCTAATACATTAATGTAACCAAATGTAATTTTGAAAATGTACATCTTTTTTTCAGAGAATGTTCAAAGATTAGGTATTTAACATTTGTTTATATGTAATTTATCCTTCAGAAAAGTTCATATGGAACTTGGAACACCTTGCTCAAAAAAGGTTATTTTTAAAAAGATTGATGTTTAGGGGTCAGCGCTGTGGTGCCAGGATAAAGCAGGTTAAAGCCCTGGCCTGAAGTGCTGGCATCCCATTTGGGCACCGGTTCTAGTCCTGGCTGCTGCTCTTCCAATCCCACTCTCTGTTATGGCTTGGGAAAGTGGTGGAGGATAGCTCAAGTCCTTGGGCCCCTGCACCCACATGGGAGACCTGGAAGAAGCTCCAGGCTCCTGGCTTCGGAACGGCACAGCTCTGGCTGTTGTGGCCATCCGGGGAGTGAACCAGCAGTTGGAAGACCTCTCTCTCTGTAACTCTGTCTTTCAAATAAATAAAATAAATCTTAAAAAAAAATTATGTTTAAAATTTATTTGAAAGGTAGTTTGAGAGAGGGAGGGAGAGAGAGATTTTGCATCTGTCAGTTTACTCCCCAAATGACTGCAATGTCTGGGGCTGAGCCAGGCTGAAACCAGGAGTGGAGCTTCTTCTGGGTCTCCCATATGGATGCAAGGGCCCAAGGACTTGAGCCATCTTCTGGAACTCTCCCAGGTGCATTAGTAGGGAGCTGGATCAGAAGTAGAGCAGCCGGGTCTTGAGCTGGTGCCCATTAAGGATGACAGCATAGCAGGTGAAGGTCTAACTTGCCACGCCACATTGTCAGCCCCTCAAGGAAAGTTATCTTAGGTGCAGACTATGAATTCAGCTATCTTCACATGAAAGGGAAATAAGCCCACAAGGCAGTTTCAATATTCACTTGATGTTATTTGTGACTCTTTAATCTTCAGTGTGCCTATTTAAGTTTGGGTTTAATGAATGTTCGAATGTGGGAAGGGAAATATTTGCAGGCTGATTCCATGGAAGTACAGTCTACTAGGTAGACTATGCAAAGTTATATTTCTTAAAGCTATAAATTAACCAATAACATGAATAAAATTAAATTCATAATACCTTGGATGAACGATTATCAGTTGGTTAACTGAGCGTTTCACTTGTGGTCTTTTGTCAAAGTCTATTTCTGTTACTGAAACTGCCTAATCATTAACTTGAGCATCAACCCTGCTCCTGATTCAGGAGCATTCCTTCCGTGGAGTGAAAGATTGACTGCTTTCTAGCCCAGTATTTTGGAAATTAGCATCAGGCTATCCTTAAAATTCAGATTTAATAGTATACAATATTTCTAGTAATTAAACTTCTTTCGTATAACTGAAATTTATTTCTCATTATATATATATATATATATATATATTTTGCATATTGTTAATTTTGTCAGGCTACATGTTTTTCCTTTGTGTTTGAGCCAGGTCTTTATTTTGACAAGGACTTCTATACTTGTATTTCTTTCTTTCTTTTTTTTTTTTTTTTAAGATTTTAATTATTTCCTTAAGAGGAAGAGTTGCATACAGTGAGAGGGAGAGATAGAGAGCAAGGTCTTCCATCCACTGGTTCATTCCCCAAATGGCTGCAGTGGCCAGAGCTGGGCCATTCTGAGTCTCCCATGTGGGTGCAGGGGCCCAAGAACTTGGGCTGCCTTCTGCTTTCCCAGGTCATAGCAGAGAGCTGGATCGGAAGTGGAGCAGCCAGGACTCGAATTGGTGCTCACATGGGATGCTGGTACTGCAAGGTGGGGCTTTAACCCACTGCGCCACAGTGCTGGCCCCCGACAGCTGGTTCTTTATACCACTTCCATAGTACAGTGAAAATCTGGTACCCAGGTTATGCCTGTCACCAGATTGCCTTATTTTGCTACGTGTAATCTTTCTTTCCCTGGCTTTGTCCTACTGTACAGCTACTCATATTCACTATCACTGACAACAATGGTTTTATAAATGTATTTTAGATACAAGTAAATGTATTTCAGAAAGAATGGACCTCCTAAGGGTATAATCTTAAAGTATAAATTACCAGTAACTCATAATGTTGGTAAACAGCTTAATCCACAATAAATAAAATATGTGTTATATATCTCTTTAGAGGTCAGATGTGATGTGTGTGCAACTATGTGTATAATGTACACATAAATTCTTGAGTTTTCCTCATTATTTTTCTAGTCAATTGTTAATGTCAAGATGATCTGCATTCTCCTTCATAATATTATTTGAATGTGATACATTTAGAATGCAGAACAGCTGAAGAAATATACCATAAACAGTAAGGGACCCTGTCTAATTTTCTGTATTCATTAAATGGAAGTACTTCTATGCCCAAAAAATATTTTTGGGAATAGGGGTTTGTCTTTGCAGTTAAGATGCCTGATCGCATATTGGAGTGCCTGGATTTGAGTCCTAGCTCTACTCCCATTCTGTCTTCCTGCTGATGTACTTCCTGAGTGGCAGCTGGTCATATCTCAAGTATGTGGGCCCCTGAACACCGATGTGGAAGATCTGGATTAAGTTCCCAGCTCTTGGCTTCAACTTGGCCCAGCATCAGCAGTTAAGAGAATTTGGGGACTGAACCAACATCTGGTAGCTCTCTGTCTCTGTCTCCCAAATAAATTTTAAAAAGAAATGTTTTAATTAAGCTATACTAACTTAATCCAACCTTTCTGGGAGTCTCCGTGATAATGATATACTTTCTTTATTAAACAAAATTAGACTAGTCTGTCATGTTTATGTACCTATCAATTGAAACTGCTTTTTTTGAAAAAGTTATGCATATCATGATTCTTTTAATGAGTTTTGTTGTTTATGTAGATGGGAGTTATTTGTGTGTTTGCAATAGCAGCAAATAAGCCTATATCAGATTTACAAATAAAATGAAAACAAACATGAGTAGAGGCATGGCAGAAATAAATGCAGATGTAGTCCTTAACATTCTAGGCAATATTCTTTTAAATAACTATTTTTATATCTGTTTACTCTTGTTTATTTTGTAGATACACAAATTATGAGAGCATTAAATTTGAATATAGGAAATGTGTAAAGTGAGTGCTCTTTATAATACACAGTGTTCTCCAGGACTTGGAAAAGCTCAAAGTGGGAAAGACATTTCATACACACCAGAAATATAAGAGAAAGGAAGGAAGGGAAAGAAAATACCTCTAAACCAAACGCAAGTTCAATGTTAGAAATGCAGACTAAATGTAACTCATTGAAATAAACTTTAATTTCTTGGGTTTGTAGATTAGAATTTCTAAATTTTCAAAGGAATTATCACTGGACAGAAACCTTAAGACAGTTATTGGATTTTTTTAATTTTAATATTAGTATGCATTACACTGAAAAAATACTAAATGCATTTATTAATTACTTTAAGTTAGGATGTACCTTCTATAATCTTAAAAATAAAATTTAGATTACTAATACATTACAAATTTGTACTTAAGAAGTATGTAAACTTTTAGCAACATTAGGACTAGAATTTTAGGAATATTTCTTTTTATTTATTTTTTGACAGGCAGAGTGGACAGTGAGAGAGAGACAGAGAGAAAGGTCTTCCTTTTGCCGTTGGTTCACCCTCCAATGGCCGCCGCGGCCCGCGCACTGCGGCTGGCGCACCGCGCTCATCTGATGGCAGGAGCCAGGTGCCAGGTGCTTTTCCTGGTCTCCCATGGGGTGCAGGGCCCAAGAACTTGGGCCATCCTCCACTGCACCCCCCGGGCCACAGCAGAGGGCTGGCCTGGAAGAGGGGCAACCGGGACAGAATCCGGCGCCCCGACTGGGACTAGAACCAGGTGTGCCTGCGCCGCAAGGTGGAGGATTAGCCTGTTGAGCCATGGCGCCGGCAGGAATATTTCTTAAAATATACTTCACTATGGTAATATAGTGGTATTAGGGCTATAGCTTCTTCATTGATAGCAGTGCAGTATCTCACAGGATAAAAGGGCTAAATTGATGGTAGGAACAGAGTAATATGAAGCCTGAGCCTTGATTGAAATACTGGGGAAATAAAGACCACAGAGCACTAACTTTGCAGTTGAGGAAGGAATTTCCTCCTTGGATGTTTTTGAGACAAGTCACATCCTTTGGATAGTGATATAGAAATAGCTCAGCTTCAGAGGTGAAATGCAGGGAAAAAATGGATTTTTTTAAAATAGAGTTTTTTAGTATAGGATATATTGGTAAATTTTCATTCTGGAGATCCTCTAATCCCTCTTCCAATCTTATAGGGCTCAGCTTCGATGATACGGGGCTCAGTCATTGTTGATGCCAAGGAGTTATGCACAATACTAGGTCCTGTGGAAATGTCTTGCACAGTGCAGAATAGGTTGGTTTTGTTTATGCTAATCCTTGAGCCTACTGTTGGTAGATGGTGCACCATCCACCTGGAGTCACTTACCATCTGCCACTTTGTGTGTTCTAGTGGGACATTCAAGGCTCTGTTGAAACATAAATTAAAGAAGCCCATCGCAACCCCGTGCAGGATGCATATTTTGAGTTCCACAAACAACCTGTGCATGTTACCATCAATTCTACTCTTAGAGCATTATAATTTGCTGCCTGCTCATTAGATTGTGAGCTCCATTAGGGCAGGGATTTCTTATTTTATTCTCTTTCCCTAGCACATGACTTAAATCAAAGCTGTGTGAGGATCCTCCCTCCTCCCAGTGCTAGCCACTGTCCCGAATCACTTGAATACTCTCCTCCCTGAGTGTTTCATAGATAGGCTGAAAATTTATTCTTAATTTTGACCTGAGTAACTAAAAATGGCCCTAACAACCTGAAAAAAATGAAAAGGCTGGGGAAACTGTGACATCTGTATCACGTGCAGCAGAGAATTAGTGAGGCCCAGGGTAGCGAGAGGCAGAAACACACAGGCTCTTGTGGTGAGTGGAAGTCAGAGGAACATCTGTTTAGTCACTGCCTCAAATTAGAATCCAAAGCATCCTCTCTGCTTTCACTTTTAAGCATCTCCTCCCACTTCTCACAGCCCAGATTTGTGTTTTGAAATGCCCATGAATCTGAGTCCATGTGGAACTGGCAGAATACTTTCATTCAGTAAACAAACATTACTAGGCCCTGTGTAGGTTTGGGTGTACGAGACAGGGATGTTTCTTTATGTTTTAGTTTCTATTAGCAGAGTCTGTATTGGTCATGGTTCTTGGTGGAGTAGAAGCTGGTGGACTTTTTCCTCCTGTAGCCACTTTAGTGACCTGCTCTCCTGTCACATACTGTAGGTACGCTGTTTCCAGTACCCCACCTCACACAACTGTCATTGCTATGGGTGTTCAATGTGGCAAAAAGGGACTGCGCCGTCACCCAGATCCTCTTATTTAAATGTCAGCCATCCTGTTGAGAAAGTGGTATTAAACTGCCAATCACTTTTACAGGATGTTGACAGACTGTGTGCTGTTCAGGTATTCCTTTATAGGAATATTTTGATAACTGTTTGGGTTAGTTTCTCTTTTGGTCAAAAATTCCTTGTATTCCAAGTGTATAAAACCATGGTTCATAGAAGTTTGGCCTGTATATGGGGGATCTGTTCACTTTGTAGTCTTACCTTTCACGTTTTTTAAGTGGGTGTACTCTCTGTCCTGTAGGTCATGTGTTTCTGTTTCTTGATTTTTGTTTTCTTTAATTGCAACAGGAATGTTTCAATAATGAAAGAGAAAACTAAAAATTGTATTTGTTAGTAACTTCTCCCCTAAACACCCCAGTTATATAACTTAGAGACATAATGTGAATTTAAAAATAACTGAGGGTATAGAAGAAGAGATTTTGAAAGTATGAAATTAATAAGTGAGTAAAACCAAGGTTTTCTGGAGCTGGGACTGCAGTGGTGGCCAGCTGAGTTGCTCTGGCCGTCATCTCCCTGCAAAGGCAGCCGTGTGAAGAGCTGCACACGCCCCCGGTCACCCCCACAAGAGCTGTGGAAGCCAAGCGAGTGTGTAACATCTCGCATAAGTCCATAGTACAGAAAACTCATAATTCCTTTGTTAAATATTTAAAAGTATGTAAAGTACATGATTTTCATTAATTTTTAGGATTAAAAGCCACTAGTGACATTTTCCAATACTAGAGATGAAAACCTGCTGTAAACACTTTATCTAAAAGAAAAGTTGTTTTCAGACTGTTTCAGGAGTCAGAATGTTATGTGTGCTCATGGCTGAGGTGTTTTATAGTGAAACAGAAGAATTTTTGGAATGATAGGAATTACATGTATTGTATAGATGTGACCCCAAGAATCTTCAGCCACTCTGTCAAACTTATGACTCCTTAGGGACCAAAAGTAGTGATTATTTATGATTGAGAGTATGGTCATGAAAAGTTGGGGTTCTGTTGTGATTGTAGTCTTCAATAGGTGAAGATAATGAAGTTCACACCCCTACCACAAAACCAGTGCAAATATTATTAAAATGTTCTCACTGAGTGTTTTTTGACATTATGTCAAACCTGAATCAGTGTTTGCTATATATGCTCATGTATGACCATACACAGGCACCCAGTGTTGCAATTTTTGTCCTTAAGTCTGCCTTGTATAACTTCTAATAATGCAAGTGTTTTCAGTTGATTTTTCTTGAAGAAGAAAGGTTAGTCAGTGTTCTCCAGGGAAACAGACCACTAAGATATAATCTGTGTCATTTGTCTGTTTATCTATGAAAAGATTTACATTAAGGATTTGGCTCTCGTAACTGAAATCTAAAGGGCTGACTGGCACACGGGAAACTCAAGCAGGATTTCTGGGGTACAGTTTTGAGGCAGAATTCCTTCCCCAGGAAGCCTCAGTTTTCACTCTTCATTACCAAGGATAATCTGCTTTATTTAAAGTAACATGATATCAGATAATAATCGTGTTTAAAAAATACTTTCACCATAGCATCTAGAGCAGTATTTGACCAAACAGAATACCCCACCAAGTTGACATACAAAATTAACCTTCACAGTGGGTTGAGGGTAACTTATTAACAAGTCCTTTGAGTTTTACGTGATAATTTGGTGCATACAATCTGCCCTCTGTTTCTGTGGGTTCCACATCATGGATTCTCCCAACCTTGGATCAAAAATATTTGGAAATAAAAAGTACAGAATTTTTTCCCTGTCAGTTTTTTAAAAAAAGAATTTATTTATTTGAGAGGTAGAGTTACAGACTAAGAGAAGGAGACACAGAGAGAGAGGTCTTCCATCTGCTTGTTCACTCCCCAAATGGCTCTTTTTATTTTATTTTATTTATTATTTTTTTTGACAAGCAGAGTGGACAGTGAGAGAGAGAGACAGAGACAGAGAAAGGTCTTCCTTTGCCATTGGTTCACCCTCCAATGACTGCTGCGGCTGGCGCACTGCGCTGATCCGAAGCTAGGAGCCAGGTCACCCGTGCGGGTGCAGGGCCCAAGAACTTGGGCCATCCTCCACTGCACTCCCTGGCCACAGCAGAGAGCAAGCCTGGAAGAGGGGCAACCGGGGCAGAATCCGGCACCCCAACCAGGACTAGAACCAGGTGTGCCGGCGCCACAAGGTGGAGGATTAGCCTATTGAGCTGTGGTGACGGCCCCAAATGGCTCTAATAGCTGGAGCTGGGCAGATTTGAAGCCAGGAGCCAGGGCTTTCTTTCAGGTCTCATGAGGGTGCAGGGGCCCAAGGACTTGGGGCATCTTCAGCTGCTTTCCTAGGCCATAGCAGAGAGATGGATTGGAAGTAGAGCAGCTGGGACACAAACTGGTGCACATATGGGATGCCAGCATTACAGGTGCAGGGTTAGCCCACTATGCCACAGTACCAGCCCCCCATCATTTTTTTAAAATTATTTATTTGAAAGGCAGAGTTAGAAAGAAATCTTCTATTGGATGCATCCCCTCCAGGTGCCTGCATTGATCAGGGCAGAGCCAGGAACTCCTTCTGTGTTTCTTACATGGGTAGCAGTGATCCAAGTACTTGGGCCATCTTTAGCACATCAGCAGGGAGCTGTATCGGAAGTGGAACAGCCAGGACTCTTAACAGGTGTTCAGATACTGGATCTGGGATCATAGGCAGCAGCTTAACCTGTTGTGCCACAACAGGTTATTTTTTAAACAGTATATCATAACAACTATTTATATAACATTTACATTGTGTCAGGTATTATAAATAATCTAGAGATGATTTAAATTATATAAATGGGAAAATATGCATAGGTTATATATAGATACAGTTATGTCCCTCAGTATCTGCTGGGGATTTGTTCCAAAATGCTCCAGTCCCTTATTTTTTTTTTAAGTTTTATTTATTTATTTATTGAGAGGTAGAGCCACAGACAGGGGGAGAGACAGAGAAAGGTCTTCCATCTTCCGCTGGTTCACTCCCCAAATGGCTGCAACGGCTGGAGCTGGACCAATCCGAAGCCAGGAGCCAGGAGCTTCTTCTGGGTCTCCCATGAGGGTGTAGGGACACAAACACTTGGGCCATCTTCTACTGCTTTCCCAAGCCATAGCAGAGAGATGGATCAGAAGAGGAGCAGCTGCAACATGAACTGGCACCCTTTTCAGATGCCAGGAAGCCGGCAGGGGCTTAGCTTACTGTGTCATAGCACCGTCCTCCCTTACTTAAAGTATTATAGCCTATCCTTTCCTATTAAATCAGTTCTAAATTACCTATCATATCTAATGCAATGCAAAAGGAAAGCAAGTAGTTGTGATACTGTATTTTAAGGGAATAACAAGAAGAGAAACCTGAACATGTTTATTTAGATGCAGTTTAATATAAGGACCAAATAACCTACGCGATTTGATGTAAAACTTGGACTTGAGCATCCTCTATGGGTACTGGAACCAATTCCAAGAAGGTACAGAGGTATAACTGCATGTTTTTCTTTTGGCCAGATATATTTTTGCATTGGTTAGTTACTGGCATATGTGACAGGCCATCATTAATTTTATTCCTTATTCATTTTCTAATCATTAAGTGTGTACTTTTGTATAAGAGATGATGCTATGCAGTTAAATAATATAAAGAAAACGAATGACAGAGGCTGTATCTTCTAACTCTTACTTCTAGGAAGAGTCACAAATATAATAGATGCCCAAATGATAAATAAATGTGAAGAATGAAGATGTTCCTTTTTTTCAGCTTAGCCAACTAAATGCCACTTTCCCATGAAAAAACACTAAAATACTTATGGCAAGTGTGACTATGCCAAGTTATTATGCTTAGTAGCTTGAGGATGAGGCATATGTATAATTAAACTCTGAAAGGTACTGTTGCCTACTGTGGATCAGTTTCATGTGGATAGTTTTGACTATGCATTCATTTATTTTTGCCTATTGAAGGTTTCAATCTGTATTTGACCTATGTAGAGGTGATTCATTATGTGCTCAAAGAGATCTGATAAGTTAATTTTCATATTTTATTGGTAGTATTGGTACATGGTTGTTTTATAATGCCACTTTTTGTATTGCAGAACTACATTTTTTTTCATTTCCCTTAATGAATTATTATGAATTTGTGTGCTAGGTTTTTTGGGTCCTTTGTAACTTACAGTGCGACAACGTGAGCATACACACACATCCCACATGCATTTAATCCTATCTGTTTATGCAGCTCTCAGCTGTCATTACAGACCTAACTCCATGAAACCTTCTGTGACGACTCTGACCCGCCTAGAGAGTTCCTTTGCTGTTCTCTGAGTTGTGAGCAATACCTTGTTGGCACCAGACAATTAGGTACAGTCTGTTCAGCTACAATGCATTTTTGTGTAATGAGAATTAGCTCCTACATGATGGGTAAATAGGGGAATTATGTTATTAGTAAAATGAGAAAGTTGGTTCTTGTATAATTTTTTTCTCCAGCGTATTAGTATCTACCCTCACCAAATTGCTACAGCTCAAAGCAAATTATGCTAATACAGGCAAATGAAAAACACAGCTGAGAGATACAGTACCATCTAGTTACCCTGTATTCTTTTATTTTTCTGGTGTGACTAGTCATGATTTTAGCTTTGTAAGTGTGGTTTTACTCCATCTTTATAATCTCAGCTTTTCTTTATACCTTAAATATTTTCACTATCTTTGTTAAGGAGTACAGTTTATTATTTCTTATGATTTCTTTTTTTTTTTTAGAAACTTTACATGTTCTTTTAGACATAAAATGATTTTCATAAAAATTGTTTTGGCTTTGGTTTTTTAAACTTTTGATATTTCTACTGTAGTCCTGTATGTGTGTGTGTGTGTGTGTGTGTGTGTGTGTGTATTTTTAGGAATAAGCCTGTTATGTCCATTTGTTTTCCTGAATGAAAATATACATCTATTGCAATAACAACCATTAACCAAATTTACTTTGAATCACTTAATGTTATTGAACAACCATTATGTGTCTCTCACTAGTGCTAATGTTGTATGTGTAAAATGTGAACAAGGCTTACTATTTAGTACATGGGACCTTCTATGTAAAAATCCTGTTTGATGTTGACTCTACTGCTTAGCTCAGTTGAAGAGGAGGAACAGAGGCAGTAAGAATTAATCTTCATTTTCCTGCACGTTCCTGCCTCTGCCTGGAATGCTGTCCCATTCCTGCCTTACTGAGTCGGCTTCTTCACAAACTTCATCTCTCGGCAAGCATGATTTCTTCATGTTATCACGTGCCTTTGCTTCATGGCACTTAAGGTAGTCATAATTTCATGCTTATTTGTAAGTATTTAAATAACCTGTCTCTTCCTTCTTAGACTGTAAGTGCCATGAGAACAGAGAGCATCATTGCTTTTTTCTCATCTTTGTATTTCCATTTTCTAGCAGTGCTTGTGCACATACAGACACATTCCAGGTATTAAAATACATCACAGTGTAATATATACATTTTATGTATTTATTTTTTATTTATTTGACAGATAGAGTTAGACAGTGAGAGATAGAGACAGAGAGAAAGGTCTTCCTTCCTTGGGTTCGGCCCCCAAATGGCTGCTATGGCTGGAACTGCACCTATCCGAAGCCAGGAGCCTGGTGCTTTCTCCTGGTCTCCCATGCGGGTGCAGGGACCAAGCACTTGGGCCATCCTCCACTGCACTCCCTGGCCACAGCAGAGAGCTGGACTGGAAGAGGAGTAACCGGGACTAGAACCCAGCGCCCATATGGGATGCCGGCGCCGCAGGCGGAGGAATAACCTAGTGAGCCACGGTGCCAGCCTCAATATATACATTTAAAACATGTATGCATATGTCAGACATTCAGTAAAGTTTAGTTAAATGAATGAATAAACTATTTTCCTTTATTGTTTTACCAACTAAATTTTGAATATTCTTCCTAGATTCAGCAAGATTGTTTTTTCTTAAGTGATATCACTTATCACCACATCTCCTCATCCTTACACTGATTGATTATAAGGCCACTTCAGCACCCAAACTAAAAGATAGCTTTTTAGAAGTGAGAAATATAGATTGTCATTTTGTAACTTCTAATTGTTTTTCCTCCAAATATTTAACAGTTTGCTTTATTTCCTGAACTTTTTTGGGGGAATGGGGCGGGGCTCACAGATTTCCTGAACTCACTCTCATACCCTGTGTGGTCAAGTTGAGCTAGGTAATGTTCACATTCTTACCAGTGCAATTTGGTTAGAGAATGGAATGTTTACCATTTATTCTATTGGTTGTAACTGCAAATGTTGTAGATGAGGTTTTTGCTGTTTCTCATATTTTATATAAAACATCATCAAGTCAAGTATCTGTCGATGATCCTATACCCCTTGGGACATCCGTCTTACCACCCTGTAATAATTGTTTCACCCACTGCCTTGGGTGCGAGTTGTGAGGTTTCCTGTCTGTGCACTCAGATTGACTCAGTGCACATAGGAAAGCCTATGAGTAACCTCTGATTTAAGAATTGGGGAAATGGAACAGTGGTGAGGTGGTAGAATGTAATCAGAGCAAATCTAGTTGTCCTTTCAGATAAGAAATTCCAACTGGATTTTAGGTGGCCTTGGTGCTTTGAAGTGCTTGGAGAACGCAGTGTAATGATCACGTGAGCTTTTATGCTTTTTACACACCACAACTACATGTAACCAATTTCAGAAATTAAGACTACTGCCATCACTGAATGATTCCTATGGAAAAGTTTCCATTACAACAGTTTATTTTAATTCTTAGAATTCAAATACCCCTTTATTTGTTTTTGAACAATTGCAGATTTTTATCATCCAATAATTAAACAATTATTATCTGATATTCTAAAACCAAGGAGTTCAGCTTCTTTAAATTATTTTTGAGTAATATTTTAATAATTTTCCAAAAGTTATTTTCATTTTAATAAATACACTATGTTTTCTGGTTACAATTATTTTTTAAGAAGATTTTATTTATCTGAGAGGTAGAGTTACAGACAGAGGGAGGAAGACACAGAGAAGTCAGTCTTTCATCTGCTGTCTCAGTCTCAAATGGCCGCAACAGCTGAAGTTGGGCTGACCTGAAGCCAGGAGTCAGATTCTCTCAGGTCTCCAACGTGGGTGCAGGGGCCCAAGCACTTGGGCCATCTTCCACTGTTTCTCCAGGCTGTTAGCAGAGAGCTAGATTGGAAGAGGAGCAGCAGGACATGACCAGTACCCATATAGAATGCCTGTGCTGCAGGTGGAGGCTTAACTCACTCTGCCAGAGCAATGGCTCCCATGGCTACATATAATTTAATCTACTAAGTAAAGGGAGTGGGCACTTGGCCCAGCAGTTAAATACACCTGCCTCACATCCTGGAGTGCCTGTGTTCCACTTCCAGCTGCTCTGCTTCTGAGCTGGCTTCCTGCTATATGCACCCTGGGGAGCAGCAGGGCTGGTTCAAGTGCTCGGATTGAGCTCCTGGCTTTGGCTTGGCCTTGCTGTTGCAGCCATTTGGGAAGTGAGCCAGTGGACTGCAGATCTCTGTCTTCTTTCTCTCTCACTATAACCTTGTAAATCAAAAGAATAAAATAAATAAATGAAAATAAATGAATGAAAATAAATAAATGAAAATAAACAAATGAAAAATATGATAGCCAGGAAGCTTCCAGAAATTCATTAATATGAATGAGGGTCTTCAAAAATTTTATATGTGTTATGAAAAAACTAGGCATGGATTTCAGATTTTTTTACAAAATAAATATAGCTTAATTCCATTTTCATGATCTATATGAACTTCCTCGTATAGTAAAATGAATGTATTATTTTTGTAGATGATAGTTGAAATGTTAATCCTATTGTTTTGTTACCATCTACCTTTTAAAATATTCAGTCTTCCTAGGTTCTGATTAAATTTTAAATCAAAATCTCAAAAGTAGAGCACCTTTCAATTTAATAAACAAAAGCATTTTTTATGCATAAGGTAATGCTAAGTGATCATGGAATGTCACAGAATAAAAATGACACTTAAATAATTAAAGAGTTACATTATAACACTAAGAAGGATAACAAAACAGTAACTGTAACCCTGTCTGCCTCTGGAGTCATGTTATTGCCTTTAAAATACAATGGCATTGCTGAATCAGTATGTTCTTTAGTTTCATGCTCTGTACCTGGATTTGGAATCACATTGTCCACATGTTTCACTGACTTGCTGTATATAATATTTCAATATCTATTGTATCAAAAGTGATTTTGCTTTTTTAAATTAATAGTCTATGTATAGATTTGCTGACTACCTAAATTGTAAAGGAATATAATCTTTATTCAATCATTGTTTTAAAGATTGCATTATAGATTTTTCATTGTTGTTTTCACTATATTAATACATTTTCTATCTGCAAAGTGTCTTGTAATCAAAATTACATTTTTTCCTTTACTATGTTTTCATCCTTTAGAATGCAACTATGCAGCAAAAACCTCACCACCCACACCTAATGTGTACAATAGCTGCAACAAAAAATTAAATTCAATAATATACAATTCTATATATTGTAAAAATTAGAAATTGGACCAGAAGTTGCATATTATGCTCACTCATACTTTCATAGACATTGTTTTAGGAAGGATTTTTTTTCCATTGATGCTGACAAATGAAAGATCTAATAAATTTCTGGAAATAATTAAATATATAATTTAGTTAGCATTTACTGAAAACTGTTATTAAGTATCTATGAAGTAACAATCTCCCCTTCCCAAGAACTGAAAATAAACTAAGTGGGAAAAATAGTTTAAAGTAGCCAATTCAAGTAAAGCAGTGAAAAAGGTCAAGAGAGATGAATATGGTTCTTTGGCTGTATGATTATATAGCCTCCTCATTTTTAACATTCTAATATATCTAGTCTTTTGAAAAGTGAGATCAAGCTTATATAGCACAGATGTAGAATTTTAATCTACATCTACAGTATAAGAATAGAAGATCAGAGGAATATTTTAATATGTAAAGTCTTTAAATTTTTATGCAGTGTAATATAATACTACCACATTATGCTTTTACCCATGTTTAAATTTAATAAATATAATGGGTATGATCTTCAGAGTATCTTTTTCTCTCAAAATCATTTGTGTCGTAGTGCATATTGCCTCTGAGTTAGCTTGAAAACAGTCACCATTGTCTTAATTTCCTGCAAATGTAGTAATAAAAGAGGGAGGAGGTGTTAGAATATCTAGTTTAATATTGATAATCTTGTTAACTTTTAACTGTTTTTGGCTAGCATCAACAAGTATAATTTTATATCAGTTAAGTATTATGTGACCAGATAATTTTCACAAGTTAATTAATATAGTTGGTCATTACTTAGACAAAGGATAATATTTTTTAAAACAGCATATTTTGGAAAATATTTCCCTAGAAGATGATCAGTTTTCCTTGGTTTGTGGATGTGGCATTGCCTTGACCATATTCTTATTTATTTAACTTTTTGTCAAATCAACATCAGTGCTGTGTTAGTCTCTGAAAACTAGAATGCTCTGATATCTTTATAAAATTAACATTTAAGAGTGAATATTCATTTTCATGATCTCAATTAAGTTGTGAAGTTAACAATTTCTTTAAATTGTTTTCAGGCTACTATTTGTATCTTCATTGTTTTTTTTTTTTAATATTTGTTTGAGAGATAGATTACAGACAGTGAGAGGAAGAGACACAGAGAAAGAAAGGTTTTGCAACGACTGGTTCACTCCCTAAATGGTCACAACAGCTGGAGCTGAGCTGATCTGAAGCCAGGAGCTAGGATCTTCCTGTGGTTCACCCGGGAGGGTGCAGGGGCCCAAATGCTTGGGCCATCTTTTACTGCTTTCTCAGGCCACAGCAGAGAGCTGGATCAGAAGAGGAGCAGCCTGGACTTCAACCAGTACCCATGTGAGATGCTGGCACCTCAGGCGGAGGATTAACCTGTGCCAGAGCACTGGCCCCTATGTTATTTACTTGTTCATTTATTCAGTAGTTTAGATAATTTTTAAAATACCAAATAAATATTTTCCCCTACTTGAAAGACAGAGTGATAGAGCAAAAGAAAAAGAAAAGAGAGATCTTCCATCCTCTGATTCACTCCCCAAATGCCTGCAACGGAGTTGGGCCAGGCCTAAGGCAGAAGACTGGCATCCAGGTCTCCCACATAGGTGTCAGGGGCCCAAACACTTCAGCTGTCATGCTCTACTTTCCAGAATATGTTAGTAGGAAGCTGGATTGGAAGTGGAGTAGCTGGGACTCAAACTGGCACTCCATTTGTGACTTGGTCATCGTAATTGGCAGCTTAACCTGCCATGTCACTATGCCCACATTTGTATTTATTTTTGAAGCTTTTAGAATGTAGCAGTTTTTGAGGACTATCTATGTGCCAGGGCCTGTACTGAGTGCTCAATGGTGATGATCTCATTTTCTTCTAACAGAAACTCTTAGGTTGTTTTTAACCCTCTTTTCTTTTTTTTTAAACAGGCAGAGTTAGAGAGAGAGACAGAGAAAAGTCTTCCTTCCATTGGTTCACCCCCCAAATGGCCACTACGGTCTGCGTGCTGCGCTGATCCAAAGCCAGGTGCCAGGTGCTTCCTCCTGGTCTCCCATGCAGGTGCAGGCCCAAGCATTTGGTCCAACCTCCACTGCCTTCCCAGGCCACAGCAGAGAGCTGGACTGAAAGAGGAGCAACTGGGACGGAATTGGCGCCCTAACCGGGACTAGAACCTGGAGTGCTAGCGCCGCAGGCAGAGGATTAGCCAAGTGAGCCACAGAGCTGGGTCCTAACCCTCATTTTTGTTTGTAAATAGAGGCACAGAACAATTGATCAATGTTTTTTTATTTATTAGAAAGGAAGAGTTACAAAGAGAGAGAGAGAGAGAGAGGGTGAGAGAGAGAGAGAGAGGGTGAGAGAGAGAGAGAGGTCTTCCATCTGCTGGTTCATTCCCCAGTTGGCCACAACGGCCAGGGCTGGGCCTATCCAAAGCCAGGAGCCAGACAGAAGCTTCCTTCTGGCATCCTATGCAGTTGCAGGGGCCCGAGTTGGGCTGTCTTCTACTGCTTTTCTAGGCCATAGCAGAGAACTGGATTGGAAGTGGAGCAGCCAGGAATTGAACCAGCTCCTGTATGGGATGGTGGCACGGCAGGTGGTAGCTGTTATTTGGCTTTATCTTATCAAATGAAGTGTCCTTTTATAAATGGGACTTAATAGCTTTGTTATTTCTGAGTTACTAAAATACAGAACTAATACCTGTAGATATGAAAGTAATATTGGCAATGTTCAAGTGCCTAACAGACTAGCACAAGTCATTTTAAATAAATAATTTTATGAAATCCATAAATATTACTTAGGCCTCAAATCCTCTAACTTTTGAATAAATTGGTGTGTTGGAAGCAAGAGCTTTAAAATACTGGGAAATCTTGATGAAATTATTTCAGTTTTGAAAATGAGATAAAAGTACCTATAAATATAGTTAAAATCACATTCACATTTATAATCTGAGAAAGAAATGCTATTTCATTGGGTTTACCAATTTGCCTTCATTAAGAAAATAATATTTTATAAGATTATGTACTTACAGTCTGGATTAGAATATGGTTAATTTTGAGAAAATTTATTTGAAGACCATAGTTGCATTTTTTTTTTTTTTTTGACAGGCAGAGTGGACAGTGAGAGAGAGAGAGAGAAAGGTCTTCCTTTTTTTTGTTGTTGGTTCACCCTCCAATGGCCGCTGCGGCTGACGCGCTGCGGCCAGCGCACCGCACTGATCCGATGGCAGGAGCCTGGTGCTTATCCTGGTTACCCATGGGGTGCAGGGCCCAAGCACTTGGGCCATCCTCCACTGCACTCCCTGGCCACAGCAGATAGCTGGCCTGGAAGAGGGGCAACCGGGACTAGAACCCGGTGTGCCGGCGCTGCAAGGCAGAGGATTAGCCTAGTGAGCCGCGGTGCCGGCCTATAGTTGCATTTTGAGTTAAATAAATAAGTGATGCTTCTTTCCCCACTCGATAAAATGTGTTTGCCCAAGATGCTTTGGCAAACAAGCCAAACTTATAAACATTATAAGTTCTGATAGTTTGTACAATCCACTGGAGTGTCTGTGGATTTATTTTGAAAAGACCATATCTACTCTCTTGAAAAAAATTGTCAGAAAATAAAAATACCAATCTTTTGCAGTGAGTTTGTATGCCTTGGTTGACATCATTGCAGAAAACCCCCCCCCAAAAAAAACCAAATGAAACCAAAAAATGCCCAAAGAAATGTATACTTTTTAGAAAATGCAGATTTTTGATACAGATGTGCTGCTGGTCATTGCATAAAGGGCTTTGTATTCAGAGAGACAGTTCAGAGAATAGGAGTTTGTCTACCTGAAGTAACTACAACCACATTTCCCAGACACATTGATGTCTGTAAATGGCTTTCCCAAATTTTACCTCATTTGAATTTCACTGGAAAATTATTTTAATTTTACAATGGGCAAACCTGAGGACTTGGACATTAAATGTTCTTCCTGTGATTTCACTCCTAACTAGTGTTTCTGCTCATTCTGTGGTGCCATCAAGATGAACCTCTAACAAATACTGACCTATATGCTTTTCTCCTGTGTGGTTTAGGATTAGAATACTCTTTTAGTCTCTTGAGTCATTCTTCTCAATGCCTTGTTTTACAAGTAGATCGTGTATAATTTAATAAAAGATATGAATAATGACTTGTAGGTTAGAGTATGAAAGGTATTTTGAATTTGATAGTATCTTATACATTTTATTACCTCTATTTTAGAAATTAATGATGTTTGTAGCTATAGATAGTAGCCAACACTGATGTAATTATTTAAATTTATCAGCTGCTCTTCTCAGAATTTTATACTTATTGACTTACTGAATCCTGAAAACAACCTAATGAGGTGGGTGAAATTTTCTTTACTTTGCGAATGAAGATACTGAAGGATAGACATATTAGTTTACATTATATGTTAGTTTACAAATAGTTTGCTTTCACACGGAAAGTAGTTGAGCAGGGGCTTGTCCACGTAGTAGAGCCCAATGCTCCTGTTCGTAACCACTCACCACATGGACATGGAACCTGACCCAAGTTTTCTGCATAAATATTTGCTTATTTTATTGTTGTTAGGCCAAGCCACTTGGTGGCCCTTTCAAGAACTGTGGGAATGTAATATTCATAAAATTGCATGCTTCTCTTTCATTGGTAAATAAGGAATATGCTTACCTTGATAGTGAAGGCCATTGGTAATTGCTATTAGCCCAGCCTTGACTGGGAAATAACTCAAAGCAGTTACACTAGTGTGAGATTCCACTTAGTCAGGCCTAACATTCAGTTATTTTCAAAAAAAAATTCATCTTTGAGAGAAGCAAAATATCTAATTGAGATTAGAAATAAACATGAATATCCTTGGCCTATATATGCCAGTTAGGGAAAAACTATACCAGACTAAACTATGATACTTGTTTAGGTGATTTTTTTTTTGAAAATCAGAAACATGCTTGTTTTTAGTTGGAAATTTTGTTATAAGGCCATGAATCTTGAAACTCTTTAGAAATTTGCTTAAAATATTTAGTAGGAAAATTGAGATATTCAATAAAAAATAGTTTTCTCATAGCCAAGTCTGCCTTGTACTTAAAAGCTGAAATTTAATGTTTTCTAGAGTAAAATATTTAAGACTTTATAGAAAGGACAATACCCCCAGAAGACAGAAATTACCGTTTATGCTGACTTCTTGAATTGTGTTGTTTTACAAAGGAATGAATGTCAGTATTAGTCTGAGTTTTAAATTTATTTTTTCTGTTCTGTTTTAAAATAGAGCTCCCATAGTTATGTCAGTGATAGTCGCAAATGTGGAAAACACTTTGGCATTAGCAAGGATACAAATCATTTGTTCTGTCTCTTACCACTTATAATAAAAGAGGTGCATGACTTATGATCACTTGTGTATGTGTGGAAACTCACCTTTTGCTTTTCTAGCATATTACTAGCTTGTGAAGTGTTCTGAAAAGAAAACGTTTATTTGCACCTGTATCTCATCCATCTTCATCACCCTTGTCTATGTCTTGAGTGTAAGAAGCAGTATGTTGTTTAAGCAGTACTGACAAGCATGATCTTTTCATGTCTCAGACACTGTAATTATTAAAAGCAAAGATCAATATCTAACTGAACAAGCTAGCTTTACTTGATCTAAATATCTTTGTACAAAACACAAGTGATGAGTGCACTAGGTTTAGTCCTCATGGATAGATGACTTTAATAATCGGTTTCTTTTTAAGAATTTAAATAGTTATTAGTTCAGGGAACAAATAACTGTAACTAAGTTTTCTCATTGTTTTAATATTTTTGTGGTTTTATTTTAAATATTATTAAAATCTTTTAAAATAAATCTTTTTTCCCTCACAAGAGTGAAACAGTTGATTCAAGGAAAGGTTCATGAACCATACTGTGGCTTAACAAAGACCTGAGTGGTTGATTAGCATAAATGAGAATATGAAAGATTTAAACAAAGCTGTCAAGGTAATTGGAACTAAAGTCTTCCTGTTGCTGAATAATGAAAATCTGTACCAGGCAACATTTCAAATATACCTAAGAAAACCATGCTTATGCAAAAGAAGATGATAGTGAATGAAAGAATAACAAAAACCAAAGAGGTAAAATGTTTAGATAGGACTTTAACATATTCTTACCTCAATTATATTTTAGATTCATTAAAGAATATGATGGTTCTGCAAAAAGGCATATTTATAATTTTCACGTATGAATTTTTTAGGACAGTGGTTTGACAATATTTGCCTTTAAAATAATTTCTATAATCTACCATTTGGTACTTTTTTAGAATTTAACAATATTTAAAATTGAAATTACAGTGGGGATTAACAGACATTTAATATTTAATATATATTTTTCCTCTTAATGCTTCTACATCTAAAAAATCTATAATATATTGATGGGTATATCAGAATATTTTGAGTAATTAAGATTCATAATACAAAGATATACCTAGAGAGCATAGAAAATCATTTTGTGTTTTTATTAAGATAATTTATTGTAGGAGATAACTATCAATATTTTTTTCTACTTTCAATTATTCAGTCAGTTATTTGGTTTTAACAGTTATTTTTCCAGTCTTTACAATGTATATTTGTATTTGTATTTACATTGTGAAAGACATGAGAGTGAATTATACATGTATCTAGTAAATAGAATGTTAATACAATAAGATACATAAAGAAGTGGTACAATTTTAAAGGAGAAATTATCATCAGCTATATCAAAAAAGGAATTACCTAGCCGGCGCCGTGGCTCAACAGGCTAATCCTCCGCCTTGCGGCGCCAGCACACCGGGTTCTAGTCCCGGTCGGGGCGCCGGATTCTGTCCCGGTTGCCCCTCTTCCAGGCCAGCCCTCTGCTGTGGCCCAGGAGTGCAGTGGAGGATGGCCCAAGTGCTTGGGCCCTGCACCCCATGGGAGACCAGGAGAAGCACCTAGTACCTGGCTCCTGCCATCGGATGAGCGCGTTGCGCCGGCCGCAGGGTGCCGTCCGCGGCAGCCATTGGAGGGTGAACCAACGGCAAAGGAAGACCTTTCTCTCTGTCTCTCTCTCACTGTCCACTCTGCCTGTCAAAAAATAAAAAAAAAAAAAAAAAAAAAAAAAAAAAAAGGAATTACCTTTACATGAATTATTTGAAATTGATTCTGAAGTATATGAATGTTGGTTTAAAATAGTTTTGGCTGCAAATACTTCAAATCAAAGTATCTTAAAAAACACCAGGGATTTCTTGGCTCATATAACTCAAAGGGTTCACAGAAAGAGCCATGAACATATATAGTTGAGAGCTTCCTCGCTCTTTCTCCCTGATGCTAACATCTCTGTTCTTTTGCTTGACTAGTGGAAGTGAATTCTGAAACCCACAATAGCATAACAATCTCTAGAAGAAACACTGCCCCAAGAAAACATTCTGAGACCTACCTTCATTGGAGATGTCTAGGTTACAAGTTTGTCCTAACCTATGGATACAGTAAAAGGGTGAACCAAGGGTCATCCCTGAAGCTGAAAATTTGGCTTGATTTCTCCAGAATATTCAACTGCATGGTGGAGTGTTTTGGGATACTGCAGTGAGCATGCATGTGCTATTTTTGTTTTAAGATTTATTTGAAAGGCAGAGTTACAGAGATAGGGAGAGAGAGAGCGAGAGAGTGAGCACGCGCTTCTATTCACTGGTTCACTCTCCATATGGCTGCCAAGGCTGGAGATGGGTCAGACTGAAGCCAGGAGCCAGGAGCTTCTTCTGGGTTTCTGATGTGGGTGCCAGAGCCCAAGCACTTGGTCTGTTTTTCACTACTTTCCCAGAGGCATTAGTAGGGAGCTGTTATTGAAAGTGGAGCAGCCGGGACTCAAAATGGCGTCCATATGGAATGTTGGTGCTCAAGTGGCAGCTTAACCTACTGTGCCACAGTGCTGGCCCTGCATGTACTATTGAAGATAGGAAAGGAGAACAGATTCTGTCCAGTGGAGTGTGATTTAGGCATTTAGAAATCAGGAAAGACATTCAAGCATAATGAATTGTGTGAACGTATGAAGGAAAGCAGATATGAGGTGGGTATAGAGCACTGACTATTGTAGCTTGGCTGAGGTAGAAGATGCATGAAGGGAAGCTGTGGAAAGAACATCAAATGGGAAAATAAGGATCCATGGTGGCATACTTGGAAAATGAAGCAGCGAGATCTGAAATTCATTCTGTTGGTGATAGGAGGTACTCAGTGCTTTGGGTAGTAGATCAACACACTTGGAGTTGCTATTAGTATTTGAATTTATCAGTGTCAGGCTTTCAAAGAATGGTATTGCCAGTGAATTATTTCTGGCTTTAGTAACTGGTTGAATGGTGATATCATATTCTCACAAGGGGGATGAGGGTGAGAGCAGGTGAACATAGGTGTCTAGGAAGGTGGTTGTTTCTTTATTACAAAGGGAAAATACAATAATGCAAAACTTGGGGTGGGAGTGATGAAGAGTCAATGTTTGGATAAACCCAATGAACTATTTAAGGACCTATTGAAGGATAAAACCTTTGGAATTCGATTTTTCAAAGCTTTCTGTTATACAAGTGAATAATTCAATACTCAGATTCTAGGGAAGCAACTCACACTGGCTTATGTTTTGGAGTTAGTTTTCACATCTAGTTCTTTTGACCCTAAGTTCAGTTTTCTGATCGTTTTAACATAACTACTTTCATACTTGATGTTCAGATTCATGTATTTTTTCCAGAATAATAAATGACACATACCATATATTGAGGATCACTTTCTTTCAGGCATTATGCCACACAGTTTTTATTCTTACTGATAATATTTGGTTGATAGGTATGATCATTGAAATCATAGTACCAAGAGTAACTGAATACTTAGAACGTGACTTTTCACTGGGTTCGGCAATTTTCATTTACAGATATTTTTACTGTGTTTCTGATCAACATCCTATGGTAGGCAATGATGTTATTCTCATTTTGCTGATTGGGAAATTTATACATGAGATTATGTGAAATACCAAAGATCATATAGCCAGATGAGGCAGAGCAAGGTTTGAATCCATGATAATAGTAACATTCAACTATTATCACACATTGCCACCTCCAAATCCTGAAAAGACTATTTTGGCTTGGTGGAGGCAAGAAGTTTAAAATTATAAGTGTGAGATTAATAATCCATCTAGAGATGAATCCTAGTAGGGCTGATGATACAGATATCTTAGTTCTGTGCATAAAGTTGGAAGTTAAAGTTATGAGTTTGGTTATGTAGAGAAGGGAGATGTTAGAGAAAGAGAAGAGGCTTGGAGTCAGAATCTGGGAACCAAAGACCAAGATTGAGCTACTGTAAAATAGGGTGACTGTCAGGAGAATTCTGTGACAAAGAATCAAAGGTGAGGAGATTCTCAAAACAGGGAGGAAGGCCAGATTCTATTAGGCTTGGTGACTAGGTCGTTGGGGGCTCCTGAGAGACCAGTTTTTAATCTTGTCTCAGTTACAGAGGGCACTGAAAACAGGGCTAATAAGTGGATGCAGTGACTTTATACAGTTGGAAAGAGATTTTCCTCTAATGAAAAGAAATCTTGATGAATCACCCGGGAAATGAAATAGGTAATGAAGCCTGGTGTTTGGGGTCATAGGAAGAAATGGAGTGTAAGCTCCCAGTGGAATAGTAAACTTTACAAAAGAAGACTGGAGACAAAATTAAAGATTGATGAATATGAAAGGAATAACTGACATTGAGATCTCTACATTCTCATACAAGTATGGGACTAAGCCATCAATGTTATTTGCATCATGTTTTTGTCAAAATCATGATTTCCTATAAATAAAGGCTTTTAAATTTGAATCCAGTTGCCAAAAAGAGAAGCTATCAAAAATAGGAATAATGCAAAATAAAACTAGCTGCCCATGAGGTGCTTGCTTCAAATGCAGAACCTGTGATGTTTATGCTAAATGAACAAAACAGATTTCATCTGTGTAAACTTGTGTTTAAATCTCATCTCCTAAGTTTTCTTACACTAGATGTTTTTTCCTTCTTAGTGATGACCTTTGTGTCCTTCCAAATCTCTACCTTCTGTTTTTTCACTTTCTTTATGCAAAATTAGAAGAGATTAATGTTTGCAATAATAATAAGTGATAGTTATTTAGCACTAATTGTGTCATAGGCACTGTTCTATTTTCAGATTTATTTAAGAGACTGAGAGAGAGTGAGTGATTGTTCTTATCTGCTGGTTCACTCCCCAGATGCCACCAGCCTGAGCTGAGGCTGAAGCAGGGAGCTGGGAACTCAATCCAGGTCTCCTGTGTGGGAGGTTGGGATCCAAAAACTTGAGCCATCATTGCTGCTCTCAGTGTCTGCATTAGCGGGAAGCTGAAATTGGGAGCTGGTGTTGGGTATTGAAACTACATACTTCAATATGGGACCTGGGGATATTAACTTGCCTCTTAACTGTGAGATCAAATGCCTGCTCCCCAAGCACTGTTCTAATGACATATAATTAATCAATTTTCCTACCTACCAACTCTGAGTTAGATATGACTTTTATCCATAGGTTGTAGGTGAGGAAATTCAAGTGCAGAATTTATGTAATTGTTGCTAGATTACCATACTATTTCATATAGTATAGAAATGTATGAATACTATAGATTTATCTAACTTTTCAAACAAAATCATTAAAATAATCACTTTAAAACTTTTAGCAATGTGGAATTAAAGGCTTACCTTTTGTCAAATAGAATTTATCAAGCAGGTAGAGAAATGTTGCATTGTAAAGAAATGATACTTGTTCATCAAAACTACTCTCATGGCTCAAAAGATAAATAAATGAGGTGTTTTGAGATATGGAATGTGGTGAGGTAGAAAAAGGATAAGTTAGTGGAATGCATAGGTGGAGAAGGTATAAAGTTCTTGCATGCTGACCCTCCTTTTGAATTTGGAAGCACATTTGACTGCTGCCTCTTAGTGATCTATCTGTTGACAAACTGCCATAGCCACTGCCTCCTGGGTGCAATGCAGGCATTCCTTTCATTATTTTTTCTTATTCTGTTGCCAAATTGATTAATATTTTATATTTTACATGCTCTGTCATAAGCACTAATGTTTCCTTTATATTATTAAATATAATAGAATTCATGTATATGCACATACATATTCCTCTATCATTTCTATCTGATGACGTAAGAACATATTCAGAAAATAGGTATTTGAATACATCAGTCTTTTTTTTTTTAAAGATTTATTTATTTATTTAAAAGTCAGAGTTAGACAAAGAGAGAAGGAGAGGCAGAGAGAGCGGTATTTCATCTGCTGGTTCACTCCCCAATTGACTGTAACAGCAGAGCTGCGTCGACCTGAAGCCAGGAGCTTCTTTCAGGTCCCCTACGTGGGTGTAGGGGCCCAAGGACTTGGGCCATCTTCTACTGCTTTCCTATGCCAAAGCAGAGAGCTGGATCGGAAGTAGAGCAGCCAGGGCTCGAACCAGCACTCATATGGGATGCCGGCTCCCATTTGTGATGTCGGCACTGCAAGTGGAAGCCTTACCTGCTGTGCCACAGTACTGGCCCCATAAGTCAGTCTTAATGCCTGTATTTATTCCTTTGTATGTGAAGGTACCAGTGAATTGTGTTTTACTTAGAATTCCTAAAGCTTATACTTTATTTAAATGATTATGCCAGTACTCTGTATAGTAGTCTACAAGTCAAAAGAAAAGTTAAGCCATCCAGACCCTAACAGTGGTAGGAAATGACTTGAGCAGTGACAAAAAGAGAACCCAATGAGTCATAAGTAAGCTAAATTAACTCAGAACCACAAAGATGTAGTTGCTACCTTTTGATCTATGACAAAGTTTTCTTTGTTCTTCCCTGGTAGATGAAGGTGGCTTCATGAGATTTTTATCAATTTAATTTACAATATTCAGTATTTGAATATAAATGTAAGAAGAATGCTGCTCTTAAAAAATGGTATATTAGAGTGTGTCAGAAACAGTGGCTTGCATAAGTGTGTTAATATTTTAGGTCACTAGAGAATCATTTAATTGAATGATCTGAAATGATTTGTTTCTCTGCCCAGTGAGTAAGAAGCTGTGAAAGTTATTCATAAATGTCACAATTCTAAAATTATTTTCAGGTGTTTGAGTTCACTGTGCTCATATCTCAAGAGTAGAGTTACATATCATTATTTTCAAAATTTTGTCTCCTAGTTTAGTAATGGTTGTTTACTTTCAAATAAAATCCTCTTTAGATTTGTTGACTTCGTGATGCATTCCTATTTTTTTCTCTGGCCTTTTTAGTGTATGATGCAGAACTGAAGCATTGCATTGTTAAAGGTGGATGTCTTGGTCTGATGTGTGTTGTTTTAACAGAGTACCTGAGACCGGGAAATTTGTTTTAGAAGTTTATTTGACTCACAGTTCTGGAGTCTGGGAAGACGAAGAGCGTGGCCCCAGTATGGCAAGGGCTTTTGTGTTGATTATCCCATGGTGAAAGGCAGATGGGCAAGAGAGTATGAAAATAAGAGCGAGGAGGCTGAAGTCATTTTTACAAGTACCCGCTTGTGACAGTGAGTGCACTCCTGTAACAGTAACATTAGCTTATTCATGAGGGCAGAATCCTCATGACTGAATCACCCCTGAATATGCTCCATCTCCTGAAACTGTTGCTTTGGGGGTTAAATTTTGAGCACATGAATTTGGGGGACACAGTCAAACCATAGCAGCAGACAAATGTGATGAAGTAGGTTTGTTGTTTGTTTTTGCTTAAGATTTTATTTGTTTGAAAGGCAGAGTGACAGAGAAAGGGAGAAACAGAGAAAGAGCTAGATCTTCCATCTGCTGGTACATTCTGCCACTGGTTGCACTGGCGGTAGTTGGTTCAGGCTGAAGCCAGGAACCTGGAGCTGCATCTGGGTCTCCTATGTGGGTGCAGGGGCCCAAGCACTTGGGGCATTTTCTGCCGCTTCCTCAAGCACATTAGCAGGGAGTTGAATCCAAAGCAGAATGGCTGCACTCAAACCTGCAGTCTGATAGGGGATGATGGTGTCCTGGGTGGTGGCTTAACCCACTGTGCCACAACATCAACCTCTGATAAAGTAGTTTGAATGTAATAAGAGTAAATTATAAAATGTTTAATAGCTAATAATGTAACAAATAGATTATATAGGAATAAAGCATAATTTCTTGAATACTTCAGAATTTATGCATTTTAGCTACCTTGATTTTGAATTTAGTTCAAAATGTGCATTGATCTCCTATGGTTTCCTCTTCTACACTGAGAAAAATGGGGGAAAAAATTATACTTTTTACTTTTGACCAAGGAATCTGATAGTTCATCCAGTACATAGAGAAGCAAAGAAGTTCAACTTTGAGTTATAGACTCATACTTTTTCTACAAAATGTTATCAATCCATTTTGATTGAATTTGCTTTGTGCCTAAAACTTTTCTATGTATGACCCAATTTATTCTCTAATGATTCTTACTTAAAAATGACCAATCTGGAGCAAGTGTGTAGCCTGGCATTGGAGTGCCTAGGTTTTGTTCCCAGTCCCAGCTCCTGACTCCAGCATCTTTGTAATGCACATCCTGGGAGGCAGTGGTGATAGCTCCTGTTCCTAAAATCTGTTTTAATCTAATTGTTGTTTTGGTTATTGGTGTACCCAAAATGTTTAGTTTCAGGAATGTGGTGTGAGTTGGAATTCTTGATATTATGCTACAATTAGCCTATTACTGATTTACTCCTTTGAGAATAGCTTGGAAGGAAACAGTCATGGAAAGAAGAAATTATATCTTTATTCATTCAACGAATGCTTATTAGCGCTGTGTCAGTTTTCAGAGATACAGAGATAAAAAGGAAATCTCTTTGACCTCATTGATTATATTAACTACTGGAGAAGAGATCTATGTAAACAGATTATAATTACATGCTTCTATTATAATGCTATGCAAATATGATGCATGCTAAAAAAACACAAAATAATTTGAGAGCTGGTTTAAGCTTAAAAGACTGATTGCCATTGGGATAGAATCTGAATGATAAGTTATTTGGGATGAAAATTTTGTAGCACAGAATGAGGCAAGGTGAGTTCAAGCAGTAGAAGGCTAGATGATAAAGTAGGAATGTATGAATCCAGAGGATTGTTAGTTCAACATGGAAGGCTTAAGGGAAAGCTAGATTAAAGCTGGGGATGTCGGCTTCTGTAATTTAAGCATGAAAGTTTATGGTAGGAGTTATAGTCAAAATAAAAGGTAAATTAAAACTGCCACGGAGAGAAAAAAATTACTACATGATCCTGGGTTATAAACCAGCATCCCATATACTGGACCCAGCATATTTAAGGGAATAGCAACCTCAAGGAAGCATTTTGTTTAGAGTATTAAAAACTTATATCATTGTTTTAATCAAGGGCAGAGTCATTTTCAGATTTTTCCTCTGTAGCTGTTATCAATATAAGTAAAATACATAGATCTTTTTTTTGTTTTGTGATTTCTCGAATCATTTTTATAATAATCCACTGCAATAAAAACAGTTCTATGGAAAAAGTATTTTTAATAGTACAAAAAGTATATTATAGAGTATAAAAAGTATATATTTATATAAGCATATTCATATATTTATGAATATATTTGCATATTTAAATATATTTACATATTTATATGTATATAAAAGTACATTTATATAGTATAAAAGTAATTTTATTAGTATACTGAGTTTTCAGGTATTTTTCTTGCAAATGTTAGTTGAATTATAAATATCAGATTTTAAAATTTATGTAAAACATATCATATACCAATTTGTTTTAGAAAGTATGTAATTAACCTACATAGCAAGTGTAATTAATTTACCAGTATTTAAGTAATTTGGATGTTAATATCCTTAGATTGATACCATATGATTTTTTTAAGGTAGGTTTTCTCTTTTTGACATACTTTTAATTCCTTAGACAGTTCCTTGCTGGAAACATCAATTTAGTGAATTTCATAATCTTTAATCAAGTATAACCCTGTATTATCTTCTAATGTAAGTTCTTATTATAATTAATGGTCATATAAATGAAGTCACTTTGCATTAAAAAGCTGGTAAAGTAAAATTCACCAGTGTTAAAATACTTAACACTGAAAACAGTGGCACAGGTGGTGAATAAAATGTCAGTAAGTTCATTTAAAACAAAAACATCCATTTCACTTTAAGTATGTTAGTGACATTCTACATATTTTTTTCAATTACAACTATTGGTAATGAGTTAATTTTGAGAATATTATTACAAGGGTGATAATACACAGTGAATATAAGAAATTTATGAGAATTTTGTCAGGGCTAGTACTGTGGCACACTGGGTTAAACCACCATTTGCAATGCTGGCACACCAAATCAGAGCATCAGTTCTGTCCCAGCTGCTTGACTTGTGATCCAGCTACCTGCTAATGTACCGGGAAACAGCAAAAGGTCCCTGCCACCCATGTGGGAGACCATGATCTAGCTCCAAGTGTAGGACTGGCCCAGTCCTGGTCATTGCAGCCCTTTGAGGGGTGAATGAGGAAATGGAGGATCTCTTTCTGTCTCTGTTTTTCCCTTTTTCTCTGTCGTTCTGCCTTGCAAATAAAATAAATAAGTAAATAAATAACATTTTAAAAATATTATTGTTCTTTCAGTGGCCGAGGGAACATGATCCATACACCAAGTAACCATTAGTGAGTAAGGATTATGGTCAGGATGGTTTAGGGAAATTTAATTGCAGTGTGAGAAAAACCCAGTTACTCTCAGTGGGAAAAAAAAGATATAATTAAAAAGTTGTGGCGTTGCTATAAACCTCATGTTTCTGAAATGCACTTATTTTAATGTGGAGTATTCTTTTGTTGATATATGTTCAATAATCCTTCTTCATTAAACTTTGTTTCTTATTGATTTCTATGGTTGTGAATCAATGTTCTATTGTATGTACTTGTGTTCCTCTCATGTTTAATTCTTAGTTCTGAGCATAAACACTTTTTTGTAGTTTTCCAGTCTGAGGCTCCTATGAGAACCATTTTCTCAGGCCCCTCCCCTTTCTCTTCTCATCACTGCCTCCACTCTCTGTGCTTATGTTTCTGTCTCCTAGAGGAATAACTCCTCCTGCCTCCTTTCTGATTTAGACCATCCAGGATTCCCTATGGCTGTCATTCATTTCCTGTATCTGCTGAAAGCTTCCAGATCTCCCTACAGTCACTTATCATGGCTCCTACCTAATTGTCTGCTTCCCTAGATCTACTGAAGTGTGTTTGTTTTCAAAGATGGCTAGCCCTCTTTCTCCTAGAGACAGGTTAAATAGATCTACAAACAATTGGCTTCATGCAGTTGCTTCTTTCTCACAAATTAGATTGCTACAGAGCTGGTACTTGGGCAACCAAATGGATTTAATACTCGATCAAACGCTAGATTTATATTGTTTTTGCTGATTTTTTCCTTTTACAAACTAATTTATTCCTATGTTGCTAAAGATATATGCAAAGAACCTTGAAATATCTGTCTACAATCCCATACATAACTGACTTAATAGGTGACTTTTTTCGCTATTACCATCTGTTAGCATTGAAGTCAACAATTTAAAAATAGGTAGAAGGAAGAAGTGTGGGAGGGAGGGAGGAAAGAGGAGAGTATCATTATGTTCTTAGACGTGTATCTACAAATCATACTGAATTTGTTAAAATTAAAGTGAAAAAATGAAAACATCTTAAGAAAAAATTAGATTAAGAAATTCTAGTTTTCTTTGAGTGATTCTCAAACAAAAACCTCAACAATGTTGTTAAGTACTTCCTACTGAAATCTAAACTAAATGCTCATTGTGCCAAATGGACTGGAAAACAGAATTATTCATAATGTAACCATATATCACATTTATTTAGTTTTTATTTTTTTTAAGACTTATTTATTTGAAAGAGCCAGAGCGAGAGAGAGGGAAATATATGTAAAGCATCATGCTTAGAGAAATAAGCCAGTCCCCAAAGGACAAATACCATATGTTCTCCCTGATCTGTGATAACAGACCACCTAAAAGGAAATCTGTAGAAGTGAAATTGACACGTTGAGAAGCAATGACTGGAACAGCCCTTGTCTTGACTGTTGAGGAACAGGTTTTTTTTTTTTTTCCTTCCATACTATTTATGGAACTCTACTTAACAAAGAGTTAATCATATGTGATTAAAGTCAATTGAAAATACATCTCAATGAAAATAAGAGTAGGAATAAGAGAGGGAGGAAGAAGTTTTTAACTGTAAAGCTGTATAGTTCTGCATACATTCCTACAGACTTACTTCTAAGGGTACAGTTTAAAAACTTGCCATGGGACTCCAAATCCCATTAAGCTGGGTGGTAAAACTGCCATCTTAAGTGTTAAAGTAACCATATTAAGTATTAAAGTGATCATTTAGATAGGATTAAATGTTAACTGGATCATGTGAATAAAATCAAATGTCTGGTAATAATAATAGATAGAATAAAAAAGGAGAGAATGTTCGAACGTGGAAAGCAGTCTATATAGCAGACCTATAGAATGACAGTTGTTTTAAACAGTACTCTGACTTCAGAATCAGCCCTTAAGGCATTCTGGTCTGGCTGAAAAGCCCACGAGAGCATTTCAGGCATGGAAAGCCAAGACACTCTGGCAAACACATGTCCTACATGAAGGATCTCTGTGAGATCCCAATGGCAAGAAGTGGCCATTAAAGAAGGAGATACTTTTCACTGAAGGGAGACGAGAACTTCCAGTTTGTTTTTGGCCTTGTCTAAATACTGATGGAGATTGTGGATTCAAAGGCTTCCATAGCCACGGGTGCTCATTTCAAGAGCCTACGATAGTCCCTGACATCATACATAAGAGTGTTAATTGTTAAATTAAGAATAGGAGTCACTTGCACTAACTTCCCACACAGGACTTCTATCCTCTGTGAGTTGTATTATGAGAATTAATTGTAAAACTTGTTCTCAAATAGTTTGTGTGTATGTGTGTGTGTGAATACTATTGAAATCTTTACTTAGTATAGAGTTGGTCTTCTGTGTATAAAGTTAATTGAAAATGAATCTTAGTGGAGAATGGGACTGGGAATGGGAGATGGAGGAAGAGGTGGAGTGTGAGTGGGGGTGTGAGGATGGGTATAGTGGGAAGAATTACTATATTCCTAAAGTAGTACTTATGAAATTTATACTCATTAAAAAGGAATATGTGTGTATATATATATATGTGTGTGTATATATGTGTGTATATATATGTATATATGTGTGTATATATATATGTGTGTATATATATACACACACACGAGAGAGAGAGAGAGAGAGAGAAAGAGAAAGAGAGAGAGAGATCGTCCATCTGCTGGTTCATTCCCTAAATGGCTGCAACAGCGGGGGATAGGCCAGGCTGAAGCTAGGAGCCAGGAACTTCATCTAGGTCTCCCACATGGGTGCAGGTGCTCAAGGACCTGGGCAACCTTCCACTGCTTTCCCAGGCACATTAGCAGGGAGCTGGATCAGAAGTGGAGCAACTGGGACTTGAACCCTGAGCCCATATGGGATGCCAGCGTCACAGGCAGTGGCTTAATCTGCTGTGCCACAGCACTGTCCTCCTATATTATTTTTCAGCACTGTGTCAGCTTTTGCTTGCCTACTGTATACTATTTTCTTAAAAGCCAAATCATACCCTTATTAATTTAATTGCTTTTTATAATCTGCAAGTATAACTTCCAAGCATTAAAGATTTTTTAGTTAAAAACACTTCAGAAGTATTTTGTCACTCAGAAGCAAATTTTGCTGTCTAAGTCCATTGGAGTCAGTTATAATTATTGCAGTTGGCAGGGATTAGTGTAGTGTAAGGGGATTATCAGGCTTCTTAGCAGCACAGGCGAGAGGGTGCACCCTGGGAAGACAGAGCAGTAAATGTTTCAGTTGTACAAAGAGAAGAGCTTTGTTCCAGCACCCTCTTTTCAAAAGACAGTACCAAACCAAGAATTTGTATTGTGTTCTACTCTATATGTTTGCTATAAGTGGCAGACAGTACAGAAATATAAGGCATGCCTCCCATTCTCAAATTCTACAGTCAGTCTGAGGAAGGCATGTGTTCATGTGGTGAGCATTTTATAGAACTGTGTTACTGACAGCATTATTTTAATGCAAACAGAGAAACTGAGAATCAGCAAAGTCAGATAACTGCTAAAGGTTTTACTGGTGGATCATGGCAATTTAAATTCAACCTTTTTATGTCTGAGTGAACAAATCATGCCTTTTTGTATTTAATCAATAGAATAAAAAATAATCCTATATGCAGTAACATTGAGCACCTGTGTGTTGATGACTTTCATCGTGAGTATAGTGTAGAGTTGCTTGAGAAGAACTCAAGAAAACTTAGTGTAACAAACACTTCATAGAAGAGAGAATTGAATTGTATTTTGAAGGAGAGTAGGAAAAAGATCTATCCAGAGAAAGCTACAACAAAAGAGATTGGTACAAAGGAATGTAAATTGAAGTATGCTAAATGTATAGTTGAAATGTGGAAGCCAGTAGATTTTGTAGTAGAAATAATCTTTTGGCAATAGATTAAAATAGACTGGATTGGACATAAGTGCAATAGCTTCATTGATTGGTCATGTACTAATTATAGATATAGTTATGTACTTTAAATATATTAGCTAAACCTACATAACAACTATACCTGAAGGGAACTATAACTAATTCCATTTTATGATGTTCAGAGAGGTTAAACAGCTTCTCCCAAGATTTTATCATTGGTAAATGCAGAGTACAGAACTGATGCAAATGTAAACATTCTAGCTGTAGAGCCAGTACTTTCTTAACTACTGTACCATACATTGCTCTGGGAAAATGAGATAATATTACATGCAGTTTTGAAAGTCATATGCACCACCTGCACTTGGACCAGGAAAATGGAATGTTGACCTAGGATTAAACCTAGGATGTGCCTGGGAGGGCTGGAGTTAGGTAGTGGATGGTATGCAATAGCATTAGAGAGAAAGGTCATAATATTTGAAATAACTTGTGGTTGGTTATAAATACTGAAGGTCAGGTAAATATTGCATTCATATGGAAGCCTATACTGTAGTGATTGGGACAGTGCTAGTGTCAATTACATGTGAACAGATTGGGTGTAAGAAACTACTTGGAAAGGAAAGTGTGAGTTTAGTTTTCCTGTGCAGATATTGTGCTGGCAGTGAAACAAAAATATTGACACCCAGAGGCACATTTCATGATACAGGACAGGAAGTCTGTGTAAGATCACAGAAAATAAGATACCACTCTGTAACTCCTAAATTAATAAATTGAATACATGTTTAAGAGTGTAAAAACTTGCTTAAGTGTTACTCAGAGTGAGTTACATGGATCATTAAGGGAACACAATTGTTCCCAAACAGAATTAAGAAAAATTCATGTGGATTTTTTTTTGAAAAAATGCATTGATCTACAATTGGGGTTTAAAAAATCCTAGTTCTTCACAGTAAGTATTTTGAGAAGGACTGTTCTGGTTGGTTTTGTTTCTTTGGCATAATGATCAATTAATATTAGGATGACTTGGATGGACTGAGGCAGTTTCCAGCATTTCAGGATCAAGTTCAGTTGAATTCACTTTATTTTTGTCCCCTTCAATCCCCTTTTCCAAATAAGTAGGAGCCAGGGTTACTGATCATGTTGGGTAGTGAATTGCTTCACTGTAGTTTGTAACAATTGTGAGCAATCCAAAAGATGGATTCCTGCATGGGACCGAAATTAACATAGAGAAACTGTCTCCTGTGTCATCAGCTCAAAGCAGTTTCAGCATTGAGGATTAAAACTGAAGAATACAAATGTAATTCAAAGCATTTGTGGATAATTTAATTAAAAGTTATTTATTTCAATGAAGAATTTTTTGAAATTCAGGCATATAAAGGATCTTTTAAAAGTTCAAGAAAAAATATGCCTTATGAAAAACTTGCATGGACTTCAAATATTTTGAATCAAAATTATCTAAAATTATCTTATGATTTCATTCTACACAGACTTTTGAAGTACCTTTATAGGAAAGAAAGCAATCATTTTCTGTTGGCTTGACATTTTCTCAGGTTGTTTATGGGTTACTGTGGTCAGTTTTGGAATCTTTTTTTTTAATTTTTTGACAGGCAGAGTGGACAGTGAGAGACAGAGAGAAAGGTCTTCCTTTTGCCATTGGTTCACCCTCCAATGGCCATTGCGGCCGGTGCGCTGCAGCTGGCGTGCCGTGCTGATCTGAAGTGGGGAGCCAGGTGCTTCTCCTGGTCCCCCTTGCGGGTGCAGGGCCCAAACACTTGAGCCATCCTCCACTGCACTCCCTGGCCACAGCAGAGAGCTGGCCTGGAAGAGGGGCAACCGGGACAGAATGTCGCGCCCCAACCGGGACTAGAACCCCGTGTGCCGGCTCTGCAAGGCGGAGGATTAGCCAAGTGAGCTGCAGAGCCGGCTTTACTTTATATATTTTTAAAATTTACCTACACCATTGCTGAACTTCTTAAGAAATCTTGGGCTATGCTGTATGATTCTTATGCTTATTTTTTTCCCAAGTCAGAAACACTACTATATCATTTAATGACTTCCCCTGATGACAGCAGCTGATAGGTTTTGTTGTTGAGTATATAAAGTTTTTCCAAGATCCTGAGTAAGGAGTCAAGAGATGGCAACAGAAACTGCCTTCTAAGAAATGCACCAAGAAGCCAAAGAGGTCAGAACTGCATGGTGTGAGAAATACAAAAATAATAAGAGTAATCTGCAAGAATTAGGATTTTACAGCTAGTTTAATGTGTAAAGCATAAAAAAAGCCCATAATTAAGAACAGAAGCAAGACCAGTGGTTGAGTAACAGGGACCCAGTTTGACCTATGTGGAATGGCAAAAAATAGAAAAAAAGCATATAAAGTATAAGTTTTCAAGACAGTGACTATCAACCAACAAATAACAGTAGTTCATAAAAATTGGAGAGCGAATGAGATATGCCTTGTGATTTCCTGTTTAGTGCCTTGAAAGTTCTCAGGTCCCAGTGAATGTGGGAGGGATGACAGACTCAGGTTGAACCCTGGTAGATTCTCTATTCTAGTGAGGATGTAGAATTGAGGGTTGAGATTGCAGGAAAGAGTACAACACTTAAAGAATGCCAGAGATATGAAGAAGATCTCCACACCCCCCCACCCCCCGCCTTTAGCATTCAGCTGAATACTTAGTAGTATGTGTCTGAGGACACTACCCGAGTTCAGGAAAAGAAATTCCCTAAATGAATAAAAGCAACAGTGACCGATAGAAGTGGAAATAGTATCTGTTCCCACTTAGCCAAGCAACTGTTATACTGGCTACTATTAAAAAGAGTGACCATATTGACAGTTGATGAGATTTTTGGAAATGTAAAATGGTACAAGCATTTTGGAAGACAATTTGTCAAAGTCTCAAAAAGTCAAACATGCTTCTACCTATTTCAAACACAGTTATTTACCCAAGACAAATGGAAGCATATATCCATACAAAAAACATGCATGTTCATAGAAGTATTGTTTTTAAGAGTCAGAAAGAGATGGGAACAAATTGAAAATCCATCAGCCGGTAAATGGATGAACAGATTGTACTATATCCCCAATGGAATATTACTAAGTAATATAAGGGAATAAACTATTGATAAATGCTACCATATGGTTGAGTGCCAGAAGAGTTACACAGAGAAAAAGGGAGAAGACAAAATGTGTTCATTGTATATGACTCATTTTTGTGAACTTTTAGAAAATGAAGCTAGCATTGTAATGATAAAAAGCTGATTGTTGGTTCCTTGGGGGAACTATTGGGGTGTGTGCTGGCCATGGAAGATGGGCAGGCACAATTACATAAAGAATGAGCAAACTTCTAGAGTTGATAGATATGTTAATTTTATTGATTGTAGTAGGATTTCACAGGTGGATACATATATAAAAACTTATTAACTACTATTTATAATTTAAAAATTTATAGATTATATTAATTTCTCTCAAAATCTTAGAAAAAAGAACATAAGCAAAGGATATTTACAAAATGAAGGACAGACGTAATAAGTAGAGTGGTTGTTAAGAAAAAATGTGAGAAATAGACTATGAATCACTTTCAGCTAAGAAAAGTAAGAAAAAAAATTGGAGGTAGGATATATATTAAAACTTTATACATTTAGGTGGGTAGGTGAGAGATGAGTGGGGGATGAGTACCATAAAATAAAGTCATCGAAGTGGGAGCAGTCGTGGAACTTCTATGAGTTGGGCAGGCTGTGATGTCAGCTAGAGAGGTGGATACAAATGACGAGAAGGATGGAACTGTTGAATAACAGGCCAAGGATTTTTGGTAGAATTGTTGGGGTAAGAGTGCTTGGAATGATCAGAATGGATGAACCCTCTCAGGACAAAAGCTTGTTGCTGTGAGGAACACAGGGCACAACCACGTCTTCAGAAGCACGTTGGTTAAGAGAATGCTAGAGAAAAAGTTACACAGATAGAAAAGGAGGGAAGCAGAGGACCGTGCAGTCATCATAATATCAAATAAATGAGTGACAAAATCTACAGAAAACAAAGATAAAATTTTGGAAAATCAGTGCATAGTTCTTGGAAAAGAGGTGATTGAAAGGGACATGGATTTTTCAAAAAGATGTTGGTTTCTTAACTAAACCAGAGAAAAGGATCTGTACCAGGACAGTATTGGATATACCCAGTTATTGGATATACCCAGTTATTGAGAGGTCTTCTAACAAAGTATTCAGAGAAAGGAACCTGCTGTTGAGGTTGGGATTTTTCTAGGAGGGGTATTTCAGGGGCAGATTTCACCTGATTAGAAAAAATTGACTTTTGGAAAAACTGTGAGTATCCCTAAACCCTGAGGACACTCAGAACAATCCCAGCTACTGTTGGCAGCGTGATAGGTGTAAAATTATTTTGACATGTTTAAATGTCAGGAAGAGATGGAGCTGCATTTGGCACAGAAGTTAAGATGCCTGCCACACTTGGGACTTCCCCATCCTTTGTCTGAATGGCTGGGCTTGGGTCCCGTTTCGATTGTATCTATGTACTAATGTGTGTCCTGGGCAGCATCAGGTGATGGCCTAAAGTAGGTGGATCCCTTCCATCCATGAACTCAGATTGAGCTCTTGGCTCCATGGTTGTTTCAGGCATTTGGGGAGTGAACTAGCAGATGGGAACTCACTGTCTCTTTCTCTATCTCTGCCTTTAAATTTTTATATTACTTCATTTTATTTCAAACTTAAGAATGGGGAATTTTTGGGGGCCTGAAAATGAGAAGATACCTGCTAGGGAGGCCCATGTTTCCCCCTTTTGGGTTTCAGTGGGAACCCGGCAATTCTGTAGCACACAATCAGTCAGATGTACTGTGGAGCACTGTGTTATTCTTCTGGGTACGGATTAGAAAGGCTGCTGTAAGCCACACTTCCCAGTTCACAGCGGAACAAGCTGCTGCTGACAAACAAGTTAGCATTACATTATGAGAAAAACATGAGCGGAGGAGTTGCAAAGTTGTATGGGCCCATGAAGCAATGATACACAGCCAAAGTGACAGCTTTTACCAGCAGCATATAAAAAGTGCCCTCTGGTAAATTTACCATGATATTTTCAGATAAATTGTGCATCCAGGACACATGGATGATGACAAGATCATGAAAATCATCTCTAAATATGAAAGATATGATATATATGCGGCTATCAAAGAGTAGTTCATTTTAAAAATGAGCCATATTTGCCTATAGATGCAGGGCAAGAGAAGGGGAAATCGTTTATAAAAGGAATGAAGATGTTGATCTCTGACGGCCCATCTTTTCAATCTGTGAAAATACCAGCTGTAGCACTAACAGCAGCAACAAACTCACTGATGTTTTTTCTCTGAAAGATTCCTTAGATATTTAAACTGTTTTTTGCTTAGGATAAGGGGACTGGGTTTTCTGCTCCATTACTGGACCCCTGAATGAGGAATCTGTAATCATCTCAGATGTAGTAGATCCTGTTGATGTGGTAGGTACTCTTAGAGACTGTCCTTCTGAATGCATTCTGGGTATTACCAAAGTGATCCTAGGCAGTTCATCCTCTTGTATTCTCACATCTGCACACATCTCAAGGCATCACCGCCCCCAAACCCAGAAAAAAAAATCACTGAAATGTTTGAAGTTATATCTACTGAGCATGTATAAGCCTAGAATCAAGGGACTTATTATTGCTTCTCTTCACAAGACTAGGTCTTTGGTACAGAGTTACCAGATATTTTTGGGATGTATCATTTGACTTTGAAAATAAAAATGGCTAGATTGTGTTTCAGCCTAAAATATATCAATCTTATATAACCAAAAGGATTTAGAGCATAAAACTATTTCTAACATTCTGCAAAATTGTAATTTCAGAGTTCTTTGACTTTACAAGGAAACTTTTTGAAATTATAGTAAAAATGTATTAACTACAAGGAAAATTAGACAGCTTTAGTGAGTGGAAACAACTTGACTCTAGTTAAAAAAAAAATGTTTTTCTATTTCAGCCACCCCCCTCCTGTTTTTAGGGCAGTGTTGTAACAGGCATTTCGTGTGGGGTTTTTTGAAAGATCAAATATTTCATGTTAATTTTTGTTTGAAGTGGTGAAGGCTTGGCTGGAAAACTGAGTTCAAAATGTGACATTTATTAGAGAATTGTGTGTCCTTATGGAGGAAAATGGAATATAAATAAGTGTTAATGAATGTTCTGGTTCTCCTATAAAGCATAATTCATTCCCACGCAGTAAATGAGAAAAAGCAGGGGGAGGGAAAGGTGATAAACCATTCCAGATGAGCATCCTGGACCTAGGAAATACCAGCATTAGTAAGGAAACAATTAGTCCCCCCAGTGCCAAAGTGGTGATAAGTTTGGTCTTAAGAAGTTCGAGGTCATTTGTGTTATAATACATAATGTTGGCCGGCGCCGCATCTCACTAGGCTAATCCTCTGCCTGCGGCACCGGCACACCAGGTTCTAGTCCCGGTTGGGGCACCGGGTTCTAGTCCCCGTCAGCAACAGATTCTGTCCCGGTTGCTCCTCTTCCTGTCCAGCTCTCCGCTGTGGCCCAGGAGCGCAGTGGAGGATGGCCCAAGTGCTTGGGTCCTGTACCTGCATGGGAGACCAGGAGGAAACACCTGGCTCCTGGCTTCAGATTGGCGCAGTGCACCGGCCGCAGTGGCCATTTGGGGGGTAAACCAATGGAAGGAAGACCTTTCTCTCTGTGTCTCTCTCTCACTGTCTAACTCTGCCTGTCAAAAAAAAAAAAAACACATAATTTATATATATATATATATAATATAAAGTGTGTTTGTATTTTTCAATGGAATCTTTTATGTTCTCCCATGTCAATTTGCTTGGATATATGGATTAATATTAATATTTGAAACCAGAAAAGCATTGAGGGTTCAGTTGTTTTTCTTAATATTTATTTTGAAAGAGAAACTTACACACATACATACACCCTCAGGGAGATTGTTCCTGGTGTTTGCAGATCATCAGCATCCTCGTGGGGCTGGTGTAAGCAGAGACTCCTGTTGGCTTTACATAGCTGTTGCTCTGTGTTCTCAGGAAAGTGGTACTCTGCAACACTGCAGGGACAATCTGATCAAGTGATACGTTTTCTATTATTGAAAGTATTTCAGTGAATACTCTTGTCATGGTGCATTTAGAAGGGAGCTGTAAAGCCAAATGAACAAGGATATAGCCCAGATTTAACCTAAGAGGAGATGTGTGTAAGTACTATGGCTGGAACGGCAAGTAAGCTGTATGTCCCCAACAGGTGCAAGATATTTTCTGAGGTGTAGCTACAAATATTTCAAGCATTTCCTTTGAGCAATCCCATGTCTACTGACTTCCCTGGAATTCTTAGTGTAGTCTAGTGTTTTTATTAGAAATTATTTCCTGATGTTTAATTTCCTTTATTCCATTCTTTACCCAATTACACTCTGTTATTTCTAGCTGGTGTAATTATACAATTGCTAAAAGCCTTTCATGGTTTTGTTTCTTGGTAGATATGAAGACTTTGTTGTTTTGTAGTCAAGGCTTTTTTTCTTTTGTTTTTAAAGAGATGGGGCCAGTGTTGTGGAGTAGGGAATTAAGTGCTGCCTGCAGCGCCAGCATCCCCTATGGGTGCCAGTTTGAGACCCATTTCCAATCCAGCTCCCTGCTAATGTGCCTGGGAAAGCAGCAGAGGACACTCCAAGCCCTTGGACCCCTGCCATCTACATGGGAGATCAGGATGGGACTCTGAGCTCCTGGTTTCTGCTCAGCCCTGGACTTCGAGGCCATTTGTGAAGTGAAGCAGTGGGTGGAAGACCCCTCTCCCTTTCTCTACCTCTCTCTGGCACTCTACCTTTCAAATAAATGAAATCTTTTTAAAAAGATTTATTTTATTTATTTATTTAATTTTGAGAGCTAGAGTGACAGAGATGGAGAGACAGAGAAGCATCTTCCGTCCCCTGGTTCACTCCCCACATGGCCACAATAGCAGGAGCTGGGCCAATTTGAAGCCAGGAGCCTTCAGGGTCTCCCATGTGGGTGTAGGGGTCCAAGGACTTGGGCCAACTTTCACTGCTTTCCCAGGCCATAGCAGAGAGCAAAATTGGAAGAGGAGTAGCTGGGACACCAGCTAGCACCTTTATGGGATGCCGGCACCACAGGTGGCAGCTTTTACCTGTTACCCATAGTGCTGGCCCCAGTAAATTAAATCTTTAAAAAAAGAGTTTTAAAGTTTATTTGAAAGGCAGAATGACAGAGAAGGGGAGACATACAGAGAGATCGACTGTTGTGGTCAACGCCACAAATAAATGCAATGACCAGGACTGGGCCAGGCAAAACCCAAGAGCGCAGAGCTCTATCCTGATCTCCCATGTAGATTACAGGGGCCCAAATTCTTGGGCCATTATCAGCTGCTTTCTTAGATACATTAACAGGGAAATGGAATGTAAGCAGATTATCCAAGACTTGAGTTGGTACTCTGATATGGGATGCCCATGTCACAAGAAGTGGTTTAACCCACTACAACCCAACAGTAATTCCTGTTTTGTGACTTTAAGGCATATCTAGAATATGCAATACTTAGAAATTTTGAAACATTTCTAATATATAATGGGAAATAAATGACAATATTATATACATTGTCTTATGGTCTGAAACATTTTTGCCATGAATATGTTTGGTTTTCTTAAACAGGGAATTTGTTGGAGTGACTTAAACACTAGGATATTTTGTGTTTGCTTTTGCTGTATTTTGTGGACAAAAGATAACTTAGGATAATTTTTAGGCATTTCATAAGCAGTTTAATTGTGTGCATCATTTTTAGAGTTGTAAGAAACTTTCTCAAGTATCTTAAGACAACTCTAAAAGTTAACATTAAAGAGATAACTGTTTTCTTTCTTAAAAAAAAACTTCCCTCTTTGCCCTGTTATGAATTATTTTCTTAAGAAGCCACTTTCAAATCACACTGCTAGCTGATTCTCTATCACCCATCCTCATACCATCTCAAAAATTTGCACTAGGTTTGAGAAAATGAGAAAAAGAATGTAGTAAATATTTAATGACTATTTTGAAAAGAAATAATACTTAAAAATAATTCTAGAAAACATGTTGTATCTAATACTGGTTGGAGAGCTAGACTACATGGGTTTGAGTAATTATTCTACCATTTACTAGAACTAGTTACCCGTGGGTAAGTTATTTAGACTCTGCATCTCAATTACTCTGTCTCTATCATGAGTGTAAGAGTCTCTACTTCATGTGTTGTCAGAGTTAAGTGAATTGATATGTACAAAACACCTAGAAAATTTCCTGGTACAAAGTAAGCACTTAATAATAGTTAGCTAGTAGTGGTAATAGTAAAAATTCATACAAAATGCAACTTTTTTATCTAGGGAAAAGATATGTGTAATGTGATAGGCAAAAAGCAATACAAAAGTCATGAAGTTTTGATACATGCTACAATGCGCTACAACATGGATGAAACTTGAAGACATTATGCTAATGGAAATGAGCCAGACACAAAAAATGCATATCTCTTGACCCATTTTCTTCCCATCTTCCCATTTTCTTCCCATTTGCAACCAATCTCAAGAGAGAACAACGGAAGGAAGCCGGTAAAAGAGTCCTGAAGAAAGGTATAGGGGAAAGAAGTAAGAGAAAATGGCAAGTAGCAAGGCAGGAGATGCAGTGGTGCCGTGGTGGTGGTAGGGACTAATCAGGATTTTTCAGTGGCTCCAATGAACTCTTCAATTATATTTTCCCTGATTTAAACTTCAAAGAGCAGCTTTTTCATTTAAAAATTAAATTTCTGAATAAGTGCAATCCTCATCAGTACATGAGTTGGCAGAACCCATATAGCTTCCAGATGGATTTACAAAAGAAACACTCTAGGCTGGCACAATAGATACTTGAGAGAGGAGTCAGTGACAGGGCTATTACCTTTCTCTACTAAAGCCAGTCCTCTGAGAGTGGAAAAAAAAAGGAGCAATCTATTAAAAAATTGTCATTTGGTGAACATTTAAGGACTTGATTTTGAAAGAATAGGATGAGGTGGGATTGTAAGATTTGGAAAATAATAAGGGGTTGTATGACAATAGTGATTGTAAACAGGGGCTGTATGTAGAGAATCTGTGTACAAGCTGAGGACACAGTGTATCTTTTTCCTTTTTTTAAAGGTCTATTTTATATATTTGAAAGTCAGAATTACAGGGAGTGGGAGAGACACAGAGCTTGTCTATCCACTGGTTCACTTCCCAAATGGCTATAATGTTTAAGGCTGAGCTGTAGTGAAGTCGGGAGCAAGGAGCTTCCTCTGGGTCTCCCATGTAAGTGGCAGGGCCCCCAGCACTTGGACCATCCTCTGTTGCCTTCCCAGGCACATTGGCAGGAAGCTGGATTGGAAGTGGGGCACCCAGGACTGGAACTGGCATCCACACGGGATGCTGGGCTTCCCAGGCGGCAGCTGCACTCCTATCCTGCCCCATGGTGTATCTTGAGTTCATCTGCAAATTAACAGATTTAAGAATACTTTGACTTATGCTTAGATGTTTTTGGGAGAAATCTTTTTATATTGTTAAAAAGTATCTTTAGAAGTTATTTCTATTACGTATTACAAATAAATTGGTGTCTCATTTATATTTTTCCTTTACATTGGTGTGGAACTGAATTGCCTTTGTCTAATTGTCATATAATGAGGTTTCTTATACTTTGAACAGTAAGGATTACGATTTTTAAACACCAGAATATATTGTCTTTGATTCCCTTTACTTGACCTCAAAGAAGTAAAAATCAGATTATCTATGATTATGATGAATGGAATTCTCTAGGAAGAAAATTGGTTCAATTAGAGCAATTACTGTTTTTCATTGTTGTTAGCCCAGAAGTAGGACTGGTCTTTCTGCTATTCTTTACTGATGTCTCCCAAGATATTATAGTCAATTTTCTTTCCCCTGAGGTGAAGGAGGCTGCTTAGCATACTTGTTACCCTATCAGAGAGTTGTATGTGGGTAATCATGGGAGTCTCTGGTAAAAAAAGAAGAGTCTGGCTAATTTTCCAGGGAAAAAAGGGACTCTTTAAGCTTCTTAGTTAGGCAATTGCAGATAATGAAGTATCTGAAATTTTTAAGTAAAAACTTTCCACTTTTATTGTAGAAAGAAGACTTGAGGAAGCTAAAAGCTTTGAGGAAAGGTTGACTATTAAAAAAGCAAATATATACCTAAAGCTTTGAAGAAATATACACCTAACTAATCCTGAAAAGGAATCCTGAAAGGAAATTGCATTCATCAATGATATATGAATGGAATGCAAGAATGTTTTAAAAAGGGTTTAATAAGAAAAAAGTATTAACTTTTTTACTGATTTGCTTTAATATAAATTATATGTATATTGTATTCACTTTTAAATAAGCTTTTGCTGAAATGAAGGAAATCCATTTGTAATTAGAGAAAATTGTTTTTCCTTTTCCTTCTCTCTAAGTCTTATATCCTAACTTTTCTGAGGATAGATTGATTATTGCTTATCAGTAATGCTTTGGACTAGAAGTGTTTCTGGGTTTCCAATTTTAGAATATTTGCGTATATATAGTGAGGTGCCTTGGGGAGGGAGACCCAAGTCTAAATACAAAATTCATTTATGTTTTGTATACACCTTTTACACATAACCTCAAGGTACTTTGTGCAGCATTTGAAGTACACTTGTGTTTTGACTGTGCCTGTCACATGAGGTCTTATGTGGAATTTTCCATTTGTGGCATCGCATTCACAGTGAAAAAGTTTTGGACTTCGGAGCATTTCAGATTTTGAGTTTTCAGGTTAGGGATTCAAGCTGTACCACAGTATAATGTTAAACATGATAATATTTTTCTATATGTATTTGCAAAATATGAAATTTCTAAAAATTTACCAATGGATCTTAAGGGAGTGTTTAAATTATTGAATTAAATATTTATTTTTTTCTAGGCAGCTATGAAATAGATGTAATTTGTCTTAATTTCCCTTGTTAGCTTTCCTACCAGTTGTATAATTCTTGTGACCTCCACACACACACACACACACACACACACCACACTCCACACTCCACATTGTATCTTGTCTTAACCTTCTAGTAAGGATAATGACTAATTTCTTACTACAGGTATAACCTGATAAAAGTTTGGGTACAAAGTCTATGATGACTTATTTGCATTTTGTAAAAGGAGAAGGGTGGGAGGTTGGAAGGCATGATTGTAATGACAGTCACATGGTGAAGTTGCCTCTGCATGGAGACCTCTCAGCCTGACTCACCTTCCCTACCAAGGCGTGTCAGTGCTATTTTCCCCCAACATATATGCACACACACGCACATGCATATTCATGTATGTTTGCCATATTGAAATAAATGATGAACTTATAATACCTCTGCAATGGTGTTCACCAACTATACAATGGTTCTGATTTGTGCTTTTTTTTTGTAATTTTTAACCCTGAAATGCAGCCATAAAAATAATTCTAGACTTCACTGTAAATGAAATTATTTTCTATTGTCACAGTGGGGCAATGTCCAGGACATCTTTATTTCACTCCACACAATATATTTGAAGAACTTTTTCACAGATGTATACATTATAATTCTTAGGGAAATTGTTATTTTGAGAAATTTCATTTTTATTTTCTCTGTATTTAATTTTCCAGGTAAAGGCAGACAAAATAAAAAACATAAGATTGAGGTATGTTTTGTTTGTGCTTTGTTCTAGAAAAAGGAAACAGCATTTTGAGAGACATCATAAAACACATCTGAATGGAAGTATCTTGCCAGCAGCTGCTGTGTGCCTTAAACACCCAGTGTCAGTGTAGAAATAATATGTAGTGGAAAAGATTCTGTTAAATTGTGAACATGTTTCCTGAGACCTAAAAGGCACGTAGGCTTGGTTGCTGTGCATATTTGGTCATTGTGTTAGCCATGAGCTAAGAGATAAGAACTCGAACCATAGGCTTTCACAGAAGCAAAATACAGTACTTACCAGTCCTGCAGCATGTTGATCTATGGCAGGAACCTCTGCCGGGAGCAGATGGAAGGATTTTCACCAAGGGACATGTTTCCAATGATACCAAAATGATCTGTCGCGTTAAATGCATGTCTCACTTTGACTTTCCTAAATTTTTCTTTAGAGAGTTTTTCTCTGTACCCAGTTTTCTATGGTTTTAGAGAGATTTTGAGGGACCAGCACTGTGGCGGGGTGCCAGCTGCTGGCCTTCTATGTCGATGCCGGTTCCATTCCCAGCTGCTCCACTTCTGATTCAGCTCTCTGCTATGGCCGGGGAAAGCAGTAGAAGATGGCCCAAGTGCTTGGGCCCCTGCACTCACACAGGAGACAGGAGACTCGGAAGAAGCTCCTGGCTTCTGTTTGGCGCAGCACTGGCTCTTGCGGCCATTGGGGAAGTAAACCAGCAGATGGAAGACCTCTCTCTCTCTCTTTGCTTATGCCTCTCTGTAACATTGCCTTTCAAATAAATAAATAAATCTTAAAAATTAAAAGTTAACCATTCATTGACAAGATGTTACTATTAAAAAAAAAAAAAGATACCTTGAAGCATCAGAAGGAGAGGAGCTGTCAGTAGAAACTGACAAGTAGCATTCTGAAGAGGCATAGCTGTATTTTACTGAGACTTTTTACTAGTTGAATACGAGATAAAGTTTTAGACTTTTAGCATCCAGTGCTAATTAACTGCTGGAAAGTCAAAAGTGTACAGTTGTTCTGAATCCACCACCTCATGCTCAGGTGCCAATGTTTAAATACACCTGCAGTAGTATCTGGTCTCCTGGGATGAGAAATGGACACTGGGTGGAGCAGTGACAGTATGGTAATTGCTTTTTTAGTGGAGCTGGGTGGAAGTCATATGATAGCAGAGGGAGGGTAGTGGAGAAAATGTAGCCTTGGATTCTCACAAAAACGCTGTGCTTTGTGTGCCAGACTGCAATGATAGTTACTGCTGCATTTCTGGATTTTCCACATAATTAAGAAAGCAAGAATTCCTGTCTCATTGCTAAAACGTCCTTATTCCCTAGAGTTTAACAAGACTTTACGTTAATTTATGGAGAGTGAGGATAAGCAGCATCCGTCTTTAACCCTTTTTTAAAGATTTATTTATTTATTTGAAAGGCAGAGTCACAGAGAGGTAGAAGTAGAGAGAAAGAGGTCTTCCATCTGCTAATTCTCTCTCCAGATGGCCACAATGGCGGGAGCTGGGCCAATCTGAAGCCAGGAGCTCCTTCTGGGTCTCCCATGTGGGTGCAGGGGCCCAAGGACTTGGGCCATCTGCTGGTTTCCCAGGCCATAGCAGAGCTGGAGCAGAAGTGGAGCAGCCAGGACTCAATCTGGCACCCACAAGGGATGCCAGCACTGCAGGCAGAGGCTTAGCCTACTATGCTACATGACTGGCCTGTGTCTTTATTTTTAAAAAAATGTTATTAATTATTATATTTGAAGGAGAGAGAGAAAGAGCGAACGAGAGAGAACGAACGAACACCTAAGACTTTCCATTTGCTGGTCCCCTCTTTGAATGTCTACAATAGCCAGAGCTGGGCCAGACTGAAGCCTGGGGCTGGGAACTCAGTGTGGATCAATCACACAGGTGGCATGGACCCAAGTACTAGAGCCATCACCCGCTGCTTCCCATTGTCTCCATTAGCAGGAAACTAGAGTCAGGAGCTAGTCCAAGACTTGAACCCTAGTACTCTAATATAGAGTGTGGGCATCCCAAGTGGCACCTCAGCCTGTATGCCAAACACCCACACCTGTTTCCCTAAAGTCTTTTTCAGTATTTGTTTAGTTAAATATTTTCTGAGACATCTTATGCATTATTGACTGATTTATGATCTGGCATTTATATATATATATATATATATATATATATATAATTTAGGAAAATGTTGTGATAGCTAACTGAAGAGAAAAGAATATAGAAAGCCTCATCGTTTCTCCCCTCGATGATTATTGGAACAACACCAGAACCACAATCATAGAAATAATTTTTTAATGTTGATCTTGATACATGCCTTGAAAAATAAGTCAGGTGTACAGTTTGGGTACATAATGAATAGAAGTATAAATTTTTCATGTGATTAGGTCGTGTGATTAGGAAAGAACATTGGAGACCCAGAGAAAGTTGGATGCTGAGGATGGAGCACTAAGGAGAAAGTGCTAGTAGAGCACATACAGCACTGTTATTTGCATTCAGTCAGTAAAGCTCAGTAGGGACAATATTAAATAATGCCCCTTAGACAGCAAGCAAAGTTTTAGTTTTGGTCAATGTATTATGCAAATAAATATGTAATATAAATCTTCCTATTGAAAATGTCTAAAATGAAATGATTTTTGATGATTGAATGTGAAATTAAATTTCAAATATTTGCGGCAGGTATTTGTGACTTAGTGGATGAAGCCACTTCTTGGGACATCAGCATCCTGTATAAGAGTGTCTGGGTTTGAGTATCACCTCTGCTTTTGATTCAACTTCCTGCTAATGCATACCCTGGGAAACAGCAAATGATGGCCCAAGTATTTGATTTTTTGTCACCCATGTGGGGGACTTGGATGGAGTCCCTGGCTCTTGGGTTCGACTGATTTAAACCCCACTGTTTTGGGCATTTGGGGAGTAAACCTGCAGATGGAAGATTCTCTCTCTGTATCTCCCTCTCTTTCACTCTGCCTTCCAAATTTAAAAAAAAAAAGTTTAAAAAAAAAAAGTATGTGTGCTTTCCATAACAGTTTCAAGGAAGTGAGGCATTATTGATGGCTTGAATTTTGTTTTCACAAAGGATAATTGCTTCCTTGTTTAGGGACCACCCACACACAAATGACATTGTGCATTTTTAATGCAAATGCTCAGTGTGTTTGCTGAATTGAATTGCAGTTCATATTGTGCTGCATTAGGCTTCTATCAATTAAGCATTTTCATGTTGAGTTACACTTATTGCCCATGTTCAAGTAATATATACATTCCACAGCCCTCAACCGCCTACACAAACTAAACAGTCATCAACATGTCTAAGAGTAGGTAGACCAATGAATAGTAGCTCTTGACTGCTAAGAGATGATCTTCTTAGGAAAGTGTCTTCAAGTACATAATAGTATATTTACTGCCTCTATTTTAGAAATAAGGCAACCAGATGGTTAAGGGACTTGGTCAAAGTCTCATAGCATTTTTTTTTTAATATGACTTTTCTCTTATGAACTAAAAATGCTTGCTGTTTTCTCCAAAGGACACATGTGTCAGGTTGCTATATTTCTGTGGAGTGAAGTTAACTCATTTCTACTGGGGCTATCGCTGTGGTATAGCGGGTAAAGCCACCACCTGGTACACTAGCATCCCCTATGGGTACTGGTTGAAGTCCTGGCTGTTCCACTTGTGTTCCAGCTCCCTGCTAATGTTTCTGGGAAAGCCTGGAACCCCTGAACCAACATGAGAGACCCAGAGGACTCCTGGCTCCTGACTTCCTTCTGGCCCATCGCTGGCTGCCAGGACCATTTGGGGAGTGAACTGGGAGATGGAAGACGTCTCTCTCTCTGTCTCCCCCTCTCTTTCCTCTCTCTGTTACAGTGCCTTTCAAATAAATAAAAATAAATGTTTTAAAAAATTATTTCTACCAGTCATGCAGAATGTAAGTCAGTGACATGACTGTGTATAAAGCCCAAGATATTTGATGCTGGGTGACTTTTTGAACTCTGCTGTTGGTATCAACAGCACATTCTATGACTCATTTTAGAATAAATTAGTATCTTTCTGAGGACTTCAGGAAGGAAAAGGTATCTCAGATCATAAAATATGAATTAGAAACCAAGAGTGAATAAACAGCTTTCTAGTCTACTGTTTATCATTTAACAATTTTGATAACTGTACAGTCCGATATCTACTTATATCACTAAGAAACCCCTCCCCAACCCCTGTCTTTAACATTGTTGAAGCCTTAATAGAAATGTGGTTCCCTTAGGTGTATCGCCTCTGTTTCGTCAGTCTCTAATTTGTCTTCAGATTAGAATACAGACAAAGCTGCAGGGTTCACTTTTGTGCTGTTCGCGTTTGGTTTCTTTGCTTCTCTTAGCATCTGTGCTTTCTATGTATCCTGAAGCCACTGTGCTGAGTGGGATTCCCTGATTTTCTCCCTGCTGCTGCACCAGGGCCTCTTTTGAGTGGCAGCCTAGATCAAGGGTACAAGCTACAAATCTACCCTTTCTTTGTATCCCTCTCTGAACCCTTTTTTCCCTCTCCTTTTTGCTTTGATAATCTGATAAATTAATATTCCTTATTGCTTTAATGACTGCTAATAGATTAATGCATCTTAATGACTGCTAATGGCTTAATCTGCTACACCTCCTGGGTAAAATATTTGCATTTTAAAAGGGTTTTTAGAATCATAACCTTATTTAAAGCGGTGACTCAGTGTGAGAATCTAAAAACCTGTTGACAAATCACTTGGGAGAAGCACCATGTTAGTTTTTTTTAATACATTTTAACATCTTTTTTTAAATGCATTTTAACATATTTAATAACATTTTTAATACATCTAACATCTCTGAAAACAAGAACATGTTCTTAAAATTGGTGTGATAAGAGAACACTGTGTTGTAGATGCATTGGAAAGATTCTCTTTCTCCATTCTTAGTGCTGCATAAAATAATTTGTCTTAAAATCAGTGACATTTTAGGTCCTATAAAAATGCATTAGCTGTTTGTTTCTGTTTTTTTTTTTTTGCCACTCATCAAACCATACCTTGTGGTAGATGGTAACTACCTCTCTTACCATAATTTACACATTCACACAAACTAAACAGTTATTAATAAATACATGTCCCAGCACTAATTAACCATTGGCATTCTCACATTGGCTGCTGTGGAAGCTCCAGTGAAAATCTGTGGTCCATTTTTGTTGAATTTGTTTCCTTTCTGGGGCTGGGGTGCACATTGAAGAATGCTTCTTTAACTTTGTTTAAGACATGTGAAAAATCCGCACTGGAAATGACATTCTATTTATAACATCTATTTGCTATTTTTTAAAAAATGTCATTTATGGAACTTTAGTCTTATTCTGTCTCTCTTTGCCTTGAGTGAGAAGTGATAAACCTGAGTAAATACCAGGGATGAATGCAGTGTCTAGAAGGACTGGCTTTCCTTTTAAAGATGAGAGGGCTTTGTATCTGTAATTACCCATCATGTGATACGCAGTTTCAAATGAAAGAGTTAGTGTCATTCTTTCTTTTTGGAAGACATTAGAAACAATTGCGGAATAAAAAGCAAGCTCATCAACAACAAAAAATCAGTCAGAAAATTGGCTAAAATTCAGCTCTTTGTGCTCTTGTGACTGAAAGCTGTGGCAGAAAGCAAGCTCTCCAATTTTCTACCAGGCAAATTCATTGCCTCCTTTCAGACTGGTTTACTCTTTGAAGCAGTTAAGTAGTAGATTTTCTTAACAAGAGGAACACTTACTTATTTAAATAATTCTTTGCAAATTTCATTTTTTTATTCTTTTCATCTTTTACCTTGCTCCACTGGCCATCTTTCACCATCGATTCCACAACCCTGAGTGGGATAGGTATGAACACTAAAATATGTTCTATGGGGTATCTTTTAGGTTAAAATTCAAAGTTGGGACAGTTGAGCTAAGGAAAGGAGTTTTCAAAATAGAAATACTAGTCATATTTTCATTCTTTGATAGTATATACAGTTTTAGTATTTTTGTGAATGAACAATTCATTTAGCATCTGTTATCATAGTGTTATATTTTTCAAAAGCTTAGAAGAAGGACTGTATTTAAGGAACACTTTGACATATATGAGCGTAGTTTAAAACGTTTATGAAAGGAGTGGGCATTTGGCATAGTGGTTAAACCATCAGTAGGGCCTCCCACCTCCCATATTGGAGGACCTGGCTTTGTGTCCAGTTATGCTTCAGATTCCCACTACACTTCTGATCCTGCTTCCTGCAGGTATACACCCTGGGAAGCAGCAGGTGATAGCTCCTCTGGTTAAGTCCTTTCCAACCATGGGGGAGACCCTGATTGACTTCCTGGCTCTGTTTTGGCCTGGCCCAGCCCCTGCTGATACAAGCATTTGGGGCATGACCCAGTGGATGGGGGCTATGTGTATGTCTCTCTCTCTTATTCTGTCTTTCAAAATAAAAAGTCAAGTTGTATTTTTTAGAAACGTTACAGAAAAATAAATACTTCAAAATTTCATTTGTCATGAACTTCAGGTACCTTTGTATACTTAGTAAATTGCAGAATAAATGGTGAAATTTAGAATTATCAAAAGTTATCATTTTCTCCTTTTTCCCCTGGAAACCTTTTTTTAAGGAATACAAAGTTCATTCATTTCATAAATACAACTTTAGGATTCTTCCACTGTACCTGTACTCCCACATACACTCCCACCCCTCTTCCTCCTCTCTCTCCTATTCCTATTCTTATTTTCTACAAAGATTTATTTTCAATTAACTTTATACAAATACGATTAATTCTGTACTAAGTAAAGAGTTCAATGAATTGTATTAAAAAAACTATTCCTCAATAGTTGAGACAAGGGCTGTTCAAAGTTACTGCATCTTGAAGTGTTAATTTCACTTCTATTTACCTTTTAGGGGCTCTGTTTTTTTTTTTTTATATATAATTGTTAGTATATATGGAACCTAGTAAAATTGAAAACAAAAAAATATGTGAAATATTAATGGTAATCCATCAGAACATTCTGAATATCTTAGCATGAAATAGTATTTTTCTGGCTAATAGTATTTAATGAGATTTAATGACTTAAGTGAATCAGGCCTAGGACAGGAGACAATGGGTGTAGAAAAAAAAAAACAAACATGATGAATCTAATGAAGTGTTGATAACTAATGGCAAGAGAAGGTTACTTTCTAGAAATAAAGAGGATTTAAGGGGTGTAGATACAGAAAACAAATTTCACCTTCTTTGTGTTTTTGCCTAGGGCTAGCTCAGGGGCTTTGAAAATGAATGGCTGGCCAGTGGCTGACAGCAGTGTTGCAAAAATTAACATCATTTTTACATGCACATCTGTACCTTTTGAGCTGTTTGCATTTTTCTGTGAAACTAAATCCTTTAGCTGCCATACTGTCACAAAAGGAAGGAGGTATGTATTTAGAAGGTAGCTAGGAAAGCCTGTCAGAGCAAGGATCTGTGAAATGTGTCTTTGTCAAGAAAGGCACGTGTGAGTCTGTTACCAGCACAATGCAAGATGGTTTGTAATGAATCTCCATCCCTAGAGAGCTCTAAATATAGAATAGATGGCCAAGTCTTTGGATGGTATAAGTGATCAACTGAGTAAAGGACAGGATCTCTTCAGATGACCTCTTAGTGCCCCTGGCTGCTCTGCAATTCCAAATCTGAGATAACTGCCCTGAGCATGTAATGTGTGTGTCATTAGTGCGTACATGTATGTGTATATACACACAAATATATATATATATGTATGATAGTGACATTATCTGCTTAAATTTTTTGTTCTCTTTTTATTACCCTATTTTCCTATGCAGAATTTACTCTGTTTTCCCTTTCTCCATATATTTGCTTTTATATATAGATATATAAATTATACACGCAGATATTTTGTTTTACATTTAGATGGACACCATTTTGCAGTTCTTGAGGGTTTAGTTTATTCATTGAATGTTCCTGTAGTTTTGTTCCTGATACTTTACTCACAGGAAGCTATGTTTGTTTAATTTTAAATGTGGTTGGCAGGGGGTAGAAGACATATTTTCATTATAGTAGGGATTTTGTTGTTTACTAAGAAAAAGAAATGTAAAACAGACACTTTAGTTTGGTGACCTGTGATGGTTATGGAACCACTAGAGGAGAGTAGGGGTTAACATATATATCTACTTGCATCCGGTTATTGTTTGTGGAACAATGAAATTTTTTCTGGCATAGTCTTTCTGATAGAGGCATGCAGCTACAGAGGATTAAACATTTATGCATTGTGATTAGGTTCTATTGCTTCATAACTACAGTTGTTCAAGAAGTGGAAGTATAGAAATGCCATGGGACCTGGAATACAATAATGAATAAAACCATCCAACTCTGTGTCAGACACTAACTAGAGAAAAGGGCTCCTCCCGTAGAGCAAATATGAGCATACCCAAGCGTATTTGCATTCATGATGAAAAGCAGTCTGCTCTGTCCTGAGTCCTGTGGAGTCATAATGGGGAAAGTTGAAAGCATTGAACATTGTTGTTATGTTAAACCACCACAGTGGCTTTTTTTGCTAATGTGATTATTCACGAGGGACTGGTGGTCATGGTCAGAGTACAGAGATTTCATCAGAATGCAAATAATTGCTCATAAATATTTGCTACTTTTTTTTACTTTCACCAAAAGAAAAAGCATTTTCATTTTTCAGCTCTTAAATATTTCTCCCCACATTTTATTACAACAGAAATTATTTATGGTTCATGCTTATGTATGTGTATGTGAGCTTGATAACAGACCTAAATTTGCAAATTCTAAAGGACAGGTGATTCTTGGCTATTTATTCCTAGGCAATAGTGATACTATTTTACTTATCTCACACCCAGGTTCAGCCTGCATTCTTTGCCATTGCCAAACTGCCATCTGGTTACTCTGTCATCCCTGGTTAATTCTTATGTGATTCAGAAGGAACACTTTTTTGAGCAAGATGCTGGCTGCAGCTGTTAATTAGAGCCAAGAACAAGATGATTGTCAGCAGCAGCAACTTGGATAAAGAAAATTTGAAATTCTGCTCATATGATAAGTTTTCAGTTCCAGTAATATTTTTCTGTGTGATCAATACACATTGAAAAAGGGCACCAAAGTTTATGCTTGTGAACTTAAAACAATCAAAAGGATCTGATGATTTCTTAGAGGAAGAAATACAAGTGGCCAAGAAGTATATGAAAAAATGCTCAACATTACTAGCCATTAGGGAAATAGAGATCAAAACCAGAAGGAAGTATCCACACACCCCTGTTAGAGTGGCTGTTGTCTAAAAGACAGGAAGTAACATACTTGCAAGGATGTGGAAAAAGGGGAGCTCTTACATACTGTTGATGGAAATGTAAATTAGCATAGTCATTATGGAAAACTATGGAAAATGCTTAAAAACTGCAAATAGAACTGCCATATGATCCAGCAATCCCGCTACTGAATATGTACCCCAAACACATGAAGACAGTGTATCAAAGAGATATGTGCTCCACCATGTTTATTGAATTTCTACCATAATAACCAAGATTTGGATTCTACCAAAGTGTCCATCATCCAATGAGTGGATAATGTGAAAATTGGCTGTGTGTGTATAATGGAATATAATTCAACCATTAAAAAGAATGAATTCTTGTTATTTGTAGCAAGATGGGTGGAACTAGAGGACTTATAAATCAGATACAGAAAGACAAATACTACATGTTTTCCCTTATATGTGGAAGCTTAAAAAAACCCACAGAATAATGACTACTAGAGGCTTCAGGGGTAAGGGGAGATAGATTTCATAAACAAGTCTCAAATCAAAATCAGATTGAAAGAATAAGTTCCTAGTTTTACACAGCATAATAGGATGACTATGCTTAACGAATCTGTTATATACTTTATGAGCAAATAGAAGCAAGAGGTTCTAAGACTCCAATCATAAAATAATGTCAAAGAGTAGGAAATGTTGATTACCTTGATTTTATCATTATACATGTATTGAAATATTGGTATATAGCCCGTAAATACACACCCACTCACTACCAATAGAAAACAATTTATAGCTGTACTTTATTAGCATATTTTTGTCATTCTTAAGAAAAATGTTCTATACACAGAGATTTTCATATTTTTATCAAAATAGATAATATTTTAAGAATAGCAAAACATTTGGAAATGGGCTATTTTAACTCAGTACAATAAATTTTTCTCCTCGTTACTAATTACCCCCAGAAATGATTTGAAGAGAATATTCAGTGTCATATTTTTTAAAGATTTATTTATTTATTTGAAAGAGTTACACAGAAAGAAGAGAGAGAGAGAGAGAGAGAGAGAGGGAGAGAGAGAGAGAGATCTTCCATCCAATGTTTACTCCCCAATTGGCCGCAATGGCCAGAGCCAGGAATTTCTTCTGGGTCTCCCATGCGAGTGCAGGGGCCCAAGGACTTGGGCCACCTTCCACTGCTTACCCAGGCCATAGCAGAGAGCTGGATTGGAAGTGGAACAGCTGGGTCTTGAACTCATGCCCATATGGGATGCTGATGCTTCAGGCCAGAGCGTTAACCTGCTGCACCATAGCACCAGCCCCATATCTAAAACTATTTAAGGAACTATGCCTTGCCTATTAATTCCTCAATCTTTTTGGATTAACTTTACTAAACTGTTATTTTTATTTATAATGAGTTAATTGTTATAAGGTTTATAGAAAGAGTGGAGGACATGACTGGGCAAACCTTTCCTATGCAGGGCTTTCCAGACAGTAATTGGCAGATGTTGTTTAGAGAAGAGTTGAGCCTCTTTCTCCCTCTCTACCTATTTCTAAACTGCATTTTAAGATCTAAGTATGTAATTTAAGATCTAAGTTATATAATATCTGGTGTGAAGTCCACCCAACAGAAAAAGACTCCACTCTAATAAAATAATAATAAAGGCAAAAACATGAAATAATGGAAAGACTGTGAAGTAAAATTGTTAATTTATTCAATAAACATTCGGTTTTTGGCACTGCGCTCTAACCAACTGCCATGAATAGCATTCAGTTTTTACTTTGAGAAGCACTATGGCTTGAAAAGTTCAACATGGGAACAATTAAATTCTGGATTTGAATTCTACCATTGCTGCACAGCAATTGTATAACCTTGTAAAATATGACATTACTAAAACTATTTTCTAATAAGACAATTGGGGACAATGATAGTACTTATCTCTCAGGAGTATTGTGAAAGAAAATGTTCAAAGTACCTAATGCATGGTTTCTGCCCCTTAACATGTAATACTAAAGATTATTTATACTGGATGGAATATACTAGGTAAAAAGTAAAGTTTCTCTTTAGAATGGGAAGTGGTTTGCTAGGGATGATGTTAGTAAAAAAATTAAAAAGTTATATTTCAAGGGGAATGGGTTTGAATAGGAAAAATTTAATAAAGTTATTTTCTCTTGTGTCATTAAAGTTTGTAGACAAACTGCATTAATAAAAAAAAAAAAAAGGACAAAATGTTTCTTCCAAGACAACAGCTTGTGCACCACATATAACTAAACCTTAAAATAAATTTGATTAGAATGCCTATTATCACCTCAGCATGCAAAGGACAACCTACTGAGAACTTCAGGAGTGATTATTTTATATTGAGGGAGGGGATGTATTAGTTGCCAATGTCTCTGATTAGCTTATGTTTAAAAGAGGAAAATCTGATATTAAACTGCCTGTATAGGGACTATGGTTGCATAAGTTTGAATAAATAGATTGATTTTGAGTCAAATAAAAGATTCAAGTTCTCTATAACCACTTTGAAGGCTGCACCAAGTATGTTTTGTTTTCAGATGAACCTCAGTGTGTAACAGGTGCCTGACACATACTTGGTGTTCAATAGATTCGTGAAGTAAAGGAGAGATCTCTGTTGTATTTCGTACATTGAGCTACGCAGATGGCTGATCCTTAAAATGGTGGTAAGAATATAGAATTTGGAATTGAAGAGCTAAGTATTAATATAAGAGATTTAGCTAACTCAGAGACAGTTTTCTGTTCATGGAGTTATTTTGTAGTAAGGTAAAATAATAATGGAGACAGTCACTTGAGCAACAGTAGAGTTGTGATATAGAATCTTTTTTTTTCAAGTATCACAGTGTTTATTGATAGATACAAGTATATAAAATCAGGGCATGAACATGACTTGATAAATTAAGTAGACTTAATTTCAATACTATAATAAGAGGGACCAATTCAAATTCTCACCATTTTTTCACACCCACAAAAACCACTTCAAGGGCATTAACGATCTCTCAAAACTGATCAGTTTTGTGCAAGTAAGCCATGTTTCTTTTAAAAAGACTTGTGCACTTGCCCAGGCTCAAGTTTATTAAAATCTAGCACATAAAGCCCATGACTAGAGGTAGAAATACAGGCAATATACTATTACGGCAACAACCATCAATTACAGTTAAGAATTTTTCTGTAACAACCAAATGGATAATCAAATATTGCAACAGCTCAAGTATTACTGAGCAAAGTGCATTTCTACAGTATTCAGTGTTGCTATTCAGGTTTTTTAGCTAACTTAAAACAGCCTATGGTAACTGGCAGCAAAGAAGGTCCTTGCAATAGACTGCCTCTGCTTGAGAACTTAGGATGTAATTATTGCATGCTGCTAATATACTATCTAAACATTAAAGATACTCCTAAAATATTTGATGGTAGACTATGATTAAGACATTACACTACAATAAAGAGAATTGAAAATGAATCTTGATGTGAACAGAAGGGGAGAGGGAGCGGGAGAGGGGAGGGTAGCGGGAGGGAGGGAAGTTATGTGGGGTGGAGCCATTGTAATCCATAAGCTGTACTTCGTAAATTTATATTTTTTAAATAAAAGCTTTATTAAAAAAAAAAGACATTACACTACAAAAAAACCTTATGCAGAAAAGTTGTTACTTCATTTGATCACGTGATTGAGGAGTTCTTTTATCTCATCTTTACTGGTATTCTTTGGATGCAGTCTGAAAAGGCTTATAACATAATAACCCTCATATCCACAATAATTAAAAAATACAGGTATTTAAAAACCTTGAACACCATTGTTCTATTCCCAGAACAAGAAAGCAAAATATAAAAATATGTGCCAGAATATTTGAAATCAAGGAGTTTGATATTATTATATATTTAACAAATTAGGTGGGCATGATTAGGATATTAAATATTATACATTTAGTTGTTTATACTTCATCAACAGATTTAGTAAACATTCAGTCATTCAGTTAAAAAACATTAAGTTCTTTTGGATTATGTTGATGTCTTAATCTGGGTTGTTTGTCCAGTGAAATTTTAGCTATAGTAGGATGCCTTAGAAAGATAAGAGTTGCATGGTTTTTATTCTAGGACAATGATGTTGTGCTATGAAGATTATAATTTGATACAGATATCTTATATTAAAATACAAGCCTACTCACTAATTACTTCATTTTGTGCAACTTATTTAATGTAAGCCTCTATGTTCTCATCTGTGAATTGGCATACTAATGTCTATACCATACTGCTGTTAAGATAAAATAAAATTATGATTAAAGGGCCCTCGTTACAGTGTATAATAAATAAACCATGCTCAGTACCTGGAAACTCTTGTTATGTGTCTGTTATGTGCATCTCTGCTCTTACTTTCGTAGAGATTTGGAATTTGTGTTTTGTATTTTTCCAGCTTTAAACCTGTGAGTCTTTAAATTTGAACTCTGCTAAATCTCTTTGAACTGTGTGTGTGTGTTAGTCTATTTTCTTTTTCTTTAAGATTTATTTCTTTATCTTAAAGGCAGAAATACAAAGAAGGAGGGAGAGAATCTTCCATCTACTCACTCCTCAAATGGCCAGAACAGCCAAGGCTGGGCCTGCCAAAACCGGGAGCCAGGAGATTCCTCCATATCTCTGACGTGGGTGGCAGGGGCCCAAGTACATGGGCCATCTTCTGTTGCCTTCCCAGGAGCATTAGCAGGGAGCCAGATTGGAAGTGGAGCAGCCAGGACTCAAACTGGTGCCCATATGGGATGCCCGTGCTGCAGGCGGCAGCTTTACCTTCTATGCCACAGTGCTCACTCCCTCTTTTTTTTTTTTATTACTTTTAAGATTTATTTATTTTATTTGAAAGTCAATGTTAAAGAGAGACAGTTATAAAGAAACAGAGAGAGAGACAGACAGACAGACAGACAGACATTGATTGATCTTCCATCTGCTGGTTCACTTCCAAGATGGGCACAATGGCCAGCACTGGGTCAGGTGGAAGCCAGGAGCCAGAAGCTTCATCTGGGTTTCCCATGTGGGTGGCAGGGATCTAAAAACTTGGGCCATCTTATACTGCCCTTCCCAGGCCATTAGTTGGATTGGAAGTGGAGCAGCCAGGTTAGTCCATTTTCTTTTGTTGTGAAAGATGAAAAGATAGATTTTTTTTAGCTCATGGTCTGGGAGGCTTGGAAGTCCAAGATCAAAGGACCAGCACCTGAGGCTGGTGTTATGGGTCAGTGTGTTAAAGCCCCAGCATGCAGTGCAGGCATCTCATGTGGGTGCCGCCTGTTCAAGTCCCAGCTGCTCTTCTGCCAATCCAGCTCCTTGATGGTGAGCCTGGGAAAACAGTAGAGATTGGCTCAAGTGCTTGGGCCCCTGCACCCATGTGGGAGAACTGGGAGAATCTCCTGGCTCCTGGCTTCATTCTGGCCCAGTCCTGGTCATTGCGGCCCTGTGGGGAGTAAACCAGAGGATGGAAGATCTCTCTCCCTCCTCCGACCCTCCTTTTTCTCCCCCTCCCCCCTTCTCTCTGTAACTCTGCCTTTCAAATAAATAAAATAAATTTTTAAAGAAAACACAAAAGACCTGCACCTGATGAGGGTCTGCTTGCTTCATGATTTATTGGAAGGCATAAGAGGGTGAGAAAGAGCATGAACGTGCCAGCTCAGGTTCTTCTTCCACTTATAATGCTACTAGTCCTGTCATGGGGATCCCATCTTGATGACCTTACTCAATCTTAATTACTTCCCAAAGACCCTGCTTCCAAATACCATCAACACATACATTTTTGAATTAAGTTTCAATGAGTTTTGGAAGATTTATATAGCATGTCAGTGTATGTATATTTTGTTGTGTAAACATGCAACTTGTACTCCATAAAATTCTTCATATCCTCAAATTCAGCATCCACAGATTCAGCCATTCACAGATTGAAAATATTTGGAAAAATGTTCCAGAAAGTTCCAAAACCAAAACTTGATTTTGCTCTAGGCTAAATTCTATTCTGATTCAAAGCAAATGAAGCAATGCATAGCATAGGCAAGCTCTGCTATAGGCTTCCACCATCTCGCAGATCCCCTGCTTTCCCTAGCATTTCTGGTTTGAGCAGTGTTCACCCAACGTTTCGTTATTGTGATGTGTAGTTAGGCCTACAATAGTTGTGTCTGTAATGAATGTATACAGATTTGTTTTCTTGTCATTATTTCCCTAAATAATACAATAGAACTATATACCTCGCATTTACACTGCATTAAGTATTACAGATAATTTAGGGGTGATTTAAAAGGTAGTAGGCGATGTGTATAGGTTTTATGTAGATACTACATAATTTTACATAGGAGACTTGAGCATCTATGGATTTTGGTGCCTGTAGGTGATCCTGAAACCAATCCCCATGCATGTGGATAGAGATCGATATAGAATATCTGATCTCATTTGTGTGGTCTTAATTGATGTAATTACTACCTGTTAATCCTTGTGGATGACTGGAAAGCTGAAATTTGAAGGATTGTTTAAATAAAATATACATCATTTTTTATAATAAGATAACATGGAAACTGCATACTAAAAAAGGAAATAAGACATAACATTTAAATAGTGTGAGAGAAAGTAATTAGTATAGTTTTAGTATACTTCTTGTAACTCAGTTACTCTTAAGAAAACCCAAAAATAGTTTTGTGGAAGTGTAGTAAGTTTTGCAAGTTTCAGAAGAAGAATTAAGAACTGTGTGTGTGGTGCAGGAGGCACATAGGAAATCTGTGTAATTTCTGCTCAGTTTTGGTGAGAACCTAAAACTTCTTTTAAAAAATAGTCTGCTGGGGCTGCAGCTGTGGCACAGCAGGTGAGGCTGCTGCCTGAGATGCTGGCATCCTATTTGAACACTGATTTGAGTTCCAGCTGCTCCACTTCCAATCCAGCTCCCTGCGAATGTGCCCAGGAAAACAGTAGGAAATGGCCCAAATACTTGGGCTCTGCCACCCATGTGGGAGACCTGGATGGAGTTCCAGGCTCCTAGTTTTGGCCTTGCCCAGACCCAGCCATTTCAGCCATTTGAGGGGGAACCAGTGGATGGAAGATCTCTGTCTCTGTCTCTCCCTCTCTGCCTTTCAGATAAATAAGATAGACTTCTTATACTTATTTTAGCAGACTTTTTTATAATATCAAAAGGGAGTAATTATTCCTGCCCATCAGATGCACAGTTGGCATTTCATCCTGAGGAAATGCAGATGTTAGCTGACAAGGATGTTTATTGCATCCTAATGGATAGTAGCAAAATGTTGAAAATAACCAGTGTCCAGCAGTAAAGGGACTCCTTGTACGTTATGTATATATAAAATTAAACCCTGTTTGTTGTATACCTAATGCCTTCTCTCTCTTCTGTGAAAACAGAACTTCGATGTTGTTCAAGGCAGCCATAGTCACTGTTCCAGGCACTTTCAGGGCTTCCCTTCCAACTAGGAATGACCATGTGATCCAGTTCTGGTCATTGAGATGTAAAGGGATGTCTACAGAAAACTTTGGGAAAATCCTTTGCTTTCCTAAAATAAGGGACAAATTCTGTTAATATCCACAGTCACCTTCTGCAGACTTCATGTTAAGTTAGAAAAATGAACTATTTGTTAAGCAGGGGTCAGTTGGCTTGCTGTGACTTGGATCCAAAAGTCCCTCAGTGTGGTAGATTCTATGCTGCACTTCCCACATCCTCTTTCAAGACTCCTAGATACTTGAAGTGCTGCAGGATGGCTGCCATTATCTGTCAGCTCTCCCCAGGAATTGCACTCATTTGAAGTCAGCTGCATTTCCAAAAGTTACACTCCCTTCCCAGGGGGAAATCCATATCAAACTATATAGGAATATAAACCAGGCTTCTTTGTAATTTGAGGTATCCCTAGGAGTTGGAACCCTTGTGCTTACTATACTCTTCTTTGATTGCCTAACTTCCCCTTCCTCATACCCTACATTATTCCCTTCCCCCATAGGTATTGATGTCAAGAGCACTTTCTGATAAACTCTGCAGAGATGTGCAAACATAGACACAGACCCATACCCTTACATCCACACACACACAGACATCATACAAGTGATCTTAGCTTACCATCTGCATACGTTGTATATGTAGTATATAAAGCTCTAGAGTATTTGAAATAACTGACTTTATAACAGTACTAACAGTGAAATACAGGTTGCTTTCACGGTTACATTTGGGAAAACAATAGTATTTTTTTACTTTCACCAGTCACCAAATATGTGTGAGCTTTTTCCACACACTGATTCACACAACTCAAGAAGACGCTACCTACTTTTACCAATTTATTGTGAAACCTATTACAAAGGATACAGATGAACAGTCAGACAGAAGACATGGTATAGGAGAAGGGGAAAGCAGCTTCCGTTCCCTGTGTAGCTCACCACCCTCCAGGTAGTTTGGAAACCTCTGAACCCAGTCCTCTGAAATTGGAGGGATGGGGAGGCTATTACATAGGCAGCCTTCAGCCCCTAAAAGTTCCAACCCTCTAATCAGGTGGTTGGTTCTTTGGACAAGTCTTTATTCTTAGATTGTCTGGAAGATCCAAGCCATCTGTTTTCTCTTTACTACACCAAGAGTGTCCAAGGGCTTTAGAAGCTGTTTTCCAGGAGCCAGAGACAAAGATCAACTATATATTTCTTGTTATATTACAGTAATGGATAGGCTTGGTGCTGAGTAGGAATATGAATACAACAGTTTCTTTTTAAAAATCTTTCTATACCATGTGAAATATTTTTGACCTTTGCTATTTTAAATCTAGACCTTATATTGGGTTGAACGTGAAATTGCAGGTGAACTTCAGCTTGGTGAATTCCACTCTGGAAAGATTGGTCTTTTGCAGAAACCTTCAATTCACCATCGATAGCACTAAAAGGGATGCTCATTGACCTTTACATTTCAAAAGAACTATTTCAAATCAATCATGTAAGAGATCTTTTGAAGGCAATGTACAAACCCATCAGTCCAAAAGAGCTCCTGCTTGAAAAAAGTGATGGAGAATCAATAAAAACGCCTTGCTTCATCTCTTGACCACTCTTTGCGTGAACAGCATAATTTTGCTGGTTTAAAGGCTTTGAAAACTTGTAGATTACTCAGTTCTTCATGTTTATCATGACTGTATTCGGATTAATTGTCCCTTAAGGATACAACCTGTAACTAATTATTCAATGAATTTTCTTCCACTTATGAAAAGAAACCTATTGTCAAGTCTTTTCACTAATCTTGGTGTGCGTTAAGTTTTTCCATGTCTAATACACTGAGATTCAGGCTATGTTTTGTTCTTTTGTAAGAAACTCATAAATCAGCTAAAGTCAGTTATCTTCCAGTTTAACAATACTTGTTTTGAAATACATTTTTACTTTATATGTACATATATTAAGTTTTATTTTACCTATTTGAAAGGCAGAGTGACAAAGAATGATTATATATATATATATACACACACACACACACACACACATATATATATATATATATATATATATACACACACATATATATATCGAGAGGGAGAGAGAAAGGGATCTTCCATCTGTTGATTTGGCCACAACAGTTGGGGGCAGGCCAGGTCGAAATTAGCAATCCTGCCTTCCATCTTGGTCTTCCACGTGGGTGGCAGGGGCCCAAGCACTTGAGCCATCTTCCACTGTCTTCCTTCCCTTATTAGCAGTGAGCTGAATCCGAAGTGGAACAGCCAGGACTTGAACCTAACACTTAGATATGAGATGCCAGTATTGTAGTTGGTAGCTTAACCCACTGTACCACAACACTGGCCACTATATTCTTATTTTTATGATATTTCTACAGAATACTTTAAAAAGAGTAGTGGAATACAAAATTTAACCGAAATGCCATGAAGCAAATTCATGAGTATCTTACCATTTTACTAATATTAGACCAGTAATATTCATCTATAGGCTATATTGGACTTGTTATTTTTCTTCTTCAGTTGGGAGCACCCTAAACCTGTAGCAACATTTGCTGAACATCCTCTTTAATGACTTAATTACCCCTTTTGTTTTTCCAGGAAGTATTATGCAGCATGTAATGAAAGTCACTCTGTAATTGCTACCATGGTAATGTTTTGTTAAAATGAAACAGTTATTCTTATAATATAACATAGTATTTTATAATTAAAAATTCACACAAACCCTATTGGAGATAACTTAACTCTTCCAACTCCTCCTTTTCCTCTCTTCTCAAGCAGGTAAAAGAGTTTGAAGAGGAAAATGTGTGATGGGAATGTATGGGTAGTTTATCTGGTATATCCTTCAGAAGAGTAGGATCATCAAGTCCTGGCTTTGTAAAATTATTGAGCTTGAGTTACAGTGGATTTTTGTGAATTTTTTCATGCTAGTTTAGGTGATGACAGTAGTCATCATATTTTGGGAGCCTCCATGTGCTGTTCTCCTTACCTTTAGTATTTCTAATGCCCACAAACTTTGGCATTTACTTCTCAAAGAAAACCAATCCTAGATTTTCTTTTTTTTTTATCCTTTTTTTTTTTTTGACAGGCAGAGTGGACAGTGAGAGAGACAGAGAGAAAGGTCTTCCATTGCCGTTGGTTCACCCTCCAATGGCTGCCGCGGCCGGCGCGCTGCGGCCGGCGCACGGCGCTCATCCGATGGCAGGAGCCAGGTGCTAGGTGCTTTTTCCTGGTCTCCCATGGGGTGCAGGGCCCAAGCACTTGGGCCATCCTCCACTGCACTCCTGGGCCACAGCAGAGGGCTGGCCTGGAAGAGGGGCAACGGGACAGAATCCGGCACCCCAACCGGGACTAGAACCCGGTGTGCCGGTGCTGCAAGGCAGAGGATTAGCCTGTTGAGCCACGGCGCCGGCCCCAATCCTAGATTTTCTTAAGTGTTTTGCCCAGTATTGCCTAGCAAGGAAATGGAAGAATTAGGGTTCAAATTCATGGTATTTACTTCTAATGCTGTTTAATTACTGTTACATTACTAGTCCTGCCAGTCTCATTCCCAACACGTGCACACACACTCATAAACACCTACCTGATCCCCTCAAAACTGAAGTCATTTTGGTGTAGTGTGGTGTCCAGCTTCCCACCCACAGCCGTGTCTCAGGACTATCCCACATCTAAAATATTTTCTCAGGGTAAACAGAACCTTTGTCCCAGATTTAATTCTTCTGAGGTTGCCTTCTAAATTCTACTGAGGAATACATACTTAATAATGAATCAGGAGATTATTTTTTTCTTGATAGCAAATCACAGTTTCCATAACAGGGTGTGTAAATACCTTGGTACCTACTTGAGATATTTTTGAAATTTTAAATTAGAAGATACTTTCAGTTACTCAACAATCAAAAAGCAGAAATGCCAGTATTCCTTATGAACAGAGGCCATTCTAGAACTTTCAGTACTTTTTTTACTATAAAGTTATGATACTTCCTTAGGAAAGAGAGGTGATTACAGTTCATTAGTAGCCTAGGACATGAGAGTATTAATAAAATTAATTTATTTAATAAGTATTTTACATATATTTCCAAGATGTTTTCTAAAGGCTGCCAATTAGATTACATATATGTATGTATACACATGTATAATAATCTGTTAATCTATTTTAGCATCCTTAAGAGCAACCATCTTTCTTCTTTATAGATTATTTTTCTGTATTTCCTTTGCTCGTCCCATGTGTAGTGCTGCTTTCTAAGATGTAGAGATGAATATGAAATTCCTTTTTCAAGCATTTCACAATCTGTGGGGAAAATGGGTACCAATTTTTATTTAACATTTATGGTGAAATATAAAACATAACATGTACATTTCTTCTAAAGAGATATTTCAAAAGACTTCAAATTAAAATGCATAACTCCTTCCGAATCCTGTCTAGGAATGTGAGAAAGGGATAGTATCAAAAAGTCCCTCAATTTGTCTCCATAAGTTCCAGAGGGCATGATACTTAACACTAATAACACTGCATATAAGCTTTGGCTGTGCCAACCCTTTACCATTCATAAGGTGAATATACAAATTAAACTCTTATTTTCAGAACCAGTTTTCCAATTAAAATACATGGTTCCATTTCCTACTTGACATAGTACATCAAAATATATTTATTTCTATTAATAGTAGGTTCTATATAGATTATAAACACCTGCTTCTAAAGGACATACTGTAGAAATAAGGTTTAAAAAATTAGCACAGGGGCCGGTGCTGTGGTGCAGTGGGTTAATGCCCTGGCCTGAAGCACCAGCATCCCAAATGGATGCTGGTTTGAGACCTGGCTGTTCCACTTTCTATCCAGCTCTTTGCTATGGCCTGGGAAAGCAGTAGAGGATGGCCCAAGTCCTTGGGCCACTGCACCCGCGTGGGAAACCTGGAGGAAGCTCCTGGCTCCTGGCTTTGGATCGGCGCAGCTCTGGCCATTGCGGCCAATTGGGGAGTGAACCATTGGATGGTTCTGTTTTTCTCTCTCTTTGCCTCTCCTCTCTCTGTGTAACTCTAACTTTCAAATAAATAAATAAATAAAAATTAAAAAAAAATTAGCACAAGGCATTAGATAAGTAGCACTGGATATTACATAATTGAGTAAAATGAGTGGTACAGGCCTCAGTTTTTCAAGAGAAATATAAGGTAAACCACATGCCTGAAGCTTTCTCGTAGACACATTTTAAAAAGTAAAAGTAAGTAGGTAAAATAATTTTTAATAACTTTCTTTAAGCTAAGATACCTAAATATCATTCAGTGTATATATTCAATCTGAAATTGAGACATTTTTATTTTTTGACTAAATCTTTGAAATGCTATGTGTATTTACTTTCAGCACATCTCAGTTTGAAGTAGGCACATTTAAAGTGCCACTAGCCACATGTGACTGCAGTATCCAAACGTTCTGCCTAATGAGAATTACAGATTCAGAATAAGCTTAGGTCAAAAGAGAAGAGGTGAATATCATATGTCACACATGATTTGGGTCACAGAAGTTTAACAGAATTTATGTTGGATGCAAGGAAAGATATTGAACAGTAAGTAGGGTGCTAGCTTTTGAAGCAGAATTTATTGAATATGGTCAAAACAGTTCCAGCTGTTGAACAGGTTACCAATCCATAATATATTTCAGGTTACTGTTAAAAAAGATTGATATACAGGTTAAGAGTTGTGTAATAGTCATGTGGTTATTCTTATTACACTTTCTAAGGATTATGGGCAAAAACAAAATATTATTTAGTATTTCCAAGAGGCTATTCATTAGAATAGTAACTTTCAGAATATTTTGTAAAAATTGAATTGTTTAATGTGTCAAAAATGAAATATCCCTGATTGGTGAACCCTGGTGTACTAATTTCTCTTGGATGTTTTATAAAAAACTTTAATTTTGCTTAATGCAGTCTTCCCCAACTTGCTAGAATAATGGTTTTATTTTCACAGCACTGCTGTTTACACCTGCAGATCTGGGGGCCTCTGTAACATATGTGTGGGAAGGCTACTGTCCTGTGTTTTGTATTTTCACAAGTCCGTGTAAGATGTATTTGAAGAATGTTTTATCACTACTTCCAGAGTATAGGAACATTTCTGATTCTATCTTTCTAATTAGTATGTCACATTTAGTTAGATGATGGCATTTATTCATTTATTCACTGAAATTGCTACTTATCTTCTCATCTATGGAAATGCATTTTTGTGAACTGCAGCTGCTTATATGATTTCTAATGACTCATGTAAATTGATAAATGATAGGCACAATACTTTCTTTGTACCTCATTAAATATTCTTCAGTTGAAAGGTCCAGAAATATTTGCAATCTGTGTTAGATTACCCAATGATTTTCAGAAAATTACGGGGACTAATTTTTTTCATCATTAAGTTTTAAACTGTGTATATAAACTATATATATTTTTATATATCTAAACTATATATCTCTAAAAATATATCTCTATCTAAATATAAATGGGAAAGGGGAGAAGGAGAACAAGAATAAGTATGAATGAATTAGAGGCAGACATTTAACCCTACCATTAAGGCACCAGTTAAGGTGGCTGCCTCCACCATGGTGTTAAGACACCCGGTTTCTATGCCAACTTGCTGCTAATATAGACCCTGTGAGGTAGCACTGATGGTTCAAGTAATTGGTTTCTGCCACTGACTTGGGAGACCTAGATTGAGTTCCTAACTGCCTTCTGCCAACCTAGTTCAAACTGTTGCAGGCATCTGAGAAAACCAGTGAATGGATGGGAGCTCTCTGCCTATCAAATTTATATATATGCAGAAACTGTTGTAGGTGTTATTAATATGTGTAATTTAGGCCCAGAGAATAACATTTGCCAGAATATTCTACTTTTAAATATTTGCTTGTTTATGATACAGCATCTGATTATTCTTTTGTAGGTATTGTTCTTAGGCTCTGTACTACCATGAGTGAAAGCATTTACTTTAGATCTGTTTCAGATTTCTTGCTTTGTCTCTGATGAAGATGCCCAGAAGCCTAGCTGTGCATAAGAAATGGGGCCTATTACAGGGACCATGTACACAGGGGTCTCATTTTCCTTATTGCCAGATTCTTTGTTGAAAGAAGCTATAATGATCCCTGAAACCAATAGGTGTTGGATATAGGAGGGAATAGACAGAGCTCTGGTGATAGGAGACCAAGTGAGGTGGATTTGTCCTGGGAAAGTGCTTCTTTGAAGTACTGGCATTGGTAGACATGCAGGCAAATGAAAGCAAGGGTTAGCAGTGAGCATCAGGATGAGGTGGATGATGGAGTGACTGAATCCAAAAGCAAGCAGCTCTGAAGTTTCTGGAGGGGCAGCAGCCTGACCACACCAGGCTCTCCTGTTTGGGCTGGAAGTCTGGCCATGCACTTCTTTTGAATTCTATACTGCTAGGGGGTCCTTGATGCTGCAAGCCCTAAACCTTTTTTTTTTTTATAAAGCTTTTATTTAAAGAATATAAATTTCCAAAATGCAGTTTATGGATTACAATGGCTCCCCCTCCCCCACCCCATAACTTCCCTCCCACCCGAAACCCTTCCCTAAACCTTAAGAACGCTTGCCTGGACCATAATGGCAAATTTCTCATGATTTACTGTTTGAGACCCTAGATAGTTCTAATTTTGTTTGAGAATAAATACTGCACACTTATTTTCTGTATGTGATATTAGACTTTGAAATTCATTCCTTTGATCCAGATTAAAACCTTAGGGATTTATCTTCAAATAAAATTTCTCTGAATTACTAAGCTCATTAGTTTTGTCTACTCATTAGTTTTGTCTACAATTTTTTTTTTTTAAATTGAGGGTGAGTGGTGTAATACTTAAGTGTTGCAAGCGACACATCCCATACGGAGTGCCTATGTTCAAGTCCCAGCACTGCTCCTGATTCTGCTCTCTTGCTTGTGATCACCTTGGGCAAAAGCAGGGAGTGGCTTTAGTACTTGGTCCCTTCTCCTTACATGGGAGACCTGGTTTGAGTTCCTGACTTCCAGGTTTGTCTTAGACCAGCTATGGCTCTTGGTGGGATTTGGGTAGTGAACCGACAAATGGGTGCTTTCCACCTCTTTTCTGTCTCTCTACTTTTCAAATAAATAGAACAAATAAAAATATGTAGTTCAAAATGTTGATCATACTAAGAATTCATCTTTATCATTATTTTTTTTTGATAAGCAGAGTTAGACAGTGAGAGAGAAAGGGACAGAGAGAAAGGTCTTCCTTTTGCCGTTGGTTCACCCCACAAGTGGCCGCTACGGCCGGCGCGCTGCACTGATCCGAAGCCAGGAGCCAGGTGCTCCCTCCTGGTCTCCCATGTGGGTGCAAGGCCCAAGGACCTGGGCCATCCTCCACTGCTCTCCTGGGCCACAGCAGAGAGTTGGACTGGAAGAGGAACAACCGGGACTAGAACCTGGGGTGCCTGCGCTGCAGGTGGAGGATTAGCCTAGTGAGCCATGGCGCTGGCCCCATCTTTATTATTATTGTAGGCCTCCTCTAGTTTTTTTTTTCCTTTGTCTGAATGAAACTGTCTCATTTCTTTGTTTTGTTTCTGTTACAATTCCTCTCACTCTGTTTTCTCACTAAAATCACTCCAGTCTCTCTGTGTAGGTATCTTGCTGTTTTTCTGTCCTAATCTTAACAGTAAAGAATTGGACTTCCTGCTTGTTACTAGCCCTTACAATCCCTTCTTTGCCCTTCCATTCTATGTTTGCACTCTTTTTAATGGTGCAAGAAACATCTATGTAGGTGAAAGGTCTATTGTTCTAAAGAAGGAAATTGAGCAAACGTTTCCTCTTTCCTTCTTGACCTGAATTTGCAGGCACATGGTTTTACACGGTTTCACATTGTTTTAAAAGAATCAATGATTGTTCCACAGGAACTTTAAAAAATCTACACAAAAAGTATTGCAAATGAAATGTGCATTTCTTGTTTATTAATATTGAATTATGAAATTTGTATCAGCGTTAATTATAGCTATTAAGCTAATTTTTGGCAGTAGTTTTTAAAAGTGGAATATTTAAAATTATGTGAAACATTCAATCAATTATGTTAAACTTTAGTTAATGATATTAAATAAAAATAACAGGAAGCTGTTGTTTTGAATTAAGCTTCTGCCCTGGGTCCCAACAGACTAGAATAAAAATCAAAATGGAATTACCCGGGTTAAGTTCCTTTGCGCCACAGGGAAAGTGAATTGTTATTTCACCTTCTGGGAAATCGTCAGAGAGAAAACCGAATTTCCCTAACTGGTCGGTGTCACTTCGCATGCTAATGAAGTTTCTTCTGTTTTAATCCTTAAAAAAAATGTAACCTAAAGTAACCTAATGGTCACAGTTATTTTTCTATTGTTCTAATTCCCAGTCCCCCCTCTACAAGGAAAGCAACTTTGAAAGGATCAACCCATTCTTGTTTTTTTTTTTTTTTCTGCTTTTTTCAGTTCTCCTCTATGTATAAAGCCAAACTCTTCTGCCCAGCTCAGTGGAACACTGGCTGTGTTTTGTGGAATGAAGGGTTACCTGACTCTAGAATCAAAAAATTAAGCCAATTAAGATCCTATTAAATTGTACATTTTCCTTTGATAGTGGTCAAAAGATAAGATGTAAAATTAATAAAATTATTACGGTGCTCAGATGCTTACCACGAGCTGAATTTAGCAGAGAACTAATAAACAAACTCCACAGACATTATGAAAATAAAACACTAGGCTTTACATAATTACTATTTATATAAGCCTTGTAGAATTTTTCATGATTTCCATAAATAATAAAAGGCATATACATCCCTATGTGAACAATGACATAGTTTTCTTTATATAAATTCAGTGGCTAAGAAAATATGATTAATTAAATAATGTTCTGGAATGGAAATCTTATACTTTGATTTTTAATACTACCAATGATTACTATTAAAATTTTTGTTTTTTGTGACTAGGCCTTTGTTACATTACTTAGCATTATAAAAATTACATTATTTATTGGGATGATATGTCTTTTCCTTAAATTTTTTTATGTGTGTTCACACATTCAACTTTTTTTTACTGTAAAATTTATTTTATTTACTTGAAAGGCTGAGTTAACAGAGAGAGGAAGAAAAAGAGAGATCTTTCATCTGCTGATTTATTCCCTAAATGGCTGCAATAGCTGGGAGTGAGCCAAGCAGAAGTCAGGAGACAGGAGCTTCTCCTGGGTCTCCCATGTGGGGAGAGGGGCCCAATCACTTTGGCAGTCTTCTGATGCTCTTTCAGGTACATTAGCAGGGAGGTGGACTGGAAGTGGAGCAGCCAGGATTCAAACCATGCACACATGGGATGTGGGCATTGCAGGTGGCAGCTTTACCCACTACTCCATATTGCCAGATTCACGTGTGTTTAGCAGATCATTTAAGTTCCATGTAAAATGTTAAGTGTTAAAAAAAAGAAAAAAAAAAAGCACGCAAGCGGCCGGCGCCATGGCTCGCTTGGTTAATCCTCTGCCTGTAGCGCCTACATCCCATATGAGTGCCGAGTTCTAGCCCCGGTTGCTCGTCTTCCAGTCCAGCTCTCTGCTGTGGCCCAGGAGTGCAGTGGAGGATGGCCCAAGTGCTTGGGCCCTGCACCCGCATGGGAGACCAGGAAGAAGCACCTGGCTTCTGGCTTCCAAACGGTGCAGTACTGGCCGTAGCGGCCATTTGGGGAGTGAACCAACAGAAGGAAGACCTTTCTATCTCCCTCACTGTCTATAACTCTACTTGTCAACACACACACACACACAGCTTCGAAGACATTTCTTTGCATAGTAACATAAAACAATAACTGGGAATGGAGATTGAGAAACTTTTCTTTCCATCATGGAATAAAAATAAACTCCATGAATGATTCTTTTAAACAGCTTCTTGGAAGAATAACAACATTTAAAATCTCCATATGTGACTAGATCAGCAGATTTCAGTTCTGAACTGTAAGTTCTCCAAGCCTAGGAATTTGAGTTTCTCAAATCCCCGCTCTATTTTGAGCCATTTGTGGAAGGGCTTAGATCTCTAATGTCATTCCCTCTGGTTCAGCAGAGCCTTAGTCCTGCAACATTGTAGCAAGGGAGGTCTCAGTGCTGGGAAGGAGAATGAAGACACTTAGATTTAAAGTTAGGAGGAGTGAGGATTCTTCAGTGTGGCTCAGGGAATTTTAGGAAGAAGAGCTGCTGTTGTGACTATGGCCTCTCTGCTATTTTCTGTCAGATACAGGGGAAGGGGAACACCAAGACCAGCTGAGACTCACGAAGAGACCACTTAGCCTGGCCTTCCAGAAAGGGAACAGCAAAACCACAGTGAAAATGAGCTTCCTGCATGGGGGTGTTCTTATAGCCATATGTGGAAATGCAATCTGCCATAAGTTGTCACTCTTAGGATCTTGGATTTCATTCTGTAGGTTACTATATGTTGTGACCAATATTAGAAGGGGCTAATGAAGTCAGAACTATGTTTAAGAGGAATTCTTAGATGATACAAGATAATTAAGATGTGTTTCGTTTTTTGCTCCCTCTCTCCCCTAATGAGTCTTAAAACAGATAGAAGTAGAAAAGAAGAAACTCAGAAAGTCTTACACTTGGAAGGAAGTGTAGATTATTTCTTTAAGGAGGCATTCTTAGTGAAATGTTGTATTTATTTGCAAGCAACAACTCAACCACGTATTTGGTTATTGGAACATAGCTCTTATCATATATCTGCCTTCATTAAGAAGAAAAATTTCAGTATGAATCATCCAATTGGGTGCTTTTTTCTGAAGACTATTTGATTTGTCTATAGAATAGTGACAGGTGAAGGGCAATGTGTGAATGAAGAAAGTGAGATTATGAAGGCCTTTGTAAGGATTTTTGGCTTTCATTCTGTGTGGTGTAGGAAAGGTTATCAGTAGTTTTAAGGGGGAGTGGCATGATCTGATTTCTTGTTTAACAGGTGCACACTGGTTTCATTGTTGAAAACAGCCTGAGGCAGAATAATCAGTAGAAAGCAGGAGGTGGCTTGACAGAGTGATAACAGTGAAGGTAGAGCCATAAGGAAGTGCCAGAGGATTGATGTGCAGGGTGAGCTAATGGCACATCAGCTGTGACTTGTTTTAGGTTGAAGTGCATATATGGAATTGCTGTGTTCTGAGATGGGGATGGGGATTATGAGATGAAAAAGTATTTAAGGGGAACAGGTAGTTAGTTTGGGACATGTTAACGTTGAAATCACTACTAGACATCCAGATGGAAATACTAAATAGGCTATAGATTATGCAAATATGGATTTCAGAGGCCATGTCTGGGCTGGAGACATAAATCTGGAAGTGTCCTGTGTATGATTGGCATTTCAAGGGTGGGGCTAGATGAGGTCACCTGTAGAAGGGATATATATAATATATATATATAATATATATAAAAAGGTCCAAGAACTGAGCTGTTAAGCTTGTGCACCTGTGGGGGTTTTGGACACTACCAAGATAGAAACAACTGATACAGGCAGAAGGGTGAGCGAAAGAGGGAGCAGAAAAGTCAAGAGTTTCCTGTACCAAAAACCAAGTAAAGAAATTGTTTCAACAAGGGATTCTTCAACTCTGACAAATGCTGCTAATAGATCCTAAATAGGATGAGAGATGAATTTAACAGTGGTCTAAGAAATGTAAAGGTCATTCATTAATTTTACAAGAGCTGTTTCATGGAAAAACAGGGTTGATAAAAATCTGATTGAAGAGGGTTTGAAAGAAAATGGGGGTGGGGGAGCAGAAGTGGAGCCAGAATATATGAGAAAGCCTTTTGAATAGTTTTGCTGTAAAAGAGAAAAGACAGAGCAATAGCTGGAAGGAGGGAGGAATTAAGGGTTCTTTGTTTTCTTTTAAAATTCAATGCATTATGTTTGTAGAGAATAATCTGAATAATTCTGAAGGTGATATTCAGAAGAGAAGACAAAAGTTAAGCATGTCGTTGAAAAACAGCACAATTATTTCTGGAATGAAGCCATTAATTAGCTAAGAGAGGGTGGAATGTAGTATAAATGTGAAAGAATTGGCATTGGAAAGGTGCATGAAATGTTTATCTTAAATAATGGGAGGGAGGCAGACTGTGGGCATTGGAGTAGGTGGATTTGAGGTGTGAGGCAGGAGTCTGGAGAACTTAACAGAATATATCTGCATTTTTAATGATAGACCAGTCACCTATGAGAATGAGGGTGTTGGAGCAAGTATTGGATGTTTGAGGGGAGAAGCAGCAGCATGAATAGATTATCTATATGAGTTAGGGAGAGATGAACTATTAGGATTGCTGGAGATCACCCAGGGACACAATGGAGGTTAAAGCCTAATAATCTACAATGTGATCGATCAGCTTAGTGATCAGTAAATACTCTGCGCAGAGATGAATAAACTGTTGATTTCTCAGTTCTTTTAATGGCATTTAGTCCTGTAGTTGCTAGATCATTATATGGAAGTGGAAAGCAAGTATATGTCTTAAGGAAGAGCATTGTGTTAGGAAATCTGGATTTGATAAATAGTAAAGATGCTGCCAGTGTTGTGAGTAATTTGGTCCTAGGTGAGTATGAACTCTGAAATCTGAATAATTATATAAACTTTTGTGATATTGGAATTTAGAGAACCTAGTTAGAACCTAATTTTATAAAGAAACTGATGTTCAGAGAGGTTAAAGGAATTCTTGTATCCTGTTGTGAGTTTCACATTATCTTTTACAGAAAATTTTGAATAATCTAGTATGCTCTTCCCAGAATGTTACATTTTATTCTGATTTTATTCTTTCTAATCAGGCATTCCTGCTTGGTTTTTCAATTTATGTTTGACTATACAGTTCTGGAAATTCCTTTTGACAGGTTTGTTATTAAGGACAGAAAGATGAGTAAGAATTCCACTTTTAAAAACTCATTAATTTTAAAGAAATGTGCCATGAATTAATGTTTGGAGAAATATATTTTTCTTTTTACATTATTTTTTCTGGATGAATACAATTCTGTCAAAAGAAATAGTTTATTTAAAAATGGCTAGAGAGTAGTTGCATAAAATTCTCCTAAGCATGTGCACTTTTCCCTAGAAATAGATTGTCTGTAATACTCAGCTAGTGAGGCATCATCATCAACAATACACGGTTATGTAGCAGCCATTCTTTACAAAGCTAGCTATAAAAATGTTTTCTTCTCAAAGCATTTTTAAAGGATCTTTCACTTGAGTGAACCTTCAGTAAATCAAAGCCTTCTCACTAATGCATATATTTTTTGAGCATGTTAACTGGGAAAACATTTCCTTGACCTACTTGTTTATAAACAATAAAACCAATTACTTTCTACTTTTAGCATAGTAGCCTGTTTAACAATGGGTGAATGGCCGGCGCCATGGCTCAACAGGCTAATCCTCCGCCTTGCAGCGCCGGCACACCGGGTTCTAGTCCCGGTTGGGGTGCCGGATTCTGTCCCGGTTGCCCCTCTTCCAGGCCAGCCCTCTGCTGTGGCCCAGGAGTGCAGTGGAGGATGGCCCAAGTGCTTGGGCCCTGCACCCCATGGGAGACCAGGAAAAAGCACCTAGCACCTGGCTCCTGCCATCGGATGAGCGCCGTGTGCCGGCCGCAGCGCGCCATCCGCGGCAGCCATTGGAGGGTGAACCAATGGCAAAGGAAGACCTTTCTCTCTGTCTCTCTCTCTCACTGTCCACTCTGCCTGTCAAACAAAAACAAAAACAAAAAAACAAAAACAAAAAAAAATGGGTGAATAAGCCATGGCTGTAAAGATTTCAGTATAAGCTGATTTTCCTTAAATTCAGGAAAAACACAAATGGGTCTCAGTTCAACCATATCAGTGATACTTGTGCATGCCCATGTGAAAAAACAAAATTAACGTCCTGTCTACTTGAGTAGCAAATTTATATTTCCTAAGTACTAAAACATACTAGATTTTCAGACTGTGAATTTTTAAAAAAGATTTATTTATTTATTTGCAAATCAGAGTTACACAGAGAGAAGAGAGGCAGAGAGAGAGAGAGAGAAAGAGAGAAGTCTTCCATCCTGTGGTTCACTCCCCAATTGGCTGCAATGGCTGGAGCTGTGCCTGGAGCTGCGGTCTGAAGCCAGAAGCCAGGAGCTTCTTCTGGGTCTTCTATGCGGGTGCAGGGGCCCAAGGACTTGGACCATCTTCTACTGCTTTCCCAGGCCATAGCAGAGAGCTGGATCAGAAAGTGAGCAGCTGGGTCTCGAACCAGCACCCATATGGGATGCTGACACTTCAGGCCAGGGTGTTAACACGCTGTGCCACAGTGCTGGCCCCCAGACTGCTAAATTTAAGGATATGATCTGGTTAGTGTAGGTGGTTGGGCAGCCCTAAAACTTACCACTTTTCTGCATTGTGTTTGACAGAGAAAATAGATGCAGGGCACTGAAGGCCAAAGGGGATCAAGTATCTCCTTCAATAATAGGCCATAAGGTTCCCAATAATTTGGAAACATAGAACTTTCTGGCAAAGGTACACTGCAAAACATGGTTTAGATCCTAGGCCAAAATAAAAACCTGCAGCCTCTGCTCTAATTCTATATGAGACTCACCTGTGAAAGTTCTGTCCAAGAGACTTTGCAAAATGAGACCCTGAAGCAGGAGGGAACAGCAGGAGCAGAGGTGGAACCTGCAGAGAGTATTTGTGCAGCAGGTCCAGGAAACAAAGGGTGGACTGTGAATGTGTGTCTTTATGTGTATGTTTGTGCATGACTAGTATTTTGTAAATTATTTCCACTACCTTTTGAAAAATTCTGAGGGGTACACAACTTGTCAAGCTTTAATCCCTGGAATGATACAAATAAGTTGGTATAAAGGGAGTAGAAACATTTCTCGTAACACAAATCCTTGCTACTCGGATGGGTGGTGGTCCTTGAATGAGCAGCATCTGCCTCACCTAGAGCTTTTTTTCTCTTTTTTGACAGGCAGAGTGGACAGTGAGAGAAAGAGACAAGCAAAGGTCTTCCTTTTCCATTGGTTCACCCTCCCATGGCCGCTGCGGCCGGTGCTCTGTGGCTGGCGCATCGCGCTGATCCAAAGCCAGGAGCCAGGTGCTTCTCCTGGTCTCCCATGGGGTGCAGGGCCCACGTACTTGGGCCATCCTCCACTGCACTCCCTGGCCACAGCAGAGAGCTGGTCTGGAAGAGGGGCAACTGGGACAGAATCCGGCGCCCCAACCAGGATTAGAGCCCGGTGTGCCGGCGATGCAGGCAAAGGATTAGCCTATTGAGCCAAGGCGCCGGCCACCTAGAAGCTGGTAAGGCTCCCTCTCACTTTGGCTGAATCAGAATGCACTTTTCTTCAACATCATTATCCACTCCGGTGTGATTAGTTTGTGCATTAAATTTGACAAGCACTTATCTAGTATCCAGATGTGCTGCTAAACATTTATTCTTCTGTGTGCTAGGTCATGATATAGGAAAGACTTGGAGAATTTCTACCTATAGTCAGAATTTGTCAGCTTCCATTATCTAGGTCATATGTTTACTGTTTTTTTTTTTTTTAATAGTTCAGAAAAAGGGAGTGTTTTTGAGATCTTTGAATCACAAAAATATAGTAGTTGGCCAGCGCCGCGGCTCACTAGGCTAATACATACTGGGTTCTAGTCCTGCTCGGGGTGCCGGATTCTGTCCCGGTCGCTACTCTTCCTGTCCAGCTCTCTACTGTGGGCCGGGAGTGCAGTGGAGGATGGCCCAAGGACTTGAGCCCTGCACCGGCATGGGAGACCAGGAGAAGCACCTGACTCCTGGCTTCTGATTAGCGCGGTGCCGGCCACAGCGGCCATTGGAAGGTGAACCAATGGAAAAGGAAGACCTTTCTCTCTCTCTCTCTCACTGTCCACTCTGCCTGTCAAAAAATTAAGAATAAATAAAAATGTAATATAGTCTCTTATATTTAGGATAAACATGTTAGGGTTCCATGTAAGATATCATTTGTAAAATAGATTTCTGCTACTAAATAAAACAAGAGATAAAATAAGAACAAAAGATTAAACTTTGAGGTAGTCTAGCTTTAATTATTTATGCAGGTAGCTACATAATAAGGACAACTTAAAAGTGTTGCATGATTTCATATCTTTTGGATATGTTGTTGGATCATATGGCAGTTCTATTTCAAGATTTTTTTTTTTTAATAATATCCATACTGCCTTCCGCAGTGATTGTACTAACTTGCATTTCCACCAATAGTGTATAAGACTTCTCCTTTCTCCACATCCTCACCAGCATTTTATTTTTGGTCTTTTTGGTAATAGTTATTCTAACAAGGGCAAGGCACATCTCATCTTGTTAGTGGTTTTTAATTTACATTTTCCTGATGGCTAGTGAAATTGAGCATTTTTAAATATATTTGTAGGCCGTTCTTATTTCTTCTTTTGATATCTTCCTGTCCAGATCCTTTTCCCTTTACCTAATTGGATTGTTTTTGTTCTTGAATCTTTGTGTCACCTTACGTATTCTGAATATTAATCCTTTGTCAGTGAAGTATCTTGCAAATATTGTTTAAACAAAAATATTGTATGTATTTTGGTCTACAGTTTTTCATTTAAATATATGTATACAATGTGTACTGATCAGGCTGGTGTTGTGGCACAGTGGGTTAAGCAGCCACATTCGACACCGGCATCCCCTGTAAGAGTGGTTCCAGTCCCAGCTGCTCTGCTTCTGATCCAATTCTCTGCTAATGTGCCTGGGAATGCAGCAGATGAAGACCCAAGTATTTAGACCCCTGCCACACACGTGAGAGACCTGCATGGAGTTCTTGGCTCCTGGTTTCTGCCTGGCCCATCCCTGGGTGTTGCAGGCATTTAGGGAGTGAACCAGGCAGATGGAAGGTCTCTTTCTCTAACTTTACTACTCTTTGTGTTGCTCTGCCTTTCAAATAAATAATTAATTTACAAATGTTTATTGATCAAGTCAGGGTAATCAACATTCCCTCCTCTGATATTACTTTATGACTGAAGTCTTGGAACTCCTCTCTTCTGTTTGGTTCATTAAATATATAGTGATCTTTTGTATTTGTTTTTTTTGGTTTAAGTTTTGCTTTTTCTCTATTTTTAGTTATTTCTTCCTCCTACTAATTTTGGATTTTATTTTTTTTCTAGGTCCTTGAGATACATTGATAGCTCATTTATTTTGTACCTTTCCAATTTTTCATGTAGGCACTGATTGCTATAAACTTCCCTCTTAACACTGCTTTTGCTGTATCCCATAAGTTTTGATATGTTGTATTGTCATCTTCATTTATTTCCAGAAATTTTTTGTATTATTCTGTGACCCAGTGTTCATTCAGGAGCATGTTGTTCAGTCTCCATGTGTTTACATATGATTTAGAGATTTTTCGATTGTTGATTCCAGTTTCATTACATTGTGGTCAGAGGAGATGCATGGTGTCATCCTGATTTTTTTGAATTTGCTGAGACATGATTTATGGCTAAGCATATAGTCTATCCTAGAGAAGGTTCCAATCACTGGTAAGAGGAATGTGTATTCTGCAATTGTGGGGTGAAAAAGTTCTGTAGATATCAGTTAGGTCCATTTGGTCCATAGTGTTGATTAGCTCTCATTTGTTGATTTTTTTTGTGTAGTTGATCTGTACATTGATCAAAGTGGGATGTTGAAGTCCCCTGTTACTATGATATTGTAGATTGTGTCTCCTTTTAGATCTGTTACCATTTCTTTTGAATAGCCAGGTGCCTTGGGATTGGGTAGATATACATTTATTATAGTCCTATCTTCCTGTTTCATAATTTCCTTAATCATTACATAGTACCCTTCATGTCTCTTTCAACAGTTTTTGTGTTAAAGTCTATTTTGGCTGATATTAGGATGGCAACACCTGCCCTTTCTTGCTTTCTGTTAGCATGAAATGTATTTTTTCCCATCCTTTCACGTTCAGTCTGCATGTCTCATTTTTGGTGAGATGTGTGTCTTGTAGGCAGCAAATAGATGAGTCTTGTGTTTTAGTCCATTCAGCCAGTCTGTTTCTTTTAACTGGAGTGGTGTAGCCATTTACATTCAAGGTGACTATTGATAAGTAAGGACTCGGCTCTGCCTTTTTTCCAAATTCTTATTATTTACTTTGGAATTCTTTTGTGCTTTTACTGGGGCATTCTCTACCTTCACATTGTTTCATAATGATGGGTATCTTTATGTGTTTCTGTGTGTAGCACATTCGTAAGCATCTTTTGTAAAGCTGGACAAGTGGTGACAAATTCTTTCAATTTCTGTTTGTTATGGAAGTTCTTTATTTCACCTTCATTCATAAATGAGAGCTTTGCATAGTACAGTATTCTGTGTTGACAGTTTTTTTCTTCTTAAGTCTTGGACTATATCTTGCCATTCTCTTCTAGCTTAAGAGTTTCTGATGAGAAGTCAGCTGTGAGTCTAACTGGAGATCCTCTGGAAGTAATCTGGCATTTCTCATGCAGGTTTTGTAATCTTTTCTGTATGTTTTACTTTTGAAAGTTTGAATACAGTGTTTTTTGTGAAGATCTTTTCTGGTCATCTCTGTTAGTTCAGTATGCTTCCTGTACTTGGACACCTCTTTCTTTCTCCAAATTGAAGAAGTTTTCTGTAATTATCTCACTAAATAGATCTTCTAGTCCATTCTCTCTACACCTTCAGGAACTCCTAAGACCTGTGTGTTAGGTCATTTGATTGTAACACATAAATCTTTAACACTGTTTTTTTTTCTAATTTATTCTTGTTGTTTTTGGTCTGAAAGATTTCCAAAGATTTGTCTTCTAACTAGGATATTCTTTTCTTCTGCCTTACTAAGTCTGTTGAGTCCTTTCACTGCATTTTTATTTGATGTATTGAATTTTTCATTTCTAATATTTTCATTTGATTTGTTTCTTTAAAATTTTTTTATTGGTTGGAAAGGCAAAATTACAGAGAGGCAGAGAGAGAGAGAGAGGGAGGGAGGGAGAGGGAGGTCTTCCATCTACTGGTTCACTCCTCAGATGACTGCAACAGCTGGACCTGGGCTGATCTGAAGCCAGGAGTCAGAAGCTTCTTTTTGTTTTTTTTTTAAGATTTTTTTATTTATTTGAGAGGTAGAGTTACGGACAGTGAAGGGAAGAGACAGAGATAAAGGTCTTCCATCTATTTGTTCACTGCTCAGTGGCCGCAGCAGCCTTTGATTTGTCTTTTCAATCTCAGTTTCATGGGAAAGATTTTCATTAATGTCATGTATTATTTTCTGTAGTTTATGGATTGCTTCTGATTCCTTTTGAGTAATCCTATGATTAATTTTTTGTATTCTGTTTGCAGCATTTCTTCAATCTCTTCATCTTCACATTCTAATATTGAAGTGTTATTGTGTTCCTTTGATGGCTCATGGTGTTCTTGTTTCATGAACTTCTGCATTTATTTTTAGACATTGTGGAGTTGATTTTTATTTTTTTCCTCTCATGGCTTTTATCTTTGAGTTGTTCCTCTGTGGCTTAGTGCAATGTCTGTATTTTCAGTGAATACCAAAAGGTGTGTGGTAGGTATGGCCAGGGAGCTCTGGACAGTGTTCCAAGGTGTTTTGAGTATGCAGGGTAACACCCAAGTCAGGCATCGTTGATCTTGTCTTGTTAACAGAAGGGAGGAATGGAATGGTCACCTCTGTTGCTGTGATCATATCCTCACCTCTCCTCCAAGCTGAGCATGCCCAGGTATTAGCCCCAGTGTGTTAAACACTCATCCATGCTGCTGTATGACTACACAAATGAAATGCTCAGTCCTCACTATGAGCGTAGTTCCTACTGCAATGACCCACCCCAGGCAACCAAGGCACTCCGACCTACATGCAGTGGTTGCCCAGAGACCCATTCAGGAGCATGTTCTTCAGTCTCCACATGTTTACATATGTTCTAGAGATTCTTTTTTTTCCTTTTTTTTTTTTCCAGGCAGAGTTAGTGTGAGAGAGAGTCATAGACAGTGACAGAGACAGAGAGAAAGGTCTTCCTTCTGTTGGTTCACTCCCCTAATGGCTGTCGTGGCTGGTGCTGTGCCGATCAGGAACCAGGAGCCAGGTGCTTCCTCCCGGTCTCCCATGCAGGTGCAGGAACCAAAGTACTTGGGCCATCCTCCACTGCCCTCCCGGGCACAGCAGAGAGCTGGACTGGAAGAGGAGCAACCGGGACTAGTACCTGGTGCACCAACTGGGACTAAAACCTGGGGTGCTGGCGCCGCAGGCAGAGGGTTAGCCTAGTGAGCCATGGTGCCGGCCTCTAGAGATTCTTAGTTGTTAACTTCCAGCTTCACTCCTTTGTGGTCAGAGAAGATGCATGGTATGATTCTGATTTTTGTTTTTAATTCTTCTGTATGGTTGATTTGTCCATTGATGAAAGTGGGGTATTAAAGTCCCCCATGAGTATTCTGTTGGAGTCTATGTCTTCCTTTAGATTCATTAACATTCCTTTTAAATAGCCAGGCACCCTGTAATTGGGTGCATTTATATTTTTAAAGGTTTGTTTATTTGAGAGGCAGAATTAGAGAGGGAAAGGAGAGAGAGAGAGTTCTTCATCTGCTGCTTCACTACCCAAATAGCTGCAATGGCTGGAGGTAGCTGATCCAACGCCAGGAACAAGGAGCTTCTTTTGGGTCTCCCATGTTGCAGGGGCTCAAGCACTTGGATCATCTTCTGCTGCTTTCCCAGGTATGTTACAAGAGAGCTGGATTGGAAGTGGAACAGCCAGGACAGTAACTGGTGCCCATAGTGGATGCCAGCGCTGGCAAGCAGAGGCTTAGCCTACTATGCCACAGTGTCAGCCCCAGTGCCTATACATTTATTATGGTCATATCTTCCTGTTGAATTGATATCTTAATCATTGCATAGTGTCTTTCTTTGTCTCTTCTAGATACTCCTTAAATATTTAACTATACTCAATATATTTGGTGCTCATTTTTCAGAGAACATACTTGTACGATATTATTCTTATCACTTCAAATATTATATGTGTGGAGGTGCCTTCAAATTTCTTCTTAGATTGGATTGCTCACCAGAACTGCAGTTGTAAATACAGTATTTAACCAGCTCACTTGTGAGTTTAAGTTTACTTTCAATAAATAAAAATCATGCCTTGCTGCTTATTGTAAATAGAAATGGGCATTTTTGAGATTCCACTACTTACATATAGAATATTATTCACATTTAGATACTGAGAAAAATTATTTTGGGGCAAGAATTGTGAGTATACCAGTTCTGGTATTGCTTTGTATCTAAAGGTTTTTTTCTTGGAGTTATTAGATTTTCTAAAGCCATACCCTATAAGTATTCTACGTTCAAATACAGAGTTATTAAATTATGAGGAGAGTCAGAGTTTTCACATTGCTTTCATAGATTTGGAATGAGGAAATGGATCTGTGGGGAATCAGTGTAATAATGTTAAATAGGTATAATATTATTAAATATTTCTAGGATAACAGCATTTAAAAAATTTTTAATTTCATCACTTTAGCATGAATCTTTTAAAAAATATAAAACTGGGCTTTCCTGGGGCTTGTTAGCTCATGATATCCTGATTTTAATTTCATCACCCAAGTGATATTTTCCCCTATGCATGTGAATATATATTATATTTCTTCTTGATTTAATTCTGATTTCAGTTGAAAATATAGATAATTATTAAGGATATTTAATGTGCTGTATCTTTTTCAGTGACATTAACTATTACTTTTAGAAAGATTTTAATAAAAATGATTTCTGACAGCATAACAAAATAAAATTCAGGTTTGATAAACTTCAACATATGGAGGGTATACATTCTGTCTGAAAAAAATTCAACACATCTGGCACGTTTTCTGTACTTTGTATCCATCTCTACTTGCCGATTTGTGCATTAGCGACAGCGACGACATTGATAAATCACTTTAATTTACCAGGCTACCGACTGTTTGTTCAGACTATCTGTAAGAACCAGCTAGAGCTGGTCCTGATCATTTCAGATATGTGTATTGTTTTTTAAAACTGTAACTGATCAGAAGCCATTTAGCTATGTCCTTGCACCACAATTGTATGATAATACGTATGTTAGTATCTTCTGTATTTGTTATTTTTCTTTCATTCCCTTCATTGTTTTTAATGAAAAAAACCCAATATTTATGTAAATATATGCTAATTTAGTTAGTCAATACAATTGTGATATGATTTAGCATTTTCTGAGTTTTGAGGATCATTTTATAATTAAGTTTATGTAAATGGAAAATGACTTTAGAAAAAAATTTGCTTCATGCCATTCAATAAGCAAAACAAACAAAAAACCCCATTAGTTTTGACACTAGTAAGTAGTGGTATCAGTTTTTTCCCTTAGATTGTTTAGACTATAGGTGGAAAAGAGACAACAGAATAAATGAAATTCCAGCGTATTTTAGAACTGTACTGAAAATATGTCTAATGGTAAAATAAGAGAAAACCTTGGGACACTATTGAGAAAGACAATAAACACTTGTAAATGAAGAGCTTGTATTCTCTTGGTGTATGGAAATTACAGCTTTTTGAGATGCCTTCTAAGTTAACATCATGCTTAGGTGACAAGAGAGCTTGTCCCTGATTATGTGGCACTGTTACAGAATTGTTATTTTCTACAAATGTGTAGCACACCTACTCTATATGTTGAGACCTGTTTGTAGCAGCCTTTGCACATACAGGGGGTACATTGGACAATACATTATGCCCCATAAGCTTGGTCTAGCCTTCACATGCCTTCTGTTATTATTATTTCTTGATACCTGAAAATCTACTGATCACACTTACAAATGTAGAACCTTTACCAATGTGAAAATATAAATTGTATCTATTTTTTATTCAGAACGGTTATTCCTAGGAGAAGTTATTGAGTCTTCATGGCTATCTACTGTATAATGTGAATGATTATAGTCTGTTCTGTAGCAAGCATTTACAGAAAAATAATGGTGAATATGGATATGACTATTTGAATTGAACTGGCACCAACTTAAGAGCTAAGAAATAAGAGACCATGCATTATGAGTGGGGCTAGTCTTAGCTGCTTTTATTAGGGTTCCAATAAAATGTAGCTCATACACTAGATACCTCAAACTCATACCTAAAAATCTATGTTAGTCTGGGGCCGGCACTGTGACGCAGCAAATAAAAGCCCTGGCCTATAGTGCCGGCATCCCATATGGGCATTGGTTCAAGTCCAGGGCTACTCCACTTCCAATCTAGCTCCCTGCTAATGCAAATGGTAAAGCAGCAGAGGTGGCCCAAGTGCCTGGGCCCCTGCACCCATGTTTGAGATCCAGAAGAAGCTTTTGGCTCCTGGCTCCAGATCTGCTGTTTTGGCCATTTGGGGAGTGAACCAGCAGATGGAAGACCTTTCCCTTTCACTATGTTTCTAACTCTCTGTAACTCTGTATTTTAAATAAATAAATCTTTGATCAAAATTCTGTTAATCTTTGATTTTTTATGTTATCTTTCTATATTATATTCTAAGGGTGACTCATATGTTTTCAGCTGGTAACATTAATGCAGGTGCACCATGTACTAACAGTGAATTTCTCCACCTTATGTAACCAAGTTAGTAGCTAGTGCATGAGAATGATTTCTGGAGTAGGGATGGATGTCCATAAGAAATACTAGCTAGTTAACAGAGAAAGTTGTGATTGGCTTTATAAAAATTCTCAACGTAGAGAAGCTCAACTCTTGTTACTGTTTTGTATGTGTTTTCAACATTTTTGCAATAGCCGTGTGTGTCATGATGGAAACCAGTCACATCTTTGTAGAAAAAAAGGCAACACGCTCAGTTTACCTACTGAGGAAATGGGACTTGTAAGCATCCAACATGCTTCTTGTTCCTAAAAAATATTTTCACAAAGCATATTCTAAGTATTGTCTATAAAGTCTCAAGCTTGACTTTTGTTCTTGAATTAAGGAAGCTTTTCTAGCTGTGTGAACAGTCTCTCATTTGTTCTAGTACTATTGGTTGAACTCTGTAATTAACACACAATTATTCTTAGGTGTTTAAATTTTAACTGAAAAGTGATCCCTGTTAAATGTAACAGTGGGAATAAGAGAGGGAGGAGATGTACAATTTGGGACATGCTCAATCGGAACGGCCCCAAATGGTGGAGTTAGAATCATACCAGGGGATTCCATTACAATCTCATCAAGGTGGCATGTACCAGTGCCATCTCACTAGTCCAAGTGATGAATTTCTGTTCACAGTTGATCACACTGATAGGTCTAAGAGTCAAAGGGATCACACAAACAAGACTAGTGTCTGCGAATACTCACTGATAGAATCAAAAAGGGAGAGAACGATCTATCATAGGAAGCGGGATACACAGCAGACTCATAGAATGGCAGATGTCCTAAATAGCACTCTGGCCTCAGAATCAGCCCTTAAGGCATTCGGATCTGGCTCAAGAGCCCATGAGAATATTTTAGGCATGGAAAGCCAAGACACTCTGAAAAAAAAAAAAAAAAAAAGAAGACCTAAATGAAAGATCTCTGTGAGTGAGATCCCAGTGGAAAGAACGGGGCCATCAAAGAAGGTGGTACCTTTCTCTGAAGGGAAGAGAGAACTCCACTTTGACTATGACCTTGTTTAAATAAGATCGAAGTTGGAGAACTCAAAAGGCTTCCATAGCCTTGGCAATTCATGACAAGAGCCTAGGGAGATAACTGACGCCATAAACAAGAGTGTCAAATTGTTAAGTCAACAACAGGAGTCACTGTGTACTTACATCTCATGTGGGATCTGTCCTTAATGTGTTGTCCAATGTGAAGTAATGCTATAACTATTACTGAAACAGTATTTTACACTTTGTGTTTCTGTGTGGGTGCAAACTGATGAAATCTTTACTTAATATATACTAAATCGATCTGTATTTAAAGAGAATTGAAAATGAATCTTGATGTGAATGGAATGGGAAAGGGAGAGGGAGATGGGAGGGGTGTGAGTGGGAGGAAAAATATGGGGGGGGCATTGTAATCCATAAACTGTACTTTGGAAATTTATACTTACTAAATAAAAAAATAAAATTAAAATAAAACAATTTATAATCCTAAAAAATAAACAAATAAAAGATTTTCTTTTTAGTCCATGGAAAATATAACATTCATCACCTTTCATTATTTGGGTCTGTGAACTTGGTAGGTAGGGTGTTAGATGCTGGTGCTAAAAAGCATATCAAATTTAGTTTTAAATAATATAATTTTTGTTTATTTTAATAAGTCAATTACTGAACAATTCCTCTTCAGTTGGGCCAGTGCCAAGCTTGTATAATTCACAAGGAGAATATAAAACCACACCCATGAGATGTAAGGTGACTGTATAAAATAATGTGCAAACAAGAACACTTTGAGAGAATGACAGTATTAATGGTGGTATTTAAGCAATATGCATAACCTAGGAATGTTTCAAGCACACTTAATCATGTGTTTACCCTAAAAATAGAATTGGCATAATTATTGAGACAGTATTAGAAACTTCCTTTTACTGAGGGTTGGTGATCAGGTGAATTAGTAAATAACTGTGGCTTAAAAGCACAAAGGCAGATCCTAAGGCCAGTGCTGTGGCAAGTGAGTAAAGCTGCCACCTGTGGTGCCAGCACGTCATGTGGGTTGTAGTTCGAGTCCCAGCTGTTCCACTTCCAATCCCACTCTGCTATGGCCTGGGAAAGCAGCAGAAGATGGCCCAAGTCCTTGGGCCCCTGCACCCATGTGGGAGATCTGGAAGAAGTTCCTGGCTCCTGGCTTCAAATCGGTGCAGTCCTGGCCATTGTGGCCATCTGGGGAGCGAACCAGTAGATGGAAGGCGCTTGCTCTCTCTCTCTGTGCCTCTGCATCTCTGTAACTCTGCCTTTCAACTAAATAAATAAATCTTAAAAAAAAAAAAAAATAAAAGCACAGAGACAGATAGGTCCCGTATTTAGACAGGGAACTGTTTAGGTGGAGTCTTCCAAAGACCTTATTTCCTTAAGAAGATGGCTTAGTTCTCATTAGCATATTAAAAGAAGAGGAGCATTAAAGAAGAGGAATTTAAAGTATACTTTGATCCAGTCCAATCCTTTGTGCTCTTGTAATTAATTTTCCTACCTCTTTCTCACCTCATAATTCATGCCTTCACATTTAAACATTTCTGAGTGTTGTTGGTAGGAGTTATGTGCATAGTTTAGAGGATAAGTCATTTTAATAGCATTGCCTCTGTTTCAAAGGCAGGTTTGGGCTTGGCTAGATTTAGGAGTTACTTTGAAAATTTGGCTTAGCATATTGTTCAAAATGGAAATGTGGGAATTAGAACAAGGGAACAGATAGCACAGTGCACACATGGCTTGTTTTATATTGATACTTTTCTTGCTTTTAAATTTCGAAGTGCTTTTTTATCTATAAGTACTCACTACAACATAAAAGTTTGCATTCCTTGTTTTCAGTATATATCTTTGTTACTCATCTATATAACTATCTTTCATACTTATATTTTTTCATATTGAGACTATGGAAACATGCTTTTTTTAAAACAAATTTTTACTAAGCTAATTGTAGATTCGTAAGCAGTGCCCACATGCAGAGATTGTGACCCCTTTGCTCAGTTTCCTGCAATGCAAGTAAATAGTAAAATAGAACATCCAGGATATTTTCATTGAAACAATCCACCAAATATACTTAGATTTCACCAGTTTACCATATCCTCATCTGTGTGTGTGTTTAATTCTGTATAATTTTTCACATATGTACATTTGTGTATCCACCACCTGAGAAGATACTGAACAGTCCATCACCTCAAGAGTTCCTCCTATTCTTTGTATAATTGCATCTACCTCAGTTCTGTTCCTTTCAATTCCTACCCCCCTGCCGTTTTTGCTGTTTTCTTTCCACTTCTAATATTTTGTTATTTAAAAAATGTCATGTGAATAGAAGGTTGCAATATGTAACGTCTTTGATGACTATCCTTGTGTGTTTTAAACAATTAATATGTGGTTTTTCCCATGGATTTTGATTATAAGGCTATAAGAATATGGTAAAAGACAATGCTGGCCGGTGCCACGGCTTAACAGGCTAATCCTCCGCCTAGCAGTGCCGGCACACCGGGTTCTAGTCCTGGTGGGGGCGCCGGATTCTGTCCCAGTTACTCCTCTTCCAGGCCAGCCCTCTGCTATGACCCCGGAGTGCAGAGGAGGATGGCCCAAGTGCTTGGGCCATGTACCTCATGGGAGACCAGGATAAGCACCTGGCTCCTGCCTTCGGATCAGTGTGGTGCGCTGGCCGTGGCGGCCATTGGAGGGTGAACCGACAGCAAAGGAAGACCTTTCTCTCTGTCTCTGTCTCTCTCTCTCTTACTATCCACTCTGCCTGTCCAAAAAAAAAAAAAAAAAAAAAAAAGACACTGCTGATTTTAATGTTAGAGATTGAGGATAAAGTCGTACTTTACTTTTTAGCATATATGGAAATAAGTAATTCTTCATAATTTGTGCTAATGGAGAGAATAAATTATGTGTTAAGAATACTGGGGACTGCAAGTAAGTTGCGACTGTGAGTCTCAGAAATACTGATGGCACTGATTGTTAGCATGAAGATTCACGTGGGCATCGATCACTGGACTGTAATATGGAATAGGAGTTCTCAAGGGTGTCCCATGTAAAAGAGAGGGAAAAAAAAAGGTTTAGAGCCACAAGGGCTAATAATTTATACTTTCTGTACTGTGATTTTAAAGGACCCTTAATGAAAGGAGTTTGTGAAATGCTGAATGCTATTAATTCAGTAATTTTACTGAACTGATTTTAGATCTAGAAGAAACCATGTAACTCAAAAAATAATCTGTATTGCATGAAATATAGTATAGGTCAAAGAAGTTTGTTCGGTTATAGGTTCAAACTGCAGCATTTCTTTGTCTTCTCAGCGTATTTGCCCTATAAGAAAGAAAATAAAATTCATGTTCTTTGCAATTAGGCCTATGTGATAGGAAAGTAGATATCTTGTTTATCTTTGTCTCCTCTTTGCTTAGCTAGATTAAACATACTTAGTAACTATGCATTGAGTAAGTGTGGTTTATGAGGTTAGGAAGTTGCTTCTGTAAGTGCATATTATCCTAGTACCTTTTAAAGTCAATAGTTTTTGCATTTATTATTAAGAATTAGACAGGGAATTTTGAGTATAGCACCATTCAAATTTCATTGATAAGGGACTGTATATTTAGCTATGTACCAAACCCAGCTAATCAATTTGAACTGCTAGTTAGAATTCCAACACTAATCAGCAGACTAAGAAGATGCAGATTACTGAGGTTGGCATAGTACAAGGGAATCACTAGGGTTTGATTTTGTTCACATTTTTTCTTTGCCCCTTTTTTATATCATTGCTTTGTGGGATGTCAGTGTCACCTAACAAATAGTTGGAATGATTATAAAGATATTGCTATAAAATGATGATTATAATAGATTGCTCAGGTGTGGCATTGTGTAATGAAAATATGGTTGAGTTGAAAACCACTGGAAGTGGATTTTATGACAGTAAGTCCTTTATGCATTCATTACTTGCTACCCTAGTCTATTGTAACATGATTTTTCTTTGAATTACCAGAATATTTTATAAAATATTAGAAAGAAATGATTATAATATGGAGCATATATAATGAATAATGAATAAAATACATAATTTTTTGTTTTACACTTGATTTAAGATGTTTTCCTTGAAGGAAGGAATTTTTTCATTTTCATAGTTGTATATAATGTTTGGTATGCAATACTCAACAATTTTTTGAATATATGATGGTTTTTATAATTTTTATGTGTAAAAATGATGCAGGGAATGTTGTCAGATCCAGTACTAAAAGTGCTCTAGAATTATAAAGGCAGGCCCTGGGGTTATAAATAACCCAGCCCTTATTAGTGTACTTCCAGATGACTCTGAATTCCTCAAGAATACCAAAGATTTCTTGTCTCTCACTGTATACACAGCATCTCTCAAAGGTTCAGTATATAAGATCTCTTCTCTCCACATACATAACTTACCAATCGTAAGACAGACCCAGGGGGCTGGCAGCTACCACTTTCACTTTCCTGTATCCCTGAACCATTTTATGAGGTGTTTTTCTTCCCTGCTAAAGATCCTGTGAAAAAAGTAGCAGATGCCTGGTTAGCCACTGGTTGTTTCAACCATCTCAGCTGAAGCACCAGGTAAGGTAAGTGGAGCCATTTTGGGTTTCAGGTCCAGTTCAGCCTCCAGGAGAAATACTGTTACTGCTTGAAGGACCTAGGTTAGGTCAGCAGAAAAACCAGCCAGCTGAGCCTTGCTCAGATTGTAGGATAGTAAGGAAATACATTACTCAGCTTTTCATTACTGCACTGATATATCTAAGATAAGCTACTTAGGAAGGAAGGTTTATTTATTGCTATTGTTTTTGGAGATTCACAGCCCAAGATCAGTGGCTCTATTGGTTTGGAAACTGATGGTGTTCTTGCTGGAAGAGTTCTGAAGCAGTGCAGAGCTGCACATGGAAACACACGTGTCCATGTCCTGTTGATACCTCCCCTTATCATTGCACTCTGATCCAGTCCTGGGGACCCCACCCTAAGAGTTTAATCACTTCTCAAGCCTCTCCTTTCTGACATCTTAATGGGATTAAGTTTCTATCTTTCTACCATCAACCTAAGAATTTTGAGACCAAACTTTTGACATTTGCGCTTTTAGGGAACATTCAGCATGTACGCTGATATCCAAATGAAAGCACCAAAAACCAATAGTTTTAAGCCACTAAGTTTGGGAGTGTTTTGTAGGTAGAAATAAGTATCTGAAATGCCCACTGACTTCCAAATTTACTTTGTCTCCATATGCTTAATACTGAATATAAAGCTTCTGTCATCTTTATGCCATTCCAAGAAACTGGGACCTCAGGCAAGGTGAGATTATAGTTCCTCCGAGAAAGGGCATGAAAAATGTAAGGAATTAGAAATGTTAAAATCACATAAGTGATTATTACACTCATAAGAAAATTAATTTCAACTATACCACAACTCTTCTGGAAGAATTAAAAATGGAAAGATAAAAAAAGTTTCAGAAGATACATATGAATAAATGAACTTGACAACAATATGATGGAGCTTTTTCATGTTGAAATTGAACATGGGACCATCATATGTAGTAGATTGCCAAAAATTGCATAGGGGCTGAATGAAAGTAGTATGTTCTCCACTGCAGGAGAGTCAAGGTGCGTTGGCTCTCTACATTGTTGAGACATGGGGTATCCATGGAGGCATGCTGCTTGCTCTTTCTTAAGCAAGGGACTGATTCTTTAGCTGTGGAGAGTCAGTTAACTGACAGTACTTAGCTAAGAGCATTTAGAATACTTCGCAGACTTTAAGTTCTGGCTCTGCTCTTCCATCTTCTCCCAGCCAGTGGACTGAGTGATGTGGGACTATGGGCCTAGCCATTCTTGTCAATACTGGACTCTGTCAGCCTGTCTTTGCACTCCTTCTTCACATGATGTTGGCCAGGACTTTGTGAGATCTGTATCATATAACCAGTGTCATTCTGCCTATTCAATTCTTCCCACCCTCTTTGTTTTCACAAATGTGGCATCTGATTTGTGGTGCGAAGGTTTTCCTCGTATGATCCTGTTTCTTTTCTCTAAACCTTTCATAGGTATTACTCCTTAGTGGTTATCTTGTACTCCTCACTTTGGCTCAGCATGTGCATGATAGAACCTGAGCACAACACAGTTGAGAGAATTAAACTGACAGAAGGTTCGGATTAGACGAATTTTAATGTCTCATCCAACTCTGCAATCCTGTAACATTATCTGCAGCCTGATTGCTTCTGCGCAGAGTTGGATAATTTTACAACAGTTCTAAAGACTCTAGTGAGGTTCATTATACAGAATGCCTTTTGAGGTAGAGAGGCACCTATCTGAATCACAGACTACACTTTGGAAAAATCTGTATTTTCTTTTTGATTGCAAAGATGCATTTGTATTGTGGTCCTTAAATTTGATTTCACTTGCTAATATTTTTAATAATCTGGAGTCATCTGAATCTTGTAAACTCCGAACAAAATAATGGAAGTACATGTTTCTATATAAAGATGTCTATTTAAATTAAGCTCTTTGCAGTATACATGTTTTTTGAGCAGATAGCATTAACACTGAGGGTAATTAAAAATAAAAGATGTGTAGAAAAGTTTTCACTCATGGTGCTATTTATTGTAACTTGGAAAATGATCTTCCATTTGTCCTCTTTTTAATATGTATTTTATTAGCCTGAATTATTCCTCCCATGTAGCAGCATTAGCACATAACAGTTAGCAGCAATAATAATGATCAGTATTGAGATACAGACACTATTAAATTATGCATCTTCTAGGATATTTTCTTTCTAGAGGAAATGAAATTGTGCTGAAATTTACTTCTTAATGTTGAATGGTTGGACCCACTGAAATTCTTTGAGGTTTCTTCTTGGTTTTTATTGTTGTTGTTGTCGCTCCTTCGCCCGCAAAGGATCGACGCTACTCGCAGCTAATCGGTCTTCAGTAGACTTTTATTGCAAAGGTAGAAAGAGTGGGGGAAAAAGAGTGGAGGACAGGGAGAAGGGGGAAAGATGGCGCGCGCGTTCCTTCTCCCGCAGTCTGCTTATGGCGCGCGGGTTCTCCCGCGGTCCGCTTATATACAGAATTCAACCAATCACAGTCCATGCACGGAGCTCTCCAATCCAGCACTTGATCACTCTCAGCTGTGGAGTCACGCAGTGAGCAGGGCCTCAGCGCCATCTTGTTTCAGCTAGATGGAAAGTTCCTCATCGCTACATCCGCGTTTCAAAAAAGTCCCATCAAGATGGAAACTAAAAACGCCCGCCTTGGCATACTGCTATAAGCCAGGCCCAGCAAAGGGGGTCCCATGGCAGACCGACCTACCCATGGGTCCCCACAGTTGTCTTATTAATGTTGTGCTTATAGGATGTGAATGGGAAACCTTACTTTGAAGGTTTGAAATTAAAAAATCAGGAAATATAGCAGACTCCCTGTGTTAACAGTGTAGCTAAAAGTAGGAAAATATTGGCCAGATAGAACTTTTCCTAGAGCTGTCCATATTCCAACTTTGCTCATTGTCTTTTGAAATATTTTGAATTGATCAGTACATTGTGTGAGACTTAGTAATAAGATGTAGTTCTCATACCACCGAGTTTTTTATTTGCCTTCTTGTTTTGTAAAAGTTGATCTTTACTGAGTCCCTATTATTTGCATAGATACTATGCTAAATTCCTTATTTAAATTATCATATTGTCACATATTAGATAATTATTTCTAATTAGACACTAGGAATTTGGACATAGATTAAATAATTTTACTGATGTCACAGTGGCTCATTACTAGAAATTATTTAAAGTATTAACAGTCGTGCCTGGTTTAATGCAGCTCTGGCTGACTTGCAAGGTCTGCACTCTCCTGAGTACTTTGTTACCCCATCTTTCCGTTCCTTTGATGTTTTTGCTGTGCTCTAAGCTGTTGAGAGCTTTAAGTGCCCATGGTTAGTACAGAAGACATGGCTGCTCCTGTAGCTACTGCTCTTGTCTGCTACCGCTTCTGCCTTCAGAACCAGGCTGCGGATGCTCAAGGTACGGGGAGCTGATGTATAAAGAGTTAAAGGAACTCTTGCTGCTGCCAGACATGTTGTTATCACTCACTTCACTGCTGCTGTCATTAGTGCTGCGGCCAACACTGCCAGCCCTGCTGTTGCCAATCCAGTGCTGCTGCTGCTGCCGTGGGCTCTTGATGTCCCAGGGTGATTCTTTCGACAAGCAGCAGCTTTTAGATTTCACTTGTTCATTACTTGTAGGTCCTGGGCCTTGGGACTCAGGCTGAAGTCCATGGAGCCTGGAATAGAAGACACTTGGAAGTGTGTTTTATCTTCTGTAGCATTTGGGACAACTGGCCTTGAACCAAATATGTGCACCTTGGTTCTCTTTCCTTCTGTAGAGATTTATTTTCCCAGAGGCTCTTTCTCTACCCATACAATGTGGCACTAGCCCTGGAGTCTTGAGCATAAATGCTTGAAACTAGGATGAACATAATTTAGTCCTAATGTAGAAGCCTGGCTATGGTATTTTAGCTTGAAAGAAATAAAAACTCTTAGATATCATAGTTATGAATACATTTAAATTTATACTTATCTTTGCAAGAAATGATCATGATAATTACTAAAGCATTACTATGCAAATATAAGTAGCTGTAGAATCAAGAAAAGATGGTTTCTGTGTGGGTTTATTAAAAAATAATTATTAGTGCTGAAAAAGCCAAAACAGTTCTTTGAGGCCCTATCAATAATTCATGTACCTCATATCAAGAGGCTTATAGGGACAAGGTGATTTTGATGGAGGGGGCAGTTTCTTTTTTACTTTTGCTTCTGATTCTAACTTACAAAAAGGGTAAGGTTGCATCAAAGCTCCAAAATAAGGAAATAGCATGAACATTTATGAATATCTCTGCTCAATAAGGAGATGCAAAGTGAGGAAATTTTAACTCCAGGAAAAGAATGTCACATTGTTATCCTCTTAACTGGAAGCAAAACCTTGTTTTAATTTTTGACGGAGAAAGGCATGTAGGGTTGGGGGGAGCTCTAAGGTTTATTCCAGAGCAGAGCCTTTTTAAAAAACCATTTGCCAGTAGTCTAGCAGGGGAATGACATGGCTTATGTGATGGTCCAGATGAGGATCCTCTGAATCAGGAACTATGTTTTTCCTTAAAGACAAAACAATCAGTTTTCCTCTATTCGTGTTTCCATCCCATCTGGAAGAGTAACAGGGGAGAGTTTTGTGTTTGTTGTTTTTATTAGGAATATGGGAGTTGGTAAGTAACATGGAAACATATCCATTTTGAACAAAGTGAGCATCTTAATTTATCAAATGTATGCATTTGCTTCCAGGACACTTTTTGTTCCAGTAAATTACAATAGAAGTATAATTTTATTTAACAAAAGTGAATATATGAATTTTGGAATGTATTTAAATATTCAAAGCTATTCTAACATGTTAGATGTGTGCGAGTCATATGGGTGTGCATTTAATGATTTTTCTTTTAAATTGATTTGCTTCTACTTATTTTAAAGTTAGAGTGAAAGAAAAATGTTTTAGTATATCATGCATTATAAGTACACCAATGATATGATTACACATAAGTATCTGTACACTGATATGTGATTTGTTATTTTCTGAGCTATATGCCAAAGTATATTATAGAGAATCCTGTTTATGGGTAAAACAAATATGAGAAAGAAGTGCAGAGAGAAGCAAAACATACTTGTGTGACATTTAGGATCCTTCTTACTCTTGGGGAATTTGTCTTTGTTGTTTTTGCCTGAGGATGCTAATGTTCTCTTAGTGAAAATTGTCAATTTTAAAATTTTACTGTATGAGCTCTTAACTTTGTAAGATGACAAATAGCATTTATGAATACAATATAAATAATCTATAAATTATAAATACAGTTATATACAATATAAATATAAATTTATAACGTGCTTATGAATATTTAATATTCTATCATTTGCACTTAATATTTTCATATCATTTTTACAATATGTGTAAGAAACATTTATGCTGTGCTTACAGTTCTTTTCCTAGATAGATTTTTTTTCTTATGCTCCAAACCTGGTCAGGCAGACAAGGTTTGAAATTAGTTGGACTCTGAGTTCTTATAACTGGTGGGAATATTTCTCAATTGGATTTTCAAGGAAACATTAACTACTTTATTAAGTACATTAAAAAAAAAAACAATTTTCTTCTTGACTGTATACAGCATAGAACATTTTGGCTCCTGACTTGGCTGAAAACTAAAACAAAACCATGAGTATGGAAATAGGCAATTAAAAGCATAAATTATTTAGGGAATCTGGAAATGGAGGGCTCATAAACTCTTACATTTGAAGTCTGTATGCTAATCCTAGATTGCATTCCATCCTGGGGTAGATTTGTTAAATGTCTCAATTTAGTAACCTGTGAAACCAGCACTTTAAGTTGAAAATATTAACAGCACCTTAAATGATGGTGATTTTATTGAGCGTCTGCTACGCTAATGAAAGAAGGATTCTTGGTTTCCAGAGCAGTGGCAGCTGTCAAACAACATTTTTCTGAAAATAGGTGTAGTGTAGTGTATTTTTCAAGGACAAGTTGATCAGCCATTGTCTCAGTGAGCACTGCTAGTTAATATTCAACAGTTTTCTTAATCAAAATCGTGTGTTCTGCTCCCCAGAGTGTTTGTTAAAGTGTATGTTTATCAGAGCCTTCAGCAGCAAAAACAGCATATTCCTGGTTGAGGTGCTGGTAATGAGAACCTATATTATCCAAGGATGCTGATAAGAAAAGGAAAACGCTGTCAAAATACATTGCTTGTAAAAAAAAAAATTACTATAGCTCAAAAAGTCAAACCTTTCTTTAAAGCCTTTTTACCTCTATAACTTCAGTTGTTTATCTAGGGCAATGGGGTGGCAGGGGTATGGTGATATCCCGCTGTAAACTCCTAGAATGGCATGTCAGTGATCAAGTAGTCTGGGGGTCTATTAATCATTGTTCCTGCTGGATGGCTGATTAAGGTTTTTCACAACGTGTTTCCCTTAGATTACGGAAAGTTCTTAATGAAGTAAAGCTTAGGGGACATTAGACAGCTAAGTCTGGAATTGTACAACTGATATAGAAAGGTCACTTGGGAAAAACAGGTTTGCCAAAAGTAAAATAATAACATAGCTAATATTTTCTGTGAATACTGTGCCTAGAATGAAGATTTTATTACCGTGTTTGTGTTTAATCCCAGACCATTTCCTGTTGTCGGTGATACTGCCCTGCGAGCCTGGCTGTTCTGAGTGAATGTGACTTTTTCTGCTGTGGGGACCTACTGCTTCCTGTCTACCCCATTCCCCATACACGTTGAAAGCTATGGCACCTCTAATATTATAAAGAAAATTCGTCTCTGGATTTTGTTTGTTTTGTCTGTGGTGGAGCTTTGTGAAGAATGAAATCTTCTGGAAAACAGTCCTTTTTTGTAATTATATCGATGGGATTTCCTCTATAATTACAATACGCAGTAAGTTTTGGGAGAATTGATTCACATAATAGAAAGAACACTTTGGACCTTAATTAGGAAATGGCGTACCTACGTGCCTGGGGAGTTTGTCTTTGTAAATAATGCTACTTTTGAAGGCTACAGCCAGAACCATTGGTCACTTCAGTGATGCTGAGACATGTGCTGCATTTCATACATTGATCTTTTTTTACCCCCAAAGAAACGTTTTCTTTAAGGAATACAGACTTCATGTATTTCGTAAGTGTAACTTACGAATATAGTGATTCTTCCCACCATACCCACCTTACCATCCACTCTCCTTTCCCTCCTCCTCCCTTTCCTACTCCCAGTTTTATTCTCCACTAAGATCCATATTTGATTAACTTTACACAGAAGGCCAACTCTTGACTAAGAAAAGAGTTCAACAATTTGCATGGAAAAAACAAAGCAAAACAAAAACTGTTCCTCAACAGTTGAGACAAGGGCTGTTCAAAGTCACTGCACTTTGAAGTTAATTTCACGTCTGTGTTTTCTTTCTTTCTTTCTTTCTTTTTTTTGAAACTTAAACACCCAAGAATGATACATCTTTTGTGAGCACTTAGACATAATTATAATACAACTCTTTGAGGAGAGAGGTCCTGCATGGGAAGTTAGTGCATAGTAACTCTTGTTGGTAATTTAACAATTAACGCTCTTACGTATGACGTCAGTGATCACCCGAGGCTCTTGGCAGGAGCTGCCTAGGCTGTGGAAACCTTTTGAAACCACAAGCTCTGTCAGTATTTAGGAAAAGTCATATGCATAGTGGAAATTCCCTCCTCCCTTCAGAGAAAAGTACCTCCTTCTTTGATGACCACTTCTTTCCACTAGGGTCTCACCCACCGAGGTCTCCCATGTGGATGCAGGGGCCCAAGCACTATGGCTGTCTTTTTGCTGCTTTCCCAGGCAGGGAGCTGGATGGAAGTGGAGAAGCCAGGACTCAAACCGACACCGAAACGCCCACTATACCATGGGTGGGCCCAGTCACATCAATTTTGGTACCACGTTTCTCAAGAACTGTGTATCAACTAGCCTAGTCTGGGGATGGAACCACATATTAGGTTAAACAAGTAAGTTTAATAAAAAAAATCACTAAGCTATGAGAAAATAGTAACTATGAGATATCAGGTACCTTAGTGGTAGCCTAGGACTGAGGCAGTGTACTGAAGAAGGACAAACTTGGAAGGAGAAAATTTAGATCCTATAGAGAAGGTGTAATTCATACCATTGGAGATCCGAGTTCTCAGGTTTGGCTGAGCATCTGGAGATGGTAAGTGGCAATGAGCCCAGGGAAGTCTTGCACAACCAAGCTGATGTTCAACTTCAAGAAGGTGTGGGTTCTCTCCAGGGCAGTGGGAGGACTGTGCCAGGTGGGACTGCTGGCGATTGGTGATACCAGACTGGTGGTATATGGGCCTACAAAGGGAACTCTGGCACTGGGGAGTACTTTTATGTGGAGTAGACCTAAGAAAGTTATTGCCAGGCTGACGCCGCAAGACTGACATGGAGAGGCTGGCACTATGGCATAGTGAGTAAAGCCTCTGCCTGCTATGCTGGCATCCCATATGGGTGCCTCTTTGTGACCTGGCTGCTCCACTTCCCATCCAGCTGTCTGCTATGGCCTGGGAAAGCAGTAGAAGATGGCCCAAGTACTTGGGCCCCTGCCCCCTAGTGGGAGACTTGAAAGAAGCTCCTGGCTCCTGGCTTCAGATAGGCCCAGCTCTGGCCGTTGTAGCCATTTGGGGAGTGAACAAGCAGATGGAAGATATCTCTCTGTCTCTGCCTCTGCCTCTCTGTAATTCTGCCTTTCAAATAAATAAATAAATCTTAAAAAATAATAAAGGTTGACATGGAACCACTGTGTGGCTGGGCAGAGCTTCACTGAATGTCTTCAAGCCTCCACTCAAACTGCTGACCACCCTGCAGCCAGAAACTGCCGGAGAACCTCTTTCTTCTAATGTCTCCTATTGGAAAATCTCAACATCAAGCTCACTGTAAAGGAGGACTGCTTAAAGGAATTCCATTGTGATCATAGGCATCTGTTTATTGAAAGATGTATTCAGAGCTTGGAGGCAATTACTTCATAACTGGTGCAATACTGACTTAAATGTAGTTGTGCTGTGAACATTGACAATTCTGGAGGCCTTAGAATGTCGTGCTTTATAGGTGCCCTAATTTTGGCCATTTGTATTTGTCTACCCAGATTAGGCACATTATCCTTCCTTTCAGTAGCTATGGCCCATGCTTATTTTTCAGTGTGTCTTTTCTGCACCACCTGTAGTTCTATGCAGTAGGCTAGGAAGGCTATCTATATATGCCATTGTTTATATGCTCAAATTCTTCATGGTTTGAGCAGCCTCCATGGGAGGAGCTCATGAAGTTTCAATAGACTCTATTCTATTTAGAAACATTCAGGTCTCTTTTATAAGCAAGCAAGAAAAGTGTTTACTCCCAGAGTCTACCAGCAGTAACACATAGTTCATTTGGCAAAGCTAAAGAGCAATATTGATTTGGGGGCATTGAAGAACATGCAGCTGCATAGATAAATTTGTTACTGCCTTTAATACAACCATTATTCTGGTTTAGGGTGGAACAGGTTATTATTACAGAGTGCTTTCTGGTGTTTGATAGAGATTTCATTTCCATTTATATTCATATCATGTTGTATTCGTGTGTCAATGTGTTATCTACAATTGTATATTACGTATACATGAGAGACAAGCATACAGGTGTCAAATACAGTGTTTAAAAAGATGTATACTAATTACTGTGAATAATTCCTGGTTTATTATGAATCACAATAATAGAAGGGTCTAAATCATTCATGATATTTATGTCTATTTTTGCTTCAACCTAGGAATTACCCACTGGCAGTTTTTCTAGTACTCATGACATAGAATGATTTTGTTATAAATTGTTTGTTCTTTCTTATGTTAAGGTGGGAAAAAGCCTTTGCTGGAAATACTATAATTGCTTTGGCAATTTGCTTTAGATTTGTAATCTTTCCTCAGGGTGCTTTTTTCCCCTTGAGGTAAAAGTAGGAAGGAGGGGATGTTAGTTTATTATGCATGGGGAAAAAATCCAACAGGAATAAATCCAACAAAAAAATCGTTTGCAATTTGTGAAAGAGCGTTGTAGAAACTTGAACACTGAGAAAATACTTAAGTACAAATGGCTTATTTGTAGTGCAGAAAATAGGTGATGCTAATAAAAACCATTCTGTTTCACATCTATAAAATGAGTAATGGAATGATTATAGGACAAGCAATAAGCCTTGGGATGGAATCATTTTCTAAGTCTCTTAATATTAAGCTAAAATACAGTAACCCCAAATAAAAGGTCTGTGAATGAATTTCTGTTCATCTATCATGAATGTAGCAAAACTTTGTTATAGTGGACCTAAGAGTAATAGGTACTATTCACAACTTTAATGAAATAAAAATCTAAAGCTTTATAACTAAATTTTGTTATTGCTGCCTTAAACACACAAAGTAATTGAGTCAGAATTACATTACTTATTCAGAACCAAAAAGTATATGAAAGAGATAATACATGAGTACATACAAAATATAATAAAAAAGTGGGAAAGACCATGGACCTAGGAAATGATATGGTAATTATCAATTGACAGATAACCATAAAATGCATAATTCCCATTGCTCTAGGATATCTAGCTTGAAAGTAACCAATGTATTTGTTTTTCATCCAGCTATTAAAAGTAGCAAGTAATTATAGATAACATTTATTGAGTATCCACTAGATTTTTGATTGATGTTCATGCAATTGGCAGTCTTTACTAATTCACTAGCCTTCTAAAATTCTTGATATTCAGAAAATTTTATGATTGAAATTGGAGTTCAGATGCAATAGGAACCTTACATAAGATTATGTAAGGGTTCCTGACTAACATAGTAGCAAAACTTCTTAACAAAATACTATCAGTTGAATCCAACAACACATCAGAAAGATCATTCACCCAGACCAAGTAGTCTTTATCCCTGGTATGTAGGGATGGTTCAACAATTGCAGATCAATGTGATACATCACGTTGACAAACTGAAGAGCAAAAACCGTATGATTATCTCAATAGAGACAAATAAAACATTTGATAAAATACAACAATTTTTCATGATGAAAACTTTAAGCAAATAAAGGTGATTCATGACAAACCTATGGCCAATGTCCTATTGAATGAGGAAGAGGTGAGGTATAAGCACTCCCACTAAGATCAAGAACCAGACAAGGATGCCCACTCTCACCATTGCTATTAAATATAGTTCGGGAAGTTTTAACCAGAGCCAACAGGCAAGAAAAAGAGATCAAACGGATATAAATTGGGAAGGAGGAAATCAGACTATCCCTATTTGCAGATGACATGATTTTATATATAGGAGATCCAAAAGACTCCACTAAGAGACTATTGGAACTCATAGAAGAGTTTGGTGAAGTATCAGGATATAAAATCAACACACAAAAATCAGTAGCCTTTGTATACACAGACAATGCCATGGCTGAGAAACAACTTTTAAGATCAATCCCATTCACAATAGCTACACAAAAAATCAAATACCTTGAAACAAATTTAACCAAGGATGTCAAAGATCTCTGTGATAAGTATTACAAAACATTAAAGAAAGAGACACACAAAAAAAACGTAAAAATATTCCATGTTCACAGATTGGAAGAATCAATATCATCAAAATGTCCATACTACTGAAAGCAATTTATAGATTCACTATGATACCAATCAAAATACCAAATACATTCTTCTCAGATATAGAAAAAATGATGCTGAAATTCATCTGGAAACCTATGAGATCCTGAATAGCTAAAGTGATCTTATAAAGCAAAAACAAAGCTGTAGGCATCACAACACCAGTTTTAAAGACATAGTATAACGCAATTATAATCAAAGCAGCCTGGTACTGGTACAAAAACAGATGGATAGACCAATAGAACAGAATAGAAATGTCAGAAATCAACACAAGTGTATACAATCAACTTATCTTTGAAAAAAAGCTAAAATCAATCCCTGGAGCAAGGATAGTCTCTTCAACAAATGTGCTGGGAAAATTGGATCTCCATATGCAGAAGTATGAAGTAAGACCCCTGCCTTACACCTTACACCTTACACAAAAATCCACTCAAAATAGATTGAAGACCTAAATCTATGACCAGATAACATGAAATTATTAGAGAACATTGGGAAAAACCCTGCAAGAGATTGGCATAGGCAAAGAGTTCTTGGAAAAGATTCCAGAGGCACAGGTAATCCAAGCCAAAATTGACAAATAAGATTACCTCAAATTGAGAAGCACTGTAAAAGGAAGACTCAGTAAAGAGGCAACTGAAAAAATGGGAGAAAATATTTGCAAACTACACAACTGGTAAAGGATGAATAAGAATATATAAAAATATTAAGAACTCAATAAAAACAAAACAAACAACCCAGTTAAGAAATGGGCAAAGGGCTTAAGCAGGCACTTTTTTTTTTTTGACAGGCAGAGTGGACAGTGAGAGAGAGAGACAGAGAGAAAGGTCTTCCTTTGCCGTTGGTTCACCCTCCAATGGCTGCCGCGGATGGCGCGCTGCGGCCGGCGCACCGCGCTCATCCGATGGCAGGAGCCAGGTGCTAGGTGCTTTTTCCTCGTCTCCCATGGGGTGCAGGGCCCATCCTCCACTGCACTCCTGGGCCACAGCAGGCACTTTTCAAAAGAGGAAATCCAAATGGCCAACAGACACATGAAAAAATGCTTAGGATCACTAGCAGTCAGGGAAGTGCAAATCAAAATCAAAATGAATTTTCACCCACTCTTTCACTCGTTAGAATGGCTTTCACACAGAAATAAGCAAACAATAAATGCTGGCGAGTGTGTGATGGAAAATGTACTCTAATCTGTTGGTGAGAATATAAACTGATACAGCCACTATGGAAGACACTATGGAGATACTTCAGAAATCTGAATATAGATGTACCATATGACCCAGCCTTCCCACTCCTGGGAATTTATGCAGAAGAAATGAAATCAGATTATGAAACAGTTATCTGTACCCCCATGTTCATTGGCAGCTCAATTCATAATATCAAAGATATAGGCCGGCACCACAGCTCACTAGGCTAATCCTCTGCCTGTGGTGCTGGTACTAGTGTTCTAGTCCCGGTTGGGGTGCTGAATTCTGTCCTGGTTGCTCTTCTAGTCCATCTCTCTGATGTGGCCTGCGAAGGCAGTGGAGGATGGCCCAAGTGCTTGGGCCCTGCACCCACATGGGAGACCAGGAGGAAGCACCTGGCTCCTGGCTTTGGATTGGCGCAGCATGCTGGCCACAGCGCGCTGGCTGTAGTGGCCATTTGGGGGGTGAACCAATGGAAGGAAGACCTTTCTCTTTGTCTCTCACTGTCTAACTCTGCCTGTCAAAATAAATACATAAATATCTAAGATATAGATTCAACCCAAATGCTTGTCAACTGAAGACTGGATTAAGAAATTATGATAGATGCACACCATGGAATAGTACACAGAGGTTAAATAAATGAAATACTGTCATTTGCAATAAGATGTATGAAACTGGGAAACATCATACTTAATGCAATACGACAGTCCCAAAAAGACAAGTAGAATATATTCTCCCTGATCTGTGATAACTAATTGAATACCTAAAAGGTGATATATAAAAGTGAAACTGACATTGTGAAATGCAATAACTTTGAACAGCCCTTGTCTGCACTGTTGAGTAACAGGTTTTTTTTATACTAATTGTTGAACTCTTTACTTTGTGTAGAATAAATCATGTGCGCATAATGTTAATTGAAAATAGATGTTAGTAAACAAAGAAAATGAGAGGAGGAAGAGGGGTTGGAATGTGGATCAGACAGTCCTAAAGTTGTACTTATGAAATACATGAAGTTTGTATTCCTTAAATAAAAGGTTTCTGGTGAAAAAAATAACACCAGCAGAAAAAAAAGTCAAAAGTGATGAACAGAGATACAATCCTGGATTGCACATCCTCAAAGCCTAGGTACCACTCAAAATCAAAAAAATGAGTAAATTATTTGATTCTGTAAATGTTAGGATGATTTTATTAATTACCATGATTAAAGACTGAAAATTCTGGTAATTCGTATTAGAATATAGTCTTTCAACTTTTTAAAAATAATTTTCCATAAAGCACTAACAGGTGAAAACTAAAATCTTTTAAAATGAGTAGGATGTATAAATTATAAATTATAAAGTATAATTTCTGACTAGTGGGAATCTTTTTGCTGCTATGTATTTTCAAGTTTTTGTCTTAAGAAAACTTAAATGTGTTCATTTCAACTTTGGCTTATTTTCAGTTTCTTTAACTTTGCTTTATAACTGTTATGATAGCAAAAATAATCATAACAATAAGTGTATAATTACATATTCCCTTTTTCTGTCATCTCATTTTATCAACTGAAATGTTATTTTCAGGATTATGATACTTTTCCAATCAGAAAATAAGATTCTTAAATATTATATCACAATTTATCTTATTGCAAACTGGTTACTAATAACTGTCATAGGTTAAACATCTGATTATTCTGAGTGGACAAGATATTTTAAGAAAGGAGTTTTTGTTTTTAAAGATTTGTTTATTTATTTGAGAGACAGAGTGACAGACAGAAGGAGTCATAGAGATACAGGTCTGCCATTTGCTGGTTCGCTCCCCAAATGGCTGAAATGGCTGGTCCTGGGCCAATCTGAATCCAGGAGCCAGAAGCTTCTTCTGGGTCTCTCATGTGGTTGCAAGGATCCAAGGACTTGGGTCATCCTCCATTGCTTTCCCAGGTGCATTAGCAGGGAGCTGGATCAGAAGAGGAGCAGCCAGGACTCTAACATAGGATGCCTGAGCCGCAGGTATAGGCTTAACTTACTACACCACAGCACCAGGCCCATAAAATAGGGGCTAAGTTTTGCTAAGTTTATCATGTAAGGTGTTTTGATAGACTGTCCCCTGGCTTCTGATCAGATCAGCTCTAGCTGTTGTGGTCATTTGGGGAGTGATCAATCAGATAGAAGACCTTTCTCTCTATCTCTCCCTCTCTCTGTCTGTAACTGCACCTCTCAAAAATAAATAAATAAATTTAAAAAATCAGAGGCTAAATAAATGAAATTGAAACTAAAAAAATAGAAAATATCAACAAATCAAAACAAAAAACTTGGTTTTAAAGATTAGCAAAATAGACAAATCTTTAACTGGATGAATAAAGAAAAAAGAAAAAGCACTAACATAAAATTAGAGATAAAGGAGATAATGCAACTGATAATGCAGAAATACAAAGAATCATAAAATACCATGAACAACTATATTCTAGCAAGTTAGAAATCCTCAAACAAATGGAACATTCCTGGATACATATAACCTACCAAGATTAAGTCAGGATGATATGGAAAATCTAAACAGACCCATATCAAGTACTAAGATTGAAGTAGTAATTAAAAGTCTCCCCTTAAAGAAAAGTCCAGGGGGGCCAGTGCCTTGGCTCATTTGGTTAATCTTCTGCCTCCAGTGCCAGCATCCCATATGGTCTCAGGGTTCTAGTCTTGGTTGCTCTCTCTTCCGGTCCAGCTCTCTTCTGAGAAGGCAGTGGAGGATGGCCCAGGTCCTTGGGCCCTGCACCCGCAAGGAAGACCAGGAGGAAGCAACTGGCTCCTGGCTTCGGATCCGTGCAGTGTGCCGGCCATAGCAGCCATTTGCGGGTGAACCAACGGAAGGAAAGACCTTTCTGTCTGTCTCTCTCACTGTCTAACTCTGCCTGTCAAATAAAAAAAAAATTTTTTTTAAATTAAAAAAAGTTCAGGACTTGATGACTTTTTACCTGAGTTCTACAAAACATTTAAAGTGGTAGTAAATCCAGTTCTTTTCAAACTATTCCAGAATATTCGAAGAGATAGATCTCTGGCAGATTCTTTTTTACAAAACAAGCATTATTCTGGCAGTAAAGCCAAACAAAGATGCAACAGAAGACAGACAAATAATTCACAGAGCAGACTGATATCCTTGATGAACATAAATGCAAAAATTCTCAACAAAATGAAGCATTTGGTGAGATTCAGCATCCCTTCATGGTAAAAACCTCTTAAATTAGGCATAAAAGAAACATACATCAAAATTATAAAGGCGTATATGACAAACAACCATTAGCATATTGAACTGGGAAAAGCTGAAAGTGTTTCCTCTTAGAACTGGAACAAGACAAGCATGTCTACCTTGTTACTCTTACTCAATGTAGCAATGGAAGTATTAACAAGTGATTTGGGAAGAGAAAGAAATAGAGGCCATCAAAATGAAAGGAGGAAGTCAAGTTTACATGAGACTTGATTTTTTAAATGGAAATACCTGAACACTTCACAAAAAGCTGTTAGAATTGATAAGCCAATTCAGTAAAGTTGCAGGGTACAAAAATCAACATACAAATAAACTAGCATTTTGATACACCATACTGTTTTCCACAATACCTACAAAAATCAAATATTTTGAAATAGATTTAATCAAAGAAGTGGAAAGTCTCTAGAATGGAAATTATAGAACTTCAATGAAAGAAATTATCAAAGACACACAAAGAATAGAAAGGCATTCCTTGCTCATGGATTGGACGAATTAATATCATTAAAATGTCTGTTACCTAAAGCTATCTATAAATTCACTGCAATGCATATCAAAATACCAGTGGCATTCTTTATAGAATTATAAAAAAAATCCTAAAATTCCTTTGGAATCAGAAAAGACCCAGAATATTAAAGCAATCCTGAGCAGCAAGTAGTCAGGCTGGAGGCATCACAATACCTGATTTTGAAGCATACTACAAGGCTATAGTAATTGAAACAGCATGGTAATAGCACAAAAACCAGTACAACTGTCAGTGGAACTAAATAGAGATAGCAGAAATTAATCAGTATACATACAACTGATTTTTTGGCAGGGATGCCAAGAGCATACAACAGACAAAGGATAATTTTTCAATAAGTGTTGCTGGCAATCTACACACATGTAGAAGACTAAAATACACATGCTGAAAAATGGGGAAAAAAACTAGAAATAGAAATGTTATTACACCCAGCAATCCCACTGTTGGGTATATACATGACATAAAGTGTCAAAAAGATATGTTCCACCAAGTTTTCTAGCAGCACTGTTCACTATAACCAAATATGTAATCAACCCCATGGATCTATCATCAGATAAATGGATAAAGTGTGGTTTGCATCCACAGTGGAATACTATTTAATCCTAAAAAGAATGAAAGTCTGTTATTTGCTAGAAATGAATAGAGCTAGACATTATATTGAGATGAGTCGGAGTCAGAAAGACAAATGCCACTTATTTTCCCTAATAAGTAGGAGCTGAGAAAAAAAAGAAACAAAAACTAGGTATGAACACAGGATGTTGATTACTAGACACTGGAGGGGGTGATTGGCATAGAGAGAATTTAGAAGAAAAAAATATGGGAAGCCGAGTGTGGTTTATAGATGGGGACAAATTCACATTAGGGAAGCTAGATGTGTGGTATATGGAAACTTTTCATCTTATTTCACAAATTCTGTTTTGTGAATTTAAAACTATTCTGAAATTTTTTTAAAAGAATATCAGGCAAGGGCATTTGGCACAGTAGTTTAGACACTGCTTAGGACACCGCATCCCACTTTGCAGTGCCTGTGTCCTACCTCTGCTTCCAATTCTGCTTGCCTGCAGTATGCACCATGGGCGTCAGGAGATGATGGCTTAAGTACTTGGGTCCCTGCCATCCAGCTGGGTTTCCTGTAATGAGTTCTCAGCTTGTGATTTCTACCTGGCCCACCACCTGCAACTTTGGGGCATGGAACATTTAGATGGAAACTCTGTCTCTGCCTCTGTCTTCCAAATAAAATGAAAATACACAAGTAAAATGTATAAAAATAATTAAACAGATTCTTTGTTTGCAATGAAGTGGTGTAGTATAAAGGTTAAATGCTTTGCCTAAAAGATACAGAAACCCATAAGTCCTAAAAATTGCTTAGAAATAAGCTTAGAGGCATTGTGAGAAAGTGGGAAAAGAATGAGCTTTAGAGTCACATGATCTGGTTGGAATCCCGGCTCTATCATTAGCACTGTGAATTTGCTCAAGTTGAGTAATCTTGCTAAGCTATATTTCTTCACGAACAAAATAAAAATAGCATCTCTTTAGGTAGGGCTTATGTGAGGATTATTGTATTTTTTCATTAAAAAAGGACCTGGCACAAAGAAGTTACTCACTAAATGTAGCTACTTCAAGTTTCAAAATGGTACATGTGAGGTAGTTTATGTACTGAAGATTGTTAATATTCCTCTGAATTTTATGGGGAGAAAATAAGCGGGATTTTGAAAGTCAAAGGTAGATGGAAGATTTCTCCCTCTCCTGTTCTTTCTCCTTCTCCTTTCCTTTCCCTCTTCCTCACCCTGTCTGTTACTCTGCCTTTCAAATAAGTAAATACAGTCTTAAACTGGAAAAGGCCCTGCTTGTTATCAATTGACTATTTTAAGTTTTGAATATAATATTTGAAAAAGATTTTGTTTTATGGTAAACATATGCAAAAAAGTCTTTTATTGAGAAAAATCATTCTGCTTTCTGTTTGTTTTTGCTGCTCTTTCATGGTGTCATTAATTTCTCCATTTGAAAGGGATAATCTGGTGACTGAACCTTTCTCTCAATGATGTGTTGGAATCTTTAATGAGCTTCCTTTTAGCTTTCTTCCCATGAATCAGGGCATGCAGAAAAAGACATTCTTGTTGGGTTGGGTTTATTTCATATTCTTTTAACAGTCCATGATTAGTTGAATATTAACTATACAATCTGTATTTGTATGAACAATTCTGAGCAGTTGTATAAAAATGACCATTGTACAGCATGGTAACATTTATGTTAACATTTCCAAGTGGATATATGGATTTAAATGAAGGATTTACAGTTGAAACCATTATTTAATGTTTCAGATTTTGACTCTCTCACCTACTTCCTTCAGGCCAACTTCATAGATTTTCTCCTTCATCTCTGGTGTTTGTGAAACAAAAGAGAAAACTTACCAGTTGCACTGATAATGTTCAGCTTTAAAATGCTAGGGTTCTCTATATAATTAAGATGTCCCAAGGCAATGAAATACCTGTAGCCATAGGAAATCTAACAGTCTAGGAGAATTAGACAGAATAAATAGCTGTCCTGTATTTTCTCCCTTGGGAATAAAAATAAACAGTCATTGTAGAGATAATTAACATTTTTTTCTTCATACTCAGTCATCTTGAAATAGTTATCTATGTCACAGCATGAAGCACTATTATTCATTGGGATTACAAACCGATTGATAACTGAATCCTGTGGATGATTGTGGAGATGGACATTGAAGGAAAAAGGCCTTTATTAACATTTCCAGTTTTACAGTTGTAGTTCATACATTGCCATTTTGATTTTCAACAATATTTTGCGCTTAAAAATAGTGTGCAAGTCAAAGTTTTTTTTCCAAAGTCATGAGGTTGGAAGGTGACAGAAAATCATAACCCAGTTTGATCTGATTTCAAATTCTAATCTTAGCTCTGTGCACTTTTGTTTCTGTACTTGAATATGATTTTTTAGTGCTTTACTGACAAATACGGAATTTGCTTATTTGTTTTTACAAGAGTACAAATAAAAATTCTGTGGTTAGTTCTCAGCTAATAGGCCGTTATCAATGCATGTAATGAGTGCAACCTAATAAAAAAGTCTTTCCTGAACTCTCTTTTTTTCTTGTTCTCAATAAAACTTCATTCCTTGAGATTTTTATTGAGTCTCTGTTGATGCTTAGTGTTACAGACACAGGGTAAAGCAGGGACAAAGACAGACCTGCTTTCATGATGCCGACTTTGTAGTTAGGAAAGACTCCAATAACCACCTGGGAAAACAAGTAATAAAAATATCAAGTAGTGGTAACTACTGAGTAGAAAATCAAAGTGAGGTGATGCAACTAAGTATGTAAGCAGCCTCTTTGGATTGGGTAATTGCGAAAGCTCTCCCTGCCTATTTGATGTTTACAACTGAGATTTTCTTCTTCAAGAAGGGTCAACTGGCAGTGGTTGAGAAAGGGCATTGAGGAGGTCAGGAAACTTAAATGTCCCTGCATAGTAATGAATAGAGGGCAGACTGATGGAAGATGAGGTCAGAAGTAGCCCTGGGCCAGATCCCAAAGGGGCAAACAGGAAGGTAACTTTGACAGATCTGCAGAATGTGCATTATGGTGGAAGAACAAATACAGAGCCCCAAAGAGATGTCTTCTGCCAATTGGGAGGGGAAGCCACATGGCTTTAGTTGCAATGGATTGGATGTGGGTGGTGAGTTAAGTGGGTTGCTGGATAGTTTCCTTTTGTTGAGTACTGGAGGATACTGGTGCGATTTACCGAGGAACTGGTGACAAGAGGTAGAACAGATGATGGAGTGAGAAACTCAGGATTTTGTAATTTGAAATGATTGTGAAATTACTGATATTCCATTTCTGATCATCAAAAATAAATACCTATTAAATACTCTTGTGGAGATATTAAATAGGCCATTACTTGCAAGTGTGAGGTACACAAGTGATCTGAGATTAATACATAACTCTGACAATTACCACCAGTGACTGAATGAGGTCAACAAATGGAGTGAACATATAGACAAAGAATAGGGCCTGAAATAATCAAAAACCAAGGCAAAATTATTGTGTGGGTTAGTAAGATATGGAAAACTAGAATTCTTTTCATTATTCCTTTTTGCTGATATCTGACCCTAGTTACTTATGTGTACTGTAGTAGATGCTGAATGTAAAATCTAACCTCTGCTAACCTATTCTGCCTCCTATTGATTGTTATTTGGGGTATTCTGATGTTTTTTACAATAAAGGTCATATGTGCTACATTAGAGTCTCAAGGATAAATGGATGGTGGAGGTGCTATGTAGAACTTTCACAGCCAAATGGCTCTCTGTTGCTCTTTTCTTTTCCGCCCAAGAGCATAGCTTTCCAACTTGTGGTCAGCATATGTATACATATAAAACCTTACAAGATATATTGAAGAAAAACTTGCTGTGGAAATTAGGTTGCTCTAAATATTAAATTGACCAACATCTTTTTCACCATCAGATTTTATTTTATATTTTTGTTAGAATTAAGCAAACCTCTTATTGTAAAAATGCAATTTCAACTTCAGAAATAACTGAGAAAATAATACAGGCCATTTCAGATTGGTGTTGCAACTTTCCATGGTTATGAAGAATTTGGAAAACATTTGTTTCTATACTAAGAGAAATGGAAACTGTCTTAGCATAATGTGAAACTGCCTAGATAAACATATTTAATAGGGATTATATAATAAATATGTGGTTATGGGGAGATATATGAACTATTAAATGGATTCTGAAGTTAATCATAATCAATTCATACTTATGTCATATATAAATGCATATATATGTTCATATGTAAAATGAGTTGTTTCTCTTTTATTTTGAAACCATCTTGTTTCTATTATGTTTTCTTGAAAAGCATATGTGATCTTTAGATGGAAGCAATTTCCCAATATGTAGCTGAGAATATCATTTACTTTGCATTTTCCGATACTGCCAACATATCTTTTCGGTTCAAAATATGACAGAGAAAACAAAATATAAAAATTATTTTGGTTTTCCACATTTGTTAAATAAAATACAGGCAGAAGCTAGCTGTCTATTACATTGGTTTGAATATATTAGTAAAATATATGTAGTCACTTTAATGATTATTAGAATTATTGGTTTCAAAGTTTTTCTATTAGCATTGAAAGTAAAACAGAGGGGCCAGGATTGTGGCACAGCAGGTTAAGCTACTGTCTTTAATGTTGGCATTCCATATTTGAGCACTGGTTCAAGTCTGGGCTGCTCTGCTTCCTGCCACCTCCCTGCTAATGTGCATGGAAGTGCAATTGATGATGACCCAAATGCTTGGGTCCCTGCCACTCATGTGGGAGTCCATAATGGAGTTCTGGGCTCCTGGTCCTGGCTTTAGCCTGGCCCAACACGTGTTTTGTGGCCATTAGTATATGGAAGTTTCTCTCTCTCTCTCTCACACTGCCTTTCAAATAAATAAATGAATAAATCTTGAAAAAAATAAAGTAAAATATATGGTAAAATGATGAGTGGGCTTTAGAAACAGGTACATATGATGTTGGCAGAAGGACTTTGTCTTTCTTGCATGGCACTGTTTTTCTAGGCCTGGCATGTAATAAGTTCTTAATAAACGTGTTGAGTGAATGGATATTAAGGTACGGGCCAAAGATGAAAATCTGAGCATAAACAATTCTTTACTGTCATCTCACATAAATCAGTGGATTCTTTATGTCCATTGACTGTACTCCTTGTTTCCTATTTCCCATTTGGGTTTTTCTTGGCTATTCTTGTACTACAGATTTCACATCAGAATCATGATAGTGTGTCACTGATTTATTGATCAGCAAGTGAAGAGATTAAAACCTAGGACACTTAGCACTAATTCTCTGCTTGGCTCCTTCACTACTGGGTTCCTTACCCGTGATTCTCAGATTCCACTACTCTGCTGTGTCTTTTGTTCTACCAGAACGTAATTGAATATGGAGTCAAATTAACTGTTTCTTAACAATTTTTGGACTTTTGTAAAATTTCAAAAATCTTCATTCCTTTTTCTCATTCCCAGACTGTGCTGGCAAATGTCTAAATTCTAAGAAAATAAAAGCATCCTTCTGTGGCAAAGCCACAGCAAACTTCTTTCTAGTTCTTCATAATAACACAGTCTGTATTCCACAACCCTGGCTACATCACCACAGTCAGAGAAATTTGAGACATGTGGGAAAGCTTAGTGGCAAAGTTGATCTTTGTAGCATTCAAACCTTCTTGTCATACTCAATAAAGAAAACTGACCAGTTAGAGAGACAAGAGAATTCCACTTTTGTCAATGAGGAACTTCAGTGTGCTAGGATAACAATTCATATTGTGAGGGATTATTAAATTTAATTATTCAACCATTTTAAGTATGCAACATACTAAACGTACTAAAGTTCACAGAATTGTGCAAACCCATAATAAATTTTATAACGTTTTTATCATCCCAAAAAGAAGCACAAGACCCTTAAACAGTCACAATATTCTCTAATTCTCCCAGCCCTAGGCAAACACTAATTTGCTTTATGTTTTTGTAGATTTGCTTATTTTATATATATATAAAGCTTTTATTTAAAGAATATAAATTTCCAAAGTACAGCTTATGGATTACAATGGCTTCCCCACCCCATAACTTCCCTCCCACCCGCTACCCTCCCCTTTCCCGCTCCCTCTCCCCTTGCATTCACATTAAGATTCATTTTCAATTCTCTTTATACACAGAAGATCAGTTTAGTACATATTACGTAAAGATTTCAACAGTTTGCCCTCACATAGAGACACAAAGTGAAAATACTGTTGGAGTACTAGTTATAGTATTAATTCACAATGTACAACACATTAAGGATGAGATCCTACATGATTTTTTTTTAAAAAATTGATTAATTATGCAATTTCCAATTTAACACCAAGATTTTTTAATCATTTTCAATTATCTTTATATACAGAAGATCGATTCAGTATATACTTTGTAAAGATTTCATCAGTTTGCACCCACACAGAAAGACAAAGTGTAAAAATACTGTTTCAGTACTAGTTATAGCATTACTTCACATTGGAAAACACATTAAGGACAGATCCCACATGAGACGTAAGTACACAGTGTTGCTTATTAAGTACACATCATCATTCACTATGCGGTTGTTAATGACAGGATAATTTCACTTACCATGATGTTTTGAAGTTCATCCATCTTATAGCATGTATTAGTACTTTATTCTTTTATTGAAGATTATATACTCAATATATAAACACACCATGCATTTTTCCATTCATCTTCTGATTGATGTTCAAGTTGTTTCCATTTGTTTTGGCTATTGTAAATAAAGCGTCTATGAAACTCCAAAGCAGCTTTCCAACATGAGCTACACCATTTTATCATCAGCAGTGTGTGAGATTTCAGTTTCTGCACAACCTGGACAACGCTTGTTGCTATTAGTTTTCTTTATTGTAATCATCCTAGTGTGTATAAAGTGGTAGCTCGTTGTAGTTTTGATTTGCATTGCCCTAATGACTAATTATATCAAGCACATTTTCATGTGCCTAGGACCATTTGTATGTCTTCTTTTGATGAAGACCTATTATGTTTTTGTCCATCGTTTAATTGGGTTATTTGTCTTTTTATTGAGTTGAGAGTATATTATCTATTCTAGAAAAAATAAAATTTCATAATGTATATGGTTTGAAAATATTTTCTCTCCTGTGGATTTTTTGCTTTCTTGACTGGAGTCCTTTACAGCACAAAATAAATTTGATTAAATTAATTTATCTGCATTTTTTTAGTTTTTGCTTGAGTGCTTTCTATTTTTTTTTTAAGGTTTATTTGTTTATTTAAAAGGCGGATACAACAGCTAGAGCTGGGCCATCTGAAGCCAGAAGCCAGGAGCTTCTTTGGGTCTCCCACATGAGTGCAGCAGCCAAAGCACCTGAGCCATCTTTTGCTTTTCCAGGCACATTAGCAGGGAGCTGGATCAGAAGTGGACCATCCAGGACACGAACTGGCGTGTGTGTTATGCCAGCGCTGAGGGACGTGGCTTTACCTACTATGGCACAGTGCTAGCCCCTGCTTGTGTTTTGATATTGTGCTGAAAAAGACTTTGTTTAACTTGAAACCACTATGCTTTACTCCTATGTATTCTTCTAGTTATTTTATAGTTTTAGCAGCTGTATTTGGATTTGTGAACTACTTTGAGTTAATTTTTTGTGTAGGTGTGAGATCCAACTTTTTTGTTTCATATTTGAATATTCCATTGCTTTAGGACCATTTGATGAAAAGATATTCCTTCACTGAGTCAGATTAGTGCCCTTATGAAAGGAGGTTACACAAGTCTCCCCTGCCGCTTCTACCACGCAAGGGTGCAGTTTGTGACCTAGAAAGCCGACCCTCACCAGACACCAAATTTGGGGGCATATTGGTTTTTGAGTTTCAGCTTCTGTAATTGTGAGAGAAATTTTTGTTGTTGATAAGACTCCAGTTCATTGAATTATGTTCTATCCTCAGAATGGACAGTTTTCTTCCTGTGTTGGTTATATTATTATACACACAAACAACACATTCTATGTTACAAATCAGATAACGCATTGTTATAATTACTTGGGTTCTATTGAATGATAGAGTGAAGATAAATGTTAGTTCATTGTATATTTATTTCTCTATTAAAAAACATTAGAAGATAATAGGACTTCGAGTGTTTTCACTATAAAGAAATGTTAAATGATTGAAAGGATAAATATATTGACCCTGCCTGTACATTATGCAATGTATCCATGTGATAAAATATGTATACTTTTATATGCCAATTTTTGAAAATATCACTGTTAGATAATTTTATGCCTTGTAATGAAGCTGAGAGAATACTGGAAAGTAAATATATATTTACATAATTTCACCATATTAACCTTTTGATTTACCGCATCTGGGTCTCTTTATTTCTTCCTGCAGTTACCATTGGTGGCCTTTTCTTGCTCCAGTATGGCTTTTTTCCTCACCATCTTCTTTGTGTTGTTATATCTGTATGTTATAGGCCCAACCCTATAAATACATACAAACCTTTATACATTGCTTTTAAAAACTTAAACGAAAAAAGGAAAAGAAAAATGCAATTGCATTGCCTTTTATAATTTTCTACATAATTGTCTTCATTGGCATGGTGTGCTTTCTGATATGGTTTCCACTTACTACCAGATGTCACCTGCTTCCAGAAGTTCTTCAGAACCTCCTTCTGTATTTCTTGAGAGACAGGTGTGCTAGCCTTGAATTCTCTCCATTTTTGTTGATCTGGGAAAAATTGTTTTCTTGAATGTGAGATACTTGATTGAGTTTTATTTTCTTTTCAGTATTTTGAATCCATGGTCCCATTGCTTTGTGTTCTCTATTTTTTTTTTTTTTTTTTTGTGGTGAAAACTCAGCTGTTACTCTTACTGGGGTTCCCTTGTATACTTTTAAACTTGCTGCTTATAAAATTTTCTTAGGTTCCTTGTTTGCTTGTTTATTCGCTTAGTGACTGCTTAGCTATTTTAATGAAGTTAATTTACCCCCAAATGTGAGGTCTCTGACATTTTTCCCCAAAGGCACAGCCTTGGACACATGTATAGCCACTCTGACCTCTGTTGTCCTGGCTCCAGAGATGGCAGTAGCTTTAGTCATTCTCTTTTTTACTTTCTTTGATTTCTCTGTTAAATTTCTAGCTAGTTTGTCTCTATTGGTATCATACCCAGCTGTTAGCCATCATTAATGTTAGCTGATTGAGCTAATGTTTCTGACAACACCTGCAGGCGTAGATTGCTCCACAGTCTGATTCAATTAAATTTGGTCCTCCTTGCAGAGATATGCTTTGAGATAAGACCTTGGTATTTACTGCTACCCCAGGAGTGCTCTCTGTAGCTGCAGATTTCCTTACTTCTCCCTATTGAATTTCTGCTGTATATAATGTTATATGTGTTGCTTTTCTGGAGCTTCCATCTCTTAACTTTTCTACATCAAAATCATCATTCTTTTCAATAGTGTCGTGTGGGTTGCATTTCCCACGCTCTTTCCCAAATAAAGGCACATCTTTTAGGCACATGTGTAGAGAATTCTGTTGTTAGGACTCCCCTATCCATGCTCCAGAGCTGGCCCTGAGGAGTGGCTCACTTCTCCAGGGGTGACCACCTGCTCTCATGAGTGGGATGCTTGGTAGGAGCAGTAACCCTCTTCTTGTTGTTGAACCCACACTCCAGAAGCTTGCTGAAGCAAGGGTACTGAAGGCTCAGGATTAACATCCATCTATGTGTTGGGTAGATTTTCCATCTTGAGTGGAAGCTAAGTGGAGGAAGGAAGTCCAGGCCATTTGGCTGTTTTTGTCTGGAATGGTGCTTCACCATGACAAAGCTGACCAAAATGGGAAATGCTGGTGACAAGCTCCTTTTGGGAAGGACTGTAACCCTACCTGGGGATCTAGGAAGAGAGTGCCCTATGTTCTTCGAAGCCCATGTTTTAGAACAGATTGCATATGGATGAAGTGGGTAGGAGGGTTGAGGTTCAAGAGCCATGGACTGTCGCTGTTCATATTGAGACATAGTTAGTTGAATCAATCAATTTTCTGCATTTAATCCATGTTTTTATGACTATTTAAGTGATTATGCTATATAATTTGTTTTTACTCATTTTAGTTACTTCACTAGGGAGAGGGTCCACAGAACTGTTCAAATCACCATTCTGGAAGAACTCTCTCAAATAGATTTTTATCCTTTGCTTGGTAACAGGCACTCTCCAAATGATAACTGTCAGGTTGAAACATACAAAAAAGTAGATTAATGGGATTTTGGATGAGTATGAAAAACCAAGGACATCCACACAGATTCAATGTGCATCATTTATTCTTTGAATTTATAAAACACCCCTACTCTTTGGAATGATTTATTGTTGCCTGATAATGCATAGCAAAGATGTGTGAAAAGTTAGTTTAAATTTTGACAGCTTCTGATTATTTTAACCTATCTTTGTTCTTTGAAAAACAGAGATGGATACTTCAATCTTAATTTTTTTTTTTTTTGCTTTTACAGGATCAGTGTCCACTGGATTCTAGCCCAAAAATATTTAACTGTATATTACTGGTGTATTTATAAAGTTTTTAAATGTATCTTGTAGATGAAATATGGGCAGTGCTGCCATACCACACTTTAGGAAAAATCAAGTATTTTAAATTTTTTATGGAAAGGAATACATTTTGTGGTGGTATTGTGATACAGTGGGTTAAGCTGTTGCTTAATAATGCTGGCACCCTGTAGTTAAGAGTCCTGGCTGCTCTGCTTCTGATCCAGCTTCCAGCTAGTGCGCCTGGAAAGGCAGTGGCTAAAAGTCCAGGTGTTTGGGCTCCTGCCACCTACATGGGAGATCAGGTTGCAGTTCCCAGCTCCTGGCTTTGGCCTGGCCAAGCCCTGGCTGTTGCTGACATCTGGGGAGCGAACCAGTGTGAATTAGTGAATGGAAGACTAGCCTCTCTGTCTATGCCTCTATCTCTCTGTCTCTCCCTCTGTCTCTCTCCCTTTCAAATAAATAATCTTAAAAAATACATTTGTAGCAGTTATACTAATTTTATTGATTGATTGATTGATTGACAGGCAGAGTTAGTGAGAGAGAGAGAGAGAGAGAGAGACAGACAGACAGAAAGGTCTTCCTTCTGTGGGTTCACCCCCCAAATGGACACTATGGCTGAAGCTGCACTGATCCAAAGCCAGGAGCCAGGTGCTTCCTCATGGTCTCCCATGCGGGTGCAGGGCCCAAGCACTTGGGCCATCCTCCACTGCCTTCCTGGGCCACAGCAGAGATCTGGACTGGAAGAGGAGCAACCGGGACAGAATCCGGCGCCCTGACTGGGACTAGAACCCGGGGTGCCGGTGCTGCAGGCGGAGGATTAGCCAAGTGAGCTGCGGCGCCACCAATTATACTAATTTTTAAATAAGGAATCCTCAAATAGTACAGTCCCATTTTGTGTATGTTTATAAAAGTACTATAGGTACATGTATACCTTATGACCATATTTTTATCCCCTCTGTTTATCTGCCTCTACCAATAAAGGTCTTCTTTTTAAGTGAAATGGTAAAGTTTTCAAAGCATAAATCAAGGAAGAATTTACTGTAGTGCTTTTCATTAGCAAGTAACAGTCCTTTAATAAACACTTTCTCTAAATCCTTTTAAAAATGCCATCAGAATTAATTTATTAATTCACAAAGAAAATTATAATTACATAGAAAGAACTATTTGAATCAGTGTGACCATCATTTTTTTTTCTCATTAGCGAGATCTACGTGTGAAGCAAATTCACAATTAGAAAGTTGCTTGGAGAACATGGAATCAGAACAATAGCTAATCTTTGAAAATTGGAATGATTAATAGTGTCAAACCAATTTGTTTTGCTTGTCTTTTTGTATCTTTACCCTCTTTGCTATACTTCTAATAAGTTTGAATAAATTTATCTGAACACAGGCTATTATAAATTAGGGCATCTCAAATATAAGGATAATGTCTTAGTCTTTTTTTCTGTTGATATAACAGAATGCTCGAGGCTGAATAATTTAGAAGGAAAGAAATTTATTTAGTTCGGGGTTTGGAAAACTGGAAAACCAAGATTGGGTGGCCTTAGCTGCCAGGGGCCATCATAGCACGGCATCATAATAGCAGAAGAGTTGAAGAGACAAGCAGGAACATTAATACTTGGTAATGACCTAATCACTGCTTAAAGCCCCCACCTTGCAACACTGCCGTAATGACAATCCAGTTCCAACCTGAGTTTCAGAGAGGACACACTGTAGTAGGTATAATTCTAGTGTATGAATTGTCAGTAAATGAAAATTTTAGATGTTTATGAAAATGTTTTGCAAACCTAGTGTTTTTACTTTCTAACAATCCTCAGATCCCTATTGAAATAATCTTTACAGAATTTACTGATAACATCTGGCCTTTAAATGCAATATATCACAGTATACCTGTTGCCTGTCACCCAAAAAGGAGTGAAAGAGCACACACGAGGCAAGAGAAATCTTTACAAAATAGATTGTGATTATCCAGTGCACAAGTATGGTAATTTCTAACGTTTGCATTCTGTGTTTCTGACACTGTTCACTTTACATGTGTAACGTCATCCATTTGTTACAATAGATCAGAATGTAGGTGAGGAAACTGAAACTATAGAAATTTATGTAGCTCACCTAAGTGCAGAGCTAGTTAATGATGGGACTGTAGCATTTACTGCTTTAACACAACTCCAGATTCCTCAGTCTCTACTTTCTGCCTTGCTGTGTCCAAAAGTATGCAAAGATATTTTTCTTCCTCTTTTATAGTTTGTTTCCTCATTTTGCACATATTTGAAAAACATGTTTATTGACACTATTTGCTATCCAGCTGGAGTTCTGTGTTCTTTAACTTGCTTATTTAGAGTGCTCAAGGAGGCCAGCCCTATATAGTCCCCCTTCATGCTCAGAAATGCCCATTCTGTCTATTGCAGAAATGCTTATGTACAAGATGGCTTAGATGAAGAAGTATAGAAGAGCCAAAGCCTTGTGCCAAGCATTTTCCAGTGCCTTATGTTATCTCATTTAATCCATGGTGAAATTCTGAGAGTTGAGTATTATCTCCAGTTTTATAGGAAAAGACTGGTTAACGAATGTGGTTCTGGCTGTGTTGTTTATAATTATTGAATCTCAATTGTACTGATTTGTCCTGAAGACAATGTGCTTTAAAATATTCCCAATCCCCCTGAATCTTTGGCTTTGCAGAATCTGAGTAGGTTGCCATCAGAACATTTCTATAGAGGTGATTACTATGAGCCATGAGTGAAACATGAGAAACTCAGAAAGATTAGTCATATGAAATATGTTTATGTAACTTTCATTGAGATTATTAAAGTGGGTTACTAAATGGCACAATCAAAACTTAGGTCAGTAATAATTTTATTGATTGTTATGGAAAATATTGGTGATATTGATATTAAACTTGTTTGAAAGTTAACATTATTTTCATTATTTTAGCAAAAAAGGAAAAGAGATGGTACAAAGCATCAGTGCCCAAATTTGTCATACAATGCAATCTATCAATAATGTGGCATTGCTGTTCATTATTTAAAAGTTATTATTTAAATAGTTATTGTTATTAAAATCATAGTTATTAAAATAGTGCTTACCAGTCTAAGACAAGGATTCTGTAGAATTTAAGTTTCTAAAGCATGTCATATAATGAGTATTCAATGAATGTTTATTAAGGAAGAAAATGAGATATATACTTGGTGTATTTAAAATTCAAATAAGCAAAAAAAAATCAAATAAGCAAAGCAAGGATTTATGCTAGTGGATAAGAAAGAATAATTTGGACATACTCCTTGTGTTTGTCTGGATCTCTAGAGACAGAGCCAGTAAGATAGATAGAGATATCAATACATTTCTTTCTAGCAGTTTTTCTACACAAATATAATTAATAATATATACTGTGTTGTTTGAGTCTTCTGAGGCAGCCAAATGTGATTAGACTTTCAAGCATTTTAATAGAGGAGACACCTGAGGAGGATAAAGGAAGACAGCAGGAGTAGACTGAATAAATTACAGATCACAGTGCTGATATCACATATGTGTGAGAAGAAGGGGGAGGGGGATTGGTAGGAAGAAGTTCAAACAGCAGAGCCATCTGAGAACTTGTCAGCTGGGCCACTAGGCCAATCCCTGAATGAAAGTTTGTCTTAATAGGAATTCCATATTTGGTAGGAATGGCCTGATTCTGGGGTCCCTGTTGTGTTCAGTCATTGAATAAGGACAGACTAGGGCAAGTGTAGCCTCCCAATGAACACTGTAATGGATTCAAATGTGCAGTAGTTGGAGAATGTCAATTGGCTGTGCTTTCCATCTTAAGACTTTGCAGCAGGAAGATCTTAGTACAGTACCTTTGTGGAAACATCACATAGACAGATCAGTGGATTTCAAGATATTTTTATTGACAATACCAAGTATTCAGTCTATCTCCAAAAATCAAGGGTTGTGGGAGTTTAATCCTGTCAACACAATCATTTTACATTATTAACTGTTATTAACTAAAGAAAAATGGATGTCCTTTAAAGATTTATGTATGATTAGGAAGCAAAAAGAAATCAGTAGGCAAAACAGGATTATAATTTGGGCCCATCATTTCCTGTCAAGATTTCTTGCAGAGTTGCACTGTTTTTGATGAGAGGAATGAGCAGGAGCATTGTCATGGTGGAGATGGACTTTCTGTTAAAGCTTTCCTGTTTTTCTGCTGAAGCTTTGGCTCGTTTTCTCAAAACACTCTCTTCATAAGTAGAAGGTATTGTTCTCTGGCCCTCCAGGAATTAAACAAGCAAAATACCTTGAGCATCCTCAAAGGCTCTTACCATGAGTTTTTCTCTTCATGGGTCCACTTGTGCTTTGACTGGACCACTTTCACACTTGGTAGCCATTACTTTGATTCTGCTTTGTCTTCTGAATCATGCTGGCAAAGCCATGTTTCATCTCTTGTTACGGTTCTTCATACAAATGCTGTAGGACCTTGATTTCAGTTGTTTCTGTTCAAAACTGTTATTTTCTGAGCTTTTCTGGCACAACTGCTTTGGCAACCATTGAGCAGAAGGTTTGCTCCATTTTAAGTTTTCAGTCTGAATTGTATAAGTTGAATTAGTTGAGATGTCTATGGTGTTGGGTGTTCTGCATTTAAACATTGATCTTCCCCAAATAGGACATGAATGAGATTAATTTTTCTTTGCAAATTGATGTGGATGGTGTGCCTCTCTGGGATTCAGTTTCTTTTCTTTTCTTTTTTTTTTTTTTTTTTTTTTTGGACCGGCAGAGTGGACAGTGAGAGAGAGAGAGACAGAGAGAAAGGTCTTCCTTTGCCGTTGGTTCACCCTCCAATGGCCGCCGCAGCTGGCGCACTGCAACCAGCGCACTACACTGATCTGAAGGCAGGAGCCAGGTGCTTCTCCTGGTCTCCCATGGGGTGCAGGGCCCAAGCACTTGGGCCATCCTCCACTGCACTCCCGGACCATAGCAGAAGGCTGGCCTGGAAGAGGGGCAACCGGGACAGAATCCGGCGCTCCAACTGGGACTAGAACCCAGTGTGCCGGCGCTGCAGGTGGAGGATTAGCCTGTTGAGCCGTGGTGCCGGCCTGGGATTCAGTTTCAACATCATCTCATCCCTTCTTGTAATGACTTACCATTTGTAGACTGGAGGTTTCTTTGGAGCATTATTCACATAAACTTGTAAAGCCTCAAGTATTTCACTGTTCTACTCAAGCTTCCCTATAAACTTGATGTTTGATTTTTCTTCAATTTTTAGCATAATTCTTGTTGCTCTGATTGGGGCCCTTTTCAAATTGATGCCTAATCCTTCTTTCTACCTCATCTAGATATACTGTTCAAACATACTGTAACAAGATAGTATTTGGGGCCGGCGCCGTGGCTCAATAGGCTAATCCTCCGCCTTGCAGCACCGGCACACCGGGTTCTAGTCCCGGTCGGGGCGCCGGATTCTGTCCCGGTTGCCCCTCTTCCAGGCCAGCCCTCTGCTGTGGCCCAGGAGTGCAGTGGAGGATGGCCCAAGTGCTTGGGCCCTGCACCCCATGGGAGACCAGGAAAAAGCACCTAGCACCTGGCTCCTGCCATCGGATGAGCGCGGTGCGCCGGCCGCAGCGCGCCGACCGCGGCAGCCATTGGAGGGTGAACCAACGGCAAAGGAAGACCTTTCTTTCTGTCTCTCTCTCTCACTGTCCACTCTGCCTGTCAAAAAAATAAAAAAAAAAAATAAAACAAGATAGTATTTGTTATGATGAAGGGTATTTTTGAAATTAATGCAGTGTTTACATAATATGTTTTCATGAATATTTTAAAGATCTCACCTATAATGATTTACAAAATAGGCTCATAGTAAGTATACATGTATAACTTGTATTGAGCATTTGAAATTTTGTCATGAAATCCCATGTAAAATTGTCCATCTAAGACCATATCTGAATTACTTGAGAAATATTTTATATCAAGTATGTAAACTGATAGGTAATTTAGTATTTGCTACTTGATTCATGAGATGTTTTAAAAATCCTAATAAAATAGCTACTCATTGTTACTGGTCACAGAGGGAAGGGCAGTTGCTGGAGTGAATCTTGTAAGTTCTTTTCCTCAGCTTAGTATAGAAATTGGGAAACAATTTGCAAAGAGGCAGAAACTTTTACTTGACAGAAAAGAAACTTTTATTTGATTGGCAAGCAACAGAAAAAGCATCTGGTCTGACAGGAGACCAGGCAGAGTGCCTGAGCGGGACACTGGCTTTGAGGAAATGTCCTGGGTTTTTAAGGCGTTACTATCTGTTCATTGGGTTATCCTATAGCGGATGCCCATTGGACGGGAGTTTCACATACATATGTTGATTGGCTTGGGGCTCATTGAGATGGCAGGGGTCTCCTGGAGACTGTCCATCTCCTTAGGGGCTCACCTCCCCCCCACCCCACAACTAGCTTTGCGTGAAAGATTGCAGCCACCTGAAGGTGTGATTTAAAACCATAAGGCAACACAAAATAGCCTGGATCTCCTGGATCCCCGGGTCTCCTCAGGGGCTCAGCCCCTTCCCCTGCTGGCTCTGAGTGAAGTTTTGCACCCACTGAGGGACCGGTGCTGTGGTATATTGGGTTAAAGCTCTGAAGCGCTGGCATCCCATATGGGTGCCAGTTCTAGTCTTGGCTGCCCCTCTTCCAATCCAGCTCTCTGCTATGGCCTGGGAAATCCGTAGAAGATGGCTCAAGTCCTTGGGCCCCTATACCCATGTGGGAGTCCTGGAAATAGCTCCTGGCTCCTGGCTTTGGATCGGCCCAGCTCTGGCCGTTGCAGCTATCTGGGGAGTGAACCAGCTCTCTGTCTCTACCTCTTTCTGTAACTCTGTCTTTAAAAAAAAAAAAAAAAAAAAGATTGCACCCACCCTGAAAGTGTGATTTAAAACTGCAACTTCAAACATGTAGCACTTGAAGCTATTAGTGGGAGAGATGCCAGTTGGTCTAGAGACACACTTTCCAGCTACATCTGACAGCATGCTTGTCAAGGACATTCTTACCTAGGTCTGAGGGGCCCACAGAATCCCAACCCCACTGGCTGATCTGAAATCCTCCCTTCTTTAATCCACACCATTCTACTGTAGGGACTTGGGACATCAGTGTCCTTCTGGCTAATTCCTGCTGACAGGGGGTCGTTGTCCTAGGGGCCCTTAGGGTGTGGAAAGTCCAAGGTGCTGGTGGTGGCCATCACGTTGCTGTGGTAGAATGCAGTCTCCATATGGGGTTCCATTCTGAAGGACAATTTGCATCTTGATGGATTCTAACCTTTGAGAGACAAATTTGACAAGGCAGTTAGAGATACATGGGCCAAACATCAGAGTAAGAGGTAGCATGCAGAATGGGCCCAGCAGCACAAGCATCCACGCCGTGAGTGGCAACCAGGATTTTAGTTGTTCCCAAACCTAACCTGTCAGGTGGGTTTTAACTGACGGGGTTTTTAACTTTACTGTCCATTGTAGGATGTGAGCTATTTGTATGTATACAGCTCCTGAGGTGTTGATATAGAAGCAACAAGAAGTGTTTGCTACCGCATACTTGTTTTGTCATTAAAAATTCTCAGACATGTTATGCATTCAGTGTGCTTCTCAAACTTGAATGAGATATGGAGAAAGCTTATTAGGTATGCTAGTCTGCAATGCTTGAACATAACCATTTTCCCTAAGAAATAGTTTTTAAAAAAGATTTATTTATTTATTTGAAAGGCAGAGTTACAGAGATAGAGAGAGAAAGAGAGGTCTTCCATCTGCTGATTCACGCCCCAGTTGGCTGCAACAGCTGGAGCTGTGCCAATCTGAAGCCAGGAGCCAGGAGCCAGGAGCTTCCTCTCGGTCTCCCATGTGGGTGCAGGGACCCAAGCACTTAGGCCATTTTCTATTGCTTTCCTAGTCATAGCGGAGAGCTGGATCGGAAGTGGAGCAGCATATGGTATGCTGGCACTGCAGGTGGTGTCTTTACCTGCTACACTACAGTGCCAGCCCAGAATTAAGTTATTTAAGGAAGAACCAACTGTTTTAATTCTATGAGTTTTATCTAAGCTTCATTTAATAGGATAGAATTATTGGGGATACCACTATTTAACCAGATGGAAATTTTTGTTTCTTTTTATACACTTTTAACAAAGTATTTTCTGCATAATTTATATCCTGTTACACATTTACAAGAATGTATAATTTATATGGTGATTATTGATCGCTTCTGAAAATGTTAGTATATGTAAGAAGCCTTTGCTTAAAGTTTTGTTAGTTTTAGTATAATTTGATTCCCTTGGGTTTTCAGTTGCACATAGGATACAAAATAAATTCTTACAGATTTCCAACCTAAAGATTCATGAGCTCTGTATTTCTGTGTGAATTTCCTACCACCAGACCATGTTTAGTTGTATTTTTTTAATATTAAAAGCTTTTTATCATGTGAGCTGTACCTTAAAACTAAAACTTTGAATTTAGGATTACATGTATTTTGTGATAAAATCTTTTGAAATTATGAACATAAATTATACTACATAATTTTCATATCTAAAAGCATCCTTGTTAGAAATGTACAGAATTAGAATATAATATATGAATTTTATATGGATAATCTGTATTAATTTATTAAAGCTGGATATGCCAATTGCTTAAATGATTATTAGGAAATGATTTAAGAGAAATAAAGTTGATCTTGATAAAAGAAAAACTAAGATATATAATAAGGAAAATTTGAAAACAATATTTGACTAATAAATATTTTTTCCCATTTTATGACAAGACTAGAAATCCCATTTTTAAGAAATAAGCAGTTTTTATCAATTTTGGCATTTTTTATGTGTGCTTTTTTTTCTGGGGTCTTTTCCAAGAAGTCTTTGACTATGCCAATGTTCTCTAATAATTTGATGATATCTGCTCATTTGATCCATTTTGAGTGGATTTTTGTGTAAGGTGTAAAGTATGGGTCTAATTTTATACTTCTGCACATGGAGATCCAGTTTCCCCAGCACCATTTGTTAAAAGGACTATCCTTGCCCTAGGTATTGATTTTAGCTCCTTTGTCAAAGATAAGTCGATTGTAGATACATGGATTGATTTCTAGAGTTTCTATTCTGTTCCATTGGTCTACATGTGTATTTTTGTGCTAGTACCAGGCTGTTTCGATGATAACTGCCCTGTAGTCTGTCTTGAAGTCAGGTATTGTGATGCCTCCATCTTTGTTTTTGTTGTATTGCTTTAGCTATTCAGGGTCTCTTGTGTTTCCATGTGAATTTTGTATCTTTTTTTGAGATTTGCAAAGAATGTCATTAGTATTTTGTTTGAGATTGCATTGAATCTGTAAATTGCTTTAGGTAGTATGGACATTTTGATGATATTGATTCTTCCAATACATGAATATGGAAGATTTTTCTATTATTTTGTTTCTTCTGTTTTTTAATGTTTTATAATTCTCAAAATAGATATATTTGATGTAGTTGGTTAAATTTATTCCAAAGTATTTAATTTTTTTTGCAGCTTTTGTGAATGTGACTGATCTTAAAAGTTTTTCCTCAGACATGCCATTGTCTGTGTACACAAAGTCTATTGATTTTTCTGTGTTGATTTTATATCCTGCCACTTTAGCAAACTCTTTTATGAATTCCAATAGTCTCTCAGTGGAGTCTTCTGGGTCCCCAGTGTATAGAATTATGTCATCTGCAAACAGGGATAGTTTGATTCCCTCCTTTTCAATTTGTATCCATTTGCTTTTTCTTTATTTTTTTGAATTTATTATATAGTTGAAATAAAAACACAGAGCTCACAGAGTTACACAGAGAGAGAAGGAGAGGCACAGAGAGAGAGAGAGAGAGAGAGAGAGAGGTCTTCCATCTGCTGGTTCAGTCCCCAACTGGCTGCAATGGCCAAAGCTGCACCTATCCGAAGCCAGGAGCCAGGAGTTTCTCCCTGGTCTCCCATGTAGATGCAGGGTCCCAAGCACTTGGGCCATCTTCTGCTTTCCCAGGCCACAGCAGAGAGCTGGATTAGAAGTGGAGCAGCTGGTCCTCGAACCAGCACCCATATGGGATGCTTGTGCTGCAGGCGGCAGCTTAATCTGATATGCCATAGTGCCCGCCCCTGAATTCTTTTTCTTGCCCAAAGACTTTGGCTGAAATGTCTAGGACTATATTAAATGACAGTGGTCAGATCGGGCATTCTTCTCTGGCTCCTGATCTTAGTGGGAATGCTTTCAACTTCTCCCCATTCAATAACATGATCGCCATGGATTTGTCATGAATTGCCTTGATTCTGTTGAGGAATGTTCCTTCTATACCCAATTTGCTTAAGGTTTTCATCATGAAACAATGTTGCATTTTATCAAGTGCTCTATCTGAATCTATTGAGATAAACATATGGATTTTGTTCTTTAGTTTGTTAATGTGATGTATCACACTGATTTATTTATGAATGTTGAACCATCCCTACATACCAGGCATAAATCCCACTTGGTCCGGTTAAGCTCTGCACTGCAAATGAAACACTCAGCAAAGTGAAGAGGCAACCAACAGAATGGGAGAAAATATTTGCAGACTACACAGCTGATAAGGGGTTAATATTCTGAATCTATAAAGAGCTCAAGAAATTCAGCATCCACAAAACAATCCAGTTAAGAAATGGGTGAAGGACTTGAACAGTAGAGGAAATTCAAGAGAAATTCAGGGAAATTTCAAGAGAGGAAATTCAAATGGCCAACAGACACTTGAGAAAATGCTGAGGATCACTAGCCATCAGGGACATGCAAATCAAAACCACAGTGGTGTTTCCCCTCACTCCAGTTAGAATGGCTTACGTACAGAAATCAACAAATAACAAATGGTGGTGAGGATGTGGGCATAAAGGTTCCCTGGTCCACTATTGGTGTGAATGTAAACTGATACAGCCACTGTGGAATACAGTATGGAGATATCTCAGAAATCTGAATATATGCCTACAATATGATTCATCCATCCCACTCCTGGGAATTTACCCAAACGAAAATAAATCAGCATATGAAAAAAGTTAGGTTTGGGGCTGGTGCTGTGGTATAGCAGGTAAAGCTACCGACTGTGGTGCTGGCATCTCATGCGGGCGCCAGTTCTGGTCCTGGCTACTCATCTTCTGATCTGGCTTTCTGCTGTGGCTTGGGAAAGCAGTAGAAGATGGCCCAAGTCCATGGGCCCTTGCTCTCTCATGGGGGACCTAGAGGAAGCTCCTGGCTCCTGGCTTCGGATCAGCACAGCTTCGGCCATTGCAGCCAATTGGAGAATGAACCATCGAATGGAGGATCTCCCCCCACTTCCCCCGTCTGTCTCTCTCTGCTTCTCCTTCTTTCTCTGTAACTCTTTCAAGAAAAATAAATAAATATTTAAAGGAAAAAGTTACCTTACCCCAATGTTTAAAGAAACATAATTACAATAGCTAAGATATGGAATCAACCAAGATATATATATATATATATATATATTTTTTTTTTTTTTTAAATGAAATCCTGTCTTTGGAAGAAGATGGATGCAACTGGAACCCATTATAGTTAGTGAAATAATCCATTCCGGAAAAGACTATATGTTTTCCCTCATCTGTGGTAACTAATAGTGTACATGAAATTTAATGTATTGGAGTGAAATAGACATTTTGAGATTTGATGACCGTTTACACCCCTGTCTCTTCCATAGAGGAGAATAGTGGTTTTTGTTTGTTTTTCGCCCTCTGTTTTCAAACTATTTGCTGAATTCTTACTTAGTGTAGGGTTAACTATACAATCATTAAGTAAACTGAAAATAGATCTTTGTAAAAATTAAGAGTGGGAATGTGAGAGGTAGGAGGAGGAAGGGTTGCAGCATGGATAAGAGGGAGGGTAGGAGTGGAAGTGTCACTGTGTTCCTAAATTTGTATTTATGGAATACATGAACTTATGTAAGTTAAATAAAATTAAAAGAAGGAAATAATTTTTGCATTTTTATATTTTATATATTTTTTAAAGATTTATTTATTTTACTTGAAAGGTAGAGTTGCAGAGATAGTGGGAAAGATAGAGAGAGAGAGAGAGAGAGATCTTCCATCTGTTAGTTCACTCCCCAGATGGCCACAATGGCTGGAACTGGGCTGATCCAAAGCCAGGGTCAGGAGTCTCCTTTGATTCTGCTACATGGGTGCAGGGACCAAAGCTCTTGGCATCCACGAGGGAGCTGGATGGGAAGTAGAGCAGCCAGGACTTGAACTGGTACCTTTATGGGATGCCAGCACTGCAGGCAGAGGCTTACCCTACTGTGTCACAATGCAGGGCTACCTATCTCAGCATTTATATCTGAGAATTTAATATTGTCTTCAGATTATAAAGATTAACTTATTTTCTGTTAATTGATGGGTTTTCTTTTTTTCATCCTCTGAATTAATGTATTAATTTTGAATTTATTCCTCTCGAAAAGAAGAACCCTTAAGAAATCCGATGTCATATTGTTTCCCTGCTCTTAGCCCATTTTCTGTTTCTAGGATCTCCTGTGTATCAGTTTTATTTTAAGTAAGGGGTATAATTTTTCTTTCATCTTCATAAGCTATGAGACTATTTTAAAATAGCATCTAGTAAAGAGTATTCATTCATCTCTGGAAGCTTGTGTATTATAGTCTATAACTTGTGAGATACAGACCTTCATGCTATTCTGTTGAGGAGAAAAGAATTTGAACACCTCGTAATCTTTGACTTGAAACTTTTTCAGTTCCAGAAATAATTACACCTACCTATGTTGTCAGGGCAATAAAATACACTTAATTTTATCTTTCAAACTATAAACTTTTAAGTGCATTTCTAGATGGGTACTTATAAAAAAGATGCAAATTGGAGGTTAGTTTTACAAGTAAAATTAGACATTTTGGTATCTACACACATAACATTAATTATAAGCCTATCAAAAATTAGATAAGCCTTTGATTTGTCAAGTATTAAAAAGTCATGTAGTGTTGGCCGGCGCTACAGGTCGCTTAGATAATCCTCTGCCTGCAGCACCAGCATCCTAGGTTCTATTCCCACTTAGGGTGCCGGATTCTGTCCCGGTTGCTCCTCTTCCAGTCCAGCTCTCTGCTGTGGCCCAGGAAGGCAGTGAAGGATGGCTCAAGTCCTTGGGCCCTGCACCTGCATGGGAGACCAGGAGGAAGCACCTGGCTCCTGGCTTCGGATTGGCACACTGCACCGGCTGCAGTGGCCATTTGGGGGTGAACCAACGGAAAGGAAGACCTTTCTCACTGTCTCTGTCTCTCTCTCACTGTCCACTTTGCCTGTCAAAAAAAAAGTCATGTAGTGAATTTGTGATAAATGACTTTCACCATGTAGTATTAGACATGTTTAATATTCATTTTTTCTTGAACATGATGATGTAGAATTTGAAATGGCAATGATTATGAGATTATATCAAAATAATTTTAAAGATATTTTGCCTATATTGCTATACTTTAAGGAATGCCAGTGAAGAAAATATCAGAAATTACAATGAAATCTTTTATATTCTATGGGGTTTTGTCTGGAGCCATTAAAAATCAAATTATCATTCTGAATATGGCAACAAGGTATATTTCATACTTAAGTGCCGAATCCAGCTGTTTTACTCTATGAAATATTAATTACATAGTCTTAAGGATAAAATATATTTTGTGGTACTTTTGTAAGAGAAAGAAATTGGTCATCATTCTATTTTATCTTCTTGGTTGAATAGGTACATAGAATAAAGTGCACTGCCATCTCCTGCCAATCACAATCTAAGACTCTGATTAAATAGTTCTATTACATTGTTACAGCCTTTTTAACCTTTTAAATATAGGTCTAGTTCTGTTGTAGCCTTCAGATACTTTGCAGTCCTATACTTTCCTTGATTGGCTGTTCTGCATTCCTGAAGGTAGGGAGCCTGAGATTTTCATTTCAGTTTTAAATGATTTCACTTATGACCTTAGATAAGTATTTAAAACTACAATCTCCTAATGACACATAGCTCTAATAAATAGCATAACTATTTTAATGACACTGAAAAGAGCCACCCTGGCTCATCTTGCCAATCTTTCAGATTATATGAGTCACTATAGAAGCACTGAAATAAACTTTTAAGTCCTAAAACAACCCACCTTTCCTCTCACCCTTCCTTTCTCCCTACCCTCCTCTCTCTCTTCCCTCCTCTCTTCTATTTCTGATTGTGATTAGAGGAATCAATAATTGTCTGTAGAGAACTGAAGTTGAATGGCATCTGCCTTACTTAGACTACTCATGGATGCTTTTTCTATATTGTTTGTAATGATTGTCAGGTTAAAGTATGTATAGTATTTATCTATAAAATTTGCATATAAAAAACAGAATAGGTAGATGCATTTGAGCTTTTAATCTGAGAAAATATTTTTCTTTAGAGACTTTATTTTGTATTATAAAGTTTTGATGTGAACTCACAAAAAAACCAAGTTATGTAGGTAAGAGAACACAGGAAAACTAAGAACCATAGCACCCATATCAAACTTTGCTTAACTGTTGGAAAACATTATGAAACCACGTTCTAACCTTGGGAATGTTCTTATCACTCCACTGTTCAAATTAACAAGAGTGGTGATTTCTCCTGTACCAAGTCAAAGGAAGAGGATTAAGACTCAAGGCAAAGAAATACAAGAAGGCAGGAAGGAATAGAGTTACCTATACATTTTTCCATTGCTTTATTTTGCTCATCCCCCCAATTTATAGATATGTTTATTTGAAAGGCAGAGTTAGAGAAGGAGAGGGAAGAAGGGAGGGAGGGAGGTAGGGAGGTCGTCCTCCATCTGTTGACTCACACTCCAAATTACCCCAATGACTGGGGCTGGGCCAGGCTGAAACCAGGAGCCAGGAGTTTCTTCTGGGTCTCTCAAGTGGGTGGCAGGGGCCCAAGGACCTGGTACATCTTCTGCCTTCCTAGTCACATCACTGGAGCTGTATTGGAAGTGGAGCTGCCAGGAGTTGAAACTGATATTGTATTCTTTCTTTTTTTTCAAATTTATTTATTTATTTGCAAGACAGAGTGACAGAGAGGCAGGTTGGGGAGTCGGGGAGACAGATGTCTTTCATCTGCTGGTTCACTCTCCAAATGTCCTCAGTGGCCAGAGCTGGGCCAATCTGAAGCCGGGAACTAGGAGCTTCTTCCTGGTCTCCCACATGAATGGGGGTGCCCAAGGACTTGGACCATCCTCCACTGCTTTCCCAGGCCATAGCAGAGAGCTAGAATGGAAGTGGAGAAACTGGGACTCGAACCAGTGCCCATATGGTATGCCAGCACCACAGGCAGCGGCTTTAACCAGTAAGCCACAGTGCCAGCCCCTAATTTGTTCATTCTTATAAGCTCTGTTGTGATGGGGGTAGAGAATATGGTGTGTATTGGTAAGACAGCTGTCTCTTATTTAAGAGTAATGTGAATTAAAAATAATCATAGGCAAATACTGTCCATACATGTTTCTGAGATGTTGAATCCAATGAATCCAAATCTTCAGCATCATTTTAGATCCCAACTTCTCATCTTGTCCTACATCCCGCCTCCTTGGATCAGGAAGACCTGTAAAGTCTTGTAGTAAAGCTTTATGTAAACTTCAGAAAGAGAGACTGGGTAAGGGCACATGAAGTTTCCATTTGTAGATTTATGTCATCAGCTACAGAAACTATCATGCAAAAAATACAGAAAACTATCATGTATCTGTAGAGTATTGGACTAAAAAAAATCACTAAAATATATTAAATAATCTTTTTGCATGACTTTATCATATTGTTTTTGCTTAAATAAATGTTATCATATCTCTTTTGCAGTTAAGGGAACTGAGACACAAAAGGGTCTGGCCTGAAGTGCCAGCATCCCATTTGGGGTCCTGTTCTACTCCCGGCTGCTCCTTTTCCGATCCAGCTCTTTGCTATGGCCTGGGATAGCAGTAGAAGATGGCCCAAGTCCTTGGGCCCCTGCACCCATGTGGCAGACCAGGAAGAAGCTCCTAGCTCCTGGCATCGAATCGGTGCAGTTCTGGCCGTTACGGCGATCTGGGGAGTGAACCAGTGGATGGAAGACCCCTCTCTTTGTCTCTACCTCTCTCTGTAACTCCCTTTCAAATTAAAAAAAAAATCTTAAAAAAAAATACAAAAAGAGATTGTTAGGATTTAGGACCAGAATTTGGCATGTATTTGGTATTTATGTAGATGTAGAAAATCCAAAATATACTCTGATGTCTTCCTTTATTATAATCATAGCTGCTGCTTCTCTAAAATTTGAACTTAATCAACTTGATCCTTGAATATCAGTTTCAATATTTTCTATGAACGTTTTTATTACAGTGTTTTGTATTGAATTGCAGAATTGGTGAACATAATTGGGTGAATTCAAATTTTTAAATGTATGCATTTCAGTATACCAAAAGGATAACAAAATCATAAATAGTTTTAGGAGAGATTGGGCTGCTATAGCTTGCTGTAAGATAAATATTTCTATATAAAACATGGAAAATAATTAAGGTGTTAGAAATGTCATTCACAATAAAAAAAACCACTACATTTGGGGATTGATTATCACTTTCTATGAATGAATGAAGTTGCTAATATTAACAAATAATTTCTATTGAAGTTTCTTTTCATTGTACTTAGAAAATTGCTGTGGTGACAAGGAATTTTTTTTGTGTGTAGATAGAAATTCATTGAAAGACTTTTCAAGAAGTCAGCAGATAGTCTCAATCAATTAGTGGGCTGGAATCCTATTTCTTGTGTTCTCTAAATAAACATCTTTTTTTGAGTACCAAGCAAGAATATATAGATGAATAAATGTAAATATATTCAGTGCTTCTTTTATGCAATTGTAAATAATTAAACACATTTTGTGATTAAATTCTTATGCAAAAGAGATGCATTGTATAGGAGAATAATAATATGAAAATAAAAGGGGCATGTTGACATGTTAATTTTATTAGAATCTGATAATTTTTAAGCCTAACTTTAAAAGTACTAAGAATACCATCTTCTTGCTGAATTCATTAGTAATACTTTTTGGTAGACTGGATGGCTATATAATTTGCATTGTTCAAAAATTTCAAAAATGGTGACAGAGAATTAAGGAGTGGAAAGACCCAATGCAGTTGCATAGCTTGTTTACACAAGTAGTGGATCTTGTTAGAACTGTTGTACATTTGTTATTTGAAGAGGTTAGAACACAATAGATACAATATCTAGAGACACATGTTGGGTCGTCATTCAGAATTTTTACAAAGGATGCCAAATATGATTTGATCAATAGGAGATACACATATTCAGCCAAAGTGTTCAAAGAAGTATCATAAGACTTTTAGGAAATGTACAGGAAAACTGATGAATTCAAAACTTCATATGTTGAAATGCACTGTGGGATATCGGCCTAATTTACAGAGAGAGTTAAGAGTTTGCGAGAAAAGACATCATCTTCCCCAAGTGTTCTTTACAACACCTTTTACTAAGGGAAAATACACCTTTGATAATTCTGTGACTTTTTAGTTCACAACTGGAGATATTTCAACATCTTTATTAGCTTATTGACTATTATTTATTGATGAGTTTCAGTGACTGGATTGCTCATGTGTATGTATGTGGGACACGTGTGTGTGTGTGTGTGTGTGTGTATGTATGTATGTGTGTTTATGTGTCTCCTGGAATCTTTCATACTCTAGCGGGGACTCTCTTGAGTAGTGTTTCCCAATTCAAATTGCACTGAGTTTTCTTTCATGTATTCAGAACTTGGGAAAAGAAGGGAGAGAGGTAGCAGCTGTTATTGAAAAATGGAGATACCAGGATATAGATCATGGAAGTGAAAATTTGATGTCTTTGATTAGTTGACAGGCAAACCATGTGTTTAATCAAGGCATACTGGAATGGCCATACCGTTTTCCCATAGAAGAGGATTGTACTGAGAGTCCAGGTCATGGTGGGAAATGTACAGCACAGAGCCTGCCTATTTCCATTCATTGTCCATGTCAGACAAAATGTCCTTTTATGGCATGTTTTCTGGTGGAACTTGGTTAGACCTCACAAGTATCCTCAGAGCTTCCCTCTAGGTTTTTTAAATCACAGGTATTCATTGATGCCAGCACTGATCATCGTCACAGCTCTGGGTAGAGGGAGCAGAGGGAACTGGAGGACTCTGCTGGAGCTTTTTGTGTAACTACTGGACCACCCCTGTCTCCCCTTGATAAATAAGCCTCTGTTTTAAGAGCTGAGATCTGTAGTCTTAATTGTTTGGACTCAGATAACTAAGAAAGTAGAAAGCAGAAACCAAGAGAGTATAAATCAACACTAACATGTACTCTTCAGTGATGCCTGCATGTAAATCCCCAACTACCCTTCTCTCTGTTGCTATGTGCATTACCAGAGTATCTCCTTGCCAAATTAGAATAAGAAAGTGCAGACTTCGCCTGGCACAGGAGAACGTCCTTAACCCATTAATCTAAATATTTTATCACATTGGTTGAACAACTGTTGGAACATTTCCAGTAAAAGCTGCAGAGTCAGGTTTCAGCCTAGATTATTGTCCTAGCAGCTTCACTCCTGTTGCTTTGTAAATCCTCTGCTCATATTACACTGCCCAATGTTCATTCTCATATAGATTTGTTGAAATTAAACAGACCAAAAACATTTGCAATTTTACTAATATTTATACACAATGGTGTTTCCAAAAGTTTGAGGAAAAATTGAATTAAAGCATGTTTATTTTGATGGAAAAACATTATGAAATCCATAATTTTCACAATATATTTTCCATGAAATTTTTGATCTGCTTACTATTTTATAACTTGAAAATATTTTAAATATAAATGATCTTTTTATACTACAATATCTTTTTTTAAAATATTGTATTTATTTATTTGAGAGGTAGAGTTACAGACAGTGAGAGGGACAGAGAGAGAGAACGGTCTTCCGTCTGTTGGTTCACTCCCCAAACGGCTGCAACTGTTGGAGCTGCGTTGATCTGAAGCCAGGAGCCAGGTGCTTCTTCCCAGTCTCCCACGTGGATGCAGGGGCCCAAGGACTTGGGCCCACTTCTATTGCTTTCCCAGGCCATGGCAGAGAGCTGGGTTGGAAGAAGAGCAACTGAGACTAGAACCGGCGCCCATATGGGATGCTGGCACTGCAGGCGGCAGCATTACCTACTGTGCCATGATAGCTACAATATCCTTTTAATATTAAGAATTGCTTGCAATTTGTTAATGTTCTTTTAATTAGTGCTGATTTGAGTTATACAGCCTCTCACCCTGTCTATGATCAGGCTGTGTTCCTTCTTCATCTCTTCATGTTAAAATAAAGGTAAAACTGTAATTATACCTGGTGAAACAATTCACATGAATGTATCCATGGCATTCTTAAGTATATTTTTAAATTTTTATTTATTCTTTTGGAAAGGAGGGAGAGAAGGAAAGAGAAAGAAGTAGGAAGAAGAGGAGGAGAAAGAGAGAGAGTGAGAGAGTGAGAGAGAGAGAGAGAGAGAATGAATATGAATTTCATCTACTGTCTCACTCTCCAAATTCTCATACAGCCAGGACTGGGCCAGGCCAGGATAGTTCTGGGAACTGAATCTGGTTCTGTCACAAAGGTGGAAGGGACCCAGCCATTTGAGTCATCAGCTACTGCCTCCCAGAGACACACTAGCAGGAAGCTAGAATCAGGAGTGAAGCAGTGACTGGAAACCAGGTACTCTGATATGGGATGAGGCATAGCTCTTGTGGCATTTTTAACCACTGTGACAAATCCTGGCTCCTCAAGTCTGTTTTCAACCTTAGCTTTTTCATTATGGTATTGGAAAGTGGGAAAACTATGATTGTAACTACTCTTTGAAAATGTATGTATAGAGGCATGCTTTTTTAGATTTGCAATTACTTCATAATCCTGAACTGTTAGACTTGAAAATAAACAGAATTGCATAACTGAGACAGCATTAGCTTATTCAGTGAAAAAAGATCCAACTCCAGTCACCATGGGGATACCCATAATTGACTTTCCTATTTGGCTGTAATTCATTCTCACACATTTTGATGGGATAAAAACACTATCTTCCCTAAACTGAATTTTCAAAAAGACATTGAGGATGACTGAGCAGACCATTCTGTTATCAGCAGTGCTGTGCTCAGACAACAGTGTGTGAAATCTACATTTATGTCTGCAGTTTTGGAGAACTAAGAACCATATGGTATCTTGGTTTTATATTCCTGAATCAGCTTAATTACATCTGCATACCAACTAGCCTTGAATAAATATGTTTGAGTGCTTTTTGCTGATATTTTATTATAAAGCTTTACTCAAATTTCACTAGTACTTTATACTCGGTTTATAAATTGGTATTATACTACGGCAATAAACATATATGCTAATTCCTTTTATGCTAATAAGGGAACTATTTAGTATTTCTGTTTTTCCTAGCGGTTATTGACTTCCAAATGATATAAAGAGTATCTCATCCTTCCATGAAGCAGGTGAAATTATCCAGATATGTTTCTGCTATTAATTTCTAAAGATGATTTAGAATGTGAATGAAGTTTAACTAGTTGGTGTTAGTGTTTTTTAAACATTTAAGTGGTTAAATATTAATTTTGACCTGAAACTTGAGATTTATACATACTGAAATGATAGATATGTCAGATGCTTACCTTACCCAAATTACTGTATCAGCAGAGATTAGTTGCAAATTTCTAAATGTTTTCAGTCAGCAAACTTATGTATCATGTCCTTATGATGTTGCTGTAGAGGCTGCACTCGTTATGAGCAGCCTTAGATATGACTCTTTAAAGGAGTTGCATAATTCACAAAAGAACCCTTTATGGGTCACTGTATTTGCAAGAGTCAGATTAAGATCCATTATGCTATTCGGTCCACTGTCAGATGCTATTGATGTTGATAAGAGTTTTCTATCCAGAATAAAGGGATAGGTGAGCAGTAAGTGTTCAAAGTTGCATCAAAGCATTTGGTATGAGAAAATAAAATGATTGTCATACAGCATTACTTTAAGGCTGCTTTCTCCTGCTTTGAAAATAAATGGCTTTACTTCACCTGGATATTTATTTCCCATATTCTCATATTTCTTCCCTGAAATCTACTTTATGGAGCAGTAGGGGATCATTACGTAGTGATAACATGTTATTCTACTCACATTATCTTTTAGGTAAACTTCTTAGTGAGTAATCTTGCTCATAGAAACCCTAATTCTTCATGGTATTTTGGGATTTAAAAGTACCTTAGCATTAGTGTGGTTTTAAGATCAGATTCCAAGGCACTGGTTGGAGTGATTAAATGACATTATATATGACCAAGTACTCTTATTAAATGTGTAATAGGCTAAATACATTTTATCTTTGATTTGTAATTTCATTGTTTGGAAAATGAAATGAAGCAGACTTTATGATGTCACCTATTGATAGTTAATTTTCAATATAGCAGAAGAATGATTCTTTTGTTTCATTACAAATAATTTATAGAAGTCTTATGGTAGTTTGTATCACTTATACAATTTCCTAGATTGATGGTTTCCTTGTGAAGTTTTTTTCCAGTGGTAAATAGTAGCATAAAGAGAAGTAGTTAGTTTATGGAAAGCATGATTTCCCATTTGAGGGGAAATGTTAAAGCTTCACTAATTTAAATTCTGTGAGCATTTATTGTAGATATATCCCTTCAAATAAGAGTAGGACTTTTGTTGCCTCAGAAAAAAATTCATGCTCTCTGATCTTCAAAGACATTTGTATTCTAATCCCATATCTATTCTTCTTTCTTATCTTACCACTTTGCACCCTGTGTTTTAGCCTCCAAAACCTCATCTACTACACAATACCCCAATGCTGTGTGCATGTAGAGAGTGTTTTGTTTGTTGATAGTAACTGAACCAAGAAACTTATCAACGTGTGGTTCCACAGCAGCAGCATCCACACCACCTGGGAATCTGGTAGGACAGTAGGACCTGCTGTTCTAGCCGTGCTGCTTTCTGTGGGAATGAGATTCAATAATCTCTATGTTGACAAGTCATTTTGGTGGTTCTTATGCATGTTGAACTTTGAAAGTCATACGTAAAATATAGACAATTAAATCATTAAACATGGGGTGCGTTTTGTGGTGCAGTGGGTTAAGCAACTACATAAAACACCCTCATTTTCATGTTGGAGTGTGGATTCCAGCACCAGCTACTCCACACTTTCAATCCAGCTTTCTGCTAACGTGCCTGGAAGGCAGTAAATGATGACCCAAGTATTTGGATTCCTATGGTCTACATTGGAGACCCAGATGTAGTTCCTGGACCCTGACTTCAGCCTGATCCGCTCTGGCTATTGCAGGCATTTGCTGAGTAACTGCCTTTCAAATAAATACATCTTTAAAATTTATTTTTAATTAAAAAAATTTTTTTTGACAGGCAGAGTGGACAGTGAGAGAGAGAGAGACAGGGAGAAAGGTCTTCCTATACCGTTGGTTTACCCTCCAATGGCCACTGCAGCTGGTGTGCTGCGGCTGGCGCACCATGCTGATCTGAAACCAGGAGCTAGGTGCTTCTCCTGGTCTCTCATGCGGGTACAGGGCCCAAGCACTTGGGCCATCCTCCACTGCACTCCCGGGCCACAGCAGAGAGCTGGCCTGGAAGAGGAGCAACCGGGACAGAATCCAGTGCCCCAACTGGGACTAGAACCTGGTGTGCCTGTGCCGGCGCCGCAGGCGGAGGATTAGCCTATTGAGCCGTGGCGCCGGCCTCACATAAATACATCTTAAAATAAAAACAGAAACAAACATTCTGGTACTACACAAAATAGTCAAACTCCAGATGTCCCAACCAGCAATCTATGGAAAACCAAGATACCCAGGTGACAGATACACTGGTACATAATAAATATTAAAAATCAGAGATATAAACTAGCCTAGGGGGATCCAGGAAGCCAACATGGGGAAACTACTTACTAGTAAAAAGATGCACAAGGGCTAGAAACATGATTCCCAGTTCACAAAAGAAATTTCTTCTATTCCATTATAAAATGCATGCAAATTTGATCTTAGTCTCAAAATTTTACTCTTTTCCTCTTTCCAAACATGAGCCTTATAAACTTTAGGTACTGCTTGTAATAGCGCATGCTTTGTAAAACACCCTATTTCCCTTTTCACTTGATGATAAACTAAGTGCAAGAGGAACATAGGTGTAAAATCTCTCATTTCACAGTACTATTAGTTAAAATTTTGGAACTTTTAAAAAGTTTTGTTTATTTGAAAAAGATACAGAGAAATTAATCTTCCATCTGCTGTTCACCCTCTAAGTGCCTGTAATAACCAGAGCTGGGCAAGACCCATGCTGGGGGCCCAGAATTCTAACCAGGTCATCCACAAGTGTAGCAGAAATCCAAGTATTTGAGCCATTACCTGCTACCTCCCTGTTTGTGCATCAGCAGGAAGCTAGTTTGGAAGTGTAGGCAGTGAACCCAACCATTGCAATGTGGGATGTGGACATCCTAAGCAGCAGCCTATCCATTTTGCCATAATACACACTCCAACATTTCGTAATTTTTTAAACAAAGATTTATCGATCACTTATTGAAAAGCAGAGTCACAGATGGAGACCGAGGCATAGAGAGGTCTTCCATCTGCTGGTTCCCTCCCCAAATGGCCACAAAGGTGGGAGCTGGGCCAGGCTGAAACCAGCAGCCAGGAACTTCATGCAGGGTTCCCATGTGGGTTGCAGAGGCTCAAGTACTTGGGCCATCTTCTACTGCTTTCCCAGGTGCATTAGAGGGAAGCTGAATTGGAGGTAGAGCAGCCAGGATTTGAACCAGCACCCATATGTAGTGTTGGCCTCCAAAATTTCCCAGATGATGCTGAAGTTGTTGTACATAGGACCACACTTTGAGAACCACTGGCTTAGATAATCATCAGTTAGGTCCTATATTTATAGCTCTTACATACAGTGGTCAAATGATGACTAAACAAGGAAGTGGAGAAAAGAGAAGAGTGCCCTCAATATGCTTTATGAACAGTATAGACATTTCAGTGGTTGCTTATTAGATAAATGAACTCATCAATTCCTTAAAATCTCAAAAGCATGATGCAAATGATTTTGTCTGAGATCTCATTTCTTAGATATGTTTCCTTCTGCACTGTACATCATTCTCTTTTTCTTCTCAGAACTACAGTTGTATATGTAGTCAGTTTCATAGTACTATTAACATCTGGCCTTTATTTCCTTGAGTTTAATCAATTAGATTATGAGCTTTGTAAGGGGGAGAAGCATGTCTCTACTTGTTTTGCATTTCCTTTGTACCTAATGCAGATCTTCTACTTAGATTTTTGATGAACTTTGTTTAATGAGTCAATTTATTGGTATGCTCCTTGGAAATGTCCTATCTCTACATCAGTGGCTTTTGAAAACTTCACCCTGTGGCATGTCTTCCTGATTTGATTTTTTAAGCTGCTACAAAGAAGTGCCCTTACTCTGTCTACATGGCCATAAGTGAATTAATTATTTCAGAATGGGAGAAGGACATCTTGAGAACCAATAACCTGGTGTGATCAGAAGCATTTACCTCTGGTCACTACAGCTGTAAAGTGTGGGCTCTGTTAAATTACTGAATGGTACCCTGGTGGTCTAGGCTTTAACACAGCTTCATATATTCCCATGAAGAGATTTACACATAGGACTTTGGTCCAGCTGGTGATAGAAGCACTTTAGCCATCCGGCTGAAATCCAAATCATCACTTAGAGTTCTTCCATTAAAAAAATTCTAATCTAAATTTTGGTTAAGATACAGTGTAAAAAAAAATCTAGACACTGGGTCAGCTAAGATCAGAGGCATTTAGTACTATCAAATTATTATTTAGTGGTAAATATGTTAATTACTTGTATAATGGTACAGTATCAGGTTGCTACTTTTAACAGAGGTAATTTAAGAACCCATGAGAGTATTTTTGGCATGGAAAGCCAAGACACTCTAGGGAAAAAAAAAAAAAAGAAGACATAAACGAAAGATATCTGAAAATGAGATCCCAACGGAAGGAACAGGGCCACCAGAGAAGGAGGTACCTTTCTTCGAAGGGAGGAGAGAACCTCCACTTTGACTATGACCCTGTCAGAACAAGATCCAAGTCGGCGAACACTAAAGGCTTCCATAGCCTCAGCAACTCATGACTATAGCCTAGGGAGATTACTGACGCCATAAACAAGAGTGGCAAATTGTTAAATCAACAACAGTAGTCACTATGTACCTACGGCCCATGTATGATCTGTCCTTAATGTGCTGTCCAAGGTGAAGTAATGCAATAACTAGTACTGAAACAGTATTTTTGCACCCTGTGTCTCTGCGCGGGTGCAAACTGACAAAATCTTTGCTTAGTATATACTGAATCGATCTTCCATATAGAAAGATAATTGGAAATGATAAAAAAAAATTGGAAGTTACATAAAAATCAATCAATTAAAAAAATAATAATATCATGTAGGATCTCTGTCCTTAATGTGCTGTACAATGTGATTTAATGCTACAACTAGTACTCAAAGAGTATATTTCACTCTGTGATGATATGTGAGGGCAAATGGTTTAAAATCTTTTCTTAACACATACTAAATTGAGCTCCTGTATACAAAGAGAATTGAAAATGAATCTGGATGTGAATGAAAGGGGAGGGGGAGTCGGTAAGGGGGAAGGGTAACGGGGGGGAGGGGAGGTATGGGTGGGGAAGCCATTGCAATCCACAAGTTGTACCTTGGAAATTTATATTCTAAGTAAAAATATTAAAAAAGAGGTAATTCAAAACAACTATATGTTTTATAATTGGAGTAACTTTATGCAAATTATTCTAACTCCCATTAAGAAATACTATTGAACTGTAGAACCTTTGGGAGAAAAGTTGATACTAAGTGAGAAATTGCTTAGAAAGAGCCAGTGTTGTGTATCTCAATGATGGTAAAATCATTTTAAGCAATAATAGGCACTCCTCATAGCTTTACATGATTTGCTATGTTATCTCAGACTCATGAGTGTCTGGTACCACAGAACATTGCAAAGGACACAGATCCCAACGGGGACGTGTTTATTTATTTATTTTTTGGACAGGCAGAGTGGACAGTGAGAGAGAGAGACAGAGAGAAAGGTCTTCCTTTCCGTTGGTTCACCCCCCAAATGGCTGCTGCTATGGCCGGCGCACTGCACCAATCTGAAGCCAGGAGCCAGGTCCTTCCTCCTGGTCTCCCATGCAGGTGCAGGGCCCAAGCACTTGGGCCATCCTCCACTGCCCTCCAGGGCCACAGCAGAGAGCTGGACTGGAAGAGGAGCAACCAGGATAGAATCCGGTGCCCTGACTGGGACTAGAACCCGGGGTGCCGGTGCCGCAGGCAGAAGATTAGCCTATTGAGCCACGGCACCGGCCGGGGCGTGTTTTTGTTAGCACAGTACTCTGCCAAGGAAAGGAAGTCCTGTAGCATTTTTCCCTCTTGCTTCCTGAGCTGCCTAATTCCATATACTCACCTGTTACATGGGTAAATCGGGCCTACCCCAGGGACTTAGCACTGGTTGATGCCTGTGCTGTGCTGTGTTTGTCCCACTCATCTCCATTCACCTCAGATACAGTGCCACATCAGTGCTTGCCACCTTCACTCTTTATCTCATTACTGTGATGGCTTTCTACATGACATAAGGCACAGGCAGTAATCACTTAGCATGTTCATTTGATTACTTGTAGATATTCTGACTCCCTCCCTGGAATACTTCCTCTACCAGAAAAGGGACCTCATCTCTCTTACTCCCTTCTGTGTCTCCTGTGACTGGAAGAGTACAGCCCTCATTTTTTAATTACTTTGAGAATTCTTCTAAGCACTTTGTATGGGAGAGGGTAGTGGTATTCAGTCTGTAGTATGATAACCAGGTCTCAAGGATTTCCCCCTGACTTACATAGACTTGGATACTTTTAGAAGGATTAGTATCTCTATGCTCAGTTCCATTTGTGACTTTCCACATGAATTCCTTTCCTGGGAAGCTTCTGAGGTTTGTCAGTTCATCTTTCTCATGTCGTCTTTACAGTCTCCCATTTTGCCAAAAGAAGGTGAACCTTCCTCTATTCCAATTCTTTCTAGGATGCTGCATGCATTGCTCAGTCTCTAAATATCTCTGGGAGACGAGTCAAAGGACTGGTTTTTTCAACGAATTCCTTGAATGCTCCCTAAGGAGATGTTGGGGGGGCTGGTGCCTTATTTCACGAGGGCAGTGTTCTGGAGAGTCATTCTCTCCTTGCCTTCCTCCCGGTGCCCTCCTCCCTCTAGTGGATCCCAGAAGTGAGAACTGGCGAGTGCTCACACTGGCTATTAGCAGGTTTGATGCTTTCAAACATTTTCCTCTGAGGAAGAATCTTCATTGACTGGTTTGACAATGACAATTGCTTTTGGCACATGACACATGTTTATGTATATTTTCTGTAAGTCAAATGAGCTTAATATATGCTTGGCAACACTGATGAAAGTGTATGAAAGCACCTAGAGAATATATCATACTATCGGAAGATGAAATGTTTGCCATTTAAAGGTCGTGAAACATTTGTCAATGGTTAATATTTAAATTTCTAAGGATTATATAAATTTTAAAAGTTGTTTTATTGAAAAATAAAGTTAGAAATTATTGTGCCAGGCGAGGTCAATGACATAAAATTATCCCAAATGTCTCAGTAAAACATGCACTTGAATAGTAGATAACTGAAGAGAGTCTGTCTTTGCTGCAAGATGATCAGTCGCCTCCATCTTTCCTTATCTCCAGGCTGGCAGTACTGTCTTTAACCCTAAGGATTTGTGCAGGGATATTGTCTCTCCATCCAGATGCACTCTGTCTTACTTTATAGCTAACATACAAGTTTCTGGAAAGAGTGCTGCTTTTATAGTTTTTCACACTCAGGGCATCAAATGCTTGACTGAAATAGAAAGATTAGATATACCTCAAATAACTGTGTAATAATAAAAATACCTATGTTTATTGTGTGCTTCCTTTGTGTTGGGTACAAGTCTAAGCACTTAACTCATTTAATCCCCTTAACAGTTAACTCTGTTATGGTTAGTGCTATTTATGTCTGTTTCCCATGTAGTGAAACTGAGGCTTAGAGGCAAAATAAAGTAGTTTAATCAAAAGTCAGTGAATATGGAAACCAAAATCCAAATATAGAAAATGTGGCTCTCGCATTTGTAACCCATTTGGTATACAGGAAAACTGGCAAGAGATATTAAAATGGTCAGAAGAAAGCTAAAAAACAAGCAAACACATTTTTGGCAACCTAATCCTCATTCTGTAATTATTCCTTTATATTGTTAGACATACTAAGAATAGTATGTATGAGATTTCAAAAATTCATGGAAAATTATGCATAGATTTCAAAATTATCAACAATAATGCATGTATTTCAACACTTTCTGTACAAAAAATGGCTTATCTTGTATTTCCACTTTCCATGGACCTTTTAAAGTTCCCTTATGTATATAGATAGTTACAATAACCAGTTGTGTAATTTCTCCACAAACAAAGCAGACTAGCCCACTTTTCGGTTCCTCATCCAGTTTCTGGGGACCCTTCTGTTTATTGTATGACATTTTTTGCTCCATTTTTGTCAAAGCTAGATTGTTTCTTCCTTTGAAGTCTTTATTATGAATCTCAAATTGTTCTTAGATCCTAATGCATACTTCTTTAGTATTCAGTCTCTTGTTAGCCTAGGGAAGTCTGTAGGTTGACATGATTATTTCAGTCTCTCTTTGTTTCTCCCTCACATTGGTGAACTCAACAGTATGCATTCTTTGCTAGAGATTGTGCTTTTTCTTCCCACAAAATTTATATTCCCTGTGAACTACTATGATTGAGAGTCATTTAAAGGCCTTCTTCATTATCTGACAATGGATCCATAGTTGGAATACTAACTTGGGATACCAATCCAGTTTCAATTATACATTTTCAGGGCAGTGCAGCATTATGAACTTCATTATGTAATATTATGTGATAATTTTTTATATGCAACAACAAGATATCTCTTTTGTATATTCAGGTAGTGATACAATTTTTAGATTTGTTATTTAACATCAGTGAGGCTGGGCTTCAAACCTTAGTTTAACCTTTCTGATCCCAAATTTATTCATTTGCTAAGAATGATTACAGTCATAAAAAAAATTGCTTGGAGGATAAAATGAGATAACTTTTGGACATACTAATAGTAGGTCATCTGTTTCAGTGATAAAAATATTGCAAAAATTAAAGAAAAAAGGAAAGAAGGAAAGGGGTTTGAGGGAAACAGGAAAGGAAGCAAGCATGCTTATCTTAGAATTCTATCTGTTATCTTTATATTAATAAAATTTTTAAATGCCACAAAGAAAAATTGATTATGTACTTTATTAAAAATGAATTTTATTTCTAAGCTATGACAACAAAATATTAGTTTTTGAGAAATACTAGATTATTATAGAGCAGGAGTGCTTTTGTTTGTTTGAAATAAGGACATGTCTCTTCCAGTGAGTCTGTTTCCATTTGATTGGATTAGGTTTAATTCCATTATCTGGAACACTGTGGTCTGTAAATGTTACTGCAGCTACTATTTGTATGTCTTTGAATGAAGTACTTAACCAACCGAGTTTCTAATTCTTCACCCTCAGAAAAAAAGTCCATCTTCCAAATAAAAATTATGTGAAATAGTCACCAAGGCAGAACTCCTTAAATGTTCTGAGATGCAAAATCTCCCTCTAGTGGCAACTCAAGTCAGGCACAGACCCCTTACTGCAGCTAAAGTGGCCCATTGGACACAAACAAGGGCCTTCTCTCTTGAATTTTTAAAAGGAATTTATTAATGCATTGGATTCTCAGGCTCGCAGCAAATGCATGATAATTATTATCACACAATTCTCATCAATCTCATGTTAATGAGATATTAATAAAAAAGAACAGATTCAAACAGTTCATAGATACAATTATAAGTACATAATCATCCATTCCTTCCTTCCTTTTTTCAAGATTTACTTATTTATTTGAAGTGAATTTTTTTACTAATTCTATAAAATGTAAAATATGTTACTTAACATTAACACAATATCAGTTCGTTGTATTGTTTCAAAAATAAGTAGAAACTTAGAAAATTAATAATAAATTTGCATTGACATGATTCTGAATTGTCTTTAAAATATATTGTATACATAGTGAAGTGAAATACATTGTATATACATAGTTGAATGAAAGACTAAGAAACTTTCATTTTTATTTTTAATGTACCAACTGTTTCAAACTCAAGACTTAACTTCGTTTTATTCAAAAGGCAACTTATTGTTATCAGATACTGTTTTTAAAAGTCAGAGATTTAATTTTCAAAGGTATTTGGATATGATTATTTTAAATGTAAAGAATTGTGATATATTTGATAATTAAAAACCAGTAAATCTTGAAATTAATTTTGAAAATTACTATAAAAAACAAAAAGGAAGATCTCCTGCACCCTCTGCTGATTTATAAATGGAACTGCAGGTTTTTAGTATGAACTTGGTTGTCTACTTTTAATAAAGGAAATAAAAATGTAAGGAAAATGCAATCATTTTAATATTTAACAAAATCATTTAAAATATCTAAAAGCAACAAGCTGTTTATATAGTTGAATTGAAAAATAAATTGAGCAAAATATAAATTGTCATGTCTATATTAGAAAGAATTGTAACAATGGCATCAACTTATTGTTTATAAGAAAATGTCATATTGCCACATGCTTCCTAATAAATCATCATATTACTCAAATTAGGTAGCATATAATAATATGTGTATATTTAATGTTTGTAATATAGGAACATTAGTGAATTCAAAAGATTATAAAAAATCTTCTACTACTTTCTCAGACCATAACAGAGAGCTGGATCAGAAGTGGAGCATCTGGGAATTGAACCGGTGCTCATATGGGATGCTGGCACTGTAAGCAGTGTCTTTACCTGCTGTGCCACAGCTGCAGCCCCACAAATTACTTTTAATGGATTTACAATCATTTGTCTTTATCCTTCTACATTATGAAAGTTTTGGATGACTTTTAAAATGCTTTTTTATATTTCATTTGATTTTTCATTATAATCTAATTCATTAATTCATTCTCACTGTTAAAAATATTTATCACATATAACACTAACCATCTCATTAGCAGCAACCAACAATATAAAGGCCCACATTAAGAATAATCACTGTTGGGGCAAGTGCTGTGGCCCAGTGGGCTAAACCACCACTTGCAACAATCTTACATCCAAGTGCTTGTTCTACTTCTGACCCAGCTTCCTGTTAATACATCTAAAGGCAGCAGATGATGGCACTGGTCTTGGATTCCTGCCTCCAATTTGAGGAGTCCCTGATGGAGTTCTTGGCCCCTGGTCTGTCTGGCCCAGACCCAACTGTTGCAAGGCATTTGAAGAATGAACTAATAGATGGAAGGTCAGTCTCTCCCTCTCCCTCCCCCTCTCCCTCCCCCTCTCCCTTTCCCTCTCCCTTTCCCTCTCCCTTTCCCTCTTCCTCTCTCTCTCCTCTCTCTGTGTAACTTTGACTTTGATGTACATCCTTCCAGACTTTTATATGAATGAGTTTGCAGAATATTTAGTATTCCATATACTTGTACCTCCTAGTATATTTTATTAAAAACGTATTTATTTGTTTATTTGAAAGGCAGTGTTACAGAGAGAGAGTGAGAGAGATAGAGTGAGGTCTTCTATCAGCTAGTTCACTCCCTAAGTGGCTGCAATGGCCAAGCTGGGTGGGCCCAAAGTTAGGAGCCAAGAGCTTCTTTCAGGTCTCCCATGTGTGTAGCAAAGGCACAAGTACTTGAGCCATCATCTGCTGCCTTCCAAGCACATTTGCAGGGAGTGGAGCAGTCAGGACTTGAACTGGAACTCATACAGGATGCTGTGCCACAGGCAGAGGCTTAATCTGCTGTGTCACAATGTCAACCCCCTAATATATTTGTAATGGTTGCAAAACCTATGTGGAATTTCTTTTAGCAGTTTGATTTCATTAACTGAATGCCATATGTCTAGCTTCTGTATATTACACTGAATAATAGCTAAGCCATAGTATATATTTTTAAAAGATATATTTATTTATTTGAAAGACTTACAGAGTTCTTCCATCTGCTAGTTCACTCCGCAAATGGCGGCAATGGTCAGGGCTGGGCCAGGCTGAAGCCAGGATCCAGGAGCTTCTTCCAGGTCTCCTACATGAGTACAGGGGCCCAAGGACTTAGGTCATCTTCTGCTGCCTTCCCAGGTTCATTAGGTGGATGCTGGATCAGAAGTGGAGCAACTGGGACTTGAACTGGTGCCCATATGGGTTGGTGGCATGGCAGGCAATGGTTTTACCTGAAGTCCCAATATTTATAATATTGGCTACATTACTGTTTATTCAGTGAGATATTGGTAGTGGTACTTATGCCAGCCACATTGAAACCTGAGTATAGACACCTCTGATAGACACCTATAGACTATAGAGACCTCTTTGTCCCTGTCAGCATTGGCTCAGGAAATGTCAGTACTGATCTAGAAGTAGATAGAATTAGGTCTTCCAGCTGAAAGAACTGGAGAAATTATAAGATACTACAAAACAATACAGACATGTTCAACTGATCTTTTTAAATATAGTTGTTGAGTATTGACCACATACTAGACCCTGTACTAAGTGTGTTGTTCCATTTAAACATTTGCTCCTCACAAAAATTCATTTTTAAAAATATTTATTTAAATAAAAGAGTCAGAGAGAGAGAGAGAGAGAGAGAGAGAGAGAGAGAGAAGCACGTAAAATAGCAGAGATCTTCCATTTGCTGGTTCAGTCCCCAGATGGCCACAGTGCCAGGCCTGGACGAGGCCAAAGCCAGGAGTCAGGAGCTCTTTCCAGGTCTCCCAAATAGTTAACAAGAGGCTCAAGCATTTAGGCCATCTTCCACTGCTTTTCTCTGGCCCTTAGCAGGGAGCTGGCTCAGAAATGGAGTAGGCAGGACAGGAACTAGCACTTAAATGGGATGCTGGCATTGCAGGTGACAGCTTTACCTACTATGCCACAGTGCTGCCCCTCCCTACTCAATTCTTTAAAGAAAATGCTACTCTCATCCCAGTGAAGAAACTCAGAAGCAGAGAGACAAGAGATCATCCATCTACTGGTTCATTCCTTAAATGTCCATGATGACTAGGGCTAGTCCAGGGCTAGACCTAGGAGCTGGGAATTCAAACCAGGAATCTCTCAGGGGTTGCAGGAACACAATCACTTGAGCCATCACTGCTACCTCTCAGGGTCTGATTAGTTACAAGGTGGAATCAGGAGGTAGAGCTGGAAAGGAACTCAGGTGCTCTGAGGTGGGATGAGATGATTTAACAACCACTGGGCTAAATTTCCACTGCTAAACCCTTAGTTGAGCCACACTAAAATCACACAACTCTGAATGTAGTGCTAAGTTCAAACCTGGGTATTCTTGCATTAGCATCTGCATCCTTAAGAATTAGACATTCACTATTTATAAATCTCGGAATACTAATTATATAACATTTAAAACATAAATTGTTATTGTTTATCTAAGCCTGGATAGATAGGGCTTTTAGACTTCTTTCACAACTAACTTCTTTCTCATCCCTAGGGTAAACATTCCTTCTCTATTTCTTTTCTCTCTGTGCTGTCTCTGTTTAGTGTCTGATCATATATCTACCTGGGTGTCAAGATTTCATGGCTTTATAAATATATGACTGTCATGGCCCCAGTACTCCATTAATTCAAACAAGAAACTCATCTTCCCTAAATCTTGCTAGAATAATTTCTATGAAATGTATTATCCTTTCCTATCATAAGTGTTCCCATTATCATGCTAATTCTGCACAATGTGCCTTCCTTTTCCTTTTAACTGTGAGATTGATTTATACCAATCTAATCTATCCTGTCTCTGTATTCCATCTTTATGATCAAATCATTTTTAGGAGTGACTCCAAGGCATACATTTCGATAAGCAATTATTTGTTTCTTATGTTCGTTGTTTTGAGACCAACTTAATGTGTTCAATATGGCTAGCTTATGTTCAAATTTAATGAATTGTTAATTAAGCATAGCCAATCAATGCTATAATTTCTGGCTCTTTCCACCTTAGGCTGACAATCTCCTTCTTTTCTCTGTGACTGATCACCACCTGGTTCTGATCAATTGTCTGTTTAATGTATCTCATATTACACTCACTGAGGCTACCAGCAGAAATGGCCCTTGTCAGTGTTTTGGAAGTGATTTATTTGTTAGAAGTGCCTGCATTGCTTCTTCATTAATTGTGAGGAAACAATAAAACATATTGAAATGCATTTAACGATAAATTACAAGATAGTTAGAAGGATGTTGGGGGTATAAATAGCATGGCCTTTCTAGATAATCCCTACACCCCTAAGAGATGCACAGGTCTGGGCCTCCTTACATCAGGGTTAAAGGACATAATTAGATAAGATTGGGAATTTTACTTTAAGCTATTCTACTTTGTTTTGGTAGAAATTGATCAATATACTTTGATATGCTTGAATATTATTTTCTGCCAACACTTTCTTAATGTTGAAAATTTTTACCAAGAGTATATTTGGTTTTTGTGAATTTTCTTCTTTCATTTTCACAATGTATAGTAAAAGGTTTGTTTTGTTTGTTTGTTTTAATTGTGGGCATTTGGGCTCAACCAAGTTATTTTCTGAAATGTTTTTTTTTATGAGAAATACTAGGCCTGGGGTCAGGTTTGACCTATGTGACATTTCTCACAAACACTTCAAATACTGGTCTTCGTTTTAAATTCCAACCAAAATGTAAACTTAGGGGAGCTTCATCATAGGGGATCAGAACATTGTCCTCAGATTTATTTATTTATTTGAAAGTCAGAGTTACAGAGAGAAGTAGAGGCAGAGAAAGAAAGGTCTTCCATCCACTGATTCACTTCTCAGTTGGCCGCAATGGCCGGAGCTGTGCCGATCCGAAGCCAGGAGCTTCTTCCAGGTCTCCCACTTGGGTGCAGGGGCCCAAGGACTTGGACCATCTTCCACTGCTTTCCCAGGCTGTAGCAGAGAGCTGGATCAGAAGTGGAGCAGCTGGGACGCCGAACCGGCATCCATATGGGATGCCAACACTATAGGTGGCGGCTTTACCTGCTATGCCACAGCGTCAGCTACAAATCTGTGTGCAGGCATGTTAGTTCCTTTTTGATTAGTGCTTTCCCATTCATAAAAAGAAAAAAAAATCCTATGAAATAATCAATATCAGTGAACTAGTCCATACAACTTGTAAATGGCAGAGCTTGCACTTAAAACTACAGTTTTTTTAAAAAATATTTATTTATTTGAAAGGTAGAGTTATAGACAGAGAGGGAGAAAGAGACTCTTCCATCCGCCGGTTCACTCCTCAAATGGCCACAATGGCTCGAGCTACTCCGATCTGAAGCCATGAGCCAGAAGCTCTTGCAGGTCTCCCGTGTGGGTTGCTGGGGCCCCAGAACTTGGGCCATCTTCTGCTTTCCCAGACCATAGCAGAGAGTTGGATCGGAAGAGGAGCAGCTGGGACTCGAACCAGTGCCTGTATAGGATGCCAGTTCCACAGACGGAGGCTTAGCCTGCTAAGCCACAGGCCCATCCTCAATGCCACAATTTTTATAGTTGATAGGATTTCTTTTGTTTTTGCCATAAAACATTACCTGTCTTTGAAGAGAGACAAAAATAACTCAAATTATCTCTAATGTGGGACATCAAGTCCTCTTCATCCATAGTGAAAAAAACAGGAGTGGTGTCCAAATTCCAGGAAAATATTTGAAAAGTGAGAACAAAGAAATAATTGGAGGTGGTCTAATTTTATTTTGTTTTCCTTCATTAACCGATATACCTATTTGTGTACATAGTAATAAATTTCTAAGATGACAGATCTCTAGAACCATGATTTATTCTTTTATGTCTTTGTTTAATGCATTTGAAATCATGGGAGAGGGATAATTTCCAATGTCTTAGTTATTATTTATTTAATTTCAATGTCTTAATTATTTAATGCATTTTACCTTTACTCTGATTTTATGTAAATATATGATAAGTACAAATACTTTTACTTTTAACTTTCTAAACCACAGCAAGTAATTAGGTATTTGACTCTAATTTTATTTAGAATTTATCAACTTATGGTGTTTGTTTGTTAAGAGTAGTAAGGATTGTGTTTGCTAAGGTTGTACAGATCATTGACTAAAGTATATTTTGGGGCTTTTTGTTACATACTGGCACTAAAGACAAAAAGAATACTGTTTATTTAGGTGTCCATCATAAATTTAGGAGACATAGAACTGATTTTTATACCTCTTTTAATAAGGGCAATGTGCGTCTGTGTGGTAGTGCTGTCTATTGCTCTTTTGGTTAGTTAGCATTACAGGTTAAGTAGAACACAGTCTTATGTAATGAATTGATTTTTGTTTTTGAAGAAAATGTTTATGGTAGTAGAGGCTTCTGTACAATGGATATGTATAATTTAACCTGTAAATTTTTAAATAGTATTGTGATTAAAGTGATTATGACTTCATAATGAAGAAATGTGATAAAATATCTTTATGTTACCTTTAATTTTATAAATGCATGTGAATGTATAAATAATATTTGCAAAGAAAGTAAAGGCAATTCTTCCTCTTATAATGACAGTATAATAAGGGAAAATTATATTAACATATTGTAATGTCCTTAGATTTATCTTCCAGGAATTATTGAAGTTGATATGATACCATATTGTTTCAATTAGTTCAATATGATTTTTCATAATGTTTAAAAGTAGTTATTAGAAAATTTCAGGTCATTGAACTTTATTACAGTTTTAAAAGCTTTTTATTAAACTTATGAATCCATAAACTCTGTAATTCAGTATACTGGACCTTGAGTAGAACATTTATTCATAACAGTGATACAAAAGATGTGTTTATGTTTGAAACCTTGGTAAACCCAGTTAAGTTTTTATTTTCTAAATTCCATTTACTCTATAGGTAATAATTTTACATTTCATTAGTTATTGGGAGATCAAACCAATGCAGAGATGGCCATGGCCATTAAGAAGCTGTGTTGTACTATGAGAATTAACGGTAAAACTACTAGTCGAACAGTGCTCTATACCTTGTGCGTTTGTGTGGGTGAGTCTGTTGAAATCTTTACTTAGCATATGCTAAGTTGATCTTCTGTGTATAAAGATAATTGAAAATGAATCTTGATGAAGAATGGGATGGGAGAGGGAGTGGGAGATGGGATGGTTGAGGGTGGGAGAGAGGTTATAGGGGAAAAGGCCACAACAATTCAAAAGTTGTACTTTGCAAATTTATATTTATTAAATAAAAGAAGCTGAAGATGGGAGTGGGCGTTTGGCCTGGCAGTTAAGCCACTGGGGAGCGTAGATCCGGTGTTAGGTGCCTGGGTTCAAGCCTGAGCTCCACTGCTAATGCCCGCCTCCTGCAGTGTGCACTCTTGGAGGAGCAGGTGATGGCCCCAGTGTTAGGTCCCTGTCGCCTGTGTGGGGGACATAGATTGCGTCCCCAGTTCCTGGCTTCGGCCAGGTCCAGCCCCAGCTATTGCTGGCATCTGGGGAGTGAACCAGTGGATAGGAGGTATCAGTCTGTCTGTGTATCTGCCTTTCAAATAAATAAAGTATGTAAAAAAAATTTTTAAAAAGCTGAAGATAAAATAGTAGAGTCATATAAATACTCAAAAACAGATGCTGACCATGTAGGCTGATATTTGGGAAGAGGAGTACTAGGTCCTAAATGGAAGGGGCTGTCAGGGATGTGTGTGAGAAGCAATGTTACAGGAGGAGGGGTCCCACAATAAAGATGGACCCAGCTCTGCAAAAGACATCAAAATGACTGCTGTCATTGTAAGTGGAGAATTAAGTGTGCAGAGAAATGTAGAATCGGGAAATGTAGATAGCATTCAGGCATTGAAAAAAATCTTTCTATGGAAGCTAGATAATTCTTTGAATTATTTTTTTAGTAGATTTGAAAAGCCAAGGACGAGAGAAAACAGACAGAGCTCCCATGCACTGATTCATGCATGAAATCACCCCAATAGCTGGAGTGCAGTCAGGCTGACGCTGGTAGCTGTGACCTCAGTGCAGGTTCCCTGCCTGGGTGGCAGGAATTCAGTTACTTCAGCTGTCACCTGCTGCCTTCCAGAGTCTGCATTAGCAGGAAGCAGGAGACAGGAGCCTGCGGTGAGTATTTAACCCAGGTACTGCATGTGGCAGGTGGGCATCTCAACCACTACGCCATACACCTACCCCAAAATGTGAATGATTCTGATCCAGTGAGTAGATATTTTATCTTTCCCTCATTTATCTGGAAAGCTCTCAATAGGAGTAAGAGGTCATATCTCTGATTTTATATTTACTCCAGGTCATCCCATTTAGTGTGTACATGTCTCTTCATATGTATCATGTTTATACTAAAGAAATTAGGACAGATATATCTGTCCTAAGTATCGTATTTGTACCCAATGGAGGTCTGATTGTTTTCATTAGCATTTAGGGAGAACAGTGATTGGCATAATTTTTTTTCTGAAGATACTTTCTTTGGTTAAAGCCTTTGAATACTTGCTAAGGACATATAGAGCAGAGTCATTCTTTTATTTTTAATGCTGATCAAAATAAGTGTGTAAGGAATATTTCAATATACATAAACTTTGAAGACATTCTAGTAATGATAGGCAATACCTTGACATTAATGCTTTGAAGTACATAGGTTCACTGCCTGCTCTCAATCATTATGGTTGATAATATTCTCATTAGAGCAGAAATCTTCAATGGGCCTTCAATAAAAATAAATGTTGTACATAAATGAAAAAAATCACAGCTAAGAATGATGTTACTGAAAACATTTAGAATAAAATAATGCAAAAAAGTGTTATTTGTTGTATCTACCTTGGAAAAATTTAACATCTGAGGAAAAAGACATTTTAATTTGTAAAACTTCAAGAGCTAAAATGTATGGTTATATTTTAAATTTTCTTCAACCAAAGATTTACAAGAAAACTGATGCTTTAGGAATGGCTCACATTTAGAATGATATAAATTCAAATTCATGGGACGAGAAGGGAAATTCTGTTGGGAATGTAAATTAATACAGCTGATATGGAAAACAATATGGAAGTTCCTTAAAGAACTAGAAGTAGAATTATCATTTTTACTTCTGTATGTATAGCCAAGGGAATTGAAATCAACATGTTAAAGAAATATCTGCACTTCCAGATCTCTGTAGCAGAATTCCTAAGAGCCAAGATATGAAATGAACTCAACTGCCCATCAACAGCTAAATTAATTTTAAAAATGTACATTTACACAATGGAAAACATACTATTCTACCTTAAAAAAGAAATTCTGTCATTTCTGACAACATGAACAACAAGAAAAATAAGTGTGTAAGGTGATGGAAGTGTATTTTTCCTACAATGTAAAGATTTATAAAAACATTACATTGTATCTAGGAAATATATACAATTATCATTTGCCAGTTAAATTTTAAAATTTAATTAAAATTCAATGGTTATAATAAATCATCAATAAAATATTATAATGCAAATCTCAAGTTTTATAAGATTTGGAGCAAAATTTAAACTATGGATACAATCTTGAAGCACTTTCCATTTTTGTTACATACTTCTTCAAGGAAATGACAGTAATTTACTTGATCAATTTGCATATCATGGGAAAGATAAAATGAAGGGTTCGTAAGTTCATATAGTATTTCTTACTGTTTAGTCAGGTAGTTTTGGTTTCAAAAACCAAGAAATAAAACAGAGTGTGATTCAAATGAGGAGTGGACCATGAAGTTAAAGGCTTCAGTACAGTTTAAAAACAAAGCAGAAAAAGAAAGAAACCCAAATCAAGGTGTATTGTAAAAATCACTTGAAAACCACAGCATAGTAGTATGAGTAGCTGTACAACTGAGAATCCCTCAGTGGACGCATGTCTGGGCCCCAGGCAGCAAGCAGGAGTGTAGCATTAGGCAAGTTCTGTTCTTCTGCAAAGTGCCCATAATAATGTTACTTTCTGGAGTTGTAAGCATACAAGAAACAGTGGGAAAGCACTGGGTGTGTCAGCTGATGAACTGTAGCTGCGGCCTTCTCCTCCTCTGCCCATTCATCGTCAGTACCCTGGGTATATTGACCTCAATAAGGTTCATATCTGGTCTATGGTTCTGAATCTCTCAGTATATGAATTCTCGCTTCTGTCCAGATTATCAGTTCACTTACCTTTCATTCAAGTCTCTTCTCAATACATAGCAGCACAGTTCTTTCCGAAGTTCAATTTGTTTAAATCCCTATTCTATAGCCTTTGTGACGTAGTTTCTTCTCTTAACTAACTTCCCACATCAAACTCCAAGAAGAATCTGTGCCCATTAGTTGTTCAGTGACTGGAGATCTTAGTCTCTCGCCATATCTTGACTGATCTGTGGTTCTGTTGAGTGTCTGGGACTGGCTGAGTCACGTATTATAAAACAGTGCTGCGGGAGGGCACTGATCCTGGCTGTCTCATGCCTGCTACATCTAAATAAACAAGTGCAGTCAGTTATGATTCAGCAGTTTACCAAATTACAGAACCAGTTGTGAATAGTAAGGCTGGGTCTTAAAGAATGATCTTGTGTCCCCAAACCTAATACTTTCAAATATAATCTAAATATTTTTGCTAATTTGATATTTTTGCACTATTGTAAAATTTCCATGCAAATCATTAGATCATAATAAGCAGATGCTCTAAACTTACCAATTCAAAATATCTCTATTAAGTATAAAATATTTGTTGTTTTAATATTGACCAAATGCTGCTCTATGTCTTAAAAATAACGATTTGTTGTTAACATACCTTATTTATAATTTAGTCTAATGTCTTTTTGTTTTAACTGTTCTCAGGCTTCGAAGTTGGATATCACAGTGCAAGCCTGGGGGTCCCAATGGGGGACTCAGGATCTAGAAGATCTACCCTGGTTTCCCGGTTGCCAATATTCAGAAGAAGTATTAGCAGAAGAAATGATTCTCTTCCTTCTTCACCCTCTTCTAGCAATACAGTTGGTGTGCACAGTTCCTCTCCTTCCAGCACGAACTCAAGCTCAGGAAGCACAGGGAAACGCAGAAGCATATTCCGTACTCCTTCCATTAGTTTCCACCACAAGAAGGGGAGTGAACCTAAGCAAGAACCTGCCAACCAGAACCTTAGTATTTCAAATGGTGCTCAACCTGGCCACAGCAACATGCAGAAACTGAGTTTAGACGACCATATTAAAACCAGGGGAAGACATTCTGTGGGTTTTAATAGTTCACGAAATAAGAAGATAACAAGATCTTTGACAGAGGATTTTGAACGAGAAAAGGAGCACTCAACTAATAAGAACGTCTTTATAAATTGTCTAAGTTCTGGCAAAAGCGAAGGGGATGATTCGGGGTTTACGGAGGAACAGACTCGACGTTCTGTTAAGCAGTCAACCAGGAAGCTGCTCCCCAAGTCTTTTTCATCGCACTACAAATTTTCTAAGCCGGTTCTACAGAGCCAACCCGTTTCTTTGGTACAGCAGTCTGAATTCTGTTTGGAGATTACGGAGTTCCAAGAGAGAGAACCTGTGTTAGGAAGAGCGTCTCCATCTTGTTCTTTGGATGTCACAGAACAGGCAGGGAGCTCTTTACAGTCTCCTTTGCTTTCTGCTGATCTTACCACAGCTCAGACACCTTCAGAATTCTTGGCCTTGACTGAAGATTCCGTGTCTGAAGTGGACGTATTTCCTAAAAGTGGAAGCCTGGCATCCCACTGTGACAACTCTGACCACAATGATTCTACCTCTCAGTTCTCTCCCAAACCCGCCTCTGTTACAAAGACAGCAGTAGAACTCATGGGAACAGTTCCCTGTGCAAATTTGTCTCCTGGGAAATACAGGTTAGAGGGTCGGTGTGGCATTGAATCTCAGTCGTTACCTGAAACCTCTGCTGCTAATCAGAAAGAAGTGTTATTGCAGGTCACAGAACTGTGCGGTAAGAATGTGAGCAACTCAGAGACTCGTCTACCCGCAGATACGCTGAGAGAGGACAATGTGGTGTTACACAATGGGGAAGCGATGCTGGGCACAAGCTCCCCAAGGAAATGGGGCTTCTATGAGCAACATAAAGCAATAGCTGAACGTGTTAAAGGGATCCATCCTATTTCCGATTCAAAGATAATACCCTCCTCCGGCGATCATCATATTTTTAACAAAACGTCATATGGATATGAAGCAAATACTGCCAAAGGTATGCTGATTTTCTTTGTAAAATAAGTTATATGACATAATTTTCATTGTAATGTATTCTATTGTCTTCCTCCATCTCATGAATAGCAAGCACACTTGCCTTGTTTTTCACCACCTACATTCATTCGTATTTAGAATTTATTTTAAACTTTTATGCAACTTGATTTTGAACTTGCCTCAATTGTGTTATGCTGAAATTATAATTCAGTAACATTGTTCAGTTTGCTTGTTCTGTTACTGGGACTCTGACTCTGAGAAGAAAGTAGAAGGAAACTAATTCTATTTGCAATGTGGCTTTATCTGAAATAAAAATTACCTTTTTTAGAGTTCATTATGAAAGTATCTGTATTTCTTAGTTAATGAAATGGACATATTGCAGCCAAAGTCACCATAAAATAATTTGTATAATTTAAGTTGTATTTCCTGTGTTAACAGTGGTTTCTTTACTGGCCAAGATCTGTGCATCAGCATAAACAGTTCCTTTCTGTTGATACAAAGGAATTTCAAGATTTAAAAATCCTGTCCTTTGGGGCCTAAAGACCCTGCCTGCTTCTAGTAGCCTTGCCACTGAAATGGACTAGATGTATAATCTAGTACATCAAACCTTGTTTTGTAAAAAGAAAGAAAAGAAAAGAAAAGAAAAGGTTGTATTATGTGAATGTGTGTACCGATCATTCCACTTTGGCATGAGAAAATTCTGTTATTTAACATAAAATTCAGTTCAAGAAAATTTTTGAATTTATATTATCTCCTGGGCTTTATTAGATATTATTTTTAATCTTTGATACCATTACTGCTAGCAATTGTTGTTATGTTACTGCTGCTGTAACTACTACTACAACTAATGGTAATTCTCCTAATACTGAAAATGATAACTCTATCCCAAATACTTTTCTGTGTACTTTGCACACATTAATTTAAAAATGACTGAAATTAAGACTGGTGTTGTGGCATAGCTTGCCAACATCCCATATGGATGCTTGTTTGAGACCTGGCTGCTTCACTTCAGATGCAGCTCCTTTTTAATGGCTTGGAAAAGCAGTGGAAGATGGCCCAAGTGTTTGGGTCCCTGAGAGACCTGGAAGAAACTCCTTTGGCTTCCGCATGGCACAGCGCTGGCTGTTGTGGCCATTGGGGGAGTGAATCAGCAGGTTGAGGATTCTCTCTCTCTCTCTCTCTCTCTCTCTCTCTCTCTCTCTCTCTCTTTAACTCTGCCTTTTGAATAAATAAAAAAAAATTTTTTTTAAAAGACTGAAGTTGGGGCCAGCACTGTGGCATAGCAGTGTTAAGCTGCTGCCTAGATCCGACTGCTCTACATTGGATCAAGCTCCCTGATTATGTGTCTGGGTTAGTAGTGAAGATGGCCCAAGTGCTGGGTCCCTGAATCCATGTGACAGACCCAGAAGCTCCTGGCTTTGGCCATTTTGGCTGTTATGGCCAGATGGGGAATGAACCAGCAGATTGAAGACCTCTTTAACTTTTCTTTAAAATAAAATAAACCTTTTTTTTTTTTTAAAAAAAAAGTGAAATCACTACTATTATTATAAGCTATTTTGCAGGCAAGAAAATTGGAGCACAGACAAGTTACATGTTCCAAGTCACAAAGTGAATTAGTAATTGACTAGGATACTAATTCCATGAGGTAGGGTAGAATGTTTCCTTGATTCACAAGTGTGATCTAAGCCCACAGTTTCATACAGCTGGCAAGTAGCACAGCTTAATTGTAACTATGGGAATCCAAAGCTCAGGTTCTTAACCATTATGCTGTATTATATATTCTGACCTAAACTAGTAAATAGAATTCAAAATAAGTTAAGTGGAAGAATATCAAGAATCATAGAATTATGTGATTTATATAAGTAGTCCCTCTATGATGATGGCCGTTTTGAAGTTTTAAATGCAAGAATTCATTTTCCAGATGTCTTAAAATATTTTGTGTATTGATACGCAATCACTGTTATGCACCTTGTTACTTTTTCTTTTTTTTTAACTTGATTGCTATGTCCATACTCTTGATTTGTTATGTCTACAAATAACTAAAATATAATAATGAGAATGATAATGATGATGATGGTTGTGGTTCCCTTTTTAAAGTGTACACTAAATGTAACTAATGTGCTAAGAAATTTGCATGATCTATTTCATTTTAATCCTCACAAAATTTTTATGTGGTAGTTTATGACAGTTTATTATTAAGTTAAGTAACTTTAAAAGGTCATATTTTTAGCAAATGAAGGACCTCAGAGTGGACTTCTGTTTTATGGACATGACACACAGGAAAGGTAGAAATGCTGTTTTCCTGATAAATCTAATCTTATTTAACAATGGGAACTTTTCTCAATGTCTAATTGAATACTATGTATTTTTTATCTCTATGGAAAGTAGGGCATTACCAATTATCCTGGTGAAAATTTATCTACCGTTGTGATTCTAACTGTAAGCCATTGAACACATTAAAGTAGTTTCACTGATTAGACAGTGCATTGCCTGTTCTTGGTGATGTCAACAAGGAAAAGATGATAGTATATTGTCCTTTTTCTGTCGGAATATTTATGTGCTACTTATGCAAATTTTATAGTTTGGAAGTTTTAAATTTTAAAACCAATTAAGTAATTGTATTTTATGCAAGAAAGAGTGGCTATACACACTAATTTGTAATACAAAATTTATTTTATATTATAAAGCATTGAAGCTAGTACTTAATGCATATCTGAATGTATTAGATGCACACTAATATCACAATTAATAATAGAAATAACTTTCATTTTTTTTGCTTAAAACACTGTTTTAAGACCTCTACTATTTGTTTTGGAAGAATAAATTTCAACCCAAAGCCTTTAAACTGGTAGGTGAGCTTAAATAGAGCAGTTCAGTCATTTATTCTACAAGTGTTTGTTGTTTTAGCATTGTTTTTAGCAGAAAAGATACAAAGCAGACATTATCTCTAACATCATGAAGCTTGCTTTCTACTGGTCACAGATACTCCGACAGTAAACATACAAATAAATACACGTGAGATGATGATAACTGATGAGGTCAAGTGTGAGGCAGAATGAAGCGTTAGGAAGAGAGAAGGGAAGGTGGCTGTTTGCATTTTTACATTTGATGAGCTGGCTGGTACTCATGCCAACATGTTAGCCATGAGTTGAAGGACCTCAGGGAGTAAGTGATACAGATATTTCAAAGAAGTGTTTTGGTGTACGTGAGTCAAAGGCTGTGGGGCTGCAGCATGCCAGATATGCTCCAGGAACAGCACGAGATCCAGTGTGGCATTAGCAGGACACAGGAAGGGGAGGGCAGCAGACGATGGGGTTGGAATAGTGAAGAGGCGAACAGGGCAGCCCTCAGAGCAGGAGTGAGAGCGGAATCACAAGAGGAGCTCATTTGGAAACATCAGATGTATGTCCTGAGGTGTGAAGTTCATCCATCTCACTGTGCTGTAAGTATATTATTGTGGTTACCGGGTAGAAACTAGGTTTTGTGGTGGGGAAGGAGGTGGTGAGGCAGGTGGGAGTAGAAGAGGTGAAAGAATCTTAGGAAGTATTGTGAGAACCCTGGTAAGCGAGGCTGGGTTTGACCCAGGCTCTTAGTTGGGGAGATAGCAGAGAATGGTCAGACTTTGTACACAATAAGGAAGAAAAAAGGCTGTGTTTTTGTGACTAATGTGAGCTGTGAAGCAGCCCAGGAGAACGCCAACAATTTTAGGCTTTGGAAAAATATGTGACTAAGAAAACTCAAGTTTTCTGTAAATTTAAAGCTTTTCTGGTAATAAACAATTGCGAATGGCACTGTTTTCCATTCTTTTGCAATGGAACATGTATAAAAACTGTCTTCTGGTACTCTTACTTATTTCTTTTTCTTTTAATAGTTCTTGCCAGCAGCCTCAGTCCCTATCGCGAAGGGAGATTCATAGAGAGGCGGCTGCGGTCATCCTCGGAAGGAACCGCAGGGAGTAGCCGGATGATTGTGAAACCCAAAGATGGAAATGCAGAAGAAGTTCATAGTTTGAGAAAGCAAAGAACGGGCTCCTCATCTTCAAAAATGAACAGCATGGTAAGTCTGTACACGTGCCTGCACAGGATGAAATCATGCTGTGCCTATGTGGCATGCGCTTCTGTTTGCCAAATGGACACAGACAAAGGCTAGACCCTCATTCTGGAGGGCAAGTTGGTCTCCACGAATCAGAGAGGCTGATGTTTTACAGGAGATGTGTGTGAGTCAGTGAGAGCTGGCCTCAGTTCCTTCCTTCCTTCCACAGGAAGTTTGATGCTCTCTGTTGCAGAGCAACACTCTGGGACATACAAGCTAAGAACAGTGGTGATCATGATGTGACTTTTAGACCCTATCATTTCACACTATCTCTCCACCCTGTGGCTACTCTAGAAAACAAACTTTTGAAGACCATGCTTATGTCAGTACCATCCTTATACCCTTTACTAAACCCTTCTGTGGCTGTGCTATCAAAGAGCCCCAACACACAGGGTGAGGAGCTGGTGTGATGCTCAGGGGGTAAAATACATAGCCTCCATACAATGTAGCCAATTGCTTAAGCAATGAAAAAACATACATATATACTCTATTAACAAATATATTCTATTCATATATATTAATACACATCAGTAATGTTACATGTATTTTTGTATATTAAGGAGAATAAATATATTTGTTCCTGATTGTATTCTTTGACTGAACTGGAAACGTATCTTTCTATCTACTCACTAGTAGCCTAGTTACTTACCCATCCATGGACATGTGTAAAACTGATTAAAAAATAAATCAACCACGATATACCTATGTACTATAATAATTAGGCTTTTAATAGAGCTATTAGGTCATTGAGCATTGATCATTGTATTGTGGTGACCTCTCCCAGACAGTGAAGATATACCACAAGGAGCAGAACTATCATGCTTGAAGATAGAAGTTATAATTCTCATTCTGAATTACCATTTCTTAATACTGGGCAAATTAGTAACAGCAAAATAAGAAATGATAATGAATATCTTATTTCCTTTAAATTCAGAAATGATTGTGTGTGTGCATTTGTTCATATAGATAGATCATTTTTCTTTTTGTTTTATTTTGCATTGGAAATGTTATTGTTGCGACTGATAATTTTGTCTAAATAGCAGAATATGTTAAAAAATTTTCCAGTAAATTAACATTAAAATTAGAGCTAATGAAGTATTAGGAAACATTAATCTTCAAAACACTTCTGTTGTTTTTTCATAGTTAGGTTGTTTTTTTTAAAGATTTATTTTTATTTGAGAGAGTTACAGAGAGAGGTAGAGACACACACAGAGAGAGTGAGAGTCTTCCATCCTTTAGTTCACTCCCCAAATGGCCACAAAGGCTGGAACTGAGCCAGTCTGAGGTCAGGAGCCAGAAGCTCTTCCAGGTTTCCTACTCGGATTCAGGGGCCCAAGCACTTGGGCCATCTTCTACTGCTTTTCCAGGCCATAGCAGAGAGCTGGATCAGAAGAGAAGGAGCCGGGACTAGAACTGGTGGCCATATGGGTTGCTGGCACTTCAAACTGGGGCTTTAACCTGCTGCACCACAGCACTGGCCCCTATTTTCTCAGGTTGCCCCAAGTTAAATAAACTCTATTATATATTCTTTTGTATCTTATTTTTTATAAAAGATTGATCTTATTTATTTGAAAGAGTGATAAATGGAGGTGGGGGTGTAGAGAGAGAGGGTGATATCTTTCATCTACTGGTTCATTCCCCAAATGGCTGAAACTGCCTGGATTAGGCCAGTTAAAGCCTGTAACTCCACTGAGGTCTCCCACATGGTGACAGGGGCCCAAGTCCTTGGGCCACCTTCTGCTGCTTTCCCAGGCTTACTCTCCGGAGGCTGAGTTGGAAGTGGAGCAGCCAGGACTCAAGCAGAGGCTCTTTCTGGATGCTGGTGTTGCAGGTGTTGGCTTAACCTGCTGTGCCACATCAGTGGCCATGTAGGCTATGTGACTTACATATTATATGTAATGTAAATAACATTTCTTATAATATAAAAATCACTTTTCTTAGATGTACTTTTTAAAAAATATTTTTTTAAAATTTATTTGAAATGGAGACAGAAGGAGAGGCACACACATATACAGAAAGACAAAGATGTATCATGCTAGTTCACTCCCCAAATACTTCCCAAGTGGCCAGGATGGTCAGGGCTGGTCAAAGCTGAAGTTAAGAGCCCAGAAACTCATCCAGGTCTCCTATGTGGGAATCAGATCCACTTTTAAGGTTTAAAAACTTAAAATGTCAAAACACACAAAAAAGTGACTTTTGGGCTTTGAGGCCTTATTTTTGAAAGTGCACCCGCAGTGCTATATTGCTTCCACTAGATGGCAGGATCACACCGCTGCTATGTGTGGTGGACACTATCAAGCTTGGAAAGAGGAACTTGTTAAAATGTTGCACATGTTCTGTGGTCGCACAGATGATAACTTGTAGAAATAAATACTGACACTTCTGAATTTCCGAAAGAGACTTGCCAGAGTTACTTCATGATTTTAGTGTTTTCTTTTGGATTTTACAATTTTTATTTCATCCTTCTCTTTCTTAGCATATAATGGTTAATTTAAAATACAAGAAATGTATTTTTTACCCTATAGCAATATAAGTAACAAATTCTAGAATCAATTAGGTAATTATAGATATATGTGAAGCATCTGGATTATATATTTAAGAAATTGCAGCTTTATGTCTAAAAAGTGACACATTTTCCTTTGATGAGTAACTTGATACTTTCCTTAGGGTTGTCCAAAAATTCTAACAAACACTTCTTTTTTAAAAAAGACTTATTTATTTATTTGAAAGACAGAGTTACAGAGAGGTAGAGAGAGAGAGGTCTTCCATCTGCTGGTTGACTCCCCAGATCGCTGCAACTGCTGAAGCTGGGCTGATCAAAAGTCAGGAGCTATAAGCTTCTTCCAGGTCTCCCACGTGGATGTAGGGGCCCAAGGATTTGGACCATCTTCTACTGCCATAACAGAGAGCTAGGTTGGAAGTGGAGCAGCCAGGCACTGAACCGGCACCTGTATAGGATGATTAAACTGCAAGTGGAGGCTTTACCCGCTATGCCACAGCGCCGGCCTCAACAAACTTATTTCTAGCAATGGGCTCTTCATTTCTAGGAACTTTCTCTACAGACTGTGATATATAAGTGAACAAATGTAATGACTTATCATGGTTTCTTCATCTGCTTTACACAGTGAATTCTAACCCAAAATAATTGTGAGAATTTTCAGCTCTGAAAAGATATTTACTGCTCATCATGTGATGAACAAAGAAAGGATGGACATTGTTCAAGGGAGGAACGTTGAGACAGGATGAATCTGGCTAAGTGATAACAAAGGATCCAATTAGAAGTGACATTTTAACATGCATTTATTTCTCAGGCGGGCTGTGTGTACACTGTGGAGGGTGCTGGTGGGTCCACTCAGTGTCTCCTTGTGTAGCCAGGCTATTGGAGCAACTTGCACGGTGAACACTGCTTTTCACTGTGGAAGAAGACAGAGATCTCTGGGATACTGATTCTGGTAATAAAATGCTCTGACCTGTGAGGGAATCATTTCATTTCTGTTCAGACCTAATCACAAGGCCCAAAGCAGACACAAAGGGCTCCAAGAAGTACATTGTTTTCCTTGTGTCTGCATCGTGTAGACGGGACATGTTTGTTGAGTTCGTATTCCCAAACACTTAGGGCATCTCAGTCCTTTTCATTACCTGGGATTTCCTGCTTCCCTCCTCCTTCCTGCCCACAGTTATTAGTGGGCCCCACCTCACTGTGCTCATTGTGCTTGGGAGCAGACACAGGGCTGTGTTCCTCTGTGAGCAGAAATTGGGATGTGCGCTCTTCCTTACTTCACAGCTTGCAGATGTGAATCTTAAAGGCACTAAGTTCACTTTACCGCTTGCTTCAAGGACTCTTACTTCCATTGCAAGTATTTATTTTTATTAAATGAAAAAGTTGGTTTTGGACGTTGTGCTGTCCTTAGATGACTGAGCAAGCACATTCACAGAGTTGTGCTGCACCGTCTGCTGTGTGCTTCTGACAGCATTCATTTTATGGCCAGTTTTACTCCAACACAGCATAGTTTCTCTCATTTGCAGTTTGGCATCCTGCTGCCTTTGTGTGGAAACTGTGAATGGCACAGTGGAAACATAAGCTGTGGGATTTCTTTGGTAGAAGAACAGACCAGATTTATATTGGATGTAAAAAAGGTAGTTGCTTGCACATCATTAGCATCTCAAGTCATATTTAAATTTCTTTGTATAGTGAAATCCAGAATTTAGGAATTATTGACAGTAATTGAATAATGAAAGTCAATGTGCTACGTGAGATTTACTTTACTATGCCTTCAGTTTTCTTCTGGGCCCTGTTTTCTCAATTATTAGCTTATACTTCATAAGGTACAATCCATTCATTTATTCATTCATTCACTTACGAGTTTCTTTCAGTAAATATTTATTAAGACCTACTCTGTAGAAGTAAACATGAAAGAAACAACCTTTGAGAACTTTAGAATCCAGATAGGTAGACAGGAGAGTTGCGTATGATCTTCCCACTACAACGGATTTAGACGTTACTCTTATTTGCAAGTAAGAAGTTTAAAATGTGCGTGTGAACTCCCATTTCCCTGGTTTTATGTTCTTTATCTCACACACACTCAGTTGACACTGTTAAATATTTACCTAACTTGCTTGTGCCTTTTGCTCACTTCTGCACTGAGGCCCAGCTGTTTGTGCTGAGCAGGGATTCCCAGAGGCACTGGGGCAGGAAGTAAAGAAGTCACGATAAATCTCTGCATCAATGTTCAGAAACTCAGCTGGAAAACACTTGAGCTCTACAACTCACTGGGCAAAAGAGTTCTGCTGGCCTGATTTGGTCTACATGCCTTCACACTTGTCATTTGGTGTCATAAGTTGCTCAAGCTCTAGATAAGAGAAAAGGAAAGACGATAATTAGGAGAGAGGATTTATGAAATTTTTCATCTTAGTTCTGATATCCCTTTTTTAAAGATTTGTTTTATTTATTTGAAAGGCAGAGTTAGAGAGACAGAGAGAGAGAGAGACAGACAGAGAGAGACAGACAGAGAGAGACAGACAGAGATAGAGAGAGATCTTCCATCCACTAGTTCACTCCCCAAATGGCCACAACTGCCAGGGCTGGACTAGACTGAAGTCAAGAGCCAGGAGCTTTATCTAGGTCTCCCACATTGGTGGTAGGGACCCAGGACTTTGTCCATCTTTGGCTGCTTTTGCAGACTCATTAGTGGGGAGCTGGATCAGAAGTGGAGCAGCCAGGACTTGAACTGGCACCCATATAGGATGCTGACATTGCAGGCGGCTGCTTAACTCAGTATACCACATGCCAGCCCCAATTCTGATATTCTTTAAACAATTTTTTAAGAATTTATTTTAAAGGCAGAGGGAGACAGATCTTTTATTCACTGGTTCACTCTTTAAACAGCTGGTGCGGAGCCAGGGTAAACACAAGAGTCTGAAACTCAATCCGCTTCTCCCACACCCTAGTATTGAGTCATAACCTGCTGTTTCACAGGGTGCACATTAGATGGAAGCTGAACTAGGAGGCAGGACTGTGGCTCAAACTCAGACACTTCGATACAGGACGCTGGCGTCACAAGTGTTGTCAATAATGCCTGTGCCAAATGCCTGCCCCAATTCTGAAATTCTTTATGAGAGACTTTCCAGTATGTGAAGACTTTAATGGCTCTTTGTGGGTTAAAATGATGATGGTAGCTTTTGGTGTAAATCACCGTCAATGGAATTAAAGCAAATATTATTACATGCTATCAGGACATTTAGTGAGCAAAGGAAACCATTAATAGTTTTAAGGAAATGAGGCCGCACAAATCATTCGCTTCAATCCTTGTAAATTTGCAGAAGGAGTATCACAAGTAACATTCATTAAACGTGAAATTACATTTATTGATAACTGGCATCTTAATTTTAGATTAATAGTTCCAGTTCTTTATTCTAGTATAGATTTTTCTAGGAATGAATGAGATTTTCTTCTCAATGTCCTTGTAAGTTGTGTCACATGTATAGGACCTACCACAGAGTTGATTGCATATGTCTCATATTAACTGTTGAACTTCAGTCTTTCAAATGAAAGAAACAGTTTCCTGCCAGTGATTAGTACAGTGCCAGTTGCAGAAATAGGCAACTAATAAGTATGAATGAACTGAAGGTAGAATTACTGATTAGGTAGTAGTGGATGTTCCTGCATATATGAACTCAGGATTCTAGTTTAATCATTGTATGTGGTGTGGTTATGCACATTTTTTACATTTCCATTATGCATGTAATATCTATATATCCCTATGATGTATTGATTGATAAGGATCTGTTTTGCTGATGTTAAGTCCTTGGCCAGGAATGCCATCACAGCTGTGACATTCACACAGTATAGGCATGATTTATTTGGGATTATCAGCCTTATACAGTGGTTTTCAGGGTCATTTCAGTGTAGTAGTTGTAGACTGGGAACACAACAAAAACAAGAAGTAGTCTAAAGTTTGTGATATTAATTGGAGAATGAATGAAAAGATTTAAGTTCTTGGTCAGAAAATTTTGGAAATTTCTTGCATAATTGTCTTGTACAACTTACTTTCTTATAGGTTTATAGAATCTGAGTTGTCTTTAAAAGCAGAACTGGATAAAATACTCCATTCACTTTTTTCTTTTGGGATGAATAATTTCTATTTAGAAGCTATCACAATTTTGATTCCTGTTGTGAAAAATTGTGATTAGTTTATTCATGGACATAACTCAATCTGAAATGACTTTATGGTTAGCTTGAGTACATAGAATTGCATTACCAAAATTATTACTATTTATTTGTATATTGCTCACAGAAGAGTATGCTTAGCACCTACCTTTTTATCTTTGTGATTATACCATTGGAAATATAAATAATCATGCCATAACAATAGCAATGTTAATGTGTATTTAAAACTTCATTGAGAATAACATTTCTGTTAATTATTCATCAAAAAATAATAAAGGCATTAATAAAGGAAAGTTAAACTTCTTTAATCACACTAATCCAGGATACCTTTAGACAGTTTATATCTCTTTAAAGATTGCTTACTATCTACCCTTGGACTATAATCTTATTTCTAAGTGGATCAACTTTATCTCTTAACTTTTCTTAACTTTTTATAAGAGGAACCACTTGCTTCCTTATTTAGCTAACCCCAGGGAGGGGCACAGCTCCACGTGTGAGAGAGGCTAAGCATTGACCCAGGATACGTGACTAATTTCTGAGCACCGGAATAGAGGCACCGTCTGTAGCACAGAATCGACCTTAAGGAAGGTTTCTGTTCTGAGACGATAGTCACTGAGATAGGAAGTTTTTACCTTTTTATAGTTGGATCATGAAGATGATTTATTTTTCTTTGTTATTCTATTTTGAAATTTAAGTGTAACATATTAAATTAACTTTAGGAAAATAAATGAGCAGAACAAATTCTGTCCTCCAGGGTCAATAATATTGTTATCATGAAGAATTATATCTATTCGTGAGCATTATGGCTTATAAAATATAAATATTTTATTCATAGTATATTTCTCTAATTTAAAAATTGAAACGAAGCATCTCATTTATAATGTCACCATAAAAATATATGATTTACAAATGAATATTTCATGTACATTTTCCTATTCTTCTCATGTAATAATACTTTTGGTTAAATTAGTATTTTCTAAATGAGAATAGCTGTCCTTTTAATTACTCTTATCATTTAAGTCAATCATTATTTCACTCTAATGCCAAATGTTTGCTCTGAAACGCTTCCTTTATATCTTCCATTGTATTTTGCTTATTACATACAACCCGAGATAATTAAGTACTTTTATATGTTTCCTTTCTTAGGCGCTTTATAATTACCTATAAAATAATGATTTTTCTAGTCAGCTGGTTGTCTTCAGCACCACTGAATGATTAGTTCATGTGTCAGTGAGAAGCACAGTGAAGTTTATTGTCAGGGGAGATTCAAGTAAGTCAGAACTCTTACCAGGTGGCACAAGAGACACACATGAAGCAGGGAGAGGGCTAGAGGGCCTTCCCGCTCTCCAGCTCCGTTTTCTCTGCACCTGCTGGACCTGGCGTAGGTTGGTGAGTGAGGTTTATCTTAACACTTTATGTCCAGAGTCCTCTCAGTGTACAACAGCTCCCTTTAATCATCAGTTGCATGGCATACATGCCTGTTTCTCAGGGAGCCATTCCCATGCATTTCTAAATCCCAGCTTTATGTTTGACAAACAATCCTAGATAATCAGAGAATCCATAGATGATACACTTTATTTCTAGTGAAATCCATTTAGTCCGCCAGTTTGTCTCCTAGGAAGTCTGCCATTAGGAAGTTTACATGGAGATTATACCAGGTCATCTGCCTTTCCACTTCTGAGGAAGCATATACCGCTTCCCCCATGACAAGAAAACAGATCACAGAATGGCTGCTAACTGGGGCAAGCGTGAGCCTAGCACTCTCTCAGACCACCTGTTCTGTTCTCGCTGGCCCCCTCCCCACTTTTGTGTTTCTTCCCAGAAATCCTTCATCATTTCCTCTGATCTTAGAGAAGTACTTTTCTCCCTTTTTTTCAAAGAAATCTTTCTGCTCTTGACAGGCTTAACAAGAGTACTCCGTCGGGGCGTTTCCTCTGTCTTGTCTTCGGTTTCTTTTCCTTCTCTCCACTGTTGTCAGTTTAGCACGTTGTCAGTTTTCCATCACTGGGGAAACCAATAAAACAAAGAATGATAATTGTTTTGTATATGTTGTTTGCTGCTAAAGTTCTCCCTCCTCTTCATTTTCCCTGCAAGGCAAACACTCCTGACTTTTGCCATGTCACTTCCTCACTTTCAATAAGTGGCTCAGTTCCATGTATTTAAGCTCACGTGTTACACAGTTTTTCAACACAGGCACAATTGACATTTTTGTCCTTGCTAATTCTGTGTTAGGGGGCCTGTTTGTGCATTGTAAGATGTCTAATAGATCTCTGACTTCTATTCACTAAATCCAGTAGATTGTGACAACAAAAACTATCTTCCTACCTCAGCAATCTGAACAGAGACCTACCAGCTGACCCAGCAATCCCACTCCTGGGAATTTACCCAAACAAAATGATCACAGCATATGAAAGAGTTATCAGTATACCCAGGGTTATTGCAGTTCAATTCACAATAACTTAGATATGGAATCAACCCAGATGTCCATCAACTGCGGACTAAAAAAGAAATTATGGTATATATACACTATGGAGCACTACTTACAGACAAAAAATGAAATTGTGTCTTTTATAACAATATAGATGCAACTGGAAACCATCATACTTAGTGAAATAAGCCATTTCCAAAAAGATGGCTATCATATGTTTTCCCTGATCTGTGTGTGGTCACTAATAGAGAAACTAAAATGTAATGGAGTGGAGTGGAGTGGATATTCTGAGGTTTGGTGGTTGTTGATACTCCTTGTCTCTACCTTTGAGGGATACTTTTTTTTTTTCCCCTACTATTTGTTGACTCTTTACTTAGTGTAGGGTTAATCTTTTTTTAAAAAATTATTTATTTATTTATTTATTTTTGACAGAGAGAGAGAGAGAGAGAGAGAGAGAGAGAGAGAGAGAGAGAGAGGTCTCCCTTCCATTGGTTCACCCCCTATATGGCCGCTATGGCCTGCATGCTGTGCTGATCCAAAGCCAGAAGCCAGATTCTTCCTCCTGGTCTCCCATGCAGGTGCAGGGCCCCATCCTCCACTGCCTTCCCAGGGCCACAGCAGAGAGCTGGACTGGAAGAGGAGCAACCGGGAAAGAATCTGGTGCCCCAACCGGGACTAGAACCCGAGATGCCGGCGCTGCAGGTGGAGGATTAGCCAAGTGAGCCGCGGCACCGGCCTAGGGTGAATCTTAAGATTATAAAGTAAACTCTAACTAGATCTTTGTAAAAATTAAGAGTGGGAATAGGAGAGGGAGGAAGAAGGGTAGGAGCATGGATAGGAGGGAAAGTAGGGTGGGAAGTATCACTGTGTTCCTAAATCTGTATATAGGAAGTACATGGAATTTGTGTACCTTAAATAAAAATAAATAAAATAAATAGAATAAAATACAATTAAACTATCTCCTGACATTGCTCAATATGTCCTGGTAGAGAAAAGAATAGGAGAGAACTGCAGTAAGTCATCAGTGATTTCAGCAACTTTCATGACCTTCTTCTACTTTCATCCTGTCCTGGCTCCTCTTCTTGTCTAATACAGTGGAGGACGCTGAAGATGTGTTCTCTTCCTTCTGCCATTCCAACTCTGCCCTGGCTATTCTCCGTCTTTTCTTCTTCCAGTCTTCCTGCAGGCTTCTTCACACCCAAGCTCGAAACAGAGCTATTCCTCTGCATTTGGCCCCTCACACTGTTGCCTTTTCATTGACCTGATCTTTCTGAAGACTTAAGGTACAGGAGAAGCTAGACAGGGATTTTAAACCAAAAGGCTGAGATCTGTTATATCAGAAATTCAACAAAATCAATTAGGCATTGAAATTAACAATGTTAGATTTCTGAAAATACATGATGGATTATAAACATTTATTTGCACAGGGAGAGTAGCTGAAACTCTGAGGGCAGTTCTGTTTGGGCTGGAAGTAGAGAAATACTCAGTGAACTTTGGCCCTAAGAGTTGATGGCTTAGGCCGGTGTTGGGGCATAGTAGCTTAAACTTCTGTCTGTGAAGTCAGCATTCAATATGGGTGCCAGTTGTGTCCTGCTGTTCCACTTCTGATCTGGCTCCCAGCTAATGTGCCTGGGAAAGCAGCAGCAGACGTGCCAAGTACTCGGGCCCCTACCACCCACATGGGAGACCCAGAAGAAGCTCCAGGCTCCTGGCTTTGTTCTAGCTTTTGTGGCCATTTGTGGAGTGAACCAGCAGATGGAAGTTTTCTCTTGCTCTCTCTCTCCCTCTCTGTAAGTCTGCCTTTCAATCAATCAATCAATCAATCAATAAAAATAAAGACAAGTTGATGGCTTCTCTCCCTTATTTTTCTTCACTATATTAATATCTTAATTCTTGTTTTAGTGCATATATTTCAACCTCCAATATTATCAGTCTCCACTCTTTGTCTAAAGTCACATTGCAGAAGTAGCAATTATATCACTTACAGTAGAGCCTTCCTTTCAGAGCTGGTGCACCACAATGCAGTAATAAATCCTTTCCTCGTTGCTGTCCTCAGCATTATGCATCCCTTTTTCCACGTAGCAGTTTAAGTTGGGCAAAGGGCTGTTAGTGGCAAAACTGACACTGTACAAGCAGCATGTATTTGATGTGCCAGGAAACTTGGCACAACTACTGGAGAACCACACGTTGCCAGCTCCTGTCCTACCCTGTTGGCCTCTGCAACTGCTGTTTCTGCTTGGTAGCCTTTGGAGCTCCCCAGGATTGTGCCCTAGACTGGCTCTGGTGTGTGTGTGGCGAGGGCTTGGAAGGCCAACTTCCAAAGGGAAGAGAAAATCTATAAAATACCTTTAGTTCCTAAAAATATTAAAAATGTAATAACAAGATAAAAAGTATTCTAAATTAATTAACACTTTAACATTTTATAGTATTTTCTGACTTTGCTTTTATAAATACCTTTGGTACCTTCCAATTTTTAATATCCAGTAGGCATTTTTATTCCATTTTTGTGATACTTGTCTAGAGTAAAAGCACATATGCTTTCTCCTAACACACAAATGTGATCAAAGTAGCAAGATTTACAAAATGATAATTCTTTTGTGTCAGGCTAACATGATCTTAAGTCAAAAGTGATATTATCTATTTCTATGATGTGATGAACAGAATAAGAGATTTTTGAAAGGACATCAAATTCCAATCCCATATCTGTCATTGCCCTCTTCATAAAGTTGTTGGAGTATCAAATAACATATTTATGGAAAAATACTTCATAAATTTTAAAGTGTTACATAAGTAAATATGACAGATATTTCATTAGTAAAACATTGAAATTAAAAACTTGCATTTTATGATTTAAAATGAAACCATTTTAAATGCCAAACTCACATTTAAAATTTATCATGGCAAAGTGTCAACTTTTTAAAATTACAATAGAAAATGCCTTGGATGGTCCAAGTAGTTTATATTTTAATGCTGTACAAGGAGATCTTCTATTTACTTGATTTCTCATTTGATTTTTTTATTGACACTGTCCCTCTTTCAGAATCAGTTTATATCACTTAGAAAATACTTAATCAAACAGTACTTGTAAGACTTGCATACTTTTCTGTGTCCATGTTACACTGATTTAGAAAGTTCACTCAACCCCAGCTGTTTCTTGATTGTTAAATTGAGGGAGAAACAACTTCTTTTTAAGACTGACAGGTATCTTAGGTGTTTATAAAGAAATTTAAGTTGCATTTATTTTTTCTTAAATACAAATCATATTTAACCATTAAAGACATGTATTCAAATATTTTGTAACTCAGTGATAACTTCATAAATATCTAATGTAAAAGTGTCATCTGTTAAATTTTAAGGTAATGGTATCCAAAATAGTTCTGGGCAATGATTTAAAAGACAAAACTTGATATTGAAGATAAATGTGATTACTGTATTCATTTTTGTTTAAGAATAAATATTGGATGTAGTGCATTTAGTAGTAGTAGCCCATCCAGTGATAATTTAAGATCTCCCCACTTTTGTGACGGAAACTTTTAAAACACCCAGGGGGTTTTGCGCCTGTCCTTCTTGCTTCTTTCTCCATTCTTTTGGAAAAAATACCCCCACCAGTAGGGTATGCAACGTGAATATTTAAACTATATAAGACTTGAATTAGAGGGTAACCAGCTGTCAGATAATTCATATCATGTATTGGGCACTGGTTCAGATGGGACTGTATATCTCAGCATGCTGTTGCTTTCAGTAGATTTATGTTCCAAAGAAATGTGGATGCATTAATACAAAACCGGATTTTAAATGAAAAGATCAACCACCTAGCTATGGTTCATGAATCACAGTGATTTTCTCTCCTTTTATTTTTAATAATAATAATAATAATAATAATAATAAAAGCATACAGAAACTATCAGGGAGCCAAGTGGGTGTCAGAGTACACTGATACTAAAGCTTTAACTTGACCCAGCAGTTTATTGGAAGTTGTTATGGCTGAGAAAGAAATGAGTGAAGCATAGATGCTGGGCTGCTGAGCGTGCATTTAGAGACAGAAAAGAACTTCTAATGCATGTTCTTCTCCAGTAGCATTTGTCTCTTTAGGAAGTCCTGTGTAACGAAAGGCATTGGGATGCTATTAAGTTTTATGGAGTGATACTGTGATTTCCTGAAGGGAACTTACTGTTACACAGCTGGATGCCTGTAAGGTCTGTTAACTAAAGGAGTTCAAAGATAGCCACTGTTGTCACCATAGCATTTCCTTTGTAGTTTTTGATTCAGTGCAGTGGGGTTGAACATAAAAGCTGCTACAATCTTCAACTTTTCATGATTCACTCCTTGTTAGAAGTTGACCATTAGGTAATTTTAGGAAATCAGACAGTTGATCCCTAGAAATGATTTCTACAGAAATTGTTTTTTTTGTCTGTAAAGACAACATAAAATGATTTTTCAATTTTGACACCCTGGCTTTGATAAAAAATCCCTATATTATTTTAAAAATAAGAATACTTTTACCATAAAATCATTTTGGTTCAACAGACAAGCTTTTGTCATATACAAAAAATGTCATTAAAATTAATTTTTTAAAAAAGTAAAACAAAATAGCATAATAAAATCACAGAATTTCTGTAGATAAAGCAGCAGCCCAAAGTGAAGAAAAATTTTAAAAATATATTTTCATTAAGTGGACTTAATGGCCAAGGAACCTGAATTTTCAGTTTCACCCAATGCTATCGACGGGCCCAGCACACGCATCAGGCACTGTTTAAGGAGTTGGGAACAACATGATGAACAAGAAAGGTCTTTATCTATGGAAACTGAGTCATATGGCATAAAAGGAAAAAACAGAAGTCTGGGTTGTTAAAGTTTTAATTTCCCACTAAATCATGGAGTATTTACATTCTGAAAAGATAAATTCCTTACCCGAAAAATACTTAGAGTAGGTAAGAAATCATCTGATTCTGCATTCAATTACAGATATATGTAATGGATCAAATAGTGAACAGCCCTAACAACTCTTAAAAAATGGAACTGAGGGGGATATAATTATCATCTAATTATTAGTAAAGTAGAAGAAAGATTTCAGCAATATGAGTCCAATTCACTGTAGTCCACCTTGGGCCAGAAATAGGGGTGGGGCAGTTCAAAGAAAGGTAAAACAGCTCCACATCCCACCCCCCCAACCCCTCCCCACCTTCCTTTTGCAGGATCTAGGCAGAAATGAGCAGGCTTTGTAAAAAAAAGTTAATATGGGGTTAATTCAGGGCAAAATATAAGTAAGCTAGTCCCGGCAGACAGGAGCCTGTCCAGTTTAAATTAGTATTGAGAAATGTTCTATGGTTGTCAAATTATAGTAAAAATTGATGTATTTCATAATACTAAATGTTTATTTAGCATTACACAGTAAATATATGTTAGTTTGGCCCCAAAAGATAGGCTTTATGTAAAGATGGCAGGCAAATTTTTTACAGGATTAACTACTAGTAATTTTTAGAACATGCTTGGTTACAAAGATCTTTAGGGACAGTATACTACTGTTGAAAAGGATGCTACTGATTAATTTTAAGCAGATAAGGAATGTATAGACAAAGAACAAAGGATTGCACAGCGTTGCTTCAGATGGCTAAGATGAAACAGTCTATATGCATATCAGTCAAGTCGTATTGACTGGGTGGATAAGATTAATAGCTCTCTCCAGGACACTCCTCAGCCAGATCTCTGTGGATGTTTCTCATGAATGCTTTTTAGACTTTTTAGGGGCAGTTTGTTCTCAAAGGTCATGTCATTTCTTTGTTCAGATAATCTCTTTCCATAAATTGCAATGTTCACAAAACAAAACTTATAAGAAGTAGGATTCAGATAAGTAGAAAAACTGCCTTCTTCTCTTTTGTTTCTTGTCCTATATTCCTTTCCTCTACCTTGTCTTGAAGTCAACTCACTCCTCAAATCAACTCACTTCTCAAAATTAAAAATAAAACTTGACTCAAAATAACAAAACTCAGTTGCCTATTAATAGCATCACATTTAAGAGAGTAAGTTAGGTGTTGTTTCAATTACTATTCCTCCATGTGAATCTTTTTCTTAAAAAACTTGTTAACCACGCTGATTTTTGGTATTGTTAAGCCCCCAGCAGCACTATAGTTACAACAGGTCATTTCAATTTATTAAATGCATTTTATAATCATTTCATACTTACATGCAAGTGTGAAGATTTGTACAAAGAACCCCTAAGTGCCCTTTACATAATTCAGCGACTGTTAATCTTTCATTTTACTTTCTCTCTCAAGGTAACCACACTTATGTTTTTCATATATTTTTTTGAAACATGTGAGAAGTGATTATAGATGTCATGATTCTTTGCTCCTAAATACTTCAGCCTGTTTTCTAAGAAGAAGGATATTTTTCTAGGTCACAAAGTGATTATCAAAATTAGGAAATTCAGGGCTGGTGCTGTGGCATAGCGGGTAAAGTCACCGCCTCAAGTGCCGGCATCCCATATGGGTGCCAGTTCATGTCCTGGCTGTTCTACTTCTGATCTACTCTCTGCTATGGCCTGGGAAGGTAGTAGAAGATGGCCCAAGTCCTTGGGCCTCTGTACCCACGTGGGAGACCTGGAAGAAGCTCCTGCTCCTGGCTTTGGATTGGATCAGCTCTGGCTGTTGGTGGCCATCTAGGAGTGAGCCTCTGCCTCTCTGTAACTCTACCTTTCAAATAAGTAAATTAAATTTTAAAAAAAGGAAACTTAACTTAGACACAATCCTTTTATTAATGTAAATTCATATCACTTTTCCCCAAATGTTTCATTGTATTTCTCAATTCAGCCTCCAATCCAGAATACTGTGTTATGTATTTAGATGTCTTCTTTAATCTGGACTAGTTCCTCACTACTTTTATTTTAAATATCACATGGCATGGCAGGTAGGATGTTCCTTAGTTCAGCTTCTCTGATATTTATTAGATTCGGCTCAGATAATTTTTGGAAGGAAAACTTTATGTGTAATATAGAGTTCTTAGAGGATCATGTAAGAAGGCAAATGAAGTCCTTTTGTCTCCTTTCTGGTGATGTTACCATTGATCGCTTGTTAAAGGTGGTGTTTACTAAGCTTTGCCTCTGAAAAGCTATGATCTTTTCCTCTAGTTAATTAACAAGTACTCTCTAGATATATCGATGCTTTGAAGCTGTGTAAATAGTTTGTGTTTCATCAACTTTTATGCAGAAGTTTTAGTGTTTAGCATTACTGATCCTTTCCCCTGGTTATTTTTTCCCATGATCCCTGCATAATAGCCCTTTATTACAACATCGTCCATTTTATATTTACCGTTTGACTATGGATAAATCTTTCCCCTCTTCTTTTGTTCAGATACTGTGCTGGTATGTATGTTTGTGTATGTGTGTGCAAGGTGTGTGTATGTATATATGGATGGATGATGATTTATCAGAATAGAATTTTGGGTTCTACTTTTCTTTGATGGATTATAACCTCTTTCATCATTATTTATATTGATGTTTAAAATATTTCAGATTTGATTTGTGGAACTTTCCTCATGGTGGCTTCTGAATCCCTTTTTAAGTAAATAGGCTAAACAAATAGTGGCTGTTTCTGGCATGCTAAGTGAAGTCATCTTTTAATAAGTACAGTGCATCTGTATCTTGCAGAACTTCCAGCCCTAGGACAGAAAATATTTTATTTAACATTTTATTTAATATTTTATTTTGTTTTTCATGTTATCTACTCATTCCCTAGTATTTCAAGAGGAACTAAATGGCTAGGAATGGTTTATTTCCAACAATATTGAAATACATCTTATATTTTATTGTGGTTTGAAATATCCTTTTAAAATAAATATTTAATTTTAATTAAGTTCATGTACTATTCCATTTATTTATTCAATTAACATTTAAGTTGGATATTAATTATTATTACTGGATTTTATTAAATCTTTAAAATTCAGTAATAATAGTCACATGGTCTAGGCTATGAGGGGACTTAACTCTAGCAAAGGAAGACAGGCAATAAATGTATGCATAATGGTGTTGTATGTGGTTAGTCCTAATTAGAAGGAAGTATAGTGGCACAAATGAGAAGAGTAGTAACTTGTTGAGTGTTTATGAAAGATTTCATGAAGTAGGAATTATTATATAGAAGTAGTTGCTGTGAAAGTGTCTTCCTTGGATGTTGTGTGTAGAATTTTTATACATATGTCAAAGATTTGCCCAAGTGATAAATTAATAAGGAATTGATAAAATGAAAGATGGTTGAGAATAGTTGAGAAACTGGTTATTTATTATAGGAATACAAATAAAACTTAGACTAGGATTGTTATTAGATACATTATAAAGCTGATTAATGTCTTACAAAGGAAGACATTATATTTATAGCTATTTTTTCTAACCAAAAACATTTGAATTTCTGTAGGACATCAGTCCACAAGTTAAATTTAACTTTACAGAGTATGAAGCCTTAACTTAAAGCAGATGCTTCAAAAGTGAAGCATTCTTCATGAGAATTAAATAATCACTCAGGATGACATCGAAAAGAAGTGTAGCCTGTAGTCATCTTCATTCTTATTTCTAATATTTGGATTTTTTTTCTTAACCTCTCTCTTTGATCCTAAATATTTTCCAAATATTATTATATTACTGTTATACATTATTATAAGTATATAACTATAGTCCATTTATTATATATATACTTTTTATAATGACTAAATTTTAAGTTTATTATTAATCTCAGAAAAATACTGATTATTTTGCGTTGTGGCCTAAGATTTTACTGTGCAACTGGAAATGTTAATTAATTATATGTGCCTCCTAAGCTTAAAGTATCAAGTACTGCTATATGGAAATTTTTTAAGTATTTTTTTCAAAGATTTATTTTATTTATTTGAAAGAGTACAGAGAGGTAGAGACAGACAGAGAGGTCTTCCATCCGCTGGTTCATTCTCCAGATAGCTGCAATGGCTGGAGCTGTGCTGATGCAAATCCAGGAGCCAGGAGCTTCCTCCGGGTCTCTCACGTGGGTGCAGAGCCCCAAGGACTTGGTCCATCTTCTGCTGCTTTCCCAGACCACAGCAGAGAGCTGAATAAGAAAAGGAGCAGCCGGGACTAGAACTGGTGCCCATGTGGGATGCTGGCGCTTCAGGCCAGGGCTTTAACCCGCTGTACCACAGTGCTGGTCCTTGGAAATATCTTTAAGAAATATTGGAATACATCTTTTAAAAGCTCTAGCTCTGGTTCTACTATCCTGGTGTGAGGAACCTAACCCTGTTTTTCTAGAGATTCCACTATTAGTACCTTATAAATTTGATGATTTCTACTTTTCTGCCATCTCCAAAATTTGCTAAAGTTCCTACTCTTCTAGGAAGCGACTGTATTTGAGAGTCTGTATTGAGAGTGGCACCTAGAATCCAGTTTCTGGCTTCTGTATGTCTAGATATCAATGAGCTGCTTCTCTTTGCCACGGGTACAATAATAGAATGATATAACCTCCCAAAGAGTTAAAAAACAAATGAATGAAACAGATGACAACAAAAAGCCCTCAATAAATCAGATTCTCTTTGTCTCTACCTGGTTAAAAGTAGATCCCATAATCACCCCAACAGAAAACAGCAAATAATGTCTCAGACATTCCACAAATTTGGAATCATTGGTCACATGAAACCAGACTCATATATATACAGATATACACAGGTGATTTCCTGACCGTGTGGTAGAGACTGGCTCAGGTTCAGTGCTCACCAGTTCTGCATCTGGCTGTGAAACACAGGGGAAGCCAGGACTTTCACATAAGGCGCTCTCTTGATTTTACAGTTGTAGCTGGTTCTGTGATTCAAGACCTGACTCAGCAGTTTGAGGTCTGATTGTGGAAAGGAGCATAGTCCTATCCAGGTGTAGGAAACAGATCTACAGGATTTGTCAGAACCAGAAGTAAACGACCCAAAACAAAGAAATAAAAACATGCAATATCAGAAGAAAGGAAAAATAAACAGAAAATCAGAGTTTTGGCCCTCTGAAGTCACTTTGGGATGCAAGAAAGGACAAACTTGTTCTTAATGAGACTATGAAATGATCTATCCAGGAATGAGTGTAACTGGCTCTAGTATGTGACCTCACATCAGCCTCTGTATAGGTTCTGCAAGCAGTTGAAGAGTAATTTTCAAAATTTAAAATATGATTTGTGCAAGAATAGACTGGACAAGAATCAAAGATTTACTCAGCTCATTAGTAGGAGAAACTACACAATAGTAAATTAGTTCGAAGTGTATCTGTGGGACTGACTAGTAATTTAATAGAGGAATCTTAGAATAATATTGTAAAATTGGATTCAAAACAGGTAGTTGACCTAAGGGGCAATAATTCATGAGTGAGAAAAGCATGTGTTTCGCTATTGGATATAAGTCTGGTAGTTACCATGTAACTTCACTGAATTGGAGTCCTTATGGTAAACAGCAAAATCAAACACTGACATGAACTCCGACAGAATTCAGTATTTCTGGGGAGAGCCTTTTAAACAGCTGTCAGAATGCAGTCATCTTCTTGGCTTCGTTTCTACAGTTTGTATCCATGACACACAGTTGCCTCTTGGTGAGCTCAGGAGAAACCAACTGAACAGCAATGTAGACATGGAGCAGTTTTCAGTTTGGTTGTTCTTAGTTAATGTAGGAAGCGTTGGGGTAAAGCAGGAGTGTGGGAATAGAAGTGAGACACTGGATGGGATGAGAGAAATAGCAAAGAGCTAGTCAGGGAGAATCATGTATTATACTAGAGCTTCAGAAAGTTTGAGGAAAATGGAATTAAAAAATGTTTACCTTGGTACAGAAAATTTTGAAATCCATGCATTGTTTTTTTCATAATATGCATTTTCCATTAACTTCTTGAAGACAGCTTGTATGATACAATTTTTAGTAGGAAGTCAGGGCCCATTAAGGGTTTAATCAAAACAGTCCTAAAATAAATCATTCTTAATTATTATTCACTTAATTTTAAATGGATTAAATGAATTTATAACAAAGGTTACAGTGCTGAATACCTTGCAGAAAATATGGCCGCATTCTTTATTATTGTATGAATGCAAAGTAGCATATAGATTTTTCATTGCCGTCTGAGTTAAAATTTATATTCCAATTTGGTTAAAGCACTTTGCTGCTAAATTAATTCTGTTCTCTCAGCACCTAGTCAGAGTTTAATTTTAGTTATTCAATTATGTATTTTGATTTTGTTTGTTTTAAAAATTGTAAAATTGTGTTTTTAAAAGGTTTCCCATTAGTGAGTAGTTACTGGATAATGACCAGCTTATCAAATATGTTATAAATGCCTTCTGGAGCATAGCAATAGAGATATTCCTAGGAAAAGAAAACCTAGACTTAGGTTGACTTTGGCTATTTTTCTTTTTTCTTTTTTTTTAAAGATTTATTTATTTATTTGAAAGGCAGAGTTACAGACAGGCAGAGACTGAGAGAGAGAGGTTCATCTGTTGGTTCACTTCCCAGATGGCTGCAACAGCCAGAGTCATGCTGATATGAAGCCAGGAGCCAGGAGCCAGGAGCCAGGAGCTAGGAGCTGGAGCTTCTTCCAAGTCTCCCACCCGGGTGCAGGGACCTAAGGACTTGGGCCATCTTCCACTGCTTTCCCAGGCCACAGAAGAGAGCTGGATGGGAAGTGGAGCAGCCCGGACATGAACCGGCGCCCATAAGAGATGCTGGCACTACAGTCAGCAGCTGTAATCCTCTGGGACACAGTGCCGGCTACTGGCTATTTTTTTTAACTTCACAATTTGTGTACCTTTCTCACATTATGAGTTCAGCTATAATGTGTTTTAGTTTATTAGTGACTGAAGCCACACAGCCTCATTTATGAACAATCCATTTTTTAGCCATGCCAACCTGTCAACATGTGAAATGTCCACATAATTTTGCACATAGGATAATGTGAGAGGTGATACAAGATTATGGGAGAAATTTATAGAAACAGAAAATCTTACTTATGGCAGTGGTTGTTGTGAGTCCCTGTGTAAGGACTGATGATCTGATTGCATTAAGTGGCAGTGGGTTCCTTTTTTCCCTGTATGCTCATTTTGCAATCAACTGTCTTCTTCAAAGAATGTTTTTTTTTTTCTTTTAGTATACATGGTACACATAAAGGAGCCAGGGGCCAGAGATGCAATCTGTATGAACTGATTGCAAGGTTGTCTTCTAATTAAAATGTGTTATGATTAAGTCAGAAACATTAACTATCTTGTAACCTTCTTCATTGATAGAGTTATATTTTCTATCTAACCATTTTTGAAACAATTTATCATATTGAGCTTAAAGATGCTAGACTAATGAATTAATGATGGTTTGTAGAAATCAGTACAAACATGTCCGAAAAGAAGTAGTGATTATATATAAGCTTAGGTTATAGCCATGTCAAGTGTTTATTATCAAGAGACTTTAAGAGCCTCTTCCTAACTTAAGCACATATGCTTTCTATGAGTGTTTTATCTATAATTTTTATTATTATACATTATGTTGCACTGTTCCTCTCCTTTTTATAAACCTTTAAAAGCAAATATTTATTCAGTAAATCTAATCATAGGGAAACTGGGAAGAATATGTTTTATTGGGGGGTTTATTTTGTATATAGATTATGTGGTCAATTTTCATGTGAGAAATGTTATTTCATGTTTATAAGTCTTCCTCAGAAGAAAATTTCTTACTAAAGATCTCTGGGCACTATTAAATAGAAATAGTCATGAAATTTTCTTTTTCCTATTGAGTTGAATTTGACCTTCCTGTATCTTGTACCTCATTCTCTGATTCTACACACAATTCTAATCTTCCTAATATTTAATGCTTTCTTTTATTTATAACTTCAAGAATAATAAAGGTCTAAAATCATGTATATTCCTTTAAAATTTAGAATATTCACCATTCTTATTCCCTTAGTAGTCTCTTTTTGGTGGAAATCATCTTTAAAAACATGTAAAATCAGTGAAAATAGCATAAATAACCTATGTGTACATTGATTCGAGAGTGATAATTCTTTTATTTGGACACTTGAACCTGAAATTTCTTTGAGCTTAAAAAAGACGTTTTTTTCTTTCCAAGAGATTTTGGTGTGTTTACAGTCACAAGATGATTTTTCTGGTTAGTGGCTAAATTCATTTAACTAAAATGATGAGGGTACATTAGAAAGTTCATGGGAAACAGAATTAAAACAGAAATTTATTTTTCTATAAAAAGTTGAAATCCACATGTATAAGTTCTTCTAAAAAGTTCATGGATTTCAATATTTTCATACCAAATGTTAACTTACCAATTTTTTAAAAAGATTTATTTATTTGAAAGGCAGAGGCAGATAGAGAGAGAGGTTTTCCATCAGCTGGTTCACTCTCCAAATGGCCACAACTGCCAGGTCTGGGCTGATTTGAAGCCAGAATCCTGGAGCTTCTTCCTAGTCTCCCATGCAGGTGCAGGGATCCAAGTACTTAGACCATTTTTTTTACTACTTTCCCAGGACATAGCAGAAATTTGGATCAGAAGTGGTGCAGCTGGGACATGAGCTGGTGCCCGTATGTGATGCCGGCACTGCAGCTGGAGGCCTAGCTTTTGTGCCACAGTGCCGGTCCTAAACCTACCTTGTAATTCCATTTTCTATGAACATTTTGAGGTAACCTTGTGTATAGTTGGAAAGGGATAGTTCCTCAAAATTTAGGGGAGACCAGGAAAAGCACCTGGCTCCTGGCTCCTGCCATTGGACGAGCGCGGTGCGCCGGCCGCAGCGCGCCGACCGCGGCGGCCATTGGAGGGTGAACCAACGGCAAAGGAAGACCTTTCTCTCTGTCTCTCTCTCTCTCTCACTGTCCACTCTGCCTGTCAAAAAAAAAAAAAATTTAGTTAAATGTGGATTGGGAAACCATTATACTGAACTCATACTCTGAAATAAGTGATGCTGCTGATATTCATTTTGTACACTTGGAAGCCTCTTTGCTTTCATTTCTAAAATAAATCATTTTTACTTCCAGTTTTGGACCTGGCTCCTCCTATAATCCTCCTCTCCCACGTCTCATGCTTCTCTCTTGCCACTTTCTGTTTTTTCCTGAATGTCTAATTCAAGTCCTGCTTCTCAGGCAAAACATTTCTTGAGTATCCCAGTCTTTTCTGATTTCGACCTCTCATTTGATCTTCAGTAGCAGTGGTAGTTTATACTCTGTCGTTCATTTGTTGATTTCCTGTGAGATTTTGTAATGATATTGCCCACTTTTTCTCAGATGAGGAAACTGAAGCACAGAAGCATTAAATAACTTGCTCAACCCTTAAAACTAGTGACTGTAGGAATGGGCTCACAGCCAGAAAATCTCACTCTGAGTATGTTCTGAGTCTCTGCAGTAGATAAGTAGATAGTTGAAGTTTTGGCTTAGTAACACCATTGGCTTTAGGCATTATGTGTCTAGATTAGCTGACAAACCATTATTAATACTATTTAGGTATTCTAACTATTAAAGCCTTTTAATGTTTATTTTGAACAGGATTATTTTCTCATGGTTAATTCTTTACGTAGAAATTGTCCCTTAGGTTTGAGCAGCAAACAGTGTTATCTTACTTTGTAATTACTATCTCAGCATTTATTGAACTTTGTTCATTTTCTTCAGTACACATATCCCAGTTCATGATTATGAAGTCATTATTATTTGATGTCATTCTCCTCCACTGGAGCTTAGACTTCAGGAGCACAGTAATGGTATCAGTTCATGATTCTCATTGTAATCCCAGCAGGGATAGAATGCTTTATAATTATTGGATATTTAATAATATTTAATGACTGAATAATTTAGCCATAATAGAACTTTATTTTCCTTTATAAAGTTAGGAGGTTAGGTTCTCTCAAGATACGTTTAATGTTTTCTCTTTTAAGTGGAGTTTAGTTATTAAAAATATTTCAGAGGGAGAGAGAGAAAGAGAGATGGAGAGACAGAGTCTGAGGTTTCTCTGCCCTCAGATGCTTGCAGTGGCCTGGGCTGGCCTGGGCACTCAGTGCAGGACCGCATTATCCAAGGACTCGAGCTGTAATCTGCTGCCTCCCAGCTTAAACAGTGGCAGAGAGCTGGAATGCAGAGCAGAGCTGGCATTTCCGTTCAGGCAGTCCAGTACAGGATGAGAGCATCAAGGTAGTATTTTACCCACAAGGCTAAATCACCACGACTGCAGTTTGTTTGTTTATTTATTTTGACAGGAGAGTTAGAGAGACAGAGAAACAGGTCTTCCTTTTTCCGTTGGTTCACCCCCACCAAGTGGCTGTTACAGCTGGCGTGTTGTGGCCAGTGCACTGTGCTGATCCTGGTCTCCCATGCGGGTGCAGGGCCCAAGGACCTGGGCCATCCTCCAATGCCCTCCCTGGCCACAGCAGAGAGCTGGACTGGAAGAGGAGCAACTGGGACAGAATTCGGCGCCCCAACCGGGACTAGAACCCGGGATGCTGGCACCACAGGCAGAGGATTAGCCTAGTGAGCCGTGGCACCAGCCTGAAGTTTACTTTTAACTAGACATGTTCTCATTCTATTTTTTGTTTTTAAAAGATTTATTTATTTCTTTGAAAGGCAGAGTTACAGAGGCAGAGAGAGAGAGAGAGAGAGAGAGGTCGGTTGGTCTTTCAACCTCTGGTTTACTCCCAAAATGGTCACAATAGCTGAAGCTGAGCCAATCAGAAGCCAGGAGCCTGTAGCTTCTGCAGGTCTCCCACAGGGTGCAGGGGCTCAAGGACTTTTCCAGGCCTTAGCAGAGAGCTGGATCGGAAGTAGAGCAGCTGGGAACCAGAGCCTGCACTGCCGGGATGCCTGCACTGCTGGTGGCGGCTTTACCTCATACTGTTTTTGGAAAAATTGTCATCACTAACTCTCTTAATTCTGATGTATTATTTATTGCTACAAGTTTATACTGGTACTAAAATAATGAATACAACAAAAGTAGAATATTGGAATTTTAGAGGCCTGATTATGCTCACATTCTTCACAAGGAACCCAATTATCAGGCATGCAAGCATAAATATTTTTAAAGACATTTGTTTATTTGAAAGACAGTGTGACAAGAAGGAGGATAGAATGAGCTGCAGTTCCACAGACCTTGTTAGCTCTCTGCCTATCCCATATCAATTTTAAGCTACTGGAATAAGACTTTGCAAAAACAGACTTTTCTTAGAGCACAGAATTACATATTAATTTCTTTTTTGGCCACACAGTAGGAGAATGAATTATTGCAAATGACAGAAGAACTTTTTTTTTAATCTTAAAATGTCCTAATGCATAATTGTTACCCTTCAAATATATTTATTTGTTCAAAAGCATTGATGTACGTTTATCCTCCAACACTAAAAGCAAGGACAGTTTGACTCCTTTGTTCTTTCATAGTAAATTTCCTGTGTAATGAAAGAGACGTTTGTTTAAAAAAAGTCCTTAGAGAAAGCTGCAGTATCACTCAAAATGTTTCTGTCAAATTGAATTTCATTTGTGAATTTGTGCTAGTTTAAAACATTTAGAAACCAGACATTTTGGCATAGTTTATGGATTCGAAGGAAATTATAATTACAGCAGTTATAAAGCAGAGAAAAATTAAAAGCTGTTGAATCAGCTATGGCACATATTGCATAACTGGTAATTTTGGACTCTCAGTAATTCAATTAATTTGACATGACAACTTTTCTGTGCTTTACAACTTGGCAATTTCTAGTAATTTAATAGGTTTTTCCTTTTTTTTATTTCTAATAATTCCCATAAGATTCACAGAAGTCTTGGAAATACTAATATCATTCAGAGTACAGTTTCTATTAATTTAAAATTTTATTGCCAATTGTAGTTGTTCATCCATTTCAGAGAGTTATCAACACTTCAGCCCAGTGACATTTGTCAAAATGAGCATTTAATTCATCTTGGATTTAGGTATTAAACTAGAAAATTGAAAATTTGACCTAATGATTGGATAAGTTTAGTAACAATCCAATTTTTAAAAAATTACAATATTTGTTTAATGTATCTTTTAACATATGCAAAATGCTCAAGACATGAATATTAGTAATAGGTTTTCATTTTAAAAAGAACTCTGTTATAGTGTGGGAGAAATTGAGGTTGTTCCAAATAGAATATGATTTGAATAAGTGTGGCAGTCATTACAGGATTGAAGATTTTATGCTTTTCTTGAAAATTACTCCATTTGAAAGATGCGCTGAAATATCTATTTCTACTTGGCGTTAAATTTTTAACACAACATCTTTGCTGCTGCATGTGGAAGTGAAATCAGGGAAAATGCTATTTGATGACATGCTTAGCCTGTGATCTCTTGTTTGCAATTATGTTTACCATTAACTTGACAAGGTTTTGAAAATATATGTCAAATGATGATGCTTAACACTGACAGATAAAATGAATTTCTGACTCACTGGAGATTATAAAGCCACAAGGAGTGTTTTCCAGTATAGTATTTTTTGAGAACTCTATGAAGAGAACTAAACATTTATTTTCACATTATTTCCAGGGACTCTCAATATTATTTCTTATTGTAGTTCTTTTTATGAGTTTAGATGACTCAAGTAAAACAACCAATCTTCTGTGATATTTATTTGTCACATTCATTTACATTTATACTGTTTTGTGTTTTATTGCCAATGGATAAAAGCCTTAACTTGTTAGCCTGACTGTTAGGTTGTTTATATATTAAATTCAGTTTCTTCTTTCTTGGATAGAATCTGATATATTGTTATACCAAATCGGTTAACAAATATGTTTTCATTTGAGAATAATGTATTCTGAATTGAATTTGTTTAATTGCAGATATTAAATGAGACAAAAATAGTAAGTGTGCAAGAACTTGAAGGTCTCTGTAGTATATTTTATTACAGAATGCTTAATGTATATACATATATAAAGCACACAAATATCAACTAACAGAAGTTTCAAAACCAGTTGGCACTAATCTGTTCTTCTCATGACCACCTGCCCTGGATGTACTAAGAATCTGAGTCATCTTTCCATTTGTCCAGAAGGAGTTGTCAGAGACCCATTAGCAAAATAAGGCAGCTAGTTACTTTCTTGTGAATGAATAAATCTGAATTTAAGCCTTCATTTGTTTGTAGTGACTGCAATAGCCTTCAAACTGGACTGTATACTTTATTCTTGTCCAGTAGTATATTCTTTGTTGTTATCATGGAAATTTTTTGTCCTACAAAATATGTTCTGTTACTTTTTTGCCATTTAAAGGGAATAGAAATAAAGACCAAGCCTTAGGACCTCACATTTGCCTTCCTCTGTATACTCACCTCTGAATATTTTCTCCTTTACTACTTATGTTTGAATCATACGTAACCAAATTAGTTTAATCCAAATTAATTTATTTTGCCTTGCATTCATTTTTCTTTTTTTAAAGATTTGCTTTATTTATTTGAAAGAGTTACAGAGAGAGGTAGAGTCAGAGAGAGAGAGGTCTTCTATCTGCTGGTTCACTCCCCAGATGGCCGCAACGGCCAGAGCGGCACCAATCCAAAGCCAGGAACTTCTTCTGGGTCTCCCACACAGGGGCAGGGCCTCAAGGACTTGGGCCATCTTCTAGTGCTTTCCCACACCATAGCAGAGAGCTGGATTGGAAAAGGAGCAGCCAAGACTGGAACCGGCACCCATATGGGATGCCAGCGCTTCAGGTCAGGGCTTTAACCCACTGCGCCACAGCACCAGCCCCAAACGCCATTTATCTTTATACCCAAAATATTCTTGCTACAGAAAATTTGTCCATTTAATCTCATGTTTCAGTATTTAAACCCTTGATCTTCTCCCTAGCTACTGTGTACATCAACCTTTAAAAATTCTTATTATTCTTATTCATATTTATTTATACAGTGTTCATCTATTTTACTTATTGCTCAAAACAAACATAAATTTAGAGACAACGTTATACTCACCTGTCTGTCCTTGTTCCTAACATAGTAACTTGTGCTTAATATACTTTTAATAAATATGTGAATGAATATATGAGGTTATTTCAAAAGTTCCTGGAAAATGGAATTAAAAGATAATTTTAGTTTGTGGAAAATGTTTTTAAAAGCAGTGCCTAGTTTTTCCATGATATGAATTCTTTATGAACTTTTTGAAAGAGGATTTTATATATTTGAGAGCTAGAGTTACAGACAGAGGGAGAGACAAAGAGAAAGGACTTCTACCCTCTGGTTCACTCCCTGGAGGACCCCAACAGCTGAAGCCGGTGGATCCATAGCCAGGAGCAAGGTGGTTGCTCCAGGTCTCCCACACGAGTGCAGGGGCCCAAGCACTTGGGCCATCTTCCACTGCTTTCCCAGGGAATTAGCAGGGAACTGGATCAAAAGAGAAGTAGCTGGGATGTAAACAGGCCCCCATCTGGAATGCTGCTGCTGCATGCATAGGCTTAGCCTACTATGCCACAGTGCCAGCCCTAGGAAGGATATTTCTAATACTACATTAATAATATAGTAATACATACAAACACTTGAGAAAACATATTTTCATGAAAATTCTGTATGTAAAAAATTATTGAATGTTTTAAACAGGTGGAGCCAGGGGCTGGCATTTGGCACAGCAGGTAAAGCAGCTGTCTGCTAAAGCAAGCACCCGCTATAGCGGCATCCCATGTGGGCCCTGTTTCAAATCCCAGCTGCTACACTTCCGATCCAGCTCCCTGCTAATGGCCCAGGAAAGGTAGCAGAATATGGCCTAAGTACTTGGGCCACTGCTGCCTTCTTGGGAGACCTGAAAGAACCTCCTGACTACTGACTTCAGCCATCTGGGGAATGAACTGGAAGAGCTCTCTCTCTCCCCCCACCCCTCCTCTCTCTGTAACTCTGATTTTCAAATAAATAATCTTTTAAACATGTATATTAATAAAGAAATTCTGTACCTGAATATAAAGGAATACAATATACCATAAAGTATATTTGAAACTGTGTGGGGGCCAGTGCTGTGCTATAGTGGGTAAAGCCGGCACCCTCAGGGCCAGCATCCTATATGGGCGCTGGTTGGAGTTCTGGATGTTCTACTTCTGATCCAGCTCTCTGCTATGGCCTGAGAAAGCAGTAGAAGGTTTGTCTAGGACCTTGGGACCCTGCACTCGTGTGGGAGAGCTGGAATAAGCTCTTGGCTCCTGACTTCATATCAGTCCATCTTCAGCCATTGCGGTCAGCTTTGGGGCGTGAACCAGTAGATGGAAGACTCTCTCACTCTCTCTCTCTCTCTCTCTCTGCCTCTGCCTCTCTCTGTAACTCTTCCTTTCAAATAAATAAGTCTTTTAAAAAAACAGTGTATGTATACTTCACATTTAATCCAGATTTGATACAGTTCAGTTGTATATTTCTTAAGCATATATTTGTATGTTGTATATTTCTTAAGTTATATGTTTCATAGACAGTAGCAAAAATTGAGAATTTTTATTCATTTTATTTTTATAGCACTTTAATATTTTATGGTAGTTCAGTAGTAGCTTGATTGTCACTGAAAGTTTACAGTCAACCTAACTCCCCTGAAGGTAAATGATTGAATTTCAGTGGTCAACCTGACAGCTTTGTAACTTTGAATGCTTTCCATTAACAAATAATTTTTCATTTTTAATTTCTATAGATTTAAGAAGTGCTTTGAAATACTTACTAAAATTTTATTTGACAGCATCAAAATGGGTCACAATTTACATTTACTCTATATATACACATGCATTTGTATGTCAGTGCTTATGTGGCCTACCTCATAAGTAATGCCTGTGTTATGGTACTTGCATGGATTTAAGTGCCAGTTATATTGGAAAATATTACTATTCTAGTTTGACTTGGTAATGAAAATACAAAAACCTGAGCACTTCATATTTTATAATATTGCATCTTAATAAAAAGTTATAATATAAATGGCTAGCAACTCTGAAAATAAATCACATAATTTCTTTCCAGGTTTCAGTAGACAGTATAATTAGTTTAAACAGAATAAACAAAATCCCACCAAGTACAGTAGATCAGAATTTATAGTATTGTTTGTATACCTCATAAAAGTGAATTCTACCTGTTAGACTTCTGATCTTTTTGAGAGGTTTTGGAATATGACTTTCCACATATTTGTGTGTAGCTTTTTTTTCTATTAATGTTTGAGTTTATAGAAAGTAGAAACCATTTTTACTTACCTATGTGGCTAGCAATGTAGCTGAAGTGTATTAAATGTCAGTTAGTGACTTTGAAAGAATGAATTAAACTATGCTTAAAATGCTCATAGTTTCCCCTTTAACATAAAATTAAGACCAAGCTGCAAGGAATTTCCTCTTAACGGACCTAAGAGACAAAGTCAGTCTACACTAGGTGATGTTGAAATTAAGCAGGGTTGGAGCATAGGTGCGAGGGAGAATAGAGTGGGAGGTACCACTATGTTCCTAAAGCTGTATACTTGAAATACGTGAAACTTATATAACTTAAATAAAATTTCAAAAAGGCAAAAAATGAAAAAAAAACTTATTATCCATGTTATAGCATTTGTCAAAATTTTCTTAATAAACTCGATAGTATTCCATTATACATTATGACAAAAAAGAGAAATTAATCAAGTATATAAACCTTCTTATAGCTCATCACTTATTTAGCAGATATTATATTATGGTTGTAAATGATATAATGTACTTGATTCAAGAATATTATTATCTGCAAATGAATGGGGAAATACTTGAGTGAATCACTGTAAAATGCAGACCCTACTTTTACATTTCAAGCCTTAAACTCTTAGCAGTGAAAGATCTTAAATAATGAAGCAGTTAAGTAATCAAAGGCAGATGTGTGTAGTGGCTGAGGCTGTAGAGTGGAAACTGCAGCTCCCAGTACCTGAGTCTACTTTCCAGCTTCTCTCCTGGCAGTGGGCCCTAGTATTACTTAGCTGTCTCTCTCTTTTTCTCAGTAGATAATGTTCTTATCTTTATACATGATCACCACATATATACTTGTTTCCTTATAATTATTTAAAATTCTCTACCCTTGTCTTCCAGGTAATCTCATTTTCCTCTTTTTGGATCATTATTCTACATTTTTCTGACTCTTGTTGTCTCTTGCATTACACTGTATGAACTTATTTTTTTTTTATATATTTTGGAATACAAGCATGTGAGAGGTTTTCAAAGAATTCATAAAAATGTATACTATGAAAAACCTGTGAATGCATTTCACAGAATTTTGTATCAAAATAAGCTTATCTTTAATGCTAGTTTCTGTGACCTTTTGAAGTATCCATGTACCTCTAGCCCTGAACTCTCTTTTGAACATCCATTGGTCATATCCAGTGGATATCCGAAAAGACATCAAACTCCATGCATTTGAAATAAAATCATCTCATTTCCACTTCTGCTATTCTTTTTTTTCAGTTTTCTTTTTTTTTCCATAAAACAATTTTATTTTTTTATAACGCTTTTATTTAAAGAATATAAATTTCCAAAATACAGCTTATAGATTACAATGGCTTCCCCCCCCATAACTTCCCTCCCACCCGCAACCCTCCCCTTTCCCACTCCCTCTCCCCTTTCATTCACATCAAGATTCATTTTCAATTCTCTTTATATACAGAAGATCAGTTTACTATATATTAAGTAAAGATTTCAACAGTATGCCCTCACATAGCAACACAAAGTGAAAAATACTGTTGGAGTACTACTTATAGTATTAATTCACAATGTATAGCACATTAAGGACAGAGATCCTACATGACATATTTTTTTAAAATTGATTAATTTTCTAGGCAATTTCCAATTTAACAACAAGATTTTTTTTCATTTTTAATTATCTATATACAGAAGATTGATTCAGTATATACCAAGTAAAGATTTCATCAGTTTGCACCCACACAGAAACACAAAGTGTAAAATACTGTTTCAGTGCTAGTTATAGCATTACTTCACATTGGACAACACATTAAGGACAGATCCCACATGAGACATAAGTACACAGTGACTCCTGAAGTTGATTTAACAATTTGACACTCTTGTTTATGGCTTCAGTAATCTCCCTAGGGTCTAGTCATGAGTTTGCGAGGCTATGGAAGCCTTTAGGGTTCGCCGACTTCAATCTTATTCCGACAGGGTCATAGTCAAAGTGGAAGTTCTCTCCTCCCTTCAGAGAAAGGTACCTCCTTCTTTGATGGCCCCATTCGTTCCACTGGGATCTCACTCACAGAGATCTTTCATTTAGGTCTTCTTCTTTTTTTTCTCCATAGTGTCTTGGTTTTCCATGCCTAGAATATTCTCATGGGCTCTTGAGCCAGATCTGAATGCCTTAAGGGCTGATTCTGAGGCCAGAGTGCTATTTAGGACATCTGCCATTCTATGAGTCTGCTGTGTATCTCGCTTCCCATGTTGGATCATCCAACACTGTATGAACTTCTAAGCAGTACTTCATTCAATTAGTTATAACTATGGTTATAGTTATAACAATGACTGACATTCACTGAGCTCTGCCGTGTTCTGTGTTTGGAGCTGTTTGAGCATCATCATGTGCAGTCATAGAAAACCTCTCTGAGGCACATCTTTCCTTCAGGTGAGGTAAATGAAGTATAGTAAGGTTAAGTAAATTGTTACATGCCTCACAGATGGTAGAGTTAAACACCCCAAGCTGTCTTAATCCAGTGTCCATAGCCATGAACACTGGTTTATATAGTCTCCGAAGATACACAAACAGAAAACAGTTCTGCATCTTCCACTGTAATTTTTTAGGTATAGTTATCATTATTTTATTTATTTGAAAGGCAGAGCTACAGAGAGAAAAAGGGGGAGATAAATCATCTGTCTGTTGGTTCAGTCCCCAAAGCCCACAACAACCAGTGCCAGGCCAGACTAAATCCAAGATCCCATAACTCCATCTCGACCTCCCACATGGGTGTTGGGAACCCGAACACGTAAGGCATCATCTGCTGCCTTCTAGGTTGTGATAGGAGGAAGCTGGATCATAAGTGGAGGCGCCAGGATCAAGTTGGCACTCAAATATGGGAAGCTGGCTTCCCAAGCAGTGGCTTAACTTTCTATGGAACAATGCACACCACATCCTTTGTGCTTTTAATCCTGAAAAAGGGCTAATGCCATTTCAATTTTTCAAACTCAAGTGCCTGATTCAAGATGTGGCACAGTAGATGAACAATCATTATTAAACTTATGAGTACTGAATAAGTAAGTAAAAATATCAGAGAATACTTGCTATCAAGATCATTATAGGGCTTTACTGCAGGGTAGAGGGTCACTGAGGAAAGTCTTATAGAAGGGGTAAGAGTGAACTGTGCATTCAAATCTGTGTATGGGCAAAGGAGGTGGGGAGCAGAGAAATCCAGCATATTATTTGGAAGGATTATAAGAGAAATATGGGTACATTCTTGTAGTCTTGATAATATTCGGGGAAAAATCTAGTTTTTTCATTATATTGAAGAGCAATGAAAATATGATCTTGATCACGACTTTATTGTTCTAAAGTGTTTTCCAATGTCATTAGACAAGGTAAAGAAATAAAAAATTGGAAATAAACTGATAAAGTTACCATTATTTGCTAATGATATAATTGTTCATATGGGAAAGTCAAAAGAGTCATTTGAAAGGCAACAAATACAAAAATAGAAACAAAAGGGATTTGGGAGGTGGGTGTTTGGTGTAAGAGTTAAGGCATTGCTCGGAATGCCACCTACACTGGAGTACCTGGTTCCACTACTGTCTACACTCCAACTACAGCTTCCTGCCAACACACACTCTGTAAGGCAGCAGGGGATAAATCAAGTACTTGAGTGTCTGCCGCCCCTATGGGAGACCAGATTGGGTTGCTGGCTCTTGCTTTGATCTAAGTCCCAGCTGTTGTATACATTTGGAAAGTCAAACAGCAAAGGGGAGATTTCTCTCTCTTGCTCTCTCAGATAAATAATAAACATTTAAAAATTAAATATTTAAAAAATCAATTAATATGGCAATATGCAGTATTAATATATGGAAACAAATTGGCCTCTTCTAATGAAAAACTATTTTGAATGCATCATGGAATTAAAACCCCATTTTTTTTGACAGGTAGAGTTAGACAGTGAGAGAGAGAGAGAGAGACAGAGAGAAAAGTCTTTCTTTTCCGTTGGTTCACCCCCTAAATGGCTGCTATGGCCGGCACGCTGCGCTGATCCTAAGTCAGGAGCCAAGTTCTTCCTCCTGGTCTCCCATGTGGGTGCAGGGCCCAAGTACTTGGGCCATCCTTCACTGCCTTCCTGGGCCACAGCAGAGAGCTGGACTGGAAGAAGAGCAACCGGGACAGAATATGGCGCCCTGACCAGGACTAGAACCCAGGGTGCCAGTGCCGCAGGTGGAGGATTAGCCAAGTGAGCCACGGCACCGGCCATAAAACACCATTTTTAATAAATAAATTACTTAAGAAAAATGCATATGAAAAGTATGATATGATTTGACAAAAATTTTAAAAGATCTTTAGGTATAAAAGGAAATCCTGAAGAAATGGGTGGTAAACCATATTCCTTGATTAAAAAAAAAAAGTTTCATATAATTACCTTGCAGGGGAGGTACCATGATCCTGAATGTGGTTTTCCTAGGGCCAGGCTTGTCCATTGTGCTCAGGATCTGCTGACTCTTGAAATCTGAAATAATTGTGGGAAACTTGACAGCATAATTTGTGGTGGTGGGGATTGTGTTTGTGCTTTTCCCTGAAAAAAAAAAAATCAGTTTTATAATGATATCAATCCAAGTTAATCTAAACATTCATCGCAGTACAATAATGTATCATTGCATTTTCAAAAAGAATTATAGGAATTTATAGAATATTGGAGCAAGTGGACAAATAAGATAAACCAGAAACTTTTTTTTTTTCTTGACAGGTAGAGTTATAGACAGTGAAAGAGAGAGACAGAGAAAAAGGTCTTCCTTCTGTTGGTTCGCCCCCCTATATGGCCGCTACGGCTGGCGCTGCACCGATCCGAGGCCAGGAGCCAGGTACTTTTTCCTGGTCTCCCATGGGGTGCAGGGGCCCAAGCAGTTGGGCCATCCTCCACTGCCCTCCCGGGCCACAGCAGAGAGCTGGACTGGAAGAGGAGCAACCGGGACTAGAACCCGGTGCCTATATGGGATGCTGGCGCTGCAAGGTAGAGGATTAACCAAGGGAGACATGGTGCCGGCCCCAAACCAGAAACCTTTTTAAAAGTAAGAGGGAGAAAGGGGGCACTATCCTATCAGTTATTAAAATGTATAAAGCTTTAGTAATTAAGAAGGTGTGCTGTTCTAATAGACATTAAAATATAGTGTAACGCCACAGAAATTAAAGTTTGGTTCTGGGCCTGCACAGTCATTTCAATCAAAAAACAGTGGTACTGGATATGGACTGAATAGAAGTTGAGGCATTATTGGACTAAACTACAAGTAGTGTAGTGTATGGCTGTGGTGAGGAATGAATGCAGAAATACGGTTAGATTTGAGGATTAGAAATCATAGGACCACAAAGAATTTTCTTTTTCATTCTAAAGAGACTGAATTTCAATTCTGAAAGACATTTAAAAATGATTTTGTCAGATTTCTGCATTAAAAATTCACCCAGAGAGCCATATGGTGTGGACCTCTTTCTCTCTGCTCCTCCATACACATAGATCTGTAAACTCTGAAAACAGTGAAGCAGCAACCAAAGGAACGTTCTAAAAGTTGATAAGAAGCAGGAAAATTAGTTTGAAGTTGCAGAAATGGAAGAATAGCCCAGGGAATGGGAACGACAGGGAAGCCTATATATTGTCACCAAAGAAAAGGATGAGCTGCAGGTCAAGAGTTTTCTTGAACCACTCCCCACCCCAGCATGAAACAGCAGCCCAGGTGGGTGCTAGCCTCCTCTGGAACCACAGGAGTCCCTTCGGTTCCTCTGAAAACAAAACCCAAGCTCTACATCCCAATGCACAGTATGCACTCTTCCCTGTAGGACTGGGGATATGAACTGACATAGGGCAGCTGGTTGGCAGCTGTCAGAGGGACCCACCACAAAGAATCATCCAGCTCTGGAAGCCATTAAGGAAAACAGCATAAAACTAATGCAAAAGTTTAAAAAAATAGAACCCTTATATGAACCATCAATCCCCACTTATGGGTGTATATCTAAAGGGAAAAATTGGTATTTCAAAGAGATATTTGTACTTCCATGTTCATTGTGCCTTTGTGTGTATTATCTAAATCATCAAACATCCAAAATATTCAGCCATTTAAAGAATTTCTACATGGATGAAGCTGGAGGAAATGATGCTAATGAAATAAACCAGACACAGAAAGACAAGAACGGTATGATCTCACTTATTTGTAGAATCAAATAAAGTTAAACTTATATAAGCAGAGAATGGAGCAAACAGTGGTTACAGGGACTGAGAGGGGTTGAGAAATGAGGAGATTTGGCCAAAGGGTACAGATTTTTCACTTATAAGAATATTTTCTGGGAATCCAGTGTACATCACAGTGACTATAGTTAATGATATTGTAATATATTCTTGAACTGCACCAAGAGAGTAGATCCTCAGTATTTCTCTCTCTCTTTCTCTCTCTCTCTCTCTCTCTCTCTCTCTCTCTCACACACACACACACACACACACACACACAATGGTATGTGAAATGATAGATGAAACTAAGTAATTTCATTTTGGAATCATTTATACACCTTAAATATATTTAATTTTCATAATCAGCATAATATGAAAAATCAGTAAATAAACCTATGAATGCTTAATGTTTGACGATTTTTGTGTTAGGCATTTTTCCTGTCCTTTTAAGTACTAGAGCAATCAAGTACTTAAAGTATAGAATCTGGCACATATGTTTTCAAATTGAATTCAGACAACTTCTGAGATTTTATATTTAGAGGAAAGATTCTATATCTATTAGACATATTTGTATTGCTGGATTTCTTCCAGTTTCTTCATTCTGCTTCCAGTTCACCTTGTTGTGGCAGTGGGAATAGTTGTGGTTTTTTAATTACAGATTGATTTCTCTCTAAATGTAAAGCTTCTTTTGTTAATCCCTGAGCACTATTAGTTCTCCTTGAATCCATCACTTCATTCTTTGTCCTATTTGCCCTGCTAAAAGCATGGAGAATATTGAGCCTCAAAGAGTTTATTTTTTCTACGAGTACACAGCTAACTAGCATGAAGACTAATTATTTCTGCAAAAGACTCACTTATCTTCTCTACTAAATTTTCTTAGTTTTTTAAACTATTTATTATTTATTTTTATTTGGAAGATAGAGAGACAGAGACAGGGAGAGATAGATAGAAGAGCGCTTCCATTTTCTGGTTCATTCCTCAAGTGCTCATGACAGCCAGAGTTGGCCAGACCAAAGCCAAGAGCCTGGAACTCAACTCAGAAGCCCAGAACAAAGCCCAAGTTTTTCCCACTATGCTGAGGCATAGGAGAGCAAGTATATAAACATAATATCCTTTTTACTCTGTAATTAAATGTTTTGCAAGATTTCTGAAAGAAAAATCACCTTGGTTCTTGGCATCTGTTCAGATACTGATTTAATGGCCCTTGAAGTGGAATATACTGTCTTCTGCAGTTGCTAAACCAATTGAAAGAAATGGTTTCCAAGGACCATATGTCTGCCAAAGGGCTATTGTGAATTATTATAAATATAAATTATTGCCTTGCCAAGATACAGAGATTACTTTCATGTTAGAAATAGTCAAGTGTAGAATGGGTTTCTTTGGTAGGCACTGGGAAACAACCCATTGTCTTAACTGGACAACTAGAAATTATTGTATTTTAATTTTCTGCTATATCATTTGATTCAGTTGATACCATGTATCTTTGTAAATTTATATAGTTAATAATAACTTTTCTATAATTATCCTGGCAAATTACACTGTTTTTCCTTGAATAAAATGTTTATGTGACTTAAATTATTACAAAGATGTTTTATACATTTCTTGTGTTTAGACATTTTAGCATCTATAACTGTACTATTTTATAACTTCTAATAGTTTAATTTCTACAACATTTTTTTACCTCACAAATTATGTATTATTGCAATTTTATTTCAAAGATAGTAAGTTATTGATTCATTATTAATTTTAAGAGGTAATTATCTTGATTTGGTTATAATGTGTTCAGTTATATTAAAATGATAAATATTGAAGTGATTGTAAAATTTTCTGAAAGGGATAATTATATGTCTTTTTTATAAAAACAATCTAAACTATGTACTTTACATAGTGGTCATTAATAATAGTATCTGGGATTCAAATGCTTGAATCATTTGAGATTAATAGATAATATTTAGATTCAAATGCTTGAAAAAATCATTAAGTATTTGATTTTGAAATATGAAGTAAACATTTTTAACCTCAAAGTCTTTATCTACAAAATGAATATAGTATCTACCTTACTAATTTGAGGCAAGAATTAAATGAGGTTATCAATTTAAAGAGTGTGATGGTGAGACAATTTTATTATCTTAATTCTGTTTGATGGAAATACTTTAAAATCATTAATATACCACTTACAAATCATATAAACTCATGCATGATGCAGTGTTTCTTTTCATATTCTTAATTTCTGATAATGGTTGAGATAGTAAATTAAATACTGTCTAATCTGCTAGAAGAGAACAATAAAGCTATGATATTCACATCAAAATTAACCAAGATTGTTTTAGTTTTGAAAATTTAAGAAATTTAAGGAAGAAGTAAAGAGCTTGTCCAGATGAGTTCATACCGAGTTGAACCTGCAGAAAATACTCACATAAATCAAATACATTTAGAACACTCAAGTATGCTATTAGTTTTTATTTTAATAAAAATGATAAAGTCTATTCCTTTTAACTCAATGGGGAATAATTGAGGAGAAATTATATTTATATATTAAATTTGTTTTTGACATCCAAACATGGTTGAATTACAGAATTACAGTACTGTATTGAAAAATTTTTAAATTACTTAATGATCAACTTTGAGGTTTGTTTAAAGATTACTTTATGTATATTTAGTATACTACCCTACGTTTTAGGCCCTTTAACAAAGGATTTTAACATTTAGTATTCTGTGTAGTAGTCTTACTGTGGTCCACTTGATGGCAGTATTGTACTTGGTAAAACAACTCGTGTTGCATGATTTTTATACTTGGTTTCCTGTGTAATAGTGTAAGTAAGCCTTTCAATTAAAATATAAATTATGAGAGACTTATTTTACATGAATATCTAAGTGGTTATGATTCAGGCTATTTTGTGTAGGAATCATACTGTTATATGTGGGAGAAGGAGTACTCTTGACAAATAAGGAAGTCAAAGTTTTCCAGGATTTACAAAGCATTGACTCTGAAAGATTTTGTCTTTCGTCATTCTTATGCACATCTTCTTTACAGAAAAATGTAATTATGAACTTTATTAAAAAGGAAGAATGTACATTCATAGGTTAAGAAACCTGCATAAAAAAGAATGTGTATCTCTAGGTTAGGAGGCCAACTAATATACTTAAAATAGTAGGAATCATGGCATGTGCCACAAAAGGAGTTGACCTCTAATGGCAGGGTGTTTCTGTTTCCCTCCAGCTGCTATGATTTAGAACACTAATCAAATCTAGCAGCTCAGCTTTTTTTTACTAGAATTAAGGAGTAAAAGGGCATTTCTTGCTTTTCAACTTCTTTTACAGCTTTACTGAAAGCAAATCTACATGATGATAATAAATATTTTAGTTAAAAACGTTATATAAATTTTAAAATCATTATTCCAACAATTAGATCCACATTGTGGAAAATGCCTCAAAAAATACACGAGTTCCTGGGGAAGTCATCTGATTTTTAAACTTAATTAGTAGAACCATAGCAACCTGAATCTTAGCTACTATCTGAGGTTTAACTAAGTAAAAGAAAACTCTAACTGCTTCTAAAATATTAGCATTTTGACCAAAGATGTGTTAAAAATAAGAGTAAGTAATTTAGTATATCAAACATTCATATCAATATGATGATTCTTCTGTTTTCCTGAATATTATTTACTTTTTCTAGTATTTACATTGCCTCACCCTGAGTTTTAGTGATTTAGATCAGAAAAATGAGGAGGAGTGCTCATTTGGTGTAGAGGTTAAGACACATTGCAGTGCTTGGCTTTGTTTCCTAGCTTGAGCTCCAGATTCCAGCTTCCTCCTAATACAGATGATGTGAGGGAGCAGTGAGACTCTAGGGAATGGAATCATGCTTCCCATGTGGGAGAACTGGATTGAAATCCCAGCTCCCAGCTTTGGCCCTGCTCAGCCCTGGCCCAACCCCAGCTATTGCAGGAGTTTGGAGAGTGAACCAGTGAATAGGAATGCTCTTTGTGTCTCTCTGCTTCTCAAATAAATGTACTTTACAACAATATTAAGGGCACACATTCCTTGTAGTCAAAGTTTTGCTATCTGGAGTCAGATCACCCTGCCAATGGTTAATATCCTTCACCACTTGTAATTACCTGTACAACTTTGGCTAGATCACTTAATTACATCTTCTTCATCTGAAATCTGGAATTATTGATATTATTTCACACATGAAAAGTACCTAGAAACAAGTGCATGGTATGATGTAGTTCTCCATAAATGTCAGTAATGTTTTTTCTTAGTATATAATCTCAACAGAATGGATCAAATAGCTGAGAGTTATTTGTGGATGAGTATATGTAAATATATATATTTATATATATACATATATACATACAGACACATACACATGTACAAAAACACATATATTTTAAAAAGATTTTATTTATTAGAAAGAGTTAGGGAGAGAGAGGGGGAGAGGCACAGAGAAAGATCATTCATTTGCTGATTCACTCCGCAAATAGCTGTAACAGCCAAGGGTAGGCCAGGCTGAAGCCAGGAGCTTCTTGCAGGTCTCTCACATGGGTGGATGGGCCAAGAACTTGGGCCATCCTCTTCTGCTCTTCCATGCTCATTAGCAGGGAGTTGGATCAGAATTGGAGCAGCTGGGACTTGAGTCGGCGCCCATATGGGATGCTGGCATCAGCATCACAGGCCGTGCCTTTACCCACTATGCTGCAACACCAGCCCTGTAAATATATATATATATATATATTTGAAAAAAATGTTACAGTAGGAAAAAAAGATTAGTTTTATTGCCAGGTTTATTGCATATACAATAGAATCTGATAATATTTTATTAAAACATTATTTTGATACTTTATGTAGAAAGCCAAATTTGGAGGAGAAACAAGTTAGAAGACTTTGTAGTAGAAAAAATGATGTTTAGTAAGATATCTATAATTTATGTTAATGAGTTACAGCAAATGACAAGGGAATTATCATTTCTGACCCTATTGGTTGGAATACAAGTTTTGCGTACTTAATCACAATCATCAACTGATACTTATTGATTACTTTTCGAGGCACTTAGGTAATCGCAGAGGATGCCAAGAGTTGTAAAGGATCCCTTGATACATAATGCACTTAAAATATATGTGGAGATGTATTCTTTAAAATTTGTGAAAAGAATGTCAAATAAAATGTGATGACAGTAATTTGGTGTCACATAGCATCTTACGTTCAGTTGCCAAATGGACACCATATGAGATGCTGAATTCATAGAGACGATATGGAAAGCTTAAGTGCTGATGAAAAGGAATAGTGGATGTGATGACCTTCTAGTTGATCCAGAATAGTAAGCTGTCATAGAAATAGTGGAAAGCAAAACCATTCAGGAAGGGCATTATAAGAATACATAGTCAAGGGTGGAACAATGCTAGGAAAGCAATTCTCAGTGAAAATGTTACATATGTGAGTGCCTAAAAATTGTAAACCACTATAAATGTTAGTTATCACCATGTACTTTACAAAGCATCAGTAAATTCCATAGTGTATTTCCTTTATTTATTTGCTAGAACCAGTGGTTTATACATTGAATACACAATCCCTAGATCATGGAAATATGCTGAGTTCCAGGATAAAATCAATGCTCAGCTACAGTTTTGTGATAGGAAGGTTATGTATGAATAGTTTACAATTTGATAATCAAAAAGAATCCACATGTGAAGGTTATGTTTATTTTGTAAGATAGGGAGCTTGGTAATGTAGAGTCTTCATTCCCTTATGAGTTTTTCCCGTCTAGGATGACTAGGCAGAGAGTAGTTCTTCACAGCTTTGTTTCTGCCAGCACCCACCTATATATTTGATAATGGTCAGTGAGGAACTTATGATTTACTGTACAGAAAAGATGATATTCCTTCAGAAGTAAATTTTGTTTTGTCAATACATTATGCAACATTAAGAGTTAATGCTCTGCTTTCTTCATAAAAGTTCTTTGTTTGAGATTTATTCATTTGTAAAGGAGGATAGGACAGAGAGATCCGTCTCTCTTCCATCTGCTGATTCACTTCCCACATGGCTGTAACAACCTGGGCTGGTTGAGGTCAAAACCAGGATCTTGGAACTGTCCTCATCTCCCATGGGGTGGCAGAGGCCCAAGTACTTGAACCATTCTCCCCTACTTACTCAGGCACACTACGAGGAAGATAGATTTGAAGGAGAGTAGCTGAGATTTGAACTGATGCTCCAAAATGGGATGCTGGTGTTGCAAGTGGGGCTTAACCTGCTGCACCACAACTCTGACCCCTCACCATAATATTTTTGCTTTCTCTGGAACCATAATGGAGGGCCAAAATAGAATGATGTTTAACATACCAATTTATGTAACTACAGATCAGTACATTCATAGTTAATTTATATAGGTAAAGAATTTAAAGAACTGATAGTGACATCGTGTCAATATATTTTCTATCTAGTATTCTTAAAAGGAGTCAAATGCAATTTTGCTAAAACATGAAAATCTATACTTCTCATTTCCAAAGACATGCACTCTTAAAATGTATATAGTGTTTTTGAAATAGTTTAAAATAATAGTTAGAAAGCAGATTGCTGAAATTTTGGTTTTAAGTTCTACTTTTGCTGTTGTTTTACATATCACATAGCCTTCAGTTTACATATCTGCAGAGCAAGAATAATGTGTGTATGAAACATTTATATATTTGTGAGGATTTAGTGGGATTATAATTGTTAATAGTTTTATTATTGCTTCAGATATCAACACACAGTTGGCTTTTAATAATTGTTAGCAACCATTGTGAGTAGTGCAGGTTTTGTGATTCTCTATGTTTGCTTCTGCTCTAATTCTCTTTTGCTATCTGCTCTGCAAAATTAGCTTCAAATGAACTTAGAACTTATTTTTATATGTGTCATAGTTGGATGTTTCTCTGCAAATATTGGATTAAACCCAAATGGGTCAAGATAGCCTATACCTCATGGTTGATTTGGAATGAATATTTAACTAATACAGGCAGTATTTTGGTGGGTCAGAGTATGTCAGGAGATGAGTATCGTGTGTCTGCAGGTCTTGGGAGAAGAAGCACTCACTGCCTTTGAGTTGGTACAACCTTTTCAATTAAGTCTATATGGGAATGACAATCTTGGAAGGTAGATATAGTGTTTCTCTTGAGCAAAAACCAAGTTGGCCTCCTCTCTGCCCCTCCCTTTGGGGCAAAAGTCAAGCAAGGTTACCCTTCCCATTTTAAATGACTCAGGGTCATCAGACTGAATATTCCTCTCTGTGGGGGCACCCTACTGCATCTGCAGGTAACCTACGGTCCTTTTTTATGTTACCTTCATAGAACTTAAGGCTCAGAGAATGCATGAAATATTGACTGGTTATTACTGTTGCTATGAATAGTATGTTTGTGTTCTAATCCAGGAATCTCACATCTTATGTCATCATTCAAGAAACTAAATATTGTCAGGTAATACCAGAGCATGCAGTGAAATTATATACCCTTTACATTCTCTTTTATACTGTCTTTCATAGAGAGTTAGGGAATGGAAAGTTTTGATGGAAACCTAAAATGCCAAGTAGGAAGTATTTAATACTTAACTCTTCTAGTTAAAATTATTTCTAACATTTAAAAAGACATCTATTGCTTTTTAGATATCACCAAAAGCATAAAAATAATGCTATTAAAATTTTTTCAAAGCATTCATCAGTAAAATCATCTCAAAGTAGTCATCATAAATTTTGTTTAGAGAACCAAAAGCTAAGTATTATTGAAAATGCATGCTTGTTTCTCTCTAGTTGTTATGTAAGCTGTCTTTTCTCCAGAAAAAAATAGAATATCTGAGCATTAAAATTGGACCAAGTTAGTTAGAAAAGAGTCCCAAATACATCCTTCTCAATAATTTCTTTTCCAGTGTTTTTTTCCAATTTTGCTGTCTGCACACTGCAGGATCATCATAGCTACAGACGTCCCTTAGCTTTTGGTCTTCCATCTACTCTATAAGGACTTTTTTTTGGGGGGGGTACACTAGAAAGGCATCTCTCCGTGGGCTACAGTCCAATTGCAGTGAACTAGACTTCCTTCCTTTGCAGTTAAAGACCATGTAACATCAATATTTTCATATAAGGGTTGCCTGTGAGTAAACCACTTTTGTCAGTCTTTAGATTTGTATGTTTTAAATTCAGTAAATGTACCTTATTATTAAACAGTTGATATTGTACTGTCTGTGACACTGACATTGTAAGTAGTAACTCCACACAATAACTCTGTTATCCCTATTTTACATGTGAGATAACTTTGGTAAGATTTTCCTTTCTGCACTTGAAACGTAACCATAAGGTAAAGCTGGGAATCAGCATGAGCCGGGGAATATACAGTTGAAGCAGTTCCAGTCTCTGATTCCTGGTTTATATAAATGTTTGATCACTTATTTCCTTGGAAATTTCTAATCAAGTATTTATCATAGTATTTTGTAATTATTTGAGTTTGTTATCTCCTTAAATAAACAGTAGCCTAAGAGCAGGACAATTGGTCAAGTAAATTGAGGTGGTGGTTTTTTTCCCCTCATTTTTGTATTGCTAATCCTAAAGAAATACTAGTAGACTTTGACATCTAATAGGTACTCCATAGCTGCTTGTTGAATGAATATCACTACGTTTACTAAAGAATACTGAATCCCTAGGAGTTTATTTCTTGCTTTGTATTTCTTGAGTTTAAGTACACTCCTGTGTTTCACTTTTATTCCAAAAGATTACTTATCCAAATGCTACTCAGCTTTTTAAATGTATTAAGCAGAGACTTTCAAGTACAGAAAGGAAAATAAAATCTTTAGATTATTTAATAATAGCATGTGGCTTCCAAAAAAAGCTAAAGAAAATTGTCAAGTGAAACACAAAGCAATGATGTTATCTTATTACTGAATATATACAATTTTAAACAAGATACTTTGTGATTTTTTATGTGACTTTGTGCATTCATTTCTCCACCAATCATGTTAGTATATACTAGTGGTTTGAACTCTTGGAATTGCAGATTTGTTATGCAAAATGAGAGAATGATGCTTTTAATATAAAATTATCTCCGTGGTCACCTTATATTGATATTTTTGTTGTGTCCCTTGTAAAACCATTTGGGGCCACACTTTCATTTGTTACTTTTTCAAAATCAGCATGTTTTATTTTAAAATGTGCTCCTTGTGAACTTAGTGTCATTATTGGGAAGTGAGTTATTGAGCACAGTAGAAGATAATATTGGCTATTCATTGGGTTTATAATTTTTTTCTCTTATAACATGATATGAAAGAGCTTCTTACACAAACTAAAAATATCATCTACTTATTTTTGCCTCTAAATATATAATAAAATACTTTCTCTGAGATAGAAGTAGACTGTGGGGAAATAGAATGTATAAGCTTTTAAATAGTCTTTTTCCTTAGAGTCATGAAATTATCTTCCCATATTCATGTTTTCACACAAACACAATGTTCTTCATTTCCAAGGATAAAGCTCACTCTTTTGTGAGAGAAGTGTGAAGACTGTATAAATTGTCACATGAAAATGAAAGGTTAAGATCTGCTAAAATAGATGGTGTTGTGATTTAAAAGTTAAAAGAAATTCACAACTTTGAAAACATTAATTTGACCTATTAACTAGTGAGGTCCCATAGCTAGACCTCTTAGTGAACTATGGTTCACAACCAATATGACAATAATATGACTGGAGCCCTCAGGGCAGGATTCATAAAACTGAATATGCAATGAAGGCTGTTAAGCAAGTTTCAACTACAGTTAGTCTGAAGTCAAAAGCCAGTGTAGTACCGGCTACATTGAAAAGGGAACATCAGAGCTAGCAGCACATTGGAAACAAATTCTCCAAGTTGATAACCATTTTAATATCTCAACTGCCAGGCTTACTTCCCAAGCAAGACTGTTATGTAATTTTATGTGCCAGTAGTGTTTGGATCTGCATGTTCATTTAACAGACCACCTCCTATGTCTCATCTTAACATCTGTTGCTGGAAGCAGAACTAAAAAAAACCATGAAATATAGTGTGTCCAGAGACTGTATGGAATTGGACTGCCTATTGCTAGTTTTGGTAATATGGACTGTTCCGTTTTCCCAGCTTGTCCACATGCTAACTGTTTGGACTGCAGAGCTACAACCATTGGTACCCATTTTCAATCAACCTATATTTGCTTAGAAAGACATATGTCTGAATTTATGAAATATAGTTCATACGAACTGGTTAAACCATGATGTGTATGCATTAAGAGAAACTCTTCTTGCAGAGCAGGACCTAACAACCAGGCTTCCTGTTGGTAAAGTCTTGTAGTTTACAATCAATGAGGATAATGATGTGTTGCCATTCCTGGAAGGTCTTCCAGAAAGACCACAGAGAAATACATTAGCTTAGCCTGCTGATGAACCTGTAGGCAAGATTGAAGAATTGGTGGACCTTAAGTGATAAACCAGTCTGCACGTGTATTATATATATATGTAAGAATACGAAGCGCACATACTCGTGATACTAATCTATACTTTGAACCAAAAGGTGCATGGTGGTCAGATGATATGTTTCACAAATAAGCCCAGATGTTTTTGCGAAGCAGCTTCACTGGAAGCGTATAATGGGTATATTTTTCTTTAAGAAGACCAATATAAACCATTTAGTAGTAGTAGTATTGATGTCTGTACTAAAATTTTATGATGAAAAGTAGATAATCTTAGAAATCATTTTTGGTGTCTGTAAGGGATTGATTCCTGGGACGGCCGTGGAAACTGAAATCCTTGGGAACTCAAATATCTATTTTAAAGCGGTGAACTCTTTGAATATAACCTGTGCACATATTTCTGTATCCTTTAAATCTATGCAAGATTATTATATTGCCTAATCTATTAGCAGCTACAAAAAAGACCTTTTCTATAACTAATTCTCAAAATTTAATCTGAGTTTCTAGTGTCATACAAGGTATAGCTGCACATAGTTTATTTACTTTGGAGGAGATAAAATGAACCCAATTAATCTCCTTAAAATCTCCCTGCTTCAAGAATCCAGTATCCTTCCAGAGAATAATCCCTGTACTGTGTTTTTAAATAAAAAAAAAATCTGTGATATTAATCTCTTCTAGAATTGCCCCTTTTGATTCTATAGTTATGTTTCTTAATTATGTTAATATCATTGTTGAATATATACATAAAATTGATAAATATATGGCTATTCCTTAAAAGATCACATATTTAGCATACTTTGTGTGCTTTACATGTTCATATTTGGGTAATATTATTCAAAATATGAATAGAAGCATACATACTGAAAATGTCAACTAACCAGTTCCCTGACAACCAGTAATTAGCCAAAGAGGAAGGCAGTCATAGGTGAGGTTACTGTAAAGGCACCATGACAACAGAAAATACTGCTGTTTTTTTATTATTGACATAATTGACAAAAAAATTTTAAGTGTAAGTAGTCTTAGAGGTCATCTAGTTCAGAATGTTTTCACTATGAATGAACAGATCTGGTTAAGTTAATAACAATGTAAAAATTAAACCACTGTTAGGACCAGAGTCATAATACAGCTCAAACAATAACAAGCATTTCCTTGCAATTGTTGAATAAAGGTTTGTGAAAAACCATACTTAGAAGATTGCTTGTAACAATCCCCTGTGAGAAATGTGCATGTCCTAGAAAAAAAGGAATGTGACTAGAATAATTTAGAATACTGATGAATAAACTTTTTACTCTAATGTGTACGATCTGAAAGAAAAAATAAGAAAATAAATTACAAAAATTAATCCTTAAATATAAAATAATAATCTGCGACTTACATTAGCACATAGTTCTGTGGTCTAACCTAGATAATTTATTTAATAAAAGTTTTAAAATGGAATTCCTTACTCTGAATGGAGCAGTAAGAAAAGGCATAGAATTTGCGTAAAGGTTCAAAAACAGGCAATGGAAGAAGAAAGAATTATTGTGAGGATTATACAAGTGGAGATACAGAAGGGGAAATGTCCAAGTTGTATTAGAGTATCGGCTGCTTAATAGGTCACTTTTAAAAATTATATTGAGTTTTAAATATATATATATAAGTTTTTAAATACTGTCTCAGAATCTTGGCATCAGTCTTTAATTTTATTACAAGCAATTACGGTGTTTTCAGAAGAAAACTAGTATTGTGAAACTGATTCTTACGTGGCAATAATCTGATGGCAGCATGTGAACACACTAAATAAATGAAGGAATACAAGACATAAAAATTAATGGCAATAGCCAACACGTACAATGGTGAGGTTCCAAACTTTAATAAGCCACACTACTATTCAGGCATCCAGCCATCCAGCCATCCATCTTTCAACATATATCTGTTGAAAGTCTTCTGATTAGAGGATAGTGTGCTAGATCAAAGAGTACTCACATAAATATCTTATTTTCAGTTCACTCAGTTTACTAGTATATGTGTGTGTGTGTGTGTGTGTGTGTGTAAAGAAAGTTAAGGATAAATGGTAACTAGGACAGATTTTCTTTTTTTTAACGATTTATTTTTTTGACAGAGTTATAGAAAGAGGTAGAGAGAGAGAGAAAGAGAGATAGAGAGAGATCGATCTTCCATCTGCTGGTTCACTCACCAAATGGCTGCAACTGCTGGTGTTTAGCCCATCTGAAGGAGCCAGGAGCCAGGAGCTAGGAGCTTCTTGCTGATCTCCCACAGGACCATCATCTACTGCTTTCCCAGGCCATAGCAGAGAGCTGGATGGGAAGTGGAGCAGCCGGACTCAAACCAGCACCCATATGGGATTCTGGCGCTGCAGGCTGGGATTTTAATCTGCTGTACCGTAGTGCCAGCCCCAATGAAGGATTTTCTAGAAATGGTACTTGATGAATAAGAAATATTGCCCTGGTTGAAAGAAGTATTGGAAGCCATGGGGTTAATTATGTGCAAAATATAGTACTCTAGAGCATTGCATACTTGCCAAACTAAATATGCTGCCGTATGTTTGGAATAAAATATGTATTCAGTGAAATAGTAAGGATGAAACGGGAAATAGTTGTACTAATTGAAATTACAACTAACCAACTCTTTGCTGTGCGTCCTCTTCTGTCAGATATGGATTTCCATTATTTTTGTTTTTAACCCATTTATTTTATAAATAATGGCTTTAAGAAATATAATTTGCTCTGTATTTTTTAAAAATTGAAATAACAGTAATGGATCTATAGTTTACTGAGGATATTCTAGTCCTTTGACAGAGGATAATTATTCATATGTCCCTAGCATTCTTTCTTGTCTAATGAGTAAAGTCACTATCTTTGTTATGAATTGTCTTTTCATGATATTTGTATAGGGAATAAAACAGTGTCTCCATTTGAGTGAAAGGGCAGCCATTTTTAAAATTGTAAAATATTTGAATGTATAAGCTCATATTCTGCACCTGTAATGTGATCCACTGCATTTACAGATGTTACCCTTTGCATTTTCTTATGGGAATTTGGGCTCACAACTGGCATAAGAAAAGGTGGATACTCTTGCTACTTGTTAGGAGTAATACAGTCACAAGCCAAGAGCCTTGTGGCTTCTGCGGGTATCTGTCAAACAGTGGCAGGCCAACGTGTTAGCGTGCGGGAAAGGTAACCTCTTAAAACCTTCAGAGTTATTCAGTTTTGTCTGTAAAGATGGCATTGTTACAGATACTATATTTCTAGAAGATGATAGATGAAAGCCCTGTGGTTTGATAGAAGGATCCAAGGAAATTTTGTTGGAATTGGTGATGAACATGTTGACCAGATTAATGGCCAGTCAGAGAATAAATTGACCTCCACTTCATTTTTTTTTTTTATTCATTTTCAATTCTTTTTATACACAGGAGATCAATTTAGTACGTATTACGTAAAGATTTCAACGGTTTGCCCTCGCATAGAGACACAAAATGATAATACTGTTGGAGTACTAGTTATAGTATTAATTCACAATGTACAGCACATTAAGGACAGAGATCCTACATGATTTTTTTTTTTTAAAAAATTGATTAATTGTCTATGCAATTTCCAGTTTAACACCAAGATTTTTTTTTTTCATTTGCAATTATCTTTATATAAAGAAGATCGATTCAATATATACTATGTAAGGATTTCATCAGTTTGCACCCACACAGAAACACAAAGTGTAAAAATACTGTTTCAGTACTAGTAATAGCATCACTTCACATTGGATAACACACTAAGGACAGATCCCCCATGAGACGCAAGTACACAGTGACTCCTGATGTTGATTTAACAATTTGACACTCTTGTTTATGGCGTCAGTAATCTCCCTAGGCTCTGGTCATGAGTTGCCGAGGCTATGGAAGCCTTTAGGGTTAGCCGACTTCGATCTTATTCCCACAGGGCCATAGTCAAAGTGGAAGTTCTCTCCTCCCTTCAGAGAAAGGTACCTCCTTCTTTGATGGCCCCGTTCTTTCCACTGGGATCTCACTCGCAGAGATCTTTCATTTAGGTCTTCTGTTTTTTCCAGAGTGTCTTAGCTTTCCATGCCTAAAATATTCTCATGGGCTCTTGAGCCAGATCCGAATGCCTTAAGGGCTGATTCTGAGGCCAGAGTGCTATTTAGGACATCTGCCATTCTATGAGTCTGCTGTGTATCCTGCTTCCCATGTTGCTGATAGAATGAAAAAGGGAGAGAATGATCCAACATGGGAAGCAGGATACACTTCATTTTTTTTAATAAGGAAGGATTTGAAGTTTGGTAGCAAGCAGAGTTCTGGGAAGTAAGTATAAAGAGATCAGCTTAAACAGTGCCAGGGTTGTTTCAAATTCCCCTTTCCTTGTGTGTATGTTGATAGTGTGTGGGAGGGGGAGTGTTTCCTTGACAATCAAATTTAATTGATGGGATTCAGCCAAGGTTCCACATCGATGTTGTGGGCTTGGCCCTCTGAGTAAATTCTGTGCACTATTTTTACCCCTCATTTCTGAATACAGAGTAGAAACTTGATGCATTGTATGGTTTAGTACTTTCCTGTTGCATTAAGCATCAGAGGAAAGCCTCCCATTGAGGAATGGCTGTGTGCAGAGAAGGGATAGTCCTTGGAGCCCTACAACATATTTACTCTTTATAGTCACTGTTGCTGATTATACTGCCAGTTCTACTCTGGAAGAAGGGAGTAGCTTCCAGCTGCTGGGTACCCTTTGGGGTCTTGGACTTGTTGCCTCTGGATAGCACTAGCAGTCACTCCTTTTGAAAAGCAGTTGTTATGTTGGTACTGGGCTCTTGTCAAAACTCTGACCTGTGAAGGCCTTGTAGTCATCTGGCCTAAGGTTCCCATCTGGGGGTCAGTGAACTCAACACTGACTAATTAGATAGGAAGGACTCAACAAGAACACACTGGATTCTCTCTGGATGCAGTAAGTGGCAATCATCCCTGCAGGGGAAACTACATTCCCCACGCCACCCTCTGAGGCAAATCTGCTGACTCAGTGGGTCCTTGATTCACAATTTCCCTTAAATGCTTGGGCCTGAAGTGTGTTGAGTAAGGTTAGTGGAAATTCAATAATATCTGCTGGGCTGCTGAAGCTGTAGAAACTCTGAAGCAGCTATATTAAACTAAAAATGCACTAGGTCACTTTGCTCAGTGGACAAAACTCAAGCATTTTCATAGCTCTAGCCAATAATCCCATTGATGAACATTATTGGATTGCATTAGCCCTTGATAGTTGCAGATAGTTTGTTTGATCTGCCATTTGAAAAACTAAAAATTCTCACAGAGCTTTTCTGGGGTTTTGGAGAATGGGGACAAATTTCAACTGCTGGTTGTGTTATTTTGTTCATTCATGTGGATACTCATACTTCTCTGCTGAGACAAACTGCAATAAAGCTCATGTTTCAGATTGCCACTCTTTCCAGAAACGTCAATTGACTTGACATAGCGACACATCCACCTAAACAAGGTAAAGGATGCTATTTTTCTTATGTAGAGGCTGCCACTGCATGTAAGACTTGTAACTCCTGCCAAAGTTGATGAGCTTTTCTTGCAACGCGAGCAGAATCTCCTTAGCTGAGGCACTGCCCTCACCCATGCCTGGCACGTTGATTAAACTGAACAGATGATCTCCTCTTAGGGCTCTCAGTGGTGCCTTCTGACTGTAGATACTTTGACTCCATCCATGCCTTTACAATCCGGTGACTCATTTTTGTCGTGAAGTTTGCTTTCCAGAGTTTTTTAGTCTGACATTAGTGCTTTCTTTGTTGAAAAAAATAGTTAAAAAAATTGGCTGAGAGATGAGGTGTTCAGTGGAATTGCCACACTACCTCCCATCCACAGGTATCATTTTTAAGCTTTGTAATTCCCTCCTTAATTATAATCTCAAAAAGAGTTTAACTTTAAACCTTTAACCTCTTTTATATAAAAAAAAAAAAAACGCTGAAAAAGTTTATCATTGAGTGCCTATGTTCCTAGGAAAGGATTATCTTCTTTCAGCCAGTGCCCTACAGAAGGGTAGAGGGTAGGTGAAAAGTAGGTGTATCGTCTGTTATTTGGTGCAATGTATCTTTATTTATCACCTCACCTAGCACCTCCTGTATTAACAGAAATAATGAATCTGGGTGAGAAAAATCAAAGTTAATGTTTATTCAAGCCTTCAGAATGACGATTCAAACCTGGAAATAACCAGTTAGTTGCCTAGGGTGTCTGTTCTGTAAGCCTGAGTGTGGTTATGAGTTTTATACTTTTCTTACAGGGTAAGTACATACGTATTACATCAAGTCAGGTTTAAACAAGCCAGACTTATAAGAGCTTATCAACCACAATGGAAGGAGGAATTCATTGAAAATCCAAGAATGCCTGGTGATAGCTAACGACTTGATTATTGACTAAGGGGTACATTACAGTCCCACACTCATTCCCCAGGGGATGTTATTCGTATACAGGGAGAGGCAAACAGTGGTTTGTTAATCACTCTTCTGACAATGCCCTTAAATTTCAGTACTCTTCAAAGTATAATGAATGTTTCCTTGCCCATGATTGAAGTTTTCTTGGTCATAGTTGAAGTTCATTAGGTCATTTTATTTGGGTTCCAGCTACAGGGTATTTTCACAGCTGATTTAGGCCTCTGCAGCCATCATTAAAAGTCTACACCAGTGAAAGGCTCAGTATGTCCTGATTGGTCTCCCTCTGGTTCTCATCTCAGCCAAAATGTGGCTTATAGGATTCAAACTTAATTCTAGTTCATCTACTTTGATTCTTTTCTTGGATTAATATGCTCCTAGACTGATTGAGTGCACTGTTCAGGGAGTCCCTCTGAACTGGTTGAATGACCCAAAGTGAGTGCTATAATGGGTTTCTGAAGGATTTAAGAAAATTCCATTGTCCTTTTGTTACCTATTCCCACTGATAAGGCAAGATGTGAATTGGGGTTGACTGGAAACAAAGCAACATGTAGCTACTGGAGTTAAGGATAATTTTATGGTCGTGGAGGGAGAACAATTATACAAGCTAGAAAGAGCAGTTTAGACTCTGGGAGGTATGCAAGTGGTGGGTAGGGAGGAACAAAACTATCCTTTTTTTTTTTTTAAAGATTATTTATTTGAAAGGTAGAGTTACAGAGAGGCAGAGAGAGAGAGGGAGGGAGGGGCAAAGAGAGAGAGAGAGAGAGAGAGAGATCGATCTTCCATCTGCTGGTTCACTCCCTAAATGGCTGCAATAGCTGGATCTGTGCCAATCCAAAGCCAAGAGTCAGGAGCATTTTCCAGGTCTCCCAGGTGGGTTCAGGGGCCCAAGCACTTGGGCCATCTTCTACTGCTTTCCAGGGCCATAGCAGGGATCAGAAGTGAAGCAGCTGGGACTCAAACCGGTGCCCATATGGGATGCCAGCACTGCAGGCAGTAGCTTTACCCACTATGCCAGAGCGCCGGCCTCCAAAACTATTTTCCTCTTTTAGAACCATACTTGGATCCTTCTTCATGAAGAAAAAAACTGCTTTAGTTCTCTCGAAGTAGTACTGTGAACATGTTTAAATTTAAGTTCTGTGTCTTTGAGCCCCATGAGATGGCTCTAAGAATGATTAGATAACCACCCCTCTTAACATTACTTAGAAGTCTGTTGGATACAACTGGGGTGGCCATAGGGTTTTCATCTCTTATTTGATACATGCCGCAAAAGGAACGACGCTGCTCGCAGTTAATTGGTCTTCAAAAGACTTTTACTTAGAAGGAGTAGGAAAAAGAGTGGGGGACCGGGAGAAGGGGGAGAGATGGGGCGCACATTCCTTAAGGGGAAAAGCTGGCGTGCCGCATTCCCTCTCCCGCGGTCCGCTTATATACAGAATTCAACCAATCACAGTCAATCAATCACAGTCCATGCACAGAGCTCTCCAATCCGGCACTTGATCATGCTCAGCTGTGGAGTCACGCAGTGGCTATATCAATCAGCTCGAGTCACGCAGCAGGCAGGGCATCAACGCCATCTTGTTGTTTACCACGATCCTCAGCTAGATGGAAAGTTCAATCAGCTGCTACATCCGCAGTACTGCTATAAGCCAAGCCCAGCATGGGGGGTCCCATGGCAAGCCTATCCATGGGTCCCCACAATACATTTGCAAAATATTTAGACATCGTCCGCACCCTGAGTTCAGTAGCTGTCAGTTGGCCATTTTTTTTTTCATGGCATATTGATGCCACTTGTGTGGTCATAGGAACACCAGGACAGGGTGGATTGATTGCTTTCAGGAAATCCCTCTAAAACAAGGACCAGATTCAATTCTCTAAACTTAATAGGAAACTATAAGGCTTGCTGGTTAGGTTTATATCTCCTTTCTCATAGTGGAGGTGAGAAATGCACAAGGAATAACCAGTTGCCCCTGGTGACTGTGAGATCATAGTAGGTAATCACCTCTTTTTCTGTGGCTACAGTCAGACACACACACACACACACACAGACACCTGTACACATTCACACATAGCCACATACAACAATGACACATTCGCCAATCACTGTACCCATACATCTACAAGCAGCCACACCTAAACAAGTCCCCCAATTGCTTATATGAATTTACAGACAGTAGTGGCCTGGAGCTGAACCAATACATGACAGACTTATGGACTGCTAGCCAAGCACTTGGACCTGTTGATTACCATGACATGAGTTACTGTAGAAGCACAGGCATGTGGGAGCACAGAGATAAGGGGGCGAGGGCAAAAGTTGTGGGAACTTGATAAAAACCATCTTCCCAACAGTCCATCCCTTCAAATTTCCTTGCCTCACAATTTGCATATACATTGTTTGTACAAAGGTCCCTGTGCTAGGAGTACACATAGGGTATGGAACATTATATCCAAAGACCATAGCAACAATTCAAGTTACAGCAACAAACTATAGGGTATGACATAAACTACTCCAACACTGATTGGGTTTTATTGTATTGCTCTCAGACTAAAGTTTTTGCATGCATCCACGTGTGGTTTTATAACAAAGTCCAGTGTGGTCAATGTCTGTGGCTATCTTTTACAGCAGCCCAGCTGCAAAACTGATAGCTCAGTACCTATCCAAGAAGCCAATTGGTTGGTTACTGTTTCAAAGGAGTTCAGTCCACCAGGATATTTGCAGCATCAGGCTGTATTCATCTATTTGGGGAATAAGTCCAATAAAATCTGTTTTCTGTCTCTCAAGAGATGACTCCAGATGGCTTAGCAAAATGCACATAACTGCTTTTAAATCTGCAAGAGTCACAGGTTAATATCATATCAAATCATGACATAAGGTCCTAAGTCACAACTGCAAGGCTGAGTGCACAGAGGTATCAGTTGATTTGGGTTTATCTCCAAGAGCAGAACACCATCTACCTCTATACCCCATGAGTAGGTGAAATCTGAAGCCTTGAATAACACTGGAGGTTCAGTATTGTTCTGTCACCAGGGGACTCAACGATTATAACTGCCAGGTAGTCTCTGGCGCTGGCTGTACCCAAGGGGTGGCATTGTTTTCCTCTGTCTCTGCCTCTGCCATCTGCGTTGCTCTCTCTCCATCTCCACTGGTTGTTTTGGGCTCCAGCACTTGGGAGTACCACCTTTTACTTTGGTAATACTCCAATTGGGATTTCAATCTTGTCTCTCAGGGAGTCCCAGCCCACTGGCTCACAAACAACAGAAGGCCCAGGTGCTGCTCATGAAAGACACACTGATCGTGTGCTCTGCTGCTTTTCCTAGGAGAGTGCTCAGCTTCTCTGAAGACCTAGGCTTTTGCCTGCATCTGCCCACTCCACTATGGGGAGTGGAGTGCAGTGCCAGTTGATGCTCACCTTTTCTGCAACTCCAGGGTCCCATCTGGCATTGCTGTTGAAGACCGTGGTGGGGGTATCCAGCCCTGTCCTCAGCACCAGGGAGAGGTCATCCCATAGCACCTGGTTAACTGAATGGCACAGCTCCAGTGGGCGGAGAACATGCTGTAAGCCTGGGTGATCCATTCCAGGAGTCTTCAAGATGCTATGTGATGAATCCTACTGCAATGATGGGGTCAGTTGGGACTGTGGAGGATAAAACATTCCTCCCTGCCACCCACAAAAAGTCCCAAGGGCCTTGCAACTTACAACCAAGGGTGTTGAGATCAGTTCCAAGTGGGTGCCTTGGCTCAGGGCCTCACTCACCCTCATAAGCTACTAGCAACATTTTTGTAGCAGCATCATTTTTACCTGTATCTTGGTCTTTGATGCCTCTCCTGGGTGTTAGAGCTCCTGTATCTGTTGTTTCCTTAGGGTCATCTGTGTCAAGGTCTCTCATTGCTGCTCCCACTGCTACTGCAGCCACTACTCCATTCCTTTCACCCATTTCCCAGATGGAGGGACGTCAAGTACATGACCTTAAGCTGGAACTTACCACCATTGCCCTCAGAGTTGCTGCCTTTTACCATTTTTTTTCCCTCTGAGGTATGTTGGAAGCTTCACGTTGCACTAATTTTGATCTGAAGCTCAACATTATTCTCTGCCCACAAGGTGGTGAGAGGACCCATCCCACGGTGGCATCAGCCATTGTCTGGGCATCCCTTGGATCCATTTTTGCCTCTATGGAACCCAGCCCTATTCTTGGGTCTCAGCCTACAGTGGTTTGGCATTGCTTCATGCCCACAAAGCAGTTAGGAAGACCCACCCTGCAGCCTCTGATGCTATGTTGGTGTCTCCCTGCTCGGACATCTTTCTGAGCCCAGGCATTACCTTTGCTACTCTAATGGGCAAGTCATAATCACCAGCCACCAAATACTTGTGGCTATCCATCCCGAAATTCCACCCTCTGATTCCATACTCGACTGAAAGGAGTCCTGCCAACTATACTGAAGTGTATACCTGGGGCTTAGGTCCCAAGACAAGCAGATCAGATTCTGACAGGTCAGAGAACAACTTGGGAGTGTTTACGGGTTTATATCTTTTTTTTTTCAGGCAGAGTGGACAGTGAGAGAGAGAGAGAGAGAGAGAGAGAGAGAGAGAGAAAGGTCTTCCCTTGCCACTGGTTCACACTCCAACGGCCGCCGCGGCCGGTGCGCTGCGGCCGGTGCACCGCGCTGATCAGGTGGCAGGAGCCAGGTGCTTCTCCTGGTCTCCCATGCAGGTGCAGGGCTCAAGCACTTGGGCCATCCTCCACTGCACTCCCTGGCCACGCAGAGAGCTGGCCTGGAAGAGAGGCAACCGGGACAGAATCCGGCACCCCAACCGGGACTAGAACCCGGTGTGCCGGTGCCGCAGGTGGAGGATTAGCCTAGTGAGCCACAGCGGGTTTATATCTTGTTTACTCACAACGACAGTGAGAAATGCACAAGGAACAGCCACTTGCCCCCGAAGGTGGTGGGGCCACAGGAGTCATCTGCCTTTGTGTCCATGGTGGTGGTCAGACACACACAGAGACATCTACACACATCCACACATAGCCACATAAAACAAATAGCTGCATTCACCAATAGCCACATCCACACATCCATAAGCTGCCACTCTTAACTAAGCCCCTTAGTTGCTTATTTGGAACCACACACAATTGTGGCACAGAGCTAAACAGCTGCATATCAGACTTGTGGGCCGCTAGCCAAGCAGATGGGCCTGTAGGTTACCATGACACCAGTTACCATAGAGGCACAGAGATATGGGAGCACAAAGATAAGGGGATAAGGTCAAAAGGCTTGGGAACTTGATAAACACAGTCTTCCCAACAAGGTGTTCAAGGAAACACCAACAGTAGATTATTTAGTTCTTAGATTACTGCAGAGATCTATCCAAAATAGGCCCAGAAGACTGTCATTTATTATTAAATTGTACCCTACATGGAGTTATCTGTACAGTGTGATTCACCAGTTTGAAAGGCAGTAAAGATTTCTTTGTGCCCTCAGGTGAAGTGATCAATGATATGACTTAATCCTTCTTGCCATACCTGTCTTAATGGCTTGCGTCAGGATCAATACAGAAAGCCACCTGGCTTTGGAAGGCAGTATCTTAGCTGTCTGTGTGTACAACTCTGGAGACATGGTTAAGTTCGGTACTACAGTTCAGGTTCATATTGTTCAGAATTCTGTTGTTAATAGTCTTAATTAAATGCTTCAGGGGATAAGTCAAATGGGTTTGGTTCCATCTTCTGTCAGATTTACCAGAGTGACTGACAGGATGTTATATTTATGGGAAAATTCTCAAAACACTAAGATGCTGCCATAAAAAATAATTTGACACAATTCTTCCTGGGTCACTCCTACTTCTGCAACTTTTTTTTTTTAAATAAAGATTTAATTTATTGGAGAGGTATAGTTACAGAGAGAGTAAGGGAGAGACAGAAAGATCTTCCATCTGCTGGTTCACTCCCCAAATGGTTGCAGTAGCCGGAGCTAGACTATCCAAAGCCAGGATCCAGGAGCTTCTGGGTCTCTCACATGGGTTCACGGATCTAAGTAGTTGGCAATCTTCCATTGCTTTCCCCGGCATATATGCAGAGAGCTGGATTGGAAGAGGAGCAGCCAGGACACAAACTGGCTCCTATATAGGATGGCTGTGCTGCAGGTTGGGGGTTAGGCTACTACATCACAGCGCCAGCCCTGCAAGTTTTTCAAGCAAAGTAACTAGCTGTTGTTTTGCCAGAATATTGTTTAGGGATATTTGTACAGTGAGCAGACATAGAAGAGTGAATTAGTATCTACCTGTAGGGTGAATAAATAGTAGGTATGTTTACTTCTCAATATTGAAATATTGCATTCCACCTTCACCTCCTATAAAGGGCTTGTCATGTGCTAATATTATTTAGCCTTTCTGTTGCCCTGTGGGAATTGGATACACAAACACATACACATACATATACACATAAACATAATGCTGTCACTGTGGCTTCACTGTGGCTATTGTTTTCGGTGTGAATAAGAAATTTCTTTGTGTCTGACCCAGGAGTCCTGTGACCTCTTCTAGGATTCACAAAATAAGTAGACTAAAAGTTAGCTTATTCATGGGTAAAATTTTAGACATTTCACTTATACTTCTTCATAGACACATTACGTTTTGAACTGTAAAAGAGTATTAAGGTGTTTTTGAAGCTAATTTTCAGAGAGGGGATCTATTCCTCTAACATTTATGACTAGCCAATAAAATCTCATTTTTACTGAAATTTAGTTTCATAGAATGCTTTGCTCCCCTAAATCTGAACATGTGCCAGATTATCAAACAACACTATATATCAGCAGTATAATTAGGCAGAAGTGCTAGATAAATTGAGTGTAATCTGCACAGCAAAATGCTAAATCATTTTAATGGAAAATAGATTATACCAGCAACATGTAAATAAAAAGTGCAATGATCTCCAAGAAAAATGTCAGTAGCCCATCAAAATCTGTTAATTATTTAAAGGACTAGCTTCTAAGAGATGGAACTAATCAAATAACCAGAAAATGTATGCCAATGTCTTAGCAATGTAGGTATTGCTAAAATTATAATTGGGTTAACTTGTGAGTATCATATTCTAAGATATAGGGAACCTAGTGTAATTCCATGTACACAATAAACCTGATAATAGTTGAGATTGGAATTTTTATAGAGGTCAACAAAATATAATTGGAAATAGGTAGTTGGAGAACTTGTGGATGAAAATTTTAACATATAAAATAGTCATCTGTTTTTAATTTTTAAAACATACTCTAAAATATTATATTGGAAAAAGAATAAATTATCGAAATGGTATCACTGTTTTTTCTTCCTGGAACTATGTTTTTATTTCACCTATAGCCTCTCCTTGCATTTAGATCTTTTTTCTTTCCTGTCCCCAAGTTATGTAACAGGTTTGTTCATTCATTCATTCATTTACTTACTCATTCATTTGGTAATTTTTAAAGGTTTATTTATCTATTTGAAAGTCAAAGTTACACAGAGAGAGGAGAGGCAGAGAGAGAGAGAGAGAGAGAGAGAGAGAGAGAGGGGTCTTCCATCCGATGGTTCACTCCCTAATTGGCCGCAACTGCTGGAGCTGTGCCGATCCGAAGCCAGGAGCCAGAAGCTTCTCCTGGGTTTCCCGCGTGGGTGTAGGGACCCAAGGACCTGGGCCATCTTCTACTGCTTTTCCAGGCCATACCGGAGAGCTGGATCAGAAGTAGAGCAGCTCATGTGGGATGCCGGCATTGCAGGCCAGGGCGTTAACGTGTTGTGCGATAGTGCTGGCCCCTAATTTCGTAATATTCACTGATCATGTATTGTCTTGTGTGCAACATGTTTTGGGTCTTTATGATATCATTTAGAATTTGACAGATTTAAGTTTCAGGTATTCCTGTACGTGCTGGCACTGAGCTAATCTGTGCCTTCATTAAACTCAGTGCATGTGTATGAGCCGTTTGTGTTTAGGTCTGACTGAACTAACATGTAAAAGTGACTTGGTAACCAGAATAAATAATTTCATTAGCAAAACATTTTATGATTTTTTTCTAGATTTGTTTCTAAACAACAGATTTGGTCTAGGTAAGCTGCACTGATTGTGTGCATTTTAAAAGGAAAGAGCATTCTGGGTTTTTTTTTGACAGGTAGAGTGGATAGTGAGAGAGAGAGAGACAGAGAGAAAGGTCTTCCTTTTGCTGTTGGTTCACCCTCCAATGGCCTCCACGGCCGGTGCGCTGTGGCCTGCGCACTGCACTGATCTGAAGGCAGGAGCCAGGTGCTTCTCCTGGTCTCCTATGGGGTGCAGGGCCCCAAGCACTTGGGCCATCCTCCACTGCACTCGCTGGGCCACAGCAGAGAGCTGGCCTGGAAGAGGGGCAACCGGGACAGAATCCGGCACCCCGACTGGGACCAGAACCCGGTATGCTGGCACAACAAGGCAGAGGATTAGCCTATTGAGCCACGGTGCCAGCCAGCATTCTGTTTTATAGTGGGTAAGTGATCCAAAGCTAGGTTGCAAATCAAATTTAGAATTTCACAATAAATTGCATATCTGTTCACTGTACTGAATACTTAACATTTGGCAGGTGATAGAATGGGTTGGAAGATTTATAATTGCAACATGAGTGAATCTTTATATCTTTGGTGGCTTTTGAAAGTTACATATTTTAATAACTCTAAATTTACATTTATTTTGAGGCCATTAAAATTAATGAATTTTTGCTGCTTTTCTTGCTACATCCTTGTATTGCTTGTTTATTCCTTAGGGTGTAAATGCCCCTCAGAGGGCAACAGAATCCCTTTTTGAAGGCAAGTCCTTTTTGCTGAAGGTTTTATGTACATGAAGATGGTGGCTTCTCTAAGAGAGGGGGGTGACAATAATGTGGGAAGAACAAGTGGAAAAGGCCTTTTCCACTTGCTGAGTAGACAGTATCTTCAGAATGGTTCTGGTGATGTATGTGTAGGAGATAATAACTAGCACCAGGTTGACCATCAAGGTCATAACTGCTGAAGTCAATCAATTCCAGTAAACTTGGATGTGAACAGGATATGTCTATGAGGGGACCATAGTCACAATATTGGTGATGGAGTACATTGGATGCACAGAAATCCAGCTGACTGGTAAGAATGATTGAGCATCAGTTGATGAGGAATTGGCTCATACATGAGCAGAGAACCTGCTGGATACAGACCCTGGTCCATGAAGGTCATATAGTGTGGGGGTTTACAGATAAACTCATAGCAGTAATAGGGCATGGTGGCTAGGAGGTAGTACTCAGTGTCTCAGATGAAAATAGCAACAAAGTCCTGAGAGAAGTGCCCAGCAAGGCTGATGGTCTTATTTCCAGTTGAAATACTGCACAGCAGCCTAGGAGTAAAAGTGATTGTAAAAGGTAATTTCCAGGAAGAAGAATTCCTGAGGAAGAGCTACATGGAAGTTTGGAGGTGGGAGTCCAGTGGCATGAGGACAATGATGGTCAGATGTCCAGTGATGCTGAATACATGGGAGGAAAGATGAACATGACAATCTGAATCTCTGGGATGTCTGTAGGACCCAGCAGGAAGAATTCAGTCAAAGTTTTGTTTGTCATTGCTAACTTTGGTTGGTTGTGAAGCTGAGGAAGAGAAAAATCAATGATGAGAAGAGGAACAGAGCTGAGAAATATTGAGGGTGAGCTGTAGAGTTCCCTTGAAATTTGTTCATTGAAATTTGTCAGTTCAACCCAAAAAGAACATCTCTTTTTCCTAATTTTACCCTTCACAAATGGCCAACAGACACATGAAAAAGTGCTCAGGATTACTAGTCAGCAGGAAAATGCAAATAAAAACCACAATGAGGTTTCACTTCACCCCAGTTAGAATACCTATCATCCAGAAATGAAAAAATAATAAATGATACAGAGTATGTAGGGAAAAAGCTTCCATAATCCATTGTTGCCAGGAATGTAAACTAGTGCAACCATTATGGAATATGATATGCAGATTCCTCAGAAATCTGAAAATAGATCTACCATATGAACCAGCCTCTTAGGAATTTACCCAAACACAAAGGAAATCATCCTATGAAATAATTATTTGTACCCCATGTTTATTACAGCTCAGTTCACAATAGCTAAGATAAAGAAACAGTCTAGATGTCTATCAACTGATGAATGGATAAACAAAATGTGATATATCTACAATGTAAAATACTACTCAGCCATAAAAAAAGAATGAAATCCTGTCTTTTGCAACAAAGTGCACCTGGAAATCATTATGTTTAGTGACATAAGCCAGTCTCTAAAAGACAGATACCATGTTTTCTCTGATATATTTTAGTTAATATATAAATACAAAAAAGTATATGAATAAAATAGACATCTTGTCATTCGATCTTGTCATTCTTTGTTTATAAATCCTTCTTTATACTCCTTTGGAACTGTGGTCTTTATACTGTTTACTTGTTGAATATTATGTTTAATGATACATTACGTCTGTGATTATAGAGTTGACTGGAAGTATGTTTTTGCAAAAATTAAAGATAAAAAATGGATTGAGGGGATTGAATGAAGTAAAGAAGGAGACAAGTACCTAGTGTACCTATGAAATATATAAAATCTCTTCTTTTAATAAAAAGTTTAAAAATTAATGGATATATTTTTTTTTATATAAAGCTTTTATTTAAAGAATATAAATTTCCAAAGAACAGCTCATGGACCACAATGGCTCCCCCCCCCCACAACTTCCCTCCCTCCCCCCACCCTCCCCTTTCCCGCTCCCTCTCCCCTTCTGTTCACATCAAGATTCATTTTCAATTCTCTTTATACACAGAAGATCAATTTAGTACATATTACGTAAAGATTTCAACGGTTTGCCCTCGCATAGAGACACAAAATGATAATACTGTTGGAGTACTAGTTATAGTATTAATTCACAATGTACAGCACATTAAGGACAGAGATCCTACATGATTTTTTTTTTAAAAAATTGATTAATTGTCTATGCAATTTCCAGTTTAACACCAAGATTTTTTAATCATTTGCAATTATCTTTATATAAAGAAGATCGATTCAATATATACTATGTAAGGATTTCATCAGTTTGCACCCACTCAGAAACACAAAGTGTAAAAATACTGTTTCAGTACTAGTAATAGCATCACTTCACATTGGATAACACATTAAGGACAGATCCCTCATGAGACGTAAGTACACAGTGACTCCTGATGTTGATTTAACAATTTGACACTCTTGTTTATGGCATCAGTAATCTCCCTAGGCTCTGGTCATGAGTTGCCGAGGCTATGGAAGCCTTTAGGGTTAGCCAACTTCGATCTTATTTCCACAGGACCATAGTCAAAGTGGAAGTTCTCTCCTCCCTTAATGGATATATTTTAAAAAAATCTATCACTTGGGGCCAGTGTTGCATAGTGAGTAAAGCCACCACCTATGATGCCAACATCATATATGAGGTCTGGTTCATTCCTGGCTGTTCCATTTCCAATTAAGCTCTGCACTAATGCTTGGAAAAGCAGCAGGATATGGCCTTAAGTGCTTCAGCATCTGCAACCCATGTGGGATACCCTGATGAAGCACCAGGCTGCTAGCTTCAGCCTTACCCAAGATTGGCCTTTGCTGCCATTAGAGTGAAGCAGCATATGGGAGATCTGTCTCTCTCTGCCTCTCCCATTCTCTCTGTAATTTTGACTTTCAAATGAATAAATAATCATTGAGTCACAAAATGACCATTTTGTTCCAATACATTACATTTTGGGTACTCTATTAATTAGCTCGGATCAGGGAAAGCATATGGTATCTGTCTTTTTGTGACTGGCTTGTTTCATTAAGTATAATGGTTCCCAGTTGCATCCATATTTTTGCAAAAGACAGGATTTCACATTTTACAGTTGAGTAGTACTCCATAGTATATATTTATCATAATTTCTTTATTCTGTCAACAACTGATGGACATCTGGGTTGATTCCATATCTTTGCTATTGTGAATTGTGCTGCAAAGAACATGGGGTTACAAATAATTAGTTCATTTGATGATTTTTTTGGTTTGGGAAAAATTCTCAGGAGTGAGGTAGCTGGGTCTTATGGTAGGTTTATATTGAGATTTTTGGGGTATCTCCATACTGTCGTCCACAGTGGCTGCACTGGTTTGCATTCCCACCAACAGTGGATTAGGGTACCTTTTTCCACACATCTTCACCAGCATTTGTTGATTTCTGTATGAGTGCCATTCTAACTGTACTGAGATAAGTGAAACCTTGTTGTGATTTTTCATTTGCATTTCCCTGGTGGCTAGTGATCCTGAGCATTCTTTTTTTTTTTTTTTATAAAGCTTTTATTTAAAGAATATAAGTTTCCAAAGTACAGCTTATGGACTACAATGGCTCCCCCCCCCACACAACTTCCCTCCCTTCCGCTACCCTCCCCTTTCCCGCTCCCTCTCCGCTTCTGTTCACATCAAGATTCATTTTCAAATCTCCTTATACACAGAAGATCAGTTTAGTACATATTATGTAAAGATTTCAACAGTTTGCCCTCACATAGAGACACAAAATGAAAATACTGTTGGAGTACTAGTTATAGTATTAATTCACAATGTACAGCACATTAAGGACAGAGATCCTACATGATTTTTTTTAAAGAATTGATTTATTATCTATGCAATTTCCAGTTTAACACCAAGATTTTTTAATCATTTGCAATTATCTTTATATACAGAAGATCGATTCAATATATACTATGTAAAGATTTCATCAATTTGCACCCACACAGAAACACAAAGTGTAAAAATACTGTTTCAGTACTAGTAATAGCATTATTTCACATTGGATAACACATTAAGGACAGATCCCTCATGAGACGTAGGTACACAGTGACTCCTGATGTTGATTTAACAATTTGACACTCTTGTTTATGGCGTCAGTAATCTCCCTAGGCTCTAGTCATGAGTTGCCGAGGCTATGGAAGCCTTTAGGGTTCGCCGACTTCGTTCTTATTCCGACAGGGTCATAGTCAAAGTGGAAGTTCTCTCCTCCCTTCAGAGAAAGGTACCTCCTTCTTTGATGGCCCCGTTCTTTCCACTGGGATCTCACTCACAGAGATCTTTCATTTAGGTCTTCTTTTTTTTTGTTTTTCAGAGTGTCTTAGCTTTCCATGCCTAAAATATTCTCATGGGCTCTTGAGCCAGATCCGAATGCCTTAAGGGCTGATTCTGAGGCCAGAGTGCTATTTAGGACATCTGCCATTCTATGAGTCTGCTGTGTCTCCCACTTCCCATGATGGACCGTTCTCTCCCTATTTGATTCTATCAGTTAGTATTACCAGACACTAGTCTTGTTTGTGTGATCCCTTTGACTCTTAGACCTATCAGTGTGATCAATTGTGAACTGAAATTCTTTCAAGTGTCTTTTAGCCATTTGAATTTCATCACTTTGAAAAATTCCAGTTCAAGTCCTTTGCTCATTGCTTAACTGGATTGTTTGCTTTGTTGTTGTTGAATTTGTGGAGCTCTTTATAATTTAGGATATTAGCCCCTTAATCAGTTGTATAGTTTCTAGGTATTTTCTCCTATTCTGTTTGTTGCCTCTTCACTTTGCCTCTTCCTTTGCAGTGCAGAAGCTTCTCAGATTGATAAAATCCCATTTGTCAATTTTGGCTTTGATTGCCTGTGCTTCTGGGGTCTTTTTCATGAAGTCTTTGCCTATGCCAACATGTTGCAGAGTTTCCCCAGTGGTCTGTAGTAATTTGATGGTATCAGGTCATAGATTTAGGTTTTTGCTCCCTTTTGAGTGTATTTTTGTGTAATGTGTAAAGTAGGGGGTTTATTTCATACTTCTGCATGCAGAGATCCAGTTTTCCCAGCATCATTTGCTGAAGAGACTGGCATTGATCCAGGGATTGATTTTAGTTCCTTTGTCAAAGATAAGTTGGTTGTACATGTCTGATTGATTTCTGGAGTTTTTATTCTGTTCTGTTTTTCTACACGTTAGTTTTTATGCCAGAACCAGGCTATTTTGATTATAACTGTCCTGTAGTATGTCTTGACATCTGGTGTTGTGATGACTCAATCTTTGTTTCTGTTGTTTAAGAATACTTTAGCTATTTGGAGCCTCTTGTATTTCCAATTGAATTTTCAGTATCTTTTTTTAGATCGGAGAGGAGTGTCATTTGTAGTTTGTTTGGGATTACATTGAATCTGTAAATTTCTTTCAGTTGTATGGACATTTGATGATATTGATTTTTCCAATCTATGAACACAGTTTTTTTTTTTCCATTTTATAATGTCTTCTATTTCTTTCTTTAATGTTTTGTAATTTTCATTATAGATATCTTTGAGATCCTTTGTTACATTTATTCCAAGAAGTGCTAGTTTCAGTCTTGGCTGCTCTGTTTCTGATCTAACTTGCTGCTAATGCTCCTGGGAAGGCAATGGAAGATGTCTTAGGAGTTTGGGACCCTGCTACTCTTTTGGGAAACAGAGATGGAATTCATGGATCCTTGTTTGGCCTGGCTCAACACTGGCTTTTAAAACCATCTATGGAGTGAATCAGTGAATAGAAGATATCTCTCTCTTTCTCTCTCTCCCTTCCTTCCCATCAGTATTAGTTTCAAATAAATAAATAAATAAATAAAGGTGCCAGCCCTGTGGCTCACTTGATTGATCCTCTGCCTGCGGTGCTGGCATCTCTTATGGGCACTGGTTCTAGTCCCGGTCGCTCCTCTTCCGGTCCGGCTCTCTGCTGTGGCCCAGGAGGGCAGCAGAGGATGGCCCAAGTGCTTGGACCCCTGCACCCACATGGGGAGACCGGGAAGAGGCACCTGCTCCTGGCTTTGGATTGGCGCAGTACCGGCCATTGCGGCCATTTAGGGAGTGAACCAATGGAAGGAAGACCTTTCTCTCTGTCTCTCCTCTCACTATCTATAACTCTACCTTTCAAATAAATCAAAAGAAAGAAAGAAAGAAAGAAAGAAAGAAAGAAAGAAAGAAAGAAAGAAAGAAAGAAAACATCTTAAAAAAGAAATAGGAGATGGTCTGTCAGTGTGTTTCATTGCAAGAATGGTGTAAACAACAGCAACATAAAAATATAGACTGACTTCCCATTTATTTTATAGTATATATAAATGTGTAAATTTAAAAAATGCAAACAAATATAGGTGCCCCTATTATGAGTAGTTTTTCTTTTGTTTCCTAATATGTTTTTAAAAAATTTATTTATTTGGATAGCAGATTTACAGAGTGCGAGGCAGAGACAGAGAGAGAAAAAGAGAAATCTACCCACTGGTTCATTCCCCAAATGGCCTCAACAGCTGGGACTGGGACAGAACAAAGCCACAAGCCTGCCGTGGTGGCCATTGGAGGGTAAACCAATGGCAAAAGGAAGACCTTTCTCTCTGTCTCTTTCTCTCTCTCACTGTCCACTCTGCCTGTCAAAAAAAAAAAAAAAACTATAATTCTTTTTAAAATAATGAAATGTAAACTTATTCTTTTGAGTGAATAGGAAATTCTAATTGTATAACGGAAGTTATTCTGTAATTTTTCCTGGAGTACTACTTCTGCCTGTGAGGTTATATTTCTTTTTCTCAACACAGAGTGTTTAAGTGAGAGAAATTTAGTAAGTTAGATTCTGATGCATCCAAATATAACTCCAATATTATACTTTAAACAAATGAAATATAAAAGTTATTTAAATAACTGCAGATTTATCATTAAATAAAAAATGTTCTACAGTATATATCATGCTTGTCTGTTGAACAATTGATAGCTAATTATTAGATCATAAATTAAAGTATCTGTGTGTTATTTACATGGTAACCAAATTTTTTTAATGAATAATTAGTGATTTAATTTATCAGTATATCAGTATATTCAAGACTGTCCTAAGTGTTGTGAGAACTTTAAGGGGAGAATTATATAACATATCTAGTTTCAAAATGAATTATATAGCTATTGTAAATTGGGCTTAACTTGAAAGTTCTTTCTCAGTCATAGTATTGTCTGTGTATACAAAGGCTGTTGATTTTTGTGGGTTGATTTTATATGCTGCATCTTTACGAAACACTGTAAGTTCTAATAGTCTTCTAATAGTCTTTTAGCTCCCCCATTATGTAGAATCATGTCATCTGTAAACAAGGATAATTTGATTTGCTCCTTTCAAATTGGTGTCTCTTTGATTCTCTTTCTTGTCTAATGGTTTTAACTAAAACTTCTAGAATTATTTGGAATAACAGTGGTGAAATTGAGCATCTTGCCTGGTTCCAGTCCTTACTGGAAATGTTCCGACTCTTCCTCATTCAATCTGATGCTGGCTCTGGCTGTGTGTTTGTCATAAATTGCCTTGATTGTGTTGAGGAATGTTCCTTTTATATATAATTTGTTTATGGTTTTTTTTTTATCATGAAAGGATGTTATATTTTATAAAATGCTTTCTTTGCATTTGTTGAGATAGCCATATAGTTTTTATTCCTCAATTTATTAATGTGATATATTTATTTTTATTTGTACATTGAACCATCCATACATACCAGGTGTAAATCCCTCTTGGTCTGTATGAAAGATTTTTCTGATCTGTTGCTATGTTCAATTAGCTGGTATTTTGTTGAGGAATAAACTGAAATACTTTGTAATAAATTTAAACAAAGAGCTGAAAGAGCTCTATGATGAAAATTATAAAACATTAAAGAAAGAACTAGAAGAAGACACAAAAACATGGAAAAATCTTCCATGTTTGTGGATTGGAAGAATTAATATCATCAAAATGTCAATACTATGGAAAGCAATTTACAGATTCAAGGAGATCCCAATCAAAATATCCAGAATATTCTTCTCAGATCTAGAAAAAAAAAATGATGCTGAAATTTGTATGTTGACACAAGGCACCCCTGATAGCTAAAACATTCTTAAACAACCCAAGCAAAGATAGAGGCACCAAGATACCAGATTTCAAGAAATACTACAGGACTGTTATAATCAAAATAGCCTGTTACTGGCACAAAAATACATACAAACCAATGGAACAGAATAGAAGTCCCAGAAATTAATCCACATATCTACATTAACTTATCTTTGACAAAGAAGCTAAAATCAATCCCTGGAGCAACAGCAGTTTCTTCAACAAATGGAGATGGGAAATTGGATCTCTGTGTGCAGAAGTGTGAAACCCTACATTATACCTTATACAAAAATCAACTGAAAGTGCATTAAGGATCTAAATCCATGTCCTGATATCTTCAGATACTAGAGGAGAACGTTGGAGAAACTCTGCAAGACATTGGCATAGATAAAGACTTCTTGGAAAAGACAAGAAGCACAAGCAATCAAGGCCAAAATAGAAAGAGCTCCAAGATGACAGAATAGGGAGGGGGCACACTGAGAGTCCTGGAAAAGATAGTTTAATAGAAGTGGAGATACTGTAGTCTTAGGGAAGAGTTAGGGAAAAAACTGCAGAGGAAACTCTTCTGGAACTGGTGGGATACAATAGACCTACGTGGAGGGCATGGGCATCCACGGCTTGGGACCCCAGACGCCAAGTCTACGCACCAGCACTGAAAAGGGAGGTGAGGCGAAACCGCAGTAGCCTGAGACACTGGTGTGAAAGGGACAGGAAGAACCTAGAGGGAACGAGGCTTGAAGCCCCCTGGGGGCAGCCGGCACTCGAACTGGTGTCCATATGGGATGCTGCCACTGCAGTGGGGGCTTTAGTGCCCATTCCACGGGGCTGGTGATTGAGAATTTTTTTGTAATGCATTTTTTGGCAGTTGATGTTCCTAAACTGTGTATCTGAGGGACCTAAAGCCTGCATCTTTTGAATTTCTACCTCCAGAACTCTGTTTTGCCTCTGTGCTGTTGTCCTTGCCTTCTCTACCCACTAACAGATAAGCCTCATGCCCGTTTTACATGGTTTTCCCCTGCTTTTCTGTCTATTGGGAATGCCTTTCTTCTGATTTTCATGAGACTGCTTAATATTCTTTATTCAACCTAAATGTCACCTTAACAAAGATCTTCCATGTCTACTAAATGTAGAGCTAAAACTAGGGTTGTATTAATCTTTAAAGAAAAATCTGCATTCAATAATCATTAGCTAAATTTATCTTAATCATTTTTATAGTTTTCTATTATATAGATTAGAAGACTTTCTTTCTTGTTCATTGTTCTTTCTTGGCATTTGGTAAACGTTGAATAAGGGGAGAACTTAACTTTCATTATAAGAATTATGAATACAGTATTGAAGATTTGAGCAAAGACATAGAAAATAATCCATATACGTTTTTTTCTAAGATTTATTTGCTATTTATTTAAAAGACAGGGTTACAGGGAGAAGGAGACACACATACATACACAAAAAGAGAGAGAACCTTCCATCTGCTGATTCACTCCCAAAATGATTGCAATGGCCATGGATAGGCCAGGCCAAAGACAGCAGCCTGGAAATCCAGCCTGGTCTCCCACATGGGTGCAGGGGCCCAAATACTTGGGCCATCTCCTGCTACTTTGTCAGATGCATTAGCAGGGAGATGGTTTGGAAGCAGCTGAAACTTAATGGAGCAGCTGAAACTTGAACTGGTATTCATATGGGATGCTGGAGTTGCAGGCGGTTGTAACCTACTGTCTCAGCACTGCCCCTCTATTTAGACATTAACCCAAAGCATCTATAAAACATATTTGTTATTTTTAAAAAGTTTTATTTATTTATTTGAGATGCATGGTTACAGAGACAGAGGGAAGGACACAGAGAGAAAGCTGTGGGTGGAGAGAAAAAGAGAGAGAGAAATAGAGGATAATCTTCCATTTGCTGGCTCATGTCTCATATGATGCAATGGTCAGAACTGGGCTGATCTGAATCCAGGACCCAGGAGCCATGACCTTCTTCCAGGTTTCCCACATGGGTACAGGTGTACTTGGGCAATCCTCTGCTGCTTTTGCAGGTGCAATACCAGGGAGCTGGATTGGAAGTAGAGTATCTGGAACTTGAACCAGCACCAATATGAGATGCTGACATTGCAGGTGGCAGCTTAACCTGCTACGCCACAACACTGGCTCCACATTTTTGTCATTTTAATGGTGTTATACTGTAATCAATAATTTGTTTTTATATTATTACTAATAAAAGCAAGCATTTTTTTGTATTTTAAATGTGATACTTTGTACTTGTGATTACAAGTTTACAAGCTGACAAAATAGATAATGATACATATATTTTTGTATATCAGCTTATATATTTTGACACTAACTTCGATCATAAGCTATGCAGAGCCTGTGGAAACCTGGTGTATCTAGAGTGAACAATTTGGCCTTTACCCAAAAGATGCGTCCTTTGACTCTGGCTTTGCTGGAGAAAGCTATGTTACACCTGATAGGAATATTTTCTTTTAGAATGGAAAGTGGACACACTGGATGTTGGGGTAAGATTGGCAATACCTAACAGAGTTAGAGTGAGGATTTGTCAAACCAAAGAGACTAACCAGAAAAGTTAGAGTGGAGGCTTTGGGATGTGCAGTATTGGATCACCTAGAGATTGAGATCCATCCTGTAGACAGTCAGTCTGTCAACCACATGTAATGAAACCCCAATTAAAACTCTTGACACTGATGTTTCTACATATATATATATTTTTTTCTTTATTTGACAGGTAGAATTATAGACAGTGAGAAAGAGAGAGAGAGAGAGAGAAGGTCTTTCTTCCTTTGATTCACCTCCTAATTGGCTGCTATGGCCAGAGCTGCACCAATCTGAAGCCAGGAGCCAGGTGCTTCCTCCTGGTCTCCCATGCGGGTGCAGGGGCCCAATCGCTTGGGCCATCCTCCACTGCCTTCTCGGACTACAGCAGAGAGCTGGGCTGGAAGAGGAGCAGCTGGGACTAGAACCCGAAACCCATATGGGTTGCTGTCGCTGCAGGCGGAGGATTAACCAAGTGAGCCACAGCACCGGCCCCTCAACATACATTCTTTGCTAGTCATACTTCATGTGTACTAACACACATCAAGGCCAGAAGGGTGATGCTTCCTGAGCGCAATGGAAGTTTTGCATTTGGATCCTGCCAGTCTCCACCTTATACATCTCTTCCTTCAGCTGATTTTAACCTGTACCCTTTCCTATCACAAGCCTTAATCCTGAATAGTAGCTTTCCATGAGTTCTATGAATTGCTCCAGTGAATTATTGTGCCTGCGTTGGTTTTATAAGCCTTCTAAACTTGCTGTTGGTGTCAGAAATGTCTGTGATTTTGGGAACTGTACTCTCAGACTTTGCAGATTGGCCAACTGTGGCTTGTGATATCATCCTGGGAAAGAAGCTCTTAGTTCTCTTACAGATTTTAATGACGTAAGCTTCGATGGATTGTAGAGAATACAGATTCTTGTATTTTGTTTCATGGAAGAGCATCAGGGAGTTTAAGATTTGCTTCTTTTTTTTAAAGATTTATTTATTTTACTTGAAAGTCACAGTTACACAGAGAGAGGATAGGCAGAGAGAGAGAGAGACAGAGAGAGAGAGAGAGAGAGAGAGAAATGGATGTCTTCTATCCTCGGTTCACTCCCCAGATGGCTGCAACAGCCAGAGCTGAGCCAGTCTGAAGCTAGGAGCCAACAGCTTCTTCCAGGTCTTCCATGAGGGTGCAAGGGCCCAAGGCCATGGGCCATCTTCCACTGCCTTCCCAGGCCATAGGAGAGAGCTGGATCAGAAGTGGAGCAGCCAGGTCTCAAACTGGCATCCATATGGGATGCTGGCACAATAGGCAGCAGCCTTACCCAGTATGCCACAGCACCGGCCCCAATATGATTTGCTCATATTCACAGAATTGGTTTGGTGGCTAGGTCAGGGTTAGCAAACAAATTTATACATCCCAATCTTGTGTATTTCCTATTGTATGCTGTATTATTTGAAGCAAGACTGACACATTATTGTTTTGATACATTTGATCACTATTTTAGAAATAATGCTATGATAGACATTAATTTACAAATTGTTATAATCCCATAGAATTCTATATAAAATGTAAATGTATAATAAAACGTAAATCTTAATTATTGAATTGTCTATGACTAAAATACCTATTTTTTTTAATACAGCTGTAATCGTTATCAAGAGGGTATTGATTTATTTTATGGTTCACTTTGAGATAACTTGTTTAACAATCTTGTATGTTAGGTTCTCTATGACAAAATCTAACTGAGTATTTAATGGAATAATAAAGTCATGGGACTCCTATATTTTCAGAATCTCATAAACTGAGAGTGGTGAGAAATAAACATTTCTAGTGAGGTTGATGACAACTTTAAGGGGACAAAGCATATCTGAAAAATTCTAAGACAACTAAGCTAGCAATGAACAGCTCTTAAGCATTCCTCCTCTTTATATCTGAGTAGTTTTCCTGGATAATATATTTTCATTAAAACATCTGATAGATTTTAAACATTGATGATGTGAAAAGGACACTACTGTTATTTATCAAAATAGTTTTGTACCATGAAAAATCATTTCCAGGTAATTAAATGATGTTATTATCATAATATAAATCAGATATTATTAGGTTAATGAGTTTTGTTAATATATTGCCATAGTACAACAGTAGAGCGATTCTAAAAGCACAAAGAACTCTGCTCACATGTAGCCCAAAGATTAAGAAAAGTAAATATGTTTTTCTTGACTTCCTCTATAGTACAAAATATAATAAATAGTGCATATTTATCTCTAAGTAGATACATTCCACTCAATGTGGGACAGTTTTAGGTTTTATGTTCCAGAACATAAAAGAACTATTTTTTAAGAAAAAAAGTGAAGCCTTTTTGTTAAGTATTGTATTATTACAAACAAGTGTATCATATGGTAAAGTATACATTACCTTGTATTTGCTCTTTGGGCCTTTGGACAAGCAAATGCTCTCAGCAGAGATGTTAATGAAAGAAATGCAAATGGCATCTTCAGAAAATAGTTAATGCTTTCAGTGACCAATTTTGGAAAGTGGGTGGAGATTATACTTTAGGGTTTTGAATGACATTTGATTACCTGTTTTTCCATTTATATACTTGTTAGTTATTATCTTGCCTAATTGCTCTGGCTAAAACTTTAAATACAGTATTGAATAAGAGTGGTGAAATTGGACATCTTTGTCAAGTTCCAGATCTTAGAGGAATTGCTTTCAGCTTTCCCACCATTAAGTGTGATGTTTGCTGTGGATTTTCATGTATAGCCTTTGTGATTTTAAGGTACAGTCTGTACCTAACTTGTTTAGGGTTTTTTTGTTTAAGTCATAAATAGATATTGAATTTTATCTTCATCTGTGGAATGATCATTTGATTTTTATCATTAGATTTCATTCTATTGATAGGATGTATTATATTTATTGATTTGTATATATTGAATCATCCCTGCAACCCCAGGATAACTTGATCATGGTGAATCATCTTTTTCATGTGCTGTTGTATTAGATTTGCTAGTATTTTGTGAGCTTTTTCTTATGTATGTTCATCAGTTGTATTGGTCAATAGATGTATTTCTTTGTTGGGTCCTTTTTTGGTTTTGGTATCAGGATAAGGCTGCCTGTATATAATGAGTTTGATGTGATTCCTTCCCTTTCAACTTTTTAGAATAATCTGAAAAGAACTGGTATTAGTTCTACTGTAAACATTCGGTAGAACTTAGCAGTAAAGCTATGTAGTCCTTGACTATCCTTTGTTGGAATACTTTTTATTAATAATTCAGTGTCATCATTCATATATTGGTCTGTTCAGGTCTTTGTGGTTTAATTTTGATAATTTATATATATCTACAAATGTATCCATTTCTTCCAGTCTTTCTAATTTGTTGGTAAACAAGTCATGATAGTTCCTTATGATCCTTTGTATTCTGAGCTATCTGTTGTATTACCTCTTTTTAAAATCTTTAATTTTATTTGAGAGTCCTCTTTTTCTCTCTCACTGATTAGTTCAGCAAGAGGTTTGTCAATTGTATTCAAAAAACCAACTGACCTTTCACTTATCTTTCATATTGTTTTCTTCTCTATTTCATCTATTTCTATTTTTATCTTTCATATTTCTTTGAATAATATTGGGTTGATTAATTCCTGCTTTTTTAGTTCCTTGATATGGGTCATTAGGTTATTTATTTGAGACCTTTATAATTTTCTTTTGATGTAGGTACTGTTGCTATAAATGTCCCTTAATAATACTTAAACTGTATCCTATAAATTTTGATGTTTCCATTTTCATTGCATTTAAGAATTTTTAAAGTTTCTTTTTGGATTTTTCAGTGAACCATTGTTTATTCAGAAGCATGTTGTTCAGACTGCATTCATTTGTATTATTCCTAAAGTTTCTTTTTGTTGTTGATTTTGTTTATTCCATTGTTTTCAAAGAATATATGAAATGATTTTGACTTGTTTAAATTTGTTTAAATTTTTTTCGTAATATCTGTGGTTTATTCTAGAGAATGTGCTGTATGGTACTGAAAAACATGAGACTGCAGTAATTTCTGCTTGTGTGGTGTGGGCCCAGGGAATGGGATATGCAGGGACTTCTGTCCCCTGGGACAGTGTAGACTCTGACAGTAACTCTCTTCTCAGATGGTTCACACTTCCTGTGCCACATTTTTTCTCTGAAGATTGAGAGGATATAGTGTGAGGTTGTTCTCTGCAGCAAAGTTATTGTGCATAGCACAGGTAGTTCCCCTTACTGGGCTCCTTGTCTGTGAAGACTATAGATTCGTCCTTTTGGTAGATTGCCATGTAATATATGGTGGCTGTGTTGAGGCTGTCCTGTTTACCCTTTCCCCTACAGTGGGGATTCTTCTGTGGCTGCAAGGACCAGGGTTGTGGTTGCTGATTAGCTTTGATCCTCTCTTTTTGTTGCTGTCACAGGGCTGTGTATTTTATAGGGTTCCTGTTCCCCTATTCAGTTCCAGTGTTCTTCTTTAGGTACTTACTTAATTTTGTGCAATACTGATGTCCTCTCATAAAATGATTTTCTTTTTATGTCCTAATTACTTCTTATATAACAATTTTCCTGTTGTTATGATATATAGACCTCATATAGTATCATTATTAAAAACTCATGGACTTTCATTATTATTCTTGTTATATTTTCATTATTATTTCCTGTTATGTAGAACTCTTTAATGCTTTCATCTGTCCCAAAAGAGAGAGACCATTCTTGCTTAGTAATCAGATTACGTTACATTCTGATATTTTATCAAATGTTTGAAACATATAGTTGCACCCTATTAGGTTGGTATATAATCATTAGTGTTAATTAATTGATGAATTCCTGTTTTACCTGATTATTGTTTGTGACCCCTAAGGATGATCAGTTCTTTCTATTCCTGACCTAGAACAACTTTGTTGCCACTACTTTACTTACGATCTCTGCTGAGACAGAAAAGCATACGTATCTACATTTTATAAACAAATATATAATCAGAAAAATAAAGTACTGAAGTATTCACAATTTATTAAAACAGTAGAAATTAAATATTCTCTACCTTATTTGGGTTTTTTTGGGGGGACTCAGTGCCTTTTTATATTTTTAATTTTAGCTTTCATCTTTGAGTATTAGAAATTTTCACCTTTGACATACTGAAATTGTTTTATCTAGCTGTGTTGATTATTGATTTTTGGATGCTCATATTCTTAGAGACTATCTAGGGAAAAGCCATTTGGGTTATTTAGCTATTCTTTCAAAATAGGATTTGATTTTTTTTCTTTAGATGAACCTTATTTTCTGTTTAAAAAAAAAAAAAAAAAGAATGCTCCAGAAGCTGTGTTCCTTTCCTCTCATCCACCTCCTTGGTTCCTTTTCAGTCTTTTGTCCTTTTCCTTTCCTTTCCTTTCTGTCTCCCTTCCTTCCTGTACCTCTTTCTGTCTCATCCCACCCCCTCTTTTCCCTAATTACCAAAGAATGCTGGTTCTTTTTTTGTTTATGATATTCAACATAAGTATCTTAATGCTGGTGTTGCCACCTAAGTGCTAGTTATGGGCACAATTAATTTTACTGCTGTTGGTCTACTTCGGTGAAAGATAAAGAAAAGATAATCCCTTTTAGGTTTATAAATTCACATTGATTTTTCTTCTGTAACCTCCTTTTATTATGAGATTTCACAGACTTCAAAGACTTGCTGCTGCACTAACAAGAAAGTTGCTTTGTAAGCAAGATATCAGAGCAAAGCAATTTAGAATGAGTAGATTTAAGAAGCAATTCATCTAGGCCAGTGATAAATGGGACCCTGCTAGTCCACGGTCAAGAGTCACCTGCAAAATGAGAATAAAATCAGAGCAATATAGAGAGTTTTCCAAATTTAATATTTTCTCACTTTATTGGTGTTACTTTCTTATATGAAATGTTGGAACAGCAATGATATGGTTTTTAAGTATTTCTGTGTTAAAGAAATCAAATCCTTAAAAATTTTGTTTTAAAATTGATGATTGGTGTTGTATGTAGCTGTCAAAATTCAAAAGAAGGTTAGATAAACCAATCTTGAGAAGATCATGTATGACTCTGGCCCTCAGGAACTGCTGGACCTACTGCTATGCCATTTTTCATTTTTCAAATAGGCTTACCCTGGGTTTGGCTACACCCTTAGGTTCATGGCCCCTGTGTTAACAGTGTTTTGTATCTTGTAGTATCATCACCAGAAACTTTTTTCATTTATAATGGAAGGGGCTTCAATCATTGCGTTTGGGATGCCCATGTTGAACCATCCACCAAGGAGGTGGTTGGGCTCATGTAACATTCTGGTACATCCCTCTATAGCTGGATGGATAGGGTGGTGGTTCGACAGAAAAGTGAAGAATGATGTGAAAACCACCTTGTAGAAACCTATAATGTGAAATATGTCCTTACTTGGCATTGTTAGAAAAGATGACACTTATATGTGATACATTTCTCACTTATTTCTTTATTTTTAAAGATTTATGTATTTGAAAGTTAGAGTTACAGAGAAAGAAGGAGACACACGCACACACATGGGTGTGAGGGAGAGAGAGAAACTTCCGTATGCTGATTCACTCTTTAGATCGCTGTAATGACGGGGGCTTGGCTGGTCTGAAGCTAGGAGCCAGGAGCTCCATCAGGGTCTCCCATGTGGGTGCAAAGCCCCAAGCATTTGGGCCATATTCTGCTGCTATCTCAGGCACATTAGCAGGGAGCTTAATTGAAAGTGGAGAAGTCTGGACTTGAACCCATGTCCATAAGGGATGCTGGTGCCTTGGCCGGTGGCTTAACTCACTGCACCACAGTGCTGACCCCCAGACATTCATTCATCTATTTTGTCCCTTTATTCCTACTTTCACTGGCTTCTGAATGTTTTTGGTTGTAGTTTTCTAGAGCTACCACAACAAAATACCATGGATTGGGTGGCTAAAACAACAGAATTTTTTCACCACAGTTCAGGGACTTGGAAGTCTAAGATTAAGGTGTAGGCAGCTTTGATTTCTCCTGACGTCTCTCTCCTTAGCTTTCCAAGGGCCTGTCTTTTCTCTGTGTCTTTTTTATTTTTTATTTTTTTGGCAAGCAGAGTGGACAGTGAGAGAGACAGAGAGAAAGGTCTTCCTTTTTCCATTGGTTCACCCCCTCAATGGCCGTTGTCGCCGGCGTACCATGCTGATCCGAAGCCAGGAGCCAGGTGCCACTGATCCGAAGCCAGGAGCCAGGTGCTTCTCCTGGTCTCCCATGCGGGTGCAGGGCACGAGGACTTGGGCCATCTTCCACTGCACTCCCAGGCCACAGCAGAGAGCTGGACTGGAAGAGGAGCAACCAGGACAGAATCTGGTGCCCTGACCGGGACTAGAACCCAGTGTGCCAGTTCTGCAGGCAGAGGATTAGCCTATTGAGCCGCAGCACCAGCCTTTTCTGTGTCTACACATGGTGTTCCCTCTGCCTGTGTTGTCTGTGTCCTATTCTCTTCTTCTAAGAGCCTTAATCACATTGGATTAGGGTCCACTTTTTACCGTTGATTCCTTCTGACAGGAGGAGCGTGGTGGGGGCAAGAGGCGCGGAGTCACCACACAGACTCTGGGAGTCGCGTGAAGGCAGGCCAGAGGCAAGCAACCTGCAGACTCATTTATTTCAGTTGGTACAACAGCTTATATAGCCAAGGCAGCCAATCTGGTCAAGGGGCAGTCTATGCCTTAACCAATCACAGCCTGTTGCCAGGCAGGCTCCATTGCCAGGTGGGTTTGAGAGCCATTCCTGAGTAACTGATGCTCGCTTGCCAGCGGCCATCTTGACATGGCCTTCTCATTCCACCGCATCCACGCATATGTCTTCATATAATATTAATTACCTCTTTAAGGGCCTTCTTTCCCAATACAGTCACATTCTAAGGTGCTGAGGATTTCATATGAATTAGGATTAGGATTTCATATGAATTTTCGAGGGGCTAATATCAGTCTAATAAAGTAAGCATGTAAGTTTAAAATTATTTGGCTCAAAAAAATATGAGATGTACCTTTTGGTTTGTTTGTTTGTTTGACTAAGGTTTTTATGATCACCAGATTAAGATTCTGTCGCTTGTCCCATGTTTAATAAACACTGATAATACTATCTTCACCAAATTGCCCTTTTGTAAACTATTCCTTTTCCAGATTCAATACATGTACAGCTTTGTTTCTTTTGTTGTGTTAATATTATGTTTCACTTTTTTAAAGATTTATTTATTTATTTGAAAGGCAGAGTTACAGAGAGAGAGAAAGAGAGGGAGAATTGGAGAGAGAGATCTTCCATCCATATATTCACTCCCCAAATGTATGCAAGGGCTGGAGCTAGGCCCATCCAAAGCCAGGAGCCAGGAGCTTCTTCTGGGTGCAGAGGCCCACACATCTGGGCCATCTTCTACTGCCTTCCCAGGTGCATTAGCAGGATTCTGGATCGGAAGTAGAGCAGCTGGGACTGGACCTAGTGCCATATATATGATACTGGTGCTGCAGGTGGTGGCTTAATTCACTATGCCACAGTGCCAGCCCCTGTTTCACATTTTTAGTAGATTTTTTTGCTATTTAGATAAGTAACTTCCTCTAATTGGGATATCTCTGCCACAGCATAGAACAGGTTAACCAGTAATTGATTTTGTTCATGGTTTAAATTATGATTTACCTTCACTGGGAGAAAGATGTCCTTAAACTTGGGAGTATTTATTACCTTTCAAACCACTGTGCTCTATTCATGGATCATGTATGCTTCTAAGGTTTAATAGTGTTTCATTCTAATTATTAAAATGAGTGTGATTTATTTAAAAATACCAATTTCTTGACTTTTAATCCTGAGGACTAAAATATTCAGTGTCATTTAACAGTATCATTGGCTTTCCTTAATATTATTTCCATTTCTCTAGTAGTATACCATTCTTAACCACTGGTTTGACAAAGGTATAAAACAAAGCTGTACAAAACTATACTTGGAGCAATAGTCATACACACATATTTCTTTCATTTTTTTGTTTGTTTTTAAAATTTTAGTTCCCATTTATAAGGGAGAATATGCAGTATTTGTCTTTCTGGGTTTGGTTTATTAAACTGAACATGATGCCCTCCAATGGTGTCCATTTTTCTGCAAATGGTAGAATTTCATTCTTTTTTTACAGCTGAATAATATTCCATTGTGTATATATACCACATTTTCTTTCCATTCATCTGATGATGGACACCTTGGTTGATTCCAAATTTTGGCTATTGTAAATAGTGCTGCTATAAACATGGTGGTACAGGTATCTCTGATTTATTGTGTTCAAGTCTTTTGTATACATACCCAGTAGTGGGATGGCTGGGTCATGGCAAGTCTGTTTCTAGTATTTATTTATTTATTTATTTATTTATTTATAAAGATTTTTATTTTATTTATTTGAAAGAGTTACAGAGAGAGGTAGAGACAGAGAGAGAGAGGTCTCCCATCTGCTAGTTCACTCCACAAATGGCTGCAATGGCTGGAGCCTAGCTGATCCGAAACCAGGAGCCAGGAGATTCTTCCGGGTCTCCTTCGTGGGTGCAGGGGCCCAAGGACTTGGGCCATCTTCTGCTTTCCCAGGTTATAACAGAGAGCAAGATCGGCAGAGGAGCAGCTAGGACTAGAACTGGCACCCATATGGGATGCTGGTGCTTCAGGCCAGGATGTTAACCTGCTGCGCCACAGCGCTAGCCCCAATGTTTCTAGTTTTTAAAGAAAGCTCCATACTGTTTCCAAAGTGGCTACACTAATTTACATTCCCACCAATGTGTGTAAGTATTCCACTTTGTCCACCTACTTGCCAGTATTTGTTACTGTCTGTGTTTTGGACTTTAGCCATTTTGACAAGTGAGGTGATACCTCATTGCGTTTTGATTTGCATTTCCCTGATGTCTAGTGATATTGAGCATTTTTTTCATATATTTGTTATGCATTTGTGTTTTTTCTTTGAGGGCCATCTGTTGAAGTCTTTTACCCATTTCTCAACTGAAATGGTTGTTTTTTTGGTGTTGAGTTTTTTAAGTTGCTTATGTGTTTGGGATATGATTCTTTATCAGATAGATGGTTTGCAATTTTTTTTTCTCATTCTGTTGGCTGTCTCTGCACTCTATTGATCATTTCCTTTGCTGTGCTAAAGATTCTGAGTTTGATTTGTCCCATTTATTTAGTTTTTCTTTTGTTGCTTGTGCTTTGGGGATCTTGTCCAAGACCAGTGTCTTGGAGTGTTTCTCCTATTTTTTTTTTCCAGCAACTTCATAGTCTCAGGTGTTAAATTTAAGTCTTTGATCCATCTTGCGTTGTTTTTTGTGTATGGTGATAGATATGAATTTGGAATTTAGGTTCATTCTTCTACATTATAAATCAAGTTTTGCCAGCATCATTTATTGAAGAGATGATCTTTACTCCACTGTGTGATCTGAGCACTTTTGTCAAAACTTGGTTGGTTGTATGTGTGTGGATTAATTTCTGAGACCTCTGTTCTGTTTCATTGATCTGTGTATCAGTTTTTATGTCATTACCATGCTCTTTTGATTACTCTAGCCTTTTAGATTCTTTGAAGGAAGATTTTGTGATGCCTCCAGGTTGATTATTCTTGTTCAGGATCGCATTGTCTATTCTGGATCTTTTGTGATTCCATGTGCATTTTAGGATTTTTTTTCTAATTCTGTTATTTTGATAGAGATTACACTGAATCCATAGATTTCTTTAGGTAGTATAGACATTTTAATGATATTAATTATTTGGATCCATGAGCAAGGAATATCTTTCCATTTTTTTTTGTGTGTGCCTTGATGATTTCTTTCATCAATGTTTGATAATTTTCATTGTAGTGATCATTCACTTTTTTGGTTAAATTCATTCCTAAATATTTGATATTTGATTTTTTGGTAACTATTGTGAATGGGATTTATTTCTTGTTTTCTCTTTCTCTGAGTTCATCATTAGTATAAAAAATGCTACTCTTTTTTTGTTTATTTTGCAACCTGCAAATTTATTGAGTTAGTTTATAAATTCTAACAGCTTATTGGTTGTTTTTAGGTTTTCCCATGTATAACATCATATCATCTGTAAACATGGGTAATTTGACTTTCTCTTTTCCAATTTTTATGTCTTTTATTTCTTTCTTCTCCTTAATTGCTCTTGCTAAAACTTCCAGTGGTATAACGAATAAGACTGGTGAGAGTGGATATCCTTGTCTTGTTTCAGATCTAAGAGAAGTGCTTTCCCCTTTTCCACAGTCAGTAGGATATTGGCTTTTGCTTTTTCATATGTAGCCTTTATAATTTTGAGGACTGTACCTTTTATACCTAACTTCTGGATGGTTTTTATCATGAAGGGGTGTTGAGTCTTACCAAATGAGCTCTTTGCATCTACTTAATTGACCATATGGTTTTTGCTCTTCATTCTATTGATGTGATATATGACGTTTATTGATTTGCAAATGTTGAACCACCCTTGCATTTCTGGGGTAAATCCTGCTTTATCATGATGCGTTTTTTTTTTTTTTTTTTTTTTGTGGTTTTGGATTTGATTTGCTTATATTTTCTTGAGAATCTTTGCATCTGTAGTCATTAATGTCTGTAGATTTTGTGTTGTGCCTTTTTTTGGTTTTGATATCAGAGTAATGCTGGCCTCATAAAAAGAGTTTGATAGAGTTCCATATTGTTCTTTAAAATTGTGGTAACATTTAAATCAGTTTAAAAGTGATATGAAATGTTTACATTGTTTTTGTCTTAGATTTACTTTTTTTATTTGAAATGCAGCACATAGAGAGGGTGAAGTTTTTTTTTCCTTTTATTGGATTGACGCATTTAAAGCCTGTAAAAAAGAAATCAAAAGACTTTTTGAGACTCAGTGAATACATTTTTTTTTTTTTGACAGGCAGAGTGGACAGTGAGAGAGAGAGACAGAGAGAAAGGTCTTCCTTTTGCCGTTGGTTTACCCTCCAATGGCCGCTGCGGCCGGCACACCGCGCTGATCCGAAGGCAGGAGCCAGGTGCTTCTCCTGATCTCCCATGGGGTGCAGGGCCCAGGCACTTGGGCCATCCTCCACTGCACTCCCTGGCCACAGCAGACAGTTGGCCTGGAAGAGGGGCAACCGGGACAGAATTCGGTGCCCCGACTGGCACTAGAACCTGGTGTGCCAGCGCCACAATGTGGAAGATTAGCCTATTGAGCCGTGGTGCCGGTCAAGTGAATACATTTAATTCTAGAGTTCTTTATGCTTCAGAGCTTCTGCATGTGGATATTTCCTTTTTCTTAGAATTTTGAACTCTTAATTATTGGTTTTGCTTTTTGTTTAGGACGTTTTGAATAATTTGGGATCTTGTGAACTAGATGAAGATGATCTAATGCTTGATCTAGAATTTTTAGAAGAACAGAATCTTCATCCCTCAGGTAAGTGTTGAACAAATGCTTAATAACATACAACTCTGCTATGGTCAATTATTTTTAATTAATAAGCTGAATATTGTTTAGATTGCATTTAGTGCTTTCAGTCTCCAGTTTTTATATTTTATGTACAAGGAACATTGTGGGTACCATGGGTACATGATTCTGGTGTCTTAAATGATTTTAAAATATATTGTGGAATTATAAATCCAATTGAAGACAGTTATATAAGAAAGTATAAAACAAGCATCATTTTGAAGAAGAAAGTAATCTAATTAAATGCTTAACAATAAAAACAAGGTAGTGCTTTCTCTTCCTTTTTAGAAGAAAACAGAGATTACAATCCTACTTTCATTTATTTTATTTAACCAAATGGAAATTTTGTGGATCTAGATTTGCTGTTCCAAATCTCAGCCATTTCAATAATAACTACTTGAGCTAATATTGCTGCAGTAGTTGATCTCCTAGTTAATAATTACCTATAGCAATCACACAAACATATGTATAAACACATATACAGGAGACAAATTTTTGTTAAGAAATGAATCCACTATATTTGTGAAAGTTGGAATTTGTATTAAAGCATAAATGCCATGTTACAAATCCAAGTAGGTTATAGGGGTTAAATGTTCATTCAAAGTTAGATACTTAACAGCATGGGTAAGCTTTCTTAATTCTTTTTTTTATTGTTAATAATGCCTTTAGCATAGTCATTCCTAAGATAAAATGAAATAATGTTAAACTAGACCTTTAAAATATTGGATCCTATATCATAAATTTGAGAAAATCAACTACTTCCTGAATCTTAGCATCCTTATTTTTTAACAGTGGAATTAGAAATAATTTTTAATTATTTCAATTTTATGATGAATTTCTATAAATGGTAATATCTTTGTATCATAGACAACATACTAGAAATTTTCAGAATTAGCCTATAACACTGTTTATATTTTCTTAAACTATATTTTAGGCTTATATAAGAAAAGAAGTTACTTTTAAATATTTTTAATGACTACAAAATTAGGATAAAAATTTGTCAGGGCATTATTCCTGCAATTGAGATCTCTTTTAAAATGTGATTTTTCTCACTTTTGCAATCACTTCTACAGTTTTATCATTCATGTGCATTTGTCTTAAAAGAGCTACACATGGTAGGAATGTGCAAAGGCTCACTCCTTTGAAGGTGAATTTGTCAATATCTAGCAAAACTATGTACTCATTTACTTCACATCCCCCTAATCAACTTCTAGATATCTATCCTGTATACTAGCCAACTACAAAATAATTTATACATATAATTATTTATTTCAAACTATTGGAAACAGCTCAAATGTCCATAAATGATATTTATTGAATATGCAGTGCTTTCCTAAGCAGTCATTAAAAAAGAATGAGGAAGGTGTCCATGTCTGTTTATGGTGCACTTTACAGTGATGGCTTAGGTTGGCCCTATTATACGTATTAATCCCACTGCATCACTTATATTCTAACCATTTTGTTCCTCAAAATGTGGTTCTGAGAGCACACCTCTGGAGTGTTCTGATCCTCTCCCCTACTTAAGTAGATCAAACTGATTTTATAGGAATTGTTGATATAGCTGGTGAGCAAATGTTAAAATGCACAATAAGGTTGCTAGCAACCAATTACAGCATGTGGAGAGTTCTACAGGATTAATGATCTAGTTTCTTCAACTGATTAATGGCTTGATAAAAGGGGAATAGTGACAGCGGTAGACTAAAAGAGACAAGTTCCATGTGACTTCCTTGTTAGTGTACTTTTGTAAAAAGATATAAATCCTTGTAAAATCTTGATTCTGAGTTAGGCAGAGACATTTGAGTATGGCCTTTCAAGATACTACAGAATAGTAATTTATGTAGTTGGACATTGTAAAGGTATTTTGTCTTGTTTTCTTTTAAGGAACTCTATAGGGATATATATATATATATATATATATATATATAGGGATATATATATATATAGGGATATATATATATATATATATATATATTTGAAACAGTGCCATTTCTAGGATTTATTTTTAACAAAAAGATTTGGAGAGGGAGAATAGATAAAACAAAGTTGAAATATTGTTGAAAATTATCAAAACTGGGCAACTGCTGTATGAAGTGAAAGGACTAGGAATTATCATGGAATTAAAGACTGTTGAATTAATGGGGCTGGTGTTGTGGGGTAGCAGGTAAAGCTGCCCGCTGTGACAGTGGCATCCTGTATGGGCTAGTTAGTGTCCTGGCTGTCCCACTTCCAATACAGCTCCCTGTTAATGCACCTAGGAAAGCAGCCCAAGTGCTTGGGTCCTTGCCACCAATGTGGGAGAACTGGATGAAGCTCCTAGCTCCTGGCTTTGCTGGCCCATCTCCTGCTGATATGGCCATTTGGGTAATGAATCAGTGGATAGAAGATCTCTTTTCTCTTTCTGTCAGTGTATCTCTCCCTCTCTCTGTAATTCTGATATTTATAAATAAACAAATCTTTTTTAAAAAGACTCATGAATTATGATATTCTATTTTTGAAGAATTTCATAATAAAAATAAGTAATAATTCAAAAAAACCTGTAAATTGTGAAGCAACTGCAACTACATTTGGTAACAACCTGAAGAAGAGCAAAGAATAGTTTTTTAAAAAATATCTAGGGGCTGGCGCTGTGGCTCACTTGGTTAATCCTACACCTGCGGCACCGGCATCCCATATGGGTGCTGGTTTCTAGTCCCGGTTGCTCCTCTTCCAGTCCAACTCTCTGTTGTGGCCCGAGAAGGCAGTGGAGGATGGCCCGAGTGCTTGGGCCCCTGCACCCGCGTGGGAGACCAGGAGGAAGCACCTGGCTCCTGGCTTCGGATCAGCGCAATGCCATCAGTAGCAGCCATATGGGGAGTGAACCAACAGAAGGAAGACCTTTCTCTCTGTCTCTCTTTCTCACTGTCTATAACTCTACCCGTCCAAAAAAACCTAAAATCATAGCTCAGTGTATTTGTGTAGCGACAAAAATTAACAGCTTTAAACTTAATTTTCCTTTCCTAGAATAATTACTTTTTAAAATGATATAATAAATAGTGTGACTCTTGTGTTTACTTCAATCTGTAAGTCTCTGTTGAAACCTAAATTAGGATGCCATATGAGTCAATTGATTTAACCATATTGCTCATAAGATAAATGGTGATAGTTTACATATTTATGCTCAGTTGGTATCCATTAACTTGATTTTATGCACAATATATACATCTTTGGACATGATATAATACCTATAAAGGAACTGAAATCATAAAAATAATGTTTAATTTATGTTCTATACATTTATAGAAATTCGCCTTTGAAATTAAGAGACCAACAAGGATACTTCAAAATATTCATGGAAAATGAGGTTACATGATAATGTGCATTTTCCATGGAATTTTTAAAGACCTCACATATATTTTTCTAGAGTTATATATTTTACAGAGTTCAAAAATCTATAATTAAAATATTTCTTCTCATTTAACAAAATGTTTAGAGATGCTGATTATACTGGGTAATTTAATAAGCTGAGAATCATTCTAAAATTTAATAAAATGTATATTAAATTTATATCTATTTATGTTCATATTCTGTTAATCCTTGCCAGTTGTGTCCTACTTGCTTTATAAAGCAGTATGAGCTGAAGCACATCTATGAGCCCAGGTAAAATATCAGTAGCATGAACAAAAGAAAAAAAGCCTCTTTAGTTGTATGATTCAAGGTCTGTGTCATAAAAATGTTCATACTAGATATTTATATATTTCATTATGCTTCTGTTCAAGTTTGTGCTTACCATTGTAGCTACCTGGGTAAAGATGACTATTTATTAATGTAAATTAAATAGTTCTGGGCATCTTTTAATGGGATTTTCATTTCATTCTCTGGTCTCTGTATTTTCATGTAAAAGTGAGTTATAAATTTGCCATTAGTGTATAAAAGTTTGTCTTTTGACTACTGTACTGAATAATTGGAATAAAATTTCATGAATTTTTTTAGTCTATAAAGATGTGTCAGTGGAGTCCTAAATTAACATGTCTTCCTTCATAAAAAGATAATATAAATAATAGTACAAGTAAAATAAGATATATCATTTTTTATGAAAGTGAGAGAGAACTGTTTCAATGAAAGAAAGATAAATAAATTCAAAATGAGTTTCCAAAGAAAAAACTAGCATTGAGGAGAAAAAATAAAAGCAACTCTTCTGAATAATTTAACCTGTTTTTGGTGTTATCTAGATTTATCTTTGTAAATTTTTACATAAAAGTAAGATTTTAGATTAAAAAACTATGGATAAGCTTTCCAGATGTTTATAATTATATTTTCTTAATATAATGCTTAAATTACTTTTCTGGAAAGTATTTTTAGTGAAATAACTGATATGTATCATCTTTTAAATTCAGGATTATCAACATTTAGTATTATATATTTTTGTTTCCACTATGATAGAATACCATACCATTGTATTTGTATTTTTCCATTTAATCAATCATTTATAAAGTGTACATGATCAAACACTGTGATTTTTATTAGAAAATGTGAAATGCTATCATTTGTATTTTAATAAATTAAAAAAATAGTGTCCCTTCCTGCTTTTTATCTTTGTTCACTTATTTCTCGTATTAGTATGGTATTGCCATAAATTTGGGCAGGATAGATGTTATAAGTTCTGTTTGCTAGAAATACTTCATCCTTGTTCTAGGGGAAAAAAAGTACCAACAAAACTGACTAGCATTTATTATTTCTAAGACTCAAATAAATGACTTTAAAATTTTCTCAAAGTGAAGTATGTATTATGAACTATATCATCTGAAGACACATACTAAAATATGTTTTATTTGTCATTATATAGTTTTACACTTGAAATATTTTTATTATTCATCAAAGCTTCTTGCAAAAACATTTATAACCAAGATAAAATAATAATTAGGCAGATAACACTAAAGTAATGATATCATGAAGTCATGTATATTGTTGGCATACAAAATGTAGACTAGTATTATTAGAGCAAGTTGAAAATGTTATTTTGAATGCCCAATTAGCATATGTGAAGAAAGAAATGTGACCAAATTCACAATTAAAAATACGTATCATCAATCATTCAGTTAGTAAATGCAATTTTTTAAAGGAATTCTTTTTCTCTGAACTGAAAGATCTTCTACCCACAAGTCTTTATAAATTACACATTATTTCAGCAGTCCCCTTTGGTCTAAGATGGTAGTGTCATATTATGAATTGAGTAGAAGTAATTCTAAATGGTGCCACATCTGTGTAGCAAAAAATTGGAGCATTGTAAGGATCTTGCTTAATCCAAAAATAAAATCCAGTGTCTTGCCATGTCTCATATCGCAGGAGTCATTTAAATATAAAGTGTAGTTACACTGGAGTTGCTTGGTACTTTAGTGAGACATAGGGTGATTACCATACGGCAGACTAGAATATCTGATGTCAAACTATGTTATCTTCTGATGAATCCTCCAGTAGGAAATGTTGATAAAATATAACCTTTGGGCTAATGAGTAAGATGGATTTTCTCCAAATGGTGTTATTTAAAAGCTGATTAAATAACAAACAATGGTTCCTTTATGAGAATTTGGATTTTGGTTTTGGAATATTTACCTTTATTCATCTCACAGTAAAACTATAACAAGGGCCATCTATTTATTTAGGCTACTCCTAATAATATTCTTGTAGTAACAGAAGGTGATAGGAAATCTGGCTACTTTCATAGTGAAACCATTATAGTGAAACATCATAACTAATGGAATGAGTTGCAGTTAAAAGAAGGAAAATTAAAACATTTTAATATGCCCATTTGGAACATATTGTTTAAAATACTATTTCTCCAATGCTAATCTTGGCTCCCATGTTACCACCAGTTATGAATAGTATGTAATCATTAGCCATTGGTAGCTAGAGATCTAAATTGATGAGAGTAGAACAGTGATTGCCAGGGTTTGGGGTTCTGGGGAGATGAGGAGATATTGGTCATAGGGTATAAACCTTCAGTTATAGGAAGAACTACTTCTTGGGTATAGTATGGGTGATAAGGAATGTGTTAATTGATTTGAGTGTGGTAATCATTGCACAATAAATACATATGCCAAATATTACACTGTATACCTTGAATACATTTAGCCTTTGTCAGTGACTTATTCTTTAAGGAAAACTGCCTATAAGGGGCCCAACTCTTTTCCTAAGTCATTTCAAGTTAATGACTCTGAGAGAAAAGTTTCCCATAAAGATCCATTCCAAATAAAGTATGAGTTAATCTGGAAAGAGAACAGACACTCTGGAGGCAGACACTGTTCAGTTAGAATTCCAGCTCTGTCACAGTGGTCTTGGAAAAGTGATCTTTCTGGTCCCAGTTTCTTCATTTACAAAATGGCATTATTTTTATTTTAAAGTATCCCCTGCCTAAATGGGTGCACATTTTATGTGAAGTGTATATCACATTTTTCTAATAGAGTCAGAGCTCAGCACAAGTGGTTACAGACTTGGTGAGGCAGAAGAAAGGATATCCAAGCTAGAAGACAAATCTTTGGAAGTTTTTGAGCCAGACCAAAAAAAAAAAAAAAAAAATTAAAAAATCTAAAAACAGTGCTGGAGATTTGAAATTTTGGGGCTGCTATTGACTGACCCACATATAGGTCATAGGAGTTCCTGAAGGTGTGCAAAGAGAGAATGGATTAGAAGCCTATTTTGGTGCCAGTGCTATGGTATACTGAGTAAAGCCACTGCCTGCAGAGCTGGCATCCCATGTGGGTGCTTGTTTGAGTTCTGGCTGCTCCATACAGCTGTCTGCTATGGCCTGTGAAAGCAGAGGAAGATGGCCCAACTGCTTGGGCACTTGAACCTGCGTGGGAGACCTGGAAGAAGCTCCTGGCTCCTAGCTTCAGATTGGCCCAGCCCTGGACCTTGTGGCCATTTGGGGAGTGAACCAGCAGATGGAAGACTTCTCTCTGCCCCTACCTCTCTGACGCTATGCCTTCCAAATAAACAATCAAATCTTAAAAGAAAGGAAGACCTATTCAGTGAAGTAATTGCAGAAAACTCCTCCAATTTGGAGTAAGAAAGTGCAAGTACATGAGGCACATAGAACTCCTAATAGATATGACTAGAAAAGATCTTTACCATGGCACATTGTAGTCAAACTTTCCACGTAAAGCATAAAGAAAAGATTCTAAATTATGCATGAGAGTAATGCCAGATTACTTTCAGAGAATATTCAATGAGATTCACAGCTGACTTCTCAACAGAAACACTACAGGTTAGAAGAGAATAGCGAGATATAATCCAAGTCTTAAGAGGAAAAAAAAAACCTGCCAACCCAGAATACCATATCCTGCAATGCTCTCATTTTTGAATGAAGGTGAAATAAAGACTTTCCATAACAAACAGAAATTGAAGGAATTTGTCACCACTCATCCAGCCTTATAAAATAGATGCTTAAGGATGTACTATACACAGAAACATGGAATGATAGTCATCGTTATGAAGAATGTGAATGCAGAAATTCTCCTAGTAAAACTACAAGATAAATCTAAAGCGAACAATAGCAATACTTACGGGAAAATGGCAGGTCCAAGTCATTACTTATCAGTAGTAACCTTGAATATAAATAGCCAAAATTCTCCAATCAAAAGATACAGACTTGCCAAATAGATTAAGAAAACAAGATTCATCTATTTACTGCCTACAAGAGACACACGTCACTAACTAAGATACCCACACACTGAAAGTGAAAGGATGGAAAAAGATATTCCATGCTAACAGAAAACAAAAAGGAACAGGTCTAGCCATCTTATAATCAAACAAAATAGAATTTAACACAAAAACTGTTAAAAGAGACAAAAAATAGGCACTAGGTAATGATTAATTTGATTAAGGAAATAATTCAACAGGAAGATATGAGGGAAATCAATGTATATCTACCCAATCCCAAGGCACCTGGTATTGAAAAGAAACGATAACAGACACAGACTCCAATACAATGTAATGGGGATTTCAACACCCCGCTTTCATCAATGTACAGATCATGTAGATAGAAAGTCAACAAAGAAATAATAGACCTAATTAACAGTATGGGCCAATTACAGACCTAATTGACAGTGTGGACCAAATGGGCCTAACTAGTATCTACAGAACTTTTCATCCCACCCTTGCAGAATATGCATTCTTCTCATCAGTGCATGGAAATTTCTCTAGGCTAGATTATATGCTGGGCCATAAAATATGTCTCAGCAAATTCAAAGAAATCAAAATCATATCATGTATCTTCTCTGACCACAATGGAAAGAAGCTGGAAATCAACAACTGAAGAATCTCTGTATCATATGCAAACACATGGAGACTGAACAACATGCCTCCTGAATGAACAATGGGTCATAGATGAAATAAAAACATTATGAAAACGAATGAAGATGACAGTACAACATATCAAAACCTATGGGATACAGCAAAAGCAGTATTTAGAGGTAAGTTGATAGCAGTTGGCACCTACATGAAGATATTGGAAAGGTACGAGCTACCAGTGCATGTCAAGGACCTGAGAGAACAACAACAAAACAAATCCCAAATTAGTAGGTGGAAAGAAGTAATTAAAATTAGGTAAGAAACAAAACAACATTGAAACATATGAAAATATAAAAGCTCAGAGAAATGAAGATTTTTTGGAAAAATAAAAAAACCAAAACAAAAAACAAACAAACCCAGAGGGAGAAGATTCACATCAGTAAAATCAGATGAGAAAGGAAATGTAGCAACAGATACCACAAAAATAAAAATAATCATCAGGAATTACTACAAAGACCTGTATGCCAACAAGCTGGGAAACCTAAAATAAATGGATAGATACCTAGACACACACAGTCTACCCATATTGAGTCAGAAAGACAGAGAAAACCTAAACAGACCAATTGCCATAATGGAGATTGACTCTCTAATAACAACCCTCCCAACAAATAAAAACCTAGGATCAGATGGCTTCACTGCTGAATTCTACCGGTTATTTAAAGAAGAACTGATATCAATGCTTCTCAAACTATTCAAAACAATTGAAACAGAATCCTCCCAAAGTCGTTCTATGAAGCCAGCATCATTTTAATTTTAAAACCAGAAAAATAAACATCAGAGAAAGAGGACTATAGACCAGTATCCCTGAGGAACATAGATGCAAAATCTTCAACAGATTACTAATCTCTTGATATTTTGTACAGTTTTAATTTCTTCTTTACCACCTTGTGCTGTCATTGATTATTTTTCATAGTTCTTAATTTCTGAAGCTTTATCACTATTATAGATCATTTAAAAATACACTTTCTTGTTAATTCCACAAGATATTTAAAATAGTAACTTGAGAAAGAATAATTCCTACTTTAAATTTTTTGAGACTAACCCAAAGAATTTATGTTCAAAGGGGAAACCAGGGCATTTTTGATGTTAAATTTGCTCTTACGAATTTGCAGATGAATTACTTAATTGAAAATATGTTTTACTGATCTTTGGTAAAAAGAAATTAATGATTTAGTGAATAAATTCAGAAATTTTTTGTTGTTGTTTATTTTGTGTTTTAGGTCTAAATACACCTAGGGCAGTATCCTTTGGTGTGTGTCCAGATGCAAATGGAGAAGTAATGGCCCAATGATATCAATTAGGAATTAATTAGGTTAGTTGCTAAATTATTTTGAGTTTGATGAACAAGCAATATAAAAACTCTGTAGAGAGTTAGGAACTCCTCCTGTGCCTATTAATTAAGGAAGTAATTTTTGTTATTAATTTTTAATGGATAATAGCACAGCAGAGCAGAGATGAAACCCTAGGGATTTTGCTAATATGAATGGTAATATACAAAGAATTGCAACCACATTCACACAGGGAAGATTATAAAGCTCAACTCTAAGTTTCAAGTAGCTGTGATATATTCATTTCAGGAAAAGTGTGTGTATGTTATCTTCAGTCTCTTATATAAGGCTAAGAAGCATATGCCACTCAATTTTGGAAGTATAACATAGTAGTTAAAAATGTGAACTCTGGGTCTGGTGCTGTTGCTCACTTGGTTAATCCTCCGCCTGTGGTGCCAGCATGCCATATGGGCGCCGGGTTCTAGTCCCAGTTGCTCCTCTTCCAGTCCAGCTCTCTGCTGTGGCCCTGGAAGACAGTGGAGGTTGACCCAAGTTCTTGGGCGCCTGAACCTGCATGGGAGACCAGGAGGAAGCACCTGGCTCCTGGCTTTGGATCGGCATAGCTCCTGCCTTAGCGGCCATTTGGGGAGGTGAACCAACAGAAGGAAGACATTTCTCTCTGTCACTCTCTCTCACTGTCTAACTCTATCTTGTCAAATAAATAAATAAAAATGTGAACTCTGGAATTAGACAAATATCAGCCACCAATTAGACTATCTAAACTTGACTAAATAATTTAATCACTCTAAGCTTCCCTTTCTTCATCTACAGTGAGGACAATATTATCTATTTAGATAGTTTTTGTGAGAATATGTTAAAGCATAGAAGAATACTCCATCTATGTTTAACATGTTTTTAATAACTGTAGCTAGTGCCATTCAATATGTTTATACATATATAAATAAATATGGCATAGAGATAGGTTTATGGCACAGTGGCTTAAGCTGCTATTTGGGTTGACCACATCTCATACAGGAGGGCTTGCAATCCAATCCCACTTCTGATTCTGATCTATCTTCCTAGCGGATGCAAACTGGGAGGCAACATTGATAGCTGAAGTTTGACTCCCTACCATACACATTTGGGAAATCCAAATGGAGTTCCTGGCTCTTAGGTTTGACATCGGTATTTGAGGAGTGAGCTAGCAGATCAAAGTTCTCTCTGTCACTTCCTCTTTGCCTTCCCTTTCTCTCCCTCTCTGTCACCCTGACTTTTTAAACATTTTTTTTAAATGATGTATCTGAAGACCAGTAATAATCAGATCCTGAAAACCTAGTGATCTTCTCAGGCTTCGTTAGTTGAAAATCTGAATCACATTTTTAAGAACAGAATCCCTCAAGTGTTAAAAAGAGAATTCTAGACACGCAGTATATCTTGCATCATTTATTTCAAAACTTAAAAATGTATAGCATAAAACAAAAAATAAAACAGCAGAATATTAAATAACATATATTGAGTTAAGGTGCTAATTTAGTGAAGTTAAAACATCCATTTCACATTTTGAAAATTGGAGCCTTGAGTGATAAATTGTTACAGGCAGGATCCAAAGTTTTTTCTGATATTGAGGTTCTGCATCATCGTTATCATTCTCTAGACTAATAAAATTAATTCCCATAATATTTTGAGAGAGAGAGACAGAGTTTGTATCTGTTCCCATCTGGTGGTTCACTCTTAAAATGCCCCCAACACAACAGCCGGGGCTGGGCATATCATATTTTAAAAGCCTGAGTACTCTGAAGCATTTGCTTCAAACTGGCTGCCTTTTTATTAGCTTTTTCAGTTATAGATATCACTTAATATATGTTTACCTTTGACTCCATGCAAGAAACTAAAAACCTAATGAGTATTTACTGAAGCATCTATACTGTGCAAGACACTGGCTTGGGTAATTAATTGTTTCTGTGTTTGCTTTTTTTTTTTTTTTTTTTTGCCAGGCAGAGGTAAACAGTGAGAGACAGAGAGAGACTTATTGACAGTGAGAGAGAGAGACAGAGAGAAAGGTCTTCCTTCTGTTGGTTCATCCCCTAATGGCTGCCATGGCCAGCGCTGTGCCGATCTGAAGCCAGGAGCCGGGTACTTCCTCCCAGTCTCCCATGCGGGTACAGGGACCCAAGCACTTGGGCCATCTTCCGTTGCCCTCCCTGGCCACAGCAGAGAGCTGGACTGGAAGAGGAGCAACCAGGACTAGTACCCAGTGCCCCAACCGGGACTAGAACCCGGGGTGCCAGCGCCACAGGCGGAGAATCAACCAAGTGAGCCTCGGCAGTGGTCTCGTGTTTGCTTCATTTTTAATGCAATAATTGATAAGCATTTTGGATTGTCTCTGTCCTCACAGAAACTATCTCAGGAAGTATTAGTATTCCCTTTTTAGAGAGGAAGAAATGGAGAGTGAGAACATTTTGTTGCTTTTCTAGAACTACAGAGGTAGTAAGTAGCAGAAATCAGGTTTAAATTTTACCTGTATGCTCTGATGTCTCCTTGTTTCCACTATGCAAAGCTCTCAGCGAGTTTAGAAGGAGTAGCTATAATAGATGTGCAGAATATTTTCTGTTTCGGTAGGACTATTGCAAAAATGCGATTGTGACATTAATTGTCAACTGGATCTGATATTCTTCATTGCTGCTTTGAGTTATGGTACCTGTTATCTGCTTGACTGCCATTAGATGGCACTCTTGCACCACTAATTATGAGAGTAACACTATTGTGCATTGGTATTCAGCTTTATAGTTTACCATGTATTTCAAATATGTTTTCTCATCAAATTATCACAATAACATTTTCAAATATATGTTAATATAGCCCAAGTACAGTGGAAGAAGTAAATACTCTTTGGTTAAAAAAATAATAATAACTTATGAACCAGACCTTAACATACAACAGGCTCTTTCTTTCTCCTAATTTTACAAACAACTCTAATATATTTGGTTACATATCTTTCAAGGCCGCTGGGAATCATAATAACATCTTAGAAGAGGATAAAAAGATTGCTTCAAGAAGGCAGTGCTGACTGGTGAAAAATATGGACCATAAGCCACAAAGCAAAGGAAAGGAAAAGAGATTTAAAAAGTTGACAAAGTCATAAAGCAGAATGGTGTGAGGTCATTTAATGTAGGGACAAACATCTCTATCCATATCAGCAGGAAATAAAGCCTTACTGTATTCCAATGTATTACTCCACTGAATTTTAAAAATTATTATTGTAGCCCTGAATCATCAAAAAAGATGCATCATGTATTCTCAGTTAAGATGGAAAACTATGATTCACTTTTAAAATACATCCAGCTAAACTTTTATTTACTTTTTAATATGTTAAATGGAAAAAAATCCTCAGTTCTATATAAACTCTCTCCAGAAAGTATCATTTCAAAAGGATTCCACATTGCAAAAATTAGAATGTCCTTTAAGCTACATTTTATATTTTATAATTTCCCCATGCAAGTTCTTACAAAGACCAGCAAGACACAGTGATAGTTCTGTAAATGTTTGGTGATTATCATTCTTGAAAAAGCAGTAATTTATTTATGGTCTACTGATTGAGTATAGGGCCAAGACATTACTTAAACACAAGATATACTGTTATCACTAAAAGATATTTTCAAGAGGTACAGTTCAAAAAGAGTGGTTGGTATTTGCATTTTTGCTTGACCAACTAATTTACCACTTCATAATTTGACACTTTGTTTTCAGTTTCCAATTTTAAAATACCAAAATAGCAACATCCACCTGGCTGCATTATTTTCAGTGTTCAGTTCACTGTGTTAAATGGTATGCTTAAGTGGCAGAATAATACACTACCTGGAATTTTAGGGTTAGAAGCTCCTCCTGCTTAGAGAAGAGACTTCCTGAGTATTGTTCTAACTGTATTATTCCAAGATCAAAACAGTTTAAGGAAAAGCCTTGCTTCTTAAATAAGAAACTGAATAGTTCCTTTTAGTAAGCACACTGGCAATTAATTATTTTATTTTTCTTACAGTTGCCAATAATAAGTCATTTGTACTTGCTGATTTATAAGTGCTTCTGGATATTTTGCCTTTCATGCCTTGCTATACTGCAGGAGAATTGCTTTAACTACAAAGAAGGCTTGTAGATGGAACAGCTTTCAAAATTTAATCAGCTGTAGTTGAAAAATGTTTATGTATTCTGACCTAATTTGATATTAAATGACAACAATTTTAATGAAGTCATAGTATTTGCTTGCAACCTGCTAGTGTAGCATTTCCTCCTGTAATAAACTCTCTTCTATCACACAAAAGGGCAGTCAATGGCCAAGTTCATTAGAGGATACAGTCAAAAGAAAAGATTTCTTTCATTCTGCATGGTTTTTCTGGAGCAATTAGAAAGAAAATATGTGTCTCACTATAAAATTTCATGGCCTTTTACAATTATGTAGTGACATCTCCATACAATTGCTTGAATAATGTTAGCAACATCAGCTGTCACTATCAAAATGAGCAAATAATTAAGAAACTGAATGCTGGCCCTTCTTCTGAAAGAACAGAATATTTATGTATTTAGAATTGTTCACCAATAAGAAAAATAACCACTAACATGAAATTTAATTTCCTGTGGTGCCTGAGGTGGAAAAGAGAGAAATAATAATGAGCACTCACACAATTAACACAAATTAAGTTGTAATTGTACATACTAAAAACAATTACAGACTTTCTGTTCCTTGTACTACAAAATTTTAATAGCATAATTTTATCAGGTGCTTAAAATAGCATCTTGACCTTTTATTTACTTTCTGATTTTTTTGTCATCTTCAGTTTCTAAAAGTTTATAGTGGAATTGGAATGTCTTGCTTTTATGAGGATCATCTTTTCTAGACCCTTAAATGTTAGTGTGCTCAGATAATTTTTTTAAATATAGGATTTATTTTGTTTGAAAGGCAAAGTGATACACACACACACATACACACACACACACACACACAGAGAGAGAGAGAGAGAGAGAGAGAGAGAGAGAGAGAATCTTATATTCATCCCTTGGTTCGCCCCACAAATGGCTGTACCAGCTGGGACCAGGCCAGGCCGAAAGCAGGAGCAAGGAATTCCATCTGCATCTCCATGTGGGTGGCAGGAACTCAAGTACTTAAGCCATCATTCTCTGTTTGCCAGGCTTATTAGAAGGAAGTTGTATAGGAAAAAGAAGAGCCAAGACTCAAACCAGTACTCTGGCAAGGGATGTGGGTATCCCAAGACTCAAGCACTCTGGCAAGGGATGTGGGTATCCCAAGGTGGCTTAACCTACTACACTATGGTGCTTACTCCTAAGATAGTTTAAGTAAGACTGAGATTTGTCTGGATAACAGAACGTTAGTAAATCTGGTTGATGCTTTGATATTGAAAACACAGTGCTCTGTTTATTGCCTGCTAAGGTGAAAAACAGACAAACACTTTAAGGCAAAGCTGATATTTTTCTAGAGGGAAAAGAACAGGAATATTTTACTAAGAATTTGAATGTAGTTTCAGGCAGATCTTTATGGGGTGTATTGGTTGGGATTGGGTAAAAATAATGATAAAATAGTGTATTAATCAGCATTTTTTCTTACTACAACTAAAATATCTGTGAAGAACTAATTTATAAAGGAAAGGGAGGCTCACAGCCCAAGCTCAGGCACACATTTTAGTTGAGCATCTGGCAAGGGCAGTGAATGGTGGAACACAAGGGCTGAGAAGTCGCAGGGTGAGCCCGGAAGCTGAGAGAGCAGCTGGGCCAAACTCAAACTCAGCTTAAATAACCAACCCTGTCTTGAGACCCACCTTCAAAGGCAAGGTCCGAATGACCTAAAAACCTTCCCTGAGACCAGTTCCCATATGTCAAAATTAGATCAACTCTCCACTCTTACTCCATTAACCATTAACATTAATTCATTAATCATCAATGTAAGCTTTTGGAGACTAAGCTTTCAATTTTTGGGTCTTTGAAAGACACCAAAACTAATATCCAACATTAACAAATAGTTGAGAGATATAGGATTGGTGGGAGCAATAAGGTAATGACTTTAATGTCAAAGATTTAATGATACTGGGGGCGTGAACTATTGATGTTTTCTATTGAAGAATTCTTGGGTATATGGTTAAAGATCGTATAAGGAAAATAATGTTTATTTAGAATAACTGTTTTATGCCAAAAATAAAATGAAAAGTGATGCTCCTATAGAAAGCTGTTGGCTGGTGCCGCAGCTCAATAGGCTCATCCTCCACCTGAGGCGCTGGCACCCTGGGTTCTAGTCCCAGTTGGGGTGCCGGATTCTGTCCCAGTTGCTCCTCTTCCTGTCCAGCTCTCTGCTGTGTCCCAGGAAGACAGTGGAGGATGGCCCACGTGCTTGGACCCTGTACTTGCATGGGAGACCAGGAGAAGCACCTGGCTCTTGGCTTCGGATCAGCACAGTGCACTGGCCGCAGTGCACCAGCTACAGCGGCAAATTGGGGAGTGAACCAACGGAAAAGGAAGATCTCTCTATCTGTCTCTCTCTCTCACTGTTCACTCTGCCTGTCAAAAAAAAAAAAAAAAGCTGAAATCTGTTTAGGGGTTTTTGGTTTTAGGCATGGTCTTCAGGATAAATCACTTTTAGTTAGGGACATGGCCACCAGATTTTCACTACCACTTGAAGTGTCACAGTCAGATAGCAAGTTTGGGGTGATTATCTCAATAAAGTCGGCTCTCCTCTCCTTTCTGCTGAACGAACCTTTCTCTGCTGGGTTCTAATTTGCTGAATAGCACCAACATTTGGGCAGACTACAAAACTTGTAAACAGGCATCACTAGCTTTAATTGATTCTACTTTTAGCTATTCTCGATGCTGTACCCTTCTCTCTACTGCTCCTGTTTCGGCCTTTTCAAACCATCATGATTTTCCTTGAATTAAATCTACTGACCCAGTTAGTATTTTAAAGTCCTTTCTCTAGCTTCAATGTCCATTGATGCCATCTTTTTTTTATTTTTTATTTTTTGACAGGCAGAGTTAAACTGTGAGAGAGAGAGAGACAGAGAGAAAGGTCTTCCTTTTGCCGTTGGTTCACCCCCCAAATGGCCACTATGGCTGGTGCACTGCACCAATCCAAAGCCAGGAGCCAGGCGCTTCCTCCTGGTCTCCCATGTGGGTGCAGGGCCCAAGCACTTGGGCCATCCTCCACTGCCTTCCCAGGGCCACAGCAGAGAGCTGGACTGGAAGAGGAGCAACCGGGACAGAATCTGGCGCCCCAACCGGGACTAGAACCCAGGGTGCCGGCACCTCAGGCAGAGGATTAACCAAGTGAGCCGCTGTGCTGGCCATGGATGCCATCTTTATTATTTTTTATTTTTCTCCCACTGCCATCCTTAGTGTAGAACTAAGTGCCTCTTACTCATGCTCCACCCCATAACTTTTTTTATCAAATACAAACTTTGATCAGTGAGGTTGACATCATTTCAAATTTTGGAGACATATAGATAAATAACCTGGTGAGAGTAAGAACAGAGCAGTTGAAAAATGCATGGAAGTAAGAGAATTCAGGGTATTCTGTCTCCACATTTATGCACCTGATAAAATTCCATGTTTTCTCCAAGTTCTGAGCAGTTTATTCTTTTCTTTTCTTTCTTTCAAACAAATCAGTTCCACAGGTTACTTTCAGGGCTAAGAATAGGCTAACTCACTAGTCCAAAGGCAGTCTCTGCCCTCAAAAATTCTTTATAGAGCCTTCTCTTAAGGAAATAAGAGTACTTCTAAGTAAATTCTCCTAAAACATTTTCAGGAATAATCTAGTTTCTCTCTGCTTGCATTGTAGTTGCTTCCTTATTAATCTCTAGTTTGACGTACTCTAATCCATTCTTTGTATTGCACACAAGTTGTATGCTTAAATACCTGATCTTGATCAATGATCTATTTAAAAGTCAATGTTTCTCATTACCGTCATTATAAAATCAATTTCATTAGAATCATATACAAAATTTGCAAACTCACCACTTTTTTCTGCATACTAAGCTTGACTTCCAGCAAATATTTATTAAAGATTTACTATGGGCCCTAACGATTATAGTAGCAAGAATGAGTCATGTGGAACACAGTCTAACTGGGAACTTTAAAAAATTGCTAAAGAAGGAAAAGAGCAGAGTGCAGTAGAAGGATATGGTGATTTGGTAGTGGGGAAGGATTTTCTGGGGAGGTGACATTTTTAAACTCTTACATGAAGGATAAGTGGTATGGATAAAATAACAGGTCAGGAGGTTTTTTTTAGCAAATTGGAAATTGCAGGGGAAAGAAAATATTATAGAACTTCAAGGAGGCCGGCGCTGTGGCTCAACAGGCTAATCCTCCGCCTTGCGGCGCCGGCACACAGGGTTCTAGTCCCAGTCGGGGCGCCGGATTCTGTCCCGGTTGCTCCTCTTCCAGGCCAGCTCTCTGCTGTGGCCCGGGAGTGCAGTGGAGGATGGCCCAGGTGCTTGGGCCCTGCACCCCATGGGGAGACCAGGAAAAGCACCTGGCTCCTGGCTCCTGCCATCAGACGAGTGCGGTGCGCTGGCCGCAGCGCGCAGGCCGCGGCGGCCGTTGGAGGGTGAACCAACGGCAAAAGGAAGACCTTCCTTTCTGTCTCTCTCTCTCTCACTGTCCACTCTGCCTGTAAAAAAAAAAAAAAAAAAAGAACTTCAAGGAAACAATGTTCTCTGGCAGCAGCATAAGTAATCAGTGACATCAGATGGATGATTTGGATGTGCTTCACCCTCTCTCATCTGAAAAATCTTTCAAATGAGGTATTTAATGAGTAAATTTCAATACAATGGAAGGACTAAAAATAGAAATGTTTAAGTATAGCTGGAAAATAATACAGTGTTATCCCAGCCTTTCAAAAGCAAAGAGTTCTTACAAATTATTAATAAAATTTTAATTTTGCAGTTCATTTTTGTTTTTAATTTGTCTTTAAATCATCAGAAGATAGGATTTTGTTAATGACATTTGGTGTAAAATAAAATTGGTAAGTGCTTCAATATTTGCATAATTAAAGCGAGAATGTGTTCTCATATGATTTTGATGCAGTATATCAGTGAACATCATTAATTATGTCATTGACCAGGAATGGTAGTCCTATGATGTGAACCTGTCAATATGCATTTGTAAATAACACTTCATTTCTATCAGAATTGCTTTGAGTTCTTTTGAGCAATCCCTTCAGTGAAAATGTCTAAAGAGTTCCACGTAATTCTTATTAAGATGTGTTTATAGCAGGAAGTAAATATATATTCATTTGACAAAAATACATTTCAAGTGGGAATTCTTAAAAGTAAATAATTATTAAAGACTGATTTCTGGAGGTCCAATATCTATTTGTAAATGATAATGGCATTTTTATGTGTCTAATTGGCAAATAAATCAATCTGTGTTTTTTACTCTATTGTTATAGATACATTTCCTTGTTCAGTCACATGGTTCTTTCTGTAACTTAAATGACAAATTAAGACAAAAAATTACTTCAGTATTTTTAAAAATATTATTTTAGAAAGTAGGACTACTTATATATTCATTTTTCTTTCTCTCTTTTTAATTTTAGCTAGAAACTTTTTTATTTAATATATGTAAACATCATGCATTTAACACATACAAATTTGGGAACATAGTGATTCTTCCCTGATACAACATTCTATAAATGAAGAAATTAAAATCCATGAGTAAAGTTACTTAGTATAATCTAATTGTGAATCCTATAACATAATATGGAAGGATTTGTATTAATCTTTTGAATATTTTTAGTAAAATTAATGAATCTTATAAATTAAACTATTAAAGCTTTGGTTAGTGATTGTAAGTGTAAATAATACTAAAAAAACTTGTTTATAACACCCTTTAATATATTTGTACTTGACTTCAACAGCTATGATCCAAAGCTATAGTGATTATTTTTATTAAACATCATCAGATGTAGAGAGACAAAATTTGCAATTTAAACAAAATTTTTAAAAAGTGAGGATATTTCCTTAGCAATTCCATGGCCTTGAGAGAAAATACACATGATCAAACATGGATTATCAATTCCAAGTGCATTTCAAATTTGACTTTATTTATATCCAGTAATATATATTTGTATGTGTTGATTTTGAGCTTTCAGGCATGATGAGATTTTTGTTATTGTAAAATAAAGCCAACTATACTTTTAATGATTGTATTGTAATGTTAATCAGTTTCATTTTGTAATTTAGCTTTTATTATAGCCATCAGGAATAGAAACTTATTTCTATAAGCAGCATACCTGTGGTTTTGTTGCATTAGCTTATTAGCCAGCTCCTTTAGTACTGATAGGACCTGCTGACTCATTTGGCAGATATGATGCCCAGAGGTTCTGAGTCCAATAAGAGCTGTAGAGAGATGTGCTAATCTAACTCTCTTTTCTACCTTTCTAATCAGTACTCCTCAGGAAATGGACGCATTGACTAAAACTGCAAAAGCTTTACCCTGTTATCCAAAATTCAGATTTCTTTTATTGTTCAGCATTTTAAAGCTGATTTGGCTTTTTCTTTTTCTTTTTTTTTGGATTTGGCTTTTTCACTCTCTTCCTTCTACGTTACTTTCTTTGGCCCATCTCTTTCCCTCCAACAATATCGAAAGAGGAAATGTTTGATGCATTTAGTGAGTAGCAGAATTATATATAAAGCACATATTTATTTTTGATATAGTAAAATTAATAATACAAAAATAATAATGTCAATATTAGTCCTATATGAAGTTCCTTGATAATGATGACTCAAAAGCAGTCAAAGAATATATTTTTCTAGGAGAAATGCTTTATGACACATGTCTTCCCTGTACTTACTTTAGGGGGAGCTTCTTGTTTATCTTGCTCATCTGTAAATACCCACATGGTTTTCTTTGTGGCTTTAACCTGATTCTCACACATTTGATAATTGATTCTCACACATTTGATAATTGATTATTTGTAGTAAGTATAGCCTTGTGTGTGCTTTGGGTTGAACATGTTTCTTGCAGTTTATGTGTTACCAACACAATGGTATCAAGAGATGGAACCTTTAAGAAATAATTAAGTCACAAAAGCTCCTGTATTATTATTTGCGTTAAGGCCTTTATAAAAAAGGATTCACACAGCATTGTTTCATTTACTTAGCTTATTCTTCATGGGCAGATGCAGCCAGGAGGCCCTCACCAGATGAACTGTCAGTTCATTTCTTGGGCTCTCTAACATCCTGAACTGCAAGAAATAAAGTTCTGTTTGTTATAATTTACCCAGTCTGTAGCATTCTGTTTTGGAAGCATAAAATTCATCAAGACAGTAAGCCTGCACAGTGATACTACTCATCCTATTTGCTATATGCTGTATTAGCTCAGAATTTGCAAAATTAGACACTAAGTGTGATTTAAATCATTGTTCTCATACAAAAAGTCATGAGGAAACTGCTTATTATGTGAGAATTTGAGAATTTAAAAAAGTACACATTGAAGATTATGTGATTATGGAAGAATTAAAAAATGTGAATAAATTTCTTAACATTTACAGAGAAGTGATTTTACATGTAATATAATAAATCAAATTCAATTCCATTTTCTTGCCATTATCAGTTTTATTTTGTGCATTATAAGCAAGAGTTTAGTGAATAGGTTTTTTACAATACTTTCATGGATTTTATTAAAATGGGCAAATGCCTTCTTCCCATTGACATGCTATATTCTTTGTTGTTTATAGTAGAGATAGTCTGTGTGTGAGTGTGTAGGTGTGTATTAGGGATGACAGAGCAAGGGGATCAGAGAGGATCAAGCAATGAATAAATGAATTTGTATACTCATAAGAATATAGTGATAAAAACACTATATTATAAAAAAGTTTAATATACAATTCAATGATCCATAAGAATATTCAAAAACAATTGAGAATAATTATAGATCATGACATATAGCCAATGTATTTTATGAAGAAAATAGTTATATGTATCTAAAGTATACTTCTCTTTGACCATAACATGCTTTTTTAAAAGGTATATAAATTTTATGCATTTCATAAATACAAATTTAGGAACGTAGTGATTCTTCTCATCCTACCATCCTTCCCACTTGTCTTCCCCTCCCTCTCCTATTTGCATCATTATTTTTTACTAAGATCTATTTTCAATTGATTTTATACACATAAGATTAACCCTACTCTAAGAGTTCAACAAAAAGTATGAAAAAAAACCCTGTTCCTCAGCAGTCAAATATCATGTTGTAAAGTAAATGCTATTTATGATAGATTTGCTAGAATGTTAACTATTTTGTCAGAGTGCCTTTGGATGAAGAAAAATAATGCACTCACTTACATTAAAAGTACAGTAAATGGGGCACATGTTTGTCACAGCAGTAAAGATAATTCTTAGGACAGCCACAGTTCATTGTAGCACCTTGATATGAGTCATGGATCCACTTCTGATTCTTGGTTTCCTGATAATGTCTAGCAGGGAGGCAACTCAACTAGTTATGTCCCTGCTACCTGTTTCAGAGACCTGGACTGAGTTCCTAATTTCCAGATTCAGTGTGGCTGAGTTCCTGCTGTTATGGACTTTTGGGGAATGACCCAGTGGATGGGAGATGGAGCATTCATATTCTCTATCTCTTACTTTTCAAGTGAAAAATTAATTTTTTGAGAAATATAGTAAATATAAATAAATAAGCCCATGATATTAAACTGGCAGTAAATATTTATTGTTAATTATTGGAAATATATATATCTTTAAATTATTAAAAGTTACCATGTTCTATAAATAATTTATGTAAATGTTTTCCACTAAAGGAGAAGAAGAGTAACTTCCCACCACTAAAGTGAGATACGTATATGGTAACTTATTTTGTTTTTGAAGATTTATTTTTACTTGAAAGAGTTGGAAAGATTGAGAGAGAGACAGAGAGATCTTATATGTGCTACTTCACTACCCACATGGCCACAATGGCCAGGACTGGGCCAGGCCAAAGCTAGGAGCCTGGAACTCCATCTGGGTCTCCTTTATGGGAGGCAGGGTTCCAAGTACTTGAGTCATCTTCTTTTTTAAAAGATTTATATTTTTATTTGACAGACAGAGTTAGAGAGAGAGATAGAGAGAGAGAGAGAATCTCCCATCTGCTGATTCACTCCCCAATGACCACATTGGATGGGACTGAGGCAGGCTAAAGCCAGGAGCCAGGAGTTTCATCTAGGTATCCCACATAGGTTCAGGAGCCTAAGGGCTTAGGCCATCTTTCTCTGCTTTCTCAGGCGCCTTATTAGGGAGCTGGATTGGAAATGGAGCAACTGGGACTCGAACTGGCCCCCATATGGGATGCTATTGTTGCAGGCAGTGGTTTAACCCATTGTGCCACGGCACCAGTCCCTTGCACCATGTTCTGCTACTTTCCCAGGTGCATTATCAGGGAGCTGGATTGGAAGTGGAGCAGCCTGCTCTTGAACTGGCACCCATAGGCCATGCTGGCATTACACTTGGTGACTTAACCAACTATACCACAGTATCAGCCCCAATGTGGTGACTTCTATCCAAAGAGTATAGTGTGGTGAAGGTATAAGAAGAGCATTGGTACAATTGTGAAATCTGAAAAATGCTGCACACTTGATATGATGTTGTGAAATGGATACTTTGCCTCTGTGATCTTTCTTTTATAACCCATAATCCCGGTACAGTCATTTAAAATCATAATTCCCAGTAGAGGGACATCCTATACTATATCTGACCAGCAGCTCTCAAAATTGGCAAGTTCATAATAGATAAGCAAACCTAAGAAACTGGCACAGCCAAGAGTAGTCTAAGGAGACATACCAACTAAATTTAATGAGATTTCCTGGATGACATCCTGGAACCAAGGACTTTTCATGAAAACTAAGCAAATCTGAATAAAGAATGCTTTTTTATTTAATAATAGTAATGTGTCAGTATCGGTTCATTAATTGTATCAAATGTACCCTACTATTAAAAGATGCTAACAATAAGGTAAATGCTGTGTGTGTGTGTGTGTGTGTGTGTGTGTGTGTGTGTGTGTGGTGGGATTGTATGGAAATTCTGTATTAGCTGGTTAGTGTTGACTTTGAAAGAAAATAGGGCAAAGTGAAATATTGATAAAAAATTGTAACAACATCATGGTGGTGGATGTCTTTATGCTAGTGTTAGGATACAAGATCTCTGCTTCATATTTACATGGAGAGTCATTTGGATCTCATAGACCAATTGACAGTTCATCAGAATGTGTGCATTTGCATTAGCAAGCCATCTGTACACACCAAATACAAGAAAGTTTACCATGTAATGCTTATCAACATGTGAATATGAGATAAGAAGGATTAAGGATGTAAATTATGGGGGTGGCATTGTGGCACAGCATGTTAAGCTACAGGCTGAAACACCAGTATCCCATATCAGAGCGACGGTTCTAATCCCTGTTGATTGGCTTCCTATTCAGTTCCTGGGAAGGCAGCAGAAGATGACCTCTGTGCTTGGACTTCTGCTACCCTTGTGGGTGTTCGAGGCTCCTGGCTTTGGCCTGCCCCAACCCTAACAACTTCTGCTATTTGAGGAATAAACAATGGATGGCAGGATGGCTTTCTATCTGTCCCTCATCTCTGTCACTCTGCCTTTAATAATTGAATAAAATCTCTAGAAAAGGATGTAAATTTCAGAAAAGTATGATCCTATTACAGTATATTTCTTTAATTCCAAGTTTTATAAAAAAAGTATTTTTGAAGATATTTTAAATAACTGGCATTTAGAAAATCATTGTCATAAAATTATGTGTAAATCTGCTCTAGTGTTCTTGGTGAGAGTATTAGAGACAGGTATTTGTTCAGACTATATTTAAAAGGCATAAGCAGGTGAAGAGTTACAGCTTGGAATATGGACAGTGAAACATTTTTCACAGAATAGAAAACAATGTATCATTTGGATGATGATTATGTGGCCTATCAAACTGATTGATAGAGAATCCTTATGATTAGCAAATGTATAGTTTGAATGGTTTCTATCCATTTTTAATTTGGATGAGTTGGTAGTTGCAATGAAGGTGGTAGAGGTCAGAATAAAGAAACACTTCATTTCACAATTATTGTTGTATATTTCACCTAATTTCAACACATGTTCTGTGTTAAACAAGAATCTGTACCAAGTCTCATGTATAATTCTTAAATTGAAGCAAAATTCTTATCTGCCTGTAAGAACTCTAAGGTACAGTTGATAAAGCAAGAGGAAGGGTCATTCACTGAGCAGAAACCAAACACTTTCTGTGAAAGTGCATAGAAGGAATGATCAGTTCTGATGTCTAAGGGCAGATGATATCCAAGAAATGTCCATTGCTTATGAACTAAGTCTTGAAAACTGAATGGGATATCCATGGCAAAAGAGAGTGTATGCCAGAGCACAGCAAATGCCTTCCAAACAGTTCATGTCTTCAGTAAATTTTAGTAAAAATCTAATACTGCTGGTGGTGTCATCTACTTTTACTTTATACCCGGTATACTCCCAGGGAGGATTTGGATAGGCCCTTTCTTCCTTTGTATGAATTAATGTGATTATACTTACAATTTGAACTTATTTTATCTAATAAATGAATTTTTGATAAGTTGTGAAAGAATATTTACCTGTCAAGTTACATCTAACACTGAATTTCTACTTCAGATGTACTATCAGGAAAAAATGATCCCAAATATACAAAAAGGTACAAAATGTAAAAGGGATGTAAAAATCACTTGTGACAATTTCATAATTTATTTTCATGGAGATTTCTACTTTTGTAAGTGCAGAATATTTATACATTTAAATATCCAATACAAACTCTAAGTGAAATTCATCAAAAGGGAAATCAATCCACATTATCTTAGTTCTCTTAAAAGCATATGTAAATTAAAATACATCACATAGTTAGTTCCAATTTTATTGACAGCTCTTACTGTCGCTCAGGGATTTGAATGTTTAAATATTTTAGCAGCCACACTGGTTAATGATTCAAGAATGTCACTGCTACAGAAGTATAGCAAAATGTACCAGCTGTGAAAGTGATGCAGCACACCATTTCTCAAGATTTTCCCCATAAAGTATATAGTTCCTGAGGCCGGCTTTGTGGCACAGTGAGTTAATACTCCGCCTGTGATGCAGGCATCTCATCGAGGCACCTATTAGGGTTCTGGCTGCTCTACTCCCAATCCTGCTCCCTGTTCACATGCCTGGGAAAGCAGCAGAGGATGACCCAAGTACTTGAGCCTCTGCCCCACAGTGTGGGAGACTCAGATCGAGTTTCAGCCTCTTGCATCTATATGGGGAGTGAGCACCAGAGGATGGATAATCTATCTCTCTCTTTATAAAGGTTTATTTATTTATTTGAAAGGCAGATTTACACAAAGAGGCAGAATGAGAGAGAGAGTGAGAGAGGTCTTCCATCTGCTGGTTCACTCCCCAGATAGCTGCAATGACCAGAGCCAGACAGATCCAAAACCAGGAACCAGTAGCTTCTTCCTGGTCTCCCATGTAGGTGCAGGGGCCCAAGGAATTGGGTCATCTTCTACTGCTTTCCCAGGCCATAGCAGAGAGCTGGATTGGAAGTGGAGCAGCTGAGATCGAACGGGCACCCAAATCGGATGCTGGCACTGCAGGCGGTGTCTTTACCTGTAAGGCCACAGCACCGGTCCCATCTCTCTCTCTCTCTCTCTCTCTCTCTCATTGACAGGCAGAGTTAAACTGTGAGAGAGAGAGACAGAGAGAAAGGTCTTCTTTTTCTGTTGGTTCACCCCCCAAATGACTGCTACGGCCGGCACGCTGCGAGCCAGGTAGGTGCTCCTCCTGGTCTCCCATGCGGATGCACTTGGGCCATCTCCCATGCGGATGCATTGGGCCATCCTCCACTGCCTTCCTGGGCCACAGCAGAGAGCTGGACTGGAAGAGGAGCAACCAGGACAGAATCCGGCACCCCAACAGGGACTAGAACCCAGGGTGCTGGCGCCACAGGCAGAGGATTAGCCAAGTGAGCTGTGGTACCAGCCACCCCATCTCTTAATGTCTGACCTTCTCTTTGTGTCACTCTGCCTTTCAAACAAACAAATATTAAAAAGTAAAAAATATTTTTCCTGCAAGTGATTTAATTAACCATCTAATAATATGTGTGTGTTCTTGCATGTGTGCCTGCACTCACGTGTGATTACTGACAAATGACAAGATGTTCTGTTGTACCTGACACACTCCTTTTGAAGAACGTCATTAGCAGGGCATTTGTCTGAACTAGTGAGCTATTTGAAGATATTTTCCATACTCTGTGATAATGAAAATTAGTGTACTCAATAGCCGAAACCTAAGTGAGCATTATAAAACCTTGGAAATGGAAATAACATATTTTCATGCTTTATTACATACATAAATCTAAATATATGTTAAGTAAAATTGTATAAAGTGAAGATGATCTCTATTTTGTAAAAGAATATGGGAAAAAGAATTGGAGAGCACATTGTAAAGAGAAACATTAAAGTAGAACTCATGGAATTTGTGTTAATTTTAAGGAATTATGTTTATGGACTTTAACTGTATCTCAGTAATGCTGGCTTAAGTAAAATCTAATTTCATTAGTGGTACAGTTTTAATAATTTAGATTTCCTGAAGAGGAGTAATAATGAACAAAGAATTGGTATACAAATTGTAAAAGAGCGGGATAAGGTGAAAAAAAATTGATTTTTCTCAGGCTAAATAACAAATTATTTAAAAAATATAACTAATGGCTTGTTTTTAATGTCACAGGAGGCACAGTTCACAGAGATAAATAAAATACTCATGTTTCTTTTTAGGGCCTCACTGAACCCACAAAATGAATGTGTCTAGAATACTTGTACAGATTTTAAGTTCACTCAGCCTAACTTCACTCTGTAGTGAAGTACGAAAGTAGAAAGAAATAGTTTGCAGTCTTAAGTGTCTGAGGAATTTATTTAGTTATTTTTGCTCAGAGAAAAGCTTTGTTGACTTTCTGATGAGGGGTGAATTCGGGCAGGCTTAAAAAGTTTTGTGGAAAACCCTATAGGAAGAGTACCCATTTTTCCATGAATTTTTTGAAGAGTCCTAGTGTACACAGCAAGTTGAGCAGCCTGGAAGAGTGATAAGCAAAGCATTTTGTCCCTAAAAAGGATGTAAAATAAATATTGTGTAAGATTTTAGTGAGTTACTTGGTCTAATTTATTAAAAAAGAAAAGCCTTCCTTTTAGAAAATCAACAAGATTAACACCACCAACAAAAAACAAGTTGTACCTCTCCTTTTAGAAAGCTTTGAAGGTAATGTGGGTATGCCTTCACGTACACAATTGTGGTAGCTGGATTTTAATCTAATGGTGGTGACAAGGACCAGGGTCGTAACACAGAAACTGATCAGCTCTACCTCGATGGCCTCATGTGGGAACAAAGTAAATCTTTACTTGAAGTCTCAACTGTTAGTGAAATTAAACTTGCAGTGTACTGACTCTCAAAGATGAGGGATGTTTAGAAAAAGTCCATGGTTCCTTTTTAGAGTGCATTCTATAAATCTCATGGCAAATTCCCAAGTGCCTGTCTTTGATAAGAACAGTACATTGGAGGGACTTAAGAAACAATAAAGTAATGAAATCCTTTGTCAATTTCTTACTCACAGTTTGTTTGTTTTTTCCAATGCCCAGTATTTTAAAGTCCCATCAACTTTGTGGCAATTAAGTGGAGACAGTTTAGACATTCTTCTTTCTGTACCCAAGAGAGTAAGAAATAAAATGTTAATGGTTTGTTCTTTTTCATTAGTGCAGCCCTCATGTTCATTCAATATTCACAAATCTTCCAAGTTAGCTTCATATAATATTGTTGAGTTCATGGAAGCTCTGTTTCAACACTTATGACTGAATTGAAGTGAATCACATGTAACTTTAATAAAACCATGGTTAATGTGTATGACTAACAACTGACCCTTCCCATCGCCTTTAAAATCCTTGTTTTTCATTAAGTCCTCTCCTACTAGCCTTGGGGTCTCCAGTGTGCAACTCTCCTCAGCACTTTTCAGGCCAGAAGATGCGAAAGCTGCCCCCTGGCCTGCCTGGCATCCAGGGATGCACCACTGGTCCTTGGTGTTTCTGTAGTGTGGCAGACAACCTTGCTTATTCTCAGATCCCTCCACCTGCAAGTTGTGAATAGTGTCAGAGACTAACTGCATTCTAGACATAATAGGTTCTGGAAAGTGGTCTTTTCAAGGAATGGATGGAATCTGAAACATTACATGATAGAGTAGCTAAAGTTTAGTAACTGTGTTGCAGCCATCTAGGGAGTGAACCAGCCTATGGAAGACCTTTCTCTCTCTCTCTCTCTCTCTCTCTCTCTCTCTCTCTCTCTCTCTCTCTGTAGCTCTTACCTCTCAAAAAGTAAGTAAAATCTTTGAAAACAAATAATGACAAAGTACTCATAGTAGTGATCAATGTATTAAAGAAAGTGACATCTTAATCAAAGAAAATTATAAATACACTTGACTGTTGTTAATCTAAAGAATGAGGATTGGATTTAACTTTTGTCCTACACAATCACTTCCTTGATTTTCTGTTTAGGATCAATCACTCCGGTTCTAAACTCAGCCACATCTCTTTCTGAAACTCCCTTTTGATACCAACTCTGTAAAATCACTCTTATATAACTACACTGTAATTGTTTTATCTTCAGTACAGTGAGCATAATACTACATGCCTAAATTTCAAAATATTGCTAAATATTATATAAAAATAAATATTAAATGTGAATATGTTAATTAGTCAGTAAATACTCATTATTGTTCCTGCCTCTGAATTCTTCATTTGATTTCCAGGAAACTATCTGCATTAGTTTTCTGCATACCTCAAAGTCTCCTTTCCTAGGTACTCTTAATATGTGTATTTAAATGTTTGGTATGTTCAAGGATTAGTTTTCGGACTTTTTTTTTACTTTACCTATAAATATACCTTTGATTGTTTCATTTAGTCTCCTGGCTGTAAGTGCTGTTAATGCACACAATTGACAAATTTTCTGTCTCCATCACATTTGTTTCTCTTGTGCTGCACACATGTATTTACTTGAGATCTTTATTTGAGTGTCTAGTAGATCTCAGAAATATTTCTCAAACCAAACTCCTGATTTTTGACAGATAGACCCCCGGTTTTGTCTTGCAATTCGTAATCATCTAAGCAGCTATTAACTGTATTCTTTCAGTTGGTAAGCATTAATAACTTGGGGCTATCTCTGGCTCCTCTTATTACATTTTTTATTATTTTTACATTTTATATATCTTGGTAAATATAATAGCATCTGAAAATAGGGATTAAATTGCTAATTTGTCACTCATCTGGCAAGAAAAGGGAATTATAGTTAATCTCATCTTAGACCTATATTTCTTAAAGTGTGGTCAGTGAACCCTGAGGATCCCCCCAGACTGCTTCTAAGGGTCTGTGATGTTGCAGAGTTACAGAGGGAGAGGAGGGGGGAGAGGGAGAAGGAGAAGAAGAAGGAGAAGGAAAGGGAGAGGGAAAGGAAGATCTTTCATCAGCTGGTTCACTCCCCAGATTGTTGCAAAGGCTGAAGCCATTCTGATCCAGAGCCAGGAGCCAGGAGCTTTTCCTGGGTCTCCCACAGGGGTGCTGAGGCCCAAGCACTTGGACCATCTTCTGGGCTTTTCTACACCATTAGCAGGGAGTTGGATCTGAATTGGAGCACCCAGAACACAATATGCCCCTGTGGGATGCCAGTTTTGCAGATTAACCTGCTGTATACAATGACAGCCCCTGGAACTCTTTTCTTAATACTACCAAGAAATAGAAATTTATTTTTTCTTGTTTTGCATAGTATGACAATAGAACAGAGCAGACTTAACATAGTATTTCACATAGACTCAGTAAAAGCTGTTAAATAGTTTATTAAAATATTACTGAATATTTTGAACTCATTGAATGATATTAGCAGACTATTCAACAACTTAGATGACAACTCTTCTTACAATAATGTTATAGCCTATCAAAAATAAAATGTACTGATTTATTCAAAAATAGCTTAATGTTGGAATGTTGGTAGTTTTATAACTTTTGATAAAGCTTTCATTTGCACTCTTTTGCATAAAAATTACACAGTAATTTCTTAAGAAAGTACGGTAATGGAATTTTGGAAAAATAGGATGTTCATTATTTTGATTCAATGGACTTTTATTGTCAAAATGTATGACAGGTGAATTAGATAATATCAGGAGCTGAGTAGGAAAGCAACTGGTTTACCATATTCTCTTTAAGATTGATACCATTTCACATTTTGCTATTTGATAATTTAAAAGATTTTATTACTTAAATTTACAACTTTTCACTGACAGTTATGGTTGAAAATAAGTATTTCTCGTTTCACTTTCCCGTTTTGTTTCTTTGTTTCAAATTTATTTATCTTTTGTAGCTGTCAGAGTGTTCTTGTCAGAATCTTAGGTTATCTAATATCAATCAGGTCAGTCCTGAGCTTTCTCATTGAAATCTTTGTTTTCATTTTGTTCTTTAAAATTAAGTAGAAAGAATGTTTAATATTTGATTTTTATTTAAAAGTATTGCAAATGGTTAGAAAAAACAGTAATAGAAAAATTTACTACTAGCCCTAGGTAAATAAATTTTATCCTAACATTTTTAATTGGTTAGTCATGCCTAACTAGAAAAACTAGAGAAGCATAATTTTTCATACTTCCCTATCTTCCAATATTCTTAGATACTGGATTATGTGGCCATAATGTTTGCCAGACTTAAAACCTCATTATGATGGTAAAATTTCCATGTCTTTAGAGCATACTGTAGCTACAGTATGCAGTAAGCAGCTACTAAATCCTAACAGAAGAGGGACTTCAAAAATACAACATTTTACTTTAGTCATAAAGGATAAGGAAGAGTTTGATGGGCCAAGAACAACAGGAAGTGCTACATTAATAGCAGAGAGAACAGATTTCATGAAACAGATACATAAAAGGGCAGAGGGTATTTGGAATGTAGAAACTGTTTTGTTGTTTTTAGGAAAGGAGGATGGGGAATGATCCCATGAAGCTAGGAGCATAGGATTTGAGCAAGTTCCTAATCCAGACTGGTGACTTATGTATTATCGTGTGTGTTTTCAGGGATTTGGTAAAGATTTTCTAAACAAGAGTGCACTGTGACCAAGAGTGTGGTTTGAAGAAGTTCATACAATTTTAACAGCATACCATTTTGTCATAATCATTGAATCCCTCTCCCAAGTCCTGCCCCTCTTCTTTGCAATATTCATCTAGTCTATCAGTAGGTCATTAAAAATAACTGTTTTGGTTTATAATTAAGCTTGAATCTTTTTAAAAGGATGGGGACTATTTAGTGATGGCAAATTATTTCCTCTGATTTATGTACATAATTAATATGTCCATATATTATTCTGTTAATGGTTTTCCAAATATACTATATAATACATGGCTGCCTCAGGTAATGATACTTAAAATTTCGATCAGCGTTAAAGTTTATTTGTGGGTAGTAGATGATAGGGACTGGTATATTTAAAATATTTCTTGTTAGCACTTATCTTAGTGCAGATTTTTACTTTTTTTCCAAGACTATTACATGTTAAAGTATTTAGAAATTTTTAAACTTGTCAAATACAAGGGCAATATTAATTTTTATTAATTTTAAGTGCTTTCTATGGATTGTAGTGATACCAACTTTTTTAAGTCAAATACTATTAAAATTTGTAGGGGGGGACCACAAAGACTTTAAATAACCAAAGTAATAAGAACAAAGCAGGAAACATTGCACTACCTATCTTTAAAATATATTACAAAGGGGCTGGTGGCATAGTGGGTGAAGTCATCTCCTGCTACACTGGCATCCCATGTGAATACTGGTTCAGCAACTGACTTCTCTACCTCCAATTTAGTTCCCTGCTGCTGTGCCTGGGAAAGCAGCAGCGGATACCTCAAGTTCTCAGGCCCCTGCACCTACATGGGAGACTTGGCTCAGATTTCAGGCTATTGGCTTTGGCCAGTGTGGCCATTTGGGGAATGAACCAGTGGGTGGAAGGTTTATTCTTTTTTTTTCTCTTTCTGTTTCCTCGGCCATATCTTCATCTCTCTTTCTGTAACTCTTCCTTTCTAATAAATATGTATTTTTTTTATTTGATAGGTAGAGTTAGAGAGAGAGAGAGAGAGAGAAAGAGAGAGAGAGGAAGGTCTTCATTCCATTGGTTCACTCTCCAAATGGCATTCATGGCCGGCGCTGTGCTGATCCAAAGCCAGGAGCCAGGTGCTTCTTCCTAGTTTCCCATGCGGGTACAGGGGCCCAAGCACTTGGGCCATCCTCCAGTGCCCTCCCGGGCCACAGCAGAGAGCTGGACTGGAAGAGGAGCAACCGGGACTAGAACCCAGTGCTCATATGGGATGCCAGCGCCACAGGCGGAGGATTAGCCAAGTGAGCCAAGGCACTGGCCCTATGTAAATCTTTATAAAATGAACGTAAAATTAAAAATCATAAAGCTATAGTAATTAAAGCAATGTGATATTAGCATAAAAACAGATATATAGACCAACGGAATAGAATAAAGACTCTAGAAGTAAACTCACACATCTATAGCCAACTGATGTTTGAGAAAGATGCTAAGAACACTCATTGGAAAAATACCAATCTTTTTGAGAAACAGAACTAGAAAAATTAGATATCTACATGCAGAAGAATGAAAATAGACTCCCTATCTCTCATCACATATGAAAATCAACTAAAAATTAATTAAAGACCAAAGTATAAGACCTGATTCTTTGAAACTACTCAAAGAAAATATTGGGAAACCATTTCAGGACATTGGAGTGGGCAGCCATGTTTTGGATCAGCCCTTAAAATCATAAGGAGCAAAACCAACTATCCATAAATGGAGTTTCCTCAGAATAAAGAACTTCTGTCCAGCAAAAGAAATAGTCAATGAAATGAAGAGATAACCCATGGAATTAGAAAAAAAAATCTTTGCAAGCTATACATCTGACAAGGGGTTAATATCTAGAAGATATAAGGAACTCAGACAATTCAATAGCAAAAACAGAAATTAACAAAAATCCACAAATAATTAATTTTTAAAAATGAGCAGTAGATATAAACAAACATTTCATGGAAATTGAGCAGCTGGGGCTCCAACAAGTACCCATATGGCATTGCAGACAGAGGCTAGTGCCAAAATGCTGGCCCCTAAACAGACATTTAAAGGAAGACACACCAGTGTTCAAATGGTACATGAAAATTGCTCAACACCACTAATCATCAGGGAAATTCAAATCAAATCTGCAGTGAGAAACTGTTTCACTTTGGTTATTTTGGCTATTATCAAAAAGACAAAAGATAGCAAATATGGCACGGATATGGAGAAAAGGAAATCCTTGCACAGTCTTGGTGAGAAAGTCAATTAGGGCCCCTTGTGGTAAACTGTATGGAGGTGTCTCTAAAACAAACAGAAAATTACTCTGGGTGTATTTATCCAAGGATAATGAAATCAGTTTGTTAAAGAGCCATCTGCACTCCCATGTTTTTTGCATCACTATTCATTTTATGAATGAAATGGAAACAATCTAAGTGTCTAACCACTAGTGAAGGAATAAAGAGGATGTCATACATACACACAATAGAATACTACTTAGCCATCAGAAAGGAAGAAGTCTTGTCATTTGCAACAGCATGAATGGTGCACGGGATGGTTATATTAAGTGAGATAAACCAAGTCCTGAAAAGGCAAGTTTTACATGATCTCATTCATGTGTGGAGTGATCCTAGAAGTTGAAAGTACAATGGTGATTACCAGAGACTAGGGAAGAAAGAGCAGCAAGAATGGGGAAACACTGATTGATGGAGTCTAAGATATAGTCAGATAGAGGCAAGAAGCTCTGGGGTTCTATTGCAAAGAAGAGTTACAGTACACTGTAATGTACTACCTAGTTTTTTATAAAAAATAAAAACTGGAAAATAGGCTTTTGGATATTTACATGTATAGAAATGTTGGAGGAGATAAATATATTTTCCTCAATTATATATTACATCATATATACACATATTGGCACATCACAGGCTACTCCTTAAATATATACAATTTTTATTTATGTTAAAATGTCAATATTTGTGATATTATGAATTAGTAGAAAATCATATTCTTACATATTTTATATGATTGATAAAATTCCTTACTGAACTCATTAAGGCTCATTATAGGAAAAGTAATAATAATCTTTACATACAGGATTGTGTTTTTATTGATGTATACTACTATAGTTAAAATTAAGTGGGAAATAATGTCTTGATTAGTGGAATTATTGATTATGAATAAATTAAAATATTTTCTCTTGAGCCTAATTTGAGTTTCCTTTTAAGAAAACCCAGTAGAATTATAAATGAAATGTAGATATCTAAAAATTTATTGGTCTAAATATTCAAAACTATGACTCAGGATAGAAAAAACAGTTATACTCAGTTCTGCACTGATTTGAAATTATGAATGCACGCTACATTTAAAAGTACTATTTGTATTTCAAGCACCAAAGCAGAGTCACAACAAGAGTTTATAGCTAGAAAGGAATAAGATATCATCTAAATTTTAGTCTCCCAGTAGCTAGATGAAGAAATTGAGACCTAAAGTCATATAAGAAGTTAAAGTGAGATCTTTTTGTAGGAATCAAATTTCCTGACTCGTATGTTTATACTACAATTGTTAATTTATCTGACACAATTCCATGCATGTCTACAAAATTATGTGTATATTTTGTAAATATACACATATATATTATGATTATGTAATATATGCATATTAACATAATATAGTAGCAAATATAATATGTCAATCTTTATAACAAAGGAAAATGTTACTTTATAGGATGAAAAGTCTCAAAAATAGAAACAGAAGAGAAATTAGTCCTTTATTTTTTGTTAGATTTGGATATTAAATTTATATTCAAAACACACGCTATAGATGTGTGTATATTTATGTGTACACATATAATCTTTATTGTGAATGATATAATTACATATATTTATGTAGGTATATATTTTAATCTCTTTAGTGGTAATTGTCATTCATCAAAATAGATAGCATGATAATAAAAGGAATGTAGAGATGAGAAACGGAAAACTTAATTTTTCCCTTACTTAAAAACTAGATACCTTTAGAAAATGAGTTGATATTCTTGAATCTATTTTACTTTCTTTCCTATACTCTAAAGATTCTGAAACCAAATGTGCTGGTTTAGGGAAGGTTCAGGATAATTATGTATGTAATATAGTTGCCATAGTTATTTGTCCAGTTAGCACTGTGAGACACATCAGCAAATTGAGGCCAGCGGCCTTCGTTTATATCTCAGTGTAGGACTCCAATATACCTACATGATTAAAATCTGAAAAATATATTACTGATTATATTGGCACATAATTACCAGAAATTAAATTATAAAGTTAGGAGGCATGAAATGATCCTTAGGAACTGAGATAACTAGATATGATTTAAGATCCAAGTCTTTATTCTTCTTGGTGTGATCTGATTTTTATCAACAACAGATAAAAATATGGACTTTCAAATTGGACAGCGCTAGTTCAAAGTGCTGCACTAGCCACTTAATAATAACTATAACCCATTTGATTTATGTCTCCACATTTCTGTAATTTATAATAATACCTTTCTGCAAAAGTTACTGATATGAAATTAAATGAAATATCACATGTAAAAAGCTTATCACACTGTTTGATATAGAAAATGTTCCAATAAATATTCTAATAAATATTCACACATATTTAGGTATATTTTACAATCATATCATTGTTGTTACTAGTAATATACTGACATTTTCCATCCCTCTTAAAACCCACTGACTTTTGCAAATATTAGAAATGTTATTGGTAGCAAGATAGATAGCACTGCTTACAAAGCTTTGGTGGATTTGTAGGTAGTAGCATGGTGAAACATCCAACAGAATCAAGTATGAGTCATCACATTTCAGTTAGTAGTCTTTCAAAGTGTAATTCACTCATCATTTCATAGCTTAATTTTATTATGCTGCCAGAAATTTGGTAATTTCTAAATACTGTAAAAAGTATAAAATAATAAATAAATAGCATTGTTATAACTCAAAAACAACAAAACCTATAAAAGATTGCAATAATGATGATAGCCTTATTTAAGAAAAGCAAAGGAAATGCCAATCCATGCACTTGGATAACACACTTGTGAAACTAATTTGTTTTACTGGCAAAGTCATAAAATTTAATATTAAAAAATGTAGATCAACCAATAAATGGATACATAAAGATTTATTAGAAGAAAACAAAACATTTTATAATAGATCAGCATCCTTGACATCAATTAAGATTGATGGTATCATGAAAGAAGTTGCAGAATCCTACTGTATCTATTATCTATGTCTGTCTCTCTATCAAAATCCTACTGTGTCTGTCATTTATATCTATTCTTTCTTTCTATCTGTCTGTCTCTCTCTCTCTCTATCTATCTATCTATCTACTATCAAAGACCATGATTACACTGTGGTCATAAATCATTAAGAAAATTGTATTTTTCTTTGACACAGTTCAGACAATGAAAATGAATTGATAAAAATGAACATATTAAACATGTGAAAAATTATACTACTTTGATTTTTTTTAATCTAGCATACTGCAACTCAATTTTTTTAAATTACAGATTTTTAAATTTGAAATTTTTTCTAAATTACAGGTTTCTAATTTTATTTTGATGTCATTTTGGCTACTGTCAGAATAATAGAAATTAAGATAATAGAATGACTTTAGTAATTAAAAAATTGTCATTTTCTTTTAACTCCTTTGCAAAAGAACTTATTTCTAATATATGTATATATAATAAGTAAATTGATTATATATAATTAATAATAATATAATAAGTATCATACCCTGATACTTATTGACTAAAACAGAGTTGGATATAAGTTTATTCTGCTCAGCTTTGAGACTTTTTAAAAATGCCCCCTTCAAGATGTGGCTTTTGTATCTCCTTATTGTGTCTCGAAAACAATCTCTAGAAAAATTGCACAGTTTCATTTGCCTCTGTATGTACTTTTGAATACTAATTATGAAGGGCCTCAATGGAGTAGGCTTTCTTTGTTTGCTGAATTGGATTACAATGAAATTTGTTTACAGGAGTAATTCTGAGAAGAGCCTCTGAATCATTTTGCACCATGGCACAGGTTTTTTTTTTTTATCTCTCTTTGCTTTTTTGAAATTTAAAATATTTTATGTTTCCCTCGATATCTTTTCTCTTTGTTATTTGCATTCTTTTCTTTCTCCTCCCTGAGATATTAACCTGTGAGTCAACTGGCATAGGCCCAGGAGCATTATATTATATGTTTCTAGAAGTGCTTTAAATTTCTTTGTGACCATCTCTCTGTTCTAAGCTTCAAATTCCTTAAATATTCATTCTCAACTCATACTGAGACATGGCTTGGTGTTTAAATTTCTTAAAATAAGAGACTTGCCCTAGTCTTATAGAGCTTTAATTTTAAGGAGCAATTTAGTTTTGAAGGTTTTCTTCTGACTAGAGAAAAAGAGTCATAGGTCAGAAAAAGTAACAGCAAAAGGCAGTGATGGAGAAGGGGAGGGGGAGGAACAGTGGGATGAAGGCTGTTGGTTCTGTTTGGGAGTATCTGAATGAAATAATTTTAAATGTTTGAAATTGTCCTAGAGATAGTTTAAATTTTTCAGTTATCAAGAAGATAATTTTAGGAACTGAGGGTTTTTGTTGTTTGTTATCTGAGATTTTATCAAACCGAAAAAACACAGGCCACTGGATATTTGGGATTTTGTTTGCTTTTTGTTTTATGGCTCTTATCATATGAATAATTTTGTTCATATTAAAAATAACCCTAAGTTGTCGATGCAAATATTATTGTTTTAGTCAGCTAACGCTTCTTTAAAAACAAAATACCACAATTGGCAATTGTTTTTCTTTCTGCCTTTCAAATAAATTTAAAAAATACATTTAAATACATTTAAAAATTAGAAAAATATATTAGACTGAGTGACTTAGACAACAGAAACTTGTTTTCTCATACCTGAGTGTTACAAGTGCAAGAGGAGGAGCCAGCACTGTGGCATAGCAGGTAAAGCCACCATCTGCAGTGCTGTTCAAGTCCTGGCTGCTCCACTTCCAATCCAGCTCTCTGGTAAAGCAGGGGAAGCTGGCCCAAGTTCTTGGGTCCCTGGACCCATGTAGGAGACCCAGAAGAAGCTCCTGATTTCTGGCTTTGGATGGGCCCAGCTCTGGTTGTTGTGGTCATTTGGGGAGTGAAACCAGCAGTTGGAAGACCTCTGCCCCTCTGTAACTCTGCCTTTCAAATAAATAAATAAATAAATAAATCTTAGACAACAAAAGTGCAAGATGAAGAAGACAGCATGATGAAGACAACAGGTCCACATTTCTAGGAGTTAAAATACATTGTTTGTAAACTCAACAAAGAGATACGGAAGCTCAGCCTTTACACAGGACCTACATCACTGTCACAATCAGAGCTCAGGAGAGCACTCAGCTTACAGGTAGAAGTTTCTGAGCCAGAGTAATCAGTGGTGTTTACAGGTGAACTTGGAGTTACCAACTGTCCCCAAAAGACAACCAGAACTCAACTTCCTAGACAGTTATCAGGGTGACTTAAGAGAAGTTAGGGGAGGATGTTTCTAGGCCTGGGGTTCTGACTCAGGTTGTTTCAGATGTTTATTTTTTCCCCTGGAGCTCTTGGTGGAATTGAATGAGCTTTGTCATGGAATAGTTTAGAACTGGTGGGTGCAGGAAAGCAAGAACTTGAGGTGAGTTTTCAGAATGTGCTACTGCTAAATGAGTGTGGGTCATGTGAGCAAGTTGTTCTCCCAAGCTTTCTTCCAAGATGGATTCAATGTTTTTTAAAATTTATCTTGCATTTGTCACTGACTTCATTCCTGTTATAAAAATATAAAATGAGATTGTCATACTGAAAAGTCATTACATGAGGGCAATTCATTTCCTCACACAAATTATTCAATGCCATGTATATTTGGCACTATTTTAGTTCCTGCCTTTGTGAAGTTTATATTCTAGGGGAAAAGGACATAATCCCCTTAAAGTGTTGCCTTAAAATAGATACCTATATATTTATCCCATTAAATATATACTTTACAATACATTTACATAATCTATACAAAAGTATAATATAAACATATGATATTCAGAAAGATTAAATTTTGGTGTATAGTAATCCCTGTCAAGTATCTGTGCTGATAATATGTTTTGTAGTACCTAGAATTTGTCAAGTAGTATTTTGGGGCAGCTATTAGCTAGGCCAGAGAGGGCATGGTGAAGATTATAATAAAGTTATTAACAGAGAGAAAATGTTCACACTGTTTCCTACAATCTGTGGAATTTCCTTCTTTCTTTTCCTTTTTGAGATTCAAGCAAAGTGCGATGCGATGAAATTGCGTTGGCACACAGACAAAATGATAGTTGTATTCAATAGCTGAAATCAGTGGATGTCACAGGTTAATACTATGGCCAGAGCATTCTTCATCCTTTAAAAATGTCTTACTGCTATTCTTTCTTTCTTCTTTTCGAACATGTCAATGAAAGGAGAAGATAAGTAAGGGTGAAGTCAGAGTAGACCCATTTGAAACAATAACCCGTTCTACCTCCATATCCATTTTACAAAGCTTGCATTTTTGTCATGGGTATTTTAGATTTGTGCCGGCTTATCAAAAATGTCACATCTTTCAAACCTTTTTTTTTTATTTTTTAAAATTTATTTGAAAGGCACAGTTAAACAGTGAGGGGGAAGGGGCTGGGCTGAGCAGAAGGCAGGAGCCAAGAGCTTCTTCTGGATCTACCATATGGGTACATGGTCCCAAGCACTTGGGCCATATTTTGCTACTTTCCCAGGCACATTATCAAGGAGCTGGATCAGAAGTGGAGCGGTGGGAAGTTGAAATGGACCCGTGTGGGATGCTGGCGTGGCAGGTGGCGGTTTTACGCGCTACGCTACAACTCCGGCCCCACATCTTCCAAACATTTTAGCATCTTTACTGTGCATTATTTAATATGGACACTAATGTTGGTGTTTGGTAATATTTGTACCCTTGGCACAAATAAGTAAATGACACATCTACCATTACTATGATGTCATATTCTATGATGGCAGATTACATGAGTATTCTTGAGTGACATTTTTTGATACTAGTGTAATCCCATATTTATTTTATGTTGTCACAAATTTACCAAAGATAGAAATAATAATCTAAGATGGAAATAGCCTGAAATTGAATTTGAATTTCAGAGACTCATATTTTATACAGACCTGGTGTTTGTTTATTTATTTTTCTTTGTTTTTTAACCTAGAAACATTTTATTTAAGGTATAGAAACTTCATGCATTTCATTAATACAAGTTTATGAGCTTAATGATTCTTCCCACTCTACCCTCCCTCCTACCTGTGCTCCCACCCTTCTTCTTCCTCCCTCTCCTATTCCTATTTTTATTTTTTACTAAGATTTATTTTCAGTTAACTTTATATACATAAAATTAACCCTGGTGCCGGTGCTATGGTTTAGAAGATAAAGCCACCACCTGCGGTGCCGGCATCCCATATGGGTACCAGTTCAACTCCCAGATGCTCTACTTCCAGTCTAGCTCTCTGCTATGGCCTGGGAAAGCAGTAGAAGATAGCCCAAGTGCTTGGACCCCTGCACCCGCATGGGAGACCAGGAAGAAACTCCTGGCTCCTGGCTTCATATCAGCACAGCTCCAGCTGCTGTGGCCAGTTGAGGAGTGAACCAGCGGATGGAAGATCTCTCTCTCTCTCTCTCTCTCCCTCTCCCTCTGCGCCTCTCCTTCTCTTACTCTGTAACTCTAACTTTCAAATAAATAAGTAAATCTTTAAAAAAAAAAAAAAAGATTAACCCTATACTAAGTAAAGAGTTCAACAAATAGTATGAAAAAATAAAACAGTTCCAGACAAGGGTGTTCAAAGTCATTACATCTCAAAGTATCAATTTCACTTCTATAGATTATCTTTTATAATTCTGTTGATTACCACAGATCAGGGAAAACAGTATTTAAAAAGTACCATTATCAAAAGAAAAATTATCTGTAATGGGCCGACATTGGGCTGCCGCCTGCAACACTGGCTTTCCGTATGGGTGTTGGTTCGAGTCCCGGCTGTTCTACTTCCAATCCATCTCCCTACAGATGGCCTAGGAAAAGCAGCTGATGACCAAACTGCAAGGGCCCCTACTACCCATGTGGAAGATGTAGAAGATGCTCTTGAATCCTGGCTTTGGCCTGGCCCAGTGCTGGCTGTTGCCACCATCTGGGACATGAACCAGCGAATGAAAGATCTCTCCCTCTATGTCTCTCCCTCTCCCTCTCCCTGTGTAGCTCTACCTTTTGAATAAATAATAAACCTTTTAAAAATTTATGGGTAATTATTGTTTCTCTACCAATATTTAACTAAATAACTGGAAATGAATGTATTCATGTTTCTTTGAGCCTCATTTCTCAGGTTTAGCAAGTATAATTTACAGTAACTGTATGACATTTATAATATTGGAATCTAACTGTTCCAATCTGATGGTTCCAGATACTTGTTATTTATTGTGCAGCTGATCACTCACTACAAATCACAAAGATAAAAATCTTTGAAGAAAAAAAATCCATTAGGGACTAGACTAGTCATTTATGAAACTTTACACAGAAAAATGATGGGAAATGCTTGAGCTCCCTATCTTAATGGAGCAAGTCTGGAGAAGCAGCTATTAGGTTTCAACTTCAGGATCTAGCTTACAACTTCGTTATCTACATGTCACGAAACTGGCTTATCCAGGCCATCCTAGCGTGGTTTTCATAGCAAGACTCTGGAACTTCATAAATCTGAACAAATTATTTTGCATGTCAAAGGATTTGAATATTAATCTGTCACATAGAACAGCTTTTCAAAGACTGCTCCTTTCTCTGGCAGAGATCAGCAGCTTGTCAGAAATGACGTTTCAGTGAATGTTAAGGGAAAGTTGTTGTGGTTGCCCTACCTCTTCGTGGAGTGTGAGTCTTTAATTCAACCTGGAATGTAATTATGCTCATATCTCATTTAGATCTACATATTTCCTGAATGTTGCAGTGACATAAAACGTACATACAACTTCCATACTGTCTGAGAAGGCTAATGGAATTTGAAGAAGAGTGTTTAAAGCAGGAAATAATTTATCAGAATTTATAGGTAAACTGTGAAAATTTAGTGTCCTTTCAAGTAGCTAACTGTCTGAGGAGAGGCCTCAAAGTTAATAAAGATTTGTTGTTGTTGGTGTGGTTTTATTGTTTTTCTTCCTTCTGCCTGTTAATTTGCATGGCTCCCATGGGAGCATCAGGCTCTTAGTTACTTGTCATATTTGCTTGAATGCACAGAACATTGCAATGTACCTTGACTTATTTGATTATGTATTTCCATAGCCATTTATTTTACTCATTAAACTAGCACCAAATTTTACTCAAGATTGTTTTGTGTGGCACCTTAGCATTTGTTTACAATTGACATTTTTGGTGGTACAGGATTAAATGCTACCAATTTGCCTTCATATTTATGGCTTTGAGTAACTTGGCCTTATTTATTAATCTACGTGATTGTACTTCCTGCTTTTCAGCAGTTACTTCTTCACATGAAGTAGGATAGAGGAAGAGAGAGAAAAGACAATCATGTATTTGGTAATTTGGAGTCTGTTCTAATTATAGCAAAGGATGAGGAAACCAAAACCATTAGCTGCAGTCTGTCTCAGCTCTTTGTGTTATTTAAATCATCCATTGAAACTGTACACCTTGCATATTTCTTTGTGATTTGTAATTCATATGTAAAATTCTGAAGAATAGGAGTTTTTTTAGGTAATAATCGAATAATTTATTTCTTAAATGGGACGATGAACATTATGTAGATTATATCACTTCTCAAAGTGAAGCCATTAAGTAAGTATTGGCACTACAGAACTGAAGACTAATCTATTATGTTTCAGAGCCTGGGAGATATTCTTGTTATATCTGATGCAATTTCTTCAACAAAGATTAATAATTCATTTTATTCTGGTTCTGGTCAACCCTAAAGATAATTCAAGAAAGGAGTGGAGAAAAGAAAGAGGAAGAAGGAGGCAAATGGGAGGAATTAGAGGTAGAGAGAGAGAGAATAGTAAATTTGTTATATGACAATGTTGGCTAGAATGTGTGAACTGAAAGGAGATATCATGACAATAAATACAAAAATAACTGTACAATACTTTGATCAGATTTAGCTCGTAGTCAGAGAGTCCTTGTTTTGTGTTTAATTAATAACCACTCATGGTTTATTCTGTTCAATGTAGTGTGAAAAATAAGATCCAAGGTTTAAGAGAAAATTTCCTTGAGACCTTTCCAGAAAATATTTATATATTTTTTGCTATAGTATATCCTCTTACTAGGAATTGAGTAGTTCTTTTACAACATTTCTGACTGTTGAAATCAAATAGAAAAAAAAAAATCCCTCAAACAAGACAAGAAGTTCTTTTTTTTTTGTACAGTGTTATGTTGTCAAGGTCTAGACTATAACTAGCTCATGTATAGACTCAGTATGTAGTTTTTGAAAATAAATTGTGTTGGGGCCAGCGCCGTAGCTCACTTGGTCAATCCTCCATCTGTGGCGCCGGCATCCCATATGGGCGCTGGGTTCTAGTCCTGTTTGTTCTTCTTCCAGTCCAGCTCTCTGCTGTGGCCCGGGAGAGCAGTGGAGGATGGCCAAGTGCTTGGGCATCTGCACTCGCATGGGAGACCAGGAAGAAGCACCTGGCTCCTGGCTTTGGATCGGCACAGTGCCAGCCATAGTGGCCATTTGGGGAGTAAACCAGACCTTTCTCTCTTCTCTGTCTCTCTCTCACTATCTATATCTCTAAATGTCAAGTTATAAAAAAATCTGCCAAATTGTCTTTTAAGGTCCACTGTGCATGCCCAACAGCAATGGATGACAATTATAAAAAAAAAAAAAAAAGAAAAGAAATTGTATTGTTTATTCATGTAATAATTACATGAATAAGTTACATAGGAAAATTAAATGAAATAATTATGTGAAGTGATTAGTTATATAACATCATATTATGAATTCCATGCAGATTCAAAACTAAGACATAGCTCATGTTTGCCTTTTGTTCCGTGTAATAATCATCAGTATTGAACAAGCAAAAAACCTAACAAAATTCTCAAAGCAAAGCAAATTCTATTGTGCCGACAGGTGAAGAAAGTGATCCTAACTGCAGGCACAAATAAAAGTTAGATTTATTTTTGTCTAATAAATGGCAATATGGATAATAAAATTATATTCATCATAGTTTTTCTTTTTTTTTTTTTTTGACAGGCAGAGTGGACAGTGAGAGAGAGAGAGAGAAAGGTCTTCCTTTGCCGTTGGTTCACCCTCCAATGGCTGCCGCAGCCGGCGCGCTGCGGCCGGTGCACCATGCTGATCTGATGGCAGGAGCCAGGTACTAGGTGCTTTTTCCTGGTCTCCCATGGGGTGCAGGGCCCAAGCACTTGGGCCATCCTCCACTGCACTCCGGGCCACAGCAGAGGGCTGGCCTGGAAGAGGGGCAACCGGGACAGAATCCGGCGCCCCGACCGGGACTAGAACCCGGTGTGCCGGCGCCGCAAGGAGGAGGATTAGCCTGTTGAGCCACGGCGCCGGCCTCCTTGAAGTTCTATAATATTTTCATCATAGTTTTTCTAGTATATAACTATATCTACTATATATATAACTATATAACTATATATAGTTATATATAGTTATATAGTTATATATATATAGTTATATATAGTTATATATATATAGTTATATATATATATATAAAACTAGTATATAACTATATCTCATTTTACATAAGCTTTAAATTTGTTTTTAAAAGATTAATCATTTAGGATGAGCATTTATTGTGGTGGTTATGATGTTGTTTAGAACAGCCACATCCCATCAGAATTTCTGAGTTCAACTCCTGGTTCTATTCCATTTCTAGTTTACCGGGTTTTCCTGGTAATGCGCACCCTGGGAGGCAACAGATGATGACCCAAGTTCTTGGGTCACTGCCACAGATATGGGAGACCTGGATTGTGTTTCAGGCTCCTGGCTTTGCCTGGTCCAGCCATGGGTGTTGTGAGCATTTGAGAAGTGAACCAGCATTTGAAAGATCTCTGTCTCTTTCTCTGCCTTTCAAGTAAGATAAAAATGAATAGTTTTTAAATCTTTCAATGAAGAATAATAAATGTTATCTTAATTTAGTGATTTTTATGCTTTGACAGACCCATTTACAGTGTGATTCCAAATAATGTATAAATTTTACATAATTCTCTGTAAAGAATGACAGTAAAATGAGCTTTGGTTAAGCACTCTTCCTCGAGAACACTTTTTACTGTTTATGTAGAATGGGTTCCAAATTGTTTGTATTCTAATATAGCAGGTACTTTTTTCTTCTCCTTTTTTATTTTTCTGTGTTCTGGATTCTAGGATATCAGATTATAGAAATTGTAGGGTAAGCATTTGAGTATTTAAATAATATAGGTCTTGTCATACATGTTTTCCCAGAATAGATAACAACTATGATTTCATCTTATGCTTGGAAAATTCATAAAGTCTTATTTTGAGTGGTAGAGCAGAAACTTATTTGTCTGTACTTACCATAGCAAAATTGCTATAAGGATAGCTTCAGGGCGCTTTCTAAATTTGAAATGAGAAACACAACCGGGAAAGTCAGCACACTTATCAGAGTGCTTTTTTTTTTTCTCTAGGTGAATTAACTATAGATATGAAGTCTTCCTCCTATATTAGGAGCATTTTTTACTTTCACAATATTGCACTGTAGATGATCGTTGAATGGTAATTTGAACTGACAGTCCCTTGAAAGTCTCATTCATAAATTATACATAGAATATATGGGCAAGTCTCTGTGGTACTTATGTAAAATATTTTTTCCTCTATCATTTAGGTAACAAATGTAATGAAAACCCACCTAGGGGAATCAGAATCTATTTTCACTGTTAATTATAAATGCCTTTTATGAGCACAATTGTTTGTTTCTGTGTAACAAATCTATCTACCACTTAATTGCTTAAAACAGTAAGCATTCATCTCTATGATTTTTGTGGGTCAAGATTTCAAGCAGGGTTTGACATGGAGATTTTGCTTCTGCTTTCCAGTGTTTAAAGCCTTAGTTAGAAGACAAATCCAGTTCACTGACACATTTGGTGCTTGTAGGTGATGGTAAACTGAGGGCTGTGATGGGACTGTCAATATAACAACCATGTGGACTCTGCTTCCTCACAGTATGGCAGCTGGTCTTAGCAGCAGGTGTCCCCAAAGTGCTAGAAATCAGACTTGGTGCTTTTTATAATTTAGTTTCAAAAGCCAGACCATGTCACTTCTTTTTTTGTTTTGTTTTGTTTTTTGACAGACAGAGTGGACAGTGAGAGAGAGAGACGGAGAGAAAGGTCTTCCTTTGCCGTTGGTTCACCCTCTAATTGCCGCCGCGGTCGGTGCGCTGTGGCCGGCGCACCGCGCTCATCCGATGGCAGGAGCCAGGAGCCAGGTGCTTTTCCTGGTCTCCCATGGGGTGTAGGGCCCAAGCACTTGGGCCATCCTCCATTGCACTCCCGGGCCACAGCAGAGAGCTGGCCTGGAAGAGGGGCAACCGGGAGAGAATCTGGCACCCCGACCGGGACTAGAACCCGGTGTGCCGGCGCCGCCAGGCGGAGGATTAGCCTGTTGAGCCACGGTGCCGGCCCAGACCATGTCACTTCTACCATCATATTTTAGTCAAGGCTGTCACAAAGGTCCTCTTGTTTCAAAAGGAGGGAATAGAGACCTGCATTCATCAAGAGAAGTGTCAGAAATATGCAGATGAAATAAACATTGAAGTGGCCAAAATATATTTCCAAATCCACACATAGATTTTTTATATAAAGTCCATAAAGTTCTTGAAGGTCCCTCATATGCATAGGTTTCCAAAATTTTGCTCTAGAATAAACTTATCTTTAAATTCCATTTTCCATGAACTTTTTGAAATTCCCTGGCACTGCCCGCCACCATAAATATTAATTGTCCTGCTGAGTCTAAAGTGCAAAATTTGAACAAATTATATACCATTCCCTTGAGTTACTCAGAAGCAGTAGACCATAAGTGATGATGTTCTAATACTATGTGTGGGATCTGAGTCAGCAATGAGGGACTTTGAAGACCTCCAGTGCTGTTAATGCTGTCTGTAGAAGTTTGGAAAACCCCAACAGAGAATCTTATACTCTAAATGCTGGCCGTGTAGGTGAAATACTGATAAAGTTTTAAGTATTTATCATAAACAATCATTATTTACGATTGTTCTTTCTGATTGCCTCTGTATTAATTGTGTGTATAAAATGTATTTGTTTATTTGAGTATGTAATGTATATAATAGGGTGTCAAAAAGTTCATTGAATATACTCATTGTCTTTTTATGTTAAACATTGGAAAATGTAGACTTTTAGTAACTGCTTTTTATCAGAGATTAACTGATGCAGTTACAAAGTAGTTAGGAATTTCTGAAAGAGTTTTATATTGTTAAAAAAAAATAAATACAGGTGCCAGTGCCATGGCTCATTTGGCTAATCCTCCTCCTGCGGTGCTGGCACCCCAGGTTCTAGTCCCAGTTGGGGTGCCGGGTACTAGTCCTGTTTGCTCCTCTTCCAGTCCAGCCTTCTGTGTTCTGGGAGGGCAGTGGAGGGTGGCCCAAGTGCTTGGGCTCCTGCACCCACGTGGGAGACCAGGAGGAAGTACCCGGCTCCTGGCTTCAGATCTGTGCAGTGCTGGCTGTAGCGGCCATTAGGGAAGTGAACCAGCAGAAGGAAAACCTTTCTCTCTGTGTCTCTCTCACTGTCTATAACTTTCTCTTTCTGCTTCTCTCTCTCTCACTGTCTAACTCTGCTTGGCAAAAAAAAAAAAAAATAATAACAAAAACAAAAAACACTGATTCTTACTTAAATAATATCTAATACTTCACTGGGACACTACAGTTCAAAAGGCCCTGGCCAGGTAACTGCCAAATCCAACCCTGAGCATTGGCTATTTCCAGCCCGCTGTCAAGGAAGCTGGGTGCAGAAGGCAAAGCCCTTCTACAGAAGGGCAGCGGCAGGCTGAGCAGCAGCCACGGGTGATGTTCAGAGCCAGCCATACTCCAATCAAGGGGCCTTAGTGTTGTAGTGTTGTTTTTTTTCTAGGATATTCTACTTGAATTATTGTCCAACTAGTCAACACAATTGAGCTTCAAAGGGAGAAACAATTAATTCACATGATGAAGCAGTTACGGCATTCTTTGGACTATTTGTCATAATTACAGCTTTTTCATTTATTATGTTTATAGGTATTCACTGCTTGATTGAAGTTAGGCTTGTTAAGTGATTAAAGGCAATTTTATTGCACCAGCATGTACTTATTTTTTCTTAAGGAATAAAATGTGCAGAGAGAAACAGCTTTCGTTTTTGTTTGCAACTTGTAAAATTGAGTTATTTTGTTGATGTAAAATACCAATAACTAATTGAGGTCCATGACACCTTCTGAAAACGCCATGTACCTATTTCTTAATGTGTCAAAGTGGTAGCCCATCCCAGATTTGACCAGAGCAAAAGAAGTAAACTGTGGACTGCTCTTGATTATGTTGCCTTTCCTGGCAACAGACTGACAGTGCTGCGAAGTGCCACTGGAGCAAGGCAGCTCTACAGCAAATGAAAGAAATTTTCTGCTTAAAGAGACAGAAATGCCTAAGCAGTAGTCTGGCATAGGTGATTTCTACTTCTACACTCTCAGCTTGTACATGATTCCCTAACCTTAATTTCTTTCTTCTTAAGGGGCTGATTTGGATTGACTTGTTGAGAATGGTGTCCATTACCTCGTGAGTCATTGGAGATTAGGATTTCCATGGTTGTGTGTAAACTTGTTATAGGTCAACAGAAGTTACAGGTGAAGAGGGTCATGGAGATGTCAGCCACGATCCTTCTATGTGAAGATCACACTGGCTTCACTGTACGCTTTGAAGACTTTCTTGATGGCATTGACATAGGCATCTGTGGGCCAATCTCCAAGTTATACTTCATGACTGTGCACATAATTTGCCTGGCATAATGCTCCATTGTGTAGGCTCAGAGAGCATGCACAATGTCTTTCTCAAATGCACCCAATATCCTGTCCTGGAGCTCTGCTGTTGGAATGGTAGGAATTGATCCACCATGCTTCCTAAATTTTCTCTCTGAACTTTCATGAACAGACATGAGGAAGCAGTAGTTGGAATCCATCTCATATTTGAGGGTCAAACAGCAATAGTTGACATGATTCAGATTCTTCATCCCCACAAAGTAAGACAGTGTCACTCCTCCAGCATTTAAGTAGTGATCTGAAACAACTATCATGTTCCTCTCCAGGAATATCTTGTCATCTTTGGGCACTGTTGGTCCATTGGCACCTTCAGCAATGATATTGGCTTTGACCCTGAATGTGTTGGATTTGGTCAACTGTTTATTGCTAGCAGCAGAGATCAGTATGTCCTGGTCAGCCTCCAAGATACTTCCTTCATAGACCTTTGCCTTGGGGAAGCCCAGAATTGATCCATGTTGCAATTTGAAGTCTTCCAGTTCCTTTGGGTCAATACCTCTGGATTCCATTTTTTATACCAAAATTTTGTATCCTCTTATATCCTATATTACATGAGATATATAATTTTATACAGCATATATACATATATGTATGTACATACACACTTATAATCAATTTTTAGCTATACTGAAGGCTAGATCATGTTTGGGAGAAGACAAGCATAATGTTAGAAAGTTTTCAGTCATTATATTGAAGGATGAACTGAATGGACATATTTCAGAAATATTTGGAATGGGAGTAGACATTAATAGGAGCAGTATAGATTCAGTCATTTGTTGAGAATTTGGAAAACTATTTTTAGGATTTACTTATTTGTTTGAAAGGCAGAGTTAGAGAAAGAGAGAGAGAGAGCGCTTCAATACACTGGTTTACTCCTGAAATGGTCACAACAGCCAAGGCTGGGCCAGGGCAGGCCAAAGCCAGGAGCCAGGAGCCAGGAGCCAGGAGCCATATGGATGGCAGGGGTCCAAACACTTTGAGCATCTTCTGCTGTCTTTCCTAGGACATTAGCAGGGAGCTGATTCAGAAGTGGAGAATTCAGGCCATGAACCTGCCCCCATGTGGGATTCCGGTGTCGCAAGTGGTGGCTTTCCCCAATGCATCACAATGCTAAAGCCAAGGTTTCTTACAATTTTTAACAGCTACTTTTTATTTATTTATTTATTTATTTATTTATTTATTTTTTGACAGGCAGAGTGGACAGTGAGAGAGAGAGACAGAGAGAAAGGTCTTCCTTTGCCGTTGGTTCACCCTCCAATGGCTGCCGCGGTCGGCGCGCTGCGGCCGGCGCACCGCGCTCATCCGATGGCAGGAGCCAGGTGCTAGGTGCTTATCCTGGTCTCCCATGGGGTGCAGGGCCCAAGCACTTGGGCCATCCTCCACTGCACTCCGGGCCACAGCAGAGGGCTGGCCTGGAAGAGGGGCGACCGGGACAGAATCCGGCGCCCCGACCGGGACTAGAACCCTGTGTGCCGGCGCTGCCAGGCGGAGGATTAGCATGTTGAGCCACGGCGCCGGCCAACAGCTACTTTTTTGAATGGTATGTCCTTCTCTGAGTATAATTTTTTAAGATAAGCTTTTCTGGAACATTCTCTGAAACATAAGCTCAAGGGAATAAACTGATTCTGATTTTCTGCCCCTTATATGCTTGCCATGCCTTGCCTTAATCATACACTCTTGGTTAAAATATTAGCAAAAGTAATATGTAGTTCATTTCCTATAATGGCCATTGTGTTAATTTTCTGGAACTATTACATTTATCAGGTACCACAAGCTGGATGGGTTATGTAACAGAAGTCTTATTTCCTCTGAGTCTGGAGCTAAAAGTTTAAGTTCAAGGTGCTGGGGGTTGGTTTTTCCAGAGGCCTATCTTGGTTTGTAGATGACTTTTCTATTTATCTTCAGATGGTCTTCCATCTGTATCCCTGTCTGTATTTCTTCTTAGAACACCAGTATGTTGTATTGGGACCTACCCTAAAGACTTCATTTTCGTTTTTTAATTTTATTTTATAATTTTTTTATTTATTTGAGAGGCAGAAAGAGAGAAATTCTGTATCCACTGGCTCATTCCCCCAATTGCCCACAATAGGCAGATTTGGGCCAGGTTGAAGCCAGGAATCTGTAACTCAATCTAGGTTTCCCAAATGGTTGGCAGGGACACAAGTATTTGAGCCATCTCCTGCTGCTTCCCAGGGTATGCTTTAGCAGGAAGGTAGAATTGGGAGTGGAGCTGGGACTCATATCCAGGAATGTGGGCATCCTAATAGGGCCTTAATCACGGAAAAAAAAAAAAGTTCTCACTAATGGCATCATTTTAATTTAATGGATGCAACTGAAAGCCATTATACTTAGTGAAATAAGCCAGTCCCCAAAAGACAGATACCATATGTTTCCCCTGATCTGTGGTAACTAATAGAGTACCTAAAATGTAATGTATAGGAGTGAAATGGACATTTTGAGATTTGATGGTTGTTTACAGCCCTTGCATTTTCTGTTGAGTCACAGTGTTCTTTCTTTCTTTCTTTCTTTCTTTCTTTCTTTCTTTCCTTCCTTCCTTCCTTCCTTCCTTCCTTCCTTCCTTCCTTCCTTCCTTCCTTCCTTCCTTCCCACTATTTGTTGAATGCTTACTTAGTTTAGGGTTAAGTATATGATCAGTACATAAACTGAAAGTAGGTATTTGTGAAAATTAGGAGTGGGAATGGGAGAGGGAAGAGGAAGAATGTTTGGAGCATGGGTGGGAAGGAGGGTAGGGTGGGAAGAACCACTATGTTCCTAAATCTGTATATATGAAATACATGAAACTTGTATAACTGAAATAAAATTTTAAAAAAAAACCTCTTTAAAGACCCTATTGTCAAATATATTGACAATCTGGAGTATTGAAACTTAAACATATTAGATTTTAGTAGTTGATCTAATTTTTTATTCATTTGGAAAACAGAAAGAAAGAGGAAATGAAAGAGGCCTTCCATCTACCAGTTGAGTCCCCACATGCCCACAACAGAGGATCCCAGGCTAGATCAAAGGCAGAGACCTGACTCTCCCATGCTGCTGACAGGACCCACTTGCTGGGATTATTTCCTGCTTCCCATCAAGGTGTGCGTCAGCAAAAAGCTGGAACTGGGAGCGGAGCTTGAGCTTGAACCCACCCTTGACTTTTTAAGCTGACACAATCCATCCCATAATACCTGTCAAATAATTACATTCTTTTTTTAAAATAAAATACTTTTTCTGTAAATTTCTTACTGTATACTTAGGAAAAACTTTTCAAATACTTATTTCTGATTTAACAATCAAGAAAGCCATTGACTGTTTCAACTTGCATTTGAAGTGATAAGGATACATTTATGCCTGCCATAAGCATATTAAAGTATTTGAATTACAGTAATAGAATAGGTGGCCTTATAACCAAATTCACACTCTTGTCTGTTTTTCTTTGTCATTGGTGTTTCAGTTGATTATAGAGATTTGTGAAAAATACTCAAAAGCTGAGGCAAGAAAAAAATTTGAGATTGTGTGGGTCAAAAGTATTTAATTTCAAGTAACAAAATTTTATAATCAACTTGATAAACTATGGAAGCATGTGTCAAAGATATAAAGGGTACTATTTCTTCCCAGTAACAAAATTAACAGAATTTGGGTCATGTGATAAAAGACTGAATTCAATGTTGCCTTTTATGTTATAGCTTAGTTTGAGTTTCCTGCATGTATATTTATTTTCATATATTATTTTTTCCTACAATCTATGTTTTCTTCAGGATATTAACAATTTGAGGTAATTCCTCCACATCTTTTAAAACAATTCTCAAGATAATATTACCTCTACACAACCTGGTTGCATAAAATACTTTTTTTTTTTATTATATAACTTTTTTTTTGTTGTTATTTATTTATTTATTTATTTTTTCTTTTTTTTTTTCACAATGGCTCCCCCCCAACAACTTCCCTCCCTCCCCCCACCCTCCCCTTTCCCGCTCCCTCTCCCCTTCTGTTCACATCAAGATTCATTTTCAATTCTCTTTATACACAGAAGATCAATTTAGTACATATTACGTAAAGATTTCAACGGTTTGCCCTCGCATAGAGACACAAAATGATAATACTGTTGGAGTACTAGTTATAGTATTAATTCACAATGTACAGCACATTAAGGACAGAGATCCTACATGATTTTTTTTTTAAATTGATTAATTGTCTATGCAATTTCCAGTTTAACACCAAGATTTTTTAATCATTTGCAATTATCTTTATATCAAGAAGATCGATTCAATATATACTATGTAAGGATTTCATCAGTTTGCACCCACTCAGAAACACAAAGTGTAAAAATACTGTTTCAGTACTAGTAATAGCATCACTTCACATTGGATAACATATTAAGGACAGATCCCTCATGAGACGTAAGTACACAGTGACTCCTGATGTTGATTTAACAATTTGACACTCTTGTTTATGGCGTCAGTAATCTCCCTAGGCTCTGGTCATGAGTTGCCGAGGCTATGGAAGCCTTTAGGGTTAGCCGACTTCGATCTTATTCCCACAGGGCCATAGTCAAAGTGGAAGTTCTCTCCTCCCTTCAGAGAAAGGTACCTCCTTCTTTGATGGCCCCGTTCTTTCCACTGGGATCTCACTCCCATTGGAACTGCCTCCTAATTAATTTAAGGGTCTTTGGCGACCTTTTTTTTTTTTTTTTACCATCTCTTTTCTGTCATCAATATCTACTTTCACTCTACTGTGTCTGTAATATATTGAAAATTGTATTTTATTTTAATGAAGGAAACAAATACAGACTATGACTTTGTGTTTGAAATGGGAACATCCTCCTTTCTGAATACTCTTTACTCCATGTTTTCCCTCATTTTCACTGTGCTATCATTTCTATTCATAGAAAACGGTTACTACAGGGCCAGCATTGTATCACATCAAGTAAAACTGCCACCTGCCATGGCAGCATCCCATATGGGCACCTCTTAGCTGCTCCCCTTCCAATCCAGCTTCCTGCTAATGGCCTGGGAAAAGCAGCCGAAGGTGGCACAAGTGCTTGGGCCCCTGCACTCTCCTGGGGTTCTGGAAGATCTTGGCTTCTGGCTTCATCCTGGCCCAGTGCTGGCCATTGTGACCATCTGGGGAGTGAACCAGCAGATTGAGAGTCTCTCTCTCTCTCTCTCCCCCATGCTCCCCCCCCCCCCAACCCTGACTTTCAAATAAATAAATAAATCTCAAAAGCAAATAAAAAGAAAAAAGAAAGCACTCACCACTTCTCACTGGATTTATTTCTGTAGTGTTGTCCATGATCTCAGTTGATCTTCTTCCCGTGGTTTGCATGTGTTACCCAGGCTATTTGTGGAAAATAGCTGATCATGTTGCTTCTTCGTTTAATTATTGATAGCAATCTTAATTAGCCTGTGGATCAATTGCTAATGATTTAGAGTTGCTTTGAGGTTCCCTAATGTTTTGGCAGTAACTTGTATCTCCAGCTGAGTCTTCTACTTCTTGTGTCTTTCCTAGCTGCTAACCATACTGAATGGAATATTTTGTGTTTTCTCATATCTCACAATCTTTAGTATATTATTTCCTATGCTTTGCTAACACCTTTTCACTAATTCCTCACTTTATTTCTGTTCAATCTCTTGTTTATTTAACAAACATTATTGAGTGTCTCTGTTGTTCATGGCCACTGTGTTAAGTAACAGGATTGAAAAAAACTGTTGCAGTCCTACTGTTCTGTTCCTGCTCCTTATTTTAATGACTGGCTTCTATGATTGCCCTCCCTGTATCGTAGTATATTATATTGTAAATAATTGATTAGCCAATATTTTGTCTCTTATCTGTCAGTCCAGTACCTATAACAGAGCCTGGAACTGCTATAACATAAAGAATGCTGTAAAAGAGTGAATATGTGTGCATGCTTTTGCTCATATTTACTGTTTGTAGTCATGATACAATGATTTGTATCTTATTTTCTTGTTTCCCATTCCTTTTTTAGTTCTAGATTCATATTATTTCATTAAGATCCTTTATATAAACATTGAATTAAAGATGTTAATTCAATGAAAATATTTAGAGGTTCACCAAAACTAGTATTTAATCCCAAAATGTCATTGCTGACTGGCATATTTATCAACCAGAGAAATTGAACCAGTAGGAAATAAGTTGTTTTTGCTTCATTTGATTTTTAAAGAAGAAATCACCTTATGTGATTTTGAGCACTGACTAAATAAATCCAAAATCTGTAGAACAGGTAGGCATCAGGTAGGGCAGTCTGCAATTTTGATGTGGATATGATTTTATCCTCATTGGGAGACCTCGACTCTGCTTCTTAGCCTTTTCAACTGACTTTCTTAGGCCATCCAGATGGTCTAGAATGATTTTCCATCCTTAAGGTCAATCAGTTGTTGCTCTATTCATCCGTAGAATATTCCTTCAAAGCAACACCTGACTAAATGTTCCAATAACTGGAGCCTTGAGCCTAGCCTGATAGGTGTATCAAAAAAGCATCACAACCAATTATAATAATATTTGTTACTGTTTTATAAGACCTGGTCATTTCCTTAACATTATGCTAAGTACCTTAATGCATTAATTCATTAAATAATCAGAATAATCCAAGAAAATACGATTTTAATGATGTATATATACAACTGTAAAGAGGTGAATTTGTTTTGAGAATCCAATAGAAGGTCTACATTAGCATGTGTTTTGATCATTTTTCTTCATTGATATATCTCATGTACCTAGAGCAGTGCTGGTCAAGAAAAAACCGCAATAATTTGGAAATAAATTTGAAAGAATATATTTTCCTAAATTGTATTACTTCCTTTTCCATAATAAGATACTTACTGCTTATTCCCCAGTAGAGCAGTAGGAAAATAATTGTCATAAGTCATTTTGCAGGAATGAACTTGCAACCCAGAGTATTAGTCAAATGAGTCAAAGCTGTATTGTGTTCTGAGGCAAACTGCTTAATAGTTACACAGTTTTTTAGGATAAAGATGTCAAATATGAGAATACCGTGGAAAAGCAGCATAACTGAAAAATATGAACCTTTATACTTAGCGTATGACTTCAGAACATTCAAAGTATTTAAATGAGAATCATCATGAAGCCTGTTCAAGGGAGTAGAGGTGAAATGATGGAATTCTTGTTTTACTACTCCCAAGTGATGTGACCTTGAACAGTAGACAGTGGAAATAAAAAAGTGCTGATGACAGGGGGTTTTTCTAAGGGATAATGCATCATTAAAAAAACAAAGAACTGTATGTATCATTTAATGTAATTCAAGTATTCTGTTGAAAAGTAAGTTACCCTTCCACTGGGTTAAGCTTTATTGCTGTGTTGTTTTGTGGTAAATTCATGGATCTTGGACAGTTGGAAAAGAAAATGGAAAGATTAACATTCAATGAAGTAAAAAACAAATTCTTTTCTTTGAAGGGTACAAGTTCCCCAGTGGTAGTAAACTATTGTGATGATTTGGGTGAGTAATCTGAAATGTATCAAATAATATTAAAAAGTGTCAAATACAGACCATGTACAAGTTAACTATACTCTAGGTACCTTCAGGAATATGAATGCCTCAGTTTTTCATAAAGAAAAATGCTTCTCTTAATAAATTTTAATATTTTGTTAAATTTATTAAAACATCGCTTGCTTAATAAAGTTGATTTTGTAAACTCAAACCAGAGAAAGACATTGAAGAATTTAGTAAAGTAACTTTGAAATAATAAACTGAATAAGAATAATTTAAAGTTTCACTGCTTAGGTTTTGCATCTCAGTTTATTATGAGTTGGAAAGAAATACTTAGAAAATGTAACAGTAATAGAATATTTTCCATGTAATTTCACATCTTAGATTATTTGTGACATATTAAGGGATTACATGACTAAGTCAGACTAGAAACTATTCCTAATCTACCTTAAAGTTTGTATATTTTCAACTTAGTGGTTCTTGAAAGGGCTATCATTTTAAGTGTTCACATACTTATTACTATCCATAAATAAATGAGACTAAAGCTTAGAAAGAAATCTGAGGATAACTAAGTCTTGTGATTGTCAGATTTTTTTTTCTCATTTTAAAACTCCTATCTGTATACTCTCATAATTAAGTGCAAGTTACTCAGGCTTGAGTCATTCTTTTCTTATTAACTGCAGGTTGCTGAGAGCTGACTTCCTCTAGGTTCACTTCTGGGAGTTCTACATGTGACCTTCTCAGAATGCTCTCATCAGTGACCCCAATCTTGGCAAAAGGCCCCATCTGTCCAGAAAGCAATGAGGACTTTAATTTTTCACTCAGCCTTGCTGTAACATTCCCTAGTAACAGAGGCTAGAATTTTCTGCACATTTTGTAATACATTTACAACAAAAAATCTCTTTACAGATGAGCAAATTTAGCATATAAATTTGTAGTTTGCTGCCTCAAATTGTTATTTGCATTTATGGTTGGAAGTTATAATGAAAAATGTATTGATTTTTTTTTCAAGCCATGGATGCTGCAAACCTACAGTAATGTATGATGCCTTGACACTGGTTCTCTGAGTCACATTATGTAATAATTGCTCATCCATAAATTTACATTTTTTAAATTTGAAAGTGAATGGGATTTTTCACACATTATTAGCATCAGCTTTATAAATATAATTAAATAATAGAGTAATTACATTTGGGATTCTGTTTCACTCTCTGATTTTTCATAAAGGCACTGTTTTCCCTTTGCATGAGAATTCAGTAAAATTACTGAATAACTTGAGTTTCATGTAATTTGGCAAGTATGGAAATCATCCTTTTCTCCATTTAGGGTTTCTATAATTTTGACTGTGCTTAAACTTGCCACTGTGATCCAGTCACTTAGATTAAAAATTAAAAGGCCTGCACTCGCTATTTAATTGTTTAAGATGCCACTTGGGACACCCGCATCTCATGTTGGAGAGTCTGGGTTAGATTCCTGGCTCTCCTCCCAATTCCAGCTTCCTCCTCATGTGCACCTCACGACACAGAAGCATATGGCTCAAGCACTTGGGTTTCTGCCACCCACATGGGAGACTCCGGGAGTTTCTGACTCATAGCTACAATCTGGCCCAGCCTCAAATGTTGTGGGCATTTAGAGAGTGAACCAATGAATAGAGGATCTCTGTCTTTGTCATTCTGCCTTTCAAAGGAAATAGTAGTAAATTTAAAAGTCCATGGTAGTACGTAAATAATTTTAAGGAAATCTGAGAAATGAGTATCATCCCTTTAACACTTTTAGAGTAGCTACATAAGCCTGTTTCAATGTGTATTAGATTTATTCTTGTTGTTGTTGCTTACCATAACAAAAACACCTGAGGCAGGCTAACTTTAAAGAAAAGGGATTTATTTAGCTCTTAGCTCTGGAGATTCAAAAGCATGGGGTTTGCATTTATTCAACTCTATAATGATAGGAGTTCGTGTGTAAGGAGACATCACATTGCAACACAGGAAACCAGAGATTGGGTTCCCATCCTGAGGACACTCCTATGCAGATTGAATTATCCTATATAAATGGCATTTTTCTAAAAATGTACTTACTTATTGTCCTATGGAAGTGGTAGAAAGAATGAAACTTGCGTTACTTAAAAGTTGTGGTTCTCACTTTATTTCCATTAACTTCATAGTGCAATGACCTTTCACAGAGTCCAGCAATAATTTAGCTGTTTGTGCCAGGGATATTGGAATGGTTTTATCTTAAATTTATAAGATATTGTTTGTAAGATGTAGTACAGGAGGATTGCATAAATACTATTTTAAAATATGTTTTTTGGTTCCCACTGACATCCATATTCTTTTGTAAAATGCTTGCAGGGGTGGAGAACCTTTTTTATGCCATTGGGCATTTGGATATTTATAACATCATTTGCAGGCCTTGTAAAATTAATTTAAACATCTGCCTGCTATTGAATTTTGAGTCCTGCCTACCGTTGCCTTGGCAGAGCCAGACTTCATCCAGATCTCCCACAAGGTTAGGATGGACACAAACACTTGGACCATCTTCTGCTGCTTTCACAGGCACATTATCCAGGAGCTGGATTGGAAGTGGAACAGCTAGGACTCAAACTGGATGCAGACAGTAGCTTAATGTGCTGTGCTACAGTGCCAGCCCTTGAACAAAACAAGTTCATTGGCATTATGTGATCCTCATCCCTACCAGGGCAACAAGAACTCATATTCTCTCTTTTTTATTGTAATATATAATATTCTTATGTTTATGTAAACCATTTACTAAAACACAAAGGCTGGATTTATACCTTTCCAGAAACTTACAATCTTTGTCAAACTATGAAGGATCTGAAATTCTTTAAACACCATCAGATTTAGTTTCTAATCATACCAAGTTTGAATCAAGAAATTATTCAAGTTGTTTTTTTCCCTTGAGAACAGTTTTATCATTAATTAAGGAAGCACCTAAGAAAATAAGCAATGGAGTTGGACACTTAGACATAACTAATATCTATTAGGCATAAGAATATCCTCCAGTTAATATACTAAACCAAAGTAAACTTTTGAAAACAAGTTTTACTGTTAACTCTCATAATACCACTTTGAAGACAGAAGTCCTGCATGGGAAGTTAGTGCACAGTGACTCCTGTTGTTAATTTTACAATTAACACTCTTATGTATGTCATCACTGATCATCCGAGGCTCTTGACATGAGCTGCCTAGGCTACCAAAGTCTTTTAAATCCACACACTCTGTCAGTATTTAGACAAAGCCATAAGCAAAGTGGAAGTTCTCTCCTCCCTTCAGAGAAAAGTACCTCCTTCTTTGATAATGACTTGTTTTTATTGAGATCTCACCCGCAGAGGGTGGCGCTATTTGAGGGACACTTTTTGCCACAGTGTTTTGGCTTTCCATGCCTGACATGCTTTCATGGATTTTTCAGCCAGACCAGAATGCCTTAAGGGCTGATTCTGAGGTCAGAGTGCTACTTAAGGTGATTGTCATTCTATGAGTTGGCGGTATGGACTGCTTCCCATGTTGGAGCATTCACTCCTTTTCAGTTCTATCTATTATTATTACCAGACACTTAAACACATCTGTATGATCACTTTAATACTTAAGCCTATCCATATGATCACTTTAACACTTAAAATGCTATTTTTGGCCGGTGCGGTGGCTCAATAGGCTAATCCTCTACCTGCGGCACTGGCACACCAGGTTCTAGTCCTGGTTGGGGCACCAGATTCTGTCCCGGTCACTCCTGGTGCGCCGGCTGCAGCGCACGGGCCGCAGCAGCCATTGGTGGGTGAACCAATGGCAAAGGAAGACCTTTCTCTCTGTCTCTCTCTCTCACTGTCCACTCTGCCTGTCAAAAAAAAAAAAATGCTATTTTCACCACCCATAGTAAGGTGATTTGAGATACCATGGCAAGTTTTTAAACTGTACCATTAGAAATAAATCTCTAGGAATATTTAGAATTATACAGCTTTACAGTTACAAACTTGGTATACTTCCTAATTACAACTTTAGGAACATGTTTATTCTTCCCACCATGCTGGCCCTCCCAACCACACTTCTGCCCCTCTTCTTCCTCCCTTTCTTATTCCCACTCTTATTTTTTACTAAGATCTATTTTCAACTAACTTTATACATATATGATTAACTCTATGTTAAGTAAAGAGTTCAACAAATAGTATGATTTAAAAAAAAAAAACTTCCTCAACACTCAAGACAAGGGCTGTTCAAGTCATTGCTTCACAACCTGTCAAATTCACTTTACAGATTTCCTTTTAGGTGCTCTATTAGTTAGCATAGATCAGGGAGAACATATATTTGTCCCTTTGGGATGGGCTTATGATTTCCAAATTCATCCATTTTGTTACAAATGACCGGATTTCATATTTTTTTTTACCACTGTGTAGTATTCTATGGTGTACATATTTCATAATTTTTTTACCCAGTCTTTAGTTGATGGGCATTTGTTTTGATTCCATGTCTTAGCTATTGTGAAGTGAGCTGCAATAAACATGAAGATACAGATAACTCTTTCATATGCTGATTTCCTTTCCCTTGGGTAAATTCTCAGGTGTGGAATGGCTAGGTCATATGGTAGGTCTATATGCAGATTTCTGTGGTATTGGCATATTGCCACAGTGGCTTTACCACTTCACATTCGCACTAATGGTGGATTAGAGTGCCTTTTTCCCCCTCTCCAGCATTTGATGTTTGTTGATTTCTGTATGAAAGCCACTCTAACTGGTGTGAGGTGAAACCTCACTGTAGGTTTTATTTGCATTTCCCTGATGTCTGTTGATCCTGAACATTTTTTTCACGTGTCTGTTGGCCATTTGGATTTCCTCTTTTGAAAAATGTCTGTTTAAGTCCTTTGCCCATTTCTTTTCTGGGTTGTTTTGTTGTTGTAGAACTTCTTGATCTCTATACATTCTGGTTATTAATCCTTTATCAGTTGTATAGTTTGCAAATAATTTATCCCATTGTGTTGGTTGCCTCTTCACTTTCCTGAGTGTTTCTTTTGCAGTACAAAAGCTTCTCAATTTGATGTAATCCCATTTGTTAATCGTGGCTTTGCTTGCCTGTGCCAATGTTTGCAGGTTTCCCCCAATGTGCCCTAATAATTTGATGATATCGTTTCATATTTTTAGGTCTTTAATCCATTTTGAGTGTTTTTTTCTTTAAGGTGTAAGGTATGGGTCTTGCTTCATATTTCTGCATGTGGCAATCCTATTTTCACAGCACCATTTATTGAAGAGACTGTCCTTGCTCCAGGGATAGCTTTTAGCTCCTTTGTCAAAGATAACTTTGTTTGTAGATGCTTGGATTGATTTTGGATGTTTTCTATTCTGTCCCATTTGTTTATCCATCTGTCATAGTCCCTCTTTTTTTTTTTTTTTTTTGCCAGGCAGAGTTAGACAGTGAGAGAGAGAGAGAGACAGAGAGTTATAGACAGACAGACAGAGAGAAAGAGAGAGAGAGACAGAGAGCGAGCAAGCGAAAGGTCTTCCTTCTGTTGGTTCATCCTCCAAGTGGCCGCTACAGCCGGTGCTACACAAATCCGAAGCCAGGAGCCAGGTGCTTCTCCTGGTCTCCCATGCCGGTGCAGAGCCCAAGCACTTGGGCCATTCTCCACTGTCTTCCTGGGTCACAGCAGAGAGCTGGACTGGAAGAGGAGCAACCAGCAACCGGGACAGGATCTGATGCCTCGACCAGGACTAGAACCCAGGGTGCTGGTACCATAGGCAGAGGATTAGCTTAGTGAGCCGTGGTGCCGGCCCATGATCCCTCTTTCAAAAACCAAATGTTTAAATCCACTGACTTTGTTGGTCTTATTTAAAGGAACTTTTCATTTAGTCTGTAATATCTTGTTTTACTTTCATGACAAATACAATGTTTTGCCCTTTAGTTTGTATTATTTATATCATTCTCCAAAATTAATTTATACATTTATGGGTTGATAAAATAAAAATGATATATAATTACTTACATGCCAAGCAAGTTGCTGTGCAGAGTAGTACTCAACAGGGCCATTATAGTTTAAGGTTCTGATTTACATTTTCAGTTTTTCAGTATTGATTTTGAAAATTATCTTGTATCAAAATATGGTGATCACATAAACATCCATTACTCTTTTGACCTTTACAAATTCTGTTTTTTCTTAGTGACATACTACTAAGGTTTCTTTTTCTTCTTTTATGTTTGTGGTCTTAGAGTGAAAGACAGCCTAGGCAAATTTTTTTTTTATTGAAAAATTTCTGTATTACTTTTATTACTCCACTTCTGTTTTTTAAGGTTATAATTTCTCCATTACTTACTTGCCTTTCTAGTATTTATTCCACTAATGATGGGTCTTATGATAAATGTCACTTAAAGATAGTAAAACAGTAAGTATCAGAGCTCAGTCATTTATGTGGCACTCCCAGTTACCCATCTTTAGACAACTGTCTCTTTCATGTTGAACAAGTGAAAGTTCTGTTTCTTGCATTCACTTACTTGTTCATTAATATATTTGGTAGTGGGTTTTTTTTGTTTGTTTATTTTAAGAATTTTTATTTGATATGTAGTTACAGAGAGAGGGAAAGATAGAGAGAAAGGTCCTCCATCTGCTGGTTCTCTTCCTAAATGACTAAAATGGCTAGAGCTGGGCCAATCCGAGGCTAGGAGCCAGGAGTTTCTTCCCAGTCTACAGATCATCCAAATTCACTAGTAATAGTCAAAGTACCTTATGTAATCTACTGCTCCCTAATCCTCAGTTTTCTTCTTGTTAACAATATTATTCCCTGTTGAATTCAGTTTTTCTTATTTTGGAATAACTTGGCTGCATTTTCCTTCAAAGAAGAGCTTTCGGTTAACCTGGTTTATTGCTCTCTATTAGGGCACATCATAAAAGTCCATGGAATATGAATATTCTGAAAAAAAAAACTATGTACAGATTTCAAGTTTTTTGCACCAAAATAAACTCATTAATTCAATTTTGTGAAGTTTTTGAAGTACCCTCATACGTAAGAAGTATCTTGAAAAAGAAATCAAAGTTTCATTTCAGACATTTTTCATGCCCATTGTAGAATGCTACAATAAAGTATATTTCCTGGAACATACCAGTAGCTCAGTAAATGATGAATAAATGAATGTTATCCCAGAGAATAAGTCCACAGTGTTCTTATTTTATTTCTTCACTTATAGAATTTAAGGTAACAATTGAAATGTAAAATGTAATAGAATTTTCTTCCCAAACTACAGTAAATTGTTTATTATAAACACAAATCTCATGCAAAGAATAGAGAAAATTAAATTTAAAATGAAACAATTTTCTGAAAGGCAGCGGAGAGACAATGAGGAAATCATGCTCTCTATTTTGAGACATATTGGACACCCATTTTTATCTCTTGAGTTCCAGAAAATTGTTTTAAATTCAGCTCTGCTTTTAGTGTCCACCTATTTTAAATCTCAGATTCTAATTGTGAGAAGATAAATGGGTTTTGAATATATATATTTTTCAATTCCATATATACGAATATACATATTCAATTTTATTATTTATCAGGAATATATAAAGTAATGCTACAAGACAGTACTGCTATATGCTTAAAAGAATAGCTGTGGTAAGCAGAATTCTATGATGACACACAAGTCTACCCCTTGTCTCATTCTTTCTATTGGAAGATAATAGGACACAATACTGGGTGTATGTTACATCAGTTGGCAAAAGGGGATTTGCAGATTAATTAAGTCCTTCATCACTTTAATCACATAAGCCTTTTAAAAGGAAAAGTTGTTTTGTTTTGTTTTCTGGCTGATAACAGAAGAAGAAACCAGAGATTTGATGCATGTTAGGATTCTACATGAGGGATGTTTTCAGTTGCTGAGATGTGTGGATCATTAGCCGCTGACCTATGTGTAGCCACTAGGAGCTCACTGAGGTCCCTAGCAACATCTAGCAAGGCAAATGAGTCTTAGTACCATAAGGAGGCATATTCTGCTGGTCATCTGAATGACGCTGGAGGTACATTCCTACCACAGCTCTAGATAAGCTTAGCCTAGTCAACCCTAATCAGAGAAATCAACTGAGCCTACCTGGATTTCCTACCTAGAGGACTGTGAGATAATCAATTGGTGTTTTGGACTACTAAGTTTTTGTGAATTTGTTATGCTACAATATAAGATTAATGCAGTATTAAAATTTCAATAAGAAAAACTCTAAAAGTGAAATTTTAGCATGAATGTGGAATAACTTTCTCTTTTGATAAAGAAAATTAGTACAATTAGATCAGAAAATGATTTAGTAGCATTTACTGAAGCTGAACATAAAATATAGGAATGTAACCCTAGGAATAACCATATAGATTGATTTTATGTTTTTTCCAATATAAATTGATTGGCACACCTATCAGAAAAGCACAAGAATGTTTACAGACATTTGAAATACCCCCACCCTGGGGAAAAAAAAACATTCCATTAGCAATAAAATATATAATTGTGGTATATTCATCCAATGGAAGGCTGTACAGAAGGAACCAACTACAACTATATGTGGATAAGAATGAAGAGTCTACTGCTGTAGGTCTTACAAGCATATATTAAATTAAATAAATAACCCATAAAAGAATATATTGCAATAGAACATGACCTCATTTGTATAAAGGTCAAAAATAAATCTGTATTATGTAATCTATGTGGTACTAAAGGTAGAACTTTGAGGCTGCCATGAGGAAGGGCTACCACCGTGTTTTCAGGGTGCTGGGAACGCTAGGCTTACTGTTCTCGAGACTGATTAAACAAGTGTGCTCCTGTTGTGAAGATTCATGCAGCAATGCATGCGTGACTGGACGCTTTTGTGGGAATGTAAATTGTTGACAACACCTTTTTCACTGTGGGCTTAAAAAAGAAAAATTTCCCAAGGTCATACCTCTAGTTGTGGGAAGATTTTGTGTAGAAAAGGATAATAAAAGATAATTTAATGATAATTAATGTTTTAATTATCTGCATCATTTGACCACAAATAGGAAAATAAGTAAGGATAAGTGAGAATAGTTGATAAATAATTTTGACATTTACAATTAATTTTTTGAAAAAACAGTTTGCCGGGAGGATTCATACCATTCTGTAGTCTCGTGTGCTGCTGTAGTTCTCACTCCTAAGGAACCAACATTAGAAATAAGGAAGAGAGAAGATTCAAAATTTCCAGAGCCTTGCAAACCGTAAGTTCATTTACTTTTTTGTTGAAATCAATCCATCCTATATTTTCTCAGTGAATATCTGTGTTTTCTAACTTTGTTTGAACCATATGTCATTTAGTTTTCATTTGTTGGCTTCCCTTAGGGAAACAGGTAAGTAGGCACATAACTACTTCTTTAAAGCTGTGATTTCGGATGTGCTATTCTTGGATTACTTATTTCATAGTTGTTGGCTTCAATGGTCTCAAGTAGAATCATTTTTCAATGTAAATTTCTTAGCCTAAAGTTTGTTTGTATTTTTGTAGGGAATACAAGGTATTTTAAACTTTTTATTAAATTATCACAAATTTAAACTTTACAGGATTTAAAATTGTAGTGTTTATTTTTCCATTTATTCAGTTCAAGCTTTCATTTAAATTTAAGTTGATCTTATACTTGTATTAAGTAAATGATAGACTTATTCTTATAATAGCCAAAGAAAATTAAATTAATAGTAACAAATATATGAGCTTGAGTATATATGAGCTTGAATCATTGAATACATGAGGGTTATTTTTAGTTATACTTTAAATAAATGAAAAAGAAAAGCCTGCTATCAGTTTTCAGGGAAACTAACATGCAGCCTGGTCCGAGGACTCGGGTTGCAGGGCGTGATCCCATGGTCCTGTGTATAAGTACTGCTAGAGGTTGTTGGCTGAGCACCACGTGTACAATGTGGAACATTCCTGGAAATAGCTACTGGTTTCTCCTTTGTGCTATGCTGTAGTATATATTTTTCCCTTCGCATGTCTTTCTACTGCATAACAAGCTCCAAAAGCCAAAGTTTCCTGGAACGTGATCATGTTTGATGCTTTTTTCTAAAATCCTTTAATGTTACATTCTGTAATGTGAATGCAAGTGGAGTGATATATATATACATACACACATGTGTATATTTGATTGCATGAAGTTAGATGGAATTAATGTTCTCATTATAGAGGAAAGATACTAACCAATTCAGGAAGTGATGCTTGGAATTCAATTTTAATACAATCTAAAAGTGAAAATAATTTAGCTGCTCTTAATAGGGTCCAATTTTTAGGTTCTAAAAGCTACTTTTGTCTAATAGGAGAAAAGTTATCTCTTGTATTTGCCAAGTGAATTATATTAGATCAAATGTATTTTTCTGTAACACTTTTGTGAGTTTATACATTACCTATATGTATTTTTAATTTGTTTATTTTTTATTTTTATTAGGTTTTTAAATTCTTTTGAATATTTTTTAGTGGTCTTTAGAACTTAGGTGAATAGTTACTTATGTGTCTTTTTTGCAGGCTTCAACTATCTCATAGGCAGATATTCTGATTCTGATTTATACATTGAAGCTGACAGTGTGTGTTACCTGGCTATTCTTCCTCTTCCTCTTGCCCTTTCAACAGTCTGATTCTCCTCTGCATTCTTGGAATCACCACTCATTTAAATATTCTCCCCCGACAATTTGATTAATTCATATATATATTTTGTAGTTATTTATTTTAGTCCAAGAAACCTTGGTTAGACATCTTAGTTTTGCTATGTATAAGGTTTGAATTGTGGACATTTTATCTGAGCTTTCTGCCACGAAGTCTTTGAAACAGAGAGCTCATATTGTAATCTGAGAACTTAGCACATCTGTTGCTAAGACCTGGAATAATCTTCTTAGCTTATAGGCTTCAGAATATGTAAGATTGTACATAAGAGATGATATGTAAGAAAATATCTTTTTGAGGAGATTATAGTAAAAGTGAAGATATAAAAAACAAGAACCTAAAAGGTAAATGACAATATAAAGGCAACATATATTTGTCCAGGGTGACGTGCAGATTTGAATTAAACATATGACCGCGTCAAGTTGGGTCAGTTTTTTTTTTTTTAATGTAAGTGTTCTTCTAATAATTCATGGTTAATTTGCAGTGGGAAAAATATGCATGGATTTCAAAAAATGCATTGAAATAATCTTTTCTCTTAATTCCTTTTTCTGTGAATCTTTGAAGTCTCTTCATATGTCAATATAAGCTTATGAAATAAAGCCAAAATCTTGACCTTAATTATACCATTCTGGTAATACAAAATTATATCATTTTAGAAGGAAAGAATCCTTTTTGACTGAAGCATTTGTAATAAATAACCAATTTTAAAAGAAGATTTATTTACTTATTAGAAAGATAGAGTGACAGAGACGGAGAGACAGAGAGAGAAAGAAATATAAATTTCCATCTTCTAGTTCTCTCCCTAAACAGCTGCAAATACCTGGGCTGAGACAGGCCAAAGCCAAGAGGCAGGAACTCTCTCTTGTTCTCCCTTGTGAGTGGTAGGGGTTGAAATACTTGAGCCATAATTTGCTGCTTGCTCAGGCACGTTAGCAGGGAGCATCTGGGACTTGAACAAGGGCGCAGATATGGGATGCCAGTGTTGTTGTCATAAGTGCTGTCTTAACCTTCTGCACCACATAAGCACTATGCTTATGGCTGAGGATTTTATGTTGAAAAGCACATGCTGCCCCTGGTGAAACTTTGCCCCACAAATTTTTATTTGTATTCTAATGACAAATATCTTAATATTGATGGTTATAAGGTAAATATTATCATACATTTATTTATTTTTACTCTGTAATATATGAAAGTTGGAATTAAAAATTCTCATTAGGGAAGGTGGCATAATATTTTCAGTATAGCAAATAATGGGAAGAAACTTATGAAACTTTAAAGGAAAGCTTTTGTGTGTTATAGTGGAAGAGAGCCAGAGTTTCTCTCTTACTGATATATCTAAAATTCATCTAAATTCATGAAACAGTGGTGTGGATTTTTTTCTCTTTTCAATCTAGTCTGTTAGTCCAGAAAGATATGGAAATGATAAATTTGTTAGACAATAGAAAAATCTATGCAATCAAAAATATTAATTTTCAAATACATTATCTTAAATATACAATGTTGCAGTCACAGCTTTGATTGGAAAGCTTTATGAATTTACAAGTCATAGTAATAAAAGTATGCTCAGGTATCCAGCCACACTCAGTATGCTATTCAAAAACATACAGTTCTCAAGTCAGTTATGTGCAAGCAAGTACTTCATGAAATATACATAAAATTCAAATTCTGAAGAGGATGAATTTACATGATTCATTTTATTTTGTGATTTATTAGTTAAGATGCCAATATTCTGTATGATACCATGGCTCAATGTCTTAAATAAAGAGATTTTTATGGCTGTTTTAAATTAGGAATATAAATGTGAAAGAGATATGATTCTATCACTTTTGTCCACATCCATATTTTAATTATATTCTTATATAAGGAAATATAAAATTAATGATTTTTTATTGCATCAGTGTGTAGAAGTGAAGCATTTGCTAAACATTCGCTCTGAATTTCAAGGCCTCCCTGTAGTGCTTCATTTTGTTGACATGAAGAAGATTCATTGAGCTGCTTTTGAAAGGGCACAGATACCATCCTTTAGTACAAAAGATTTATTTTAATGAATCACTGAATATACCCTTTTATTTATTTATTCTTGTACTTAGAAACACAGAGATTTAAAATTTCATCAGCTCTTTTTTCTTTAGATTTTTCTGAATGAATAATGTATGCTAAATTTGTAAAAGTTAAATATTCTTTAATATCATCTATAAACTTGTTATACAAATTATAGTTATATTAGAAACACATCAAGGAATTGTATTATTAACGAATTTCCAACTTTCCTTTATAAATTGCTGAGTAACATATTTATTTATGCTTTCAGGCAGACACTTATTCATTAATGGAATCTGTCAAAATGGATAATTCTTTAGTGCTCACTTTTTTCTTGGCACTATGCTTATGGCTGGGGATTTTATTTTGAAAAGCATGTGCTGCCCCTGGTGAAACTTAAGAGTGTGGACAGGGAAGCAGACATTAATAAAATCATTGCAATAAGAAATGCAAAATCGTAGCTGTGATAGTGGCCAAATAAAGAAGTATGTCTTTTTGTAAAACGGTTTATCATATGGTTTTAAAATAGCCAAGTTACTCAGGGCTAGCTTTGCTAAGCAGGTGGCTCTTGAGTGAAGGTCTGAAAAATATTGCTTAACTAAGTATAAAAACAAAGGAAGGACTACAATGCAGGAAAGTAAAGGATGGAGGGAGAATGAGAGAGAAAGAGAAAGAAAGAGAGAGAGAGAGAGAGAGAGAGAGAGAGAGAGAGAGAGAGAGAGAGAGATTGATTTATTAAGGACTCTGGGCAGAACATGATGAAAATGTAATAAGACTGGTGGGAGTGAAAGGAAGCCAGAAACATGTTCTTAAGCAGTTCAGGTGACGTGATAAGAATTGCCTTTTTAAAACTTTCTTCTGTTTGCTGTAGAGAATAATTGGGTGTATTGGAAATAGTATGTCATGAAGCTGGCACAGGAGAGACAAATTGTTAGCCATTCTTCCAAATTCTGTTGGGGGATTGGCAAATGCAAGATTGGGCTGCCCCCTTTTTCCAAGGAGTTACCCTTAGCTATTTACCAGCACACCCCTAAATGGAAGGCTGATTTTGTGGCTGAAGTGAGAGCATTAACCTGGAGTGGGTTTTGGCATCAGAGATGGTGAAATGTAGAAGAACAAATTCAATATATGTTTGGGAATCTCAAGAAATTAGATATAATAATTAAACTAAGAAATTGTTTTCACAAGTATTTGCAATATGATGACACGTTAAATAGTGATATTCTAATGTATTTTGTATTAATAAAAGGTGAATAGGGAGTCTTGATACTCTTAATTTATTTTTAATATTATATAAATGCAGATTGTGTAAAATTTCTGAGTCATTGTCATTGATCCTTGCTGAAAATGTACATAATGTAAGTAAATTGCATTTAGGTCCTTATGTAAATTCCTGTGGCTTCTTATTAGTAATAGCTTTCCTCCATTTGCCCATTTGCATTTGGTGCCTTAAAACTCTTCTATTTAAAGAAAAGATAAAAATAAAAATGGAAGCATAGATAGGATAAATACCATGTGGTTATGAAATAGCCTTTTCCCCATGTAGGGAAAATTAATGTAGAGTTTTAGAAGCTTTGACAATTGTTTTATGATTTTGATCATTTCAAGGGTAGAAGCAGTAGTCAGAGATGATAAAGGTTGCCAAAGAGATGATAAAGAAAGCCAAAGGTTCCCACAAACCATAAGCCCATGCCTCCACCACCAAATGGCGCCATCTCCTTCACTCTGGGATATACAAATGATGGTCCATGGGCTACAGAAGAGAATCCAATTGTAGTAGTGGTGGACAGAGGTCACATAGGTGGCTAGGGCATCACCCATGGGCCTTTGGGTTCTGAGTGTGCAGAAGGAAGTCCAGGGTGGGAAAAGGGGAATCACCATTGATGTTTGGTGAGTGCAGCTACATTAAATGATAATGCTCAAAAGAGGACTGATGTTTGGTAAAGGCAGCCACATCAACACTCGTAAGATAGCTCAGTGCCGTTATCCTCCTGTGTTTGTATGATCTCTGTTCACTTCATTGGAAGATGTAGACTCATCATTCAGTAGCTTCTAAAATTACACGTGAAACATAAAATAGGTAAAGAAAGTTGTCTATTTTCAGATATGATGTGTTGCTCAAGAATCAGTGGATTTTAATGCTAAAATTAAAAAAAATTAAAATCTCCAGAAAAACCACTCCTCTTAATTTACAGTGTTGTTACTTTATCTTTCTACTAATTATTACTCTTTAGTGGGTAATATTTGGTCCCCTGTGTAATCAGTCTGTCAAGTCAAGAAATCCTTTTGCAACATTTATATCTGGTTTGACAGTCTTTCTGTGTGCATTGAACAGTACTCTGTACTGTGCAATATACATAAAAGTTTATCAGATCACTGAGAAAGTTTGAATGTGCTTCACTATTGTTGTAAAAGTACCATGTTCCTAACTTTCAACTACCTGTCCTACCATCATCCCATAGAAAGATCCCATTTTCAAATAAATGCAATATTTAATTTGAACATATGCTATAGTTGAGAAAATAGTACATCTTCTAATAACATTGTAAAACCAATACTCTGACTAAATATTAACTTCCTGTTTTTCTTCTTTCAGAGGAGAATAACAAAAAAACAAAATTTGACAAATCATTTCTACTTAGGCAGCTGCATGATAGAGAGCAAGTATTAATCTTACTAATTTTTACTAATCATACTTATTAATAAGTATGCTCTTATATAAAATATGGACACCACCACCTCTTTGTAAGGTTGGTTCAGGTACTCAATTTTCAAATATAAAACAGAACAGTGCAAGGCACAGTGAAGGAATACAGTAAGTTACTGATTTAATACCTCTTGTGAAAAAGTTGAGGATGAGGAAGAGGGTCTGTAATGTAGGATGTTGTATTGAATTTGCTATTTTAGATATTTATTCCAATTTACCTACTCATAATATATGATTATCTACCCATCTTTTTAATTTATTTATTTGAGTGGTAGAGTTATAGAGACAGAGAGGGAGGGGCAGTGAGAAACATCTTCCATCATCTGGTTCAATCCCCAAATGGCCACAAAGGCTGGAGCTGGGCCAGTCTGAAGCCAGGAATCAGGTGTTTCTTCCGGATCTCCCACGTGGTTCAGGGGACCAAACACTTGAGCCATTTTCCACTGCTTTTCCCAGTCCATGAACAGGAAGCTAGATTAAAAGTGGAGCAGCCAAATTGATCTCATGTATACAAAGAGAATTGAAAATGAATCTGGATGTGAACGAAAGAGTGGAGGGAGTGGGCAAGGGGGGAGGGTTGCGGGGGGAGAGGGAAAATATGGGGGGAAAGCCGTTGTAATCCATAAGTCGTACCTTGGAAATTTATATCCTAAATAAAAGTTTAAAAAAAAAAAACAAATTCTGGGATTTTAAAAACTGGACCATTGTAATTATAAATGAGGCAATGTCCTCCAGTGCTACAGAAAAAAAAAAAAAAAAGTGGAGCAGCCAGAACTCAAACTGGTGCCCATATGGGTTACTGGCGCCACAGGCAGAGGCTTTACTTACTACACCACAGTGCTGGTCCCCTGGCTTATTTTTAATCTTCAGTAATACTTAGAATAATAGTAAGTATGTACTGGAAAAATACTTGAGAGTTGGATAGTTTTTTATTCACTTCCAAGGTAAAGCACATTTTCATTGATTTAGTATGTAGAACCAGTGACACCATCAAATATTTAAATATTAGCATTTAATCCATGTCTACTGTAATATTTAAACATTAACATATTCAATGTTTGAATAGTTAATATTTGAAGGTGTGGCATGGAATTCCAGCAGAAATCTTGTCATACATGGTTGAAAAGAAACATCTAAAAACTAGGAGTCTGGAAGCCTGACCTTGATTCTGGTGCAAGGCAAGAGTTTTTATTTTTGAACCTCTGTGGCACAGAAGCATTCTGATGAGTGAAAGTCCAGGAATGTGTGTTGTAAAATGTGAAAGAACTTATTTTTCTTCTTTGTATGATGGGGGATACAATATACATTTACCATTCTCAAATGGCTTGGAGTTAAAGAGTACCCATGATTGATGGAAAAAACTCAAGGTACTTGTAGATAATTGGCTCCTATGTGCTTCTCTCATGTTCTCTTGTGACCTCCTATATCAAGATACTTAATAGACAGAATTGTCTGTATTCTTAATTCACTTACATCAGACATTAAAGGCATGTATTTTTTGAGGATAGGTATTTTCTATTTTCTTTTAACATCTTATGCTTAGCACAAGATTTAATGCATTGCAGATGTTAAATTATTGTTAATTTTTTACTTAAAACAATGTATTTGTTCATTTAGTAACACATAGTTCATATTAGAGGTCATGCCTTATTTTAAACTTTACAAATATTAACTCATTGAAGGCTCCCAACAATGCTGTGTTTTATTATTATCTCCAGGTTACAGCTTTGGAAACAAAGGCACAGTGAGGTTAAGTAACTTGTCCAAGATGAGCCTTTTTTTTTAAACTTTTATTCAATGAATATAAATTTCCAAAGTACAGCTTATGGATTACAATAGCTTCCCCCCACCCCATAACTTCTCTCCGCCCACAACCCTCCCCTCTCCTGCTCTCTCTCCCATTCCATTCACATCAAGATTCATTTTCAATTATCTTTATATACAGAAGATCAGTTTAGCATATGTTAAGTAAAGCTTTCAACAGTTTGCATCCACACAGAACCACAAAGTGTAAAATTCTGTTTGAGTACTAATTATAGCATTAAATCACAATGTACAACACATTTAGGACAGAGATCCTACATGAGGAGTAAGTGCACAGTTACTCCTATTGTTGACTTAACAAATTGACACTCTTGTTTATGGCATCAGTAATCACCCTAGGATCTTGTCATGAGTTGCCAAGGCTATGGAGGCCTTTTAAGTTCGCCAATTTCCATCATATTTAGACAAGGTCATAGTCAAAGTGGAAGTTCTCTCCTCCCTTCAGAGAAAGGTACCTCCTGCTTTGATGGCCCCGTTCTTTCCACTGGGATCTCACACGCAGAGATCTTTCATTTAGGTGTTTTTTTGTTTGTTTGTTTTTGTTTTTTTTCCAGAGTGTCTTGGCTTTCCATGCCTATAATACTTTCATTGGCTCTTGAGCCAGATCCAAATGCCTTAAGGGCTGATTCTGAGGCCAGAGTGCTGTTTAGGACATCTGCCATTCTATGAGTCTGCTGTGTATCCCGCTTCCCATGTTGGATCGTTCTCTTTCTTTTCTATTCTATCAGTTAGTATTAGCAGACACTAGTCTTGTTTATGTGATCCCTTTGACTCTTAGTCCTCTCATTATGATCAATTGTGAACAGAAATTGATAACTTGTACTAGTGAGATGGCATTGGTGCATGCCACCTTGATGGGATTGAATTGGAACAACTTAATACTTTATCCCTTTTAGTATTTTTCTTTGTTCTACTTAATACTATTGGTTAACTCTGTAATTACTACACAATTATTCTTAAGTGTTGAAACTTAACTGAAAGGTGATCCCTGTTAAATATAAGAGTGAGACTAAGATAGGGAGAAGATGTACAATTTGGGACATGCTCAATCCCAAATTGACTTGCCCCAAATGTACAGTTAGAAATGTGCCAGGGGATTCCAATTCAAGATAAGCCTTTAAAAGGGGAATAAATTGTGCTTCTTTTCAGTTACCATAATTACTAAATTTTGAATTTGCCACGCTATGCAATCATTTTTATGTTTAATTCTATTCATAAGCTTTAAAACCTAAAAAAGAATGTCATTATAAACAAATAATGCTAAAGATGATTAGCATTAGCAAATCGACAGAATAAATAGAACTTAAGTACCAAATTCTTCACTGTTGATTATCACAATCAATCAGTACCTCTTCATTTCTACATATATTTCTTGTCAAATGAGCCAGAAAAAAAATGTTTCGTTTTGTTTTGTTTTTAAAAGCTCTGGCCCTACTTAGTGTCATTCATTTTACTAGCTATGTCTTAAGAGTTTTTTTGTTAGTTTCTCTTTTTATACATTTCTTTGGAAAATGACTTTTAAGCTTGTGTCAATAAGGCTGAAATTACACATTCTGTCAAAGAATTAAGAGGCACATATGAATTTGGAGAAGTAGTAAAAGATTGAGAAAATAACCAGGTTTTTTTCCAAAACCAATGCATCCATTTAAAATGTCATTTGCTTTATTAAGCAGTATAACACAGTGCATCAAAAATATAGTAACATTAAAAGAATTTAGATATATTATTATAACTTTTACTTTTTATGGAATTCAACTTAGTATTTATCTTGTAATTTGGCTGCAGATAAAATGGCATGTGCACGATTCTGTGTAGATCTAACAAGCATAACAAAGATGTACAAGAAACAATTGTGCAAAGAAAGATCATGGTATCAGGGTGGATTTTTTTGGTCAATGGATGTAGCAGGCTTCTTATGATTAAAAATTCTATGTGACTATGTTGTGGGTATAATGCAAGCAAATTCAAGTGTTATAGAGGAAACAAGACCAAATGATCTTTAAAATATTTTCCAATCTAAAGAAACTGTTCCAAATCATGTTAACTGCGTCATATTATTGTGGCTATCTATTATTTTTCAAAATGATATATTAGAAATAGATATTTAACCCAGCAGTTAACATGAAAGTTTAGAAACCTGTATTGCATATTTTAGTACTAGGGACTGACACTCTGCTCTGGCTACTGACTCAAGCTTCCTGCTAATGCAGAACTTGGGAAGTAGCAGTGATGGCTCATGTAATTGCCACCCATGTGGGAAATCTGGATTGAGTTCCTGGTTTTTGGCTTCTGCCTGGTCCATTTCCAGCCGTTGCATGCATTTGAGGAATGAACCAGTGCATGTTGTTCTTTAATTCTCCATTTGTCTGCCTCTCAACAAAATGATAAACAGCAATACATATTTTTTTGACAGGCAGAGTGGACAGTGAGAGAGAGAGAGACAGAGAGAAAGGTCTTCCTTTTGCCGTTGGTTCATCCTCCAATGGCCGCCATGGCCGGCGCACCGCGCTAATCCGATGGCAGGAGCCAAGTGCTTCTCCTGGTCTCCCATGCGGGTGCAGTGCCCAAGCATTTGGGCCATCCTCTACTGCACTCCCAGGCCATAGCATAGGGCTGGATTGGAAGAGGGGCAACCGGGACAGAATCCAGCGCCCTGTCCGGTACTAGAACCTGGTGTGCCAGCGCCGCAAGGTGGAGGATTAGCCTATTGAGCCACGGCGCCGGCCAGTAATACATTTTTAAAAATGTAAAAATTATGTCTAGATTAAGACAATGGTTCTTATAAAGCAAAATTTGGTTAATTATAATAAGTAAGTATAAGATGATTTTAATTTTTTAATCTAATAAGACTAAATTATAAGAAGAGATTTTTAAATGGTAGTGTTTTTTGTCGGTCATTGTTATATATTCCATGTGTTGAAGGTACTCTATACCAGTTAAAATTTTACTTTGTTACTGACTACTCTGACCCCACTCTTTTCATTTTTTTCTATTTCATTTTTTTCTCATTTTTTAAAATTTTATTTCAGGTATATGAGTTTCATGTATTTCATATATACAGATTTAGGAACATAGTGATATGTCCCATCCCACCCTCCCTCCTGCCCACATTCTAGCTCTTCTTCCTCCTCCTTCTCCTATTCCCACTCTTAGCAAAGATATATTTTCAGTATACTTGATACTCATAAGCTTCACTCTACACTAAGTAAAGAGTCTAACAAATAGTGTGAAGGAAAAAACACTGTTCCTCAACAGTAGAGACAAGGGCTGTAAACAATCATCTAATTTCAAAATGTCCATTTCATTCCATACATTATAATTTAGAAACTGTATTAGTTAACCCAGATCAGGACAAGCATATGATATCTATCTTTTGGGGACTGGCTTATTTCACTAACTGTAATAGTTTGCAGTTGCATTCATTTTGTTGTAAAAGAAAGCATTTAACTTTTTTTTTTTTTACAGCTGAGTAGTACTTCATAGTGTATATATATTATAATTTCTTTTTCTAGTCATCAGTTTATGGACACCTGGGTTGATTTCATACATTAGCTACTGTGAATTGAGCTGCAATGAACATGAGGGTACAGATAACTCTTTCATAGGCTGATTTCATTTCCCTTGAGTAAATTCCCAGGAGTAGAATTCCTGGATCATAGACCTTTTATCAGATTTCTAAGTTATCTCCATACTGTCTTCCACAGTGACTGCACTAGTTTTACGTTTCCATTAGAAATGTGGACTAGAGTACATTTTTCCCCACATCTTCACCAGCATTTGTTGTTCATTGATTTCTGTGAGAGCAACTCTAACTGGGGTAAGATGTAATCTTCTATGGTTTTGATTTGCGTGTCCCAGATGGCTAGTGATCTTCAGAACTTTTTTCAAGTGTCTGTTGGCCATTTGAATTTCCTGTCTTGAAAAATGCCTGCTCAGGTCCTTTGCCCATTCCTTAACTGGATTCTTTGTTTTGTTGTTGTTGACTTTTTTGAGCTTTTTATAGATTCTGGATATTAACCCTTTATCAGTTGTGTGGTTTTCAGTATTTTCTCCCATTGTATCAGTTGCCTCTTCACTTTGCTGAATGTTTCCTTTGCAGTGCAGAAGCATCTCAATTTGATGTAATCCCATTTGTCAATTTTGGCTTTGATTTTCTTTGCTTCTGGGGTCTTTTCCATGAAGTCTTTGCCTATGCCAACATGTTGCAGAGTTTCCCCAATGGTCTGTAGTAATTTAATGGTATCAGGTCATAGATTTAGGTTTTGATGCATTTTGAGTATATTTTTGTGTCAGGTGTAAGGTAGGGATCTTGTTTCATAATTCTGCATGAGATCCAGTTTTCCTAGCACCAACTGCCCTTGCTCCAGGGATTGCTCTTAGCTCCTTTGTTAAAGATAAATTGGTTGTACATGTGCGGATTTATTTCTGCAGTTTCTGTTTTGTCCATTGGTCTACATGTCTGTTTTTGTGCCAATACCAGGCTGTTTTGATTATAACTCTCCTGTACTGTGTCTTATATTTATTTTTATATTATGTTTTATATGTTTGTATTTATTTATTGGCTTCTATTTATTTTTATCTTTAATTTCTATTTGGATGGTTAAATATATTGAAAAAATTCAATTCATACTCAGGATTTCCGATAAATCCAGGTAGTGCCATATTTCTATTTATGTTCACTTTAAATATCTACGTGGTACATTTTTATGTAGTTTTTATAAAAATGTTCAGTATCAAGTAGTTCATTACACTTTATTAAATTGAAGTAAATTATTATCACTCATGTGAAATGTCAAGAAAATAGCAAAATTCTAAAATGTCAAGTTTTTGATATCTTAGAATTTAAATACATAGCTATACAATACAATGGAAAGAGCTCAAATGAAACAGAGAAAACTAGGATCATGGCCCCAGCTTTTTCAAATCTGGGTAAGTCATTTAATCTCTGTGTTCTTATGTCCTTTTCATTTATTTATTTGAAAGGCAGAGTTACGTACAGAGAACAAGAAACAGAGATCTCTCTGCTGGTTCACTCTACAAATGGCCACAACAACTGGGTCTGCACCAGGCCAGAGCCAGGAGCCAGGAGTGTCATCTGGGTCTCCTGCGTGGGTGCAGGAGCCCAAGCAGTTTAGCCGTCTTCTGCTGCTTTTTCAGGCAAATTAGCAGTGACATGAAATACCCATATGAACTACTAGCTTCTCCCCTATCTCCTTAAAAGAAGCACTTTAAACAAATCTTTTCTAAGGTTTCATTTCTTTGTTTGACATTCAAGTTGCTATCTAAATATTTTTTAGTGTTATGTATCTTTAAAACATTTGATAAGCAATTAGAATTAAGCATTGGTGAATTTATAATGATGTTTTATTTTTAAATTTTTTTTGTGATTAAAAGCCAATCTATTAGGTTTCTCGCAGGCTGTATGCTCTGATATCTTCATCACTAAAGCTTCTCAGATTCCATATATAAACTTTTCTATCAGTAGCTCATCATGTTTTAGAAGTTCTATTTTTCTTGTTCCATCCCTTCATAAAATGATTAACTGAATAATGCCGTTGACTATGTTAAGTGTGTAAATGTCAAGAATCAATATTAAACAAATAAGATGCAGTGATTATGTTCATTATGTTTGCCTTAAGAGTATTATTTATATTGTATTTTAAATAACTAAGGAAATAATCCCATGAACTTGGTGATCAGTCTAAATGGGATAATGTAATAATGCTAAATAATCATTGTTTTCTATTTTGCCACATGGAATTGATGTATTTCAAGAGAAATGTATTTCTTAGCCAGAAAAAAAATAAGATTATTACATTATATTGAAGTGGTCACACATACTTTATCTTTTAATTTGAATGAGAAACAAAGTAGAAAGTTTCTTAAAAATGGAGATTCCCTCATAGAAAGTTGATAATGTCAGAAAAATATGTTACAAAGCAGCTTGCTGATATCAAAAGCAGCCATTTTACGATTTAAATTTAATGTAGTTTCCATATGTTTCACATCATTAATTACCTAGCAGTTTAATTTTTTTTTTGTGGTAAATGGCTGCCATTTAAATTTAATACTGAATACTTGATTAAGTTTTATGGTTAAAAGATTAATGTGCCACAAAGAAATATTATCCTCTTTATTTTAGGAAGAAAAAAATAAACAACAAGGAATGAATTGTTAAATCTACTATACTGTTATCCAAATTATTGATCACATCCCCCCCCACCCCGCCCCATACCTGTAGTTGACCTGGAAAGGAAAAGAAATTGTTAGAAGTTACTCAGTACTAGCTGAAGGAGACTGGTCATGATTTATTTCACTCAGTGGAACCGTGAAGGCGCTGGGAATATTACATTATTGTGTTCAGTTTTTATCTTACCAAGGCTGAAAAAGCTGTTATAGTCCTTTGATGGCCCAAAGGTCCTGGAGAATATTCTGTAACTACTTTATTACAACAAAGAAAGTGAACTGAGAGCGAAGTGGAAGTAAAGCAAATTATATGCATTGCCAGGTGGTATGGAGAAAGCTGCTTTCCAATAAATTAGAAATCTTTGAGTTGAAGGACCGATTCCTGGAGTTTGGTCTGACAGTGTTGCACCACTTACAGACAAAGGCAGTTTTTAGTTCTACTTTCAAGTGGTGATACAGTGAATGACATCTAATACCAGAAGAAATATTTCAAGGGCAGGGACACTTGTGTGTTTCCTAATCATCAGTACTCTTGTACTTGTAAATGACAAACATCCACCTCAAAATGATATTAAGAGACAAAACATGCAGATTCAGAGTTATTTAAAATATGAATTTCTTCAGAGCACTTTTATCCTCTTTTTCTTCTGTACATATTTTGCATATGTCTGATCATTTTATGCCTTTAGGGAAACACTGTTGTCAAAATGTCTGTTGTGTTTGCTTTAAAAATTAAATGTTCACCCAGCACTGAAGTAGGTCATTTCAGTTGTAAGGTTCAGAGATATAACTGGGCTTGTGGAATTCATAGGTATGAAGAATTTATTGTTCCTCCTCCTCAAAATAAAATATCAACCAAACAAAAATTTATAATTAAGATGCCAATGTAATTACATATCAATGATGGTATGTAATTTATAAATGTTGTTATATGTTATGTTATAAACTAGTGTTTCTGCTTCTCACGTTGTTACTTCATGGTAATAACAGAAGTTCTCAAAAAATGTTGAAATCACTCAATAAGACAGAGAAGTCAATATGAAAGCCTGAATTTATCAAGTATATATTATTTCTAAGTCATTTAAATAGAGAAAATGATAACACATGTAAATAAATTATTCATATGAAACCAATGACCATGTTTATGGTAAAAATTATGAAATACATTTATGAAGGTTTCACTGTCTTTAAGATAAAAGCTAATAGGAATCACGAGTAAAAGTGGACCAAGAAAGAGCTATTCTCTGTGCAGCTTGCACCTTAGATATGTCCTCTATTTATAAAAGTTTGCTCTTAGTTTCATTCACCATCCTCCCAGCAACTGCTGTGTAAAACGGGATGAGTTCCTCTAGAAATTAAATAGAATAATATATGAGTCAACAATTCTGCCTCTGGATATATACCCTAAAGAGTTGAAAGCAAGAACTTCAATAGATATTTATAAAACCATTATCATTCACAGTAGCCAAAATATAGAAGGAAACCAAGTGTCCATTAAAGGGTGAATGTAAAAACAAAACATAGAGCAGGTTTTGACCTAGCAGTTAAGAGATCAGTGGAGATGCTATGTCCCATATTGGAGTACTGGCTCTGCTCCTTATTCCAGCTTCCTGTTAATGCACTCCCTGGGAGGCAGCAGATAATGGCTCAAATAATTAGGTACCTGTCACCTACATAGGAGACCCAGATTGAGTTCCAGGCTCCTTATTTCCATGTGACCACATCTTGGCTGTTGCTGGGATTTGAGGAATGAACCAATGGATGGAAGATTCTGTCCCACCACCACCACCACCATCTCTCTCTCTCTCTCTCTCTCTCTCTCTCTCTCTCTCTCTCTCTCTGGCTTTCAGCTGAAATAAATGCATTTCAAAAGTAGAAACAAAGGTAAACACACGTAATAGATATTATTCCATCTTGGAAAGGAGGGAAATACTGACAACATGCTACCACATGACTTGAAGACAATGTTAGGCTAAATGAAATAAACCAGACATAAAAGGACAACTATCTTATGATTTCCTCTTATATGAGCTACCTAAAATAGCTTCTTAGAGACAGAGTACAATAGTGGTTTCCAGGGGCTAGGGGAAGGAGGAATTGGGAGTTGTTAATTGGGAGTATGGAGCTTCAGTTTGAGAAAATGAAATATTTCTGGAGATGGAGGGCAGTGAAGTCTGTCTAGTTCTAAGTGTTCTACATTCTATTCTCCTCTTTTTCTTGGATAACTCCTACAGATCACAAACCCATCATGACTAACTGTGAATTGCTTTCCCTCCTGCCATTTCACCAGCCTAAGTAAACAGGCAAACACCTTGGGATGGAGCTCAAGGCTCTTGGCCTTGGCCTGACCCAGTCGTTGCGGTCATCTGGGAAGTGAATTAGCAGATGGAAGATACTCTCTTTCTCTCAGTCTCGCTCTCTCACTGTTTCTCTCCCTTTCACTCTCCCTCTCTCTCTGTGGCTCTCTGCCTTTCAAATAAAAAAAATCTTTTAAAAATAGTTAAGCAAAGACATTAAAAAAAAAATTACTACTCCTCCCTCATGTGTTAGTGATGTCACTAATTGGTTTGACCCTCCACTCATTGTTCATTCCTGAAGCATGGGTTGTGCTACAATGCTAGTCAGGTTTGCGCTTAACATCCCTCACCAAACTCACAGCTGATCTCAGTATCTCCTAAGTGAAATTTTGCTTTTATTATCATCCCACATTTTGCCTGGGCTTCACAACTCAAAAGTCTTTCAAAAATTTAATCTTAAAGCCATGACTCTTATACTCATATTGTATTTTTTTTAACAAGTCCTCCAGAGCTTAGAATCATCGATCTTCTTTCAGCCCCTCTCCTCAATCTCTCTCAGGTCAGTTCTGTCCTTCTGGCACCCAACACTGGTCTCATAGTTCCAATACATACTCCCTCCCTATTTTGCTCCTGACTTCAATCTGTTTCATTTGCTTTCTGTGGAACTCTGCTGTATGATCTCTACTGGCTAACTGGTATTCACATTTACTTTTAAAGATCAAACATTCAACCAAAGGGACTCTGTTCTGTGCTTTGCCTTCTGCAACTTTGCTTTACTGTTTTTTTTTTAAGATTTTATTTATATATTCAGAGTTAGAGTTATGGACAGTGAGAGGGATAGACAGAGAGAAAGGTCTTCCATCCACTGGCTCACTCCTCAAATGGCCGCAACAGCTGGAGCCGAGCCGATCTGAAGGCAGGAGCCGGGTGTCTCACGTGGGTGCAGGGGCCCAAGGAGTTAGACCATCCTCCAGTGCTCTCCCAGGCCACAGCAGAGAGCCGGATTGGAAGAGGAGCAGCTGGGACTAGAACCAGCACCCATATGGGATGCCAGCACCACGAGTATTAACCTACTATGCCACAGTAATTTCTATTACCACAGAAATAACTGAATAACTAACCTGACCAGCAACTGTGGATATTCACAAACCATCAGTCCCTTATTAAGTCATGCATTTCCTAGATATCCATGTTAAATACAGTGTTACTCATTCTCATCTCAGAATCTCAGAAAAGTATCAGCAATAGCTTTTCCTTAGGCTTGTCTTCCTCTAGTTTTTTTTTTTTGTTGTTGTTGTTCAAATATTTGATTTCTGTGATACATTTTCAGCTTCCTCTATCCATTTATCTATCTATCTGTCTGTCTATCTATCAGATTCTGACATCAATGTTTTTTTTAGAGTCTTGACAAGGACTGCTTCTTTCTTACTATACTTTTCCTTAGCTTTGTTCTTTTTTTAGGTTTGTTTATTTTATTTGAAAGTCAGAGTTACACAGAGAGAAATATTCCATCTACTGGTTTACTCCCCAAGAGGCTGCAATGGCTGGGACTGAACAAGGCTGAAGTCAGGAGCCAGGAGCTTTATCCAGGACTCCCTTGTGGATGCAGGGGCCCAACCACTTGGCCCACATTCTTCTGTTTTTCAGGTGCTTCAGCAGGGAGCTACATTAGAACTGAAGCAGCTGGGACACGAACTGGCACCCATATGGGATGCTGGCAACACAAGTTGGCCACAACTCTGGCCCCGGTTTTCTTTTTGAAAATTGTATTTATTTTAATTTTATTTTAAAGGCAAAAGACAGTGATTTTGCATCCATTTGGTCAGCTAGGGCTGAGCCAGTCATAAACCAGGAGCCAACAACTCAATGTGGGTCTCCCTTGGGTGACAAGGACCCATGTGCTTGAGTCATCATCTGCAGCCTCCCCGGGTGTGTGTTAACAGGAAGCTGGATCAGAAGCAGAAGAGCCATGACTGGAACCAGGCACTCTGATATGAGAGGTGGCCATCTCCAAATGGTGATTTAACCACTGTGCCAAGCACCTGTTTCCTCTGCCCCCTTAATTTTCTATCAAGGTCTTTCTCTACTTTTCTACTCTTTCCCTATATAGGCTACATTTTCACTCCCATGTTTCCCATTGGGATCACTTGTGGACAGTAATTATGGTTTTCCACGATAAAAGTTCACATGGTACTTGCAATTAGGTAACTTCTGAATTGGAATCAGCCAGGTGCCTGTCACAGTGGTTTCTGGTCTAAGACTACTGGACATGAATATCTGATTCCTCCTTGCTAGTTTTTTTTTTTTTTTTTATCAGGTGAATACATGAGTTAATCATAGGAAACTAGACATAATAGAAGCTAGGTAAGAGCTTCTAAGAATATTGTCCTCTGCATACAGAGATTAAAAACTTTTTAAAAGTTTTTTTTTTTTTTGGTTTTGCCCCACTTTCTCTTTTTCTGTTTTGATTATGTATCTGAAGACTGTCTTATTAGACCTAGAGTCTAATCACTTTTAAAAGCCAAGTGATAAGCCAAAAAGAATGCCAACGTAATCTTTAGCTGTTGGACTTTATCTTATATAAGTAGTAAACATCCTTATCCTTTGAGATATCTTTATGGGGTATTCTGTTACACACTTCTTCACACACCAAGAATTCCTGTTTCTATTTTGAAAAAAATTTATTTGAAAGGTAGGGCAAAAGAGAGAAAAGGGGAGAGAGAGATCTTCCACCCCCTGGTTCCCTCCCCAAATGGCCACAACATCTGAGTCGAGGCTAGGCCGAAGCCAGGAGTGCAGAACTCCATCTGGTTTCCCAAGTACTTGAACCGTCATCTGCTGCCTTCTGAGGCATACTCACAGGAAGCTGGATAGGAAGTGGTGCAGCCAGGGCTTGAACTGTCACTTCAATACTGAATGCTGGGGCCAGCGCTGTGGTGCAATAGGTTAATCCTCCGGCATATCATATGGACGACAGTTCTAGTCCTGGCTGCTCCTCTTCCAATCCAGCTCTCTGCTGTGGCCTGAGAAAGAAGATGGCCAAGTGCTTGGGCCCTGCACCCACATGGGAGACCTGGAAGAAGCACCTGACTTCTAGCTTCAGATTGGCACAGCTCTGACTATTGCAGCCATTGGAGAGTGAACTAATGGACGAAAGACTTCTCTCTCTGTTTTTCCCTCTCACTGTTTGTAACTCTGCCATTCAAATAAATAAATAAAATCTGTAAAAAAAATACTGAATGCCGATGTTGCACATGGAGGCTTAACCTACTGTGTCACAATACTAGCCCCACTGTTTATTTTTTTAAACAAAGCAACTTACCTTTTTGTCTTCATCTCTCCTACTTACATTATGCTCAGGTATTTTCCATTTTTAAAAAATCACTTTAGGCCGGCGCCGTGGCTCAATAGGCTAATCCTCCGCCTTGCGGCGTCGGCACACCGGGTTCTAGTCCCGGTCGGGGCATGGGATTCTGTCCCAGTTGCCCCTCTTCCAGGCCAGCCCTCTGCTGTGGCCCGGGAGTGCAGTGGAGGATGGCCCAGGTGCTTGGGCCCTGCACCCCATGGGGGGACCAGGAAAAGCACCTGGCTCCTGGCTCCTGCCATCGGACAAGCGCAGTGCGCCGGCCGCAGCGCGCCGGCCGCGGCGGCCATTGGAGGGTGAACCAATGGGAAAGGAAGACCTTTCTCTCTGTCTCTCTCTCTCACTGTCCACTCTGCCTGTAAAAAAAAAAAAAAAAAAAATCACTTTAAGTAGATCTTAGATACCCTTCAGAATTTCAGTGGATGCCAGTCATTTTCTCTCATTAGAAATAACACTTTTTTAAAAACTTTTATTTAGTAAATATAAATTTCCAAAGTACAGTTTATGGATTACAATGGCTTTTCCCCCCCCATAACTTCCCTCCCACCCACACCCCTCCCATCTCCCGCTCCCTCTCCCATTCCATTCACATCAAGATTCATTTTCAATTCTCTTTATATACAGAAGATTGATTCAGTAAAGATTTCGTCAGTTTGCACCCACACAGAAACACAAAGTGTAAATTTACTGTTTCAGTACTAGTTATAGCATTACTTCACATTGAACAACACATTAAGGACAGATTCCACATGAGGAGTAAGTACACAGTGACTCCTGTTGTTGACTTAACATTTTGACACTCTTGATAATGGCGTCACTAATCGCCCTAGGCTCTAGTCATGAGATGCCAAGGCTATGGAAGCTTTTTGAGTTTGCCGACTTTGATCTTATTCCGACAGGGTCATAGTCAAAGTGGAAGTTCTCTCCTCCCTTCAGAGAAAAGTACCTCTTCTTTGATGGCCCCGTTCTTTCTACTGGGATCTCACTTGCAGAGATCTTTCTTCTTCTTCTTTTTTTTTTGTCAGAGTGTCTTGGCAGAAATAACACTTTTTCCATTATGTATTTTCTTGTTCAATTTTTATCATACAATTTTAAGTTTGATGAAAGCGGATACTCTTTCTCAGGTTCACCTGTGTATTTGAAGGGCTTAGCATCTTCCTGGATTCTAGTACAGTCTCAGCAAGTATATATGGAATGAATGGCTGAAAGGGTAAATATTTAACATAGTGTTTAATGAGTTGTAGCAGAGATGTCAACATGGGTTAGTAGAAATGCTTTTCTTAAGGAGTGACATTTGAACAGTCTTGAGTATTCCTAAGAGTTCACTGCATAATAAACCCGGACAGAGATGGACCTTCAGAGGTCACGTGGTCCCTGTCTGTAAACCACCACCTGTAAGGAATTTAAGAGATTGGATTGCACGATCATTTAAGTGCCCTTTAATTCAAGACTTTTAAATCAAGTCTCTTATACCTGAAGACAATATGTGTATAAGAAAAAGCCCTCTAAATGTGAAGTCAATAAATATGCAGATCAGCATTTTAAAAGAGAAAAAGTTTAAATGACTGAATATGAAACAACAGGAAAGCAATTGATCCACTTTATATATTATAACACATAAATTATAATCACAACTACTGGGAAGGTATAATATTTTGAACAACACAGAATGGAACCTCTAAATATATGACATCCTTCATTTTAATTATATATGATGATATTAGTGAGCATCATTTCACAAGAATTTACAGGGATTCCACTGAGTTTTGGAGGAATCTCTTACAATCATCAAGAGCAAAAAACCACTTTATGCGTTCTTTGTTGATGATGGAGTTAGGCAAATCAGGAAAGTGTTTGACGGAGGGTTAATTTTTTAAGTAGCCAGTTCTCTAGTGAATATTTTACTGTGTGGTACATTTTGCTTCTCTACACAGAATCATAAATATACTGACTTGAATAATAAATACTAAGATAATTATAATGGCTTGTACTTTATTGAGTTTGGAAATTAATAATTAATGATGTGGGTTGATAATTCTCCAAATTTATCATTAAGTTTTCTCTCTTAACAAAAGTCAATTTTCAACTTTTATTTCTTTCAAGAAGGGTACTCACATGATTCATTCTTTGGTATATTAGAGAGGAAGGTGGGGGAAAATATTTCCACATAGAGAAATGGAATATTGTCTCAAATATTAAACATGGATTCCCATATCTGTATCTCAGTCTTATGAGTGAACATTCTCTTATTTTGAATGACAAGTGACAACTTGTGTGCAACATACTTTAAGATTTATCATCTTGAATACAGGCTTACTAAGTGTACAGATCAGTGGTAAAGACTTCACACTTGGGAGACAGCATCCTTTTAATATCAGTAAAGCAAAATATAAAATTGTTAGCAACTTGGACTTTATTTCCAAACTCTTGTTCTGTCTCAGGAGAGTTTGATACCTTTCAAACTTGAACAAACTACACAATCTTTTCTGAATTTCAAAGGTTTACACATTTGGAAATATATGCACAGAATTAATATCTGCGAAGCATCAAGCTCAATAAATAGTACTACAGATTTTATTGAAGACCATTTTTTTTTTCCCAAATAACAGCTGGCCTTAAATTCTGACATTAAATCAACTCCCCACTCCTTAAAATCCCTGGTCTCAGTACCTACATTTCTTCAGAATAATAGTTTTTCAGCTCCTGGAACAGTTTTGTTGGTACCTATAATGTTTGCTTTGATTACTAACCCTGGTTCTCTTAGACTGTGTGCCTGATTTCTAGTTTCTCTTTGTTCCCATTCAGCATCTTTTTCAGATGCTCCCATAATTTATAGTTCCTAGTCTTAATCAGGTTTCAGCTTTTCCCCACTTACAAATTTACTAAATAAGAAGATAACTGGTTCTTTTCTATTCTTACCATCCTGGGCCAAGTTTTCTCTGATGTAGTTGTTTGTATGGCAACTAGTGTGTACAAGCTTCCCATTCACTTTCAGATCATTGGATTCTTTGTTGGGAAGATCATTTTAGTTGTGAATCCTTGTGGCCTTTTATTGAAATTGTTAATATGCAATCACTTAACTAAAGGCGATTGTTATTAGAGAATAGCATTTAAAACCAACAAGTGGACCTCTGTTTTGACACAAAAGGTTAAACTGCCTTTTGTGGCCCTAGCGTCCCATATTGGAGTGCAAGCTCAAGTCCTAGCAGCTCTGCCTTTGCTTCCCATTGAGCTCCTCACTGATGCACCTAAGAAAACGGCAGATGGTGACCCAGGTGCTTGGCTTTCTGCCACCAACATGGGACACCCTGCTGGAGGAGTTCTGGGCTCTCAGCTTCAGCACTTGAAGCTATTTGGGTGATTGAACCATTGGATGGAAGGTCTCTCTGTCTCTTCCTCTGTGTCATTCTGTGTCTTTCAAATAAATAAAATATACTTTCTAAAATTACTAACAAATTTACTGTTATTATAAATATTACTTGCTTTGACATGACTATTGTTAATGCCAAGTTTCAGCATAGTGCTGATCTCCAAGTTCGGTTAGCCTGAGATTCCCTTCTTTTTCCTGCTTTTGACACATGGACAGAAACAATTTAACATTGACACCTACACTCCTTCATCTCTAGGGCAGACTACCTAAAAAAATAGATGTAAATATATTTCATGCCAGCAAATATTTAAATATTTTCCCCCAAATAAATAATACTCTAAAATAGAATTAATTATATTTGAGCCAAGGGATGCCCACTAATTTTAATTTGGTTACTTAATGTAATAGACTTAGCAACTACTTATAATAATAAAATCAATATGCAATGACTTGTAGCTCACTTCATATTATTGCATATGTTTAAGGCCCATCCTAAATTTATGGAAGTCAGAAATAGAATCATTTTATAGACGTAGATTTTGAGGATCTGAGACATTTAAAAAAAGACCCACATTTATGCCATTTGGGGTTCTAGGTAGTATATAGATGCTTCTATAATGATCAGGCCCCTATAGCAGCTGATAGAATGGTAGGGACGAAGAGGAAGTGGTTGTATGACTGAAAAGCACACCAAACACAAAAAATGAGAAGCAGCCATGCATTGTTTCACAGTTGTATCAATTTATAAATATGATATATTGGTGAAAATAATTGGGAAACAAAGGAAAATTAAATACAGTTTTATTTGTAAGTAAATCAAAAAGTAAGATTGTTAAAGAAGTAGAATATTGTTAAAGAATGCAAAAGAATTTTAGAGCCAAAAGTGTTCTGTAACTTTAGGAAATATTTTTTCTTTTTCAGTTTTAATTTATAAAACTGTTTTTTTTTTTTTAAATGATGTATTTGTTTATTTGAGAGCCAGAGTTTCAGAGAAAAAGAGAGAGAGAGAGCATGAGCGAGCAAGAGCGAGAGAAAAGGTCTTCCATCCTCTGGTTTACTCCCCCAAATGGCCAATTGGAAGCCAAGAGCCAGAGTGCAGTGGCCCAAGCACTTGGGCCAAGTTCCACTGATTTCCCAGGCCATTAGCTAGGAACTGGATTGGAAGTGGAGCAGCTGAGACTCAACTGGCGCCCAAGTGGGATGCTGGTACCGCGAGCAGAGTCTTAACCTACTATATTACAATGCTGGTCCCTAAAATGGCTTTTTCTTCAAAAGACTGGTAACAATGAGAAAAGTTAAACATTGAAGAGAAATTTATTCCTTTATAATTTCCTGAACTTCATTACAACTTCATTTTAAATTATTTTTATTTTATTTTTGACAATAAGTACATTTGACATTTATTTGCATTTCATTTGGAAAAGATAAGATTTTTATAATGCTAGAATGTTGACTAAGTACCTTGTTAGTGTAAACACTGTTCTTTAAGTTGACATAAATCCTAGATCTTGGAAATTAATGGTAATAATATCTCTTCATAGAAAGTGAAATTGTATTAATCCAGAGGTCATAAACATTGTCATGTTTAGAGGATTATGTTTTAGCAAGTACATTGTGTCTGTTGATTTAAGAATAATTGCTTTCCATTTGTCTACACTCTTTTCTTCTTTGTTTTGACTGTTGGTAACAATCAGGATTGCCCTCTAGGTGCATTTTAATTCTTTCTATGACAGTTAAGTCTCATTTTCTCTACCTTCTCAGTGGGAAAATGTCACAAGAAAAATAGCACCATAAATATGACTTTATAAAATGCAAATATTTTCAAAATATAAGATACATGCCTACTTGGCATGCATTTCTAAGCTGTAGTATATTGTTTTGAAAAGTGTTACAAATCTGTTTTTTAAAAGATCTAGCTGATGGAGGAAACACATTTAAGATTCATATGTATGTGTGTATATATATATATATATATATATATATATATTGGATAGGCAGAGTGGACAGTGAGAGAGACAGAGAGAAAGGTCTTCCTTTACCGTTGGTTCACCCTCCAATGGTCGCTATGGCTGGTGCACTGCAGCTAGTGCACTGCACCTATCTGAAGCCAGGAGCCAGGTGCTTCTCCTGGTCTCCTATGCTGGTGCAGGGCCCAAGCACTTGACCATCCTCCACTGCACTCCGGGGCCACAGCAGAGCTGGCCTGGAAGAGGGGCAACCGGGACAGAATCTGGTGCCCGGACTGGGACTAGAACCCTGTGTGCTGGTGCCACAAGTAGGAGGATTAACCTATTGAACTGTTGCGCCAGCCAAATTCATGTTTTTTTTAAAGGTAACTTCGACTCTTCATTTTAGATATGGGTAGCCTCCAATTATGTTTTAACCTAATATTATTGCACAATAGTACCTTGCTAATATACTCAAACTTAATTTTTTAAAAAATATATAGTTAGGGGCTGGCGCTGTGGTACAGGGGGTTAAAGCCCTGGCCTACAGCACCAGCATCCCATATGGGCACCTGTTCTAGTCCCAGCTGTTCCACTTCCAATCCAGCTCTCTGCTATGGCCTGGGAAAGCAGTAGAAGATAGCCCAAGTCCTTGGGCCCCTGCACCAATGTGGGAGACCTGCAGGAGGCTCCTGGCTCCTGGCTTTGTTTCAGCTCAGTTCTGGATGTTGCGGCCATCTAGGGAGTGAACCAGTGGATGGAAGACCTCTCTCTTTCCCTCTCTGCCTCTATCTCTCTGTAACTCTGCCTTTTAAGTAAATAAATAAAATCTTTTTAAAAATGTAAAGTGGCTCATCATAGCTGATAAGAGCTAATGAAAGAAGAACTACATATTTTATACAGAAAAATCCAGTTTTATTTGGGAAATTCCAGGCACAAAAATGTACCATATTGTGTTAAATGGACTATTTCACAACACATAGAAACATAAAGCAGGGGCCGGCGCCGTGGCTCACTTGGTTAATCCTCCGCCTGTGCCATGGGCATCCCATATGGGCACCGGGTTCCAGTTCTGGCTGCTCCTCTTCCAGTCCAGCTCTCTGCTGTGGCCCAGGAAGGCAGTGGAGGATGGCCCAAGTGCTTGGGTGCCTGCACCTGCGTGGGAGACTAGGAGGAAGCACCTGGCTCCTGGCTTCAGATCAATGTAGCTCTGGCCATAGTGGTCTATCTGTCAAATATATGTGTATATATATATTTACATATTTATTTATAATTTATATAATTTACATATTTATAAATTATTTATATATAATTTATATAATATGTATATATCATTTATTTTATTATTTATATTTATTATTTATATGTTTATATATATAAAGCAAACTGTGACATTTTAAAAGCTAAAAATAAATGATTTTTGAGTTCATAAAAATTCATGTCCTCTAAGCACTGTAGAACTTTTGAATTTTAGAAAGAATGAGTAAATATTTTAATAAAATTGTTTAAATTATTTCTGCAATTGGTAGATATACAGTGGGTACTTCAGAAAGTTCATGGATAACTGGTATTATAAGGTAATGTACATTTTCCATGAACTTTTTGGACCTTCTTCCTTTGTGTGCAATCCTTCTCATCAGTATTTCTTGTAAACTGTAAAATGAGGTCTAATGAAAAGTTTAAAAAGCAAACTAACCTTTATCTCTTGAATATAATTTTCAAACTAATATGCAGTTCTGAAACTTATACATAGCTTCCCGTTTCATTGATTTTATTACTTTATAAATTATCTTAACATTCTTTGAGTGCACCGAATTTTATAGTATGAGACTTAATACATTTAGAAGAACTGTTAACATTAACTGTTACTTGGGCTGATCTGATGTCAGGAGCCAGGAACTTCTAGGTCTCCCATGCAGGTGCAGGAGCTCAAGGAGTTAGGCCATCTTCTACTGCTTTCTCAGGCCATGAGCTGGATTGGAAGTGGAATAGCCAGAACTCGAACGGGTGCCCATATAGAATGCCTGCACTGTGGGCGGTGGCTTTAGTAGCTAAGCCACCATACCAGCCTCAGGACTAATTAAGTTTTAACATTTCTATTCTTTATTTGTTACAATGTTAGATCGCTTATAGCAAACAAAGTGTCTCTTGTCCACTGTTTATCTCAATATCATTGAGCTTTTAACTGAGAGTTACTGATTATTTAAGAGGGAAGGATAGATGGAGAGTGTGTAGAAGAGAGGGAAGAATAGAAGGAGAAAGAGAGAAAGATCCCATTCACCGATCACTGGTTCTGGGTTGGGAATGAAGCTAGAAGCCAAGAACTGTATCCAAGTCTTCCAGTGGTTGGCAGAAACCCAATTAGTTGAGCCTTAACCAGTTCATCCCTGGGTTCTTCATTTGCAAGAAGCTGGAACTGGGAACAAAAACTTGAACCTAAGCAATCTAGGGATGCAGATGTCTTAACCAGCATCTTAACTGCTATGCAAAATCCCTACTCCTCAATGTAATTGCTAATTAATGAGCCTAATGGTAACTTGGAGTATTTGTATGTGTATATCTTTATAGATAGGTGTATATTTAGGTACATTTAGATACATGGTAGGTATAGACATAGATTGAGAAATAAAGAAAAATATATAGATTTATATAGAAGTAGGAAATAACTTCACAATACAAGCTGCATTCCATAACTTTCATAGCCAAGGATAGGCAATTTAAATTACATGGCACTTATCCAATGTGGCACATAATGGTAAAGTAAGATAGAATGAATAATTACTGTTATTGGCTGAAAGATTTTTTATATCATTTATGATGATAGGCACTTTTTAATTCTTGTTATAATAATGCAAGAGGAAGTGTTATTTTCCTCACCAGAGCTGAAGTAAAATCCTCACAAATGGTTTAACTTTTGTCGTCCTTAGTTCACTAACATAATGATAAAGAATGGCTGCAAGGGCCAGGCCCTCTAAAATTGCTCATTGAAATACTACCGTTAGTGCTTCTTATTCTTTCTTAACCTTCTGGGTAAAATTGCTTTCCTTCTCTGCATCCCCATCACTTAAATCTTCTCTATAATTGCATTTTTGACTTTGTCTTGCAGTTCCATTTCCATGTCTCTTTAGAAACAAATGATGTCTTGTTCAACTTCCAGTGTCCTGCTCAGACCCTAGCACATGTAGTTAGTTGTTCAGTAACTGTGTGTTGAGTTAGTGTACAAGAAACAGAGTTATAAACTTTCTTATCTTTTTTTATTTGAGCCTGTAGGTTATCTGTATATAGAAAGAGATTATACCCAAAAGGAAAAAGCATTAATCTAACACAAGCCAGTGATCATTTAAAAAACATTTTCCCCCAGATTACTCATCTAGTTAGTTTTATTGTTGTTAAAAGAAAGTGGAGTTTAGAAAATATTTGTATGTCACAAACAAAATTCCATTTAAAGCGCATAAATGTAAAAACTGTTTCTGTTCTTCTCTGTGATTTTGGAGCTTTCTAAACACTATTGTGCTTAACTTACATTTAAATTCACAATTTTTTTTCATTCCTGTAAATAAATAAATATTTCTCAGTGATTAAATATTAACTCGGGAAAACAACAAGTATTGTTAAACATTGTGAAATAACAAGTTATATTATTCATTTTATATGTAACCCAAGATGCTTTTCATTTTAGACATTAAAATTTCTTATCCTGTTTGTATATACACGTTTTGGTTTTGTTCCTAACAAGTAGATGCATACCTTCGGTTGACATGCTGTCTTTTCAGACTTCTTGACTCCTCAGTAGAGTCTTTAAATAGTTATTCTGTGATTTTACTGTTGATCCTTTATGTGAATTTAAACATTTAATGAGGAAAATTGAAGAATTAAATGAAGCATAAAAGAACGTGATGTTATACATATTAATAAAATCTAAGCACAAAAGAATACACTATTTTTTTTTTTTTTGCTTTATACTGATTGCTATTTGCTAAAACAGTGGTGATTAGCTCTTTCCTGTATCCCAGAACAATAAAAGCACAATGGCTCTGGACAAAGGTGAAAAATAGACATGCTGTAAGTTGGACTGTATTTTTTTACCACACTCCCTCATCCCTTAAACGTAAGAAAAAGAATGAAAGAGAAAAAATAATTAAGAATGATAGAAGACTTTATACCATCGAAACAGTATCTGAAGTAAAATGTGTATCTGTCTACTGTATTGTGATAGTTAATCTCTGAGATTTTTAGTTTCTTTTTCCTACATGGAAAATTACTGCATGTTTCTTCTTCTCAGAAACAGACCTAGAAATAGAGATAGACTTAGAGATAGAAATATATATATCGATCTTGTATAGGGGTGGGAAAAAAACAAAAGTACATGATGAATCTCACAGTTCCTGTTGTCTAGGATGGTAATTTAAACCACACAGCAGTCTTCGGTATGGAATATTGGAAAGAAAAACATAAAAATGTATCTTCGTGTGTAACCATTGCCGACCTTTTCTAATCAAGGCAAGAATGTTCTCTCTCTGGCCACTTCTCTCCAGGGCCTCTGACTACAAAAGGCAGGAGCTAATGTAAAGGCCAATTTTCAATGATTTGTTAGTATTACCTTCAGTTGTACCAGCTTTCATTTCCATAGGAAATTCGATTTTCAAAAGGTGATTTCCTTTTCTAACACATTTGACAACTCATTGAGAAAATATATAGCCCATTTTATTTTATGTAGATATAAAGTAACATTCTTAAACATAAACGCAAAAAAATTTCTGCAAACAAAGAATTGATTAAATAGGCATGATGTGTCCAAATAGAAATAATTTAGGGCATAAATGTCAACTCATGGCTGAATTTAGTTTCATTTTGCATTTTTGGTGCCAAATGTATTTAATTCATTACCTGTGGGTTGGATGACTGGGAAAGTAATAGATACGAAAGGCTTTTTTGGATTTAAGGAAAATATGTTGTGGTAAAGGACATTTAAACTGCTTCTCTAAAAAGCAGTTGTTATCCTGGATATGGAAGTAAAATATCAAGAGAAGACCAATGAAGTTGACCAGTCGTGAACTGAGAGTATCTGATAGAGGATGGATAAGATTCGTTCATCTATCTCTATGACCATTTCTCTTTCTTAATATTAGTAAACAATACAGTTTATTAAAATTGAGGTTATTCTTTTCCTGGCTTGTTTTTTTGAGACTTCACAGGTTTTTTTTTTAAATCCCAGATGAAACTTACTATGCTGTATTGCTCATCTGGGTTTACCTTCCTCTGACAAAGGAGCACACTCTGTTTCCTTGTGTAGATCCTGAGCTCAGTATAGGGGATGGTGATTGAGTACTGTTACTAGTTATTTCTTGATGCTTCCCTCATGAATCCATGCCTCTACAGTATTATATACAATGAAGACAGGAGTGTACTCTCTTACTGGTAACTTAGCACTCTAGTTTAATTGTAATAAATATTACCAACTATTTAAAACATAGACCTGATTTTAACATAAGTAAACACTTAACGTTCATTTACTACAGAAATAACTGTATCTTAGCTGCTGATTATCTTACTGTCTCAAATACTCTAAGTTTTGAGTATCTGATGTCTCCATGTTTGTTTAGCCAGTTTATTAAAGTAGTGTTGACATATACTGATTTAATGTATTGCATTTGAGAAACTTGCATTTTAAAGAAATTTTAAAAAAATAGATATGTAGATTGACAGACATTGAATAAATTCAACTAAGTCTCTCATGGGAATCCCAACTGGAGAAGTATTTGAGAATTATACATTTTTGCTATTGTATATTTGCATATAGCTGTGTACATGAGTGTGTTCATGTGTGTGTGTACAAAAAGAGACATGTTAGGAATACACATTTCATAGCATAGAGTAGGTAATTATTTCATCTAACTTCTAAACTGAAGGCCAACTTTTACTTAACACTTCCTTTCTAGAAAGTTTAAATGTATTCAGCACAGAGAATCTTCTGTTAATTAGTAAAATTCTAGGGGACTTTCAGTCTCTGCAGCATCTAAGAGGAGAAAAAAAATGAAAGAATAGTAGAACAGTGCATTATTACATATCCTTTAAAAGAAGTATCTGAACGTTGCTAAGTCACTCACCAACTACATGTCAGAGTAAGAGCACTTTCCTTATTAAAACAAGGCATTTAATGATATTTTCCCCATTACAATCGCCAGCCTTTTTGTTGTTGCAGTAGTCACTCTTTGTCTTTGTTTTCAGATTCTGCAGTTTCAGTTACCCATAGCCAACTAGGCTGACAGCATTAAATGCAAAATTCGAAAAAATAAGGAACTCATAAGTTTTTTTAAAGATTTTATTTATTTATTTGACAGGGAGGGAGGGAGAGAGAGAGAGAGAGAAAGAGAAAGGTCTTCCTTCCATTGGTTCACTCCTCAAATGGCCGCAATGGCCGAAGCTGCACTGATCCAAAGCCAGGAGCCAGCTGCTTCTTTGTCTCCCATGCAGGTGCAGGGGCCCAATGACTTGGGCCATCTTCTACTGCTTTCCCAGGCCATAGCAGAGAGCTGGACTGGAAGAGGAGCAACCAGAACTAGAACTGGCACCCATATGGGATGCTGGCACCACAGGCAGAGGGTTAACATAGTGTGCCATGGTGCCATCCTCGAGAATTCATAAGTTTTAAGCTATTAAACATTCTGAGCAGTGTGTTAAATCTCGGGCCACCCCACTGGCCAGGATCTGTGTCATCCGTTTGTCCATAGTATTCACACTATATGCCTGTTGGTCACTTAGTGGCCATCTCTATTATCAGATTATTATCACAGTACTTGTGTTCAAGTTATCTTTATTTTACTTAAGGGCCCAACGCATGAGATTAGGAATGCTGACATTTTGAATATGTCACTAAGACATAAGTTCCTCCCTTAAATGTAAAGGTGAAACTATTCCCCTTAGGGAAAGGAAAAATTGTATTTTGAGGTTGCTAAGCTCTACAGTAAGAAAAAATCTTCTCTCTGTGAAATTGTGAGGAATGTAAAAGAAACTCATGCTAGTTTTGCTGTTGAATCTCAAAATGTAAAAGTTAAAGCCACAATGTGTGATAAGTGTCTCATTAAAATGGGAAGGCCATTAAATTTGTGGGTGGAAATACATGAACAGAAAATGTGTTTTCAGAATATTGTAATTGTTCCATTTATTGTTAATTTTTCCCTTACTGTTCCTAAATTATAAAGTAATCTTTATCATAGACAAGTATCTACAGGAAATGCATTATAGATATATGGTTTTCTACTTTCTGTGGTTTCAGGCATCCTCTGGGGATCTTGGAATGTGTGCCCCCTGGGTGAAAGAGGGTTACTACAGTATTACACCTATGTGTAACTTGCTTTGCCTCAAGTCAAGTACCATTTTTAATCTAAAAGAGGAAACCTTTGTTTTAGAGCAGTTTTAGAGATTAAATTTTTTATGTTGCCTTCTTCCTGGCCACTGATTTCTTGATGATTATACTTTAGACTTATTACCACAATTATTTCATGATTATTTTCTTCATGTATTACTTCCAGTTCTATGTTAAATTATAGCAGGAGGCTGACTAGAGATAAAATGGGTTTACTTATGACATACTCACTATTGCTAGCTGGGAAGGCTAGCCTAACATTGATTAACCCAATTGAATATTTAAAACATATACTTTATAGAGCTAAATAGTAATATCATAACTATTAATATGTGCATTGAGTATAGAAATGATTTTGTTCAAGCAGTTGTTTTGCTATCTCAAAAATCGTAGCTAAATTTTTATGAGACATAGAGATTAAATCTGTGACTAAAGGCAATTAATGCCCTGCATCTGTAGTAATGTCAGAGTTTTATGGTTTATTAATCTCTCAGTATGCTAGAATTTAAACATTTCTCCTTTAGATGTGTTCATTCACATTGAAACATAATATATGATATTGAAGGAGTTCTTAAAGGACAAATGCAAGCAAAAATAAATGAAATGGAATAAATATATCCTAGGAAGTGCAGCAAGATATTCCATTACCAATAATGTCATACATTTTAAAACTTTATGCTTACACTATTCTTTTAGGTATTCATTGCTTTTTAACCTTCCCTGAAATGAGATTGAGATCAATAAAAAGTATTAAATGATTTCTTAATAGGCAAAATATGTGAAAGTATTTTTGTGGTTTAGGATGGATTTTTTTTTTGACAGGCAGAGTTAGACAGTGAGAGACAGAGACAAAGAGAAAGTTATAGACAGTGAGAGAGAGACAGAGAGAAAGGTCTTCCTTCCGTTGGTTAACTCCCCCAATGGCCGCTACCTGGCGCTACTCCGATCCGAAGCCAGGAGCCAGGTGCTTCCTCACGGTCTCCCATATGTGTGCAGGGACCCAAGCACCTGGACCATCCTCCACTGCCTTGCCGGGCCACAGTAGAGAGCTGGACTGGAAGAGGAGCAAACGGGACTAGTATCCAGCACCCTGACTGGGACTAGAACCCCGGGGTGCTGGCTCCGCAGGCAGAGGATTAGCCAATTGAGCCATGAGGTTCAGTGATTGACATTCTCTTCTGAGTTAGTATCACATAAATGAATTAGAGTAAGAACCATTATTTTTTATAATTCTTATCTTTTTAAAGCCCTTTCAAGATACATTTCAGCTGGCATAATCACATGAGGCAGAAAAATGAGGTTTCAACATTTTGTGCGGACACTTCCTGTTGTCATCAAATGCTTTCTTATGCCTTCATTCACCCCATTGAATGGTTCTACTGAAGCAAAGGGGGAAAGATCACTTGAAGATATATAGGAAATCAAAACCCTGATCTATACAGCTATCATGGACAGCCTGAAGCACCTGTTCTTTGACAGTACCCCATAGCCGTGGTTACAGTGGGAGCTGTGGCAGTGTCTTTGGAGAGGTCTGCTATGAGTCAGCTTTTCACTACTACAATGAAATACTTGAGACATTTAAATTTACAGAGAGAAGCTTGGGGTTGGCATTCTGGTATTGTAGAGGGTTGAACTGCCACCTGCAATGCTGGAATCTATTTGGGTGCTGGTTCAAGTCCTGGCTGCTTCATTTCTGATCCAGCTCCCTGCTAATGCACTTGGGAAAGCAGTAGAAGATGACAAAGTCCTTGAGTCTCTGTACCCATGTGGGAGATCTGAGTGAATCTCTTGGCTCCTGGTTTCCGCTTGGCCTAAACCTGGTCATTACAGTGATTTGGAGAGTGAACCAGTGGATGAAAGATCTCTCTTTATGTCTCTCCCCCACTCCTTGGTAACTCTGCCTTTCAAATAAATAAAAATAAATTTTTTAAAAAAGCGGGAGAAAATGTTTATTTATCTTACAGTCTTGCAGGTTCAAGTTCAAGATTGGGAAGCACTATAGACTTGGCCTAATATGAAGACAGTGGATGGTGATATCAGAGCCTGAGTATAGGAAGGGCTCTGCCAGAAAAGCAGAAAGCACAGAGGGTTGGTGAGCCTATCCGGGGATTCTAAAAGAGCTGTTTTGTGGAAATCACCTTCCAAGGTCATGTGCTCAGTGACTTGTGGATGTCCCAGTAAGCTCAACTTTCTATAAAGTGCACCATTGCCCAAGAGCTCCAGCCTGCGGACAGAGTCTTTAACACATGGGCCTTTGGGGACACCCAAACTAATATCCAAACTGCAGTGAGATCATAGAGCTAGAAAGAGCAGAACTACGTCCAGCAAGCAGGGAAAGCCTCTCAGCCTGATGGATTGACAATTTGACTCATGCCACTTTACCAGCAGTGACCACGCAGATAAAGAAACTGACACAGGGAAAGGAGACGTGGAGCTGCAAAGGCCTGGTGACAACATTCCTGTAAAACGATGAAAGAGTGACATCCTCAACGTGAAATACGAGGGTAGGCATTTGGTTCAGTAGTCAAGATACCACTTGGGATGCCTGCATCCCATATTGGAGTGCCTGGGTTCAAGTCCTGACTCTACTGTCAATTCTAGCTTCCAACTAATGAGTTCCTTGGGCAGCAGGTGCTGGCTCAAATACTTCAGTTCCTTCCACCAATGTGGGGTACCTGGACTAGGTTCCTGACTCATGACTTGAGCCTTGCCAGTCCCAGCTTTTGTAGGGTTTTGGGGCTTGTGCCAGGAGAAGAACTCTCTACCTCTGTCTCTATGTTTCAAAGAAAGTAAAGTAGGAAAACGTTCCTTGCCTGAGGGAGTAATCAGCTGTGTCAGATGTTGCTGAGAGGCAGAATGAGATGACCATAGAAGTCTTCAGTCACTTTGAGGGCACCAGCTTTGGTGGTGTGGTCATGATTGAAATCCCATGAAAATAAGTTCAGAGAGAATACACAAAGAAAAATGAGAGTTTGTGGGTGTCAGAAAGTCTTCTAACTAGTTTTCTTGAAAAGTGGAATAGAAAAATTGGGTTAGCTTGAGGGAGAATTAGCTTGACGGGCACAAGGAATTTTTTTAAGATGAGGGATATAGCAATAAGTGTGGATGCTGCTGCACGAAATAAAAGGAGAAAAACTGATGATGTGGAAAAGATAAAGAAAATAACTACTGAAAGAAGAATCTCTTCAATAGCTGAAAGAAGAAGGAATTTACTTAACCATGGGAAGGGATGGCCCAACAGGGAAGAGCTCTCAATTTATCCCTAGAAAAGGACAGAAACAGATGTGTAGGAACATATGCCCGCAGATGTAAGGATGTGGAGATGGAGTACGTGGTAGTTTCCTTTTTTGTTCTGCTATCTAGTGACATAGGAAGCCAGGTCATCAGCTGAGAGTAAGGATGAGACAGATGGTTTTAGAGTTTAAGTGAAGAAATGAATGTAGTGTTTTGCCACAGCGTCTGCAAAGTGAGGAACACGTGAGGTTTGCAGTGGCTATTTGGTCACAGATCAATTTTAGAAATTTACTTTAAAAATCCCCTACTTTATAGTATTTCCAAAATTGTTCTGAGACTGGGAGTACACTGTAGGATCTTCTGTGACCTCTCCTTTTATCATCTTTATCATACACTCTCTCCTTTTCTGGATGCTAGTATGGTGCATTGTGTCTGCAAGAAAACATCTGATTCTTAGCACAAACACAAATTTGAAATATTATCATTTGAAATAAGAATATAAATGATTCTGATGTCTGACTAATAAATCTTTTTGCAAATCAAATGACTTTCAAATTCCTTGCTTTTTTAAAATTAAAGAAGGTCTCAATTCTACAACTGTTAGAAATGTAGGAATTGCATTGGATGATTTATCATTATATAATTTTCCATTCTTAAAAATTCAACAATCTGACAGACTTTCCCAGAAACAAATATCCAACAATTCTCATCTGTTTATTTTTTCTTACATAGACGAGCAGGAAAACTATGAGTAGAAATGGCCCTAAATCCTGGTTAATTTTACCAATAATACCCACCCACCCACATACTAATCAGAAAAACAAAATCAGAAAAACCAAAAACTAAAGTTGTGTTTGTATCCTATTGTGTTATATTCCAATAAAAATACATTTGTACTTGATTATAACTAATCACAATTGAAACTATATTTATCTATTTTGAGTAATTATAACTACTAATAATTGCAGTAAGTCCATGTAGAAACAGAAAAAACACTCAAACCTTAATGGTCATAAAACGAATTTGTATATGTTAGCCATGTGTTAAACAAGTGGTACATTTTTTTATTGATCAAAAACACATGATTTACAACTATAAAAGAGATTTTAGACTTTTCTTAAAAATGGTGAGCCTATATTAGAAGTTTTACTAGCAAAACCGGTTGTGGGTAACTGGTGAAGACAGTGGCAATGTGCATGAACTAGGAACAAAAAGTCAGGTTTCCCCACAGATCAAAAACAGACTTGAGGTAGGAGGTCGTTAACACAAAGGACATTTACTCAGTATGCCTTAGAGTCTTTCTCTTATCATCTTTATCTGCATAGATGCACATATGATATAGAAATAATGCTAGGGGGCCGGCATGGGCTGTGGCACAGAGGATTAAAAGCTGAAGCCTGCAGCACTAGCATATCCCAGGGTGCCAGGTTGAGTCCCAGCTGCTCCACTTTTGATCCAGTTCTCTGCTAATGTGCCTGGGAAAGCAGTGGAGGGTGGCCCGAGTCCTTGTGTCCCTGTACCCTCATGGGAGACCCAGAGGAAGCTCTTAGCTCCTGGCTTCTGATAGGCTCATTTCTGGCCATTGCAGCCATTTGGGGAGTGAACCAGTGAATGGAAGACCTCTCTCTCTGTCTCTCTCTCTCTCTTTCTGTTTCTACTTCTCTCTGTAACTCTGTCATTCAAATAAATATAATACATATTTTTTAAAAAATGAAATAAAGATATATTTTACCAGTATTGTTTGACCAAAAATGGAGATGTACTAAAGCTACAGATGATGAAACTTGTAATTTATGATGGATAAGAAGGAAGGAAGGCATGAAATGGGTGATACACACTGAGACACAGGACTTGATCAGTGAATTGTATTTCTTTACAAGGTGGAAAAATTCTTGCAGTCCGGGTCTTCAGATAATAAATTTTTGAAGATTGGTATGTCTGAAATTGCAATATTTGATGAATTGTAGTTTTAAAGGCAAGGTCCAATTTGAATTGATTTTATGGCAGTTTTATTTTTCTTTTTCCCTCAACTTGGACACAAGACCCTTTAAGGCAGCATTTTTGTTGTTGTTGATCCCACTGTACCCCTCACCTCCTGCCACCTGCCCTGCATCTACTGCTGCCTATAACATCGCCTTATTGATGCAGAGAAGCTGAACGATAAATGTTTGTTGAATGATAAGTGAAGAGATGATGATGGGAAAGGAGTCTAATATTAGGTGGATGAGAAGACCCTCAAGAAGAATGTTCCTCTACTTCCTTCCTTCATAACAGAAAGAGAGAAGATAGAAATATGATATCCATTGGTTCATTCCCAAATGCCTTCAATAACCAGGGCCACACCGAGCTAAAGCTAGGATCTTGGACCTCAACCAGGTTTACCATCTTGGTGGTAGGGATCCAAGTACTAGAGTGCTATCTGTTGCCTCCCAGCGTGGGCATTAAGAAAGAAGCTGGATCTGAAGCAGAGAAGTCAGGGCAGGAATCAGGCACTCCAATATGGGATATGGAAATACCAAGTGGCAACGTAACTGTGTCAAACATCTGCTTCAATAATGGATTCTTTCTAGGAATATGTGCCTTGAAATTGATAAGATTAGGGGCTGGCGCTGTGGCCCCTAATTGATTTAGTGGTGTGGTCTGATGATATAGAAATTATTTTTATCTATACTTTATTTCTCTTACCCTTCTAAGACCTCTATTTAGACTTAGTTTTGTCTTCCTTTTGTTCTGTACTGTTACACAGTATAATATCCATGATAGTGTGTATTTGGCAAGTTTCACAGCAAATGTATGTGACAGATAGCTTCTATTATATCCTTTTATATAAATGAAGGAGAAAACTGAGATCTAGAGAGGTGAGTAACTTTGTTTAGGTCACAAAATAGTATGTGGCAGATCAAGGATACAGACATTTGGGGTCAAGTTCTAGATACTATCCTCTTAACTACACTGCCTGTTTAAGGTACTTAGCTGGTAAAATGTTTATGCTCAACAGTGATGAAAGAATTATTTAACCAGTGCCTACATGTAGTGCCAAGTGCTTTGTTTTTCAGTTGATGAAACTTAAATGATGCTTCTCTTTATGAAGACTAGAGTGAAGCAAGAAAAACACAATCACAACTTGCATGTACAATTGTAGAATTACAAGTGTACACCAAGAACAATAATGAAGGCGGTATTATACGGTAACAGGTAGGACCATTTCAGGCTGTGTGGGCAGGATCTTTTCAAGGAACTGCTCTGTAAACTTGCATAATGGGTAGGAGCCAGCCACATAATGAGTAAAGGCAGAGAGTTCCTGGCAGAAGTATTTCAGGAGGGGCCAGGATTTCTAGAGCTGAGGGAAACAATGCCCTTACTTTGTGTATCACTGCCGTCCAAATAGGAAACAGATGGCATACCAAAACTTAGGATACTCCATGAGGGTTTCATTTACAAAAAGAAAAATAGTAAAAAAAAAAAGTGCATAGTGGATCCAGGTATCACCTAAGAGATAATATAGGAGCTTGGGGTGGGCAGTAGAAGCGCTATTCTTACCCAGGATGTGAAGATGAAACAGCTTGCTGAAATTGGAAAGGAGAGGATCACTGAGGGCAGAGCTCTTGCAATCACAGTGACCTTCTTTTATTTTTTATTTTTATTTTTTGACAGGCAGAGTGGACAGTGAGAGAGAGAAACAGAGGGAAAGGTCTTTTTTTTGCCGTTGGTTCACCCTCCAGTGGCCACCGCAGCCGGCACGCTGGGGCCGGCGCACTGCACTGATCCGATGGCAGGAGCCAGGGACTTATCCTGGTCTCCCATGGGGTGCAGGGCCCAAGCACTTAGGCCATCCTCCACTGCACTCCTGGGCCACAGCAGAGGGCTGGCCTGGAAGAGGGGCAACCGGGACAGAATCCAGTGCCCCGACCAGGACTAGAACCCTGTGTGCTGGCGCCGCAAGGTGGAGGATTAGCCTAGTGAGCTGCGGCGCCAGCACAGTGACCTTCTGTTGAGTGACACAGACACAGCCAGCAAGAGTAAGGCTAGACAGGAAGCAAGGGAAATCAACTGCTGACCACACTCCCTACCTGCCTTCCAGCCTGCTTATGGAGCTGACTCTTCATTGTCTGAACACAAAGAAAGAAAGTTGAGATTCTATGGTTTCATCAGTTCACTTCAGCCTCCTGTGACAGAGTCCAGTAAGAAAAGTGGAGAGAGGATTTGTATATTCATTCAATTTGGGGGGAGCTCAAAAACACTAGGTTCACATTACAGAATTTATCTTATATTTTAGGCAAAATAGGGAGCCTTTGAAATGGGGAGTTTATTACTTTATGAGGTGAATTTTGTTTTGGAAATGGAGAGCACACTGTTAAGGAAGGGCAAGAGCAGAAATGGGGATGAGGATGGGGGCACTGCAAACTTATTTACTATTTTGTATGGTGGCTTGAAATAGTGTGGCTGCAGATCTTCTTAGAAAGTATAATTAATAGGCGTTGATGATAGATTGTGTGAATAGGTTGAATGAAAGTATCACAATGTAGGCGGTGCTGTAATGCAGATCCACTTGGGATGACAGCACTGTCTATCAGAGTGCCAGTTTGAGTAATGGCTACTCTACTTCCAAAACAGCTTCTTGCTAATGTTCCCGTGAAGCAGCTGGATGATGGGGCCCCAACAACCCAGGTGGGAGACTGGGATGGAGGTTCCTGGTTTCAGCCTGGCTCAGACCTGGATGTTGTGGCCATTTGTGGAGTGAACCAGCAGATGGAAGATGCATCTGTCTCTGTCTTCCTCTCTGTGTCACTCTAACTTTAAAAGGAACAAATCAATCTTTAAAAAAAAAAGTCACAGTGCTACTTATACAATTGGATGAATGCTGGTACCACAAACTGCCATAGGAAAATCATTTGATCAATGTAATGGGTTAGGAATGTTGACAAGGGTTTAGTTTTAGGCATGAAATGTTGAAGGGTAAGTGTCCACAGGTTTAAACCAGTCTAACCTAGAGGCATATTTTTGGGAGTCCTCTGAAAATATACCTAAAGGTATGTGATCATAACATTGTTTAACAGAAAGATGTTAAGGGGCCAGAAGGGAGATTGGACCGAGTCTTATAAACTGGACAGTAAGAAAAGGAGTGAGTAATGGAGCCAACCTGAGCACTTAGTTAGCTCTTTGTTTAAGTTATTCCCTTTAACTTATCATAATTTTATCAGTTGGGTATTTTAATGTTATGTGTGAGAATCTGAGAATCAGATTAATGAGCTTGGCTCTAAATTATCTAGATTTTTGCCTCATTCAAAAACCATTTTTTTCCATGACAACATATGCCTTTGATAATTTATATATATATGGTAAAGTGAAGTCAGCTACTTCCTGGAAGAGTGATAGAATTCAAAAAGAAAAAAAATACAAATAAGAGGTCCGGCGCTGTGGCGCAGCAGTTTAACTCCCTGGGCTGAAGCGCTGGCATCCAATATGGGCACCAGTTCTAGTCCTCGCTGCTCCTCTTCCGATCCAGCTCTCTGCTGTGGCCTGGGAAAGCAGTAGAGGATGGTCTATGTTCTGTGTCCCCTGCACCCACGTGGGAGACCTGGAGGAAGCTCCTGGCTCCTGGCTTCGGATTGGCACAGCTCTGGCCATTGCAGCCATCTGGGGAGTGAACCATCAGATGGAAGACCCCTCTCTCTCTCTGCCTCTCCTCTCTCTGTGTAACTCTGACTTTCAAATGAATAAATAAATCTTTTAAAAAATACAAATAAGTATATTATGTAACTTTATATTCTGCTGCACTTGTATATTGTGCCTGATATGTAAATTAAATATAATTAACTTGCCTTCCCTAATGACAAGAGGTAAACTCCTGCAACTAAAATATGTTTTAAGATAGAGTTTAAAATAGAATTGCCAGCAATTTCTTTTTACTTCCTAACACATGGAAAATTAATCTCACCCTCAATCTGGATTTATGAAGAGCTTGGTACTTATTTCCAACAAATGATTCCTAATAACCGAAAATGTAATTTATTAACAGACACCAGAGAGTAGGTGTTTGAAAAGTACAACTGAAAACAAGTCTTGACACTTAACCCTCATCATGTAAAAATATGAAGTCCATTATTTTATATATTAGGACATTAACAATAGAGCTTTACAGATCTTTGATAATGACTGCAATTTCATAATCAGTCCATTAGCCACAAGATAACTGTCACGAACCCAAGTAAGTGCTCATAATGATCAGTGAGTACTTCTGCTTCAGCATCCATATGCTTGGGAGGGAGGAAGCACCTTTCACTTGATAACATGGTGACAATAATAAATGCGTGAAAATATTAGTGAACATTTGTATTTGTCCTGATTCCAAGGGTTAAGATAGAAAATTGCACGTTAAACTTCTCACAGTTTGTAGCATTTCTAGATATTAAAGTTTTACCATGTGGAAATCATTCATATATATTTTAAAAATATTTAAAGGACAGAGATGCACACATACAGAGAGAGAGAGAGAGAAAGAGAGAGAGACAGATCTCCCATCACCAGTTTCACTTTCCAAATGGCTACAATGACCAGGATTGGATCAGGCCTAAGCCAGGATCCTAGAACTCCATCCAGGTTCCCACATAGGTGGCAGGGCCCCAGGCACTTGGGCCATCTTCTGCTGCCTTCCCAGGACCATTAGCAGGGAGCTGGATTGAAATTGGAGCAACTACCGCCAGCACCACGGCTCAATAGGCTAATCCTCCACCTTGCGGCGCCAGCACACGGGGTTCTAGTCCCGGTCGGGGCACCAGATTCTGTCCCGGTTGCCCCTCTTCCAGGCCAGCTCTCTGCTGTGGCCAGGGAGTGCAGTGGAGGATGGCCCAAGTGCTTGGGCCCTGCACCCCATGGGAGACCAGGATAAGTCCCTGGCTCCTGCCTTCGGATCAGCGCAGCGCGCTGGCCGCGGTGGCCATTGGAGGGTGAACCAACAGCAAAGGAAGACTTTTCCCTCTGTTTCTGTCTCTCACTGTCCACTCTGCCTGTCAAAAAAAAAAAAAAAAAGAAATTGGAGCAACTAGCTTCAAACCAGCAGTCATATGGGATGCTGGTGTCACAGATGACAGCTTAACCCACTGCACCATAACACTGGTCCCTCATCCATATATTCTTAATATCATATTATTATTGTTAACTTATATAGGCTAAGAGTTTTTATATGAATTTGTAATTATTATTATTTTCCTATTTGCACATGTTATGAAATTAGCCTTCAAATACAGCAAACAATATTTGGCCTAAAATGTATGACACCTGTTTCTGTTAAATACCATATCATTCCACATAAAGGATGGTCAATTGACATACTTTGTGAAATATTTGCTTGGATGCATGGGTAGAATTTAGACTATAAATTTGTGTTGAAAACATTTTTACTCATTCTTAAAATATAGTTATTTTTTAAAACTGAAGTTATACTTTAGAGATAACTTCTGTATTCCTTATTCATTTGTCTGCCTAAGTGCCAGTCACTTATGTCTCCTGATAATATAGCTTTTTAGTCTCCGTGCTCATGAAGCTTATAGATATCAAGAATAGAACAGGTAAATACGAACATTTTAATACTGCCTTTGTAAATCTGTTACTCAAGGGAAAAAATCTAAAATGATAGGCTTGGTTAATGATGTAGTGTTGGATTAATAATTTGCAACCTCTTAGATTTGATGAAGTTGACACAGTTGCAACTTGACTTTTGAGATATGCATTAGCTAGATCCCTAAGACAATCATTCTTCATTGCAGAGTAATGGGAGAAAGTAATGAGATGTATGTTAGTGTCAATTTATTAATGAAATATGATCAAAATGATGTCAGTCTGAATTATTTATTACAAATTACATATTTATAAATGCAAGGCTGCCATTATCACAAAAATCAAGGCGAATAACATACCTTCTCTCATAGTAATTATGTTGCTTAGTAGCTAGTTAGTTTTGGGCTTTGCCAGAATCAGACGTAAGATATGGGTTTTAATACTGAGCTGCTGTTGACAGCAGTTTAATGATACTATAGCACATATTGAGGAGTTATCACCCTTGGACTAATGTTTTGATACCAAGAGATTACTTACATTTCATTAATGTTTAATTATCTTGCAGTAACATTGATTTACCATTGACTGGCAGATCTCAAGAAAAATGCATCTTAACTTTCACCTTTTACAAAAAAGGGTTTCTCTTGAAATGAAAACTGTACGTTCATGGGTTTAAAGATGAGTGGTACAATAGTTGTACCATAAACTTTGAAATCATTCCCACTTGCATATGTGTTTGTCTCTCAAAACTCTATATGTAAGTTGGAAATATTTTACACTGGTTACCTCATAGGTTAAAGGGACTGTTTATGAGATCATCTACATTGATGTGTGATAACAGTGCTAGACACAAACTAAGCCCTTAAAAATGCCCATTTTTGTAACTGTTTTATTTTTATGTCATAAGTATTATTCTATTATAATTTATCATGTAAAAATTATAATCACATATAAAATACGTGTTATATAATGATTATGATTATGTTACAATTATAAGTGTTAACAAATACTAAGAAAATAGTTACTCTTTCATGATGGAATTTTCATCAATAAATTAGTTTCAGATTATACTGTCTGTACAAGTAGCATGTAATCAACTCTCACCAAAAAGGCTTGTGGACATAAATGCGATCAGAGCCTTGGTTGGTTGGTTCTCAGTTTGTTTTACTGATATTGTGATTAAGCCTATTTCCAGCACCTTGTCATGACTTCCTTCAAACAACTCCACTGTTCTTCAGGATCATGCGTCATTTATGGTATAATCTCCAGTATTTAATATTCTTATATATGAATTTATTAATCATAAATTTATCATTTTAATTATTTTAACATTAAAAAAAACTACCTTACTCACTAATGGTATGTTCTTTTGTGAATGGTACTGACATATTATTATGTCTTTTTCTTAAAAAAATTTATTTATTTATTTATTTGAAAGGCAGAGTTACAGAGATGCAGAGGCAGAGAGAGGTCTTCCATACACTAGCTTTCTTCCCAGGTGACCGCGTTGGCCAGAGCTGGGCTGATCCAAAGCCAATAGCCAGGAGCTGCTTCTGGGTCTCCCATGCCGGTGCAGGGGTCCAAGCACTTGGGCCATCTGCCACTGCTTTCCCATTACATAGCAGAGAGCTGGGTTGAAAGTGGAGCAGCCAGGTCTCAAACTGGTGTCCACGTGGGATGCCGGCACTGCAGGTGGTGGTCTTACCCGCCATGCTACAGCGCCAGCCCTGCATACTACTATGTCTTAAAAGAACAATTGGGCACAAAGGAAAGAAGGAACAAATGTTCTGAAGGCAGGTTTATTAAAATAAGAAGTGATTAAAAATATATGATTAAGTTTTCATCTAGTGATGGGAGGAGAAATATGAAACATTAAATCTAGATTTAACTAAATTGCTTATTTTCATTGACATTTTCATTATAAAAATGTAGGAAGCACTCTGAGTTGAATCCTTTCATTTGAGAGATTTAACTCAGGTTGAAAAATAAATGCTCATATTCCTCTGTGATTCTCTTTGCTTTGCATTCCCCAAAATTCCCAATCTTGCATCTATAAATATCTAAAATATATCACACATAAACCTGTAACAATGACAGACTTAATAATACAATATTATACAATATACTTTAACAAAAATTCATGACCTAACGACCCAGTAATGAAAAAGGAAAGAACAAAAGTAAGACTATTAATGAAGAATGTAGTTGTGATAGTTGTAAAGGCTGGGTAAAGCATTGAGATTGAAGAGTTTACAGTCAGCATGGTGAACAAGGGAAGTTGGGCCCATTCAGTGTGACGCAAGAGTGCACGGTCTTGTTTCACCACTCATGCGCATTTTGCTCTCAGGAACAGGACGAGCCCTCTGAGCCAAAGCTGTCCACTGAAGAACACAATTTATGAATGGCTTGTTGAAGCAAGGCAGAGCAAATGGTAATTCTAAAACTAAATTGTATTCATGAAAAGCAAGTAGATGAAAACTCATTGCTCTCTGCTGGTGAGAGATAGGAACACTGCAGGATTCATTTGTTTTACTGAGCAGTCTGTCTTTTCTTTTTCCCTCCAGAATACCAGGAGGAAAAAAAAAATCTATTGGCTTGTTTTCTTTATATGCTGTTTTACAAGTATTATTTTTCTTTTCTTATATGTGTTTTGGGCCTTTCTGAAACAGGGGACATTCATTTAAGCCCAAGAGAATATGGGAAAAAATAGTGTTTGAAATGGAAATCACTTTCCATTTCTTGAAATGTTCTATTAAGAATGTCAGGCCAAGCTGATTGGTCACTCTTTCTCAACTCTTCATGGACTTCTTCCCCATTTCAGTTCTTAAATGCAGGACATCATCTTCATCCACGCTCTTCCAGTATTGCCTAATCAATTACTTTAGCTTAGATGCTCTCGAGTGGAAAATCCAAAATCTGGTTCATGATTTCTTGTCATTCAGTTTCAGAACCTCATTTTCCGTTTTCTACAAGTACAAACCCAGAATTGATTTTCTGCTCAGTTACATACAGTTCCTCCTACTTTTTCTCCTATATCCCAGTTTTGCTTAAAAACATCATCATGTAACCAATATCTCATGCTAAACAAACCTCCTTCTCATTCCCACACCTCAGCCTGTAATGAGAAAATCCTGTAGGTTCTATTACAGCATGTTTCTCTTCTAATCAGAGCTCTTGTACGCCATGGTTTTAAATCACACGTTCATCTCTTTCCTCCAATATTATTGAACCATCTCCTATCTGAGCTCCCTGCCACCTCTCTTAACCTTTAAAGTCCATCATCATTACTGGTATCAGTTATCTACTAAAATCAAGTTTGGCTCTTTATTCTGTTGTTAAACTAACTTCACATCATTCTACTCACCACAGACAACTTCAAATCTATTCTTCTTTCAAGTCTGCACCTAAACTTGCTCTCTGGCCTTTCCTATGTCTTTTTCTTAGAAGGGGCGTGATGTCCTATACTCTTGCATGGAAATTTGTCCTCATTCTTGGGACCCTATTTCATGATATTTGCCCATGTTTTTCCTTCTTTATGAAATATTTTCCCATTTTCAATGAGTAATAAACGTCTACCCAGCATAAACGTTTATCTTCCATGGAAACTTTCCATGTACTCCCCTTTTGTGTTTCATTCCAAAAATTAACACACCCAGTAACATTTCTGTTTGTAAATATTCTATCATGAGAAGATATTTTCTTTGATACTCAGAATTATGTCACTATTTATAACACACTGCCTATTTCATAGTGGACATTGATGGGGTATGGATGGAATGATTCTCTTCTATTACTGCTCTAAGTTTTTCTCTTAGTTGGAGTGGTTTACAACCTTTATGAGATTATTAGCTGTGTGTTTTAACATTTTCTAATTTTAAAGTCCTAAGAGCCCTCACCTGAAGCTTTATCACTGTTCTAATCTCTATAGCCAATGTGTCATTAGAACAGGGAAATTATACGGATCTTAAGGTGGCAATATTTTATTTAAGGGTTGAGAATGATTAGATCAAATTACTTTGACTACTATTTTAAGCTAGGTGCAGTATTAAAATATTTTAGGAACTTACCCAAAAATTTGTACAACATACCTTTGAAATAATCTGTGTGTTGATTAAGAAAAAGAGGAGGCCGGTGCTGTGGCTCACTAGGCTAATCCTCCGCCTGCGGCGCTGGCACCCTGGGTTCTAGTCCCGGTCAGGGCACCGGATTCTGTCCCAGTTGCTCCTCTTCCAGTCCAGCTCTCTGCTGTGGCCTGGGAGTGCAGTGGAGGACGGCCCAGGTCCTTGGGCCCTGCACCCACATGGGAGACCAGGAGGAAGCACCTGGCCCCTGGCTTCGGATCATCGCAGTGCACCGGCTGCAATGTGCCAGCCGTAGCAGCCATTTAGGGGGTGAACCAATGGAAAAAGGAAGACCTTTCTCTCTGTCTCTCTCTCTCTCACTGTCTAACTCTGCCTGTCAAAAAAAATAAATAAATAAAAGAGAGAGAGGGGCAGGCATTTGACCTGTATCAGTAACACAGTGTTTGGTTTCAAGTTCTGGCTACTCTGTTTTCATTGAGCTTCTTGCTAATGCATCCCTGGGAGGCAACAGGTAATGTCTCAAGTACTTGGTTCCTTACCACCCAAATGGGAAACTTAGGTTGAATTCCTGACTCTTGGCTTAAATCTGGCCCAGCCCTGGCTATTGTGGGCATTTGTCACTCACTTGCTCACTCAAATTGAGTAAACGGTTTAGTTTATAGCTTATGTGGTTATAACTGATAGAGTTGGTTATTAAAGTCCTATCAGTTCAGTACCAAAGATATCAATGTGATAGACAATTCGTCACCAATTTAAAATTGCTTCTGGTCCTATTGTGACTTCATACATGATTGAAATAACTGGGCTCTTCCTATGTGCCCTAGGAATCAGCTTTTATTCTGCTTCAAGGACATCCTCTTGTAATTAGAATTGATTATCTGGCAAATAAAAGATGAAATATACACAACGTATTGTATATGTAATCCATTCAACCACATATATGCAGTGACTGTTTACACAACTATATTAATTTAACCCAAAGTAGCCATGTACTTGAGAATATATGTTGTTTTTATCATTCTTAGTAGTTAAAAATAAAACAGAAACAATGTCCACAATCCGTGGTTGAGGAACTTTGGGCTCCAGACCCTTTTCCTCTACTCCTGGCAGTTTTACCTGGGGAAAGTAAACTTCAATATGGAAAAACCACGTCTGTGATTCTCTAAAGTCTAAATTATAATGAGTCTGAAAGCATGAAGACTTTTGTTATAAAGTGCCAGTAATAATCACTATAAACAGATCATCATGAAATTTGTTCTGTACACAGGATTATTAAGCTACAGATGTCACTATCTGAACAGTATATCCTATATGAATGAATTTGAAAACCTAGATAGAGAGATGGGTCACATCTGTATAATTTAACATAACATTCTGAAGTTTTATTGTAGTGGTCCAAGTCATAAGATCCCGGAACAGCCAGGCAGGGAAAAAAGTACACTGATAAGCATAGAGGAAGTGCATTCCTGGTTGGGACAGAAGGATGAAGAAAATAGCTGAAACTAGCTAAGTTTTTTTCCTTTTGTATGAATTATTTAAAGATGGACTATTTCTTTACAAAGATACCATAGGAACTTAATTGGAATTAAGCTGCATAGTGGGAAACAAAATATTCTTATACTGATAAGAAAAAATTCAGGCATGTTTTCCAGGGAGATAGGACTTGAGCATCACCACAGCAAGTTGCCGTGTTAGAATCCAGTGGTTAAGCCAAGGGGCACACAGCTGGAAGAGAGCGAGTGGAAAAACAGTGGTACAGCTTCTGAAACACAAGCACCTTGGACCTAATTGCTACATTTCCAGTGAGATTAAACATTTTATTAATGCAGAAATCAGACTTAGTGAAATCAGTTCTCTTGTTGTTCCTAAGTTTATCTAATTCTCTACTTTTGTCACATTTTTTTTCCAATCAGTTGAACTGTCGTAACTGACAACATCAGGCAGATGAGTGAAAGAATCTACAGTGTCATTCCTATTTAATGCTGGACAATTAATATTAAAATTCTGTTTTGAAGGTTTAGGTTCTTTCTGGTTTACAGTTGTATCAATATTTATTCTGGTGATATTTTATACCCAAATAAGATCAATATACCTAATGTATTAATTGTTGAGATCAAAATTAATCTTCCAAAATAAAGTTAACCCTTAAACACGTTGGTTCAATTTAAGATTTATTCAGGAGGAAGGAAAGAAACAATAACTGACTATTATTTTTATATGCTTTATACTTCTTTAAAGTTATCTGATGATGCTTTCGATAGAAATATGTCTTCCTTAATAGATTTAGAAGGACCATAATGTAAAATACTTTGGACAAAAGGAGGGCAAAGTGCTGTGTAATCTTCCCAGATTCTCTCTACCTGTAGCTGGCACTCTCATCTTATTCTGGTTTGGTTTGCCATGCAAAATGATTATCTTAATCCAACTTGGTGTTTTATTTAAAATGACAACAAAAGCCAGGCTTTGAAGTAAGCTGGATTTGAATCACATCTCTCTCTCTCTCTCTCTCTCTCTCTCTCTTTTTTTTTTTTTTTTTTTGGCCAGGCAGAGTTAGGCAGTGAGAGAGAGACAGAGAGAGAGAGAGAGAGACACGTCTTCCTTCCATTGGTTCACTCCCCTAATGGCTGCTACAGCCGGCACTGCGCCCATCCGAAGCCAGGAGCTGGAAACTTCCTCCTGGTCTCCCAGGCAAGTGCAGGGACCCAAGGACTTGGGCCATCCTCCGTTGCCCTCCCAGGCCACAGCAGAGAGCTGGACTGGAAGAGGAGCTAGTACCTGGTGCCCCAACCAGGACTAGATCCTGGAGTGCTAGCGCCGCAGGCAGAGGATTAGCCTAGTGAGCCATGACGCCAGCCCAACATATCTCTCACTTAATAGCTCAAAAGACTTGACTACACTGAGCCTCAATTTTCTCATTTATTATATGTAGTTGACATCATATGGCTTTCTTTATTTCTGAAATTCATTTTTGTTGTTTTTAAAAATTATCTTTTTTATTTGAATGGCAGATGTTTGTTTTTTAAAAAAATGTTATTTATTTGAAAGGGAGAGAGATTGAGAGGGGGAAGAAAAAGGGAGGGAGAGGGAGTGAGAGAGGGAGAGGGAGAGGGAGAGAGAAATCAGACAGAAACACAAAGATCTTCCATCCACTGTTTTGTTTCCTGCGGTGGACAGAACTGGCCAGGCTGTAGCCAGGAGCCCAGAAATCCATCCAGATCTCCCAGATGGGCAGCAGGGACTCAGCCACTTGAGCCATCCATCGCTGTGACCTCCCATGGTGCACAATATAAGAAGCTGGAATCTGACATGTTGGACTTGAGTAAAAGTACTCCAATATTTTATGCTGACTAGCCCAGGTACTCACTCTACATACTAATTCTTTAATTATATTAGATATTATTATTAATTTTACCATTTGCCAATTTTAACATAAGTTAGCACAGTTTCTTACCAGCACAGTTTTCCTACCTAAAAAAAATCAAGATTCATAAGACTTTTGGAATAATGGAATATATTTTGGTTAAATTTAAAGCCAGACTGGTAAATACAGTTTCCAAAAATATTCAATTTAAATTATTAACACAAAAGATTGATTTTAAAAACTTGGTTCTTATTTATACATATATTAATCATATCTTGTATATCTTGAATTGTTACATAAATTACTGGATTTTAAACCATAGCTACTATATGTCAATAAATCAATGATATCATTTAACTAGTAATGAAAAAATATAAAACTTTATATAAAATATACAAATTTTCTAAGGAACACATACTACTCACCATTCATTTCTTTATCACCATGTTAAATCTTTCTGCTGACAGCATAGGAAAATTGTAATGATTTAAAGAGTAAAATCTTTATCAGGATTTCACAGAGAAGGAAAATGACGATTACATACAAAGAGTTATTTGCAAAAAAATTTAACCTGAAAGTGGCAGTTGCTCAGGATTTGATTTATGCATTTATTCCAGGATTATACCAGACTCTAAGTAGATTGGCTCAGTCCCCTTTTATATTGGCTTGTAAAGTATAAAAATATACATTTTTAGTGTACAATGATTATGAAAATGCGAGTAAGTAAATATGTGTCATGGTTTTCAGTTTTTTTCTCCTGACTTAATAAAAAGGTTGTCTAAGATTTTCAGTATTGACTTATTAAATTATAATTTAACCTTTCATGTTCAGTAATTGACACCAGCCAGTTTCTCTTTGCCACCACATTTACCAATAAAATTCTGTACTACCAAAAATCTATGTCATAAACAAAAGATGATCCAGCTACTACACTTATAAAGGTGAGTCTGGACTTACTGTTGCCATGCCTTGGTGGAGTCAGTTTGATTTAGAAATTTTTCTTTAGCAGTGCATTTTTAGAAATGTGATTTTATACAGTTAATCATGGATTTCCTGAGTTAGAATTAATTTATTCCAACCAAACTTCAATCAGAATTCATAATATCATTTTATAAGTGTTCAAATAAGTTTATCTGAAGAGATTGTTTAGTTCTGCTCCATACTTTCTGCCTGAAAAGTAAATGTTTCTCAAGCATACCAGTGTGCTATGTTGCCCAGTGTTTTTTTTTTTTTTTTTCAGTCACTGAACAAAGTAAATTTGCTTGCAATTTCATCTATGCATCGAGATACTGTTAAATACAGCTGATTCTTTCTGGATAAAGTATAGAGACATTCTAAAGGCATATTAGGTCACCCTGTCCATTTTTGCTAAAGCTGTACACAATTTTTTGTGTTATATTTTCCATTGCTTTGTTAAATGAATGGTGAAGTTGATCTTTTAGCATATCCCTTGAGGAAGTATTTCTGGAAGTCAGGGATGTGGTGAATACATAGCTGTTTTTGAAAATAAAATTAAATTTAACTTTGCTTAAATATGAAATTACTTCTTATTATTCTCAGAAAGTTTACTACTTACTGTGTGTTTTACATTAGCCACAAACCACATTCTTTAATGCAGTTGAACTACCTCTCATTTTCTACATACTTTTATATCCTTGAATGTCAGACTTCCATTTATTTATAGTATATTTCTAATATTTAAGTGAAGTTCTACTTATATTACAATAAGAAAAGGAAATTTTTGTTTGTATCAAGACTTACCTAGCCAATGTTGAGAAAGGGTTTTAGAGTCATTTTGTGTTGTGTATTTGTTCTTAATATAAACATTTGTGTACTGGGCAGCTAAACATTGTAGAGAGATGATTTCTCTTTGATTTTATTAAAACTTGAGATAAGTTATTCTTGCTGCTTAAATTAATGTTTAGTAAGCATCTTGTACGTGTCACTCTGAGGCAAAATAAAAAACAAATAATATATGCTATCCTTTCTTTTAAATATTTATAGTCTAATAACTACCAGATCTTAGATGGAAGAACACATATTTGTTATTCCTGGAGCAATTTGACACTCTGTGTCATCACCATTTTTTAATGGATTAATTACCTGTTGTTGATGTTCCCTCAAAACAAATAATAGTCTCATTATTTCTATAGCAATGTATACACTTAACAACAGTAAACTTTATAGATAGGAATTGATATGCTGCTAAGTTTTACCACTAACCCATTATCAACATTTAGCAAAATATAAAAGTTATATGAAAAAATAGCATATATCTTAATTATTTTTAATTCATTTATTAAAACTTCTTTATGTACCATGGTAGACAGGTTAGATGTACTCTATGTTATTGAAGGTTCCTAAAGCTCAGTAGAAAAAGCATGATGTAGGTTTTAGGTATAGGCAAACATTGCAAGCTATCATGTGACAATCCATTTTTGTTTCAGAGAACATTGCTCTATCAAAGAAAAGGAGAAGGCATTTGAGGGATCACACCATGTAGGAATTTATATCCCCAGAGAGGCCTCGATAAGTGCATGTAAAATATATGCATAGATCTGTGCCCTAAAATGTATTTCAGTCAATGACAGTGGAGTCCTAAGAGATACAGAAGATCCGCTCTGTACTCACATAACTTTTGTCTCCTCTTTCATGTGCATGGGGATGCACTCTATATATTAAGATTAAAATGCAAAATGAGCTATATTTTGTAAATCTCAGAAAAGCAAATAAACATTCATGGAACACCTGTTATGTGGCAGACACTGGACAAAGCACTGGAGATTCAAAGATGAATAAAACTTCCATCACTTAAAGTATGGAGCTGAATGTACATTGGGGAATACAGCACAGAATTTAAGTCATTAATCATAGTCTTTTTCTGTAATCTGCTAGAAAGATTAACCACCGTGTTGGTTTTCATAGACTGTTGGTTTCAATGAAACCATGCCCAAATATGAGTTCCTAATCAGAAGAAAAATTAAAATACTGTCAAAAATAAACATTTTACTTAAATCAGACAAATGATTGTCCTTGAACACAGATGTGTCTATTTGTTGTTCGCCTTAATTAGTAATTGGCTGAAAATTAGTTCTGAATTCAGTTCATATTTGTCTATTAGCCATGTAATGTCTGTGGATTGGTTTTATGTGAGCTGAAATCTTTTCAGAGAAAAACAAATATAGTCTAACTCTGATTTTTTCTCTTTCCAAGGAGCCATAGTAGAAAATGAAAAGCGCAGATCTATAAAGGAAATGACATTTTCTAAATACCCCATTCTCCCTGCATAAACACTTCTCACTGTTAGTTTTTAAAATTGCTTTGCTTTATAAAGACCTTAAAATCTCAAAAATGAGTATTTACTTCCCTAGGGATTTCTTCATTGAATTTAATAAAATCCTCAGTGGGTTTCATATGCTGCAGGTTTCCTCCCTTTTTTGCCCTATTTTTTTTTAACTTTTCTGCTTTTAAAATTACAAGCTTTTTTCTCACCAGGTGTCTTTTTATTAGTTTGTGTGGTTCTGAACCTGAATATTTATTTTACAAGTCCATTTAACAAGCTGTTAGGCATTTTAAATCAGGAAGAAGAGAGGAAATACTTCTATTGCATATTTGAATGTCAATTATTTAAGGGCTAATTGCATATTTGAATTATATTTGGAGTCAGAATAGTTAGGATAAACTTGATATGGGATGGAGAATAAGTTACTTAAAAATAAAGAACTGTTTTATATCTAAATATGTGATATTGTCGTGTAGCATCACTGAAAATTCTGTATGAGGAACCAGGCTGGGCTCTGTGTCCACACACATACCCATCCATCCATACCTATCTACATGCATTCATATACATATAACTAGTTGAATCTTTTGTTATGAAGTTACCTAGTTTTCTTACTAATTTTACTCTAATAGTAGTAAATAAGGAATTTGCTGCATGATATGTATAAATACGTGCTTTCAACTGTTTGTATCATGTGATTTAGAAAGCATTGCACAAAAGTCACAATTAGATTATAAAGCAATCTTGAAAGTAAGCACTTATAAAGCAAATTGCTTAGGAAAGAATTTTAAAAGCATATGTATATAAGTATGTATAATTTCTGTTAAGAAGAAATGAACCATGTTCCTATAACATCATTCTATCATATCTTATAATTAATACCTGTTACAGTGCAGCATGAGCAAGCCTTCTGTGACCGCTTATTTATCTACTGTGGCCATGTGGCCTTCTCTAAACCATTGCCCAATCTCACAAATCCTCCAAAACTAAACTCCCTGAGAGAGTTCACACTTCCCATTTTCTCATACTATTTACTTTCCTAACAAATGCTTTTTATATGTCTAAATCCAGCAGGCATATTACAGTCTTCTTTTTATATATACCTAAGATATTTTGAAACACGTAATCACCTTATACCATCTTTTTCTCTTAACTTATATGAGAGGCAGGAAATCAGAGACAGGGAGAGAGACAGAGATGGATAGAGAGATAGAATATTTTTATATTTATAAAAAATTGTGTAGTAGTACAAGGAGTTTCCATATACAGCTCACCACACTTTTCTATTAACAGCTCATATTATTACCTTTGACATAATCAATGAAACACACCCAGATTCCTTTATTTTTAAATCCAAAAAATTTTATATCACTTCCATGAGTGATATAGTAATCTCTGTGGTAATCAACATTCTGTTCCAGATTGAGGTTTTTTTTTTTTTTTTAATTTTATCTGCCATGTAAGAGAGAACTTGAGGAATTTGTCTATTTATTTTTCTGTGTCTGGCTTGACTTCAGCATGTTCTCCTCCAATGTGATCCATTTTGCTTCAAATGCCAGGATTTCATTCTTTTATGTAGCTAAATAATATTCCATTTGCATATATACCACATTTTATTTATCCATTCACCTGATAATGGGCACCTTGTTTGATCCCATTTTTGGGCTATTATGGACTATGATGCTATAAACATGCATAGCTCTTTGATATAATGAATTCGTGTTGTATGGGTATATATCCAATAGTAGGACTGCTGTATCATATGGCAATTATTATTTTTAGTTTTTAAAAAATTTCCATACTGTTTTCTATTGTGGATGTACTAATTTACAACCCACCAACAATATATGAGTTTCCCTTTCTCCACATCCTTGCCAGCATTGGTTACTCTCTTCCCTTTTTGATAATAGCCATTCTGATAGGGGTGAGGAGGAAGATGTAAGTTGGATGACTTCTCTGGCTTCATAAATCTAGGCTTCTGAATTCTGTTTTTTTTTTTTTTTTTCGCAAAATGACAAAATGGATTGAACTGCACTTTTGAGCATCTGCCTTCTCTTAGACTTTTTCTAAGTGTCTCTCTTGACCTTTTCCTGTCTTTGTCCTTAGTATTTCTGTTGATGTCGATTAAGATTATACTCCCAGGATTTCCTTTGCACTATGGGATTTTGTCCTGAAAGGAAGCTTAGGTTATTTACTTTTGAGAATTCAGAGTCTGAAGTCCTCTAATACCTTCTGATTTCACCGTGGCTCACGTGCATTCAGCCCAAAACTCGAGTCTGAAAAATTTCTTCTTCCACGTCCTGTCTGTGATTAATTCATTGTGCTTACCAAGCAGTGTTTTTCTGATGAGTTGAGCTCTAGGGCCACTAGAAGACTGGATGCCTTAGCCCTGCTCCCTTTGCACAGTTGCTGATACTGTTCAGATTCTGCACGGTTGATAGCTTTACTAACCCACTGTTTTTTTTTTTTTTCCCTTCAAAGCTTATTATTTGGAATTTGTTTCTTGTATTTGTAGTAAATGTCTGGGGAGTTTGGTTTTTTGCTGTATTATTTCTATGAGAAAATTTGCATGTCTGTACTTTCTAGGATTTTACAAAGGCCACAGCGTAGTTTTTTAATTAGAGGAGGTAAATGTCCTAGATTCTGTCATCTATAACTTTTACTTATTGATTTATCCATTGATTCATTGAATTATTTTAAATCATTCAGAAAATGATATTCATTTATTGAATGCATTCTGTATTCTAAGGACTTGACTGTGATTCAAGACACACAGACTATTCTAGATATCATGTCAGGTGCTTTAAGAAAGAATATTCCATTTACCCTTCTGAACAATGTAATGCTCATATCATATATCAAAGGCTGAGAATGTTGTCAAAGTTTAAAAGTACCTTTGGTTTTGGGTCTTTGAGTTTAGTGTACAATTGAGTGAAATATATTGAGGCTAGGAAAATGTACTAGTCTGTTTCACCTTGTTTACTTAATTTCTGTTTTTTGAAAAGATGTATTTATTTATTTTGGAAGAGTTATAGAGAGAGGAAGAAACAAAGAGGGGGAGGGAGAGAGAAAGAGAGAAATCTTTCATCCACGGATTCACTCCCCAGATGGCCACAATGGTCAGCACTGGGCCAGGCAGAAGCCACGAGCCAGGAATGCCATCCAGATCTCCCACATGGGTGATAGGGGCCCAAACACTCAGGCCATCTTCTGCTGTTTTTTCAGGCCATAAGCAGGGAGCTGGGTTGGAAGTGCAGAAGCTAGGACATGAACTGGTGCCAATATGGGAAGCTGGCATTGCAGGCCATCAGCTTAACCCACTGCACCACAATGGTGGCCCCTATTCTCTGTGTTAAGAACTTTACTGTAGAAGAGCCTATTACTAAAGAGATATTAGAAGACTAAAGAAAAAAATAAATGACCATCTCTTTCACATACTCATACAAACAGGCATGCAAAAAATAGGCAAGATAGTGCTATCAAAAATTTAATAGTAGTACTTACTTTTAAACCATGTATGATAGGAAATCATTCAGGAAGAAATGTTAACTATTCTACCAACTAAGCATTGGCATTGTATCACTTTATGCATGACAGAGCATCTTAGGTATGAATTTTTCCTTTTTCTAGGCCAGATTAATGTCATAGCAATATTATCAGACTAGGCATTTTAGCATGTTTTGCTACTATAATTTTACTGATTTAAAAATATGTTTATAAAATATCCATCATTCTTCCCTTTAAGCATTTTAAAATCAGATTTGCTGCCTTCTAAACAGAGTTATTTATTATACACATAGTCAGATTTTTTTTTCACATCAACATAATATCATTTCAGTATTCTTGAATCCCACTTCTACTCAAAATGTGGACCAAGGACTAGCAGCAGCTGTGTTATTTGGGAGCTAGAGTTGGAGAGTCTAAACTAAACTGAATTCTAATGTGCACTTTTTACAAGATGGCTCAACTTGTAACTGAATTTTTTAAAGATTTATTTATGTGTTTTTTGAAAGGCAGAGTTACAGCAAGAGAGAGAAGGGACAGAGAGAGAGAGATCTTCCATCTGCTGATTCACTCCTCAAATGACCACATTTTCGGGGCTGAGCCAGGCCAAAGCCAGGAACCTGGAACTCCAACTGGGTCTCCCATGTGGGTACAAGGACCCAAGCATTGGGCTATATTCCATTACTTTCTCAGGCTTGTTACAGGGAGATGGATTGGAAGTGGAGCACCTGGACTCAAACTGGTGCCCATCTGGGATGCTGGGTTTGCAGATGGTAGTTTAACCCGCTGTTCCACAGCGCTGGCCCTGAAACTGAAATTTGGGGAAGCACTGGTCTGGTGTGTCATTTCTGAGATTCATGTGCACAAGCAGAAAAAAAAGTAGTATTAACTCTGGAATTCTAAACACCGTTATTGGCATTGTGTAAAACAGTTTAAATTGTCATCTGTGATACCAACATCCCATATTGGAGTACTGGTTCAAGTCCTAGATGCTCCATTTCAAATTCTGTTTCCTACCGATGCACCTGGGAAAACAGCAGAAGATGGCCCAACTACCTGAGCCCTTGCCACCCCATGTAGGAGACCTGTGTGGAGTTCCAGTATCCTAGCTTCAGCATGGCCCAGCCCAGGGCCATTCAGCCATTTGGGGAGTGAACCTGCAGATGGAAGATCTCTTTCTCTCTCTTTCTTTCCCTGTTTCTCTGTCACTCTGCCTTTCAAATAAGTACAATAAATCTTCAAAGTAAATTTTAAATAATTTTTAACATTCTTAAACATATGCAATGTCTTAATAGTTAAACAGACTACATATTTACATGAAAGTTTGATTTAACATTTTAAAAATTCCCCACATTATTTTCTACCTATCTCAGTTTCTGTAACAATTATGTTTGAGGGTCATAGATAGATAGATAGATAGTGCTCCCATTTACTTCTTTACTCCCCAAATGACTAATGGTTGGGACTGGGCTAGGCTGAAGCTGGGAGCTGAAAACTCAATCCAAGTCTGCAGAGTGTCAGGGAATCAAATACCCTCCCAAACCAGAATTGAATTCAGCATAAAGCTGAACCCTTTTACTCCCATATAGGATGCAGACATCTTAACTGGGTTGTTCCATCCACTGGTTTGCTGTCCAGATGACTGAAATGGTAGGGGTTGGGACAAGCTGAAGTCAAGCACCAGCAGCTTTATACAGATCTCCCTGTGGGTGGCAGGTACCCAAGTATTTGGGTCATATTCCACTGTTTTTCCAGGTACATTAGGAGGGATCTAGATCAGAAATGGAGTGCCAGATCTCAAAGAAGTGCTCATATGGGATGCTGAAATTGTAGGCAGCAGCCTAACTTGCAGAGCCACACCACTGCCCTCCACACTAGTTCTTGAGCTATCATCTGCCAACTCCCATAGTGTGCATTAACAGGCAGCTGAAATCAGAAGTAGAACTGGGACTAGATTCCAAGTTCTCTGATATGGGATGCAGGGGTCTTATATACTTGCACCTGCATCAGCTCAAGTTTTGGATTGAGCTTTGTTAACTGGTGTGGGCATTAGAGATAGTTTTGTTATTTTAATATCAGCAAAGACCATTTGATATTATGAAATTTAAAAAAAAAACTGTGTTGATTGCAAATTATTACAGAGAGCCATCAAATATGATTGTGCATTGCTCAAGCAGACAAATACACAGCCTTGCCACACCTAGATCTACCCTGGCTCATAGCTGGAATGTAAGCACCATAAGGTCAGGATTTTCTTTGCTCCTATATATTGATGATAGAAATGTATCAGGAACATGGCAGATCAGTAAATATTTCTGAAAACTTACTTTTTAGCATGCAAAGAGTTTCAGATAACATTGAAGCATGATATAGGAAGATAGTACACACTTGAAAAAGGGAAGCATTGGAAAAAACTCTTTGACTAATTTGTATATTTAATATTCAGACACTAAGCTTTCACTTAGAATTTAACTTAGTGTTTGCAGGAATCTTATTTGTTGGCATTAATCACATTTTCCATATGAGGCTACAATTAATTGCCTTAATTATAATAATAAAAAATGTTATTGGTCCTAACATAGCATAACATATGAATGTAATGTATGGACACTAACATCTCAATAAACATAATACTTTAGATTCCCCTTTAGTAATGAGGGTTTTAGGAATCAGGAACACCTGTACCGTACGTATCCTATGGTTGAGGAAAACATCCTCAGGCTCATGTTGTTACATGCCTTGGCCTTCATTATGTCACCTTCACTCTAATTACCATACTCTGGAGCGAACACATATTTGAGTGTTGGGCAGCTGTGGAATCTGAGGTGCGTCTCGAGTTTCCAGCTTGACCCTGGTTACTCTAGAAGGAGGAGAAAGCTGTGAGTTAATGGAAAGTACATTTATCTGAAAGTTGAAAATCTAGGTTTAATTGCATATTCTGACAGTTTAAGAGCTGGGTTAATTCCCAGTTCTGTTACTGATGCTGCCTTGGATTTAGCCTTGTTTCCTTCTTAACGGAGTAGGAGAAAGTTCTAGTTACCTGATAGGGTTATTACTGTCACTAGATTTGAGTCCAATTCCTAGATGTAGTGTATTCTTTAAGGAGCTCTAATGGAGGCAGAATTTCCCACATCCCTGTGTGCTGAAAACATTTTTCTATGCTTGAGAATCATAGAGTTTTCTAGTGTATTGTCTTGTTTGTATATTGATTTTGAAATCTCATGCTAATTGAATTATTTCACCTTTGTAAATTATTCATTAATTTTGCCTTACCAAATTTGTCATTATCTTTAAAAACTTAACTGCTTTTTTTAAAGATTTATTTTATTTATTTGAAAGAGTTGCCAGCTCCATGGCTGACTAGGCTAATCCTCCACCTGCGGTGCCAGCATCCCGGGTTCTAGTCCCGGTTGGGGTGCCAGATTCTGTCCCAGTTGCTCCTCTTCCAGTCCAGCTCTCTGCTGTGGCCCGGGAGTGCAGTGGAGGATGGCCCAAGTGCTTGGGCCCTGTACCCACATGGGAGACCAGGAGGAAGCACCTGGCTCCTGCCTTCAGATCTTCGTGGCACACCGGCTGCAGTGCGCCAGCCATAGCAGCCGCTTGGGGGTGAACCAATGGCAAAAGGAAGACCTTTCTCTCTGTCTCTCTCTCTTTCATTGTCTAACTCTGCCTGTCAAAAAAAAAAAAAAAAAAAAAAGAGAGAGAGAGAGAGAGACAGAGTTATAGAGCAAGGTAGAGACAGAGATTCTCCATCCACTGGTTCACTCCCCTAATGACCACAATGACCAGAGCTGAGCTGATCTGAAGCCAGGATCCAGGAGCTACTTCCAGGTCTCCCACAAGGGTGCAGGTGCCCAAGGACTTGTGCCATCTTCTACTGCTTTTCCAGGCCACAGCAGAGCTGGATCAAATTGGAGCAGCCGGGACTTGAACTGTCGCCCATATGGGATGCCACAGCATGGGCCCCAAAAATCTGATTACTTTTAAAGTATATGTTTTAGGTCGACCCTTTTAACGTGTACAATCTAGCCTTGTTTTCCTCTCTCTTTGGAAGCTTTTCTGGAACTATAGTTTTCATTGTTAGCTCTGTTGCATAGTTTTATTGTTCATACATAAATGTTGTATTTGATAATTTAAATATTAATCATTTATTTTGCATCCATTTCTACTACTTTCTTTCTGACCCTTTTACTTTTTAATGTCACTTCCATTTTTATGTCATTTCCATTCTCTTGGTTGTTTCCCGGCCTGTCTTAAATGAACATTAGTAAATTTTCATTTGAATATTTTCTCTCTTGGGCATTTTGTAATGTTTCAGTCATACCAGAAATAATTTTGTCTTTTTCTTCCTCTTTTCTTGAGTTCAGTCACTTCTTTTTCATTGACAAATTCCTTTATTCCTATTTTGTTTTTAAATTTTGAATCGCTGATTCCAACTGTTTTTTATATCATCAATTCCTGCTTAGTTCTGCATTGTTTTTCATTTTTTTAATATAAAGAGAACTGATTTCATGTATTTATAGATACAATTCTAAGATAGCCGTATTTCCTTTTCTCCTTAATTCTCCTTCCTTTCTTTTCCTCTTTTTTCCCTTTAATTTTTATAATAACATGCTTTAAGATTACTTTATAATCACAGGCTTAATGCACCACTATTAATAATGTTCAACAAGTAAAAAGCAGAAAGACCACTGTTACACAGGAATATAGACAAGGACTATAGACAATAAATCACGTAAATTTCATTTTCATACATTTTATTAATATGCATGCAACTGAAGACCATTATGCTTAGTGAAATAGGCCATTCCCCACAAGACAAGTATCATATATTTTCTGTGATATGTGATAGCTAATATAGTATACATTCTGTTTTAGCTTAGTTTTCTTCTACTCTGTGGTTGTTTTTCTGTGAGGGATTTCTGTTGAAAAGTGTTGGATTTTTCTTTCTAATTTTCTCCAATATCTTTGTAAAGACATTTTTCCTTTTCACTTTTATGCTATTGGGGTTTTATACAACATTTCTTGTTTAGTTGCTCCTTCTTATTTCATTGTAGCAAATTCAGGTCCTTCTTCTACTGCCTTCCCAGGCCACAGCAGTGACCTTTGCTTGTTTGTTTGATGGTGGGGGAGGGAGGAGGGTTAGGAACACAATGGCTTTACAGTTCACTTTTCCTCTTGCAATACCATGAATTCATCCCATTCAATAGGCAAAGGATATGTCTCTCATCCTCTTGCCTTCTTTCTTTTTCACTATTCAGGGTTTTCAAAGAATTTTCTTTTGAATGCCCTTCTCTGTTTAAATTGTGTTTGCCATTGAAATTTTTCCTGTCCCTTTAAAAGGCATCTGACCTTTTGGATTTCACTTCCTTTGAAATCTCTTCCCTTCTCTGAGCTGCACAAATCTTTTCCCTTTGTTTTCAGAAATAGGGTGGAGTCTGTCTTTGTAGTGCTTGTTTCAACCACTCCCTGTTTGTCCCTTACTCTTTTCCTCAGTGCACCTTTGCTTGCAAGAGAGTAGGGATAGTGCAGAAGAGATGCAAGGGATTCATGTTTGTTTGTTTTTTTTTTCCTGTTTGCATTCCCAGTTGCTAGGCATTTTTGCTATTCTCTGGCTTTGAGTTTTGCTTGAAGAATCAACTTAGGATTTAATTTTCCTGAAAATTTATTTTATTTGAAAGGCAGAGTTACAGAGAAGGGGAGAGATATCCTCCATCTGTGGGTTCACTCCCCAAATGGCCACAATGGGTGGGGCTGGGGTAAGGGGACACCCGTAGCCTATCCTCCATTTCACCCCTGTAGGTACAGGGGCCCAAGAACTTGGGCCATCCTCTGCACCTTTTCCAGGAGCATTAGCAGGAAGCTGATCTGAGAATGGAGCAGCCAGGACTGGAACCTGCACCCTTATGGACTTCACCGTTATGCTACAACACTGCCTCCTCCCCCAATTTTTAATGAAGAAATTGTGCTCCCTTATCTTTTTTCTGATTTGCATAAAATATGGTGGGAGTGATGATACTATAATGTTACCATTGATCTAAGCTATCCTGGAAAACTTTAAAAAATGTTTAATATAAAACTTGTCATATTGTTTTTGCTTCTACTTGGACATTTTTGTGTCATACACTTTAAAATTAGCACATTATGCATTATTTTATACTTGTAATCCAAAGATGCTAAGATGGGTTGTTAAGAAAAATGTATTTATTTGTGATCCAGAGCTGCAATTTGGAGAACACAGATTCCATTAGAAACGAGAAAATGCCCTGTTGTGGAGCTATTGAGAGGATCCTTTATAGGTGAAGGACCCCAAAATCGGGAATCCAACATGCTCGGGTGGTCGCTCAAAGACCCAAACTCCAGACCAAGTTGATGCAAGAGCATGAGGATTTATTAAGAATTTGTGCAAATGGGCCCCCCCAGCAATGGTGAAGAGAGAGGCACCGAGCCGCAGTGTACAGCAGTTTTTAAAGAAAGGAACCACAAGATTAACATATTTCGTGCGCTTTGGTTTGATTGGCCAGTTTGAAGGTTACCAAGAGTACTCATTGGATCCTTTAGATGGGGGGGCGTGGCTATCCCAGGCGGGCGCCTGGGCGGGAGTTACAACCAGTTTTCTTTCTGGGGAAACCGGAACTGGGGAGTGGAACTCTAACCTGGGGGGGGGGGATTCCTCGGGTCTTTCATTCTCCCCTTTTCCTTTGAACTAATTTTAATCTTAAAATTTAGGGTATTTTAGTAGTCTTGAGAGCCTGGTATTGTTGGGTTAACACTAGGGACTGAATGACGGACAGCCGTTCACAAATGAGCTGGATGTCTTTATATTACACACACATAAGCTCATAACTGACTGCCTACCTAACATTTTCCCCTTAAGAGGTAATACCCAAAATTCTTCTTTGGGATTATGGATGGAGTTCCATTTTCTGTAACTTCTTCTAAGCTGGCACATGGGCGTCGAGGGGGATTTGGGTATTTCCTCTTGCTATCTGTCTTATGGTGTGTGACAGTGGCCTTGGAAAGACTGTCCTGCTCGGTCCAGAGGGCTGATCAGGTCGTCCAGTGGAATGGGCTGGAAGCCTTGTCTGACGACCATTTGGGGTTGACAGCTTTTATTCTGTTAGAGACAAAACAAACAAGGGCATTAAAAACATAAGGTCCAAAGAGTAGCAGCAAGATTACAGAAGTTATTGGGCCAAGGAGAGGAAATAGCCAGGATTTCCATGACCAGATGTCAGGCCAGCAATCCCGGCCCTGCTTGGCCTGGTCCTGGAGCTGTTTGGCTTTGTCCAGGAAAAGTACGAATTTGGGTTTGTACCTGTCCAGTCTGATTGACCCAGAGACAATATTCTTCCTGGAACATGGCACAGATACCTCTCGGAGCAGCAGTTAGCATGTCCAATATTTTCCTTCATAACCTTTTGTGACTTCCACACACCCTCTTCAACTTACTTTAAACATTCCATCATTTCCATTCCAGTCTGGAGTAAACTAGCCATCAGGATAAAGTCATTCTTACAAACCATGTCCTTTTCTTATTAAAAACTCTTTCCCTCTTAACCTTTCTTACCAAGAACACTCTTACCAAGCACACATTTTTATACTTGTGATGTTTTCCATAGAGCCTGGTTGGCTATTACCGGAAGACTGAGGTCTCCATGCAAAGTGAAGGTGCCTTACAAATCCCTTGTATGATCAAGAGCTCTGGTTAAGGCAATCAGTTGTGCTAACTGAGCAAAAGTTCCTGGGGCAGAGCACGCTTCAATAATATGCCATGCCTAACTGTTGCATACCCTGAGAAGCGGGTCCCGTCTGACAAAACTGTTTCTGTCTGTAACCATCTACATTATGGATTATCGTGCACCCCCCTCAAGAGATAGGCCCTTTAAGTCCTCAGTGAGGACCGGTCCAAATAGGTGCAGGACTGAGTTAGCTGTTACTGAAAGCCCTGTTTTTAGGCATAATTTTATCATAATGTATATTTTTCATGAACATTTTAAAGACCTCTCATATTAAGAATGGAGTCTATCTGTCCAAGTAGATTTGGTTTCTGGGTAAACTTGGATGCTAAGGTTGGAAGTTTAGTTGAATTGGTACACAATACTGCCCCATTGACAGTTTTTGAAAAGTGAAATATAAAGTAAAACATTCAAAGCTAACCATTTGGAAGATCCAACCTAATGTAGAAAAGTAGCGTTGTGAAATAGATTTTCCTAATAAAATAATTTTTTATTGTGCCCTGCAAAACTCTCATTTATAAATGAAGGCGAAATAAAGATCTTCTGTAACATATGGAAATTTATAGAAGTTCGTACTACTTAAATTTAAAGCATGTATTTCAGATGAATACATTTTAAGTTTAATAATATTTTATATGTCTATATAATGCATTAAGCTCTGTATAGATTTAGAGGCAGGTGGATCAAGTTTAATATAATTATCATTTTCAACTTTCCCTCCAGGAGAAAGGTTTGCATGTGCATTCTTACTATGAGTGGATAATGGGATTAGTGCACAACTTATCTCCAAGGAAAGGTCAGCATGCCTGTCTTATAGCATTATTTCAACAGCTGTAATAGACAACAGCAGAACCTGTGCTTGCAGATTATTTGAATTTTATGTAGTTAAAATTTTGATGATGCCAAAGACAACCATGGAAAAGGAAACAAAGACATTTCCACAAACTTTAATTACTATTTTTCATTTATTCTCCTCCTGGGAGCATGCTTACCATATAATGCAAAGCCTTAAAACCAAGGAAATCACTAAAATTAAAATATTCCTTAAAATAGTTCGAAATGTTGGATACTAGTTTTGTGTAATAGATAACGTCACTGCTTTGACACCAGTATCATTCCATAAGGGTGCTGGTTCATGGCCTGGCTTCTACACTTCTGATCCAGCTCCCTGCTAATGGCCTGGGAAAAGCAGCAGAAAATGGCCCACGTCCTTGGGCCCCTGCCACCCATGTGGAAGTCCTGGAAGAAGCTCCTGGCTCCTGGCTCCTAGCTTTGACCTGGCCCAGTGCTGGCCATTGTGGCCATTTGAGGAGGGAACCAGTGGATGGAAGATTGATATCTCTATCTCCTTCTCCCACTCTCTCCCTCTCGCTCCCTCTCCCTTGCTCTCTCTTTCTCTTTTTGTCTTTCTGTCTCTACCTGTCTTTGTGTAGCTCTGACTTTCAAATAAATAAATATTTTTTAAAAAAAAAATTGAAGTGATGAATAAATCACAATTCAATGTGAGAATATGATTGTCTTCTTTCAGCTATTCCACCTGGTTATAATGCTTTTTATTCCCCTAAAAAACTTAACATTGATGTATTTATATTAATTTTCCTCTAGCTATATGTCTGAGTGATGCTATAGGACAGTATAGCAACAAGCTTAGGAAATCATTAAGTTTCTGCCAGACGTGGCTTCCAACACCTGCTCTATTGCTTCTCAGATTTGGAGCCTTAGGAAGTTTCATAAACATTACAAACTTCAGTCTCTGCATATGTCAGACAGAAACAACACTAATGGAGTTCTAAGAATGGCGACATGGTGATTCATGGTGCATAGCACAGTGGCTGACGTTTTAGTCAACTTTAAACATTTGTTGTTTTGTGGTTAAGATACGGTCATCTGTGATAGAGGTTCAAACTGAATAAGGTTCCCTCAGTTTTCTGAAATCCAGCACTTTGCTTTCTCATCAACATCACCATGTGAAATTTACCATCCACCGATTCAGTGGGCTAGAAAATTCTTTGTCAAAGACAGTTGCAGATCTTTACTGGCCATTCACATCTTTCATCCTGTTATGAAACTGTGGTTAGGGAAATGAAGAGGGAAATGGAAAGTATGAAAAGAAAATAATTGGAAGAAAAGGTCTTGAAATTGTTGAGTATCAAAGCAGGAAGCCAGAGAACAACATTAGCAAAACAGTGACACTGCAGAATCTGAAATTCCCAAAGAGGGAGGGCAAGTGCTCCCTACTGCTTACTAACAGGCATGTCAGTTTCCTTGCCTTTAAGGTCAGGTTTCCTCTGCATTGGCCACAGGACCCTGAGAGACTAGAGGGAGCACAAGCTGTAGATGCAGGTATCTTACTTTCCAATCCTACCTCCAGCCTCATACATTTGAAATCGGAGATTGACCCTCTAAAATCTATAAAAAAATTTGGCCCCAAAAAGTTCCCCAGAAGCGCCATCTGGGATGCCAGATATGCTACCAGAATTTGGGTGCCATATGATATCACCATATGCTTATTAATAAATCCCAATATTAATAAGCCCAAGAGGGTTCTTGCCTAATATTTAGAGAAGAATTCTAAATACCGGCATCCATAAACGAGGCAGCATGGTACAATTTAAGCTTTTATTTAGTGTGAAAATGTATAGAAGAGTGAGGGCTTTATTAAGAGAAAGAGGTAAATCTGGGTTCATGCTGAGCACCAGGAACCAGCCACGTGGAGGAGCATCTAGGCTTGGAAGCTTAGGACAGGTGGCCCGAAGGCTAAGCGCCCTGGAGCTACAGCAAGCCCCTCCTGGCAAGAGGCCAGGGAAGAAGAGAAGGGCGGGACACATTATGTCCCAGGCTTTTAACCCACTTCCAAAGGGGAGTGGTTAATTAACCTGATTGGCTGGTGGGCACCAAGGTGTGGCCAGGTAGGGGCATGCGGTCACACAGGGGCGTGGGGAAGGCGTCCTCTTCCAGCGCACAAACCTAATCGATTTTAACCCGTATGCCTTCCTACTTCACATTGATCTCTGCTTCTGAGTTTACCAGTCTGTGAAATGGTGACTGTAGCTAATACACAGGTCAAATGGATGAAATACAAGAAAGACAAATAGCAAGTTATATGGCATTTAGGAAGTGTGCAGGTAGTAACTGCTGTATATTTAATGAACATCTGCACTCTCTCCTGTGCTCTCTCTCTGCATGTGTATGTGTGTGTACACACAGTATATACATATTTGTATATAGTAGCTAATATCCATTTATCTGATTGTATGTATATATCAGATACCTACCTAAGTTTGATTTTAAGATGTTACTATGCCATACAAATTATTTTCAAAACGATTTTTATCTTTTCCTTTATGGGTACAAATAAATGTTTCTGTTGTTGTTATTCTAGTAGCACAAATCCTTTTGGTAGATATATTCCCTCATACATCCAACTACAGTGTTGTTTATGTAATGTGCCTACTCTGTGAATCTCAGTGTTTAATATTTTTTATCTCACGACATTTATTTAAAAGAAATCTGAAAATCAGTTATTTCTCAACTTGCTTGCCAGTTTTGTGTGATTTTGTCATTTGTAACATCTGCAAATTATTATATACTCTGCATCATATGTAATAATGCCCAGTGACTAAAAATTTCATAAACTGTATTGGATAATCATTTGTTTAAAACAATAATTGGTTGGTGAAAGAACTACCACAAGAGAAATTCAGATTAAAAGGTACAAAATCTCAGAGTCTTTTGATGGGGAATTCCAGTTAGCTGTTCAAATCGAAAGCAAAGAAACCGTCATCAAGCTGACCAAGGGTAATGCAACCTCAGATTTCTCTTTATTACCTAATGACACTGTTTAAGATGGACTGTCAGATCCCATTAGGTTCACTGATACATTCTGCAGTTCAGATGAGTTTTCACTCAGCAGGAGGAAAGTGAGAAGTGCACTTATTCCAGTCAGGCTCTGAGCTGTTATTCTTTTCTCTGTTGTTGCTATGGGATAACAGTCGCATCAATAATAGGAAAACTATCCAACTAAGCTTTATGTACCACAATAAAGTTGTTTTGATGCAAATAAGGTTCAGTCACTTAGGGTTCTTGGTTGTGACAGACTGGTAACAAAGACTATGAATCAAATCAGAACTCAATTGCAAGAGCATATGCCTGATAGGAGAAGGAAAAGGCTTTTATCTTTAGTAGGCTCCAGTGTCATTTTGCATAACTGTGAAGAACTTTACAGTATTTATTGTTTGTTTTGAAAAACAGTATAAATGCAGTTTCTGATATTTTTTCAAAAGCCAGTTTTTGGTGTGAAAGAAGTCCTGAGTTTTTGTTAAGACAATATTATGAGGTGGTTGAGCCTATATTACCATATTTGGGTTCCTATGTTTTCTAGCATATGTAAACAGATCTCTGAAAATAGCGTTTACCACCCTTCCTTTTAGAAGTGGAGTTGGTGTGGAAAATGGGGAAAAGAAACTGACTAAAATTGTTTACTCTTAAAAATTATGGCCGGCATCACAGCTCAATAGGCTAATCCTCCGCCTGTGGCACTGGCTTCCCGGGTTCTAGTCCTGGTCAGGGCACCGGATTCTGTCCAGGTTGCCCCTCTTCCAGGCCAGCTCTCTGCTGTGGCCAGGGAGTGCAGTGGAGGATGGCCCAAGTGCTTGGGCCCTGCACCAGCATAGGAGACCAGGAGAAGCACCTGGCTCCTGGTTTCGGATCAGCGTGGTGCGCTGGCTGCAGCGCGCTGGCCGCAGCAGCCATTGGAGGGTGAACCAACAGCAAAAGGAAGACCTTTCTCTCTGTCTCTCTCTCTCACTGTCCACTCTGCCTTTCCAAAAAAAAAAAGTTATGCCTGTGTGTGTGTGATACATATTCACATGGAATTCAAAATTCCTTTAAAATTTTGATTTACTGAAACACTGGAATTTAGGGCTCTTCATTTAGCTCACTGATACCTGCTGGTAGTACATATCTGTCTAAACTAAAGAATTAGAGACTGAATAAATTTCATGCTCATGCTAGGATTTTAAATGCAAAGACCCATGTTTTATATTATTGTGTCATTTGTTCACATTTCCCTAGTGGTTATTGAATAGAAATTATAATAGCTATATATAGAGAGACCTTCCATGGAGCTGAAGAAACAGATAGCAACCTTAAAGCACACTGAGTTACTATAAAAATCTTAGCCATGTGTATCTAAATTTTCTCTCTTCCCTGCGAGGTACAATTTGACAATGGGTCTTTCTGGCATCAGAGGAGGCTGTAAATATGCAGATGGGCACTAAAGCTTGCCTTTATAATGCAGTCATACTGTGCTAGCTTGTAGCCATAAATGTTTCTAGGTGGGAGCTAGACTTGGAAAGTTTAACAATCAATGAAAATAAGCATTTCAGAACCTTGGGGATGATTGTTTTTTTGTTTGTTTTTAATTAAGTTGGAAGTAGGGGCCCAGGATGTCACACAGTAAATAGGGACTGTCACCTTAAATGACCAGCCATCCTCTGAGGGAGGCCCTCACAGCATCTATGGATCTTCACAGCACAAAATGAGTTTGCTTATCAGGCATGCAGTGAAATGTTGCTGTGTCTCACAAGAGTGTCTCATGCGACGCTTCTTTAGCTTCACCTGTAGGGCTCTTCACTGCAGTTTTAAAGACAGCATCTTATGCAACTGAAGCCATTTTCAAACTGGCTTCTTGTTCAATCGTAGAATGAATTTTCTAGTCAATAAATCTTTCTGAAGATGGATGATGTACAATTGGTCAGATATAGTTAGGATTAGTGTAAAACCGTCAAGTCAGAAACTGTGAAAGCATCTGATATTTCACCTAGCATTTAAGGGAATGAGTTAGCCTGTCACAGTTCACAGATACTGGCAGAAAGATAGGAGACATCTGCGTTGGAGACAAAAGAGTTTCTCAGCTAAAGCCACAGCCAGAGGCACAATGTCCTGCTGTTCTCTGGGCCCTGATTACTTCATGGAGCTATGTGATGAAGGCTGAGATGTCTGCACATGTGGAGGGTATGGAGGGTATGTTGCAGAAAAACGATGAGACCAAGAGACTCTCTTTTGCAGAACCTGTCACAAAGCTGTCCATAATCTGTCCTGCTGTAAAACATTATCTTTATTTTTTTAAGATTTATTTATTTATTTGAAAGTCAGAGTTACACAGAGAGAGAAGGAGAGGCAGAGAGAGAGAGAGAGAGAGAGAGAGAGGTCTTCCATCCACTGGTTCATTCCCCAATTGGCCGCAAGAGCCAGAGCTGCGCCCATCCGAAGCCAGGAGCTTCTTCCAGGTCTCCCAAGAGGGTGCAAGGGCCCAAGCATTTAGGCAGTCCTCCATTGCTTTCTCAGGCCATAGCAGAGAGCTGGATCGGAAGTGGAGCAGCTGGGACTCAAACTGGCACTCATATGAGATGCTGGCACTGTAGGCAGCAGCTTTACCTGCTTGCGCCACAGCTTCAGCCCCAAAACATTATGTTTATTACACTGTGCAAAGACAGCGTCCACAAGATCACAGTGACACGAGATCACCCCATTTCTGACATCACTTAAGGCCAGATGCTCCCAAACTAATTTCAGTTCTGATAATTCACTGGATGGACTCATGGGGTCCACTGAAAAATGTTATATGTACAGCTTTGATTTATGACATTGAAAGGCTACAGATTAAAATCAGCCAAGGGAAATGAGGCATGGAGCTTTCTGATCCTTGTTGCCACTAGAGCTTTAGACAGTGCTGGTTTTCCCAGCAACTCAGTATGACAGTATAGATGGAGTATTGCTAAACCCAAAAAGCTCAGTGAATTTGTGGGGTCCAGAGTTTTTATGGAGGCTCTGTTATATAAGCATGATCTGTTGTCCAAATGCCCAGTCTTAGTTTTTAGTCTCAACAGAGGGCAAGCTAAAATGGTATGCCCCAGTACTTCACCCAAATTCATCTGATATAACCGAAACTTAAATCCTATGTTAGCATATTAGGGTTCTCTAGAGATAGCAAATTGATAGACTATGTATGTAAGTATATGAAGGGGGATTTATTAGGGGGGTTTGGTTCACATATCTGTGGCAGCTGAGAGGCCCACAATAAGTTCATCTGCATTCTAGAGATCCTGGAATGCCAGTTGTATGGCTCAGTCCAAGTCCAAGGACTTCAGTACAAAGAAAGCTGAGGATCTGAGTTCAGTTTGAAGCAGAAACATCTAAGGGCCAGCAAGGGAGCTGTAGTCCTTGGGTCCAAAGGCCAGAAACAGTGGGTCCCAGCTCTCAGCAATAACCCCAAATCACCTTCCAATTTAATGTCCCCAGCTCCTAGCCAGTTGATTATGTCTGTCCCATATCCTAGCCTGACTTCCTATCCAGTCCATGCTCTCACATGCTAATCTCATTAGGAAGCATCTTCACAGACACACCCAACATGATGCCTCTCCAGGTGTTCCCTAAATCCAATCCAGTTCACACCATGAAGTTAATCATCACAGTTAGACTCCCCCCACCGCACCTGGGGAGGGGGTTGACCCAAGTCCCTCAGGCAAACAGAGACACTCCTGTGAGGCATGACAAGTACAGAGGACAGACATCTATTTGGGCAGTGGTTAATTCTTTACAACAGATCTTGGATGTAAGTAAATCTCTGCTGCAAAGAGGAAGAATGTGTCTTTATTTTCACTATTTTCGTCTTTCCAGAGCTCTCTGCTTCAGTATTTCTGAAATAGTGTGGGAGCAAATTGCCTGCCAGTGCCTACAGCTGTAGATTACTGGAGACTAGTCTGCCAAGGACTGAGTGTTGCTTTGCATTTGATAAAGCTCATCTATGGAGATTCTTCCAGTTTCTTGCCATTCAGTTAGTTCGAGCTTTTCTGTCCCAGGTATATTAATTAAACCTGGAGAAAATGATCATCCTACTTAAATTAACCCCGTGTTGGTAATTGAGGAAGTCTTTGCACATCAGGAAAGGTTTCTTACATCTTGTTTGCATTCAGATATGCAGCTTGATAAAATTTTGAAAGGCTTTTGATGGGAAGGAAGATCACATATTACCTGAAAGTGATAGAAATTTCATGAGATGGCTTTACTGAAACTCTTTTTCTCCTAAAAGCAATGTGATTCTCCAGTGAATGTAGAGTTAACAATGCCTACCCATGATTTAGAATTTAAAGAGCTGCTTTCATGTGTTCCTTAATATTCTATTTCATTTTTGAGAGCCACCCAATGGTTGGAAAGAGAACAGGTATTTATTACTTTTTGCTTTCAGAAGCCCTTGTCTGCCAGTCACTACCCCTCATTCTTATTACCATGCTTCATTTTAGCCATGACTTTTGCCCCTGAAACTCAGTTCCCTTTAGGTACTTCCAGTGATCCTAAAGGAAAAAGTGTGTTCTACTCTATTTTATCCATTTTGAAACCTTGCCTCGATATCTTAATAGCAAGGCTTGGAACATTTAAGCAGCTCTTTGTGAAACCTGGGGCAGTTTTTCCAAAGTATCTACATTGAAACATGATTCCTGTTTAAAAAAAAAAAATTCCACTGCCAAATACATTTGGGAAGTGTTATAAACAGTATTTTCCTGTAGGGAAACTCACGATACACATTATGCATAAAAGGTTGTAACAAAATCCTGCAGCAAAATCTAGACAGAAGAATAATAATAGGTGAATAAATACAGCATACAGCTGTACAGCATACAGAAAACTAACATTTTCTTATAAGATTTGGTTCACCCCCTGTGGCATCAGATCTGAGTTTCAAGAACTGCCTTTCATGTGAAAGAGCTCTTAGTTTTATCACCCAGAAGCATTGGCTGAGAACTTCAGGTCTAGACCTAAAAAAGTAAAGCTCCTAGACAGGGATTATTTCCTCTTCTGTTTACCTAATACATTCCTTCCAAGTTCTTCTACGTGTGTACTGCTGTGGCTGGACCTGTCGGAGAGCAGTAAGTCATCCTCCGCTTGGGGATTTGCTCTGTGACTTCAAAGGGATCCAACTTCAGTGTATCACATTAACTGCAGTTGAGCCTTCACCTGGTGCAGGAAGGTGGAGTCAGGTCTGAGACAGTACTCAAATCTAGGCAATCTGCTATGAGATGTGGGCATCCCAAATAGTGTCCTAACTCCTATGCCAAATGTCTGCCTCATTTTATGTATTCTGGGGCCAGCATTGTGGTGTAGTAAGTTAAGCCTTCACCTGCTATGCCAGCATCCCATATGGGTGCTGGTTAGAGTCCCAGCTGTTCCACTTTTGATCCAGCTCACTGGTAATGCGGCTGCAAAAGCAGCAGAGGATGGCCCGAGTGCTTGGGCCCTTATACCCACATGGGAGACTTGGGTGAAGCTCCTGGCTCCGGCCTGGAACGGCTCCGGCCTGGAACAGCTCGGGCCTTTGTGGCCATTTGGGGAGTGAAAAAAGTGAATGGAAGACCTTTCACTCTGTCTCTCCCTGTCTCTCTGTAACTCTGCTTTTCAAATAAATAAAATAAAAGTTTTTAAAAAGTTACTTTTTTGAAAATTCATGGTTTTCCATTAAAATATAATTTTCATATAAAAGATACTGATTTGATTGTTGGAAATGGTAGTTTTCAAATGTACATCCTTTCTTTGAGAGTCTAACATTCCCCAACTACAGAATCATCTACTTGAGAAACTTGAAGCTCTGTAAAAGACATAGAGAGGATATATATGTGAACATACAATAATCCATCAGTGCATAGTCATTTTTTCAGGTTTATACTAGGTTTTGTTCATTTTCTTTATCAGAGGCAACATGCTGAATTTAATTTTAAAAAGGCTTTCTTAGACCCAATTTATAAATCTATTGTTTTCTGTATGTATAACAAATACTTAAGACTGCCTTATTTTGATTGAGCATGAGATTTAATGGACTTACAAGAAGAATTATTAAAAAATTGATCTAATTTCATACTTGAAAGGTCAGAAAGATGAAAACATACATGTACAGATAAAGTCATGCAGTGAGTTTTAGAGAAATTAATTTTGTGCTATTTATGGTTTTGGGGGGAGTGATATTTTGTCTTTGCCTTTTGTTTCATAATACCAGTAGAAGTCTATCCTTTTATTAAGCAAAGATAAAGATAGTTGTATATTTTACCAAGATTCTTAAGTTGTTAATGGTACTCATTTGGAAAGTTTCTATTAGAGGTACTTAATTCTGTATTTTAGATTACAGTATCTATTTCTTCATAATTTATATCCAGGAAAACATTTCTATTTGTGGTTGACAAACAAATAAATCATGAATGTTCATAACTTCTCACCTTTTTTTTTTTTTATTTGAAAGGCAGAGTTAGAGGGAGAGTCAAAGAGAGAGAGAGAGAGAGAGCACAAGAGAAAGAGATAGATCTTTTCTTCTATTGGTTCACTCCCCAAATGGCCAAAACAGCTGGGGCTGGGCCGAGCCAAATCAAGGAACCTGGAGCTGCTTCTGTGGGTACGGTGGCACAAGGACTTGGGCCGTCTTTCACTGCTTTTCTGTGCACATTAACAGGGAGCTGAATTGGATAGTGGAGCAGTTGAGTCTTGACCTGAGCCTGTATGGGAAGCCGGTGCTGGAGGCAGAGGCTTTACCTGCTGTGCACAATGCCGGCTCCCTCCCCTTTATTTTTGTATTTGTTAATAGCACCTCTCCAAAACCAGTTTGGGGAATTGCCATAAAACCTCCAGAACTGGATTCCCTTGCCCAATGCTTTAATAAAAATATACAGTGAGTATCTGTGCTCTCCAGGTGTGTCTTTGTATCAGCTGCTGACACTAGGGTCATGGAAGAGCATAGCAGTTTACTTGCAATGCACAAAGCAAGGAGTCAAGCAGCTATTGCTCGATTCCTGGATTCTCCGAGGGAATATCAGCAGTGGGTCTTTTGGATTAAAGTGGGGATTGAGCAGTGAGTGATCAGCTATTCTGAAGATGTGGTGATGGCAAAGTGGCCTCCTGCCCTTCTGGGATATGTGAGTAGACTGGTTATTATTCTGTTTGATCAGGGCTTGAAGTTCTTGTAAAATATCTCAAAATCTAGTCTGGCAGGAAGATGTTAGCAATAGAGATGATAATTGAGTTCTGAATCTTGCAATCCAGAGTCCTTTGGGGCCAGCCTGACTCTTGTACCACTCCTTTAATTTAGTGAATTAATCTCTAAGAAGGAGCCTACTTGTAAGCACCACAGTGAAGACAGGATCTACAAGCTAAGAGAGAGAGACTGGGGCCTGATACAGTCTACATCAAAGACGTTAGGATGGGGGATTGGTTTCATATTGACATTTTATTTTTAGTTTTGTAGCCCAGTTTCGGCTAGCCGAACTGTCTTATGCACTCATTAAACTCAAACATGTATAATTTATGAATAATTTGAAAAAATGAAACATAATGTGTGTCTTATACTTTCAAGAAAACTGTAAAAGTTTGAGCTATGGATTAAATAAAGCATTGGGAAAGAAAGAACATTCTAAGAGAAATACCCTAATTTTTTCTCTAAAATACGTGTTTGTTAAATATTAACAGATCCTTTCACTGGTCCTAATTTAGAGAATGACTTCAGATTAAGGAAGACTTGCTATACATAAATAATTTGACTTTAAATTTTATGTGACTTCACAAATTATCTATAATTCAGAAGAAAATGATTTATAAAAAGTTTACTTCATGCCATTTGATTTATATAGCCATACTAAAATATGCCTAACCGGAACGCTATTAGATATGCTTGCTCAGTTGTTCTCTGCTAATTGCTTCTCTAAGTAAACAAGATTATCTCCTGTAAAATTTGTATCTAATGTTTTAGCTAAACTTTTACTCAAATTAGCTAAGGCTCTGGCTCAAGCTACCATATAGTATGTGTTCTCACACCTCTGAAATAAGAAGAAAAGAGCAGTCATTCTAGGATTTCATTTGCATTACAGAATGTAAACAATCTTGTAATGGTCCTGAGGAGGAGTTTGTAGAAGGTCAACTCTGGATCAGAGAAGAAAACCCTGTTAGGACAGGACCCCAGTGGAGCTGACAGAGGTGTTAAGGTGGATCATTCATAGTCCAGTCCAGGCTCAGGCTTCAACAGCCCTCTAAGTACACATTAATTGCATCTTACTCATCCTCCAGTCCCAAATTTAATCTTTTAGAGTCTACCTGTCTGTCACACATAGGTCAACACACACATCTCCCACTGATTTGAATTAGCATATGGGGCTGTTATGTTCAATAACAATTTCAAAGGACAAAAGAGGGGGGATCTTAGCACCTGAACAGGGGTCTTATGACTAACCGTGGTCAGGAAGCAGGAATGCCAAACTCCAAAATTCTTGGATTTAGGAGTTGCAGGTGTGTTTCCCTAATAGAAAACTTGATATATATGCACTTGTATTTAAATTTATAATAAAGGCTACATAGACATATTCAATAATTCTTGTTAACTAATAGACCTGAAGGAAAAGGAGTAAAAGGACAAGGCCTAGAGTTCCAAGGCTGAGTGACTTAGGAGTATTGTGATGACTAGAACAAAATTAAATCTATTGTCTTTTCATCAACCCATCCATTAGATTGCATTGTAATCATGTAAATTGACCTTCTGTGTTGGAATTTAGAAAACATGGCTTGGATACCAGGAGTAGAAGGGCTGTTGAAGAGTTGGGGAGACCACAGGGTCTTTATGAGCAAGAGAAATGGATCTGATACTGGATAGAAGTGCTGATCATCTCTGCTGAGGGAGACTATCCAGCACATTCAAAGTGTTCCCCTCGAAGCACATTATTTATTGGTATTTTATAGTTACTGAAGATGAGAATTCCCCAGGAAGGAAATAAATACCTCAGGAAGGTGCTTGATTCTTCATACAATTTTTTATTTGATTACTAATCCTGATTCTCAATTTATTTGAGATTCTAAAGTATTGTCTCATTTATTCGAATATTTCACAGTAACTGGAAAACGAACTTCTTCACCGTGTACTTTTTGTCCCAAACTTCATTTTCTAATTCTTTCAAACTACCACAGATTAATCTAGAAAACTACATAATTCAAACAAAAAAAATTTTGTGGAACCAATTGAAATACAGAAGGTTGATGAATGTCAGTCTCTGTAAAAGTGTAGTTATTCTTCAGTGTAAACTTTAAGTGCAAGTATAGCCTGTCACAATTGAAAAAAGCAGAAGAGGGACAACTAACATCCAAATGCACAGAAGAGGAACTTGGTGCACTTAACCATGCAATTTTTATTTGTCACGTATACCCAATAAAGTTGGGAGAAAAAAGGGATTAATTACAGGTAAATTAGGAGGAAAAAAAACGGGTTACATAGTGGTTGCTGTTGTAACTAAGAGTCACTTCAGAAATGATTGTCAGCCTCTCACTAATTGAAAAATGCCTGCATATGAAATTCATGCTATTATCATGACTGAATACTTGTTTAAATTTTATTTTATTCACACATGAATATCATTTTTCTGACAATCATCATGACTCAGACCACCTTATCCCCTATGTTGTATTTAGAACTCTTCTCAGTGATACATGTGGTGTTTTAACATATTTTACATTATTTTAGGCACTAAGGAAGTCACATTTTATACCATGATTTTCTATAGTTATTAATAGTCTAGAATTTTAACTGCCTGCTATATTTTTTCTGATCCTGACAAAGGAACTTGCTTAAAGAAGTTTCTGACAAAGATGTGTGACAGACACATGACACTTAACTCCTGTCTCTCAGTACTCTGGATGCAAAGTCCACATCTTGGACTGTGTCTTACAAGAAGCAGCAGAATCTGTCTCCTGCTTTCCATTCTAGCATCATTTTCCAGCTTATTAATATTTTCCCTTGGGTTTTACCAAATTTCTGTTAGTTTCCTGAAAATGACTTCAGCCATTTTGCTTTCAAGTCTTAGAATTCACTTTTCTTTTTAGACAATAGTACTCTCTTCTCTCCCTGTTCTCTTGCATTTACTTGACATAAAAATATTTTCTATGTTTCAACAGTTCTTTTATGCATCCTTTAGGTTTTGTCTCCTCTAGAGAACCTTATAAATAGGCCTAAAATACATGGAGTAACTCTTGCCTTTGTGTAAGAAAATATCCTGTACTTCTTGTTCACTGCCTACTGCCTACTTTCTAATATGTAGCATTACCCATTTCTTTATCTTTCACCTTCATTAGACTCAGAATTCTTAGGCACTATGCATGATTTTTACATCCTTTATCTTAGTCCGTTCATTGCTGCTATACCAAAATACTTGAGACTGGGTAGTTTAAAATGAGCAGAAATTCATTTTCCCTTAATTCTGGAGACTGTAGACCATGATCAACATGCCAGCAAGTGGTGCTGGCGCTGTGGTGCAGCAGGTTAACGCCCTGGCTTGAAGCGCCGGCATCCATATGGGTGCCGATTCTAGTCCTGGCTGCTCCACTTCCGATCCCGCTCTCTGGTATGGCCTGGGAAAGTAGTAGAGGATGGCCCAAGTCCTTGGGCCCCTGCACCTGTGTGGGAGACCAGGAGGAAGCTGGCCCCATTAAAGTCAGTCTTGTTTGGAAGATTATCAGAAAACTGAAGAGTGTGTCTGCCAACCCATGCTAACTGCCTCCTTCCAAACCCAGTAAAGCTGCTTCCATGGGCCAAAGATGTATGAAAATATATGAAAATTCTCCAGGATTACCGTAAGTCCAGAGGTTGAACAAAAAGCTCCCCAGAGCAGAAGCCAGTTAGAATAATAGACGGTGCTCTGAGGACCAGTGTTGTGGCATAGTGGGTAAAACCACAGTCTGCAGTGCTAGCATGCCATGTGGGTGCTCTTCAAGTCCCTGCTTCTCCACTTCTGATCCAGCTCCTTGCTAATATGCCTAAGTGCTTGGACCCTGACACCCATGTAGGGGCATGGAGGAATCTCCTGGCTCCTGGTTCAGGACTCATCCAGCACCCATTTAGGGAGTGAACCACAGATGGAAGATCTCTCTGTCTCTCCCTCTCTCTAATTTTTTAAAATTAATTAATTAACAAAAATATAGATTATTCTATCAACATAAAGAATTGGATTCCCACATGGGAATTCCCTGCTTTCTAGTTCATTTAAATTCTCTGAACTATACTTTATCATCTCTAAGATGATATAAATAATTAATACATCTAATAGATGTTATCCAGATACCAACTCATCGAATAAAATAGCATAATAAGTCATTTTAAAACCAAAGTGCTCTAGCTATACTAGCTATTATTACCCAAATTTTAATTTTTTGTATTCTGTGTATTATAATGTTCAACACAGCATTATTGACTGGGTCCAGCATTGTGGTACAGTGGATTGAACAGGTACCTGCATTGCTGGCACCCTTAGGAGCGCTGGTTTGAACTTCCTGCTGCTCCACTTTCAATCCAGCTTCCAGATAATGGACCCGGGAAACCAGAAGATGGTGTCCCATGTGCTTGAGCCCTGGCCGTGCACATGGGAGACCTAGATGGAGTTTCAGATTCCTGGATTTGCACTGGCCTAGCCCTGGCTGATGTGGCCATTTGAAGCATGAACCATTAGATGGAAGATCTGTCTCTGGCTGTCTCTCCATCTCTTCCTTTCAATCTCTGTAGCGCTTTCAAATAATAAATATATAAATCTTTAATAAAAAGCATTAATGGTAAAAGTGGAAAATTAGATAATACAATATTAATAACGAAGGAATGCTAAAATGTTATGATCTTTCCAAATACGTGATTAAAAACAAATAAGGGCTGCTTATATTTACTGAATTAGACAAATGCCTGTGATATATTGTGAAATCAGTAGTAAATTGGGAGTCTTGGAAGTATGGATTCCAAATGTCAACAGTTATCTATTCCTTGAGAGTATGGATGATTATGTTCCCTTTATTCCATGTTTGAACTATTTGAATATTTGAAAATAATAAAACTGGCTCACTTTTTAATAAATATCCAATTTGTTATTAAAAGTATTTAGGGCCAGTGTTGCGGCCTAGTGGGTAAAGCTACCACCTGTGATGCCCACATCTCATAAGGGCACTGGTTCATGTCCCGGCTGCTGTACTTCCTATCCATCTCCCTACTACTGCTACTGGGAAAAGCAATGAACAAAGGCCCAAGTGCTTGGGGAGTGAATCCACGGATGGGAGCTCTCTCTGTCTCTCAGACTCTATCTTTCCCTCCCTCCCTTCCTATCTGTCTCTCTCGCTCTCGCTCTGTGTGTGTGTGTGTGTGTGTGTGTGTCTTCCTCTTTCTGTAGCTTTGACTTTTAAATGATCAGGTAAATATTTTAAAAATAAAGTAAAATGAAAGTTTTAATTTTAAAGTACAATCTAACAGTTGGGAAATATCATTTCCATATAGGCATGTCTGGATGTCTGCCTTATTCCTTTGGTGTTGCCATGGGGAAAAGCTCATATGAGATTACAATGTTGTTATGTTGGTATGTACTAGGCAGCTAAAAGCACTCCCCAAAGCACAGGAGCAAAGGATATTGGAGAATTCTCAACTTTTATCGAAGACCTTACAATCTTGCCAGTGTCTGGGAGAATGTATATTTCCATAAGTAAATGTAGATTATACTTTCCCCAGCCCAATAGCTAAAGGTTTTAATTCATTCAGTTACTATTAGAGATATTGGAAAGTAGAATATGATGCTGTTTATGCTACTGATCCTTTGAGCACCCAGGAGGATACAGAAGGCAGCACATTTGAAGTAGTGAAGATGAGAAGAGAGCCAATTCCTAATTTAATACTTTCCTGAATCTGGCAGTAACTAGAGTGTTCTAAAAACTGATAAATACTCTGTTTACATCGAGGGCTTTTATATTGCCTTCTTTATTATGCCAGATGTGTGCTGCCAACTTAAGTAATTGCTATGTTCTCAGTAGGAATTTTACTGAGATGTATGTTGTACTCAAAAGTATGATAACTCAAAAGTCCATTTTTTTCTTTTAAAATACTCATTTTCACAAAAGTGAAGTTGTGTACAAAGATTTAGGAAACAAAATTTCACATAGTAGCATCATATAGGAATGCCTTTTGATACAGTACAGATAAAGAACCCAGGCACTTGCCACAGAAGGCTTTTCACTAGCGTTTTCAACTTAGATGTAGAGTAAGATTATGCAGAAGCATACGTTTTAACTTCCAATGACTTGTTTTTCATTTCTTATCTTAAAATTGATTAGAGATTATTTGTGTTTAATATGGTGAGTATGTTTAAATGTAGTAATAGGAATGTTCTTTCCTCATTTGCAAGTGAAAATACAAAACATTATTTGAAGCAGCAGTTTTTATTATTTGTGATTAAATTCCTATGAGAACTTGCATGATATAAGATTGTGCTCTTTCCAGTTTCAAACAATTCTTCAATTTTAATTCCAACTTTGTAAATGTCAGAATGATTTTGATATGAGGAAAACAATGAGACATACTTAGAAAAATATATGTCTTTATTACTGTCTTTATTACTGCTAAATACTACTAACTAACTGTTGCCAAAACAAATTAGTAGTCATCAAATTCACAAATTAGTTTCCTATTTATAATTCAATTAGTAGTCATAATCACTGTCTTAAGGTATTGCGTTGAAAGTATATGAATGAAGATAAAGAAGAAAATTATTTATTCCTAAATCCATGCACATCATGCATCTTCGATTTCACAATAAAAGCCACAGATTACACACATTTTTTGAGACAGAAAATTATTTTACATTATAATAAAAATTGAAATATCCACATTTATTACTTACATCTTAATACTTAACTTCCATAATGTGGATAACTCAAGTGCTCATTAATAGTACAGATACAATTACATAGAAGCAAGAGATACACAGAAAAGCAGCCCAGGATATTAAGCCCCTCTTAGGGAGGGACAAACACATCTGGAGGGTATGCTTTGTGCCTTCTGCATTAGGTCTCTGGGTCCCCACATAAGCCACTCATTTGAATGGAACCAAAAGCTCATCCAGTGGAAACTCCAGTGGACAAGCTAATTAATCTGCTAAAAATAAAACTCTAGCATCCTAAGAAAAATAGAAAACACATGATTATTTATACGTTTATGTAAGTGTTCTAGGCCTGTATATGAATAAAATATTACTAAATACGTAGGCAAGCAAGAACAATACCAATATGGATTGTAGACATCAGATCTTATAAACAGAACATACACACACAACTGGGTTTGTCAAGTGGAAATATTATATAACTATGTGTATGTATATCTGTGTGAATATATAAATGTATAAACAATCGAATTTCGATGAGCTGTTCATAAGAGACTACACGGTAAAGATTGCACTTAGGGTGAGGAAAACAAATGTGTAATGATGAAGAGTGAGATTTGTATAATGCCTGCTCTGTGTTCAATTTTAGACAATATGCTAGAGGTATGAGTGAAATATAAGCAACTGAGTTGGAGGAAAATATGTAAACTATCAGAGTTACAAAGTGTGGCTATGATTGGAATCAAATTTTACCTCAGAATGAATATGAAATATGATTTTAATTTGAAAACTCCATTCGTGATGGTACATGGAAGTATAGAAGTATAATTTTATCTTCTTAGCTGTGAAATTCTTGTTTTATACTTAGGACCTCTATGAATCTTTCACTAGATTGTAGTGGAAGAATAAAATAGAATATCAATAAGCTAATTAAATATGTTTTATTTTACTGAGTATCATTTAGTATGCGCTTGTTATTGAGATTTGAATGAAAATAACAAATTGAAATCTACATTAAAACTGTATTGAAATTTAAAGCATTTTGAAGGAAATCTCAAGCTTTAATGCTTTAAATTGAACTTTTATTATCATATAACTAATCATATTCACCCCATTTTTTAGCAGATGTGAATGAAAATGTACACCAGCATTCAGTTGCAACTTGTTTTTCAAACAGAAACGTCATTTCCATTTATTAGGAAGTATGTATTGTGTGCTGTTTTTACGTTTCTTTTCTTCTCCTGCCACATCACTTGCATCAGTTTTTGCTGCTAAGCTTTCCTTGTCTTCCTATATAAACAGACAGTATTCCTACCTTCTATTGGGTTGTGAAGATTACTTGAAATAAAATGCAAATAAACAACACAGCATGCTGTCACATATGTTAAACTCTTTATAAATGTTGGCCATTATTTGAACGTAAAAGTGGAGCAATTTGGTTTTGCCAGGCAGCAGACTGCCCCAGCAACAAATGTCATATTCAAAATTGAAGCAAGAGGAGGGAGAAAAGCACACGAGCTGTACCAGCTGTGTCTGTTCTCCTTTTATTAGAAAGGCGAGAGCTTTCCCAGAAACCCTCCAAGCAGATGTACCCTTCATTTTTATTGATGAGAATATGGTAATATGTTCCTCCTACCTATAACCAGGCTGGAAGCATCAGGAACAGGACCATCATAATTGCACTAGGACAGTCATTATTCATTACCAAAGTCTGGACACCAAGTATAAATTCAGGTAAAATGCAGAAATTGTTAGCAATAATCAGGGGTAGAATAGGTCGGAAACTAACATCGTGTACCACATCAGCATTCGCGTGCTTTCTCATTATTTTGTTTCTTGGAAGGACAATATAGGACATGCTGAAGATGTTTCTCAATGAGCACTTCACAGATGTGTCAGAGTATTAATGTGATATCATTTGGCAATATTCCTCATAGTCTTCAGCGTGGACCTTTTGAATGTATTTGGTACCATAGTCTCTATTTTTAATGATATTTTGTTTATTTATTTATTTGTTTAAAAGGCATAGTCACAGAGAAAGGAGACACACACAGAAGAGACAGAGAACTGAGAGATAGAAGCTGAGACTGACCTTCCATCTCTTAGTTCCCTCTCTAGATGACACTCAGCCAGGTCAGGGCCAGGGCAAAGCCAGGAACCAGGAGCACTATCCTGTTCACAACTGCATTGTGAGTGAAACAAAATTACACTACCAGTTTTCCCAGGATGGTTGTTTGGCCAGTTCTGCTCTAACACATTTAATAGGCTTTTGGAGCCACACAGGTATCAAGAAGTAAAGCCAGACAACAGTCAGATCTGCCTTTCTACTTTCTCTGCTCCATGTTGCCTTCTGAACCCCACGTCTGTGTAACTATATTCCCAGTTCTAGGCAACTCAATATTTCTAGATTGTGTCATGAAATTGAATTGAGTGCTGTGCAAAGTTAGCTGCTGCCCCCCACCTTTTATTAATCACTGCTTATTTAACAGTGTTTTCATAGGTTCTAATTCTTGTGATAGTGAATAGAACTTATGAAATTTGTTAGGGAGTGATTTAGGGCTCACTATCTGTAGAATGGAAGAGAAAGGCAGGACCAAGCAGAGGTAGAGGCTTTAGTGCAGTTTCAACAAAGGCCTCTGAAGCTCAGGTGGCCCGAATTGGGGTGAGGGTGGGATTGACTGGCGATGAGATCTGGCTGCTCAGGGGAGAGGGTGGGGCTGGTGGCTGAAGGTTTCTGCCAGCAGCACTCTCTTTCACCATTAAAGGAATAGCTTGTAATAACATAAGCTAGCATAACCAGAATTTGCATGTTAAGCATAATTGGCCATTTGCTTAACTTCCATTCTCAGAGAGACTGGCTATATTTTATATCTTCTGTGGGAGTGGGGAGGCAGAAGTAAAGAAGGGAAATAGTAGGCTACGCTCTCTCAGGGAGCCAGGAGCCAAGGCGAGTTGCCCTAGATCCAAATATACTCCAACTCCAAAGCTCTAAACACCCTAAGTCAGGTTGAGGAAATAAATAACAAATAATCAGAATTTTCTGGAATAGGTGCCACTGTATTAGAAGTGCCAACTAGCCAGAGATAAGACTCTGAATTGTGTTACTAATATTCAGCCTGAACTGCACAACTTTACCAGTTGGTTGCAAATTACCCACTGCAGGCTGGGAACAGATGAACTCTCATGGTCTGGCTCTACAACTTATTATTGTTTTTATTTGGTTTTCTAAGGATTGCTGTTTGTGTGTTACTACCTACAACAAAGAAATGATATGCTGGGTCTATGTCAATGTCATCTTCATGATCCCTTGATGTCACTTGAGTGAATTTCATACTATTAAATTAAGCACCCATTATTTATTCCTCTCATGATCAGAAATTCTTCAAGAATAATTTAAAGTTATTTACTTTGCAGAATATTAACACATTTTTAAATTTCTAGCTGCTTTTTAAAAATATTAGATTTTTCATAGGACAAGCATTACAATACCTTATTTGTATAGAGACTGAAAAATTTTTTTAAAGATTTATTTTATTTATTTGAAAGAAGAGTTATAGAGAGAGGTAGAGACAGAGAGAGAGGTCTTCCATCCACTGGTTCACTCCCCAGGTGGCGGCAATAGCTGGAGCTGGGCCAATCAGAATCCAGGAGCTTCTTCCGGGTCTCTCAAGTGTGTGCAGGGGACCAGGGACTTGGTCCATCTGCTACTGCTATCCCAGGCCATAGCAGAGAGCTGTATTGGAAGAGGAGCAGCCGGGGCTAGAACCGGCACTCATATGGGATGCTGGCACTTCAGGTCAGGGCTTTAACCCACTGTGCCACAGCACCTGCCCTGCAAATGTTGTTAATCTGACTTATTCCTGAATCTGAAATTATTTTTGATAGTATGAAATTATTTCTGGTCACTTAAAAAATCTTAAGAAAAATATTAAGATTTACCTCAAATCACCTGGCAGGTGACTTTACAAGAAGCTGGGAATAGGCAGTTGTTCAATGTCATTTCAACAAAGTCAGTTAATTAGTTTTCACTGTTTATAATTTTACCATATTGGTATAAAAAGGGAGTAGAAGGGTTATTTCAGCAACCCACTTACAATGGACTTGCACAAAGTAATACCATTTATATACCTTGGTTCACTTCTCGTAGATCTATCCAGAAGCAGAAAACATCTCTTATTTTCTTCTGATCCTTTTCTAGCTCTTGCCTCAGCTCTGCCAAGGTAATTTCTATTCCATGCACCTCTTAGTGGCCTTCCAAAATTAATTTAAGAGAAACTCACCAAGACACCATCCGGGAAGGAAATAGCTCATTTATGGATCTTTTCCTTGGTTTCTGGATCCACAGCACCCTAGAGAGTACCACAAATCTTCATGATGTCCTGAGTGTTAACTTTAATGTGTGTATCTTTAATTTAGCTGAAAGATGCGTAAAATTTCATCCAGTGAAATAGCTCCCTCTTGGCTGAACATATAAAATAGGGATTAAAGTGTGCTATTCTAATAGATATCAACCATAACTTATACCTGCTAATTTATCTTTGAATCTGTATTTCCAGATTATAAAACATGAAGGAACAATTGACTTTTTTCCTCATGGGGCTTATTTGTGAGTAAATCCTAGTTATACAAAGACTGCTTGGGATAGCCAGATTTCCTCTGGGTTGCCTGCTATTTGTAGTAGTGTAGCCATTAAAATAAGTTCATTAGATAACCTCCATCCACCGCAGATAGCAGGAGGTTGGTTATGAGTACATGTCTGTCTCCACTGATAGAATGTTCCTGTTTATCCAAGTTTTTACAGAATGTCTAAAAAAAGTATTCTTCCCAGATTGGACAGTGATATTATTGACAATGCATTGGTCACTTTACCTGGGGAAGGGATTTGTGTGAGAAGCTGAGTTTAAAGTCACGCTGTGTTTCCCATGTGGTTTCTGCTGAAGCTGCTCTTTAGCCTGATGACTCTGACACATTCTATAGTTGTTTCACATCAGGTTGTTTTAATATTCAGCCTCCACCCCCAAAAAGTCATTCTGAATATTAAAAACCAAAGGGAAAATGCATGATAAAGTATATTTTAGTATAGTTAAGTTCCATTAAAAATTCATTATAGTTCTCAGATATTTTCTTTCTCTCTGTTGTTCCTCTTCGTTTCTGGCTTGTAGAGTGGTCAACCCTTTTACTTAACAGATTAGTACTCTTACTTCTGATTGTATTTCATTTGTTTGCCTTTTATCTACTCTGTAAGATATTTGATTAACTTAAGCTTCCAATAATTACTAGTGACTTTTAAAAAATATATAATTTTATATTAGATTTAGCTTCACAGCAAGATTGAGTAGAAGGTACAGAAATCTCCTCAAAACCACTCTTCCCCCTTACATCACAGTGGTCCCTTCCACGGTAGACATCTACCACCAGAGTTGTGCACTCTCTACATTGACACTTCATTATCACCCAGGGTATATAGTTCACACATATTATGTATAGTTGGCCCTTCCTGTACCTTCTATGGGTTGTGATAAATGGGTAATGGGATTTATCTACCACTGTAAGAATCCTATGTGTTCCCTTATTCATCCCTCCACTAACTCCTAACAACTACTTTGACTATCATCATAGATTTGCCTTTTCTAGAATGTTGTATATTTGACACATTCATATATTGCTTTATCAGGTTGGCTTTTTTAAATCAGTAGTATGTTTGCACATTCTTGACAGCTCATTCCTTTTTGGTACTGAATGAAATTCCATTGTCTGAATTATAGTTATAAATGAAACTTCAGTGAGTATCCATGTACAAGTTTTTATATCAAAATAAGTTTTCCACTCTTTTTGAGTAAATACCAAGGAGTCCAATTGCTAGAATATATACCGAAATTATATTTAATTTAGAGTGAAACTTCCAACCAGCTGTATCATTTTTAATTCCCACCTGAAAAGAATAAGAATTCTTATTGCTCCATATTAGTATTTGCTATTTATTTTTGAAAATTTTTATATCATATTTTCAAGAGCACCTTGAATACCCAAATGCTAATATATGGGGAGATCATTTTCATGGATAAATTTGTTCCTATGGAGAAGAGTTAACAATATAGTTTGACAAATATAGTCGTGTGTGTGTGTGTGTGTGTGTGTGTTTAATTTCATACATATGCAACTGAGATTATATGACTTTCCATGATAGGCAATGAGCTATCAGTTACTTTATGTAGTAACGTCACCACTGTCAATAATGCTACCAAAAATAATGCCTGTTATTTAATATACATCCAGCTAGGAAGTACTGTGACATGGTAGAAAGATAATTGACCTAGGGTAAGTCAAACATGGCTTAGATTTACATTACTTTTTTTTAATTTATTTTTTTATTTAGTAAATATAAATTTCCAAAGTACAGTTTATGGATTACAATGCCCCCCCCATAATAAAATCTCACACTCCTCCCATCTCCCTCTCCCATTCCATTCACATCAAGATTTATTTTTAATTATCTTTATATACAGAAGATCGATTCAGTATATACTAAGTAAAGATTTCAACAGTTTGCACCCACACAGAAACACAAAGTGTAAAAATACGGTTTCAGTACTAGTTATAGCATTACTTTACATTGGACAACACATTAAGGACAGATCCCACATGAGAAGTAAGTACACAGTGACTCCTATTGTTGACTTAACAATTTGACACTCTTGTTTATGGCGTCAGTAATCTCCCTAGGCTCTAGTCATGAGTTGACAAAGCTATGGAAGCCTTTTGAGTTTGCCGACTTTGATATTATTCCGACAGGGTCATAGTCAAAGTGGAAGTTCTCTCCTCCCTTCAGAGAAAGGTACCTCCTTCTTTGATGGCCCCGTTCTTTCCACTGGGATCTCACTTGCAGAGATCTTTCATTTAGGTCTTCCTTTTTTTTTTTTTCCCCAGAGTGTCTTGGCTTTCCATGCCTGAAATACTCTCATGGGCTCTTGAGCCAGATCTGAATGCCTTAAGGGCTGATTCTGAGGCCAGAGTGCTATTTAGGACATCTGCCATTCTATGAGTCTGCTGTCTATCTCGCTTCCCATGCTGGATCATTCTCTCTGTTTTTGGTTCTATCAGTTAGTATTAGCAGACACTAGTAGTGATCCCTTTGACTCTTAGACCTATCAGTGTGATCAACTGTGAACTGAAATTGATCACTTGGACTAGTGAGATGGCATTGGTACATGCCACCTTGATGGGATTGTATTGGAATACCCTGGTACGATTCTAACTCCACCATTTGGGACAAGTCCCATTGAGCATGTCCCAAATTGTGCATCTCCTCCCTCTCTTATTCCCACTCTTATATTTAACAGGGATCACTTTTCAATTAAAATTTAAACACCTAAGAATACTTGTGTGTTAATTACAGAGTTCAACCAATAGTACTAGAACAAAACAAAGAAAAAAGACTAAAATAGATAAAATATTACATTGTATATCAATAGTCAGGACAAGAGCTGATCAATTCACTGTTTCTCATAGTGTCCATTTCACTTCAACAGGTTTCCCCTTTGGTACTCAGTTAGTTGTCACTTAGTTGTCGCCGATCAGGGAGAACATATGATATTTGTCCCTTTGGGACTGGCTTAATTCACTCAGAATGATGTTTTCCAGATTCCTCCATCTTGTTGCAAATGACTGGATTTCATTGTTTTTGACTGCTGTATAGTATTCTATAGAGTACATGTCCCATAATTTCTTTATCCAGTCTACTGTTGATGGGCATTTGGGTTGGTTCCAGGTCCTAGCTATTGTGAATTGAGCTTCAATAAACATTAATGTGCAGACAGCTTTTTTGTTTGCCAATTGAATTTCCTTTGGGTAAATTCCAAGGAGTGGGATGGCTGGGTTGTATGGTAGGGTTATATTCAGGTTTCTGAGGAATCTCCAGACTGACTTCCATAGTGGCTTCACCAGTTTGCATTCCCACCAACAGTGGGTTAGTGTCCCTTTCCCCCACATCCTCTCCAGCAGAGAGGATTACTTTTTTATAGGTAGCATATTATGATTTAAGACAAAATATCCACTTTATAGCTTGCGATACAAGAAAAAAAATTAAGCACTTGAAAAAATTAAGGGTTACTATATGATTTTGTGTTATCTTTCTATTCTTCTGTAATAACACATACTTAGTGACTTGCAATAGGAATGTATTTTGTTATTCTTCTATGGGTCAGAATTTTAACCTAAGTCTCAGAGCCAAAATCAAAGTGTCAGCAGAGCTGCTGGTGCTTTAGGGCAGATTCCAGCCCACGCCCTTTGTAGCTTCTAGAGGCTGCCTGTATTTCTCTGACCTAGGATCGTCTTTTGTTCCTTTAACAAAATATAAAGAATCAAAGTTTATTTGGCTCATGATGCTGGAGGTAAGAAGTCAAGGAGATGGTTCTGACGTCTGGTGAGGGCCTTTCCTGCTGCATCAGAATGTCACAGATGGTGTCACTTGGCAAGACAAAGCAAACTTGTCAGCTCCCCTCCCTCTTCCCCTTCTTGGAAAGGCATGGATGCATCTCATGAGGACCCCACCATCAGTGATCTCATGTAGTTCTAATTACCTCCAAAGGCTCCTTCTCCAGACACCATTAGTGTAGAAAGTTGAATATTAAAGTTCTACACATGAACTTTCATGGGTACACTCTAGCAGTCTCCTATCTTCCAAATCAGCAAAGGCAGGTTGACTTCTTGTCATATTACATCAATTTGACCTTTTGACTGTTCCCCGACATTTAAGGAGTTGTGATATTACATTGGCTCTGTCCAGAAAGTCCAGGATAGTTGCCAACCTTAATTGCATCTGTACCCTAAATTACATTTTGCATACATAACATCTTTTTATGTTCTAGGTGTTGAGACTTGGACATATTTGGAATGTAATTAATCTGCTTACAATTATCTGGGAAAATCCTGACATAAAGTATCAGTCAACAGAAGCAATTATTTTTCATTCAATAACATATTTATTAATAATTAAGTTGACATGTATTAATCTAAATTTTTACTAGTCATTCAGCAGAACCTTGGAGATATGAAAGACAGGCTAACTTTACTAATATTTCATCTGATTTAAAACAATAGTACTAGTGACACGGCAATGAAAACTATAATCATTACATACTTTGAGTGCTTATGTTACAAATATCATGATGTCTATCATAGCTTCTTTACTGAATGGAAAGTTAATCCACTAAAGCGTTTTTTTAAAGATGTGTTTATTTGAAAGGCAGAGTTACAGAGAGCGAGAGAGAACTTCCATCTGCTGGTTCACTCCCCAAATAGCTACCAACAACCAGACGTAGGCCAGGTCGAATCCAGGAGTCAGACACTTCATCCAGGTCTCCCACTTGGATGCAGGGCCCAAGAACTTGAACCATTTTCCATTGCTTTCCCGGTACAGGGAGCTGGATCAGAACCGGAGCAGCTGGGATATTGGCCAACGCCCATAAGGGATGCCAGCTTTGCAGGTGGCAGGTTAACTTGTTACGTCACAACACTGCTCATCTAAAGTGTTTTTTTTTTTTGTCAAGAAGAAAATATATAATATACTTGCTAATTAAATTGTTTATATTTTTAAAGTATACTAAGAAAAAGATGGTAATACTTGCCTTTCAGGACTTTGCTATGTTCAATGCAGGCTTCATAGATCTGCTAGTATTCTTGCAATCAACATGGTTGTGTTGAGCAATTGCAAAGGTAACAACTCTACTAACTGTTCTCTGATCTTTTTTTCCCTCCATTTGGGAGCAATTATTCCACAAAATGACAAAGTGGCAAGGGCAAAAATATAACTACCCACAGTATAAAATCACTGCTTTAGTTCAGAGATGAGATTCTTGATCTCATTAATGGCCTGAAATTGCTTGACAAGCTTTTCCATTTAGACAATTAACATATTAATCCACTTCATGTGGTATCCATCTGCTCATATATAATTTTTCAGAAAGACTATCTATACCTCCTTGCACTCATGGCTCATAGCTATTTTCAAAAGCAATGTATAATTAGTATAAAATACTAATAATATAAAGCACCTGAAGGGAGGTATTGGCCTTCAGGAATGAAAAGCCACAGGCATATCTTTCTCTAAATCTCTGGAACTCATACACTGAGATAGTATTGGGGTAATTCATTTTGTAACTCAGTTCATTCCCTGCTTGGCCTTTTGTGCAATTTGGCGAATTAAGACTTTTTGTGGAGAGTGGAGTGCAATTTCGTTCATAGCCAAGGAGGGTTTTCAGAAAAGGATGGCAAGAGTCAAATAGTTTTGTAAACTGAATTATTATTCAGATCTTCTCTCATCTTCCTTTCTGTCAGTTTAGAAAAAAGTGCATACTTAAAAGTAAGAGAAATTTTAGAAGAAAACTGTCACTCCTTAGCGGTTTTCAGAAAACCTACCATTTGAGTATAGCAAAGCAAATCAAGTTTGTTTTGATGACGTTGCCTTCTTGTTTCTTAGTATCCAAGAGAGACTGGGTTAGACTGTTTTTCCGTTAACACACATACACATATACACTGTGTGATTGTGCCAGGGAATATTGTAAATGGCGTCAGCTGTACAGTTAGCAGATTGTTTCTGAAGCCAAAGTGCCACGGACACATCCTGGTTTCTTCTGCTACTTATGTAACCTCAGGAAAATGATTTAACCTTTTCATACCCCATTTATAAGATGTATGGTGTTGTCAACCAGAAAAACTCACCTAAGAGTTAGTGTCCGGAGTTGTTTGGGGAGTCAGATACAGGTAGGCGGTGCCTGTGTGAATGGCCTCAGCAACTCAGCTACCTCCACACCTCCAGGAGCAGAAACAAACATTCATGGTAAATAACTTTGCTAGCATAGACGGTGTGGTCAGAGTGTGACCCCGTGGCCCAATGTTTCAGGCATAGGAAGATGCTATTTTCAGGCAGAATTTCCCAAGGGCTCAGAGCTCATCTCCCAGAAGCTGGCTAAGATCCAGTCTTGCAAATAGGCCTGTCTTGACAATGTGCGGGGTTGCAGCACCTCAGGCCTTTCTTTCAGAAGGCTGCTGAATGAACACCTCTCAACTATGCTTCTGTTGTGGATTATATCCCCAAGTAGTCAAGAGCAAAGGTGTGGGTGTTTGTTCAAACACTGTATGTGCTCCTGTGTATAATGTGATCTGTCCTCTCTCAGTGAAGAGTCAAAGGGTATTTCTTTCATTTGAAAATTCATGTGGTTTAAAATGAGAACTAAAATTTAAAATGGGGTACTTAACAGAATCCATGGGCAAATGTGAGTCTTGATTATTTATTTTATTTACAAAGAGTTAACTAGGAAGACCTTTTCATTTATACTTCTTCCTTGAAAATAATTCTAAATATTTTACGAATAAAATCAAGTTAATTTGATTTACTTTGATTTCCTGTTTCATGGTATGCAGAAAAGGCTGGGTTATATTATTTTTCAAAATATATAGATATATATAAACACACATACATGTGTAATTGTGCCAGGGAATATTGTAAATGATAATCAGTGTAGTTAGCAGAAACTTTAATTCACACGGATAAAAATTCTGGGAGAAAATTGGGCTAATAAACATAAAGTAGGATAATATTTTAATCTAAAACACTATATTACAGATTTGTAGTATCTGAAAATTACCCCTAGCATCATTATTAGAATATATTGGTGTATCAGCACGGATTTCCAAAGAGAGTAGTTACAGAAAATTCTTTAAACAATTTGGTTATAAGCACATATATAAGATGAATTAAAATCTCTTACGCAAAGAAAAAGAGGCTTTTAGTGGGCCAATTAAGCAATTCACGTTTTTCCCAAACTTCCAATAGGAAGACAGAATGATGAGATAATCATTGTGAGACCAGAAGAAAATAAGACCTTGTCAAGATCTGCTTCATTAAGTTCTACTTAATCCAAGTTTGTGCATGGTTAAGAAGGAAAAATAAATTGTGTGTGTATGTGTATATTGCATGTTTTTTTTTTTAAAGGATTTATTTATTTGAAAAAGAAAGAGATCTTCCATCTTCTTATTCATATCCCAAGTGGCTACAACAGCCAGAGCTGAGCTGATCCAAAGCCAGGAGCCAGGAGCTTCTTCCTGGTCTCCCACATGGGTGCAGGGGCCCAACTACTTGGGGCATCCTCCGCTGCTTTCCCAGGTGCATTATTAGGGAGCTGTATCAGAAGTGGAGCAGCCAGGATTAAAACGGGCACCCAGATGGAATGCCAGCGCTGCAGGCCAGGGCTTTAACTCACTGTGCCACAGTGCTAGGCCCTGATTGGTTCTTAATAATTAATTAGTATCTAAAGAATTATCAAGAAATATTTTGTGGAAAATCCATTTAGAGGAAATATTCTAGGTTTTGAAAAGGGAAATTTCGAATCCCATGTGTGCTTCCTACTCTCCTTGTGACCTTGATCAAAATATTTACCTCCTTCTGGACCAAAATGATGAGTGATTTGAATTCAGTTAAGGTGACTTGGAGGAAGACATGCCCTGGCTTGGGTCTAAATGGTGTTGCATTCTGGAATTTAGAAATGCATTGGTGTATTTGCCTTGCCTGATAAATGGGCAGGGTGGTTCTGCCTAAAGGACATTTCCCTGGGGGCCATTTGGTCCCTTAAGACGGAACTTGCAGATGAAGCCAGAGGCAGAAAAAGTGACTTCACATCAATACAAAGCCTTGGTGTTTTGGAGGCAAGGATTGATCCTTTGGGAAGTTTTTCCAAGGATGCCAGTGATGATGATGATGATGATGATGATGTGTGTGTATGTGTTGGTAATTCTGCTACATCTGGCAGGGTGGATGTTTCCATAGGAGAAAGGGTGAATATCCCTTGTGAACTGAGTAGATTTTTTTCTTTTCTTTTGATGGGAATGCTAAGTAGTCCCCTTACAATTTGGGGGAGAAATAATCTGCTGATTCTGGGTTTCTTCCTTGGGTGGTGGTGTAGGAGTTGATTAAATATGAGCATATTTGCTACTCCACATGGTAAGTGTGAAGTTCAAATTAAATAATGACTGTAACAAAGCACTTTATCACTCTTCAAAAGTGAAATAAGTATTAAGATAAGCATTGTTTATTGATAAGTTTACAGGTATATAGTTGAACACACAGGTTCTAAAGAAGAATATTTGTTTCAAAGTAGAACCTTTGTTTCAAGTGTGAAATGGACTTTTTTAAACATTTATTTATTTATTTGAAAGTCAAAGTAATAGAGGGAGAAGGAGAGGAGGAGGAGAGAGTGAGAGTGAGAGTGAGAGCGAGAGAGCGCAAAGCCAGCGCTGAGCCAGGTGGAAGCCATGAGCTTGGAACTCCATTCAAGTCACCTATGTGAATGGCAGGGGCCCAATCACTTGGGTTATCTTCCACTGCTTTTCCCAAGCCATTAGCAGGGAGCTGGAATAAAAGAAGAGCAGCCAGAACAAGAACTGGCACCCACTGCAGCAGAGGCTTCACCCGCTATGCCACTAACAATGCCTGCCCAGGACTTGTTTCTTTTCAGGATTCTCCCATTCTTTTCTCCTGGCTGTAGGCTACTTGATCAGTTGACTGATTTAATTGAAATGTGGCAGTGTTCTGTATGAGATAGGAGTTTTTACAGAAGATCTCTCAGGTATTATTATGCAGATGATAAAGTGATGTTCACACTTTAAAACACAAAGAGGGAAGTGGAAATTAGATTGGATTATGGGGTTAATTTATTCTGGAGAAAAATTACACTTTGATGTGGGCTGTGGAAATTGACTAGTATTTCATTTCAAACCACGTTTTTTACTCTGTGTACTAGATTGTGATGCTTGTCAGTAATCTTCTAAAGAATTACTGATAGCATTTTTCAGTTCTAAAATACAATCTTTTTGCCTTTACTGAGTTTATTTTTCATAGTGGTAAAATGGTCCTATTACCTTGCATTATGCTTTCTATTAACCATACCCACTATACCCACTGCTACTTGATTGTAGTGTGTATACATACTTGATAGTTTGTATTTGTGATAGTTAATTGTTAAGTTCTTTCATTTGAACTGATGCATGTTTTTGTGAATTCTGTATGTGCTTAAACTGTTTTATAGATATTAATAAAAGAAAAAATATACTGTCTGTGATGTGTGCTAAAGGGTTAATCATGTATTTTAGTGAGGACTGAACATTTAAATAATTTTTTTGCAGAGAAATATCCTGACTATTGATTTCCAGCCAAGCTTGTCTCCATCTCAAAGGTCACAATTTTCAAATGAGGTTACCTTTGCATTGAGTTTTCTAGCACATTTGTTTCGTTTCAGTTAAATATAACAGGTTAAAAATCAACGACTGAAAAAAATATATTCAAGGAAAAAGGCATATTCCTTTTATCAAATATCAAAGTAGAACCTTATATATATTAAATAATGACAGTTTGTGAATAAAATTTAGTTCATGTTTTCCTTGAAATTTGTAGCAATTTCATTTTACTTTGACCATAATTCCATCACTAGTGACCAATTATTTGAATGAGACAATTTAATAGCAAAAAATTGTAGGAAGATATTCATTGTGCAGATGTGGCTGGATGTCACTGAATGTCACTAAAATCTTCACTAAGCATTCCTCTGATGTTTCAAACCCTGTATGTCTTTCTGGGTCTGTAAGTATGATGGCTATTACACATTAGTTACGATTAAGTAATTCAGTGATTAGGGTTTGTTACAGAGCAAAAGAGATTTATTTTAATAAATTGGCTGGTTGGTTGATTTGAAAGTCAGAGCGACATAGAGGGAGAAGCGAAGCCAGATGTACAGAAAGTCGAGGGGGAGGAAGGTTCATTCCCCAAATGTCCACAAAAGCCAGGTTTGGGCGATGTTAACTCCCAGAACTCCATCTGGGTCTCCCACATGGGTGTCCTGGAGCCCAAGTGCTTGGGCCATCTTCCACTGCCTTCCGAGGTGCATTTGCAGGGAGCTAAATCAGAAACAGAGCAACTGGGACTGGTACCATCCCAAGTAGTGGTGTAACTTGCTGCACCACAACACAAGAGAGATTTTAAAATAATTTTTTTTTTTCTAACTTAATATTTGGAAGATGCAGAGAGAGGGAGGAGAGGGGAATTTTCACCCTCTGGTTCACTCCCAAATGCCCACAACAGCCAGAGCTGAACTGGACTGAAACCAGAAACCAGATATTCCATCAAGGTTTCTTTTGTGGGTGGTAATGATAAATACTTGAGCCATCATCTGTAACCTGCATTCATATTGGCAGGAAGCTGAGTTAGGGCCAGAGGTGCTGGGACGCCAACCAGGCACTCAGATGTGGAATGATTACATCTCAAGTGGAGGCCTTCCCTTACAAAACAAAAAGAGATTTTGCTTCAGTAATGTTCTAAATCATTAGCATAGTGAGATTATCCAGTTTGGTTTGATCAACTTATGAGAGTCGTTAAGTCTGGATCTAGAGGTCAGAGAAGGATACTCAGGGATTGCACACAGGAAGCTTTGACATGCCTGTGTTGGCTTGCAGAGGGAGGACTTTATGGCAGGGAATAAGCTTGGCCTCTGCTTTTTGAAAGCCAGCCGGGGAAGAAGGACCTCAGTTACTTTATTCTCAAGAAGGTTCACTCCTCCAGCAGCAAGATGAAGTTGGGGGTGATAGTTTTTTCCCTGAGAGCTCGAGATAAGAACCCAATTCAGCTGATATCTGGTCATACTTTTAGTAGAGAAGCTAGAGGTTGTATGACAGACTTCTGACTTGAAGTATTAATAGTCTGAAAAGAGTGCTGTTCTCAGGTATCAAATTTGTGAAAACTCTCTTTCAGCAACAAAAAGCTAATACATTTATCAAAATTTGTCCAAAGAAATTTACCATATAATACAGAATGTAATAATGTATTTAATATAAAATTAAATGTGGTCCTTTGAATTGTTTCATGCCCCCCAAAATATCAAACTATAAAAAATGTATTTAACCATATTTTAGGTTGATTTTTTTTTATAAACTTCAAAACAGGATGTAATCAGACTCTTCAAACTGAGATAAAAACCCTCTTTTCACAGTAAAACTCTGAATGACTCAATCAACATTATGATTAAACCTGGCTTCAACCATAAACTAGTTTTGTAAAATGCAGAGTGAGATTGCCTTGTTGTAAAAAAACAAAACAACAAAAATAGTAAGAAACCTTTCAAAACTTTATTTGTTCTTTAATTGTTTACATGAAAAATACTTCATGTTTTAAAATGGTTTGTTATTCATTTATACATAATTAATATTATATGGTTGTCTTTAGATAGACTGTCTTGACTTTTTAAAAATATATTCCAATATGCATTTCTAATATGGAATTTTGTGCAGAATGAATTTTCTTCCATTTATGCTAACTAATAAAACAAGACATGTTTGATAAATATCCATAATATAGCAAAAGGGTATTTGACTAAAAATGTTAATGCCAAAGCAATGATTTCTCAATCCTGCTGTTTCTATACTTACATACATCCTAGTAACATAATTTCAACTGAAATTTTGATCACTACTACTAATGATAAAAATAATTATTTGTGGCCTATTTTATGTAGACATTATGCTAAGTATATTTGTCATTTATATTATAGTTACTTCCTGTTTATTACTCCTGTATCCCAAATCACAAATGAAAAATAAGTGAAATTCAATGAGTGATGTTCATTTAGATGTCTCACATGCACTTGAAAGTGAACCATTCAGAAGTAAATGTTATTAAAGAATATTTTAATGAAAGTTTGTTTTCCTTTGCTCAAGTATAATTCTCAAAAAGTTGAAAACATGACCCTTATAAATATAGAGAGAAGAAAGTTAGTGGTTTTATTCAATTAATTGATTAGTGGGGAGTCAGAAGATGCTCATACTGGTTCAGAGGATTATTTGAAATTCTAAAATGTACATAGTCATATAGGGAATGTTGAGATTAATTTGCTAATAGGGGAAAATTTGCTTAGTATCCTACAGGGCTGTGAGCTGTAACTTCAGGGGTTAATCTTGTTGATCTTTCCCTGTCATAGAAATCAATCACATCCAAATGAGACAACATTCCTTTGCATTGCCATCAGTTTCCCACAGATTAATTTCATAAGTTATTTACATGTAAGTTTCATGGAATCAGTGTTCTTTTTCCTGGGAGGCTATTGCGGTTGCTAGTACAGGGCTGTGATAGCCAGAGTAAAGGTCTTTAATGTTGTCTCTGTCCTAATCCCCTGAGTCTGTAAGTATGTTACCACAAATGGCAAAATGCACTTTGCAATTGTGACCAAACCAAAAATATTCAGATAAGGAGAGTGTTCTGGATTATTACAAGGTGGGTTTAGGCATAATCACAAGGTTTCTTAAAAATGAAGTGGGGATGTAGAGGGGTCTTTTCACCGTTGCTGGCTTTGAAAATGAAAGGGGCCTGTGATCCAAGAAAGATGGGAAGCTTCCAGCATTTGGAAAAAGGCAAGAGAACAGATAGGCTTCAGAAAGGAGCATGTCCTTGGTGTGACACCTTGATGTTAACGTAAGACCTCCGCAGCCTTGAGATCTACAGAATTGAAAGATAATGCATCTGTGTTATCTTACATGGATGAATTTGTGGCAGTTTAATACAGCAGCTGTAGGGAACTAAGGTTCCCAGGGTGAGAGCGCATGATCAATATGTGTTTGTTAAATGGATGGATTATGTAATGGTTAAATAAATGTAACTTGTTCAAGACACACAGCCAGTAAGTGGTGGATCTTACATTAACCCTTCGTGGCTCTTTCCACAACCTGTACTTTTACTAAATTCCTACATTTTGGTGGAATTACAAAGTCTTCTTTAACTTATTCCTTTCCATCATTCTTCCTGAGCAAGAACATAAAATATATAAAACCCTCTAGATTCTTAAGCATAAGTTCACATAAGCAAATGGTTGATAGCCAATGTCACTGATAATTGTTTAGTTTTGATAAAATGTAAAAAATTAACTAATATTTTATAAATATAGACATCATTTTTGTTACTACAATTAGAAGCCTGATGATACTGAGAGTGACACTATTAGTGTTCTATAATGCTTGATTATTTTGTAAATCTCCATGGATGTATTTTAATTATTCCATGAGAAGATTTTTTTTATATTTTTCAGATATTAAAATAGAATTCCAAAGTTGAGTACATAGCCCCTTAGATGTTAAAACTCATTATGTTCATAATTTTCTATTTTGAGAAGAATTTTTTTGTATTTGGACCCATCAATGTTGGATAACATAGCAGTTTTTTTAAAAAAATATTAATCTTATATGTGTTTTCTTTGTCTAAAATTATATATTCAAATATGGCATATGTTCTAAATAATGATTTCTAAACTAGTGAGTTGTTAAAAGAAAACAAAACTTCCCCTTCTTTTCACTATATATGACGGACTTTATTTGGTATTTAAATTTCTTTTCTTTATCTTCCTGTAAGACTTAGGTTCTTTAAAAAGAAATGTTATCTATGTATCTCTTTATCTATCTTGTCATAGTTAAAGAGATAGAGAAGGAGAGGCAGAAAGAAATCTTCCATCTGCTGGTTTATTCCCCAGTTGGCTGAAACACCTGGGGCTGAGCCAGGAGCCAGGAGCCAGGAGCCAGGAGCCAGGAGCCAGGAGTGTAAACGAGGTTTCCCACATTGACAGCAGGGCCCCAAGCACTAGGCCCATCCTCAACTGCTTTTACCAGGACACTAACAGTAAGCTGGAACAGAAGTTGAGCACAGGGACACAAATCTCCACCCATAAAGGATGCTGGCATTGCAGGCAGCAGCTTTGCCAGCTATGCCAGAATGCTGGCTCCAAGAAATATTTATTCTACTGCTTCACTGGCTGATGCACAAATTGTGTTAAATAAATGCTTATAAAATAAATGAAATAACAGTACATGAATAGAAAACTATATGCTGTTTATAGTAATATTTCTTGGTAATTTTTTTTTTTTTTTGACAGGCAGAGTGGACAGTGAGAGATAGAGAGAGACAGGGAGAAAGGTCTTCCTTTTACCGTTGGTTCACCCCCCAGTGGCCGCTGCGGCCACTGCGCTGCGGCCAGTGCACTGCGCTGATCCAAAGCCAGGAGCCAGGTGCTTCTCCTGGTCTCCCATGCTGGTGCAGGGCCCAAGGACCTAGGCCATCCTCCACTGCACTCCTGGGCCACAGCAGAGAGCTGGACTGGAAGAGGAGCAACCGGGACAGAATCCGGTGCCCTGACCGGGACTAGAACCTGGTGTGCTGGCGCTGCAGGCGGAGGATTAGCCTAGTGAGCCATGGTGCTGGCCTATTTCTCAATAAATTAATCCAACTGGTTGTCATTTTTTCCTATTGTCTGTTAAAAAAAAATAAAGACCAGCAAAGGATAAATGTATGTAATGGTACTTCCTAAAATAAGGTTAAGTATTAATATAGAATTTTTTATATATGGAAATAGAAATATGAAGAAACATTCATAAAGAAATGATGATGCTTTTCTGGTGATGAAATCCAGAATATTTGCTGGAATAAGAAAGTGAGGAATATACTGGTTATTTAAATAATCAGAAACTATATCCATTCAGTTGATCTAGAGCACAGTCCCATCCATAAAATAGATTACAATCTAATAGCAATTGATGCAATAAGAAAGATATAGCAGTGAAATAAAAAATAGACAACGTATGCTGAAAAAGAATGAATGCATGAAAATATGAGAGCTAAGGAACAAATATTCAACTTAGACTAGAAAAGTGTTTATTATAATTGGAGTGGATGTCAAGGTAGGGACCATGTCTGAAAGACTTCTTGGATAAGAATAGTGAACCACAGATGGATGGACTCTCTTTCTGTTTCTTTCTCTCTGTCTCTGTAACTCTTCCTTTGCATTAATAAAATAAACCTTAAAAGGGAAAAAAAAAAACTAATTGGGGAGCTCTTACAATGACACATTCAGCCCTTTATATCCAACCACACTACACAGACTAATGGTAGAGCTTTTGTTTTCTTACCTAAACTATTGCTACAGCCCAGTAACTAGTATCCTTGCCTTAAATATCACTTGCTTTTTGAATCCAAATTATTCATCTTTCATTTGTGTGGCTTCCCTGAATACCACATTGCACTAGCTTCCTAGTGAATGGAGTATTAATATTTAGTGTGCTAGCATTTTGTTTTAATGTGTTTTTTCCTAGATGTCAATAGTTAGTCTTCAAGGTTCAGAGTAAAGTGCTGTGTTCCCTTTGCTAACGATAGACAAAGACAAATGTGATTGCCCTCTTCTAAACTCCTAAAAGCAATTACTTTGAATCACTATAATTTTCTTATCTCAGACTGCCAAAACTAACATTTTTAGCTTGTCTCCTAGTGATGTAATATCTAAATGGCAAAGATTACAGTATTTGTATGTATTCACACTAAACTAGCACCTTACACACTGTAGATATTCAATAAACATTAATTCAAGGGTTTAGTTTAAGCCTGAGTTGTACATGTCTTTAGGATTCCTGTATTTTTTCAAGGATTTCCTTACGAAATTTTGAAATTTAAAGGTAATGTGTGTGTTACTGTCATGAAAAAGTATATGTGTGTTTATGATTTCTTTTTCTGCTCTTTACGGATTCATTCAATGAAAAGGAATTATATGTACAAGAGACATGTTAATGGTAGTAGGCATTGCTGAAAATATGACAGATAGTTAGCTTAAAACCTTAGATTTAATTTTTTTAAAGATAAGGGAGGGGCTGGTGCTGTGGCATAGCCGATAAAACCTTGCATTGCAGGCATTCCATATGGGTGCTGGTTGAGTCCCAGCTGCTCCACTTCCAATCCAGCTCTCTGCTATGGCCTAGGAAAGCAGTAGAAGATGGCCCAAGTCCTTGGGCCCCTACACCCACGTGGGAGGCCTGGAAGACGCTCCTGGCTCCTGGCTCCAGATCGGCGCAGCTCTGGCCCTTGCTGCCATCTTGGGAGTAAACTAGCAGATGGAAAACCTATCTCTCTCTCTCTCTCTCTTTCTCTCTCTCTCTCTGCCTCTTCCTCTTCCTCTCTGTAATTCAACCTTTTAAATAAATACTTACATCTTTTTTAAAAAAAAGTTAAGGGAAAAAACAGGGCAAATATAGCAAAAGTTAGACATGTATTTAAGTTCCCCAAATGTTCAAATATATTAATTTATAAGGAAGGTTTAAACACTGATATTTTATAATATCACCAATCTATCCTTATATTAATTAAGATGTTGCTGTTATGTGTGTTCACCATATAAGGTTCTGACATATTCCTCCCACGATCCATCAACTACTCAATAATGACAAACTGCAATGAGATTTAATTACCCAAAGTTTTCTTTTACAAAATGTGTAGCTCTTTCAGGGGATTATGAAAGATGGTATCTCACACACTTTAAACTAGGAAATTTTTAGGAAAATTAGTGGAGTGTGGTTGACAGGATAGATTTCTTGTTATTTATATTTTTATTTGTATATTTTCCTTATTGTGAAATACTTCAGATTACCAGAGTACTCCATTACAAATTAGCCATATTGTATTCTGTCTAATATTTACTTTATGGTGAGAATATTAAATTTGAGCTTACACATTATTGCATCCTGACAGCAGGCATTAGGATCAATACCCTTATGGTAATGCTGGAAATTTTGATTGAATTATAGACTTTTTAGGGAATATTATATTTTGAATCAAAAGTTTGTATTTACTCATTTATTTCTTGTATATTTCTCTCTTTTATAGTGGTACACAGGGAAACATTTATGTGCATGTGTGTAGGGGTTGATGTGTGCATGTGAAACACTTGGAGTATTTGTGTTGCATTCAACGACCCCACTCCCCTTGGTATGAGTGAAGTCTATGTTCGGAAGACATATAGACTTACTGCTTTAACCTTCATATTTAGAATCTTAAAACAATGAGCTTTCCAGCTCATACACACATCATACTTCCTTCTCTGTAACTGATTGTCACTCCTTTGTATTTTTTGGGTTTTCCACTTCTATTTAATCTCTTTAATTCGATCTGGAGAACTTAAAGCACACAACCACGAGTGATTGTCCCTGTGTTCTCTATGAAGCTCCTAATACATCACTGTGCATGTCAGGCTGTGTCATGCAGCTGGCAAAGCATGGGGTTTGAGGTTTCGTGGGTTTGGGTTTAGATTCAAATCTTGGTTCTCACTCTGGTTAAACTCTTTCATACTGTTAAGCTGATGTGGCAAGGTGAAAAACAGTTTCTGATAATTAAGTGAAAAAAATTGTTCAAAATAACTGTGAATTCCAGACAGCTATTTGTATTTTTAGAATCTGCATGAGATGAAATTTTAATATTGAAGTATAAAGTGACTTAAAAATAAAGAGAGCTTGAAAAATTTGTCTGACTTAGTGGAACTTATTTTAGATTTGTTGTAGAACAGGTGACCAAAAAACTAACTAGGTACCAGCTCACCTATTTGTTTCTACTTTACTTAAATAAGTAAAAAGTTAACAAGAAGAAAAAGCAGTCCTATGATTCTGATGCCATCATTAAATCATGGTTGCTCCTTAAATACCACCAAAAGAGCTAGCCCTCTTGTATTTTACGTATTGTCATGTTTTCCCACTGAATGTTACATTCGCATCATCTTCCTTCACTGCTACTCTCTGCTTAGAGGCAGTGGTCTCAAAACAACTTAGATATTTCCTATATCCTGTAGCTTGTTCATATTGTTCCTATTTTACTTGTCAAGCTCTATGAGTGAAAGTATCCTGTTAACTTTATATACCAATATGACTATATCAAATGACTAGTTTAGTGTTGGATATAGTAAGATCTCAGTAAGTATTTGTCAAACACAACATGCAGATGTATAGCTTAATTATATAGCATGCAGGCTTACTGTAAAGTGGTTTTATTTTATGAAAGAAACATATTTAGGTTATTTATTTAAATTTAACCTTTGCAACTTATGCTGTGGGGATATGCCTAATAGCATTCACTAGGCAATTTCACTAGGATACCTTTTAATTTTAAAGAAATTATTTAGAAAAAAATCCTAATTAAGCTAACTTTTAAAAAGGTGTTTACTTACTTTTTTTAGCTCACAAATAAAGGATTTGCTATGACATAAATGATATCACAGCTCAGACTACCTCAGGACCTCAGGAAGCTGTCTCCACTTACAATGATGGCTTTTCCAAGGCCACACTTTCTTCTTGCCCCTGAGAATCCAATGAGATATTTGTCCTTTCTCCCATGTTACACCTATCAATTTGTAGGGAGTGGTATTATTCCAAACTGGGTTTTGATGCTGTTATGTACCTATGAAACCATCACCACAATCAAGATAATGAATATGACCATTATTTTTCTTTTTTAAAGTTATTTAAGAAACTAAATTTTACTATGTATATTTGAGATTTCTAGCAGTATTGTCCATCTATAGCATTTTTATTCATTTTTAAGGTTCAGTAATATTCTGTTGTACACACATATGAACATATATGCCACATTTCATTCTCAATTTGTGGTTGATGGACACTAATCTACTTTAATATCTTGGTAATGGTGAATGATCCTATAGTGAACATGTAGGTGCAAATATCTTTAGTGGAGGATAATTTTATCTCTTTTTTTGAGAATATACCCACAGTAGGATGGTTGTGCCATATAATATTTCTCTTTATGATTTCTTTAGGAACGTCTGTATAGTTTTTTTTTTTCTTCCTAGTGGCTTTTCCAGTCTATGTTCTTACCAACAGGATATTGATTCCCTTTGTTCCACACCCTCATCAACATTTATTATATCTTGTCTTTTTTATAATAACTGTCTTAATGAATGTGGGGTGATGTCTTATAGCTTTGATTTGCATTTCCCTGATGATTAGTGATATTGGGTTCCTTATCATATACCTCTTGGTTATATTTATATCTTTTTCAAGGAAATAACCATTCAATTACCTTTGCCTATTTTCTTTTTTTAAAAAAAAATATTTTTTTATTTGAAAGAGTTACAGAGAGTGAGAGAGAGAGAGACAGAGTGAGAGATCTTCCATTTGCTGATTCATTCCCCAAATGGCCACAACAACCAGAACTGGGCCAATCTGAAGCCAGGAGCCAGGAACTTCTTCTGGGTCTCACACATGGGTACAAGGGCACAAGGATTTGGGCCATCTTCCACTGCTTTTCCAGGCACACTAGCAGGTAGCTGGATTGGAAGTGGAGCTGCATGGACTCGAACCTGTGCTCATATGGGATGCCAGAGCTGCAGATGGCGGTTTTACCCACTATGCCACAGTGCTGTCCTTTGCCTATTTCCAATCAAGTTGCTTGGTTTTCCACTATTGAGTTGTAAGAGTTATTTTTTTTTTTTTTACAAATTCTGAGTAGTAACATTATCTTAGATGTGGTTTGCTAACATTTTTCGCAAGCTGTTTGTTACCTTTTCATTTTATTTATTGTTTCCTGTGCTTTGCAGAAGTCTTTTTATTTTATGTAGCCCCGTTATAATGTTTTAGATTTTGCAGCCTGAACTTCTGTTATGATATCAAAAACTAAAAATTGCTAGCATTAAGGGGTTTTCTCCCTATGTTCACTTACAGGATTTTTATGGTATCAAAGCTTACATTTAGGTGACTTATCCATTTTCAGTTGATTTTCTCTTTGATGTAGAGATCTAGTAAACTATAGCAAACAAAACATATGGCACTGATGTAAAACCAAAAATTTAGACCAAAAGAGCAGAATAAAGAAACTGGAGGGGCCAGCGCAGTGGCACAGCAGGTTAAAGTCCTGGCCTGAAGTGCTGGCATCCCATATAAGCACTGGTTCTAGTCCCAGCTGCTCCTCTTCCAATCCAGCTCTCTGCTGTGGCCTGGGAAAGCAGTGGAAGATGGTCCAAGTTCTTGGGCCCCTGCACGCATGTGGGAGACCTGGAAGAGACTCCTGGCTCCTGACTTCAGATCTGTGCAGCTCTGGCCATTGCGGCCATCTTGGGAGTGAACTAGCGGATGGAAGACCACTCTCTCTGTCTCTACCTCTCTCTGTAACTCTGTCTTTCAAGTAAATAAAATAAATAAACCTTAAAAAAAAAGAACCTGGAAATAAATCCAAATATAAACAGTCAACTTCAACTTAGGTTACCAAGAACACACAACAGGGAAGAGAGAATTTCTTTAATACATGTTGCTGAGGAAACAATTTCTAGATACATAAGAATGAAATCAAACTAGATGGAGTTCCCAGCTCTTGCTCAGCCTGGCCTCATTCCAGCTATTGTGGGCATTTGGGAAAAGAACAAACAGATGAAATTTCTCACTCTCCTATCTCTCTCTCTCTCTCTCTCTCTCTCTCTCTGCTTTTCCACCAACCAACCAAACAAAAACTTATATAAAGAACAGAGTGCTCTCCCTGTGTCTCTCTGCTTCCTGGCTTCTCATGTGATCATCCCTCTGCCATTCTGTAGCCTTACCAGATGCCTGCACTAATGTGTGTGTCCAAGAATGAACAGTGAACCTCTAAACTGCAATCCAAAATAAACCTTTTCCCCTCGTAAATTAGTCATTTCAGGTATTTTAATTAAAGTAACAAAATATGATTAAAATACTAATGTTCTAAACATCATAATTCAGCAACACAGACCACTGTAGGATATTGGTGTTTATCCTTGTAGTTGATGGAGCTGTGGCTTGTTGTAATTGTTCAGCATTGCAAGAGGCAATTGTGTTTCATATCAGTAGCTCAGGAAAATACTAAAATTCAAGATTTGAAATATAGCTATTGAATACATGACACTTTTGCACCTTTTAAAGTAAAAAAAAAATCATGTTAAACCACCATAGGCAGTTGTCCTGATATTTTGGAGTCCACTTGTGGGCTGTATATTCTCTTCTATAAATTTATTTGTCTATCTTTATGCCAACATAATACCACTGTCAGTCTTAAAGCTTAATAGGTAGCCTTGAAATCAAATAGCACCATGCCTTCAAGTCTGTGCTTTTTTTATATGTCTTATTGACTATAGTGTATTTCTTAAATTTCTTTTCAATTTTATAATCAATTGGTCAGTCTCTGCCAAAAAACTTGGTAGAATTTTTATTGCTTTTATATTTGATTTTAGATGATTTTGTGAAGAATGGATGTCTTAGAAACACTGAGTTTTTCTATCCATCATATGGTAAATATATATTTAGATCTACTTTTAGCTAAACAATATTTTGGAGTTTTCAATGTACTGGTCTTTCATGTTCTCATCAGATTTATCTTTATATATTTCATGATTTTTAAAAATATTTTTTATTTATTTGAAGGGCAGATTAACAGAGAGAGATGGGTAGAGAAAGGAGAGAATGATCCTTACTTGCTAGTTCACTCCCTAGATGCCCCTCAGTGGTCAGGGCTGGATGAGGCAGAAGTCAGAAGCCAGGAACTTCATCCTGGTCTCTCACAATGGATGACAGAGCCCTAAGTACTTCCCAGGTGCATTAGCAAGAAAAGGCATTCAGAAGTGGAGCAGCCAGACACTTCAAGTCAGAGCTTAACCTGCTGCCCTGAATTTCATAATTTTGATGCTGTTGAAAATAATATTTTATTTCAATCTCTGATTTTATAGCTAGTATATAGAATAAATTAACTTTTGCATATTGATATTATATCTTGCAACTTCACTAAACACACGTAGTTCCAGTAATTTCATATTTTCTAGCACAATTATATCAAATGTAGATAGGTTTCTTTCCAAAAAAGATGTCTTTTCTGCATTATCCTTGCTTTATTGCATAGGCTGCCATCTTCAGCACAGTAGTGAACAGCAGTGGTAAGAGCAGACATCCCAGTTTTGTTCCTAATCTTCTGACTAAAGCATTTAATCTTTCACCATTATGTATCATATTAACCATATATTTTTCATAGACACACCTTATCAGGTTGCACAGTTCCTGTCTGTTCCTAGTTTGCTGAAGGATTTTCTCAGGAAATGATAAAATATGACAAATGCATTCTCTCTTTTTGCCAGATAAAACGTTATCAATTTTATTTATCCTCTCAAAGAACCAACTTTTTATTACATTTATCTTTCCACTGGTTATCTACTAATTCATCTGTTTCTATTCACATCTAAGTCATTTTATTTGCATTATACCAGGTTTGTTTGCTTTTCCTTTTTGCAATTTCAAAACATAGATCAGGGTGTTTTTATTTGCAGTCTTTCTTTCCCTCTCTAAATTTGTCCCTAAGTATAACTTTTGGAACATCCAGTAAATTTTTATATATATATATATATATATATATATACACACACACACATATATATACATACATATATATATACATATATATAATTAATCCATTTCAAAATATTTTATCTCCCTTTTTATTTATTATTTGACCCAAGGGTTAATGTACATAGTCCGTTTTCCCAGAATTTAAGGGATTATCCAGCAGTTTTCTGTCATCAGTTTTTATTTTAATTGTATTTTTGTAAAGGTTTTATTAATTTATTTTGAGTGAGTTAGACACGGGGTGGTGTGGGGATGGGGGGGAAGAGAAAGAGAGAGTGCTGGCTCACTTCCCAAGTGGCCTCAACAGCTTGGGCTGCATCAAGATGAAACCAGGAGCCAGGCACGTCATCCAGGTCTCCCACATGGGTGCAGAGGCCCAAGCACTTGGACCATCCTCTGTTGCTTTTCCAGGTGGGGTCTCCCACATGGGTGCAGAGGCCCAAGCACTTGGACCATCCTCTGTTGCTTTTCCAGGTGCGTTAGCAGGGAGCAGGATAGGAAGTGGAGCAGCCGGGACAGAAACCAGCACTCATATGGGATGCCAGCCTTGCATGCAGCAGCTAAACCTCCTACATAACACCGGCCCCTTATTTTAATCTATTTTATCAGAGAATATACTTTGTGCGACTTTAATACTTAATACTTATTAAGATTTGTTTGTGGCCCTAAATAGTCTCTCAGTAAATTTTCAGTGAACATAAGAAGAATGTATATTGTGATGTTATTGTATGGAATGGTCTCTAAATTTTAAATGGGTGTTTAATAGCCTTATTCATTCTATTGAGTTTATGGCTGCTTGTTCTATCAGTATCAAGAGCTCTGTTTATAATTTCATCAGTTTTTGCTTTGCATACTTTGAAGTATGTTATTAAATGCAAAAATTATATTTTTTCTGTTCATTTGAACAGCTCCTTTATCAATGCAAAGTAAATTTCCTTATAGTTGGTAGTAATCCTTGATATTTTTTATGGCTATTGTTAATATAACATCTACTTTCTATTAGTATTCACATTGTATATTTCTTTTAATCCATTGATTTTTCTTTAAAGATTTATCTATTCATTTGAAAAGCAGAGTGATAGATGTTAAGACAGAGAGAGGGATATTCCATTTACTGGTTTACTACTCAAATGACTGCAACAGCCAGGGCTGAGCTAGGTCAAAGCCAAGAACTTCATCTGAGTTTTCTAAGCGGGTGACATGGGTCCAAGTACATGGGCCATCCTCTTCTGTTTTCCTACTCACATCAACAGAGAGTGGAATCAAAGCTGAGACAGCTGGAGTGGAGCTGGCACTGTGATAGGAAATCCCAGTGTTGTGACTAGCAGCTCTACCTGTGTCTGCACAACACTGGCCCCATATCACTTTGTTTTTGACCTATGACTATATAGTTAGGTCATGCAGCTTGATCCAGTTTGGAAATCTTTACCCTATAATTAGGCTATCTCAGGATTCCTGATTTCCACTTCAGCCAATTAATTTTAATTCATATATGGTATTTGCCTATATTACCAAGTGATCAAGTAGATATTGAGCAGCGAGCAGCTGCTGGATTGTCTTGCCACATCTTCATGAATTTGGCTGATAAGGAAATAATAAACCCAAGTCAGTTATCACAATTTATTATTCCTATTAGAGGAAGAAACATGATCTTCATGTTTGCAGTGGTTCCAATGGTTCCCCTGACTCCTCTTCCCCAAGTCCATCGGGGCAACATGGAGGGATTGTAGGCAAATACTGTGTGTGTAGAGTTCTCTGTCAGGAAGAACATCCCTAATAGTTCAAGGAGACTGCTAAAACTTTCCCAAGCTTTGCCCCATAGAGAAATCATCCTCTTTATTTACTGTGGTCAGAAAAAAAAAAATCTGTGCTGTCTCCTAGAGGGAGACAGTATCTTCATTGCTTGGTAATTTCTCTGGGGAGGAAAGGGACACTTAAGCTTTGTTACTGTGTAATATAAGCAAATCTGTTCCCTGCTCTGGAGCAGCTTTGACGAAGCTGTCATTGCCCTTCGTTCAGAAGTCATGCAGCCGTGAAAGACTCATGTGGAGTTCTCTCCCTCTGTCTCCCTACCTCCCATATATAACATGTTAACATTCTGTTAGAAAAATAGAAGTCATTGGGCACCTTTAGTATGAAGAGATATAATACAGGAAGTTCGAGGCTTATGCAATGGTTTGAAGGACAGGGCTCGTAAATGTTTGAGAGGCCCGCTGCTCCCTATCAGGATATATCTGAAAGTGCAGACAGCACAGGTAAGCTGATGCTGCAGATCTGTACTGCCTGTGGTATAAAAATGTTTAATTCTCAGGGGGATGCCTGAAAGCTATTGGCAAACCTCCAAGCTTCCAGCCTGCTGTCTGCCAGTGCCCTTGTGGCTGTCCTCAGCAGTGCCAGAGAATTATGGCTTAACTTACTCTTTTCATCCCAGATCTCATCCTGGCACAATCTGCTGGCACTGTAGAAATTCGGGGAGCATAGCACCCAGATTCTTCCCCTGTGTTTTAGCAGAGAATGTAGGTGAAGGAGGAAGATGCTACATTGACAGCAGACAATTTGTCCACTTTAATTAATGTGATTTTTAGTAGTGTTTCTCTTACAAACAATACTTGAGTAAATAAATCTTATGTATACCTTCCTTTGGCACATGTGAAAGAATTACCATTGGATAGATTCCTAGAAATGTATTGGCTCACAACGTGTGCTTATCTTACATCTTGATAGATGATACCAAATTATTCCCCCAAAGCAGTTACTTTCTAGGGAGTACAAAGGGAGAACAAGCCTGTTTGCAGGTGATTAAGGAGTAGAAGTTAGTAACCAAGTGTCTCCTCATGAACATGGACTCATTGTGTTTGGGTGTTGATCTGTGAGGCAATGGATGGAAGAAGGTATGGTGACCCCTTGATACTTTATTACAAGTCCCGGTACCTAACATCAGTCCCTTAACCATTGAAAGGTTGAATGTCTGTGATAGGTTTTGTATCAGCAGTTTTCACATGGGTTTTCGAATTTAATTGTCAGTGTAAGTCATGAAATAGGTATATTCTTCTCACCATCTTCCCTGATGAGCTGTTGGGGCTGAGCTGCCAACTTTTTGGAGATCATGTAGTTAATAAAGGAAAGGGATTTTTTAAAATAGCTGTAAAATGACAAAGCTGGTGTTCTTTTGTTCTGTATCTCTCAGAAACCTTCTTACCTGCCTGATAAACATGCTGGAGCCTCTTATTATTCTGTTATGACTGGTTTAGTGCCTTCAGGGTTGCCATATCTATTGAAAAGAAGTTAGACTCTGGAAATATAAAGGGGTGTTTTTTTTTTTTTTTTAAATTTGACAGGTAGAGTTATAGACAGTGAGAGAGAGAGACAGAGAAAAGGGTCTTCCTTCCGTTGGTTCACCCTCCCATATGGCCGATACTTCTGGCGCTGCGCTGATCCAAAGCCAGGAGCCAGGTGCCAGATGCTTCTTCCTGGTCTCCCATGCAGGTGCAGGCACCCAAGCACTTGGGCCATCCTCCACTGCCCTCCTGGGCCACAGGAGAGAGCTGGACTGGAAGAAGGCAACTGGGACTAGAACCCTGGTGCCCATATAGGATGTTGTTGCCGCAGGAGGAGGATTAACCAAGTGAGCCACGGTGCTGGCCCCCAGGGGTGAATTTGAGTTAAAGTTAAATTGTAGTTCCATCATTTACTCTCTGTGTGATTTTTGAGAAATTTATTTAAATTCTTTGAACTTTCATTCCAGCATCTATAAAACCCATATAATAATACATAATGGCAAATATGTTGTGAAAATTAGAGATAGTAAGTGACTTGTGTGTAGCGTAATATCACAGCATTAGTGATGTGTTCCTGCCATCATAGGACTAGAGATAGATTTTGTAATGAGCATATATTGAATGCTGTGAAACTAGATGCAAAAGTATGCATGTATTATAAATGATACTATAGATGGTATAAATAGGGACTGCTAAAGTTGATTTTTTTAAACACTTACATGTCAAATATTAAATCTGGCATGCCTACCTTTCACAAATCAAAAGAAACTGGATATAAAAAGGCAAAATATTTGAAAGTGAAAATATAAACTAGAAAAATATATGAACATAAAACCGTGCAAATCCAGCCTAAAATAGAATTAGTTTACTTCCATTTTTCTTCATTAGAAAATTGGCTTGTAGCTTCCCATCACTGTGTCTTTTCTTTCTTTCCCTAACACAAGTGATATAGGAAATCAGGAACTGCTTAAAAATCTTAGTAATGTGCTAGTGGTAGTCATATTAGAACAAAGTACATATACTTTGTTTACTAAAAATAAAATGCACCTTTATAATTTTTTAGATGTAGTACTGATGTGTTTAAATTGTTCAAATACTTTGGCACCAGTTTTATATTTTGTATTCCAAAGTATTTAACCTACATGTGACAATATAATCTTAGCACTACATTTCTAATTTGTTGATATTGAGTCTTATATAGGCAAACTGTATTTTTCAGATTTATAATACATAGAGACACCTACCTGTTTCTAATTCCTTTATGCTTAGAAATTTATCTATTTTTTTAAAAAATATTTTTACTTATTTGAAATACAGATAGAGGTAGAGACACAGAAAGAGATAAGTCTTCCATCCGTTGGTTCACTCCCCAAATGACCTCAATGGCCAGAGCTGAGCCATTCAAAGCCAGGAGCCAGGAGCTTCTTCTGGTTCTCCCAGCAAGTACAGGGGACCAAGGACTTGGGCCATCTTCTGTTGCTTTCCCAGGCCATAGAAGAGAGCTGGTTCAGAAGAGGAGCAGCCGGGACCAGAACAAACACACATATGAGATGCTGGTGCAGTGCTCCAGGCACGATCCATAGGGCACGGTACCTGTAAGGCAGTGCATGTGTGAGAGATGCTGGCGTTTCAGGCTGGAGCTTTAACCCGCTGTGCCACAGAGCCAGGCCCCCAGAAATTTATCTTTGAATAAAAGCAAAATTCTTGATGAATATGGAATGCTTAACAAATTTAAATATGAAGACATATGTTTAGAATTTATTAGCAATGTATTGCCATTGTTTCTTTCTAATGTGTATGTTCCACAACTTGCTAATAGATGCATAGAGTAGAATTCATATCTTAACTTTTTGCCATTATGAGTAAATTATATTTAATGTGTGTTATGAATAACTTATTATTTTTTAAATTATTTTGATTCATTTGAAAAGCAGAGTTACAGAGAGAGAGAGAGAGAGAGAGAGAGAGAGAGCGCTTCCATCTGCTGGTTCATTCCCAGATGGCTGCAACTGCTAGGGCTTGGCCAGGCCAGAATCAGGAGCCAGGAGCTGCACGTGAGTCTCATGTGAGTGGCAGGAGTATAAGACTTGGATCCTCTTTCACTCCAATCCACATGCATTAACAGGGAGGGTAGGGTTGAAAGTATAACTATGTTTCTGAATCTGTATACATGAAATACATGAATTTTATATATCTTAAATAATTTTTTTAAAAAACCACACCACAAACAGCAAACCAAAAACAGATAAACAAACCAGGAAACAGATAAATAAACAAACCAGGGAGCTGGAACAGAAGTAGAACAGCTAGGACTCAAATAGGCATCCATATGTGGTGCTGTCATTGCAGGAGATGGCTTACCCTACTGTGCCACAACACCAGCTCCATTACTTATATTCTTATAATGCTATGCATCATTGGGCTGGCTCTGTGCCGCAGTGGGTTAAGCTACAGCCTGCAGTGCCAGCAGCCCATGTGGGCCTTGGTTAAGTCCCAACTGCTCCACTTCCTTGCTAATGCTCTTGAGGAAGCAGCAGAGGGTGATCCAAGTCCTTGGACCTCTGCACCCATGTAGGAAACCTGAAAGAAGCTCCTAGCTCCTGGCTTCAGCCTGGCCCAGCCCTGGTCATTTTGGCCACTTGGAGAGTGAACTAGCAGATGGAGTATCTCGAGTATCTCCCTCTCTGTAACTCTGCTTTCCAGTAAATAAATAAATAAATCTTTGAAAGGAAAATACTACACATCATTTCATAGTGAATTAAAAGCATGAATATATAGCAAAACATAGATAATTTTTGATTATTTATTTCCTGAAATTATAATATCTCCTCAAGATAGTAGTGACCAGTGATATATGTACTGTTGTACTCTGAATAGCATTGAAAATCTTGAACTATAAGGGTTACTGTGACACTCATGGGTAACCAGGTCTTAGTGTATAAATACTAATACTGACATTCATACTCCGATTCAGCCTTTACATTTGTACATTGAAAATTATCTTTCAGAAAATATTGTTACAGATGAATTTTTGCTTGAAGATATTTTCATGATTTTTTTGTGCAGAAGGAAGATTTACATATGAGTTTATTTATTTTGTTAGTTGTAGGTGCATCTGGTGTTCTGAAAGTGTACTGCATTTTAACCAAAATTGTTAGATTATATAAAATTAGTTATTGATTCAGTGTATAAAGACCTTTGGGGACAGTTAGTGCTTTTGGACATTCATGTATATTTTGATGTATACCTCAATATTTAATAGAGTAAAATTTTCTGATAGGTTAGTTGTAGTAACTCCTGAGCAGATAAATATGCTAAATGCAGTAAGCTCTAAGGAAGGAGGGTGTATTTGTTTGTTGGGACTAAAACCTTCCACTACTGGGTGGCTTAAGCAACAGATAGTTGTTATCTCACAGTTTTAGGTGCAAAAGTTTGAGCTCGAAGTCCAGAGAGAGCTGGTTTCTTCTGAGGGCTCCAAGGAAAAGTGTGTTCCACTCCTCTGCCAGCTCTGCTGGTTTTCTGGCCATCTTTGGCTTTCCTACCTTATACAGTCACTCCTGGACCTCTGCTTTTGTCTTCCCTTGGGTTTTGCCTGCTGTTTTGTGAGTGTCCACATTTCTCCTTGCTTTGAAACCAGTTATATAGGAGTAAGTTCCATCTATTCCATTGTGATCTCATCTTAATTAATTACATCTGCAATCGGCCACTTCCCAAATAAGATCACATCCTAAGGTAATAGGAGCTAGGACGCCAACATGTAAATGCTTGGGATACTTATGGGGGTATTAAATACAAGAGTACTTCAAAAAGTTCAGGGAAAATGGAATTACAAATGCAAATTCTCTATGAACTTTTTGAGGTACCTTGTACCTTAACCTCCTTCTTAACCAAGACTCTGAAAGGTGAATTTGTCTTGTCCCTTCCTCTGGACTACATTTCAGTTCAAAACATGATGGAATTTGAATGAAAGACTACCCTCATCATCTTTTTGTTTTGAGGGAGTTTATAACACTTAAGAATAGTACACACCACCAAGCTATTTTTAGGAGTGTTGGCTCCCTGCTTTTCTAACTGCTATTAAAGTTATTAAAGCTGATTATTTCAACATTGTTTTCTAAAAGTGTTTTTCAGGGATTTTAATGAACCAAAAGTTACAAGGACATGATTAAATAAATTCAAAGACTCTGAACAAGGAAGGCCAATAAAATTTCATGTGCATCAGTCAGTATAACTAGCTGCGAAATAAACAGAAACTTATCCACAGAGTTAATTATTTGATTGGCTTTATTGAATATCGTAGGGCATAAACTAATGGACATTCTTCATTTACTTGTCAGCTTTTCTGATTTAATGCATACGACATGACAGGCACTTTTACAGGCAGTTGTGATAGATGAGTGAAAAGAACAGGCAAGTGACCCTGCCGTCTAGAAGCTTACACTGGGGATAGGAGGAGGCAATGAACATTGAATACGATAAAGAAATAATCTCAGTTTTGCAGTGTGCAAAATGGGAATGAAAATTGGACCTAATATGTTTGTTTCGAGGATTAAGTAGGATAACATTTGTTTTTTTTTTTTTCTTTTTAAAATTTATTTATTTGCAAGGTAGAATTACAGACAGTGAGAGGGAGAGACAGAGAGAAAGTTCTTCCTTCCGTTCGATCACTCCCCAGATGGCTGCAATGGCCAGAGCTGCGCCAATCCAAAGCCAGGAGCCAGGTGCCTCCTCCTGGTCTCCCATGCGGGTGCAGGGCCAAAGCACCTGGACCATCCTTCACTACTTTCCCAGGCCACAGCAGAGAGCTGGACTGGAAGAGGAGCAACTGAGACTAGAACCGGCACCCATATGGGATATGGGCACCACAGGAGGAGGATTAACCTAGTGCGCCATGACACCGGCCCCAGGATAGCATTTATAAAGTTCCTGGCAAAGTGCCTGTAATAGTGATGGTGATGTTAACTGTTGGGTATAACCCATGCTTGTCTGTTACCACTTCTCCATTATTAAGACTAGATGTCTTTTTCCTTACCAGTTAAGAAATAATGTAAAGGACCTCAGTAGCATAGCATGAGCATCGTCCTTAGGATATCAGCTGTGACAAGTGTTATACATATATGAAAAGGAAAGTTGTGCTGAACTTCAGTACAATCGATACCTTTTATACATTCACATGTGCACACAAACTCACACACCCACCAGCCAAATCAAAGTTTTTTGTTTTATTTGAAAACATTTATTACCCATGAACATGTCTGAGTTAATGGTAGAATTTCTTAATAGTATGAAAAATCATTTAATTTTTAATCTGGATTGGAAATTTTGGTTGATAAGTTCGTCAAAAAACTATGATAATCTTTTCACATTTATTATTTATATCTGTGTATTCTCTAAAAAAGAAATCAATGATATTTTTTCTCTTTTTTTCTTTTTAGAAACTTTTATTTAATAAATAAAAATTTCGAAAGTACAACTTTTGGATTATAGCAGTTCTTCCCCCATTACCACCCTCCCATCTGCAAACCATCCTATCTCTTACTCCCTCTCTCATCCAATTCTTCATTAAGATTCATTTTTAATTATCTTTATATGCAGAAGATCAACTTAGTATATACTAATTAAAGATTTCAACAGATTGCACCCACACAGACACACAAAGTATAAAGTACTGTTTGAAAACTAGTTTTACTGTTAATTCACATAGTACAACACATTAAGGACAGAGATCCTACATGGGGAGTAAGTGCACAGTGACTCCTGTTGTTGATTTAACAATTGACACTCTTATTTATGACATCAGTAATCACCCGATGCTCTTGTCATGAGCTGCCGAGGCAATGGAAGCCTCTTGAGTTCACAAACTCCAATTGTTTTCAATTACACATTAATCCTCCCTGCAAGCCTTAAGATGACCAAAGTGAACAAAGCAAGCTTAAAATGCCTTAGTTTTAGTTGCTTAGTTAATACCACATTTCTTTTCTGTCTTTTCCCTTCCTAGGGCTGAAATGTGAAATGCAACATGTCCTAATTTCTCCTCTTTTATGGTGGTATGCAACTTCAAGATGATTGCATATGCAAACAAAGGGTTAGTAAAACACCACATGTATAAATCTATTTGGTTCATTCCTAAATTTATTTATTTTTATTTGAATGTCAGAGAGACAGAGACAAACAGAGATATCTTCCATTCACTGGTTCACATCCAAAAATGCCGACAATAGGCAGGACTGGGCCAGGCAAAAACCAGAATTCAGGGACTCATTCTGAGTCTCCCACATGGGTAACAGGAAGCCAAGGACTTGAGCCATCACCTGCTATGTCCTAGAGAATGCATTATCAGGAAGTTGGAATTGGAAGTACAGCCAGGACTTGAACTTGGGCCTTTTGATATGGAAAGTGGGGATGTTGACTGCTGCACCAAACACCTGTCCATGAACCCTAAATTTAAAATCATAATCTCTTGGCAAAATCTGCAAGTTTGCTTTTTTGTTGTTGTTGTTATACCACTCTAATTCTAAATATATCTGCATAACTCCATCATTTTTGTTACTATATTTCTTCAGATTTTCATTGTTTTCCTTACAATAAAACCTCAAAATGTCACTTGGCTCATCTGAGTTTTTCCTTTGACATATGATTCTGGTTAAAATCATACACATAATGTGAAAAACTTAAAAAAAGAGGTTCTCCTTGGTTTTTCCTTCAAGATATTAGACAATCTATCTCTTCTCTTTTGATTTGCTTTTTTTAAAGATTTATTTATCTATTTATTTATGTGCAAGAGTTAGAGAGTTGGGGGAGAGAGATTTTCCACCCACTGGTTCACTCCCCATGTGGTTGCACTGGCTAGGGCTGTGCGAGTTTGAAGCAAGGAGCCAGGAGTTTCTTCTGGGTTTCCTGCTTGGGTGGCAGGGCCCAAGCACTTGGGCCATTTCTGCTGATTTTCCAAGGTCATTATCAGGAAGCTAGATTTGAAGTGGAGTAGCTGGGACAAGAACTGGCACCATTATAGGATGCCAGCATTGCAGGTGGCAGATTGACCTGCTGTGTCAGAATGTGTGGCTCTCTTCTGTGCTTCTTGTCTCAGTTAGGTTTAATGTTAAAGAACATTGTTTTGTTGCTTTATATTTATTTCTCAAAGAAAAGTAAAACACTGAAAATTATATATAAACTTTTTTTTTTCTTATTTTTGACAGGCAGAGTGGACAGTGAGAGAGAGAGACAGAGAGAAAGGTCTTCCTTTGCCGTTGGTTCACCCTCCAAAGGCTGCCGCGGACAGCGCGCTGCGGCCGGTGCACCGCGCTCATTCGATGGCAGGAGCCAGGTGCTAGGTGCTTATCCTGGTCTCCCATGAGGTGCAGGGCCCAAGCCCTTGGGCCATCCTCCACTGCACTCCGGGGCCACAGCAGAGGGCTGGCCTGGAAGAGGGGCAACCGGGACAGAATCCGGCACCCCGACCGGGACTAGAACCCGGTGTGCCGGCGCCGCAAGGCGGAGGATTAGCCCGTTGAGCCACGGCGCCGGCCTAATTATATATAAACTTATATATAAATTATATATAAAACATTGAAATTGTATTTTTCAGTAGATCCTAAAATTGTGTTCTAAGGAAATGGACAAAATATTTTGTAAAGAATAGTTTACCCTTTCTTGTTTTATTAGAGCTAATAAACCTGAGACAAAATTTGATTCAACAAAACTGAGGTTTGTGTATGTGGTTTTGTTTGGAATTGTTCTACTGGGTCTTGTGTGCTCTGTATTTTGAGACCTTTATTGCTGACTGAACTGTCCCAGGGAAAGTTTAGTTTTTATCACTCATTACCTGTGAAATAGCTGTTTCTAAAAGTAATTATGAGGATTCAATAGTGTAGGATCATCCATAGAACATACATCATCAAATGAGGAATTGATTTATGAAACATGTTGGTCAGGGTCTGACACAGTAAAAAATGAAGAATTATTAATTGTTTTAATTATTGTCTTATAAAATATTTTGTATACATTGAAAGATGACTTTTTTAACTTAAGAAATGTCCTTTACATTTTAATAAGTATTATTGGCAAATGATATTTTACAAAAGCATTTGGTAGAGCAAAAATAATATATTTTCATATGTAATTTTATGCAAATATATGTATATTATAAATGCATGCACTATTTTAATTACATATAAGTATACATGCAATTACAAATTGATCTTAAGAGATTTAAAGATTTTTTTCTTATAAATCTAGATTGCTGATTTCACAGCTTTTAAAATTTTGAAACAAGTTATTTGAAAGGTAGAAAGACTGAGAAAGTGAGAGAGGGGAGTCAGCGCTGTGGCATAGCAGGTAAAGCCATTGCCTGCAGTGCTGGCATCCCATATGGGCACTGGTTTGTGTCCTGGCTGCTCCGCTTCTGATCCTGCTCTCTGCTATGGCCTGGAAAAGCAGTAGAGGATGGCCCAAGTTCTTGGGCCCCTGCACCCCATTGGGAGACCCGGAAGAAGCTCCTGGCTCCTATCTTTGGATCAGCGCAGTTCCGGCTGTTGTGGCTAACTGGGGAGTGAACCAGTGGATGGAAGACCTCCCTATCTCTTCCTCTCCTTCTCTCTCTGTGTTACTCTCTGATTTTCAAGTAAATAAATAAATCTTAGAGAGAGAGAGAGAGAGAGAGAGAGACAGAGTCAGAGAGTCAGAGTTGCAAAAAGACAGGGAAGGAAAGAGAGCTACCATCCACCAGTTCACTCTCCAAATACACAAATGCAGGAGCTGGGCCAGTCTAAAGCCAGGAGCCTGGGACTCAACACAGGTCTTCCACATAGGTTGTAGGGTCCCAAAAACTTGGCTGTCATCTGATGACTCTTAGGATGCAGGGTAGCAGGAAGCTGGAATTGGAAGCAGAGCCAGGATTTGAACTCTGGCACTCTGATAGGGGATGCAAGCGTCCCAAGCAGCCTCTTAATTGCTATAACACTCGCCCTCACACCTTTAATTTTTGTACTAATCATTTAATTTTAATTTTCTCTTGGTAGTTTTCTAATTCAACATAATTTTTCAATTAGGAAATTCTGTGGAAAATATTAAATTTATCTTAAGACTGGATAGTTTGTTCTATACCTAAAGATTCTTGAAAATGAATTAAATACACCTTTGGGATTCCTTTCAGTAATGTAAGAAATGGGCCTTAGCTTGAAATAGTTTAAAAGATTAGAAGGACATCTGGTTTGTAACTCTCTGAGATACACTTAAACTCAGTGAAGTTAATGTAATTTATGAAATTAAATTTATGATTATACTATAAAGTATAGTCTCATAATTATAAAGTATTTGCTAAATTTTCATATTGATGTAAAATTTATTGTTTTAGAAACTCTAGGAGAACAGTGGAAATATAGTTTCTGAAGCAATGATATCCAGTGAACTTTCTAGGCTACTACAATGCTGTCTGTGCATATAAAACTATTGAGCCTGCAAATTTGGCACGTGACTCAAGACTTAAATTTTAGATTTTATTTCATTTTTATAAATTTAAATGTCATCATTTGATTATTGTTTATAGACCTTTCCTATATTCTGCTGACCATGATGTTTTACATTTTTTGTTGAACTCTTTATGTAATAGAGCATTAAGCCCTTGATTCTACTATAGATTGAAAATATATTATCTCAAAATAAAAAAATAAAGAGGAAAGAAAATAATAATCACATGTATTAATGACTATGTTATTGGACTCTACAGTTCTAAAGAATTTAACTTTTTTTTTTCCTGTATTCTTCTGCCTTTGTTTAGTCATTGAGTTATTGGCACTATCATTTTACTACCCGTTTCATATATTTAGACACAAAATATTCATTTAAAAACAATAATAGCAAAAAAAGTTGTATCATGATTTTTAATATAAATTTTAGAATTATCTGTTTCTCAAAACATTAGATCACAACTGCATCCAGCTTGGAAATCTTTACCTGTCAATTTTGATATAAAGTCCATTTTATATGTCATTGTCTCACTATATGAACTCTGTATTATGATAGTCGGATTTGTTTGTTGTGATGATTTTCAGACATTTGAGAGTGAAGACTAGGATAATTACTGCAAACTTCACACAGGCACTCAGCAAATAATCCATAGAGGAAAGAATAGGCACAAGTTGAGCTGTTCTATTGGCCATGGTCACCTTTTTTCAAAGACCAATAGAGAACATGTAATGAAACCTCAATTTTCAATCCAGGCAGGTGCTATTATAGCACTGTAGTATGTTGCACAAATATCAATATCTTCTGATTAAATTCATTATGATCATCTGCTCACAGATGTGATATGACTTCTGCAATATGTTGGCAGAAAGACACATATTTACTCTGGAAAAAAACAATTTCCTTTCATTTGATGTGGGCAACAGCAAACTGCATTATTTACTATCACTAATTTGAAGAATCATTTCGAACTTTGAAAAATCTACCAACTGCAGAGTTCCTGAGCAGCAGCAGAGTGTCCATAGCTGTTGAGATTAATCACAGTAAACCTCTGACAAATCGTGTTGAAAAGGGATCTCAAAATTAACGGAAGCAGAGAAACTGAAATGGAAGGCCTGGCTGATGCATTTTAAAGATGAAAAACAACAACAACAAAATTTAGAGGGTACAATCAATACCAGAAACCAATTTACTAGACAAAAGACTTAACACCAGGAAGGCAGATTTTATAAACAATGAAAGCTTTGTTCCTGCTCCGTTTTTTCCTTACGTATTGAGTATATGAAGATGTGGCAAGCACTGCACCCAAAATTTGTATAAAGACAGTTTTTCATGTGTGTTTCATATTTCTGCAGGTTTGAAAGCAGACATAGTCTTTGCTTTTGTTTTTGAAAATCATTGCATTCAATAATGCTTGTTTGTATAGCATTCAGGCTAGGAAAGTACACTGGCTTTTTACAATTCATGTCTAGCAAAAGGCAGGTTAGTTCACAGCTTTAAAACCTTGAGTTAGATTTTTCTTGTACAACAAAGGATGGGCATGGCTATTGCCTGTTATAAAAGACTCAGTGTCTGTAAGGTCAACCTCTTGAAAAACAACCCAGTGTGCGTGCAGATGTCACTTGGGTTTCTTTTATCAACCTGTGGTAACTGGAGATCAGGGGCCTCCTTGAGAACTCCCATTCCCCTTGCTACTGCTATCCCTAAGAGTAATAAAGTCCTTTGTTTCTGACCCAGAAATCCGATGTCTTTTGCCAGTGTTCATGAAAATGACAAGTTAACCTGACACAGATATTATCTCCTCATTCTTAAAAGTTTCTTTGTACTTCAAAATGATGGAAAGCTTACTTGATCTCATAATGTTGTTTTTTTAAAAAAACAGGTCTGGTTTTATAGATTAAACCAGAATATGTATGATGTACACAGATATAATTATCAAGTATGCGTATGTGGAAAGTGTTTATCTGCAGAAATAGTAATATATTTAAAGTTATCTACCAAAACATTTTTTATCTATAAAAATGTGTACTTTATAAGTTATGTTCTCTTACATAAATAACAATTAAAGATTGTGCTTTGCTATAAATGTGTGAAAATGAACATACAGAAAGAAAATATTTACTTCCCTAGTACCTTTGAACAGAAGATATTGCTAAGAAAATTCAGGTTTCCAGAATGACAATAACCTTATCACTATATTTTAAATATTATATTTTTGGTCCAAGGGTTTAGAATGAAAGTTCCAGTTTCCATGGGTAAGGATTTCAGCTGGGATTTAGCTAGATTCTCTATTTGGGATCTTATGGTACTACAGTCCCTGTGTGTCATCTGATGGTCCTCACCCCACCTCAGGTAATCATTGGAGAAGTCACTTTCTTGTATCTACACAAAATATGGATCTTCAATTTCAAGGCCATTTGCTTTATTCTGATTGAGTCAGAACCATACAAGATACAATGTTTTGGTTTTTAAAAATTAACTCAAATAGAACTGATTACCAAGATAATCATATGTTATTTCATCATATTTGGTTTCCACCACTCAGAGGAAGGAGAATATTCAAGGCTTACAAACCAGAGGATGGATTGGATGCCATTTCAGAGTTTTGCCTACTACAGTGATGAATATATACATTATCATTAAAATGTGCATCATTAATAGATAATACTAATTTAAAATGAGATACATGTATAGTTTCAAACCACACAGTTGTTTTATTATCATTACACTCCGAGTATGCCTAGTATTTTAATCCAGAAAACAATGTCCTCACTTATTATTCGGCCTTTCCAATTTCCTTTACTCTTTATTACATTCCACTTGGTCCTTGATTTTGTGCTTTGGTAAAATGCAGCAATGTGCCTTCTAATGTGAGCAGTCTATTGTTTAGAAACTTCAATCTATTCTATAATGAAAATAGGTTATTCTCTAGCCTTATCTATACATACATCCTCACTCTATGATTTTGTTCATTTTGTTCTCTGTTTATGGGATTCTTTGCCTACTTCACCCCATTTGTTCTGATAATATCATATTAAAATCCAATACTTGCATCAAATGTTACTGCTTCTGAGATAGAATCCTGGATTCCTATAGTTATCTGTAATAACTACATCTTGGTATGTACACTGTATTTGGCCATAATAGAGTGATGATCAATTTTCTTTATTATGCCATATACATTTTACTTAGAATTTGTTATGACAACATTTCTTACTAAATAATAACACTGAGGATAGAAACCAGGTCATATTTATATCAGGCCCCTTTTTCCATGCTTTACAAGAGTTACATTGTTTTACTTTTCTTTTTTACTCTAGTTTATATCTCAAATTTAGCTAGCTAATGAGTTATTTAATTATCTTAGACATTGTATGGATAGATACTAAAAATTTTATGAATAAAAATATACTGAATCAAGATAAATACAACCCAGTGAAATGTGTGCTTTAGTGATCACTGGCATGCTTGAGTCATTGGTCTTAAAATATTCAACTCATGTCTTTTTCACACCTCAATTGAGTGACATAGGAGTCATATTGCTTAGTGAGATCTTTGATTACAGAAGAAAAGTCATGCTTAGTTATCTAGAACCTCAGTTTAAATATATGGTTTAAGGAAACTGTCATTCTGTCTGAATCTGAAATTCTGCCACTCTTCTGATGTCATTCTTGATCTTCTTATCTAAAACATTTGGAAAGAGCATTTGAACAACTATCAAGTGCTAATTTATACTAACTATTTGCACATATTCATGCATGTATAAATGAATAAGTATATCGAATGTGATAAATTTTAATTTTTTCTAGCACTGACATTTTGATAGTGAGGTTATTGATCTGCTTCATTTTCTAGAATGGAGAAGTTTTATGCTACTCATTGTACCACTTGAATCATTTGCTTCCAAACCAATAACAGTACCTAAAAGTCAAACCAATAAATAATGAAAGAAATACAATTTTCATCTGCTAATATCATTGTTAGCATGATATTTGCTGATAAAAAGCATACCCATTTATAATATGCAGGCAAATAATACCAGATTTATTAATTTGCAGTCTGCAAAATGAGCTAGAATATATAACACAGTTGGCCAACAGACACATATGTGTTTATAATAATGCAAAAGGGAAAATTGAATCTCAAAACAATGAACTCAGTTAATATACTTCTTTTAAAGATTTATTTTATTTATTTGAAAAGCGGAATTACAGAGAGAGAGACAGGGAGAGACAGAGAAGATCTTCCAGCCACTGGTTCACTTCCTAAATGGTTACAAAGCCTAAGGCGGGGCCAGGCTGAAGCCAGGAACTAGAAGCTTCTTCTTATTCTCCCATGTAGGTGCAAAGACCTAAGCTCTTGGGCTATGTTCCTGTTTTCCCAAGTGTGTTAGCAGAGAGCTGGATCAGAAGCAGAACAGTCAGGATTTGAACCCATGCCTGTATTGGAGGCCAGCATTGCAGGCAACAGCTTAACTAGTTGTGCCACAATGCCAACCCTGATCCCAGTTAATATTCTTTATAGAACAACAACAACAATAACAAAGGCCAATCATGAGGATGATCATAGAAAGAAATTATAGCTATTTCACTTTCCTATAGTGATTGGACTATTTTAGTGGTTGATGTTTTTTTCTAGTTGCTTTCTTGTGATTTGTAGTTGCTAAGATGTAAATTCTGTAGATGTTTTTTGGTACAAGAACCAGAGGATGGAAGCCTTTTGATGCCTTAATGTTCCTATATAAATCCATCGAATTTATTCAAATCCCAGTTGGTTGCAAAGAGAGATAAAAATGATCCAAAGAGTTGAATATATTCACAAGCACTTAGGCTTTCTGGAGTTTAAAAAGCAAAGACAGGCTTTTTCTAAAACATTAAGTTCAGTTCTTATATCATTGGAATATTTCATATTTGTGTCTGTTTATTACTAAACAAAGCCTCATACTGATATTTTGTACTATTTTGAATTAAGAAAACTATTATTTTCTGTTTTATGCTATAATCTCATACACACATACAAAATGGAAGTTCAAAAAGTTCATGGAAAGTAGAATTAAAAGTATATTTTCATATGCAAAGAAGATGTATTATGAAACAGTCATTGATATATTTCAAAAAAAATTGCACCAAAATAAACTCAGACTTTTTTTATTTTTGACAGGCAGAGTTAGACAGTGAGAGAGAGAGACAGAGAGAGAAAGGTCTTCCTTCTGTTGGTTCACCTACCAAATGTCCGCTATGGCAGGCGCGCTGCACCTATCCGAAGCCAGGAGCCAGGTGCTTCTCTGGGCCTCCCATGCGGGTTCAGGGCCCAAGCACTTGGGCCATCCTCCACTGCCTTCCTGGGCCACAGCAGAGAGCTGGACAGGAAGAGGAGCAACCGGGACAGAATCTGGTGCCCCAACTGGGACGAGAACCTAGGGTATCAGCGCCGCAGGCGGAGGATTAGCCAAGTGACCCACGGCGCCAGCCCAACTCAACTTTTAATTACATATTCCATGAACTTTTTGAAGCATGTGTATGTGTGTACATATATATATATATATATACACATATATATATATAAAGCATACCACATATAAGTATAATCATCTACATAAAATAAAAAGGATCTTCAGTCTCATAAGAGGAAGAGACATTTATCTTCCTACATAGAATCAGCTCATTTATTATGGAAGACTTCATAAATATATTAAATGCTACTGGTTATCCTCACTTTTTTTCTGTTTCAATACTTTTTCTCTTTCCTCTTTTCTTTCTTTTTGAGTTTCTTTTATGTAATAGGCATAAGTAAGCCAATAGCAAGTATTTCTATTGCTAGCTCAGTGAAAGTACAATTTTAAATTACTGAGTTTATTTACAACTAAAATGCTTTAAATATTTAAGCAATAAAACATTTGACCCCCCCTCAAATATTTGTTTCAAGGTAAAATGTTGGATTGCAGAAAACTTTCTATAAGTAATCTAGACGGTAACTAAAGTGCGATACCAAATAGATTAATTTTGTTAATGGTGAAAAGCATATCCTAAAATTTCTGTTGATAATTTAGTAGGACAATATATTGGGAGAGTAGGGAATAGTTCATCATCTGAAAGACAAGATAATCACAGAAAGCAACCATTAATTTTTGGCTTTCTAATGAACAAAGGGAGAAAATGAGTTAAAGTCAATTTATTAGAGCTACCTCTGAAAAGAAACTTAGGCAGTATAACATAAAACTTCCAAGATTTATGATGCACGTAACTCCATTTTAAAGCAGGATAATTCCACATTAAAACAAAGCTCATATAATTTTCTGGGACTGACCTCTAAGGCACTTTATTCTCTCCGATAAAAAGAGGTCACTCTTAGAACAGCTTACGTATTTTTGCTTCGAAATTCAATACAATCTTGTAGGCAGAATATATGGCTCCCTACTTGGTTGGATTTGAGAAAACAAATGTCACAAAATGTCTGTTTTGAGAAGACACCACACCCTAAATATTTGTGTGTGGAGTCATTCCAGCTGGAGAGGAAGTAAATCTGTTAACATAAAAACATTGAGCCAGTCCCTTATCAGCTACCAGCGTATTAGCTGGATTAATTACCTAAGAAGGGTCAGAGTGGTGAGACCCAAGATACAGCATTCATATGTTTTGACACAGGAGTTACAAGAAGTGATTAGCCTCTGACTTAGAAAGAATAAAATGAAACACAGCATCCTGATAATGAATTCTGAATACCCAGGGAGCAATAATACTCTAAAGCAAACCTTGAGATCACACCAAGAGGCATGATGGTAACACAGCAAAGGGAATGAGGTGCTGGAAAAATCCTCACTCAGCATTTTGCACATAGTCCTGAGCCTGCCCAAAAGTATAGCATAGTTCTTTGATACATGTCCCAGAAACCTACATTTGCTCACTTCATGAAAAAAAAAAAAGGAAAACTGTTTTTGGAAGTAAGGTGGCAGTTCACAGAGAAAAGGCCAAATAAGGCAGAAGTTGGGCAGAAACATGGTCATGTCCAGAAAACTAAAGTAGAAGGTGGGCTAGCTACATAATTACTGGATATAGTGCAAAATGAAAATGTAGGTCTCTTCATTTAGAAATGATGGAGAACTTCAAAAAGGTGACAGCAGAATATCACAACAAATGTAGGACCCTTATAAGAGCCTTGGGGCTGGTGTTGCACTGCAGTGGATTAAGCTCCTGCCTGTGACTCTGACATCCCAAATGAACTCTAGTTCCAGTCCCTGCTGTTCTGCTTCCAGTCCAGCTCTCAGCTAATGCACCTGGGAAAACTGCAAAGATGGTTCAACTGCCTGGGCCTCTGCCACTCATGGGAAGAACTGGAAGGAGTTCCAGGCTGCTGGCTTGGGCCTGGCAGCAAATGGAAGATATTCTCTCTCTCTCTCTCTCTCTCTCTCTCTCTTTCTGTAACTCTGCCTTTCAAATAAAATATACAAATCTTAAACTCAACAACATTGGGGCTGCCACTGGGGCAGTGGGTTAAAGCTCCAGCCTGCAGTGCCAGCATCCCATATGGGTGCCAGTTGGAGTCCCAGGTGCTCCTCTTCCAATCCAGCTCTCTGCTATGGCCTGGGAAAGCAGTGGAAGATGATTCAAGTCCTTACGCCCCTGCACCCACATGGGAGACACAGAAGAAGCTCCTGGCTCCTGGCTTTGGAACAGCTCAGCTCTGGCCATTGTTGTCATTGTGGAGTGAACCTGCAGAATGGAATACCTCTCTCTTTCTCTCTCTCTGGCTCTACCTCTCTCTCTGTAACTCTATCTTTCAAATAGATAAAATAAGTCTTTAAACAACAACAACAATAAAGCCAAAGAGCCAAACCTTGTGAGACAGTAACAGAGGAAAAATCCTGGGATAGCAGAAAACAGTGGAAAAGCTCTTCAAGTCTCTACCGTTAGAGTAAATCAGCTACCAAGGTTTTCTGTCGTTGCGTTATATTTCTCAAGACAAATTTCTGAGAACCAAAGTCTGTAGGCCACTTCCAAATCACATGGCCACATGTGCTTGAGCCACTTCTACTCATGTGGGAGATTCTGGTGGAGTTCTGTCTGGTTTTGCCTGACCCAGCCCTGGTTCTTGCAGGTGTTTGGGGAGTGAAGCAGTGGATGAAAGATCTTCCTACCACCCACCACCCACCCACTCCTGCCATACCACCATCATTCTGCCTTTGAGATAAATTGAAATAATACACATTTAAAAATAAATTTTAAATGAAAAGTGATCCCTGTTAAATATGAGTGGGAAAAAGAGAGGGAGGAGATGTACAATTTGGGACGTGCTCAATCGGACTTGTCCCAAATGATGGAGTTAGAAATGTGCCAGGGGATTCCAATACAATCCCATCAAGGTGGCATGTACCAAGTCCATTTCACTAGTCCAAGTGATCAATTTCAGTTCACAGTTGATCACACTGATAGGTCTAAGAGTCAAAGGGATCACTACTAGTGTCTGCTAATACTAACTGATAGAACCAAAAACAGAGAGAATGATCCAGCATGGGAAGCGAGATACACAGCAGACTCATAGAATGGCAGATGTCCTAAATAGCACTCTGGCCTCAGAATTAGCCCTTAAGGCATTCAGATCTAGCTCAAGAGCACTTGAGAATATTTTAGGCATGGAAAGCCAAGACACTCTGGAAAAAAAAAAAAAAAACCTAAATGAAAGATCTCTGCGAGTGAGATCCCAATGGAAAGAACGAGGCCATCAAAGAAGGAGGTACCTTTCTCTGAAGGGAGGAGAGAACTTCCACTTTGACTATGACCCTGTCGGAATAAGATCGAAGTTGGCGAACTCAAAAGGCTTCCATAGCCTTGGCAACTCATGACTAGAGCCTAGGGAGATTACTGACGCCATAAACAAGAGTGTCAAATTGTTGAGTCAACAATAGGAGTCACTGTGTACTTACTTCTCATGTGGGATCTGTCCTTAATGTGTTGTCCAATGTGAAGTAATGCTATAACTAGTACTGAAACAGTATTTTCACACTTTGTGTTTCTGTGTGGGTGCAAACTGATGAAATCTTGACTTAGTATATACTGAATCAATCTTCTGTATATAAAGATAATTGAAAATGAAAAAAAAAAACTTGGTGTTAAATTGGAAATTGCATAGAAAATTAATTAATTTAAAAAAAATCATGTAGGATCTCTGTCTTTAATGTGCTATACATTGTGAATTAATACTATAACTAGTACTCCAACAGTATTTTCACTTTGTGTTGCTCTGTGGGGGCAAACTGTTGAAATCTTTACGTAATATATACTAAACTGATCTTCTATATATAAAGAGAATTGAAAATGAATCTTGATGTGAATGCAAGGGGAGAGGGAGCGGGAAAAGGGAGGGTTGCGGGTGGGAGGGAACTTATGGGTGGGGGAAGCCATTGTAATCCATAAGCTGTACTTTGGAAATTTATATTCTTTAAATAAAAGCTTTAAAAAAAAAATACGGGCCAGAACTGTGATGCAGTGAGTAAAGGCAGTATCTGCAACAACCAGCTTTCCATATGGGTGCCTCCATTTCTGAACCAGCCCCCTGCTAATGTACCTAGGAAAGCAACAGAAGATGTCTCAAGTACTTGGACACCTGCCACCAATGTGGAAGACCTGGACGGAGTTCTGGGCTCTTGACTTTGGCCCTATCTAGCCCTTGTTCTGGCCATTTGGGGAGTGAACCAGCACATAGAAGATCTCAATTTCTCTCTCTCTCTCTCTCTCTCTCTCTCTCTCTGTCTCTCTCTCTTCCTCTCTCCCTCTCCCTCCCTCCCTTTCTCCCTCCTTCCATTTGTTGCTCTGTCAAATAAATAAATAAATAAATAAATAAATAAAAATAAGACTGGTTTCAGTTAAATTTCTCAGTATAATGGACTATTTTTTACTATACTGTTGACAAACGAGAAATGCTTTGCATTAAAACAAAATTAAAAGATCATAGATATTACTCTAAGGTCAAATTAGCTTTTATCATCTAATAGGTATGTATTTATGACTTTCAGAGTCTGGCTTAATGAGCTCATTGAAGATTTTAGATGGTAGTCTCTGAAGAGGGAGGAGGGGGTTGAAATATCTATACTAGAGCCAGTCTTAGTGATTTAAAACCCAAGTTGGCTATTTGCATCCTGTTCAGTCTCTGCATGTTAGGTAAATTATTAATATTATTACTGAATATTAAAGTATTTTAAAAGTGATACAAGTTAATTTGTAACTAGTACTTACAAAAAATTCATTCTTGTTATTGAAATGTCAATGTGAAAATTGTTTCATATTGTCATTTCAGTATATGTTGTTTTAGGAATATGACGATTTGTTTTTGAGTAATTTTTTAATTATTATCCTTCCTAAACGTGTAGTTTTCTCTGGAGAGGAAATAACAAACAGAGGTTTTATTTTATCAGCTTTTTTGTTTTGTTAAGAAAAGAACTGGGTATTTTCTATTTCATTCTCAATTCTGCTTCAAAGACAATTGAACCTTGATACCAATCTATGTTTCTTCTGTTTGTGTAAAAGAGAAACCATCCTATGCCACCAGCAACCACTGTTATCTGGTTTTAAATGTCAAGTGCACTTCAGCATAGAAAGAAAGAAACTGAGATAACATTCAAGCAGGAATATATTGGAGCCAAAGATAGAGTCCAACCATCTGAGTGTCTGTGTCTTCAACACAGGAGTTAGGAAATGATTGATCAACAGAAACCTGGAACATCTTGCAACTTCTAACTTATCTAACATTGTGATTTATAGCCACGCATCATGTTTATGTGTATGATTGTGGTATTTGATGAATAATGGAAAGGTAATTCAGCTGCTTTAAACAGAATCATTTAAATCAGTCCAGCTTTGACACTCTACATCTGTGTCACCCTTTCAAGGTCTAGCGTCAGATTCTCTTATGAGCCTCAAGGATTTTTTGTTTGTTCCTTGCAATAGATATTTATACTTTGACAGTTCTGTGATGCATAATTATGTTTAAACTGTTATATACTTTTCATGTTCACAAATAACCTTGCCTGTAATTTCTACCAAAGTCCCATAGTTATTTCAGAGGAAGGAAAAAAATTCTATTTCAGAGAGAAATAGTATAGATACCCTTTGTATTTCTTGTCTGTTTATGGTTAATTTTGTTATTATTTAGAAAATAACTTCATTTCATTTTTAGAATAAGCCCAATTGCTTGTTTTACCTGTTGTGTGTTTTCACCATCATGTTTACTATAATGCTTAGAATGGAAACTTGAAGCAGAATATCTTCTTTGAAACAATTTTGTGATAAGCTACCCAAATATTTTTCTAGGACTCCATTTATGATGGTATTTTATAAATCCATTTTCTTAGCATTAATAGATACTATTGCTGCACAATTCATTGATAGGAAGGATGACTGAATTTTCAACTGAGTTTAAAAAATACAGGTAAAAGTTAGCAGGATTTTCAGTTATTATTATGTGACTATGAACTCCTAAATCCCTAAAAAACTATTAAAATCATTGGATGATTAATAGTGTTAAAAAAGGAATCATATTTTATAGTTCACATGTTCACACCTGTTTTTTATGTCATATGGGAGCAAGATTCATAGAGCTGGTTTCTCCCATGAGTAATTTTTAAAAATCAAGAGAAATGCAACTAAATGATAAGTTTAGTTTGATTTAAAAATTTTTTTTTATCCTAGTACTAGTGGTTGAACTCTGTAATTAACACACAATTATTCTTAGGTGTTTAAATTTTAACTGAAAAGTGATCTCTGTGAAACATAAGAGTGGGAATAAGAGAGGGAGGAGATGTACAATTTGGGACATGCTCAATAGGAACGGCCCCAAATGATGGAGTTAGAATTGTGCCAGGGGATTCCAATACAATCCCATCAAGGTGGCATGTACCAAGGCCATGTCATTAGTCCAAGTGATCAATTTCAGCTCACAATTGATCACACTGATAGGTCTAAGAGTCAAAGGGATTGCACAAGCAAGACTAGTGTCTGCTAATACTAACTGATAGAACCAAAAACAGAGAGAATGATCCAACATGGGAAGTGGGATACACAGCAGACTCATAGAATGGCAGATGTCCTAAATAGCACTCTGGCCTCAGAATTAGCCCTTAAGGCATTCGGATCTGGCTCAAGAGCCCATGAGAATAGTTTAGGCATGGAAAGCTAAGACACTCTGAAAAACAAAAAAAAACAACAACAAAAAAAGAAGACCTAAATGAAAGATCTCTGCGAGTGAGATCCCAGTGGAAAGAACGGGGCCATCAAAGAAGGAGGTACCTTTCTCTGAAGGGAGGAGAGAACTTCCACTTTGACTATGACCCTGTCGGAATAAGATCGAAGTCCACGAACCCTAAAGGCTTCCATAGCCTCGGCAACTCATGACCAGAGCCTAGGGAGATTACTGACACCATAAACAAGAGTGTCAAATTGTTGAGTCAACAATAGGAGTCACTGTGTACTTACGTCTCATGAGGGATCTGTCCTTAATGTGTTATCCAATGTGAAATAATGCTATTACTAGTACTGAAACAGTATTTTTATACTTTGTGTTTCTGAGTGGGTGCAAAATGATGAAATCTTTACATAGTATATATTGAATCGATCTTCTTTATATAAAGATAATTGCAAATGATTAAAAAAATCTTGGTGTTAAACTGGAAATTGCATAGACAATTAATCAATTTTTAAAAAAAAAAATCATGTAGGATCTCTGTCCTTAATGTGCTGTACATTGTGAATTAATACTATAACTAGTACTCCAACAGTATTATCATTTTGTGTCTCTATGCGAGGGCAAACCGTTGAAATCTTTACGTAATATGTACTAAATTGATCTTCTGTGTATAAAGAGAATTGAAAATGAATCTTGATGTGAACAGAAGGGGAGAGGGAGCGGGAAAGGGGAGGGTAGGGGGAGGGAGAGAAGTTGTGGGGGGGGAGCCATTGTAATCCATAAGCTGTTCTTTGGAAATTTATATTCTTTAAATAAAAGCTTTATATAAAAAAAAAATTTGAAATTCAGGGCCAGCAGTGTGGTGTAGCAAGTAAAGCCACCGCCTGCAATGCTAGCATCTCATTTGGGTACCAGTTAGAGTCCTGGCTGCCCCACTTTCCATCCAGACCCCTGATAATTCACTGTGGAAAGCAGCAGAGGATGGCCCAAGTCCTTGGGCCCCTGCACTCACATGGGAGATCTGGAAGAAGCTCCTGGATCCTGGCTTTGGCCTGCCCAACCCCAGCCATTGTGGCCATTTGAGTAGTGAACCAGCAGATGGACAATCACTCACTCTGTCTCTTTCTTTCTCGCTCTCTCTGTAACTCTGCCTTTCAAATAAATAAAATAAATCTTTTAAAACTTTTTGAAATTTATGCATGTTTTTTCATAAAACACATTTCCATGAACTTTTGGAAGACCCCTCATATTTTCTTCAGATGCAATTTGAACTAGCCATCAATATTCTGGACTAAAACTTTGTAATTCAAACTAAAACCTGTAGGTTTGGTAAACAAATTAGTGCTTATTATGTATTATTAATATTATAATTTGGTAATGAAATTTCTTAAAGAGTGAATAATTTAAGATATAAGACTATTGATAATAAAATAATAGTTATTCATTACCAATTCATTAATTTTCAGCTGCTTTCAGATCTTTTTGTAATCTTACCTCAAGCACAAAAAAAATATAATGTGGTTTCCTCAGTAGTGAGCATTAGAATATTTTTCTAACCCATTCTTTTATGAGGAGTCTTCAAAAAGTTCACGGAAAGTACATATTATGAATAAACTATGTATAAATAAAAAATAAAGGTTATTTAGCCCATTCATCTCACTTAACATATCTTTTTATTCTTAATCATATATAACATAATTATGTTATAGAATTTTATATTTCAATAAATGCATACAATGTATACTCTTCAAATGAGACATTAATATTTCTAAGTTCTTAATATTTTAAGTTTGGAGCCACTGAGCGCCTCTTTCCTGTTGTTCTTTAATATAAATAATAGCTTGTGAAAAAAAATTTTGCACCAAATAAATCTTTAGTTTAATTCCATTTTTCATGAAGTTCATAAAGTAACCTTGATATACGCTGTGTTTAGCTAAAGCTAACTGCACAGCAAAGCAAGACAAGGTTATGATCTAGTGGGCTGGAGGTAGACCCCTGAAGTGATGTATTTTAAAGTCACCTAGATGATTTGTGTGTAAGTGGATTTGGTCAAGGCATTTGAGAATCTATGACAACTTGAAAAACCTTTTTCTAATTGAAATTGAATATAAACCATCATAATTCCTTTTGTTACTTGCCTTAATGAAACAAATGAAATTTGAATATTAAGGTTGAGGTAGCTTTTATTCATCTTTCTAAAATGGGTAATGTTGTGCCTCTGTTGATTTATGGATAAGGCCACTGCCTGCAATGCCTGGAGCCCATATGGGCACTGGTTCGAGTCCCAGCTGTACCACTTCCCATCTAGCTCCCTGCTAATGTGTCTGGGAATGTAGCAGAAGGTAGCTAAAGTGCTTGGGCCCCTGCAGTCTTGTGGGAGACCCAAAAGAAATTCCTAGCTCCTGGTTTCAGTCTGGCCCAGACCATTGAAGCTATTTGGATAGTGAACCAGTGATGCAAGATTTCTCTCTCTCTGTCTCTCTCTGTAACTGTGCCTTTCAAGTAAATAAGATGAATCTTTAAAAAAATTATTAGAAGTTTTAGCTTCCTATCTATAGTATATTATGGCAGTAATTTTAGCTTTTGCCTTTATGCCATGTTTTAGAACAAGAATTGATTTTCCTTTTGGAAACATTGATTACTAAATTATACTTTTGTAGCTAGCATTTGATTTACTTAGATTGCTAGATCCTAAATATTAAAAATGAAGGACAAAGAAGTATCTCCTAAAACTAAATAGTAGCCTGTAGATTGTACAACTTAAGCATAGCATCGGTGGTATATTTATATCAGAATTTCTTTTTGAGACAGTTTTAAGTATAGACTGTTTTCATATATTAAAAATGATTCCAGCTGCTTATATTTGTAAGACATTGAATTTTATTAAAGTTTCTTATATTCCTAAAGGCAAATTAAAGAAATTGTATTGTTTTGCCTTAAGAAATTCTGGTATAATCAGAAGTAAATATACATACGGTAACATATTTTTATGAATGTTCTTGTAAATTGTATCTACAGTTCCATTATGTGAACTCCATAAATGGTAATAAAGTAGAATTTTACATAGAAACTCTTAAAACAACATTATCTTCTAACTATTTTATGTGATAATGAAATAGGATGGATTTTATGGTTGTAGTTGGTTCTGAAAGATTAATCAAATTTGCTACATGATATGGATGTGAAGTAAGCAAAAAAATAGTGGTTTGTGCTTCATTATTCTGATAGTGAAGAGAAGTTGGCAGGTAACAAGAAGCACTGAAGATAAATTTATTTTTAAGAATATAATTCCCATCTTTGTAAATGTTTCTCATCTTACTGACTCTATTACACTGAGAATATAAAACTCTTATTGTCAAAAAGAAGTTCATAATAGGCAAATCATTATAACTGGAGTTTCTCACAAAATATTTTTATTTTCAATAGCAGTGATAATATGAAGAAGAATTTTTCTGTGTATTTCTCCCACTAAAAATATTTCATTTCAACTATAGCATAAAAAGTTAAAGTAACTAATATACCTAATGCGTATGCATCATAGGTAACTATAAAAAAACTCCAGCGTTTAATATATTTATAGACTACTGTGGCCACCAAAACATTAACTAGAATATAATAAAATTATTTCTTTTTTAGATGATTTTCTCCTGTGTCAGCACATCTGAAAGTCAATGTGGTAACAATGATCTACAATGGAATTGAACTCAGTTATTTTTCAAAGCTCTTCAGTATCATAGTGGTGTAATTTTTCCTCAGAGATCAGATTTTGTTCAACTCTAATTTACATTTCTTGTGGAGTTTAACGTGTTTCAATTTGCTGTTCTTAGAGTGGTGGATAAGAGAGTGCCAGAGTTGGGCATTGTAGCACAGCAGCTTAAACTTGCTCTTGTGTGACACTGGCATCCCAAATTGGAGCACCAGTTCTAGTCCCGGCTGCTCTGCTTCCAATCCATCTCACTTCTAATGTCCCTGGGAAGTGGGAGATGTCCCGAATACTTGGTTCCCTTGTCACCTATGTGGAAGGCCCACATGGAGATCCGGGCTCTGTTGTGGAGATTTTGGGGACTGAACTAGGGGATGGAAAATTCTTTCTGTCTTCCCCCCTGCCTGCATCACACCCTCTCTTTCTGGCACTCTGCCTTTCAAATAAATGAAGAGATCAATTTTTAAAAGAGAGAGAGAAAAAAATTTTTCTTAACCTTCCTCCTCCAAAATGTGCAATTTGGAAAATGTTGAATATAAAAGTCTGCCAACACATCAAAGAATTTATGTGGTTTACGTGATGATCAGAATGAAAAACTAGAGGTAAGGAATTTTAAGGCTTTTAAAATAGTTGATATTTATTAAACACGGAGAAACCAACCAGTTTGTGATGTTTTCTAAGTTGAGAAACACTTACATAATATCAGAAACACTTATATACTAAAAAATCTGATTTATTTTCATCTGTAAGATGTCCTTGATTTTGTGCTCTCAACTTTCTCAGTTCCAGTGTTATGAGAAATTAACGCTGTTGTATTAATAACGCAATCATAGCTGAATTAATAGCATGCAATGCTGATAATTAAATGATTAATAACAAAGTGAAAGATGTGTGTGCAGAGAGGTTTGATGTGTATCTTTAGGTGTGTGGTATTTTTTTAAATAATAATTTGAGTAATTCTTCGTTCAACCTTACTGCACTTCATCTCCACTTTCATTAATTCTAATTCCTTTCGTAAGTAAAATGCTCTTTAAGCTGGATCTCAAATCACATGTGAAAGCAAAAGGTAGATAATGAGAGAAATGCTCATGACGTTAATGGCCTGTGAAAAAGGTAATGAATACAGACAATCGAGTCAGCCTTGTCTTTTCAAGAATAAGCATGATCTTCTGAAGCTTTTATGAGTAGATTTGCACTCGCAGAGGTTTAATCTCTCTAGTCTTGGAAGAGGAGACTGTCACTAGTTTTAATTGGTGGTGGGGGTCCTTGATATTTTTTCTAATTCCTTAAGACTGTAACTTAATAATATTGCGCTGTTGCAGCTCTAGTGAAAACAGAAAAATAACTATAAATATATTTTAAATTTTAACCCTTTTAAGAGATGTCAAAATGTGGAGAAAAGAACACTGCATTAGGAGACCAGCATCCTGTAACTTCTATCTGTCTGACACTTCGAAAATTTGAGCCTCCTCATTTATTAAATGAGAATGATAATTAGATGAGCCAAATTCTTTTCCACACTGAATCTAATTTTTGCATAGAGTTGTGGAGGATTCTGTGAGTAAGAAATACAGGTACTGCTCCTAATCTCTTACAATGGACAAATCTTGAATATAATTACAAGTATTTACACAGTTAGTTACATTGTCTTATCCCTATTTTTAGACATAATATCCTCCTCATTAGAATATGTCCTTTTGTAATTAAACTACTTAGCATTCTTTCACTTTCAGGTCAGAAGAAAGACCTAACCTGAAGTACTATACATAGACAAAGATTTTGCTACTTTTTCTCACATGAATTACAGAATTAGGGAATCTCTGGCGCTGGTTCAATTCAGCGAAAAATTGACACCAACGCAGAGGCAAGTTAACGCAGGTCTTTCAAACAGCTGACTTTCACGTTTGAGGGCTATAACACTAGTTCTAAGGAAAAAACAGCATCCACAGGAAAGTGGCTGTCACTTTTATATGGCATTTTGCCCGAAAGGAAACACTGGCGTGAAACCCACCCCCTCCACCATGTTTCTTCTTACTTCTGAGCGACATAGAGAAGCAGCACTGAAAAAGATTAAGGGGTTATGTTGAATTGTTTATGAACGCATGAAGGAGGTATGGATGATTAGTTTATAAATGTTTCCGTAATAATTCTTTTCTGGGGCCTGTCTTGTGGCATAACAGGTTAAGCCTCCACCTTTGACACCAACATCCCATATGGGAGCCAGTTTGAGTCCTGGCTGCTCTACTTCCGATCCAGCTCCCTGCTAATGAACAGGGAAAGCAGTGGAAGATGGCCCAAGTGCTTAGCCTAGCCTAAATAGGGCATACCTGGAGTAGAGTGCTGGAACTGTCCCAAGCAATGAGTTTTGATGACCAACAAAAAGGTGGTTGAGGGAACAGATACAGCATGGCTACTCCTAACCTCATTCCCACCACACTCTGCGCTGATGAAATTGTATTTATTTGCTCCTTTGGGATAACTGTGCTTTGAGTCCAACTTTTTCCAGGATGCCAACTGTACTGTGTGTGTGCAAACTATGTATCTTGTGCATTTTTACTATTTTTTCTTAACAAATATTCTTATTTTGTATTTTTGCATATTTTAATCCAAGACCCTCATTCCTGCACTGTGTTCACAGGTACATGAGCAATCTTGGGGATAAGTCAGCAGAAGCTTCGGCTCTGCATAGCAGGAAGATGTTCTGTTATTTTTATCACCATGGAGAGCAAAGATGTGAAGTGCATAGCTTATTGAACAACCTCATTTTGACTATGAGAGCTGGCACTTTGGCCCTTGTGTATGCTTAAAACCCCTTCCACATTGAAAATGTTTCATGGGATACAAGTTATCAATTGATGCTTGATGTCCTCCTACTGGAAGATTAAAACTTAAACAAAAAAAATGGTACCAAGAAGTTAAGAGAGGCTCAGCCATGTGAAAGGTCCAAAGAGGAAGACATGGTTATGGTTGTCTGATCCTAAACGTGGGTCTCTTGCTTCATGTAATAGCTCTGTCCATCACCAGATTACACACGACAGGCTGTATGTGAGTGTGTGTGTATGTGTTTAAAAATGGGAGTTGGTAAGGATGGGTTTGAAGACCAGTACTCTTACATCCATCCTGTGCTGTCCAAGGACAGCAGCATAAAGCCAAATGTGTATTTTCCATGAACTTTTTGAAGATTTCATAAATGATTAAAATTAAATTTGGCTATAATTTATGTAGTGTTTCTCCATATTTAGAAAGTGAGGTAGAATGTAGCTCTGTACACTATGTTCCCAGAGGTTTCCCTGAAATTAATGTTTAGCTGCACTTGTGAATGTGACTTAAAGGAAAGCTTATTGAAGAAAAAAGAAGTGTGTGTATTTGTGAAGGTGGGGTTCCAGATGCAAAGATTTTCCTGGAGACATGATATATTTTAAGGGGCATTCTGGTTGGCACTGCGGTTCACTAGGCTAATCCTCCGCCTTGCAGCGCCAGCACACTGGGTTCTAGTCTCGGTCGGGGCGCAGGAGTCTGTCCTGGTTGCCCCTCTTCCAGGCCAGCTCTCTGCTGTGGCCAGGGAGTGCAGTGGAGGATGGCCCAAGTCCTTGGGCCCTGGACCCCATGGGAGACCAGGAGAAGCACCTGGCTCCTGCCTTTGGATCAGCGCAGTGCGCCGGCCACAGCGCACTGGCCGCGGCGGCCATTGGAGGGTGAACCAATGGCAAAGGAAGACCTTTCTCTCTGTCTCTCTCTCTCACTGTCCACTCTGCCTGTCAAAAAAAAAAAGGGGGGTGGTATTCTGGAAGTGGGTAAGGTGCACTTTTTCATAACCCGAACCACATATGTGAAGGCCTTATGTGCCTATCTGAGAGTTATTCAAATTAAGATTAAATTCATCATAAATAACCTGGACCTTTTAGAAATGAGTTTTATTTTAGATAATGGTATTTTCACAAGTTGGGGTTTTTACAATTACTATTTTTTTTTGACAGGCAGAGTTAGACAGTGAGAGAGAGAAACGGAGAGAAAGTCTTCCTTTCCGTTGGTTCACAACCCCCCCCCCCATAGCAGCTGCGGCTGGTGTGCTGCGCCGATCTGAAGCCAGGAGCCAGGTGCTTCCTCCTGGTCTCCTATGTGGGTGCAGGGCCCACGCACTTGGGCCATCCTCCACTGACTTCCTGGGCCACAGCAGAGAGCTGGACTGGAAGAGGAGTAACCAGGACAGAATCCAGCGCCCCAACCGGGACTAGCACCTGGGGTGCCGGTGCTGCAGGTGGAAGATTAGCCAAGTGAACCACGGTGCTGGCCTAAAATTACTAGTTTCTACAAGTCAATTAAATGATATTTTGGAAGAAGACCATGAGTTTACGCGTATGCTTATTTATTACACCAGGAAAATAGAGAAGAATTTTGTTTATTCCTTAAAAACTTGCTTTCAAAGTCAGTCACATCTATGAAGTGCAGGTAAAGGACATGTCTGTTGGCTCTGGAGATACCCTGTAAAGAAAGCTGTCATGGTGCTAAATAAGGAGGAGTAAGTATGACCAGTAAGAGAATCAAAGCTGTGCACCAGACACCTCCTTGTATTTTGTTTGTAATCTGGCCTTGATATTGGAAAGTTTTCAAATCATGTAGTGAGTCCATGTAGACAGGAAAAAAATTATTCACTATCAGACTAATAATACTTGTTATAACTAAATGGGAAAAATAAAAATACTCTTATCACTTCTCTGCTGAGGAAAGTGTCCCGTAGTCACTCCATTGTTTATAGCAAATTATACGTTTTCTCATTAAACTGGTCTGTGATAATGAAAATAGAATGACAGGGCTGGTGCCGTGGCTCACTTGGTTAATCCTTCGCCTGTGATGCTGGCATCCCATATGGGCACGCGGTTCTAGTCCTGGTTGCTCCTCTTCCAGGCCAGCTCTCTGCTGTGGCCCGGGAGGGCAGTGGAGGATGGCCCAAGTGCTTGGGCCCCTGCACCGGCATGGGATACCAGAAGGAAGCACCTGGCTCCTGGCTTCAGATTGGTGTAGCTCTGGCTGTAGCGGCCATTTCGGGGGTGAACCAACAGAAGGAAGATCTTTCTCTCAGTCTTTCTCTATCACTGTCTATCTCTGTCTGTCAAATAAATTTTAAAAGAAAAGAAAAGAAAGTAAACAGAGTGACAGAAGAACTTCAGAATCAGCTTGGTAGAAATTTTTTTCACACAAAGGATCCCAGTGACAAAAGTAAACGATCAATTCATCATTTACGTTTAATGCCAGGTGAAATTCTCAAATCTTCTTATCTTTCAGGAATACATTTAAGGTTATATATATGTGAATTTTGTTGTTACACTTGTTTAAAATCTTTGTTATTGTGGTATTTATGGACTAAGAGAGACCCTTATGTCTCAATTTAACTTTATGTGAATGTTATGAAATTTTAAATTATGGAGATTTGGTCAGAATTCATAAGTGACAAAGCAGGTATGAATATTCCTGAGCAATTCTACCCAAGATTCATGGAGTTGACATAGAGAGGGTGAACTGTGTATAAATGAGCTCAGTGGAGATTATTTTGTCTTTGTTTTGTGTTTGCAGTAGTTATGGTGATTAATGGACTACTATATACAGCTTCAGCATCATACCTTTTTCCACCAAAAGTTAAGGGACTATCTTTTTTGATACAAAGCACATTTGTTCAGTTCCAAGAAACTGTAATAATTCAGAGTTGGCAGACAGAGAGCGAGGTATCCTGAAGTGCATGAAGCGCATTATCTTGTGAGCTCTGCTGATGCAGGAACAGAGGAGCACCTGAACTCTGTCCTACTCTCTCTGGTCTCGTTATGAATTGTCTGTATTAGAGCAATCTGTGGCTTTGCTTTGGAGGTTTTTCTCTTTTTCTTTCTAGCCACATGTTTTTTTCCAGTGAATTTATTTAAAAAGACTTGGGTGTTCTCGGCCCAATATTGGTTTATTGCTTAGAACATTAATATTAAAAATATTGAATGATTATAAACCATTGACACTAAGCAATCAAAACGATAATGGCCACAAATTAAAACAGGAGGGCTAAGCTGGCCTCTGGTGCACAGTAACAGCTGTGCTGCACAATCACTCCCCAGCTGTTTTGACCTAAATTAGAATCATTTGATTATTATGGCCTTGTAGGAGATCTGTTTCTTATTGTAGAAATATTTTAAGATAAATTGAGTTGCTTTTCATACATAAAGGAATATGTTATTTTTGAGTGTCAGCTTCTGAAAAGTTGATAATTGTGAACCTCTTGAGGTTAGTGACGGAATCCTCTCAATTTCTGCAACTTCAGGCACTGGTATCTACTAGACACCATGTGCATGTTTTCCATCATTATGCAAAAAAAAAAATGCAACCTTCTTTTTTTGGAATTAAGAATAGAAGCCCAACCACAGGAGTATAAAAGCAATAGCTGCTTCTATCTCCTGTATGCTGTCTCTATACAGCCCATCTTAACCACTGAAAAAATGACAAAGATTCTATATTTGTAAATGTTAGATTATAATCTTCAGACTCTCAGAAAATCCCCCTAAATGTAATCTGAGCACTGTACATTAGAATGGTTCTTGAAAGTTTCGTCAGGTCTCACAAATGTCTAGATCCATGGTTGGATAAATAATTTCAAAGAATCCATAAGCTAACTGAGAGGAATTAAAGAAACATTTGTTTGATTATTTTGTTGCTGAGTGCTGAATAATTTTGAAACATGGGAAGCAGATCTGCAATAGGTAGCAAATAACTAATCAATGGACTTTGTACAAATACAAATTGTATGCATAGATGATGTCAAATAATTGTGTTTATTCATTCACATCGCATCATTTATTCTATTTTGATGATATAAATAGTTACTGAGTCAGCCTAATATCTGCCAAACATTGGGCTACTTTACAGTGTAAACCTGATAAGCCTTTGAAATTTCTATTATAACTAAATTATGACTGTACTTTTCTCAAAAACGACTGTAACTTCTAATTTTTATACCCCATTTCATTCTTACTGGAGTTAGGGGAAATTGTCATAGCAGGCACTAACAATAGGAAAGTAAATCACTCGTGTTGCTGTGTAGCCACACAGCGCTTCAAATCCAGACCTGTTCCTTACCCTAGGAGTGACCTGAGCAGGTTTCTGAACCACAGTTCTTACTTCTGTGAAATGAGGAAATAGCATCTACGCTGTGGAATAGAGGTGAGGTTGCCGTGAGATCATATATGTAATGGGTATGTGAACAATGAAAGCTAATTCATTTAGGGGAAGGGTTTAGAAAGTATTTTTCTATCACCAAAATTAATCTATGTTATAGTTGCGTATTTTTATTAATTATTATTGTGGGAGATCATTTCTTCCCTAAGTGGCTATAGCAATATTTTCCAGGTTCACATGGTCTTCCCAAATCGCACTGCCTTCAAGAGGCGTATCCCATTTCCCACCCCTTGAAGCTGTAGGGACCCTTGGAGCTGCGTTGTGGAAAGTGGAAGTGGTGCTGATGACCTCTAATGCTGGGATATACATGAGATCTTCCTAAAGGTCATGGAAAATGTGTTTCTATTAAAAAAAAAATATGCTCAGATTTAAAAAACATTTTAAACCAAAATGAGCTTTCCTTTAAGCTCTACTTTTCCACCACCTTTTTGAAATACTGTTATAAGAGATGTAGCTTCCCCTGGATTTTCTCTTGGACACAGGTCTTGGAGCTTTGAGCCAACATATGAGAAATCTTGATTACTCAAACCTACATGCTGGGTAGACCACGTGGAGAGGGAGTGAGGACTGGGGAGAGGTGCCCTTGGCCAGGAATATTTGAATCTTCTTACCCCAGGGCTAGGCATGGGGACAATGTGGAGGAACATGCTTCAGATGACCTCTGCCCCCAGCATTCCAGCCACCTCCATTGATGCTGAGTAGAAATGAACCCTCCCTGCTGAGTACGGCCCAAATTGTGGGTTCTTGAACAAAATGCATGATTGAATAAAATAATATAGATGAAAAACCTATTATCTTGTTAAATGAAAAACAACAACACAAAAGGAGGACACTAATGTAAAATAGAATCATTTAGTGATGATGGTATGGTTCACTGCAAGTTGTATATAATGTAGCCAAAGTGAATCAGTCATATCAAAAAAAAATACATTTTAAAGAGAAAACATTTGTGATTCTGTGTATGGTTGTTAAGAATGCAGTTTTTTATTCATCTGCTTGCATGTTTTCCAGAATAGATGTACGATGATGTAGTGGTTTTGAGCCAGAAGCTATTGCCAGCATTCACATCTCAGCAGTGTCCCTTGTTAGCTGTGTACCTTTGACAACTTACTTAACCTCTCTAAGAGTCAAACCCCTTAACTGTGAAACTGGGATTATAGGAGTACCTACCTAAGAGTTGTGAGGATTGAATGGTTTGGCATAGATGACATCCTTGAGCTACAGTAAATTATGTGTTAGTATAAATATTAGGTAATGTTCTATGCATACTAATTGTATGGTTAGTAGGAAAAAAATGTCTTATATTATTAAAAGTGGTTAGCTAAGTCCATCTCAGTTCCATTTCTTACTAGCTCTTTAAATATAAGGAAATTTATTTATCTGTACATCAATTTCTTCATAGGGAAAAAAGATACCTCTTTACATCTAATTCCTAGACTTGACATGTGGTTTGAATGAATTGACACATATGAAACAGTTGGCACAGTTTTTGGCCAAGAGTCAGCCTTTAAAAATGTTAGCTATGATTGTTTAATATTTCATTACCATCTTGTAATTTCAAGTGATGATTGTTATCAGTGACCAAGTTTCTGAAGATAAGTAAGTAATTGAATGTTTCAAAATTGTGTTTCCTTTACTAATTATCTAATAGTTTATAAATTAAATTATATTGATTTTAATGTAATCATATTTAAGTAAAATTAATTGAGGGCATATTTTCTTATTTGTATATCTCTTTGACTTGGTGCCAAGTATTGGAGCATCCTTTTGTTTTTCCAGTGTAAATTGCTAAGGGATTTTTTTTTTTTTTTTTTGTGACAGGCAGAGTGGACAGTGAGAGAGAGAGACAGAGAGAAAGGTCTTCCTTTTGCCGTTGGTTGGTTCACCCTCCAATGGCTGCCTCGGACGGCGCGCTGCGGCCGGCGCACCGCGCTCATCCGATGGCAGGAGCCAGGTGCTAGGTGCTTTTCCCTGGTCTCCCATGGGGTGCAGGGCCCAAGCACTTGGGCCATCCTCCACTGCACTCCTGGGCCACAGCAGAGGGCTGGCCTGGAAGAGGGGCAACCGGGACAGAATCCAGCGCCCCGACCGGGACTAGAACCCGGTGTGCTGGCGCCGCAAGGCGGAGGATTAGCCTGTTGAGCCACGGCGCCGGCCAAGGGATCTTATATAATTCAGAAAATAAAATACATATGTCAGGTACTGAAATTGAATATGAGCCCTAATCTGTTTTTCATGAAGATTCTGTTGTGTTATGATATTAATTATCATTATTATATAGATTCATGCTTTTAATAAACAAAGGCAAACTTAGATAAACATTTAAAAAGCAACTGTCATAGTTTCATTTTTTTGTAGTATTTTAAAATCTACCATAATTTGTACCTTTGGAAAATTCTGAATCTTAACATTCTTTCTTTTATGTGTATAAGCTATGTTAAATTATTTTAAAATCCTCATTTTTAAATAATAGCTGATTTTCAACTAAACACATATAAATGTGAGCCTGTGGTCTTGTGCATACTACTATTTTTAGCATTTAATCATTAGTTGATAAGCATGTCTAGGGGAAGAAACATTTTCTATTTCTTCTACTCATCCTCAGTTCATTCTGGGCAGAGGCCTTTTAAATCAGACTGACAAAACATTAACAAAGGAAAAACAGAATTGTGTAGGCATGTGTATCATGCATACACATGGAAGCATTCAGTGATGAACTACCCATAGGGATGGTTGGAATCTGAGCTGATAGAATATCTTAGAACAATGGATTTTTAGAGAAAGGACAAGACAGAGGGAAAGGACTTGGAGCTTTTTGTAGAAAGGGAAATACAGGGTCTTCGAAACATTTATGGAAAATTCAGATTACTTTTTTAATCTTACTTTTCCATGAGAAAATGAGGGCTAGGTAGTGAGATAAAGGTCGGTGAGGAGAGTTTTCTATGTAGAGTCCTTGGGAGCTATTTCCGTGTTATGTGGGTCCAGGGTTTTCTCCACTAATTAACTTCTGTTCTTGGTAGAGAGGAGAGAGGAACACCTCTGTACATTTTTATCCAGAGCTGGGCAAATACAGAGAGGGCAGAGAACTTTCCTCTATGCGCTTCTGCTTTACCTTCAGCTGACAATGTTCAGGACCATGTGGCATATTTTGGAGTATCATATTGTGCTTCCCTTCATATGTAATTACATAAGGGAGATAAACGTCTTCTCTGTTGCTCTCATTTGTACCATTTTTACATAAAATCCTGTGTATATTGCCTTTCTTAATCACTATAATTGTCATTCATTGCTTCAGTGATTTAAAATAATTAATTTATTTTCCCTAAATTTTTTCTAGCTAACTTTCTGTACTAGTTAATTTCAAAACATATTAACAGAAATTCTAAACAGGAAACTTGTCTTTCTAAATTCTAAATAAGAAATTCTAAATAAGAAACTTGTTTTTTGTTGACTTTGAGTATTTTTTTAAAGTTAAATATCAGGTATAACTGAAATGGTAATTGGGGAATGATGATATCCTTAAACAGGAATTATTGAATCTGTCAACAAATAAATAACTGACCCATTTAATAATTTCTGCAGGAGATCTGGTAATTTTCAGAGACTAATGTGATGAAATGTTGAAGCTCACAAGAAATTGTTAGTGTACCAGGAGCATTGGTCAACAGCTTGGGGAATAATGCTCCAGGCATGCTGCATTGTAATTTTTGCTCATTTATTTTCTTAATAGGAATCTTTCCTTGAAATTAACAAGAGATGTTGATCAGGAAGCCAGGTGTTCCCATCTCAGCCGAATGCCCAGCAGTCCATCAACAGATTGGCCACTCCAGGGTGTGGAAGAAAATGGAGGCATAGATTCTCTGCCGTTCAGACTGATGTTACAGGACTGCACAGCAGTCAAGACGTTACTGTTAAAGATGAAGAGAGTTCTACAAGAGGTAATGGTTTACTCTAACATGAATGACTGTCAGTGCTGGTGCTGGTGAGCAGTGCGGTCTGTACACTTCATTGCACTCTGTTAGTAAGTAGCTGCATGACATTGGGCAGGGTTCAGATATCCTCTTGGAGCTTAGCTTCTCTCATATGTCAAATGAAGGGCTTGGCATTCTGGTATAGATGCTATGCTAAAACTCAGCTCTAAAGCTGTAAGATGCTGTGAGGGGATTCAAAAATAAACTGATGCCTCTTATTTATCAGATAAGGAGAAATGGGCATCAGCTTTTAATTTATGTTTTTCATGTTATTATAAAACTATTAAGGTGCTGGCACTGTGGGGTAGCAAGTGAGGCTACGTATCAGTGCCCATATCAGTGCTGGCTGGTTTGAGTCCCGGCTGCTCTGCTTCCGATCCAGCTCTCTACTATAGCCTGAGGAAGCAGTAAAAGATGGCCCAAGTCCTCGGGCCCCTGTACCCATGTGAGAGACCTGGAAGAAGCTCCTGGATCCTGACTTCAAATGGGTCCAGCTCTAGCCATTGCAGCCATTTGGGGAGTGATTCAGCAGATGGATGACCCCACTGTCTCTGCCTCTGTCTCTCTGTAACTCTGGCTTTCAAATAATAAATAAATAAATAGAAACAATTGAGAGATCTATTAAATGCACTTCACTTTACTGTTAGTTTTTTTTTTTTCTTAAGATTATTTATTTATTTGAAAGTCAGAGTTACACAGAGAGAGGAGAGGCAGAGAGAGGGAGAGAGAGAGAGAGACAGAGGTCTTCCATCTGCTGATTCACTCCCCAGTTGGCCACAACAGCTATAGCTGTGCTGATCTAAAGCCAGGAGCCAGGAGCTTCTTCTGCGTCTTGCACAGGGGTGCACTGCTTTCCCAGGCCATAGCAGAGAGCTGGATCGGAAGTTGAGCACCCAGGTCTTGAATCAGTGCCCATATGAGATGGCAGTGCTTCAGACCAGGGCGTTAACGTGCTGTACCACAGCGCCAGCCCCTACTGTTAAGTTTTATTCATATATAAAACAATAAAAGTAATTAATTTAACCATCTTTGTTGGCAATAATCAGTAAAATTGAAGGTCTGCATGATTTTGCGAAGTGAACACAGTTGCCCTCCCTATACAGTTAGTGGAATGATGAGCTAGTCAGGAAAATGCATCATGAGATTTCTTTCTTACATATATGCCCAGGAATTAGCCACTCTAGAATACATGTAGGTTATGATTTGATTTTTCCATGGTAATTATTTTCTGGATTATATCTTTAAAGTGTACACATTAATATTACTTCCTAGATTTAGGTATGCAAAATGAAGGTCAGAAATTTTAAAAACTTTCTTCTAGTAAGTGGGAATTTAAGAAAACAGCCTGATTCCATACAGTGAGTTTTATTATATCCCAATATTTTTCAATATATTTGTCTCAACGAAGGGGAATTTTAATAAATGGCGTGAGAACAAAAATGTTACTGGTCAGAAGAAATAGTTGTATGGCTACCTTATGGTCATGGTTGCTGTTATATTTTTTAAACAACTTGATGATAATAATAATGCTAGCAACTGCCACTGGAGGCCAGAACTGAATCAGGAAGGAAGAAGGCATTGTAGGAGAAATGATTGCCATCAACTACTGGGGGCATTAGGTCGTTCTCTTCAGTGGTTCTAAGCAAAAACTAAGAGACTTGTATCTCATGGCAGTTTGTATTACCAGGGTGGTCTTTGAATCTATCAAGTGGTATGCTAAAGTGGGGTGCTTATACCTGACTACTATTAGAATTTCAGAAAACTGTGTAAGCTGGAAGTTAAGCAAAGGCATCACAATAAATTTTGTAAACTCATCATTCAATAAATTATGTTTTTAAATGGGTAACCTGTACTGAAACACATTTTTAGTTTATTTTACTATTCCTTACAATCATGAGCTTATTTACAGCCATTAGCTTTAGATGATTAAAGTACTATATAATAGCTACTGTACATATTTCCCAATTGTGGATTAATTTGTATCATTTTGGTAGCTTGAAATCAGCCTTTTGACAATATTTATGCAAAACAAATTAGAAAACATTGCAAATTAGTAGTTTTTATTTTTGGCAAGGCTAATACCTACTAGCATAGCACTGCACTCAGATATGACTATATAGTTTCCATACTGTGTACAGTCAGAATCTCCCTAACTTTTGGTTTATTACATAGTGTGAACCTCTTTGAACAAGGAAAATTTAATAACACCTGTTTTATTAAAAGATATTAATCTTAAAGTCTATAGTCTTCAACTATTCAGCTTTCTACCTCTCTCATTGATTTGGATTTTAATAACAAGTCAACAGAAGCGTAAGAGAAGTAGAAAGAACAAACAGGAATTTTCAAAAGGCTTCTAGGTGTACATAATTGTTTAATTTTTAAATATTCAGCAATATTCACCATAAAGCCCTTATTCGGAACATACTAAAATTGCTTTTATACTTCTGTTTTCTTCATTAAAGGGTACTTGAAGAATCTAAACAAAACTGATTTTTAAAGCTAATGTACTTATATGGGTTTGTGCAACCCATTTAGAAAGCAAAAGGATTTTTTTTGCAAACAAGAAAAAAGTAATATGATTATATAATTAACGAACTAAATTGTTCTGATAATAAATTTTATGGTAGATGCCTTCAAAGAAAGTTGGCTATTAAAATATTCTATGAGCCAGGAATTTTCTAAGTGCAATTTGGATTTCTTGACTACATGTGAATGTAATGCCAACTATTCATATTGGATTAGCGATATATTTTAATATAGACAAAATGTTTACTTCTACTTCATAAACTTATTTTATACATAGTAACACAACTTTAATAGATAATGTTTAGCTGCAAGATATCCTTACTTTTAACATGTCATATAGAGTAGGCTCTTATTTCATTTTTATTGCCTTTTTATGTGAATTTAGTAGAAGTTTGGACATGTAAAACATGTAGATATTTTAGTTACTGTGTTGACTAACTTTTGTTTTAACGGTATTTTTCACCTAGTTGTATGCTCTCATTTTATCGTTACCCACCGTCCCCTCATTCTAGTTCCATTCCTTAAAGTTTTGTCATTAGGAACTAATTTACAGAATTATGTAATAAGGTCAAGAATTAATATGGGTTTAAACCTAACCAGTAGAAAATAAATTAAATTACAAATCTTTTGTGTACATTACCTAACATATTTAAACATATCACTCATAGAATTCATTGCATTTGCAGTAATTTTTACACTTTTGTAAGTCAAGGTTATTTTTTTTGTGAGAAAATCATGATAACTTTTTTCATTTTGAGGAATAGCTTCTACATATAGCATTTGAAAATAGTCAGAAATAGTATCAGTGAGGTCACATGAAATTTTTAGCCAAGCCCAGCCAAGGTTACCTTGGGTTCTGGATAATGACTGCCTAGCTAGAATTACATTTACAGAGATTGTTAATAGATCACCTTTCCAAAATTTCTAGAACTCATTCAAAGTTGAAGAGCACTAAGGATGATTTCCTTAGAAAGCCCTGTGTGATATTTGAAATCCTCTAAAATAATCTTGTCTAAATAGACAATGTTGCCTCTATGATTTAATCAATATAAGCATTAATGTTGAGATCAATTTACAATCATTTAAACTTAAGATTTTAATTTTAATTCTTGCTAACATGTTTTGATAGTATCACATGTTAAAAGTTCTATGCAATTTTTTATTATTGGCTAGCTACCTTAGATGCTATTAAAATGTTAAGCCTCATTAACCCATTCCAAATTTTTTCTTTTTAGTTAATTTGTCATTAATTGGCATTGCATGACTCACTATTCCACCTACTTTAGGTTTAATAAAGCAATTGTTTCATAAAGTAGTTCATTCTGGCAATAATTCCTCTATTTTGTACTGCCAATGTTAAGAACATAAATAATACTAAACCAATGAAGCTTTGGGGGTCATATTTGTTATCTATAGTGTAGACTTTGAAAGAAATATAATTCTGAAAGTGTACTTGAAGGGGAGTGTAACAGTGTGCTTGCAACAGAATCACACCTGCGTTATGAGCCAGGCTTAGAGGTGAGGATGGGGCACTGCTCTAAAAAGTCTGCTTGTATTACCCTGGTGTTGCACTTTAGCATGTGAATCTGGAAGGTGTTCCCAGTGACCTTTTTTTTTTTTTTTTCACTTGAAAGTCAGAGTTAACAGAGAGAGGAGAGGCAGAGAGAGCGAGTGAGAGAGAGAGAGAGAGAGAGAGGTCTTCCATCCGCTGGTTCACTCCCCAATTGGCCAAAACGGCTGGAGCTGCACCGATCCAAAGCCAGGAGCCAGGAGCTTCCTCCAGGTCTCCCACGGGGATGCAGGGGCCCGAGGACTTGGGCCATCTTCTGCTGCTTTCCCAGGCCACAGCAGAGAGCTAGACAGGAAGTGGAGCACACAGGTCTGGAACCAGCGCCCATATGGGATGCCAGCACTTCAGGCCAGGGCATTAACCCACCACATCACAGCGCTGCCTCCCTTTCAAGTAGACAGGAAAAAAAAGCATCAAGGAAGAGGTTCTGGGTTAGGATACTGTGCTATAAACTAGTTTTACTGAGCATTCTTGGAACCTTCCTCCACTCAGGACATACTTTTCAGATCAGCCTGTATACTCTTCAACTGCTTGTATATTAGTGATGGCCAAGTTTACCTCCATACTTCAAGATTGATATTTCTACTTTTGTCTTCCCACACACACAACCAGTTTCCTCACTGCAGTCATACTAAAATGAATCTGTGATCAGATCACTCACTCTCCTGTGAATTTTTCAGTGTTTTTCAATTGCCCTTAGAAATTCTTCTGTGCATTCTCTAGTGGTCTACATTTCCTTTGTCATTAGAGCATTTATCCCTTATAGTAATTGTCAATCCCCTCTCCTTGAAATACACAAAGAGATCGGTTTTTGTGGTCTTGTCCCTTGTATCCGCTCAACTTGGAATATATTTGATCATTAACAGATAAGCTCTAAAGAAATAACATCCTTCATTGTTTCTAGCTTTCCATTAAAACAATTATTAATAGAATAAAATTTAGAAATTTGAGTGCATAGTGGAAGAAGGAGCAAAATAAGTATGGAGCAAGTTTTCCTAAACTCACAGAAGTGTAGAATATGCTCTTTCAGAATGTAAAACAGAGATACACCCCAAAAATTATTATATTTAATTTAATCAGTAGTATTAATTTGTAATATTACTATTAATAAATATTAATATTAATTAACAATATTAATATCCATTAACATTCCAATATAATTTAATCAACTGCATTAGAAAGGCCAGAAGTGGTAAAGATGTTTTGGATAGAATAACATTTGGCTCTGGTATTCATTAGCTATACTTTAAAAAGTTAAATTCAAAATCTTTCACATTAGAAGAAAACATTAGGGGCTTTGAGATTATTTTGTTTTTTCTTTTTTGTTTTTTCCATTTGTACTTAGTCTTCACAAATGTTATAAATTTTTTTCAAAAAGTCTTGTTGCAATTTAAGAAGTGAAGAAGTGAAGAATAAATATAAACCATAATAAAACCGTAAAATCAGTAAATGTAATAATTCTTTAAATATAAAGCTGCTGGGAGGCTGTCATAGTAGAGCAGTGGGTTAAACACCAGCTTCAGATGCTAGCATCCTCTGTGGTGCTCTGATGTGAGTCCTAGCTGCTCGGCTTCTGATTCAGCTTCTTGCTAATGTGCCTGGGAAGGCTGTGGAAGATGACCCAATTTCTTGAGCCCATTCTGCCCACATAGGATACCATGGTAGAGTTCCTGGCTCCTGGCTCAGCTTAGCTCAAACCCGGCTTTTGTGGCCATTTGGGGAGTGAACAAACCATTAGATGGAAACACTCTTTCTCTTTCTCTCTCTCTTGCTCTTACTTTCAAAGAAAATGTGCATATATATAATAAGATTTATGTATATTATATAATTTATATATATTGTAAAACTTTGTATAAAACCATTATTACTCCTTACTTGTTTGGTTAAGCTTGCCATTTTCATAGTAGAGCACTGTTTACATCTTTAATTATTGTGGTGAACTAAATGGGAGTAATTTTAATGGAATATCATACTCCAAATGTCTCCCTTCTTTCAAAATAAACTTATTATTCAAATGCACATGCATATTCCAAGTAATCCCAAACATCAAGCCCTTTATTTCTTTAATTAAAAAGCATATTTATCTGAAAGACAGAGACAGAGATAGAATGAGAACTGCCATCTGCTGATTCACTACCCAAATGCTCCAAAAGCTGGGACTGCTTGAGGGTGAAAGAGCCATCAACACAGTCCAGTATCCCATGTGAGTGGCAGGGACCCAATCACTTGAGCCATCACTGCTGCCTCTCAGGGTCTGCATTGGCAAGCAACCAGAGCTGAGAATCGAACTCAGGCACTCTGATGTTGGGAGATGCACATCTTATCTACTAGGACAAATGCCTGTTTCTTACTCCTTAATATTTTTGAAAATGAAATTGTGGGCCCTTAGGCATTAAATTATTGTTACTTTATTTGCTTAGTATTTGTGATTAAAAATATATATTTTTAGTAATAAAAGGACTAACTGGGAAGACAACTATGTAAATTGCTTGTTTTCTTCCTAATGATTTTTCCATGTAATTTTATTATTCCATATGAGAATATACATAATACATATACATATATATATAGATATATATAGATAGATGGATTCTATCTTAATGTTGCCTTTGTTCTTTTTTTCATCTCTTAGAAAATTTTTACTGTGGACCTAGAAGACTGTGGGAACAGATATGTAGTGTAGATTCTAGCAAGATGACAGTTCATGGGAATGTTTTTGTTTTTGTTTTTGTTTTTTTGACAGGCAGAGTAGACAGTGAGTGAGAGAGACAGAGAGAAAGGCCTTCCTTTGCCGTTGATTCACCCTCCAATGGCCACCCCGTCCAGCCCGCTGTGGCTGACCCACCGCGCTGATCCGAAGGCAGGAGCCAGGTGCTTCTCCTGGTCTTCCAAGGGGTGTAGGGCCCAAGTATTTGGGCCATCCTCCACTGCACTCCCGGGCCACAGCAGAGAGCTGGCCTGGAAGAGGGGCAACCAGGACAGAATACGGTGCCCCGACCGGGACTAGAACCCGGTGTGCCAGCGCCACAAGGCGGAGGATTAGCCTATTAAGCCGCTGGCCAGGGCGGCCATTGGAGGGTGAACCAAAGGCAAAGGAAGACCTTTCTCTCTGTCTCTCTCTCTCTCACTGTCCACTCTGCCTGTCAAAAAAAAAAAAAAAAAGTGAAGAAAAAATTAAAAAAACACAAAATTTCAGTATTCTCATTTAAATTAAGAAGTGAATAATCACCACAAATCCTACAGAGATCAAAATGATAATAGAGGACTATCATAAACAACATTATGACAAATTGTTGTCAGTGACAAAATCTTTGAAAACTGCAACTTTCCAAAGTGATATATGGAGAAATTAAAAATCTGAATATGCCAATTCTTTTAAGAAATTAATTTTATTATTTTAAAAAGTAAAAGTGAAAATGGCTGCCATAAAGAAAAATCCAATTCCAGAAAGTTTCATGGGTTTATTCTATCAAATATCTAAAAGAAATAAAAAAGACAAATAATATGTAAAAAATTAAAAAACATCAAGAAGATACACACACGTTGGCAACATCGTTCCAGTGTGCCGTGGAAGCCTGGTGTAATCACTTGGTCTCTCTGGTTCTGCCAAGGCAACCACAGGTGGGACTGGGAATTCAGTACTTCGATAGCAGCAGATGGTGGGTCAAGTACTTGAGTTCTTGCCACCTATGTGGGAGACATGAATAGAATGCTTGGCTCCTAGCTTCAGCCTGACCCAGCCCTGGCTGTTGTGGCCATTTGGGCAGTGAACCAGTAGATGGAAGATCTTCTTTCTCTGTCCGTCTCTCCCTCTTTCCCTCTCCCTTTTCCTCTCTCTCTCTCTCTCCCTCTCTCTCTGACATTCAAATAAACAAGTAACTCATTAATTAAAAAAAGGTTTAAGTACAGTAACTCAAGCATGGTTTTCTATTTTGATCTGTGAACTTGTGCACAGGTTAGCAACTTCTTAATTAGGATTCAAAGCCTGGGAATAATTCTCTGTAGATTTTAGTTCTGAACTCTATGTTCTTGATTCCACCCTCTGAGTCATCCTTTATTATAAAATTAGCACATGTCTGCAGCACATATTTTTCTCATCCTCGCCTGTGCTTTTGAGATTGCCAGCCACAGGCTTCTTTCCATGTTACACTCTCTTTGTATCATTAACTCCAAACTGGAAAGTGTTTCTGTGGAATACGACTCTTACATTCCTTCTGGGTTGCCTGTGAACCTTATTTGGGATTGACTTAATTAGACGAAAGCTACTTGCACAATCTCTTCAAAATAAGCCCTAACTTAAAATGGCCAAGGTATACCTCCTTCAAAATGTTAGTTGTTTGATTGTGAAATCCCATGGGGCAAAAATACTCAAGCAAGAGGCACCTTCTGTCTGAGTGAGATGAGTTCTCTGCCACATGCTCTTCCCTCTTTCCAGAGTTTTCTGTGTCTATTACATAGATCTCCAAGGTAACACAGGTTTGTGCATCTGAATTGTTGTGGGTATTACATAGGCTTTCATGCGTATCAGAACTCAATGAAATCACACATGTTATCACGTGATTGATAGATCTGTTCATCTTATGAAATCTGTTAGTGAATTGTGACCATTTATTCATATGGATACAGATTAAATACCCCTACTAAAAATCATCAATTCTTACAAATGCTTTTATAGCCTAATTTTCCTCTCATTTTTAGAATTAAAAAAATCAACTATATATATATATATGTATGTATACACACACACACAGACACACACACACACACAGACACACACACACATACACCATGGAACTCCACTGTAAAACCCCTGAGGAAACCACTGATTTAGTTAATGGTATATCTGAATTTTACTGAGGACTGATAGGTTTCTTAATTTGAGTGTTCTGCCTACACAAGGCCTGACTCTTTGAGACTGTAAAACCTTATTTGTTAAATAAGTAAGGAGAAGGGGGAAATATAATTCTGCAGCACTTTTGCTGCATAAGCGTCCCTAGTTTTTACTAGTCCTCTGGGAGAGGTGAGAGATGGCAGGGCAAAGTTACCCTGTGATCCCACCTTGTTCCCTTTCACTCACAAAGTCCCATTGGACAAAGTATATTAAAGTCATAAAGATAACAGATGTGTGGCATCAGAGATGTGTGCAATGCTTCTCCCACTTAATAGCTACTACATGTCAAGTAAGATTTTGAGAATTATTTCATCATGTATAATGTGAATGATTATCTCACAGGATTAAACAAAAAAGTATGTATTGCAGGCATCACAATGGGAATGTGGCATAAGCACATGTTAATATGAGCTACACAATAACCTTCTTTGTGTCATAATTATTAACTGTGTCATGCCAAGTGAAAAATATTTCAGATTTATTCAACACTTGGAAATGTCACAGTAAATGTGCTTTAATAGCGTAAGGTGCTACATGCACTGACGGATAATTCAATATTAATGATTTCCAGTAAAGTTTATATTAACTGAAGCCTAAAGTAGAAGTATTATTGCCATTTGTGCTTTCCAGAACTCAGTTATGACAATGCATTTGACCTGGCATTCCTTGGGAAAAGGATGGCTGCATGTCAGTTGAATTTCCTGTTGACAGACAATATGTAAGAAAGTTGTTCCGAGGGAGGTTTCATGGAGACAGACTCCGTAGCAGCAGCTGAGATTGAGGCTGGAAGAGCTGTGTGATACATTTGGAAGTCTTGTCAATCCTCCTTGCTGCTAAATTGGAATTCAGTGGTGACAGAAAAAGAGAAGATAACTTTGAAAGCTGGCATCTGAGGAATGGGTACTTATTATTTCCTTTTTCTGAGCTTGTGTGATTCAGAAGGAAATCATTTCTATTTTCATGATTTCTAAGTTATGATGCTTAAAAAAAAAAAAAAAACAATTTCTTTGAAAGGTAGAATGTCAGTGATAGAGGGTGAGGAAAGGGAAGGGAAAGAGAGAGCTCTCCCTTCACTGATTTACTCCCCCCCGCCATGTGCTGCAATCAGGTCTGGACCAGGATGAAAGTAGGAGCCAATTTCTGGCTTCTGGTCTCCCATATGGGTGGCAGATACACCGAAGTGTCTGGGCTGTCATCCTCTGCCTTCCCGGGCTCATTAGCAGGGAGCCGGATTAGAAGGGGAGAAGCTGGAATGCAGCACCTCAAGTGGCACTGAAACACGCTGCACCACCACGTCAGCCCCATTGAGATGCTTTTTTAAATATGCAAGGATATGTGTGAAATAGAAATTTGAATTTGATCTGCATATTCAAGAAGATTGAAAAAAGATATTATATATAATATTCATGAACATAAGAGTTGTTTAAAGCTGCAGAAGAGAGAATTTGTATTTAAAACCAGAATGGAATATATTCAATGATGAGAAGATCAAGAAATGGGATGTTCCATGAGATAGGAAGAACCTAAGAGTGCTAAGTGTCTGTCAACAAACTAGGAGAAACCATTGTTCCCAGAAGGTTAATTTTAGGTGGGTGTTAAATAATTGGTTCATTCCTTTACAAAGTATTGATATATGATCTTGAAGGATGTAAACATGGTTGTAAAACTATGTTTTAAAGTCAGATATGTCTTTAGATCTGTCTTAGTTTTGGAAGAACACTGTAGATTTTATAAGCTTAATCAAGAATAATTACCAAAAGTTCCTTTTACTCATGATACCTTCCATATTGAGGTTTTATCTTTCTTTTTTTTTAAAGATTTATTTATTTATTTGAAAGTCAGAGTTACACAGAGAGAAGAGAAGCAGAGAGAGAGAGAGAGAGAGAGAGAGAAGTCTTCCATCCACTGGTTCACTCCCTACTGGCCACAACTGCTGGAGCTGCGCCTATCCGAAGCCAGGAACCAGGAGCTTCCTCCGGGTCTCCCACATGGGTGCAGGGGCCCAAGGACTTGGGCCACCTTTCCCAGGCCACAGCGAAGAGCTGGATCAGAAGAGGAGCAGCAGGCTCTCAAACCAGCACCCATATGAGATGCTGGCGCCCCAGGCCAGGGCATTAACCCTCTGTGCCGGCCCCCTATCTTTCTTTTTAAAAAGTATAACTTACATTACTAAAGGTTACTACTTGTAATGCAGAAGCAATGTAATATAGTGATTGCAAGATGCAGATACTAGAACAGGATGATCAGATTTGAATTTCAGCTCTCATACTTCCTGTGGCAATGTGAGTTTGGCCTAGGAGATTAAATTTTATCTCTCAGTAGTGGAATTACTAGACAAGGACATGTTCAAAAACTAGGTTATTCGAAGGTTTTCCCAAAATATTTGTGGCAAAGTTTTCTAGTAGGGTATAGTATATTCATCTAATAGAATGCATCATGCTGATTTCTTTCATGTTATACAAAGAAATTTTTGAACATAAACATCTAGTTACAGATAAATTTAAAAAGAATATGGAGTTCAAAAATATTCACACTTAAATAATATATTGCTAGAAAAGTCATAATAATTGTAATATATATATATATATATGTAAACCATGAAACAATAATAATAAGATGCTAAACACAAACACAATATACAGGATAAGATTACCTCTGTAGAGGTAGTAAGAGAAAGTAGGTGCAGTCTAAAAAGGGTAGACAGGCCAGCACAGTGACACACAGGTTAAAACCCCTCCTGCAATGTAGGCATCTTGGTTGGCAGCTGGTTCCTGCTGATGTGGCTGGGAAAGCAACAGAGGATGGCCCAAGTCCTTGGGCCCCTGCATCCATGTGGGAGACCCGGAGGAAGCTCATAACCTTTGTTGCCATTTCAGGAGTGAACCAGTGGATGGAAGACCTCTCTTTCTCAGACTCTACCTCTCTCTGTAGTCTTTCAAATAAATAAAATTATCTTTGAAAAATAATTTTAAAAAAGAGGTCTTGGTAAGTACTACTTATTTTATGTTCATGATATATTTGTTTCAAAATAATTATATATAACGTATTCTTCTAAATATAAAACATTATATTGAAAAACTCAGTTTTTTCAGATTATTTATCCTCTGAGTGACTCCCTGTCCACCAGCTCTCTTCCCCTCCGCCCTGTTTGTGTCTCTCTATGCCGATGAAAGCTGCAGAGACATTTTGGTGACTTCTTCACTGTCAGTGAATATTCTGATATTTATTTGATTTCAATATAGAAGTGTTTTGAGAATAAGAGAGGAGAGGGGAGAATGGTGGGAGAATGGGCAGAAGGGAGGGTAGGGTGGGAAGTATTATTGTGTTCATAAATCTGTATATGAAATACATGAAATTTGGATACCTTAAACTTAAAAAAAAAGATTATAGAAAAAATGTCTGGGAACCAAGGTGAGCCCACGCATGCCTTTCCATCACATGTGTACTTACACAATCTGCTCGTCGAATATGACTTGATTGCTCATAAGAAAACAAACGGTAATCCACAGTGTTAACAATAAATACCTCCCTTATTGTACTTAACTGCTGTGGTAATCTGCTGTTTGTGTTGTAATCATACTCAATAATTAATCAAATAAGCACTAATGTGGTTTTGTTATGCATGTCTAACTTTCAATTTTCTCAGGAATCCAGCATTAATGCCCTGGTTGTAAAACATCTCAGACACTTCTGTGTAATTCCACGGGCTGAATCTGTCAAGGAGCATTTCAAGCTGCAACATAGCAGATATACAGCAGATGGCACCCTGTAGGATCTCTAGGGAATACTTAGAGTAATCATCACTTCTGGTTGGAGAGGAAGGGAGAGAGCTGAGAGCCGCTTAAGCGAAGGGTACTGTGGAAGGCTGCAATCGTGTTCCTCTGAGACACAATTTTTACTGAGATTGCGCGTTATTTTCAGTTGAAAATCAGAATCAAAAGCACATTTAACTAGAGTGAAAAAAGGTGGTGTTACAGATTTAGTTAACATGCAATTGCTTAGGAGTAATACAAACCTTAAAGTATCCATATGTTCACAGATGAGCTAAAGTGTTCCAGTATATGCTGACTCAATTAAGTGAAAGGCAGCTATTTCTTAACTATATCATTTAACCTTATGTTTATGCTTTCAAAATAAGGCTTTCAATGCACTTGTTATTTTCCAATATTGTTTTTCAAAGTAAAAGTGAATAATATAGAGGACTAGGTATATTGACATATAGAACTGACTTTTTCTATATAGACCGCAAATAAGTAAATAGATCTCTTTTTCTTGTCCTCTTTGGTTAGATGGACTTCTGTGCTGAGAAAGGGGAAATAAAAAGTATAAAAGAATGAATTATAACAAAAGAGTCCCTTCACTTACCTCAAAAACCTGTCAATATTATTTTTCATCCATGGTTTACATTAGGATTTAGCAAACTTTTCCCATCAAGTTACAAAATATGTTAGATTTTCATTGCCATAGAGTCAGTATTTGGCCAACTCAACTATGTTGTTATAGTGAGAAAACAGCTATATTCCTTTTTTTTTTAAATGGATGTTGTTAGTTTCCATAAAACTTTGTTTACAAAGACAGGCAGTAGGCCAGTTGTAGGATCTGACTTTGGCTGATCATCATTTATTACTTCAGTGGGAGATAATAAATGTGTCATGGATCATCACTGTGCTATTAAGACTATTAGTTTTAGGAGTCAGAACACATAGTCTAAATTCTATTCCTTTACTAGCTAAATGATCCTAGGGAAGTTTTTAAATTTCATGCCTTTGTTTTCAGATCAGTTAAATGGGGATAAGAATATTAACATATCACTTACATTTGCTGAGACCATAAAATGTGTTAATATATTGAAAATTCAAGGAACAGAGTTGAATACTTAGCCAATGCTCAATTTGTATTCATGTGGTAATATTGGTATGGGAAGTCTAAGAGCCACCAGTGAAACCAAGGGCTTCAATTTGCCATTAGATAAGACTGAATTCAAATTTTAGGTCTCATATACTTTAGCGATACTATTTTATTCAGTTTGTTTGATGTAACTTAAGTTTCCTCATGTATTATAATGAGATGAAAGTTCTTATAAATTTTATTGGGAAAATTAGATTTAATATGTGTTTTACAATGTGTCTTGCATTTGTTTGTCAGTTTTCAACTCTGTGCTACCACTTCTCTTTTACAAAATCTTGCCCTGACACTAGTTCCAAACTTGTTGCCCAGATTGGGATTTGATTATTTGCTTGAGAGCATATCTACAATTCTTAGTTCTTCAGAATTGATCTTGTGTTTTGGTATCACAATTCCTTTCATGCTTCAGAGCCAAAGTTTGACTGTTGGGCTCCACATTTTTCGCAGAATTTCTTCTGCTGGTTCACAGAACTCCTAAATACTTTCTGTTCACTGATCAAATTGCATGCTTTTATTATAAAATTGGGTTAGGATATCAGTAAGTAAGGATTGCTCATGTGTCCAAATTTATCTCCTAAATTTATATTGTAAAATCTTTTCAAAATTTTATATTTAAAAACTATTCATAAATATATGCCAAAATAATAGTTTCTTCTAAAGTGCTTCTTTTACAAGGAATTCTGTGTTGTAGAAATAACATTCTTAGCTTCCATTCATACTCAAATGCAAAAAATTTTAATTCATCTACTTCTTCCCCCAAAAAGTTTTGCTTTTCCTCTAATCCATATGTGCTAGTTTGCAAAATGATACTTCCTCCATAACTGGAGTGATTTACCACTTGTGACTTAAAATATTATTTTAATCATATATTATCTGGTGAAATTTAATTTTAATTCACTGTATTCTTAATTATGATTTTTTTTTTAAATTTAGGACTTTGTGAAAAGCTGATGGTGCCATAATGAGGCTTTTTTTAAAGTTAATATTAGGTAACTCCTGGACCAAGGTTTAGTACCTTGGTTATATGGTTATAATGGTTATAAAATTTTACATTGGTAACATGTCATCTAATTGAGTATCCACTGAAAATTCTGTGTCCCAGTATTATCTATTGCTTTTGAAATCTAAGGCTATTTTGAACCAATGTCTGATTTTCAGGTATTAGAAGGCTTGTACATTTGCTACTCATTCTTGAGAAAAACATGTATTTTATCTAAGTACTTTACAAATTTCCTTCTCTGGGGAAGTGTCAAATTTTAACTACCCCTAGAATAGAAAATTGCAAACTGTAATTTTTTGGATTGTTTCCTCTGGACATTTCTCTTTACTTGGTTGACATCCAAGATTACCCATCTTATTGGAAATTATTTAATATCTACAAAAGTTATATTTTTCCATCAGTAAAGATGAAACATTTTTATAGCAAATGCTGCTAAGAAAGCAGCTAATATTGCCATGGATGTGTGTAATTCTTGGATACCAGATCAAAATAATATTGTCATTGATTTTAGAGGGAAATTTCTGCAGATAATACCTACATCTCTGTCTATCCAGAAAACTTAGGACTTTTTGTTGAAAATTAATCATATGGTACAGTTATTCAAGTGTGCATTTGAGAATATTGTTACATTAGGAAATAGAAGATACTCTGTGATGCCTGGTGTACATGAATGCATGTGTGTGTGTGTGTGTGTGTGTATCTGTGTATGTATTCACACACACAAGTGCCTATGTAGACTGGGATTGCTGAATGTATGTATTGATATTTGTTGGAGTTGATAGGCAAAATTGGGAGACCCTTTAAAAACATCCAAATAAACAACCTACTTAAAAGTATAGGTGTCTATTTGCTTTCCCCCATTAGAGCAGATTTTATCCTATGAAAATATCCACCAACCTTGCAGAAAAGGAATGAGTTGCCTACACCAGGACATACGTCTGCAGTCACAGATTTGCTTCTGGGCCGTGTCTTGGGTATCCTAATTGTCAGCTCTCTTAAATGCTTTTCTTCACTGTGTTCACCTAATTTACTGTCCCTGTCTGATTCTAGGCTCTGACTTTCATCTTGGTTTCCTTTGCAGATTTAATTTTTCCCTCTTAGCAGTAAAGCAATGGATGGATTATTTTTTAATGGAGAAACTGGATAGAATAACATGTTTAAGATAATTTATACAGTTTTTAAGATATATTTATTATATTTGAAAGGCAGAGTTACAGAGAGGCTGAGGCAGGGAGAGAGAGAGAAAGAGAGAGTCTTCCCTCTGCAGGTTCACTCCCCAGATGGCTGCAACAGCCGGAGCTGCGCTGATCCCAAGCCAGGGACAGGAGCTTCTTTCATGTCTCCCATAAGGGTGACCTTGGACTTGGGCCATCTTCCACTGCATTCCCAGGCAGGGAGCTGGATCTGAAGTGGAGCAGCTGGGACTCGATCCCAAACAGGCACCCATATGGGATGTCGGCACTGTAGGTGGCGGTTTTACTCACTACAACACAGCACTGGCCCCTATACAGTGTTTTAATCTTGATTCCATTTCTAAAGGGGATTTTTTTCTCTTTCACTATGTGCTTAGTTTTAGGGGCCTCCTAAAGGTTCATAATTAGGCTATTTCATGCATTTATTTTATAAGCCTCTTACTATAGTCATGCATTTAAATTTAGTAAAGGCTCACAGTGCACTTTTCCGTTTATCAACAAATTTTCCTTGAATATAATTTCTGAGGCTACAAAAACAAAAGAAGGGACGGAGGAGGCTGGGAGGTAGGGAAAGGACTTACTTTCAAGAAATAATTGTACAAAGTTCATGTATTCAGAAAATAAAGCCAAAATTAAACCCTGAAATTTCTTTGTGATTAAGGGCTAGTACAAGAGACATGTCTTGAAAAAGGCAGTTGTCAAGGGATGACTTCTGTCTCTCCAAAATTTGTATGTTAAAGTCCTAATCCCCAGTGTGGCTGGATAGAACTTTAAAGGGATCGTTAAGGTTAAATGGGATCATAAGGATGGGGTCCTAATCCAATATGATCAATGTCCCTGTAAGAAGAAAGGACCAAGTGAGAGAGCATGGGCTTTACTGGCTGAACTCCTATGGAGTATGTAATCTGGTGAGTTCCAAGCCAAATACATAAGAGCAGAGACAATTCCCAAATGAACGGAGCAGCTACACTCTTCCCAGATACAGAAATGTCCTCCACTTTCAATCCCTGAGAATGTAAACTGTCCAAATAAGAGCAAAGCTATGGCTTCTGATTCCATATGCAGAAGGACACTGATTACCATCTGGTCTGGGTGGTTGAAAGGAAAACTTGCTGGGAAGGCTGACCTCCAGGGGCACGGAGACTGAGTTCTTAGCATCTGTGGTGTCTCTGTGGACAAGGAACAGCAAATGCAGATTGTGGATCTGAACAGAAAGGGTGAAAATTCAGTGACTTTAGTAGTTCTGGGTCGGGATTCCTATGAGAAGGGCATGAAAAAATGGGTGGTTAAAAGGAGCTGTGTTTGAGGTAGAAAATGGCCCCTGGAGTGGAGATTTGTATGTAACTCCACTGACCTTGTGAAGGAGGTGAGAAGCTATGGATTTTCTCCTAAAATGGTGCAAAGTAAAAGAGAGTGTACATGAATGGTATTATACCTCAAGGCATGGCAGTGAAAGCTGACATCTTGGGTGAAGATACTTTGATTGAAGTGTATGGGGAGGATGTAGAAGAAATAGTTGAAAGGGTGAAGATGTGGAGAAGCCATGACACGTTCCTGAGATGGGTAAAGCCCCTGATGGGCTCCATTACAAGCAGAAGATATAATTTAAGAGAGAAAATGGCCAGTTTGAACTTGCTGCCCAACCTTCCCCAAGTTGTGTAGATGAAGAAAGGAAGCATTGCCTATGGTTTTATCTAAGGCATGCCCTGAACAGAAAGGTCAAATTATCAAGAACATAGATTCTGGAAGTCCTGCAGGGTGGCTGGCTTGAAGAACCATAACCTGGTATGTACTGTCAAGAGTGAAAGCCTCCATCATGACAGTGTGATATGATCAATTAAGAGAGGTTGACTTCAGACTTCTCTGTTAATGGTAAGCAAACAGATGAACCACCTTAACTTGGCTGATTTTTCTACATTTTTCTACTATCATAGTCAAGAATTGCCAGTAGTTCTAGCAAGAAGGTTCTAGCTCCTCTGGCATTCTCAGATGCTACAGAGGAAGCAAGTAATTATAAGAATACATTCTGGTGACTAAAGGCAAAAATAGCAATAGCTTTTACTTAATTGTGTTTTGTGGTCCACCAGGCTCATTCATCAGAGGAACAGAAAGTCAGTCCTGCTTACTCATCTGGGCTGAAGGATGAGGGTATTCTCATCCAAGTGAATGGGATGAATGTGCTGAATGAACTCTGTGAGAAGGTGCTAGAAAGAAGCCACAGCCTTGGAGAAAACATCACTCGATTAATCCATGGAAAGGAGGCCCGTGCCTATTTCCAAGCTGAGAAAAACTATTGATTCCATCATGGTTGATCAACTGAATGCCCCTGCCCTCCAGATTCCAAAACAGGAATACTGGCAGAATCAGCACACAGCTCATGCCTGGCAGAAGGATGAGCCCATAGTATAGCCTCACATTCTTCTTACAATTCTGAAAATACAGAGTTGTGATGAGAAAAGTCATGGCTTTGATTGACAGCTGTTTCTGGGTATCTAACAACAATGCTTTCTTAAGGAATGAGGTGGCACTTGTTTACTGTCAGGGAAGAACCCTTCTAGAAACCATTGTCATGTCTTCTGCTGTCAATCTTCCTAGGACCTCCTATTGCACACTGCATATTTATGATTAACTTAGGGAGAGCTGAGGCAGGAGCCAAATTCCTTTCAAGTGCTCTCTTCCAACCTTCCACATAGCTGCATTTCTCTGTATGATGATATCTTTTACTTCTGTCAGTTCCTTTGACACCAAAGATGATTCATAAGTCTGTATCTATATATATGAGAGCTGCTAATTACAGTATCTGAGCATGTAAACTTATTAAAATGATGGTTTTATAACAGTATAGCTGTAGCTAGAATAAATACCATTAAAAATGTCTTTTTAAAAAAGATTTATTTATTTATTTATTTATTTATTTATTTGAAAGGCAGAGTGACAGAGAGGCAGAGAGAGAGAGAGAAAATCTTCCATTTGCTGGTTCACTCCCCAAATGGCCACAATGGCCAAAGCTGGGCCAATCCATAGCCAGGAGCCCGGAGCTTCCTCCAGGTCTCCTATGTGGTGTAGGGGCCCAAGGACTTGGGCCATCTACTGCTTTTCCTATATCTGAGAACTGGACTGGGAGTGGAGCAGCTGGGTCTCAAACCGGCACACCTATGGGATGCCAGCACTGCAGGCAGTGGCATTACCTACTACACCACAGTGCTTACCCCTAAAAATGTCTTTTGAGTATGCATGAAACTGTCCTAGTTGTTGGTATAACCTTAATTGTGCTTTAATTTTGTATGAACTTTTAAAAAAAGCCTTGTGGGGACACAGTGAGTAGGCAGCCGTATGCAAGCCAGGAAAAGAGCCTTCACCATGATCTAAACCTACTGATGCTTTCGTCTTGGACTTCCCAATCTCTAGAATTGTAAAAAACACATGCCTGTTGATTAAGCTACCAGTCTATGGTATTTTGTTATAGCAGCCCATATGGTTATGTTGGTGAAAATAAAGGGTTAAGAGAGTAAGAAAAGGTGAAGATTATTTATTTCTTAAATTAAAAAAAATGAAGATTGCCATGTTTTCTGCAATGTAAGGCTCATCATCATCATAATAACAATAATTAGATTGCAAATGAGATCCTTCATTTTAAGGAGCATGTTAAGATAATGTTAGATAGTTTGCATGCAAGGCTTTCAGTCTTTGGATAAAATTTATGATGAAGAAAACAAGGTGACGAATAGGAACAAGTCATTGGAAAACAAGAAGCAAGCAAGCAAACAAAAAGTCTTGATTGTAGACATGAAGTAAGGGGAAATAATTGGTAGTAAAAAGATCATATGTGTTCCATTCTGCTCAACTCCTGATTTCTCTTCTTATTTTTCTAAGGATTTATTTATTTATTTGGAAGGTAAAGTTAGAAAGAGAGAGGAAGAGAAAGAGGGATCTTCCATTCGCTGTTCACTCCCCAGATGACCTTCATGGCCAGGGCCAAAGCCAGGAGCCAGGAGTTTCATCCAGATCTCCCACATGGGTGGCAGGGGCCCAAACAGTTGGACCACATTCCACTGCTTTTTCTAGCTGGATGAGAAGTGGAGCCATAGGGACATGAACTGGCACCCATATGGGATGCCAACATTGCAGGCAGTGGCTATACCTGCTATATCACAACTCTGGCCCTGATTTCTTTTCTTCAATACCACTTTGAACCTACCATGTTAGTGGATACTGATTCCTAATATAAATTTTCTTCTTTGCATATATATAGTCTGTTTTTAACCAACATTTTTCTATATATCGGTCCGCGGCGGCCATTGGAGGGTGAACCAACGGCAAAAGGAAGACCTTTCTGTCTGTCTCTCTCTCTCTCACTGTCCACTCTGCCTGTCAAAAATAAAAAAAAAAAAGACTTAACACTGAGGCCTCACTTTGACACTGCTTTCCTGTTAGCACCTTGTTATCAAGTCTTTCTTTCTCTAAAATATTCCTTTCTAGCTCATCTTGTGCACTCCATTTCTGTAACCAATGCTTTTGTTCAAATTTTCATTGCTTTATACTTATGAAAATAACTATGGTCTCATAACCAAGAAGCAGATTTGTAGTGTTTAAGAGGATAAACTATCAAGTCAATCCATATTTTGGATAGAGTCCCTTCTCAACATTTGCATACCAGATGCCTTCAGGAAATTATTTAATGTCTTCAAATCTGTTTTCTCATCCGTAAAGAGTTGAATAATAATATGCAGGAAAGACTAATTACCACATACTAAGAGAGGGGAAAATAGCTATTATTTTTCTTCTTTCTCCTCATAATCTACCCATAGCTTTGTTATCATGCTATTTTTCTTCAAAAACATCCAACAACTGCCTGTTTCATAGAAAATGGAGTCCATGTTCAGCCACGTCTCCCGGTGAATGTCTCTGTTGTGCTGTGGTCAATGTGCCCTTTTCATGCTTGTCTACATATGCTCTGCTGATTTCTTACTGAAAACTCTTTAACATTTTATTTCCTATGACATAGCATGTCCTGCTCACCTACTATGCCTGTGTATATGCTTACCTTTAAATTTCACCTTTTTAATAAGCCTTCCTGAATGGTCTTGTTGTCTCTTCAGTGCACTTAATCACCCACATTGCTGCACTGTTATTTTATGTTTAAGTCCTTGTATGTGTTCTCAGATGGGGAACATATCTTTGTTTTCTTTGATTTTCATCAACACTAGCATGATCATGGTTAGAAAGTTAGAGGAGAGCTGACCAAAAATCCCCAGGGTAGGAAGAGAGTGTATGGATGTTACAGAGAGAAAAAAAAGACAATTTTATTTTCTGAATGAGTGTCTTAAATTTTATTTTTATTTTTATATTTTTAACAAGTAATAGCACAGGTGTTTATTGAATTTTTTTTCATTAAATCCTTATTTCTTGGTTTTGTATAAGATAAAGGATATAATAGTCATTCATTTCTGATTTTTCTTTTTCTGCTTTAATTTATTTATTTGAGAGACAAGGAGAGACACAAAACAGAGAGCTCCCATTTGCTTGTTCACTTCTCAAATGCCCATGATGGCCAGGACTGGGCTGAGCCAAAGCCAGGAACTGGGAACTCCATCTGTCTCTCCCATGTGGGTGGCAGGAACTCAGTTACTTGAGCCTCCCTGGGTCTGAATTAGCAGGAAGCTGGAATCAGGAGCGGGAGCTGGAGTCAGAGGCAGGTATCAAATCCAGGCACTCTGATAGAAGATGTGGGCATCTTAACTGGTATCATCACTACCACAGCAAACACTCCCCCTTGAATATAATATCTTTAAGATTTGTTTTAGCACTGTTTTAATTTTAAAAAGAAAGTAAAAGTTTTAAGCCTTAATGAGCATAATGAAAAAAGTAAATTGAAACACACGTGTGAATATAGATCAAGTACTAAAGTGTTAATGTTGCATACTAATTTCAGCATTGTTAAAATAGAAGTGAAATTGACATAGAAACCACTACACTAATTGACCTAAATGTAATATAAATGTATGTGTGTTAGAAACATGATAAAATAGAAATGAAAATAAAATCAATGTCATTGTCTTTTTATATAGACACAAGTCATTGTAAAGTCTGGATGCATGTTTGGATGAAGAAATTGTTGGAGAATAATTCTCTGTGTTATTTGTTATGACAGCTCTTCTTAGAGACTTTCCAAAGACTAGTTTGGAAAATAGAGAGAGTGTCTCCCACAGGATAGTGGGAAAATTCTAAAGATAATTTTATTAAATGAGTAGATTTTAGCTGCTTTTGTAACAAATAAAGCATGTGAAATAGTAGATACATTAATTTGCTCTACTATAATACTCTATTATAATAACAATTTTTCTATGTACATATATCTCATAACTTCATGTTGTAAACTTCAAATATATACAATTAAAACCATTTAATGGGGCTGGTGCTGTGGTGCAGTGGATTAAATTCTCTACCTGCGGTGCCGGCATCCTATATGGACACCAGTTCGGGCCTGGCTGCTCCACTTTTTGTCCAGCTCTCTGCGCCTGTGCCTGGGAAAGCAGTAGAGGATGGTCCCATTCCTTGGGCCCCTACATCCATTTGGGAGACCCAGAAGAAGCTCCTGGATTTGGATGGGCTCAGCTCTGGCCATTGCAGCCATTTGGGGAGTGAAGCAGCAAATTGAAGACCTCTCTCTCTGTCTCTACCTCTCTCTGTAATTAGGTCTTTCAATAAATAATATAAATCTTAAAGATTTGTAAAGATATCAAAATTATTAAAGATTATATACTTATTTGAAAGGAAGAATTAGAGATATTACTATATCAAATTTGTGTCAATGCTTTTCTGCTAAAAATATTGATGATTATTGTTTGCATGTATTCCAAGTATTTCAACTCACATATATTTCTTGCCAACAATATACTTTTATTTATAAAACATGTATTTGGGGGAATTAATTTTGCTTTGAAATCACAACTATTAAGAGTTTTATATATGCTTGTTTTTATTTATTAATGGCAATAGATTATATCCTCTTAAAAGAAAGTTACATAGTATGTAGTAATGATTGTAGAATGATCCCATTTTTATTTAAAAAAAAAAGGTGTCCATTTCTATGTTCTTCAGATTCATATTTGAAGAAGACTGGACATAAATCTGGTATCATATATTACATGAAAAAGATTAGGTCAGGAAGTAAAGAAAAGTAGTTGATTTTTTTTCCTGTATTCAATTTCATGTCTATATATATAAATATATTTTCAATTGCAGTGTGATTTTGTGCTATATAAGCAAGCCAATACAGTGATTTAACTTTTTGGTTATTTTTTATCAATGTTTTTTAAAAAGATTAATTTGAAAGGCAGAAAAAGTGAGTCAGAAAGAAAGAGAACTCCCATCTGCTTTGATTCACTCCTCAAGGTCAATTATCAGGGCTGTGCCAAGCCAGGAACCTGGAACTCCATCCTGGTCTGCATTGATGGCAGGGACTCATGTACTGAGCCATTGTCCCTTGCCTTTTCAGGTGCATTAGCAGGGGAGTGGATTAGAAGTGGAGCAGCTGGGACTGTTACAGGATGCCAGCCCTGTTTAATCATCTTTCAAAAAGGCTTATTTATTTGAAGGGCAGGGATGAAAAGAGAGCAAGTAAGCTGTTTTAATAATGAAACATTAACATGGAAGACTGTGGAGGCTCTCAACTTTTGTTTCTTTTATGGTTAAAATTGAAGTCAGATTATGTAAATTAGCTTGGATGCTTTATTTAAGAACATTTAGTCATTTTCAAAGGGTTAATATTTAGGGTAGTTTAGCCAACAGAATAGCGCAACTATATTGTAGGAAAAGTTGATGTTTTTGAATTTTTTGATTTCATGTCACTTTACATTTTCTAATTATTTTGTTTATATTTTTCTTATGTAGTAAACATATTTTGAATGTTTATATGACACCATTTTAAATTAAAATATTTAGATTCAAAATGTGTATCACTCATGTCTCCATTAATTTGATTTGCATAGTACTTTAAATTTTTGTAAATCTGCCCATATATCTTTTCTTTCATAGTAGTTGGCTTTCTAGATATATTTCCAATAATTAATTTATTCATGCATTGAAACCTATTTATTTAGCTCTCGTTGTATGCCTAACTCTCTCTCAGTTTGTTAAAACATGTATTAGTTACATTTCTCTAACTGAAAGAGACACTCTTTTCGTAAACTTTTTCGGAAACTTATTGTCATATAGCTCTAGAAAGTGTGATACCAGATATGTTATTTTTACCTGAAATAAAAGGATATTGGCAAAATCATAGATTTCACTGGGTGTAGGGGAAGAGAAGGAAGCTAGGATTGAGATTGAGTTTTGTTTTCTGAAATTTTCATTTCAATAGATAAATAAGGTTTTATTATAAAATATCATCAAATGACTATTTTGATTATTTAAATTTGGGCTATTCTTGCAATTGTATTTTGAAATGAGTTGGATTTGATATGCAATTATATCACTATAGAAACAAAAATGTGTGTGATCCTTTGCCTTGTGGTTTTTGACAGTGTAACTAGGAATTTTAGTGTTAAATTTTTCATGTCAGATCTTTCAGATTCAATGAAGAATTTAATGATTCTCTGCTTATCTGAGTTCTAGATGGTTAATCATAACAAAGTTTTATAATAGGATCCTCATCTTCCATATCCTTTTACCTTTTTTTTTTTTTTTGGACAGGCAGATTTAGACAGTAAGAGAGAGACAGGCAGAGAAAAAGGTCTTCCTTTTTTGTTGGTTCACCCCCCAAATGGCCACCACAGCCAGTGCGCTGTGGCCGGCTGGCGCAACTCGCCAATCCGAAGCCTGGAGCCAGGTGCTTCCTCCTGGTCTCCCATACGGGTGCAGGGCCCAAGCTCTTGGGCCATCCTCCACTGCACTCTGGGGCCACAGCAGAGAGCTGAATTGGAAGAGGAGCAACAGGGACAGAACCCGACACCCTGTCCGGGACTAGAACCCAGGGTGCCAGCACCACAGGCAGAGGATTAGCCAAGTGAGCCATGGCGCCGGCCATCTTTTTACTTTTTTAGTAAAGAATCCTGGCTGATGTGATGAGAGATGGATTTTATGACCAAATTTCCATAGCATATTTTGTAACCTACTACCATGACAATAACTGTGTCATGTTTTCATGACTTTTGATAGCTACAGGTTGTATGGTAAAAAGAACATCAGGAAATTTTAAATTCTCTTCTTTCACACTGAAACAAAAACATTCTATTTCCTAACCTTTGCCATTCTTTTCCTTCCTGTAAGAGTAGCACTTTCCTCTTTCTCTGTCACTCTTATAGTCTCTTTTTATCTCATATTTGGAATGCCTTTGTGAAATTTTGAGATTAAGTAAAATCTCTTCCCTATAAAATTCAGGACACATCATACCTGACCCGTATCTTTCTGGTAGAATCCATTGTGTTCCCAGGTTAATCCTAATGATGTATAGGTTGTTTATCATTTTTAGTTTTGTGTCTCCATGAGTTCTAGTTTGGACAGTCATCTAAAGAAGCTCAGACTACACGATAAACAAAAAAAAGATGTTGATTTGGGGTGTTAAAATTGCAGTTTCAGAAGCACTGTTTGAGGCAGAAACTAGAATGTGTTTTCTTAAGTGATGGCAGAGTTCAGCAGGTCCTTTTAAAGGCATGGAAAGCCAAGCCACTGTGGCAAAGAAATTACCTAAATGAAAGGTCTCTGCAGGTGATATCCCAGAGGAAAGAACGGGCCATCAAAGAAGGAAGTACCTTTCTCTGAAGGGAGAAGAGAACTTCCACTTTGATTATGACGTTGTCTAAATAAGGTCTGAGTTTGTGAACTCAAGAGGCTTCCATAGCCTTGACAGCTCATGACAAGAGCCTCCAGTGATTACTGATGTCATAAATAAGAGTGTCAATTGTTAAATCAACAGCAGGAGTCACTGTGCACTTACTCCCCATATAGGATCTCTGTGCTTAATGTGTTGTACTATGAGAATTAATGGTAAAACTAGTATTCAAACAGTACTTTATACTTTGTGTGTTTGTGAAGGTTTCAAACTGTTGAAATCTTTACTTAGTATATACTAAGTTGATCTTCTGTATATAAAGATAATTAAAAATGAATCTTAATGAAGAATGAGATGGGAGAGGGAGTAGGAGATGGGATGGTTTGTGGGTGGGAGGGTGGTTATGGGGGGAAAAATTCCATAATGCAAAAGTTGTACTTCGAAATTTATATTTATTAAATAAATTTAAAAAAAAAGGTAAAGGAGAGGAAGTTTGAGTGGGGAACTATGTTGTCTTTCAGGGATTACAACTGGAGGATACATTTACTTCTGTAGCTCATCGATCCACAACAGACCAGGTTAAACCCTAGTGGTGTCTCAGAAAGAGTTTATTTTATATGATCCTCAGGATGTTCCTTCTTAGCAAGTAACTTTATTTTGCCATGTAAGCAATTCCATAGAGTGGTCACCACAGTTCAAGAGTCTGGGTCATAAGATAGAGTCATTGCTGTCAATGTTTTTTATAGCAATATTAAAAGTAACTTTAAAGTTTTGAGGGTTCCAAAATATAGCTCAGATAAATGTGTATATATACGTTTGTTCAGAATTTAAATGAAAATTATGAATAAAAATATAGGATTGAATACATGGGCCCAGAGACATTATTAATCTTACATTACCTGACAGTGTTAAATATTTTTAAAAATAATATGCAATAAAATCATGACAATCAAAAGTATGCAAGAGTAAACATCCTCAGAACAGATTTGAAAAATATATTGTAAGATACTACACAGCCTTTTTCATTTACTAACCGTCTGCCTCCCCAAGTGTAGAGTCATTTACTTTATTTTATTCTCCTTCACTCTCATATTGTTCTGACCACTACTTCATTTGTTGGAAGTATTGACATTCCAATTTTTGTTAAAGATTTTTCATTGTTGTTGTTACTTAACAAAATAGATATTTGTTTTTCAAAATATTTATTTTATTTCTTTGAAAAGCAGTTACAGGAAAAAGGGAGAGAGAGAGAGAGGCAGATTTTCTATCCACTGGTTCACTCCCCAAGTGATCATAACAGCTGGAGCCATACAGAAGCCAGGTGCTCAGAACTCTATCTGGGTTTCCCACTGGGTAGCAAGGGCCCAAGTACCTGGGCCACCTCTGCTGCTTTCTCAGATGCACTAGCATGAAGCTAGATCAGAAGTGTAGTATCTGAGACTTGAACCAGCACTCGTGTAGTCTGCCGCCATTGCAGGCCGGGCTTAACCTGCTGTACCACAACACTGGCCCCCCAACAAAACAGATATTTTAAAACCTCTTGGAATTTCTAAATGATGCCAGGAAAGGATCTCTATGTCCCTGTTTGCTTGCCTTTGCATATCCAGTAAGTTTCTGAGGGAAGTGTGTTAAAACCTTGAACTGTCATTATGAGTTACCTTTCTATCTTCAGTTTGTTTTGTCAGTCTTATTTTATATTTTGAGAATATATTATTGGTTAGATTTCCCCCATTTAATTATGATATATTTCTCTTCATCTCTATTGAAGATTCTGATTTTAAGTCTGTCTTGTCTAGTATGAATATTGGGGCACCAGTTTCTGTTGATTAGTATTTGCATGGCTTATATTTTCTTTGATTCTTAATATTTCTGCATTCTTAGATTTTACATGTCCCTAATAAACACAGTGTAGTTGGGTTTTTTTAATCCTAAACCCTAGATTTAAAATCCTTTTTATCTTTTAATTGGAACCTGTGTTTTCTTTATATTTGAAGTAACTACTGTAATATTTAAATTGAAATATATGTTCTTAATTTTGTTTTCTATTTGTCCCACTGGTTTTGTACTCCTTTTTGTTTCCCATTGGATTAGTTATTTTTTAATTAATCCATTTTCTCTTTTATTACTTTGTTAGTTATGCAATTTTGAAAGCTGTTTTCTTTTACTGGTTATTCTAATGATTATAGTATACTTTTTGACCTGGGGAAAACCAAATTGAAATGAACAAAAGTAATTTTCTGTATAATGCCAGGACCTTAAAACACTTACTCTTTAATACTATTTATCTTTAAGTCACATATTTAATCATGTATTTTAATTTTATACATATATACTCAAAATATATTATCATTCTTTCCTTTCAGTATTTATTGACTTACTAAGATATTTTTCATTTTCTTTGAACTTTACACATTTTTCTATGTTTTATCGGAGATTCTGCTGTTTTTTCTTTCATGATCTTAGCCAAAAGGCCGAGTAGCGATTCTGCGTTTATCTTTTTTAAAAATTTGAGAGCAGCCAATGCTGTGGTGTAGTGAGTAAAGCCACTGCCTGTAGTGCCGGCTTCCCATATGGGCACCGGTTTGAGTCCCGGCTGCTCCACTTCCTATCCAGCTTCCTGCCAATGTGCCTGGGAAGACATCAGAGGATGGCCCAAGTGCTTGGGCCTCTGCACTCTTTTGGGAGGCCTGGAGGAAGCTCCCACCTCCTGGCTTTGGTTCAGCCCAGCTCCAGCCATTGCAGCCATCTGAGGAGTAAATCAACAGATGGAAGACCTCTCTCTCTCTCGCTCTTTCTTTCTCTTTTTCCCTGTCTTTCCCCCTCTTCTTTTTTTGACTCTTTCAAACAAAATAGACAGATGTATTTTGGGGCAGGCACTGTGGTGTAGCAGGTTAAAGCCCCAGCCTACAGTTCTGGCATCCCATGTGGGTGCTGGTTTGGGTCCCAGCTGCTTCTTTTCTAATCCAGCTCTCTGCTATGGCCTGGGAAAGCAGTGGAGGATGGCCCAAGTCCTTGGGCCCCTGCACCTGCGTAGAAGACCTGGAAGAGGCTCCTGACTCCTGGCTTCGGATCAACTCAGCTCTGGCCGATGCGATTATTTGGGGAGTGAACCTGAGGAATGGAGACCTCTCTGCCTCTCCTTCTCTCTCTGTGTAACTCTGACTTTCAAATAAATAAAATAAATCTTCAAAAAAAAACCCAGATCTTTTTAAAAAAAATCAAAAAGCTGAGAGACATAGAGAAAGTTGGGGGGGGTGGTACAGAGAACACACCCCTGTTAACTAGTTCATTCACCAGATCCCCAACAATTGCCATCATCACTGCCTACCAGGGTCTGCATTAGCAAAAAATTGGAGTGGAACATGGACATCTTTTTATTTTTTTTTATTGTTGCTAAGATTTACTTGTTTGTTTGAAAGGGAGAGTTACAGAGAAAAGGAGAGAGAGAGGCATTCTGTCTACTCTTTGAATCCCTGAATGGCCACAATAGCCAGGGCTGGGCCAGGCCAAAGCCTGGCACTTTGTCCGGGTCTCCCATGTGGGTGACAATGGCTCATATACATGGGCCATCTTCCGCTGTTTTCCCAGGTGCATGCTTGAGTATCTTCTGCTGCTTTTCCCAGGCACATTTACTGGCTAGGAAATAGAGCAGCTGAGACTCAAACTGACTCCCCCATGGAAGGCAAGTGCTGCAGGATGTGGCTTAACTCAGTGAACCACAGCACTGGCCCCTACGTGGGCATCTTAACCAGTGTCTTAACTTCTGTGCCACCTGCCATGGGATTATGTAAATCTTTTTACATAATCTTTTCTTAATATTTGTTTTAATGTGGCTGTACTAGTGATTAACTCCTCAGTCTTGGTCTCTCTTTCATTCTTTGCCTTTCAAAAAATACCTGTTTCAATTTCATTTAAAAAAACTAAATAAAGATTTTTGTGATTATAGTTATTTTTATTTCTAGCATCTGCATTTTCTGCCTTCCATTCTAACCAGATTCTTATTGTTGCTTTTGGAAGCTCATCTGTTTTTCTCTGGCTGCTTTTAATATTTCTTTTTCTTGGCTTTTAGTAGTTTTTGGATGTTTGCATAGAATTCTGTTTATCCTTCTTGTAATTCAAATCTGTATTTAGATCACTTCCTTCAGCTTTAAAATAATCTGATCCCAGGGCCAGCACTGTGGCACAGTAGGTTAACGCCCTGGCCTGAATCGTTGGCATCCCATCTGGGTGCCAGTTTGAGACCCAGCTGCTCCACTTGGAATCCAGCTCTCTGCTATTGCCTGGGAACGCAGTAGAAGATGGCTCAAGTCCTTGGGCCCCTGTACCCACATAGGAGACCCAGAAGAAGCTCCTGGCTCCTGGCTTTGGATTGGCACAGCTCAGGCCATTGTGGCCAATTGGGGAGTGAACCAGAGAGACACCCCCCCCTCTGTGTAACTGTTTCAAATAAATAAATAAATCTTAAAAAATAATCTGATCCAATATATCCTTTTTAAAATTCATATTTTATTTATTTGGAAGATAGAGAGACAGAGGCAGAAAGAAAAAAGAAGTTTTCCATCCACTGGTTCACTCCCCCAGTGCTGCAGTGGCTAGAGTTAGGAGCCTCTTCTGGGTCCCCCATGTAGGTACAGAGGACCAAGGACTGAGGCCATCCTCCACTGCTTTCCAAGAACCCATATGGGATGCCAGCACTGCAGGCAGCAGCTTTATCTACTGCTGGCCCCATCCAATAGCTCTTTAAACTTTGTTTCAACCTATACACTCTGTCTTTTCATGGTTTTACTTGTGTGACTTCAGTTACATATACAAGGACTTTAAAAGGTTATGGAACATTGAATTAAAAGACAAGTTCATTTTGGTGCAAAAATTGAAATTCATGCAGATTTTCTTCATCCATGCTTTCCATGAACTTTTTGAAGACACTGCATATGTTGATGTTTTACCATATCATATGTCTTATATTTTGCCTGTATTGGCATTGTTTATTCTCTCCATGTTTCATTCTAATTATTTTCATCTGACCCATACTTCACTCCATTCATTTTTTCTTTAACTGTCTTCAGTGTACTGCTAAACCCATGAGATTTAAATTTCCATTACTGTACGTTTCAGTTACTATATGCTGTATTCCTGATCTGTTTGATTTTATATCATATTGTTCCATTCTCTGTTGACATTTTCCAATTTGTCATATAATTGTTTGAACATATTAATTACAATTACGTTAACTCATGTGTTAGAGCTCTACCCGCGCATCTCTTGTGGGTGTGTTTATATTATCTGGTTTTACCTTGTAATTGATTTGGTTCTGTCTCCCGGCAATTTGAGGTGCTGCAGAAAGGACTTACTTTCGCAAGTAAGATTTAAGCATTTCATCTCAATCCCATCAGAGACTGGAGTGATTTCAAGATGAACAGCAGTGGTTGGGAAGTTAGCCTGGCTCCAGCGGAAGGACAACAGAAGCTCCTGGGACCTGTCCCCAGGGGGAGACTGGATTCCAATGCTGTCCTTTTAACCCTTGACACTGGGGACAGAACTGCCTGAGATCTTCTGTTCTCAGGCCAGGTGTTTAGCCAAGTGGTGAAATGTCAATAATACTTCCACCTCAGAGTGCCTGGTATGAGGCCCAGCGTGAGCTCTTGACTCCAGCTTCCTGAGGCAGTGGTGATGATTCAAGTACTTGGGTTCGAGCCACATGGAAGACCTGAACTGAATTCCAAGCTTCTGGCCGTGGCCCTGGCCCTGCCCTAAGTATTGCAGGCATTTGAGGAGTGACCCAGTGAATGAGAGATCTTTCTCCATGCCTATCTATTTCTTTGCTTCTCAGATAAATAAATGAATACAAACAAAAATGGTCTCTCATAATCAACCACTTATTTCTGCTCAACTTTTCAAGGTTTGCTTTCAAATGGGCAAGTGACCCTATGGATATAAACTGAACCAGATGTCCTGTCTACTTGTTTTTATTCTGGAATCTTGACTTCAGTTTTTTGATTTTTATAAAAAAATACACTGGTAGCCTTCTAAAGTCTTCATACAGGCTTTTTTGGAGTTACAATTTTTTAGTTTTCCTTAATAAATTATTGATGTAATCCAGAGGTTAGAAAACTGTAACCTGTGTGGCAAATCTGTACTCCACCAGTTTAAAATTTTACTGAAATACAGAAGCATCAGTTTGCTTATGAGCTGTTTATCACTGCTTTCCTGTTCCAAAGACAGACTCAGAGCAGAGTTGCATGTTTGTGAGACATTGGATGGTCCATAAAGCCAAACAAGCTTTTTCTCTGTTTTTTTTGAAAAAAAAAAAAAAAAGAGAGGTGAACTTTTGCTCTGATCCATCATAATCAGACAAAAAAGAACTATGATTTTCTGTAATTTATCAGACTGTAATCATTTTCTTATATTAAAAATTTTATAAACTACATCTAACATATAATTATTTTTCACATGTAAAAGGAATTCTAATTGTGGTTTATGTATTTATTATCTGAATTCCTTTTTATCATTCTACTTACTGTGGTCATCTCCTATTTCTGCATTAATTGAGCAAAGTTTTTTTTTTTAATTTTGGCAACTAAACTATTTTCCATGAAATTTAATAAAAATGATCTATGTATGTATGTATGTGTTTATTTTGAAGGCAGAATGACAGAGTGACGAGATAGGGAGACAGAGATTTTCCATCAAGTTGTTCACGTCACAGATACCTGCAAAGGCTGGGACTGGGCCAGGCAGAAGCCAAGAACCAGGAGCTCCATCCTGGTCTCCTACATGAGTGGGAGGGTTCCAACTGCTTGGACTGTGGTCTGCTGGCTTTCCAGGTGCAGTAGCAGGGAGCTAGCTCAGAAGTAGAACAGTGGGAACTTAAACCCACACGCAGATAAGAAATGCCAGTGTTGCAACTGATGGCTTAACAGTCTCTGTCACAATGCCAGCCAATGAGCAAATGATTTTTAAACAGAAGATGCTAGGAAAATTCTGTAGCCATGAAAAAATTTCCAGTAGACTAATGTGCATTGTATTGTATCTGGAAGCTGTACTATGTGTTCATTTAATTAAATCAAAACAAAAATTTATTTACTGAACTTTTCAAATATTTAAGGAACAGATAAAGAACAGAGTAGTATATTTCGTTACTATTACCTGAAATAGGACAAACCCTCAGCTGATTATTTGTGTAGACTAGTGTATATTACTTTTCTTTTCTTAATATTTATTTATTTATTTGAAAGGTAGGGTTACAGAGAGGCAGAGGCAGAGACAGAAAGAGAGAGAGGTCTTCCATCTGCTGATTCACTCCCCAAATGGCCACAAGGGCAAGAGCTGAGCCCATCTGAACCCTGGAGCCAGGAGCTTCTTCCAGGTCTCCTATGTGGGCACAGGGGCCCAAGGATTCGGGCCATTTGCCACTGCTTTCCCAGGCCATAGCAGAAAGCTGGATTGGAAGTGGAGCAGCTGGGTCTTGAACTAGTGCCCATCAGGGAATAAATCCAGCTCTGCAGACAGAGGCTTTACACACTGTGCCACAGCGCCGGCCTGAGTGTATATTACTTTCAAGCCATTAGTGTTTCCCTTTCTGAAATTCAAGATAGTATTCTTGAATTAAGAACAAGATTTGCTACTGTTTTGTGAAGAATTTTATTTAACTCCCCTCTAGGAATAACATTAAAAAGACATGATAACTCAGATTGCATTTAAAGAGTTAGTAAACATTAAAATATATTCACAATGAACATTTTCTTTGTGAAGACTATAATTTAGTAGGACACTGAATTTGATCCTTTGCAGCATTTCATGAATTAGAAGTCTTAGAATATATGGTGCTATCTGTAGTTATATAGTTTAAATAACTAGACAACAATAGTCATATTAAAGAGCTCTCATATATAAAATATATGTATTATATATACATATTATATCTTCATCTTCATATTCTTATTTTTCTATGTGGTTTCAAGAAAAGGTGGTATGTGAAAACCTTCTATTTTGAGTTAGATTGTTACAATAATCAAAAGATATGATAGGCCTTTTTATTCGGAGCTGCAAGTAATAATGAAGACTTACTCCTGACTTACTTTTAATAGTTGGACTGGTTGAGTCATAGCAGTTTCCTAAATGGATCCCAAGGTTAAGAATTTCTGAGATAATATTCTCTTGTTCCTTCTACTTTGCTAGTGCAACACCCTGAAGATATCAACAAATAATTAGACGACTAACAGAAGTAATTTTATGCTAACCCTTGTGTCCCATTAAGAGCCTCAATCCTGGATGATACTTTCTGATTATGAACCTAGTTCTGGTACCAAACAGCTGTGTAACTCATGGCAAGTAACTTTTTTCTCTCAGGCTCAAAACTGTACCTACTTCATAAAATTAAGAGAATTGAATGATAAATGCAAGTAAAAAGAATACTAGTCACTCAGAGTTTTATCACCATTACTGCCAATGTCACCACCAGGGTACTTCCAAACTAGTTACTGTAGGCTTTTACAGTTATTATTAGTATTTTTATCATGTGACTATGATTATTCTTGTGGAAGATAGCTAAATGTTATAGTCAATATTGCATAATAAATTCTGTTTCCCAAATAACCTTCTTTCTTGAGTAATTACATTTCCTTAATGACTGGTGTGGTGTTAATTTCTTTTAAATTTGCTTTTGTATGTGTTTTTTCAGAAGATGAATTACAGAGAGGTAGAGGCAAAGAGAATGAGAGAGGCCTTCCATCTGCTGGTTCATTCCCCAAACAGCTGCAAAAGCCATGGCTGAGTTGATCCGTAGCCAGGAGCCAGGAGCTTCCTCTGGGTCTCCTATATGGATGCAGGGACCCAAAAGATGGGATCATCTACTGCTTTTCCAGGCCATAACAGGGAGCTGAATTGGAAGTGGAGTACCCATATGGGATGCTGGCACGGCAGGTGGCGACTTTGCCTGCTGTGCCACAGTGCCAGCCCCTGTATGTGCTTTATATGCCACATATATAATTTTGACTATTCCTTTTTCTATGTTTATTTTTAATGAAAAGATGAAAAGTGTTAGTATGCTTAAGATAATATACATTTCACTATGTATAAAATTTAGCTCCAAAAATAAAACAACTACAAACAAATATTGAAGTCTAGTTTATGATATACTTTCTGGGATGTTTATGAGTACCATATATCCTGCTCTCTGCTATGGCCTGGGAAAGCAGTGGAAGATGACCCAAGTCCTTGGGCCCCTGCACCCACATGGAAGATCTGGAAAAAGCTCCTGGCTCCTGGCTTCAGATCAGCACCGCTCCGGCCATTGCAGCCAATTGGGGAGTGAACCAGCGGATGGAAGACCCCTCTTTCTCTCTCAGCCTCTCCTCCTCTCTCTGTGTAACTCTGACTTTCAAATACATAAATAAATCTTTTTTAAAAAAAGAGTATCGTATAGTTATATATGTAATGAAATCTCAAATGCATCAGAAAAAAAGATGAATTTACTGGGTAGAATGGTGGATACGTAAGCACACAGATATTTAATATAGTAGCAAATATAACAGAATTTTATTTACTGAATTAGAGATGGGTATATATTCATTCACCATGTAATCCCTCAACTTTTACTTTACATTTATTATAGTAAAGCATTGGAAAAAATCTTGAACATTCTTGAATCTAAGTGTTCTCCGTTATATGTAATTACAGGGCTATTTCAATAGATTCAAACTTCAACCTTGAAAGACAGTTACTACAATTTATGTAGATATTAAGAAAAATGTGTCTCAAAACCATACAAAATTTTTAAATAATTCTTAAAATTATATATCTGTGTAATTCATTTACAATTATATACATCATGAGATTTCATGCAAATTTTGTTCATGCTATCAAATTAGGAAATAAGAATGTCAATGTTTTATTTACATTTATAGGATACATGATAAAGTGAATTAGTGTTTGTAATTTTGAACTTTTAACTAAAAATATTTTAATGAAATTTTAATTATCACAAAAACTTGAGGCAAAGTAGAAGTGGTAGTAGAACCAGTTGCATTTCAGATGCAACCTAACTCAGTTCCATGTTTTGCACAAGGTAGACTTTTGACTAATTTTGCAGTCTCTCAGTGCCTCAAATTTTTCATATGCTAAGTAGTATATTAATAATTAACTTGAAATTTTGAGATGAGGAATAAACAATATAAATGTATATAAAATATTTGGCACATAATTGATAATGATCAGGAAAGGTAAGGATATTATTGTTGCTACCATCTTGAGACAAGGGAGTACAGCGATTCTCATGGTGATTTTTGTGAAATGTTGACTTTGTTGTCTGCATTCTAATATACTACATGTTTAAAATCATTCAAACTATTTAAATAAAGAAACACTTTTATTATTCTGTTACTGCATTCCTGAATCTTGAACCAAATTATAACTTACTTCTAGAGGTCCCTATATTTAGGTTTGGTATTTTTGCTCCTTTACATTATTCTGATTTTTTAAAAGATTTTATTTATTTATGTGAAAAGCAGAGCTACAGAGAGAGTGAGCGAGGGAGAGATCTTCTACCTGCTAGTTCACTCCCCAAATGACCACAACAGCCAGGGATAGGCCAGACTGAAGCCAGGAGTCAGGAGCATCTTCCAGGTCTCTGACATGAGTGTAGATTCCCAAGGACTCGGGCGATCTTTCACTGCTTTTCCAAGTTCATTACTGAGGAGCTGGACAAGAAGTGGGACAGCCAGGACTCGAACATGTGCCCACAGGACGCTATTCTGTGATTTTCTAGTTAAAGATTTATTTAGTTGAAAGGGTTACAGAGAGAGAGAGAGAGATGGAGAGAGAAAGATCTTCCATCTGCTGTTTCACTAACCAGATAGTCTCAATGGGTGGGGATAGGACAGGCTGAAGCCGGTTGCCAGGAGCTTCATCTGGGTTTTCAATGTGGGTAGCAGGGGCCCAGGCACTTAGGCCAACTTCTGCTGCTTTCCCAGGCAATAGGAGGGAGCTGGGTTGAAGTGGAGAAGCCAGCACACTAATTGGAGCTCATGTGGTATGTCGGCACTGTTACCTGGTACGCCACAACACAGGCGCATATTCTGTGACTTTTAAAGCTGCCTCAGCATTTCAAGTACCTGGTAGTCTTGAAAGCGGTAATTATACCTTTATTTTCTGTCATAAAGGTTTTGGTTTGGATATAGTTTTGCAAGATCCCATTTTTTCCCTGCTTCTGTGCTTCAATGGTGTTGGTAGTGATGGGTATTTAGCCCAGCAGTTAAGACATCCACATGCCATATTGGATTTACCTGAGTTTGAGACCCAGTTCCAACTCTGGACTCTAGCTTCCTGCTAAAGTAAACCCTGAAAGACAGCAATGATGGCTAGGATCCCTGCCACACACGGGAGACTTAGAGGAGTTTCGAGCTTCTCTGCCTGGCCCTGCTCCCGTTGTAGCAGTCATTTGAAAAGTAAACCGAGCCAGCGCCGCGGCTCAATAGGCCAATCCTCCACCTTGCGGTGCTGGCACACCGGGTTCTAGTCCCGGTCGGGGCGCCAGATTCTGTCCTGGTTGCCCCTCTTCTAGGCCAGCTCTCTGCTGTGGCCCGGGAGTGCAGTGGAGGATGGCCCAAGTGCTTGGGCCCTGCACCCCATGGGAGACCAGGAGAAGCACCTGGCTCCTGCCTTCGGATCAGCGCGGTGCGCCAGCCGCGGCGACCATTGAAGAGTGAACCAACGGAAAGACCTTTCTCTCTGTCTCTCTCACTGTCCACTCTGCCTGGCAAAAAAAAAAAAAAAAAAGAAAAAGAAAAAGAAAAGTAAACCAGTGGCAGATCTCTATTTCTATCTCTTTCTCTTGATCTATCTGCCTCCCAATTAAAGAAGGAAATAACTTTTGAAAGGCTGTACAGTTGATTAATAGAAAAGAATTAGAAGAACAGAATAAGAAACAATGGAAATGCTTTCTATGAGGAAGCAAAATTTCAGGGTTTGTTCAGACTGAAAAGGAAAAAAAGGGAAGCATGATATACAATGAAATGAGTTTGTCTGTAGCATAAGGTAATTTGTATGAGCTGGAAAGGAGAACTTCCCAGTGCTGATTAATAGACACTGGATAAACTATCAGGATATCCTACTTGAGATTATTTTGATTGTTTTATTAAGATAATGGATTTTATATGCACCATTTTTTAAAAAGATTTTTAATATTTCACAGGTAGAATTATAGACAGTGAGAGGGAAAGACAGAGAAAAAGGTCGTCCATCCACTGGTTCATTCCCCAAATGGCCACAAGGCCCAGAGGTGAGCCAATTTGAAACCAGGAGTCAGGAGCTTCTTCCAGGTCTCCCACATGGGTACAGGGGCCCAAGCGATTTCCCAGGCCTTAGCAGAGAGCTGGGTTGGAAGAGGAGCTGCTGGGATTAGAACTGGCATCCAAATGAGATGCCAGCACTGCAGGCAGAGGATTAACCTACTGTACCATAGCACCAGACCCCTCATTTTTTTTTTTTTTTTTTTTTGTGACAGGCAGAGTGGACAGTGAGAGAGAGAGACAGAGAGAAAGGTCTTCCTTTGCCTTTGGTTCACCCTCCAATGGCTGCCGCGGATGGCGCGCTGCGGCCGGCGCACCGTGCTCATCCAATGGCAGGAGCCAGGTGATAGGTGCTTTTTCCTGATCTCCCATGGGGTGCAGGGCCCAAGCACTTGGGCCATCCTCCACTGCACTCCCGGGCCACAGCAGAGGCCTGGCCTGGAAGAGGGGCAACTGGGACAGAATCCGGCACCCCAACCGGGACTAGAACCCAGTGTGCCGGCGCCGCAAGGCGGAGGATTAGCCTGTTGAGCCACGGCGCCGGCCCTCATTTTTTCTTAATAAAAACATTTAAGTTAAAAAAAAAAAACATATCCATAAGTAATATGTAATTAAAAAACATTAACTGAACACAATGTAAAAAGTATCAGAAATGTGCTTCCTTGTTTAGTAAAATTTTTGTTCCAGTCTAGCTTAGTTTTTTTTTTAGGTCTTTTCCTAAGTGATGATTGAAAGACTATAAGAACTGATTTGTTCTAATGAACCACCCTATTTGTGGGGAAAAAAAGTAGCTCAACTCTGTGTGAAGGCTTTAGTGTCCCAATAAATGTTCTGCTGCTTCTTGTGCAATCTTGGATAAGTCATCTTAATTTTCAGTATCAGAATACTAGCTGATCTCTAATATTTTTTAAATGTAATATTGTATGATTAAATTTTAAAATGTAAAAAGTATTTTTAGTCTACTACAGTAAGGTACACATAATGCATCTCCTAAAAGGTTTAATGTGCATTCTAATGGGGTTATTCATTCAGTTGGAAGTCTTGAAAAGCACACAATATTTGAACTTAATTTGATTTGCCCTTTCATATGGTTGTCATAGGTGATCTAAGAAAATAAGTTCTATAGAACGAAAACATATTTTTAAAAAGAGGGTGTTTCATGAGAGAGACCCATTTTGAGTTCCTGCCTTCTAGCTTTGGCTTGACCCAGCCCCAACTGTTGAGGGCATTTGGGGAGTAACCAGCAGATAGGAGATCTCTCTGTCTGTCTGTCTCTCTTGTCTCTCTCTTTCTGCCTTCCAAATAAATAAAATGAATAAATAAAAATTACAAAAGCAAGAAAAGAGATAGAGTGCTAATGTAAGCTAATGAAAGAAAAATAAACAACAAAAAAAGCAAAGCTATGAAATCTTTCATTGCCCTCTTACTGCCTGCTGATGTTAGTATAAGAAAATGCCATGCCTTGTGGTTTCACTGGGGTAATGTTTAGCTTAGAGATTAAGACAGCAGTTAAGATGTCCATGCTCCTAGGTCTAACTCCTGACTTCAGCTTCCAGCTGATACACACACCCTGGAATTCCGATGGTGATGGCTCAGGTGTTTGGGTTCTTGCCCCCCATGTGGGAGACACAGTTTAAGTTCTTGGCTTCCAGGGAAATGAATACTTTGGAATACTATGTGATCTGTGTAATTCATTATTTAATAATGAAAGACTGTGATGATTCCTATTTCCTTACAAACTTCCAACCAATTTTCAAGCATTCAAAATGTAACTTAACATAATCACATCATTTTAGGGTTAGTGTGTCTCATTTAAACTTTTCATCATAAGTTAAATTTTGATTTTGAAATGTGATCACACAGCATAAAGATAGCATACATTTATGCTATATACACATGGAAAAGGGATTTTTTTTTTTTTGCCAAAAGCACTACACAGTTTGCTAATAGAATTTAGTTAACACAATATTTTTGTCTTAACATTTTGCCAAGTGGCTTATATTATTAATAACAATATTTCATTAATTTATATACCTGTTTGACCTGTATCTATTTACAAAGCTGTTTTGCAGCTGAAACATTAATTACATTTTTGGCATAAAGTAATTCATTTACTGAATTTTAGTGCTGTGGTCAAGTTCTCCGCCAAGGTTATTATATTAAAAAGTGATCCTGACAAATACATGTGCATGTTTAATGAGCTTATTTTTACATTTCTTTTGGCTTTTTATTATATTACTACCCAATATAATTTTAGTGAGTACTTAGCAAATTCAGGCACTGTGTTAAGTGGGAGGATATAGCATAACTACATCCAGAGTCCCTGGAATAATAGTACAGCAGGGAAGAAAAACAGATAAATAGGTGTAAGTGTTTTCTGAGACTTGGAGCATATATAAATAATCTAGGCGTGGGAAGCAAAGTTTTGAGGATTGAAACATGTGCTGAAACTTTAGAGGTGAAAGTTGTATTTCTGACAAAGTGCTATTCTGAAGGCACTGAAGTCAGGTGTTCAGAAAGTCTGTATCAAGAGTCTATTGGTGCTGTAATGCATTGTAGAAACTCACAAATCTAAGATAACATGCATTTATTATCTCACATTTATGTAGATTTGAAGTCTGGAGGGCTCAGCCAGTTTCTTTGGAACAGGTCTCAAAAATTATAGTGTTAGCACTTGGACTCATGTGGACATTCTGATGGGGGATGGCTAAGAGGAGGGAATGTGTTTTCAGGCTCCTGTGTGTTGTTAGCACAGTTCCTCACAGAGCAGAGGGATGTTGAAAACTATGGAGGAGTGACACCCAGTTGCTACAATGGCTTGTCTCCTCAGGTGCTGAACTTGAGAGACTGAAGTTCAAGGTAGTCAAGAACTCAAAACTCAATGTGTCCTAAGGATGACCAGGTTTTAGGTAGGTTGAAAATCAGGCTGAGTCCTCTGTGCAAGAGTTAAGGAATTGTGATGTTAAGGAATTTATATAATGCGGTGACTGTTCCTCACCACCACCGGAGAATTAGGCAGGCTGCCCGCAGCTTGCCTTGACCGAGGAGGGGAAAGTGCATCACCTGCCACTCAGCCTTCCCCAAACCCGGGGGACAGTCAGGCGCGGTGTGGAGCCCAGTCGAAGCAGGGTCTCACTTTATTGTAAAAGGGAGGTGTATATATAGCTGAGGTACAGAGTGGATGGTACAGAGTAGATGAGCAGATGGTACAGAGCAGATGCGCAGATGCGGGCAAGGGGTGGGGTGTTGTGATGCAAAAGGGTCCTAGCCACTCCTGTTATACCACCTTAATGATCCTTAGGCAGAAGCACCCTAGGGCAGGGATTTGAAACTTAAAGTCAGGTTTTCAAACTTGAGGCAGGCTCAGGAAGTTTCCCCTAGGCCTCTCTGGATTCAGCCTCCCCCACAATATAAAAGAGACCTGGCTTTTCAGGGGTAAAATAGAAAATTTGAGAGTGATAGGAGCAACCAGTGGGAATGGATCAGAAGAAACTTCACAAAGTACACCATGGGGATAACAGCCTCAGAGGGAAATGACAGGCTGTAGGAGGCAAAGGCACCGTGAATGGAGTTGACCGAAGACTTGGCAAGAAAATAAGAAATCCAACAACCCCTTTCTCCTTGGAAGTGGACACATTTCTTTCTGTCATTGTCAAGTAGTCTACAAACAAAATCTAGGAACTGCATGGTCTATGGTGGTTGGGGGTAGAGTTGACACCAGGGACTGAAAATGTGGAGTGTGTATGATTGAGTCAACAATTTATTTCCTCAGTTGCTTGCTGTGTCTTGTGAGAATCAGTGCACCACAGTGGTTAAATACACAAACTGTGATGCCAGAGTGCGTAAGTTCCAGCTCTGGCTTTCTGACCTTGAAAAGTTACTTAAACTGTGTGCCTGCCTCAGATTCTTCAGCAGCAAAGTGGAAACGATGCCATTTAAAGTCATTTCATTGAGTAGTTGTGAAGAATAAGTAAATCCTTGATGCATTAGAAGCAGGCAGAAATGTTATTATTATTATTAAATGGCTACCACTGCAATATTTTTCCCACCTATAAGAAATAAATATGAAGAGAGTTTAAAAAGTTTATGGATCATGGAATCAAATGCTGTTTGTTTTGGTGCAAAAAAAAATTTGAAATCTATGCAGATGTAAGGTCTTTAAAAAGGTTCAGGGAAATGAAGATTATAAGCAAAGATGTATGGATTTCAAAAAATTTTTGCAGCAGCAGTTTATCTTTAATTGTACTTTTCTATGAAATGTTTGATGTACCTACATATTATAGAATGTGTAGGACAAATAAGCCGTTTTCAGACTAAACTAGATTCTGTGTGTGTCATTTTGGTACAGTTGTACCACTTCAGAAACAAAATAATAACCTTAGAGAGGTAGATATTATTTGTTGTGTGTTACGGTAGAATTGTGTCAACATAGCTGATGGGAAAATGGGCTACAGTTTAAGTGATTTTGTTTGATCTAAAGATGCCAGGCCTAGCAATGTAAACTTGCCTGATGGATTATTTTTTTCTTTAATAAAAACAGCCATGATCTTCTAGAAGTAATACTCTTGAGAAATGTATTTGTCACTAAAAACAAAGGAGGTCAAATGATTTTTCTGGGTATAGTAGTCACAATAAATATCTACTGTCACCTAGAGTGAAGCAGAAGAAATATACTGTCACTTCTGTTATTGGGAAACTGTCCATCTCTTTTCTGGCTCTCTCCTCCAAGCACCCTTCAGTGGGGAATTACCCTTGTACAACTCAATTTTAAGCAGAGGAAAAACTTTTTAAGATAAAGAGCCATATCCTAAAATGCTAGCCTATTGCCACTTAGTTCAAGTTATATGAGTATGGTTGACAGTTCAAAAGCACTTACCTGCTCATTTTAATGCTATGTGAGTTGAATATGTTATAGAGTTCATTCTAATATATTACTTTAGGAAAAAATATTCTAAATGCATTGGAATGCAATGTTTAATTTGGACAAAAAGATAATTATATCACAAGGATATAAAAATTATTAGCCAAGAATATGAGAACAAATTTATTTTCAAATACATCTTGTTTAAAACAGTGAAAATCAGAAATTCACAAAACTGATTTTTACATATTAAGCAATTTTTTGTTACTTGTTACTTTGGTAACTATATTTTTGTATTAACTTTTTCCAATAATAGTTAGAAAATTAATATATTTATGAATAATTTGGTTAGATTGAAGGCTATTTAAAATTTATGTGTACAATTAGAAGGCACTTTGTTAACTATTTTAGGGAATGTTGATGTTATTCATAGTAGTAATACAACTAAAGGAGTGGATCATGCACACAACACTGTGGTAAGGCCACCTAGGAAAAAAAGGAAAGATGAACAGAAATCTGGCAGTCAAAGTCCTCTTTTTTATATTGCAAATAGGCAATAGAAATAGTGAAAAATAGGCTTTGGGATGTGTAATTACAATATAGTAAAATCCAATAATGCACATTTAAAAAAAAATAGGCAAAGTAATTGGAAGAAATGGAGAAAGATAGAGAGGAAAAGAGATCTTTCATCCACTGGTTCACTCTTCCAATGGCTGCAGTGGCCAGGCCTGGATCAGGCCGAAGTCAGGAACCAGGAACCCCATCCTTGGCGAGGAATTCCATCCTGAGCCATCTTCTGCTACTTTGCCAGGCACATAAGCAAGGAGCTGGATTGAAAAGGGAGCAACAGGAACTTGAACTGGCGCTCCATTATGGGATGTTGTGGCAAACAGTGGCTTAACCTGTTGCACCACAATGTCAGCCCCTGCACATTTTTATAAATGTACATATACAAGTGGAAAACATCTAAGGTTTTGGCTGGTGCCACGGCTCAATAGGCTAATGCTCCACCTGCAACGCTGGCACACCAGGTTCTAGTCCCAGTTGGGGAGCCAGATTCTGTCCTGGTTGCCCCTCTTCCAGGCCAGCTCTTGGCTGTGGCCTGGGAGTGCAGTGGAGGATGGCCCAAGTGCTTGGGCCCTGCACACCATGGGAGACCAGGAGAAGCATGTGGCTCCTGCCTTTGGATCAGCGTGGTGTGCCGGCCACAGCGGCCATTGGAGGGTGAACCAACAGCAAAGGAAGACCTTTCTCTCTGTCTCTCTCTCTCACTGTCCACTCTGCCTGTCAAAAAAAAAAAAAAAAAATCTAAGGTTTTAACAGGTCTACTCCCCCTTCAGATTTCTCAGTTTTTGTACAGTTGTTGTATTTTTCCCTTTAATTTAATTTTTTTTTTGACAGGCAGAGTGGACAGTGAGAGAGAGGGACAGAAAGAAAGGTCTTCCTTTGCCTTTGGTTCACCCTCCAATGGCTGCCACGGATGGCGCGCTGCGGCCGGCGCACCGCGCTCATCCGATGGCAGGAGCCAGGTGCTAGGTGCTTTTTCCTGGTCTCCCATGAGGTGCAGGGCCCAAGCACTTGGGCCATCCTCCACTGCACTCCTGGGCCACAGCAGAGGGCTGGCCTGGAAGAGGGGCAACCGGGACAGAATCCGACGCCCCGACCGGGACTAGAACCTGGTGTGCCGGTGCCGCAAGGCGGAGGATTAGTCTGTTGAGCCACGGCGCCGGCAGTATTTTTCCCTTTAAAAAGTCATTAAAACATATGTTCTGATATTATCCTGAAATATGGAGCCATGAGACAAATGATGGAGGAATACTAGGAATTTTTAAGTATATGTTAGAGTATAAGGGAGTCTTCAGAAAATTCATAGAAAATAATTATTATAAAAACTATGCATATATTTCAAAAATGTTGGTATCTGGTGCAGCAGATTTTTTCTGCTTGTAATGCCTACATTCCATCTTGGAGTGCCTAGCTTGAGTCCCTGCTCCTTCACTTCAGAGCCATACCCTGGGAAGCAACAAGTGACGGCTCAGGTAGTTGGGTCCCTGCCACACACGGGAGATCCAAATTGAGTTCCAGGTTCCTGGCAGTGGCATGGCCTAGCCCTGGCTATTGTAGCATTTGCGATGTGAGCTACTGGATGCAATATTTTTCCCTATCTCCCTCTGCCTTTCAGATAAAGATAAAATAGTGTTTTAGAAGTAAAGTTATCTTTTAATTGAAATTTTCCATTGCTTTTCTGAAGTACTCTTGAATCAATTTTAAAATGTGGTCTTGGGAAGGAAAAAGGGAAACAAAACCAGAGCATTAAGATGTATTTATTTATTTACTAGAAATGCAGAATCTCTCTCTCTCTCACACACACACATCTTTGATCCATTGGTTCATTCCCTATATGGCCACAATAGCTAGTGCTAGGCCATGCTGATGGCAGGAACTCCATCCTGATCTCCTACATGGGTGTCAGGGGCCCATGTACCTGGGCCATCTTCTACTGCTTTCCTATGCACATCAGCAAGGAACTTAGTTGAAAGCAGAGCAGCTGGGATTCCAACCGGCTCTCCAAAATGAAGTAAAAATGTCGCAGGTGGTGGCTTTATCTGCTGTGTCATGATGCCCACCTGCTGCTTAAAAGCTCTATAGAATCTATTTCACTGGTTATAATATATGTCTAAGGAAATTTCTCTATTTGTTATATTAAAGTAACTATCATTTATCAAAAATACGTTATTGCCTAATAAGTTTGTTTTTGTTATAATTTGGTAGAAGAAGATGTCATTGAGAATCAGGGATAAGTGCAACTAAGAATTGGATTCTCTCCCACTTTTGAGTGAAGCAAAAGAATGTAAAGGATAAATACACTTTTTTTTTTTTTTGGACATGCAGAGTAGACAGTGAGAGAGAGACAGAGGGAAAGGTCTTCCTTTGCTGTTGGTTCACCCTCCAATGGCCGCTGCAGCCGGCGCACCACGCTGATCCGATGGCAGGAGCCACATGCTTCTCCTGGTCTCCCATGGTGTGCAGGGCCCAAGGACTTGGGCCATCCTCCACTGCACTCCCAGGCCACAGCAGAGAGCTGGCCTGGAAGAGGGGCAACCGGGACAGAGTCTGGCACCCTGACTGGGACTAGAACCTGGTATGCCGGCGCCTCAAAGAGGAGGATTAGCCTCTTGAGCTGTGGCGCCGGCCCCGATAAATATACTTTTAAAATGAATATGTATGTTCAATTAGAAAACAAGAGAGATAGAAAAAGTTTGTCAAACTTGTTTTTCATGAAAATCTTTGTTAATTATAGGAGATCAATAAAATAGCTTTGTTTTTTTTAAATTTTTATTTATTTGAAAATCAAAATTACAGAGAGAAAGAAAGAGAGACAAATGTTCCATCTGCTGTTTTACTCCCCAGATGACCCTCATGCTCAGCGCTGTGCCAGGCCAAAGCCAGGGACTAGAAGCTTCATCCAAGTCTCCCACATGGGTGACAGGTTACCCAAAGACTTAGGCAATTTTCTGCTGCTTTTCCCAGGTCATTAGCAGGGAGCTGGATGGGATGTGGAACTGTCTATACAGGAACAGGTGTGCCCAAATGAAATGCCAGCAATATAGGCAGTGGCTTTACCCACTATGCTGCAATGCTGGTCTCATAACTTTTATTTGAAGGTCAATTGCTGCAAGTTTTAAAAGGCTTTGAAATTTTCTTTTATAACGTATAAAAAGAAATACATATTAAAAATTCTAATAGGTCTGTTTTTAAAAGCATTCTTAAATGATGATATCCTACAATTATAATCTCTTGCTTGAGGATGTTAACATTTCCATATCATGTTTTCTTGCTTTTAAGAACTTTCTCATTGTTCTTTTATGCAAAAACAACTAAATTTATTTTAGTGAGATAGATTCTATTGCAGTCTCTTGAAGTGTAAGTTGGCCAGAATGTCAACAAATGTGGTGCTAAAATTTAAGAAAATGTTCACACTACCGGTTATTACTATCTTTTAATTTTCTCACTCATATATTCTGTCTGAGGTTGGTCTTTGTCACAACAATCCTGAGAAAGGGTTTCAGTTGCATATGACTTATTGGTGGTGTGTTCTCTAGATAAAGGGAGTGAGAAGTTAGTCACAGCCAGAGTTTAGAATCAGCCTGATGCATAAGGACAGGAGAGGGCTCCGAAACAGTACATACCACAAAGGTAGTCCCGCTTGGAGCCAAAGGGGGCTGGTCTTTTGTACATTCATTTATTTATGTACAATGTGTTATGTGGTAAAGAAATACTCAATATTTAGCTATTTTAGGAGAACAGAGAGGGACTCAATTATTGGTGCCAGTGATTTATATGTTTTAAATATACACTATTGCACAAGTGTGTATGTATGTGTGTGTTTATAATGGATATAGTTATTTTTTAACTCAATATTTTAAGCCTTAATTGTCTGGAAAATTCAACAGTATGGACTACCCCACTTCGTGGAATGCTGAATAAACTATGTATGTTCATATATCTATACATGTGACATGTTTAATAGCACCTCACTAGGTTACCACTTATTCCTAGACTTAAAACAAGTAAAACACAATTTGAAAATTAGTATTTAAAAACAATAAGCAAAACATTGAGAATTGCAAGAAAGGGCACAGAAATCAGGGCTGAACCCTACTCCTAGAGAATTATAATTGACAAAATCTGCTCTGAACTCAGAAATAGGCTTCACAAAGACAGCAGAGAAAGAAAACATTTTTATTAATAAATAAGTAGTAAGAGTGTGGTGGGCATTGCAGGTGAATCTGCTGAGAGATTGCAAAACAGAAACCTCCCTCTTGTGTAGCCAAGCACATACAACTCATTACATATATAATTTCAAGATCAACAATTAAGTAGTCCTGAAAGACTCAACAGCACCATTTGTCATGCATAGTTTATCCTAAATTTACCTGTTATTTAGGGTGGCTATCTGTGTTAACCGCAGATGTTATAATTTTATAGAATACCCCAAAATCTGGTTGGAGGAGCTGCTATAGCATATCTGAAACTGTGTCTGCTCACCTGATGCATAGCAAACCAATCACTGACACTGGGGTGGGGAGAAAGTAGAAACCACAGATCAAGGAGCCAGGCCACTAATAATTCCTGGGTGCCCTGAGGGGTTAGGGGTGAAGGTTCTTATAAATTGAATCTGGAGTTGATAAGTGGGTGTTCGGCTTGTGTCCAAGTTCCTGATTGGTAGGTAGTGCTCATGCCAGTCCTTCAATGGCTCGGTGATATTATGTTTTTTAGGAAATTAATCAAAAATAGTTTATGTGTTTGAAAGGCCAGGGGCAGAGGGTGGGGATGGGTGGGCAGGACAGAGCAGAGAAAGAGGAAAGAGAGAGGGGAATTTTCCATCTAGTGATTGACTCCTCAAATGACTGCAACAGCTAGAGCTGGGCCAGATCAAAGCTAGGAGCCAGGAACACAACTGGGCCTCTTACCTGTGTGGCAGGGACCCATATGCTTGGGCCACCGCATCCCAGTCGCATTAGCAGAAAGCTTGAAGCACTGAGTAGACAGGACTTGAATCAGGCACTCTGATAGGGAACGTAGGCATCGCAAGCAGTGGGTTAAGTCACTACACCAGTTCTGCCCCTCTTGGGGGAATTTTGATGGTGACAAAGTGGGCTCCAGTCAGTCCGAGGGCTGTGTGCAGGTGATAGTTATTCTTTGTGCAGGGGCTGAGATACCGAAAAGAAACCCCTCAAGACAAGATGAACACCATGATTTTTTTTATGCGGAAATAAATGACCTCATGGGTCTGGTGATCAGGGGTAATTGGGTACCTTATATGACCAACCTCATACTTCCTAAATTCAATGAGTTAATTTCAAAAAAAGAGATGATTTGCACTCATAAAAGCAGGCAAGGAAAATTTAAACTAAAGGAGGGAATCCTGGGAGACTAGGACCTGAGGTAGATAGCATCTCTATCTAAGACATTATATAAGGGCTCAATTTTAGAAACAAACCTCATTTATAATACATAGATATAGATCCAAGTTTTGTTTATTTGTCAAGCAGAGTGGGGTGGGGAGCTCCCATCTGATGGTGCACTTCTCAGATGCCCACAATGATTAGTGCTGAGCCAAGGCTGAAGCTGGGAGCCAGGAACTCAATCCAGCTCTCCAGCATGGGTGGTGGGAATCCAATTAATTAAGCCTTTACCAACTGCTTCCTACAGTCTGCATTAGCCAGAAGCTGGAATTGGGAGTCAGAGCTCGGGATTGAACCAATGCAATGGAATGGTCATGTACAATCAGTGTCTTGACAGCTGTACCAAAAGTTCACCCAAAACATCCTGTTTTTAAGAAAGGCGCCCAAGGAAGTTCAGCTCAGGATGTGCCACAGCAGCCTGGAGATTGGGTGCTAACTCCCTTGCTGTTTACATTTCAAAGCCATAGCTCCCAGGTCCTGGGGAAGGAGGGCCCTAGGTCATAAAGCTGACAGAAGTCCTATCTAAGCTTTCTAAAGGATTTATATACATTTCAAAGGGAGAAGCACGTACACAGAATTATAAGTTTCCTAAAGTGAATGCTCCAAGAAAATGGAGAGGAGAGAAATCTGGTTTCCCCACCCCAAAACCCCACCACACACAGAGGGAGAATTAAGCCTTTATTTGTGATTTTTATTTGTCCTTAACATTGCTCCTGTTGGAGCTCGTTAGGCCCTGCGGGAATCATTCACTGTTATTTCTGACACAGTTACGGAGTTTGAAATCCCACAGCAGACTGTATGTTATCGGAGATGCAGGCATCTTGTTAGAGTGAGAGATGCTGCCTACAGCATGATAAAGGCACAGTTGTCAGGTCTGACAGTGAAGAGGTAATCCTTACAGGACCAGATGGATACCTTTACTACAGAAGAAGATGGGAGCCAGTGGCATGAAGCAGGCAGTCTGGAACCTTTCTAATGGGAAGAAACGATCCTACTGTTGCCCGTGAATGGCAGGGTTCTTGTCTTCGCGCAAGAAAGAATTCAGGGGTGAGACAGAGAGTAGTGAAAAGTAAAATAGCAGGGTTTATTAGGAAAGGGGCATCCGTAAGAATGGATGGGCACCTCTCCAGACAGAACCTGAGAGAGAGAATGCCCAGTCACTCAGTCTCAGGGAGTGCGAGGTTACATGGTTGAGTGGAGAGAGTACACCTGGCCAGGCCAAGTGGGCAGCTCAGCATAGAGGCAGAGGGCTGAGCGCGCAGTCTGGCTGTAGCTGGGGGTTTTTCAGGGAATGGGCCTTGCCTTCCGGCCTCTGCTGCTTCTGGAACAAAGGACTTTTTGGATGTAAATATGAAAAATTCCTATTTCAGTTTTCCCCCTGAAGTTATCAGACAGGAGGAAGCCTGGCTGGCACCGCCCCACATTACCAATGTTACTGGGAAGAGAATGTTTCCTGAGTCTTTACAGAAAAAGTGGTTGTGGTGGGCTTTGTGGCATGGAGGGTTAGCTGCCACTTGGAAGACCTTCATCCCATACTAGAGTGCCTCAGATGGAATCCCACCTCTCCTTCTGATCCAGCTTCCAGTTAATATGCTCAGGAAGCAGCAGATGATGGCCCAAGTGCTTGGGTCCCTTCCACTCATGTAGGATGTCTGGGTGGAGTTTTTGGCGCCTGACTTTGGCCTGCAACAGCCATGGCTATTGGTTGGCATTAGAGGTTAGAGAGCAGGTAAAAGATCCTCTCTCTCTCTCTCTCTCTCTCTCTCTCTCTCTCTCACTTTCTCTTTTTCTCTCTCTCTCTCCCTCCCTCTCTTTTTCTCTCTCACATTCTGCCCTTCGAATAAATAAGTGCAAATTTAAAAAGATGAAATAAGTGCTTATTGGTGAGCACTAATAATGTGACTGAAATCTGTGACATTTTTGCCTTGAATGCGAAGTTTATGCAAAATTTCAGAATTTTGTGAATACATAAGTGTTACTGTACACTCTGTATATTAATCATTGAATAACTAAATTTATAATTAAGTTTAATTAAATTATGAAAGCATTTTCATTAATTTTTTATAGTTTGACAGAAAAATATATTCTTTCTCACAATGACTGTATTGCCTAATGGCAATCATATTGCCCTAAGTTAATGCATATTTCCCACCCCAATTCCCCCCATAAATCATAGTTTAGCTAAATACACAGCAAAAATGGTGAACTGGCTTTCATTAATCTCTGAGTCATTTTAAATTGTAATTTAAAATAATCTAACCAGTTGCTAAATTACTTCATTATAAAAAATTTGTAGGGGAAATGAACAATTTGTACAGTGAAAGTGGTTTTAAAGCAGACATGCTCTAATTAAATTGCTTTGGAAACAACATCTTTTTAATCACCAAATATGTGTATTTAAAATGACTTTCTGCTGTGATGATTGATTATGTTTTTATTATTGAATTATTAAAAACAAAAGAACATACATACTTGAGTCAAGAGGAAGTATCATATCCCTAAAATAAGAGAATTTGGGGTGTTGCCAAAATTAATTTTAAAATTACATCTTAAATAGCAAACTAATAAGCCACAGTATACCTTAGAATAGTTTGAGATTGTCTTATGAGCCATTTTTGTTCCATTAAAAGGGAAATGGAACAAAGTAATTGCTATCTTCTTTCAATCTTTTCTTCTAACATACTTCTAAGTCTTCAGAGGTTAATAGCAGTTATACAAAAGATACTTTCCCATGGCCTCAGACCCATCATGTTTTGTTTTGTTTGCACTCAAGGGAATGCTCTGAGTTTGATTCAGTTATTATGTGTTGGGTTAGCAGCTTCACATCATCTTCCAGAATTTAAAATAAGATCTTTTAACATCATCGAAATTACAAAAGCAGTGATCACAGAAACAGTTCTATGCAACAAGGCTTGTGTCTGTGTCCTTTTGCTTTATCTTGGGATGCAATAATTTTCATCAAGAAATTATTTTTTAATTTGGGAGAGAATAATGGGCAACAGAGAATCTTAGAGAAACTTAGATTTGAAGTATATGTTTCATTTAACTTCTCTAAGTTTGAATTTCCTTATTTCCAAAATAAGCTTACCAATACCTATTTATTTTGAAGAACAAATGGTGTAACTATTAAAGTGTCTTCATGATATATTCACTTAAAAATAACATCGTATTCATTACTTTTGTGCTTTATGTTTAAACTTTGTGTGTGTTCAAGTCTGTAAGTCCTTAGAGTTAGAAAGAACTTTTAAAGTCCTGTGGTTTCTTCATATTCCTTATTTTAAATTAGGCTTATATGTTATTTTTGGTAAAGCATATTTCCTGGCTTAGAATTAAAGAATCCAAAGAAAAATTAAATGGGGTATGTTAAAGTTGCTAATTAATGTTCTAAGTGTTATAGAGAACAGTGAATAGATATGCTTGTCTGTTAAATGTGGATGCAATTTCATCCACTGAAAATCTGCATTTTTTTGAAAGATTAATTTATTTGAAAGGCAGAGATACAGAGAGACAGAGGCAGAGGCAGAAAAAGAAATCTTCCACCCTCTAGTTCACTCCCCAGATGGCCACAATGGCCAGAATTGCTCTAATCTGAAGCCAGGAGCTAGGGACTTCTTGATCTTCCATGTGGGTCCAAGCAATTGGGCCATCTTCTACTTCTTTCCCAGGCCATAACAGACAGCTAGATCAGAAGAGGAACAGCCAGGGCTTGAACTGGTGCCCTTATGGGTGCCTGTGCCACAGGCAGAGGGGTTAGCCCACTACACTCAACAGATTTTTCAGAATTCCCTTCTTTAAAAAATATTGAAAAATAATAAAGTTTTAGGAAAATAATAGATATTGGAGTATCAAAGAGAACTCTAAAGACTACAATTTTAACTGCCCACCCTATAAACTCATTTTTCCCCTGCATATATATTTCCAAAAGTGTCCATGGTCATCAAATACATTTATACCTTCTCCAGAGAGACAACACAAGGACTGATACAATTACTAAAGCAAGCTCAAGTTCAGGGTCTTCATGTGAAGTGTAGTCTTTTCTGTCATTTCAGAAGATAACTATGTAACTGTCTGGTGCAAAGATTTTTGCTTTCTGCCAAGGCAAGAAATTTCTGGTAAGTGGAAAATAGGAAAAGTGCAGAGCCATTAAAAACTCCTATTCAAAAAATGTTAAAATTAAACATAGTGGTACTGAGTTGTAGCATGTGTCATATTCTGCTGGAAAAGAAAAAAATGAACACTTACTAAGGTTCTGGTAAGCTCCTCATTCTGCAGCTATCGCAGCTCCATGTGCCAGGACAGGATGAGGGCAATGACTTTCTTGTCCTTATCTACCATGGACATTTGGGGGATGGCCATGTGGAACAGGGCCTAACTGAGGCTCCACAGCATTTATGACCCCTTTGTGTTGAGTGGGTTTAATGAGCTGAAGATTGGTTTAATTATAAGAATTTATTCATGGTGGCTCTGAGCCTTGCTGACTGCATTTTGAAAACAAGGTTTGTCTCCTTTAGTAGATAAAAAGATGCTTAATGACACGTGTTTACAAAAGCCCAACATGACAGGATTTTTATTTTTTTACTTAAATTGAATATTCTGCTCAGTCTCCATTCTTCCTGACTCTGCTTGCATTATCTATTGCTTGGAGTGGAAATTTTGGCTATTCTAGCCTCCAAAAGTTCCAAATTATTAGTGTCTGAATCAATTTAAATTATAGCCTAGAAACATGAACAACCTCATTAAGCAGAACTGTATTTTATTTCTTCTCTACTTCTTAATAGATCAACTTTAGCCCAGGCATAACTCTTTCCTGAAGGACTTAAGTCACAGTTGCAAGAAATAGCCAGAAACACCAACATTCTACAATTTCATGTCAGTCCCTGAAATGGGCATTTGTCCAGATTCCTCAACACCCACAAGAAGGGTTGTCCACTGTGAGCTTTGAAATGTTAAAGTGGATTCTCCTTGTCCTTGCTTTATATCCTTCCTTTTGCTAATTCAAGGTTTTAAAGTCTGTTATATGTGGCAGCTCATTTTTAGTGACAGATTTGGTATCTATAAACTCTGTCAACAAGTAACAGAAAACATCAACTTTACAAAATAAAGTAAATTATGCCATATAAGTAGATGTAGTAGAATCCCCAAGTGCCATACATCAAGGTTCAGCTCTGCCATCATTTCTTGGCCATTGCTTTGCGGCAGGAAGTATAGCAAAATTGCTTCCGTTCTTTCAGATAAGATATTTACAATGACTAGGAGAGAAAGTGGAATGGTTTTTGTCCAGGTCTCCCAGATATGAGTACATTTTTCACAGAAGCACTTCAGATTCTTCTCTCAGTGTCTACTGTCTCCAGTGTAAAATTCTTGAGAACTATACTTCATGATTGACAGGCCCCAGATGGCTTTCTACTGCAGAGAAACACCTTTCTGGAAAGTAAGAGACAAAAGTATTTTTTCAGAGGTAGCTGTACTCTGACTCTTACCTCTCCCTGAAGCCCATCACTCCCTGCCTCATATTTGTAAAGATGGCCTTGTTGCTCCTGAGTTCTATTCAAAAACCCAGGAAAGCTTGGCATTCACAACCATTTCTTTCAATGGAAAAGCAAATTATTAGCATACATTTTTGTGAGGTGGTGATAAACTCAGAAGCCCAAATACCAAGAATGGTAGCAAACATTAAGTTCTTAACTGTGGATGCTACCTGCAGGCCATGTGTTAAGCACGCTTATCTATGTCATTAGAAACCCAAGGGCCAAGGATAATCACCAGAACTTGCTGCTTCTGCTCCCTCTCAAAAGCCTTGCTCTATCTCTCCTGTGTTCTGTATCCTTTACTAAATAACTTCTGAATCTTAAAGCGCATGGGTGTGTACCTATTTGCTATTATATTTCTGGTCTCTTATCAAAAATCATAATACACGCAGAAAAGTATTTTTTTCTTTTTATTTATTTATTTGACAGGTAGAGTTACAGAAAGTGAGAGAGAGTGACAGAGAGAAAGGTCTTCCTTCCGTTAGTTCACTCCTCAAATGGCCCAACGGCTGGAGCTATGCTGATCTGAAGCCAGGAGCCAGGTACTTCTTCCTGGTCTCCCATGCGGGTGCAGGAGCCCAAGCACCTGGGCCACAGCAGAGAGCTGGAGTGGAAGAGGAGCAACCAGGACTAGAACCCAGTGCCCATATGGGATGCCGGCACCACAGGCGGAGGATTAACCTAGTGCGCCATGGCACCAGCCCCAGAAAAGTATTCTTTAAAACAAACTTCTATCTAGGCTACTTCCTAAGTGGCTGTCATAATATTTTACATTTGTTGTGCTATCAAAATTCAGTACCATAATAAACATATGCTGACTTAATTACTGCAAGACGTTTTATCTATCAAAGGAATAAAAAAGACTGAATTCTGCTGGTAAAGAACCTTGTTAATCCTCATGCAGGATGATGTTTTATGGTGGCATTTATGTCTCTCGGGTGAGCCAGTTCTCACAATATTCAAATTATCTTATTCACACAGAGAGACAAAGAAAATATATGACAAGACCGCTTAACTGATGCATCCATGAAAAGGCTAAATGAAATCTCTTCCTCGGGCTGGGAAGTATTTATAAAATTGATCAATCAATTGAGCTTTCAGGTTCTGAGGCATCTCAAGACTCAGTACTATTTGGGTTTTTTTAATTAGTGGAATTCCATATATGAAAATATTTTCATATTGCCATGCTAGAAAACTGCTGAAATTGCTTGGGAAGATAGCTTTTTTACATTTAACTGGGCTGAGAATAGTATAACAAACCTGAGTAGTAGTGTTTTTAGACAGAGTTATGCATGCAAATAGATCCTAGCAAGAGCATACATCTACCTCCATCTCCAGTCATGATATTTTAATCTTTGGAAATGATGAAGATGTAAGAGTTCAAACATGAAGACATTTTCTGTCTTAGTCTTTTAGCATTCAGATTAGTGCAGGGAACACGGAATTAGATCTGGAAAAGAGAAACAATATCCATGCCTTCTGTGGATGACTGAACAGATTATTTGGTATTCTGGATGTCCCTGAACATTTGAACATTTCAAAATGTAAGTCCTCCAAGTCAGCAGATGATGTTGCTAGAAGCTCCCCCTGTATGAAAACCAGTCCTTTGTAGTACTGGGCATATCAGAGAAAGAAGAAGAAGAAGAAGAAGAAGAAGAAGAAGAAGAAGGAGAGGGGGAGAGGGGGAGAGAGAGAGAGAGAGAGAGAGAGAGAGAGAGAGAGAGAGGGAGGGAGGGAGGGAGGGAGGGAGGGAGGGAGGGATCTTCCATCTCCTGGTTCATTCACCAAACATCTGCTACAGCTGAGGCTGGCTGAAGCCAAAGCCTAGATCTGCATCTGGGTCTCCCACATGGGTGGCAGGGGCCCAAGCACTTGATATCTTCTGCTGCTTTCCCAGGTGCATCAGCAGGCAGCTGAATGGGAAGTGAAGCAGCTGGGTCTTGAGTAGGTATTCATACGGGATGCCAGTGTCACTGGTGGCAGCTAAATCCACTACTCCACAGTGTCGCCCCTCTTTTAGCCCTTTTAACATCAGATGACAATATTAAATGAAACAGTATAAGTGTTTTATTTTTCTCATTCAAATGTAATAGATGAGATGGCCTTTTGAATCTCAACATTATTTTTAAATTTTTTTCATTTTATATGCCAATTCTTTATTCTAAAGATTTCCATCTCTCTATTTATTGAAATAAATTAAAGAGACTAATACTACCCCAGACAGATTGATGCATTTTCATATTGCTGCAGTCAAGGTTAAAGTCAGTGGAATGGGACTGGACTTGTAGACAAGAGGTTAATGATGAGGTTAAACTCACTAAATTTTATTCTACCTTATAGTGGTCCAAGTCTTCAAATTCTCTTCCTAAAAATAGCTAACACTGAGTGCATAGTAAGTGGTAATTAGTGTTCCAAGAGAGAGCTTTACCTGTATGTGAACATATTTAATCTTAATAACAATCTCATGAGATGTGAAAACAGTTTATCATATTGTTTGAAAATAATTCTTACCTCATATTCGCATGTTTTCTTTTTAAAAAATATTTATTTATTTATTTAAAAGTCAGTGTTACACAGAGAGGAGAGGCAGAGAGAGAGAGAGAAAGAGAGGTCTTCCATCCAATGGTTCACTCCCCAATTGGCTGCAATGGCCGGAGCTGTGCTGATCTGAAGCCAGGAGCCAGGAGCTGCTTCCAGGTCGCCCATGTGGGTGCAGGGGCCCAAGGACTTGGGCCATCTTCTGCTTTTCCAGGCCATAGCAGAGAGCGGGATCGGATGTGGAGCAGCTGCGACTAGAACCAGCGTCCATATGGGATGCCGGCACTTCAGGCCAAGGCATTAACCCATTGCGCCACAGCATATGTTGCCTTTTATCTTATTTAAGCTGCAAATTGGAGCTGAATTATTTAAATTATGAAGAGATAGTTACAGCGGCCAGCATTGTGTCGTAATGGGTAAAGCCTCTGCAAGCAGTGCCGGCATCCTATATGGGCACCAGTTCAAGACCTGGCTGCTCCACTTCTGATCCAGCTCTCTGCTATGGCCTGGGAAAGCAGTAGAAGATGGCCCAAGTCCTTGAGCCCCTGCACCCATGTGTGAGACCCGGAAGAAGCTCCTGGTTCCTAACTTCAGGTGGGCCCAGCTCTGGCCATTGTGGCCAATTGGGGAACGAACCATTGGATGGAAGACCTTTCTCTCTTTCTGCCTCTCCTATCTCTGTGTAACTCTGACTTGCAAATAGATAAATCTAAAAAAAAAAAAAAATGGTTACGAAACTAAATTTGAATTTAATTGAGAAAGAGAGTTTTTTAGCAGGGTGATATTAAAAGAAAATATCATAAGGCGGTAAAGACTAGAAAACATGTGAGCAAAGGATAAATGTTGGAATGTACATGATGATTTTAAGGTGTCTTTTCATTGTTCTGCTGACAGATCATTGATTATTATATAGTAATCAGGAGGTATGTAACCTGGCTCTTGTCAAATTCTGCAACAGATCAATTGTGTAACCTCCAAAGAACTCTTTTAAAAAAAATTATTTACTTATTTGAAAGACAGAGTTACAGAGAGAGAAAGAGAAGGAGAGACAGAGATCTTTCATCTGCTGGTCCACTCCCCACATTGCCACAATAGCCCCCTTAAAAACTGATGATCCTGTTTCTTCTTAAATAGATACAGGTCTAAATTACTTAAAATTCTCTTATTTTTTTGATACTCTGAAATTATGCTACCAATTTTCTGAAGTATTTAATGAATGTCTTACACCATGGCAGCTACTTTGCAAAGCCAAAAAAATGGAGAGGGCACAAGCAGGTAGAGAGATAAAAAAAAAAAGGGGGGGGGGGGGAGAACAAAAAGAAGAGATGAGGACAAAATTCCTGTCCTTCAGTTTTTAGAATAGCTGTCAAAACAAGGATGTATACATGTTAAAAAAAACTTTGTGAATTAGGTAGGGGTCAGAATATTTGAAACAAATATCAACTTTGCTATATTTTCCTTCTTGAATGGAAATAATTATTGAGCATGTATCAATCAATTAGGTACCACAGTTTGAGATTTCATATTTTAGTCATTAATTAAAAAGAACAACCTGTTTATTCCCAGTGGAAAAATTTTATGTTATGAGCTTTTCTAAGTGTCTTCGTAGTTAGGAAGGAATAGAAGTTGAATGAGTAGTTATTTCATGTCATCCAGGCACTGATTCAGTGTGGGAGCTTCTTGGACGCTTTCAGTGCCAAGGGAATGTTTTGTGCCATAGATAAACCTAATAGTTCAAAATGTTCTATTCTTTGGCAGATAGTTTTATGTTTGTTTGTTGTTGTTTTTTTGTAAAGAAAATTTTCAGAGGTGGGAGGAACTTTCAAAATCTCTTTTAAATCTTACAAATAGTCAGAGCACTTAATAAATGTGCCAGCTCTGGCAAATACTTCTTCAGTATAAACAGCTCCATTAAGCCAGTACATTGGGCACTTTCTCACAGCATGATGCGTGTGTATTTTAATTTATGGATCCAATTTAAATACTGCATTCTATAAAAGCTGGCTACTATCCTCAATTTTACAAGAAAGATGTTTGAAAATTGTTTAGTTTACTACCAAATCTGAATGCCAATGAGCCACATTTACTAATAACATGTCTTCTTTATTAGTACAGCCTTCTTTTTCTTTCGAGGACATGTAGGCAGAAGGCCCAAATTGGGAAAACAATTGTTAATTTTTTTAACTAATCTAGAAATTTTGATTTCTATATACTTTGGCAACCAATGGGAAATGAAAAGCTATGTAATTCAAAAAGAAATTAAAGTGTTCAATTCAAGTACATAATGCTTTAAATAAAAGCCTCAGATAATGTGGACCTTGTAAGTTTATTAATTATAAAAGAAAAATCTAGCGCAAGTGAGTGATTCTGTGACTTGTGAGACTAGAGAAGTTTTAAAACACATTTAAGACAATGCAGTATTACAGAGCATTACTATGTAAGCCAAATCATTGACCTGTAGAAATTAGATGATAACATCTTAATTTTATTGTACATTATCAGTTTATAAGACATTATGTGAAAATTGTAGAACTTGAAGCGGAAATGGATCTTAAAAACCCTCTATATCCATTTACCCCTTGGGTAGATGTTATTATTTGAAGTGCCATAGAATGTTAAATCAGGAAAAAAAGTGAGGAGTGAATGAAGCCACTAGTTTACATAGAGGACCATGTAAAGAAAGGCAGTTGTGATTGCCTGAAGTCATGTGAGAGTCATCTGTGGTCACAACATTTTCATTGGCTCCTTTAAGTAGCTCATTTTTCAAAGGGAAAAATAAGTCCATGTTTACATTAGTACATTTGTTTTATTTTATTTTATTTTATTTTTTTTTTGACAGGCAGAGTGGACAGTGAGAGAGAGAGACAGAGAGAAAGGTCTTCCTTTGCCTTTGGTTCACCCTCCAATGGCTGCCGCGGACAGCACGCTGCGGCCGGCGCACTGCGCTCATCCGATGGCAGGAGCCAGGTGCTAGGTGCTTATCCTGGTCTCCCATGGGGTGCAGGACCCAAGCACTTGGGCCATCCTCCACTGCACTCCTGGGCCACAGCAGAGGGCTGGCCTGGAAGAGGGGCAACCGGGACAGAATCCGGCGCCCCGACCAGGACTAGAACCCGGTGTGCCGGCGCCGCAAGGCGGAGGATTAGCCTGTTGAGCCACGGCGCCAGCCTGTTTTATTTTATTTACTCATCTTATTCAACCAAACATTCATATTTAATACCCTAAGTGATATGTACATTTTAATAAAATTCTGCAATGTACTTCTAAAAAATACTCATATTAAAAACCCATTGTATACTTTTCCTAAATGTAAAACTGGTATCCACATGTCAGTTTTCATTTATAGTCAGAGAACATTAAGGTTGGATTAGTATCGTGCTGATTTTATTTTTTCATTTTATTTTAATTGAAAGTAAAGTATACCACCAGTCAAGATGAATAATGTTCATAGACATGTGCACCTGTGCTTTGTGGCTGACTGTTTACATTCACATTAGCTGATTAGCTCCAGCCAAGCAGTTCCACATTGAACAATTATTCACAGAAAGGCCTCATTGTATTTGTCATATATTTATCAGTTTGGACTACAAGACGGATATTCTAATATGCCATATTGTATTATACTTAAAATTTATGACAAATGGCCAAATTTTTTTGAAGCTATGAAGAGAATGCAATGTAGGTAAACAGAACTCAAATAAGATTTTTGCAAAATAAATGCTTGGTTTTCTGTTAAACTAATTATCTAAATTCGGCTCTGTAATAAACCCTAATTGAATAATTGATGGCAGGTTCTCTGATGCAAAGATTAAAACGCCATGAGCCTGTCCTGAAGTTGACTTACAGTCTTAGCAGACAGACACATAAATAAGTAATTGGAATACAGCAAGGTAATTGCTAGGACCTAGCACTTATTTAGCACTTTTTTGTACCAGCTTTGTTTTAACAAGTTTTGCCTCTTATTTCTCACAACATCCTATCACAGTGGCTTCTGTTACTGTCTTCATTTTACAGAAGGAAAAACAGCTGCCTAGAGAGGAGACTTGTGTGAAGTCACACAGTTAATCACTAGTGGAGGTGAGATTTGAAGTCAAACAAGCTGAGACTCACTTTAAAAGGGAAAAACAGAGATATACGTGTGATTCCAGTGTAGCAGAGAGATGTTGAATTATAGCTAAAAACTGAGGGGAAAGGAGGTGCAGCAGGGGTGGGGAACAAATAAGAACAATTCGCGCTTCCTGGAATAAGAAAGACTTAGTGATGGCAAAGAGCATTCGGTGTATGCAGGGAACCTAGCAGGTTCTTACTATCACAGCCACATTTCCCCAAGTGAGTCTGCAGTGCACAAAGAAACCCTTGAACATAGGTTGAAACTACAGATTCCCAGTGAGTCAGGATCCCTGCAGTAGAACCCCAAAATGAGCATTTTAATAGAGCATGTCAAATATGTAACTTCTCTGTATCGAAAGTTCAGGAGCCTATGTAAGGTTGTCAAATTCACATTGAGAAGTTTCAGCTGAGTCAAAGTAGGTAGAAAAGGGCTAGACTATTGTAAGTCTGGAATTTTCCTTTCTGACTATATATTTTCACAAAGAAACAGTATTAAGAAATACATAATAAATATAAGCGAAGATTAAAAATACATGAGTACATGGTGATTCACCATGTTCCCAAATCTGTGTATATTAAATGCATGGAGTTTGTATTCCTTAAATAAAAATTTTTAAAAAAGAGTAAATTATGAGCAGCAGTGATGGCTCAAATAACTGGATTCCTGCTACCCCTGTGGGAGACTTAGATTGTGATCTGCATTCCTGGCTCCAGTTGTGACCCTGTCCAGCCAAGGCCATTACTTAACATTTGAAATGTTAAGTAACAGAAAGGAAATTTCTCTCCACCCCCTGCCTCACTCCCTCTCTTCTGTCAACTAAATTTTAAAAAATAATAATTTAAAAGGCTTAAAACATACGCAGGAGTGAAATAAATAGTGAATAAAAAAAAAAACATTTTGTCCAGATCTTCATTTATCCTGTAAGGAAATCCATAAGCAAATGCCACTAAAAACTACTCTTTTATTCAGATTTCCTCAGTCATCCTAGTCCATTTATTTGCTACTTGCACAGATTTAGGGAACCTTTCAAAAGATACAACCAAGTTCAATATTCATTACTTTATTCATTTAACATGAGTCTTAATCTTAGTAGAAGACAGAGAAGATCTGTGCTACTTTTCATAAAAGGAGAACAATTCATTTATAGATATTTCCCTTATGTAGTAGGTGAAAGCATTTTTATGCTGAACTCTGAGGAGTACATGGGTAAAATGTGTAACACAGGTACATTATCCATAGGGTGCTTGACATCTAGAAAGGAAATAGCAGATGCATGCACACACACAAATGTGATAAGGTTAGCATGTTGTAGGAGCTCCAGGGAGGTACAAGTGATGCACAGGGGTTCAGAGAAATGAACATTTACTCGTTGTTGAAGACATTAAGGAAACTTTCATGGTGCGTTGGGCGCTTGAGCTTGGTTGTAAATTAAGAATGAAAATTTGATATTGGGGTTACTGTGGAAGGGCATTTCCAGATGTGCAGGTGTCAAGATTATTATGACTGCAAGCAAATAAAGATGCTTGGAATTGCAGGTTAAGAGATGGTTGGAAAACTGATAATTATCTACAAAGTTGAAGTCAACTAAGAGTGACCCTCAGTTTGAGGGGTTAGATTGCCAGTCTAGCATTTGTTCACTGTAAGTATAGCTTTGGACTCCTTCATCAAAGAAGAAGCATGGAGAAAGGTTTCAGAAAGACCAATCTGATATCAGGATCTAGGAATGACTGGAGGTGGGAGGGACTGAGTTAGAGGACCAGGTAGGCTGCACGTAATTGGACAGACAAGGATTATGGTTTTAACTCAGCTCTGTAGTGACTGCCACATAAAGACTGATACTGAAAAATGATTGGGTTTGCTAAGCCAGCCCTGTTTAGAAATTGATCTCTTCCGAGTGTTTTATGATTATTTCTTTCCAGAAAGGGATTTGTATCCTTTGCTAATTTCTCTGAAATAAGTGATCCTTCAATGGACAATTTTAAGCTACCAATTTGATAGAATCAAACATGAATTTGTGAAATGTCAGGAAAACATATCTAACTGGTTGGAGAACTGCAAATGAACTGACAAAGACATGTTAACAGCAGGAATGTTTATTATGTAGAAGAGGATACTCAGGAGTGAGTAATTCACTGAACAGCCGAGGTAAAAGTTTATATGGCAATTTAACAAAAAGGGTGGGGGAGCTCAGGGCTTCAGGGGTAACACCTGGAAGGTTCTTTTGTCCTTCTTTGAACTGACAAACAGGTGAGTTTGTACTTACCTGTGCTAAGGATCACTCTTCTCCCAAGGAGGCAGCTCCCTGGCTGGCAGCTGTGTTTGGGGAGGCTCTGCTTAAGCTTACACAATGGTGTGGTTGCTGATTTTTCACAAGTTTTCAATTTAAGGTAATTTTCATACCTCTTTGGTGGGCTGCTAATCACTTCAGGAGGAGATGAATAAAATATATGCAAGGGAGTCCAGGCTAGGCAGCCCCTGCTGTCCACTATGTCAGTCTGTGGTAGTGTCAGTGTTTGTGTATCCCTATAATTCATCCATTGAAATTTAATCACAAATTCAGTGGTTTTAGGATGTGGGGCCTTTGGGAGGCAATTAGGTCATGACGTCAGAGCCTCTATATAAAGGCCTCCGAGAGCCACCTGGTCCCATCCACCATGTGAAGACGCAGCTAGGCTGTGCTATCTGTGAGCCAGAACGTGAACTCTGAGCAGACACCAGGTCTTCCAGCGCTTTGATCTTGGACTCTCCACCCTCCAGAACGGTGAGAAATGAAATCCCTGTTGTGTATAAGCTCCCAGCTTATATTTTGTTGCACCTGCCCAAATGGGCTGTGTTGGAATATGGCCTCAGAATTTCCTATTACAGTGGTGAATTACATTATTTCAAAACAAAGTAACATACAAAAACAAAACTTAACCCTGCCCTTAGCACATGTGATTTTTGCATTGTAGAGAGGATTCTTTTAGCCATCAGGATTCAGCTATTAGGACTGGAGGGAATTTTGAATACAGGTTTTTCTCGATAGCTTGAGGGAAAATTGGACAAGGGTGAAGAGCAGGGATTGAGGTAAACTGTATGTTATGTTCCTAAAGATTAGCCTGTATAATACAGGAAAAGAAAACTTGGGTACTAGGTGTAAAGAGGAAGCAAGTCCTATGTTTATTCTCCTTCTCTTGCTTGATTTCCATTTGTTGTGAATTACTTGGCTTGTCCTAAGTGTACTGCCACAGAACATGCTGGGTCTCTGAGAGGCTGCATGCAAGAATAATACAGGTGGAGTCACTTTAGTTTCCATTGCCATACTACTCAGGTTGCAGAGCGGAGAGAAGACAGAAGCAGGTGTCCTTGCTCCCCCCCATAATTTCCTGACTGCTGTCTGTCTTGCCTCCCTAATAACTCTTAGCTGAAAGCTCAAGGCATCAGATACTTATTTGCTATCGCTCTTTAATACAGTCTTCATGAGAGGTCCACTATACTTTCCGCCTGTTCCTTGAAGAATATAGATTCTTATTCATCTTTATTCCTACTGTTGCTGAAATAGTCCTTATTTATACAAATAGATTATCCGTACCACTTACCTTGGCGTCTCAACTCCTTTTTTATTTTTAGCCTATTTTAGCCACATATCTAAATGTCAGAATATCCACTTTGTATCTTTTCTTTGATGTCCAATTGGAGTTTCAAACTTAACTTGAATAAATTGAATTATTGATTTTTTTTTAAAAAGTCTTAGGGGTAGGCGTGACACTGAACTAAGCAACCATTGGAGACCCCATATCTCATAGGTGTGCCAGTTTGATTCCTTGTTCTGCTTTTAATACAACGTCCTGTTCATACACACCTTGGGAGGTAGTAGGTGATGGCTCAATTGCTTGGGTCCTTTCCACCCTAGGTGGCAACTTGGATGGAGTTCCTGCTTCTTGGCTTTGGCCCGGACAGGCCTCAGCTGTTGCTGGCGTTTGAGGAGTGAGTCAGTGGATGAAAGATCTTTGTTTTCTCCTTCTATCTGTCTTCCTTTCAAGTTGATGGAAATAAACATTTAAACATTATTTAAAATATTTAATTTACTTGAGAGGCAAAGAGACACAAAGCGAAAGACATATAATGAGAGGGTATGAAGGAGAGGGAGATGTCTCATCTGCAAATGCTAGCAACCACAGGAGCTAGGCCAGGCTGAAGCCAGGCAGGGATCCAAGTACTTGTGCCTCTACCTGCTGCCTCCCAGGGTGCACATTAGTAGGAAGGTAAAATCAGGAGCTGAGTCAGGACTTGGATTCAGGATCCCAAGCAGCATCATAGCCACTGTGCCAAAAGCCTGCCCCTATGATTACTGACTTTTCACTCCAAGTATATTCCTTCTGTAGTGTTGTCTATCTTTATTAAGTTCTTGTGTTGTCTATGTTGTCTATGTTAGGTTTAATGGGGTAGGGCATCTATCAGGGTAGATGGATACCCCTCTGGGAATTGAGTTTCCTAAGCAGGAAAACTGATTAGGTGACAGAGTAAGGGGAAATTATGGAAAAGGAGATATGTCTGGAAATAGTAACTAACCTGGTGAGCATGCTGGTTTGAAGGACCAGTAGTCTTGATCATTATTTCACATAGGTTGAGAGAGATATCTCTGAGTAGCAAGCTTTGGGAAGGGGACCTTCATTTTCTCTTTACTCTCTGTGTGGAACATTTCTGGGTAGAGGGCTTCATGGGTGTGGAATTCCTGAAATTCCTCCCAGGACTTTACAGTGAACGTGATGGCCCTCTTGATGCAGGGTGGCAGAGATGCCATGGTAGCTAGTTTAAAAGAGAGAGGGCAGTCCTCTGTCCCCATGACACATTGCCAAACAGCTTTTTGCTGCCACTAAGGCAGGGCAAAAGGAAAGAAGGCTAGGTCTGTCCAATATATTACTGGAGATGGCTGCAACAGAGATGTCTTTGTGTGAGAGAGAATTTAGACTGAGACAATAGCAGTGTGAGATGTGGCTGTTTTATTAGGTGTTAGGATTTTAGGGTCCAAAGATGAAGAGGTAGTCAGAGAAGACTTTGGAGCTGGGCCTGCCCAGAGGGCGGGGGTGGGCTTGGGGGGGTGGATTCAGGCTTGCAGAGCAGAGCTGCTTATTGGGGAAGATGTAGAGCACCATGAGGACTCTGATAAGGTGGGTGGAAGATGAGAGAAGAGCTCTTTGGTGAAGTTTACAGTGCATTATCTTAGCAAATTGGAATGTCCCAGGTGTGGGGCTTTCCAGAAAAGTAAACATTTTGCTAGCCTTTACAGTATTCATTTTTTTTTTCCACTCAGGAGGAGATAGTGGCAGAATGGAGGAGAGGGGTCAGGAAGAGAGGAGGGGCTGTTTTTCTGGCTGCCACATAAGGGAAGGAGCAGGACATGGGACAGAGGGAAGGTGGAGATGTGGATCTGGGGACAATCAGAGAGGTGGAGTTGTAGACGAAAGATCGACCTGGTGTCTAGTGGTGGTACGAAGACTGAGACTTTAGAGAGGAGGTTACTGCCAGTTAGGGGCTTGGGGCATTATGGGATCATGAGGAGGGCATGAGCCAGAGTAAGGGAACTAAAGGTGCAGGGGAGAAGTGGGGTGATTCTTGTTTTGATGGGGATGCCTGAGACTCCTTTAATGGAGATGTTGGAGTCCAGAGTGTGGCCTGAACAAGTTGTCAATAGAGAGAAAGCGTCCCCTGAGTCCAGGACAGAAGAAACAATCTGACCACCATCTCAATATCTCTGAGTTCTTTGGACAAGTGAGAAATTCCAACTGCGGTCAAAGAACCCAGGCCCCATCATTGGAGCAGTTGTGCTGGTGAGGAGTCAGGGTGGGGGAAGTCACCATGGGCCCCAGGGTGTCCCTGCAGACTGTCCCACTTCCAGTCACCCCACTGGCCACATGAGGGGCAAGCTTTTGTTGGGGGCCTCAGGCTGGGGCATGCTCCTGCCTAGTGTCTGGCCCAGTTGCCGTGAGAGCAGGGACCAGGAAGGGTCCTGTTTGGGGGTTTTGGAGTGTTGGGTTTTGGTTTCAGAAGGCCAAGGCCAGCATGCTATATTTTGTCTTTCTGTCTCAGTCCTTTTCTCTTTTTGTCTCATCCTCTCGATTGTTATATACCTTAAAGGCTACATCTAGGATCTCGGGGGGGGGGGGGCACATTTCTAGCACTTTTTCTAGCTGTTGGAGTTTGTGTCCGATGTCAGGTGTCAATTGGCTAATGAACTGGACGTGAAGATAGAGTCCTGGATGGAGTGGTTACATCTAAATTTGTATACTTTTGAACTGCTTCAGTAAGGTGAGGATTTTTGGACAATGAGAAGGGAACGTGAACCTAGGTGTGATCCTCTGGCCCTGCCACCTCCCTTAGGGGGAACATATGTGTTTTTGCCCATGAGACTGAGTGATGGGCAGGAGCCCCCAGGGAGGCAGGGGCATGGGGGTAGCTGGTGGAGCTGGCCCTTGTGGCTGGCAGGGGGAGGCAGGAGAAGGGAGGGAGGAGTCTGTTTGACCTGAGTGGGTGGTAGGGGGATCCCAAGGGGGTGGGGAGAATTTGGGAGGGAGCTTCTGATAGAGGCTGGGAGGTTGAGGTGGGGGTTGTTACAGAGGAGTTAAGTGATTTGGGCAGTGCAGAAGGTAGGAGTCAGTAAGGAGGGGGCTCATTAGCTGGATCAAATATATCTAGATTGAGAGATGAGGAATCAGCTTTAGATGTTGAGGTGGGTAAAAGAATAGTCTTTACATAAAGACAGTCATTTGCAAAGGGTGAGGAATGCTTGTAGGTATGGGGGGGGGGGAATCCAGTCCTGCATGGTTGGAAGGGGGTAGGGGTGGGAGAAGAGAGGTAGGAGGTGTAAGGCCACCACAAAACATACCAAACACCGGAATTAAGGGAGAGGATTTATTGATGGTAGAAATCTGACAGGCTGGAGAGAAGGGGCAAAGAGAAAATAGGGGGTGGGGAGTTGAGAGAGATTGAGAGAGAAGATGAAGAAGAGAGATCAGGAGAGAAAGAGAGGTCCAGAGAGCATGTGTGTGGGAGGCAGGTCCTGTTATACCTTTGCAAGGGGGGTCAGGGAAGTGGGAGCAGCAATTCCTGTAGGGTGGGGATGGAGCTGACGCTGTGGTTGGGCCATAGAGCTTAGGGACAGAAGCTTATTGTACAAGGTGGCTGTGGGTGCCAGAGCCTAAGATGGCATCCAGGGCATAGATGGCGCCACAGATAAGACAGCACCATTTTAGTAAAAGGGGGAACCTCAGACTACTTGCCGTTCCATTTGAGGAACTTACATAGGACCATAAATAAAGGACGTTTTGATTAGAAGTGCCGAATTATGGGCAGCAGCTGTATCTAATTTCTATTGAGGCCAAATTTGTGAGTAAAGAAGTATCATTTTGCAAACCTGGAGGTCTGTCAGTGTCAGAGGTTTAAGATTCTTTTTAGCACACAGACCAAGGGTGATTCTTTAGGAATTAAAATTCCAGACCCCTTGGTGTAAGGCAAGGAGCAAGGGACTCCTGCCTCTGGCCTAAGTCATCACTTGACAGAGACTGGAGGAACAGAGATGGAGATGCCTTCATTGGTGGGTGTGACCGAAGCCAGAGCCTAAAGGCAGAGGATTCGGATCTCAGGGACCTGGATGACAGTATCCTAAGGCGCCTCTAGAATATGGATGGAGGAGTCTTACCTTACCCCACAATGGGTTGAGTCTGGTATTAGGATTTGATTTTGGTCAAATGGCAAGAAGCCCTTGCTCTGGAGGTCAGCTTAATAGAAAAGGAGGGAAGAAAAGACAAGACAGAGCTCAGCAGGCAGTAGTGCTCCTGAATGTCTCAGCAGGAGGAGGCTGGGCAGGCAGAGAGAGAAAAGATTAGGCCTAGGCAGCTCTAGGCTCCCAAGCCAGGTCAGAAATGAAAGGGAAAGGGAGTTAACTCTAGGATAAAAGTTTGGAAGGAGGGAGGGGTTTAAGACATGAAAAGACCCATTCCCAGTATGGGCCACCAGTATGTAAGGTTTGGAGAAGCTTGGGGTTCTGGCCTTTCATACCCCTAGAAAGGAGAGAAGGAAAAGGGAGACAAGGCGGAGACCGACCTCAACAGACAGGTGGCTACATTGAAGCACACAGGTGACAAGTCTCTGAAGAGACTGTGCCCAGGGTGCACACAGGGCTTGTTTTTGAACTGGTCTGGTTGCCAGGAACTTGGCACCAAGGGTTTTCCAGAAGCCTTGGAGGCTTTTTGCTAGGGGGGTGTATGCTCTGCACACACACACACAAGAGGGAGGGAAGGAGGGATGAGGTTAGGGAGTTGGGAAGGTGCAACCTGCCCCTTTAGAGAGGGGTTCTGAGAATGGGGTAGCCATTAGGGTATCTGTTGAAGGAATAAAAAAATCTAAAATCTGTTCCTTTAATATTAGAAACTGCTTCACTTGTTTTCCTTTCGCTCCTTGCTCCTTTTGTTATGCCTTCACTTGTTTTCCTTTCGCTCCTTTTGTTATGCTTTCTCCGAACTGCTTCCTCTGAATGAAGAACAAAGAAAGTAACCTTAGCGTGACCCTACCCTGTTTTGCTTGGTTAATGTAGATGCAATGAGGGCTTTTACAATAGACTGCTTGTACCTGTTTTGTGTCACAAAGGAGTTAAAACACAGACCCTTAACTTTCTTTGTGTAAGCCTTGTGATGTATACTCCCACCGCATCCCTAAACTACTCTCCTGACCTAAGTGACCCGAACATCTGTGACCCTCCCCGAGGCTATAGGAAGCCCTCTTGATCCTCCCCTTAGCACTTGTTATCTTACTCTATGTGCCTGGTACTAGATGTACAATTGTCTTGACATGTACTGATTGTTAGCTCTGTACTAAGTGATTAATCTTGTCAAACTGTAACATGAATTAAATACCTCAATGTGTAAAAACCCTGACCATTTACTCTTTGGGGCCGCCTGTTGTTGGACGAACGGGGGCCCCAGCATGCTGGCTCAACAAACTACCCTTTGCACTGTTGCATGAGAGCGGTTTCTTGGAGACAGTCTTTTGGGCAGTCCTTCTTGGATTCTAACACTGTCTAGGGGTTTTATAGACTAGAAAGGGGAAATTCTCATGGGGCCAGAGAAGGTACAAATGAGGCACTGAACATTGATTGCTCTGATTGGTGCTTGACCACGAGAATTGGGTGAAAGTTAAGTTTCCAGTCATGGAAGCCTGTTGTGACTACTCTTGGAGGGGCTCATCCTCATATGGTGGAGAGGGGCTCCTGTGGTCTCTGGCTGTTTGTTAGCTTGGTTGAGCACACCTCTGGCTTTTGTCTTTTCTGAGGTTGTTAGGACACAGAGGCTTTGCTAAGGCCCGTTCATCCCAAAAGCCATCACTTCAGTCTCACAAGGCCACATAAAAATAGCTCCCTGTCTGATGGGAAAGTCTTTATAAGCCTGGGACAACCTTCCAGGTTAAACCCTCTCATGATCTCAGACCTTAGCAGTAAAAAGCCGCCTGCACAGTTGTTGAGCAGAGCAGACGTTCTCCACGTGTGACCCGCTAGCAAAAGGAAGAATGAGCTGAACCAAGCATGCCAAGTAAAAGTATCACAAATTTATCAGCAAGAAAAATGATCTTCTGTTTGCTTGGGAGCAAAGCCGAGAGTATATTAGAGTTCCATTTAGATGGCAGACAACACCAGGAATGAGAAACAAATGTTCCCAACAAAACTCATTTTCCAAATATTATCTATATAATTTTATGATATTTCCTTCAACATGCAAAAAAAATCAACTCTCATATGCCAATGTTTGACATTATGATTTTTTTGTTTTTGTTCAGAAACCCTCCCCATTCTATGATAATCAGGCAGTGTTTACTTAAATTGTCTTCATATCACTGTTTTTATATTTAGTGGTTTTAATCTATTTGGAGTTTTAAAAAGTAATTTAATGGTCTGGTTTTCCCCTAATTAACCAACTGATAAATCAGAGCATATTAAAAATTGTGATGTATTTCTTTGCTTATTGAATATATTATATAATTCATTAGCAATAGTAAAAAGTCTATTAACCCTAGAGGAAAATTGAAACTATGTTTTATTAGTCAGCTTTCATTGCAATGACTGAAAGACCAGGTGAAGCTACTTATGAAGGGAGAAGCTTTATTTTGCCTCCCTCTTTTGGAGGTTCACTGTCCCGGCTTGGATGACCCCATTTATTTGACCGTATGGTGATGCTAGAGAGTGGCAATGGCAGAGCAACCGAGGGCAGAGTATCACGGGGTGAGCCATTCAGCAGAGAATGGGTAGGCCCAGCTTGAGAATTATGTTCCACTGGCACACCCCAGGGACCTAACCAGCTCCCACTAAGCCCACTGTCTAAACACAATAATTGGCCTAAGTAGTTGGATTCCTGAAAACCACATGGGAGACCTTGACTCAGTTCTGGGATCACGTTGGTACCTAGCTATTACCTAAACTGGGCAATTTGTTCAGATGCCACAGTTTTCCTCCATGTTCTTTTTGCTGTTCCAGGGTCTCATTCAGGGTACTATATTGCAATTGTTCATCATGGCTTTTATATATATATATATATATATATATATATATATATATATTTTATTTGACAGGTAGAGTTATAGACAGAGAGAAAGGTCTTCCTTCTGCTGGTTCACTCCCCAGATGGCTGCTACGGCCTGCACTGCGCTGATCCGAAGTCAGGAGCCAGGTGCCTCCTCCTGGTCTCCCATGTGGGTGCAAGGGTCCAAGCACTTGGGCCATCCTCCACTGCCCTCCGGGGCCAAACAGCAGAGAGCTGGACTGGAAGAGGAGCAACCGGGACTAGAATCTGGTGCCCATATGGGATGCTGTCGCCACAGGTGGAGGATTAACCTAGTGAGCCACGGTGCCGGCCCCTATCATGACTTTCCAGTAGTGTAGTCTGAAAATTTCTCAGGCATTCTTGACTTTGATGGCTCGATACTTCTGGAGTACTGGGAAGGGATTTTGCAGAATATCGCAATTTGTGGTTGTCCAAATTTCATTTTTTTGAGCACTTCCTTACTGTCTAGCAAAAGATTTTCCAGGGTCATCTTATACTTTCCTTGCTGCATCCTTCTCATGGAGTCAGGTGTTTCTTTAAATTATCCTGGTTCCTCTGTTAAAAATAATAATAAGGTCTAGGCATTTGGTGTTAATAAGGAATATTTTATATAATTAACACATTTCCCTCAGAATCCAAGTAAAAACCTAATATGACTTATAATATATAATACTTGTAAAAATAGCTCATTTTAGGGATTAAGTTAAGCATATAGTTTATGAATTAATATTTTTAAAGCTGAATTACAGTTTTAATTTTAGAAATATTTAGTTTTGTTATCCCAAAGGCTGTTTTGGAATAGTATACACAGATATTGATAATAGCAAGTGAAGGATTATTTGTAAATAAGTTAAGGGTTCTTCATTTCTTCACACTTAGTTTAAGAGGAGGATGATACCCCTTCCTTCTCATACTTTTATTTAAAATAGTTCTTCTGCTTATTTTCCCCCTTTTCTCTCTGACATCAAAGGATGAGTCCATGTTAAGAGGACCAGTTTCTGAGATGATAGAAACATTGTTTCTCCTGGCATTCCTGTTCTGTTTCTCACCTAAAGCTGTGTTTTTTCTCCTCTGTTAACCACCTGCCTAGGCAGTTCCATGATCACCCACACTCAGCAGAGTCTTGCATGTGAAGTATTCACCCTAGTGTTGGAAGGAAGCGAGTTTTCTATGGGACTTAGGGAACGGAGTCAAGGACACTTGTAAGAATTAGGATATGATTCTGACAGCATGTCAAGAGCATTTAGTGCAGTCTCCAGTGGGTTTAAAAACCCAAGTGTGTTACAAGAAAATTAAGGAGGCTCATTCCATTGGAATGTTTGTTTCTGTTACAGAATAGATGCTCTGTTTTCCCCTTAGGTTCACTGTTACATTATTTTTAGGCAACCATTTTCAAAGGCACAGATACGTACCTCAAAAGCACATGAAGCTATCATTCCAACAAAATATTTTATGAAGAAAGTGTAGGGTTACCTACATTGTTGGCTTTAAATAAAGATTTATTTACTTATTTGAAATTAGGGACAGGCAGAGAGAGAGAGAGAATGAGCGAGAGATTGATCTTCAATCTGCTGCTTTACTTGCCAAATGGCTGCAGTGGAGCAGGATCAGAAATGGAGCAACCAGGACTTGAATTGGTGGCCATATGAGATTTAGGCACGAAGGCAACAGCTTTACCTGGTGTACCACAGTACTGGTCCCCATGGTTGGCTTCTGAAAATCTCCTACGCCTTTTAAAGTATTTCATGAATTTGTATTTGGGCATACAATTGAATCTGCATTGCTGTCATTGAGTGAAAGTTTAAGTGAATTGAAATATGAAGTATGGATAAGACTTATCTCCCAAAGGTTTATTATATTATTTTATCTAAACAAGTAAGCAAAATGGAATGACACATAAATTACAGATCACTAAAAAGATAATGGGAAAACAGTAAGATAAAAGTGAGGATACTTTCATTTTACTTTTTGATATATATATGTATTTCTCAACTTGCTGATTAAGTATAGTTTATCTTGTCTTATAAGATTTATTTTTAAACTTACCAGGATTTTCTAAGAACTTTAGAATTAGTGTCAAATTGTAAGATGGGTTTGAAAATTAAAGCTAGAATAAAGTTTTCTCTAAGAGCAACATTCAGAGAATCACTATTAAGTGATGCAAAGTTTATATTGTTTTCCATTATCCCAGGATTATTCATTTTTCCCTGTCCCCCAGGGATATATTGTAGGTGACATCAACACTTGAGTTCTTCATCTTTTGGTAGTTTCAAACCCTTCATTTGCAAGAACTGGTTTTTAAATTTTCACAATTGAATGCCACCTCTATCTCCTAAATATATGGTTTTAAGGGCATGATACTTTAATAAACCATGCAGACCATGAATACTACAGGTGTCAGATAATTCAACTGTACGTGGATTGTGATCTGTCACTTAATTAAATCATCGTGATAAATCTAACACTGAGTGAAGCAATCTTTTATGTATATTTTTTCTATTTATGGAATAGTGTCATATGATAGAATTCTGCTGTAAATTACTAAGAGGTTTTATTTCTTTATCATTTCATAAAATCTGAGAGAGTTGGCAATTACTTTGATTTTGATCAGATAAATGACCTCAACATTCTGGATAAATTTGGTAATTAAAATCAGTAGTGGTACAGTGGTTTATGCCTTGGGATGCTTGCATTCCATATGAGAGTCCCTGGTTCCAGTCCTGGCCATTCTGCTTCTGATCAGCTTCCTGTTAATGCATCCAAGGAGGCAGCCTCTGCTTCTCTCTGTGTAACTCTTTCAAATAAATAAATAAATCTTTAAAATGAAAAGCCTGAAAGAAATATCAAAATAATGAATCATTATATATAGTTTAATATTTAAAGAAAAGATAAAAAATACAAAATTAAGATAATACTAAATGGCACCCTGGGAGCAGGCATTTCACCTGTGCCCATGTCCTGCATTAGAATGCCTAGGTTTGGTTCTGAGCTCCAGCTCCTGATTCTGTGTCCTATGGGATGCAGCAGTTGTAGCTCAAATCCTGCCACCTATGTGGGAGACCTGGATTGAGTTTCCAGCTCCCAGCTGTGGTCCCAGCCAAGGGCCTTTGCAGGCATTTGGGGAGTTAATGGGAGCTCTCTGTGTCTGCCTTTGTGCTTCTCAAATAACATTTTCAGAAAAATAAATAGGAACATAACAAAAAAGATAAACATTATATTTAATAAAATGTACTTTAATGTGTAAGGAGAATATTTAATTCCCTAGTTAACTGTTTCTATTATAGAACAATTCATTATATAACCTGATTAGAATTTTTTTTCTACATCTATTTTTTAAATTATTTGAGGTGCAGAGTTACAGAGGCTGACTGACTTGTGGACTGACCAAGAAATATCTCCCATCCACTAGTTCACTCCCCAATGCCCACCACAATTGCTCTATCCAGGTCTACCATGTGGGTGGCAGTGACCAAAGCTGAGTTATCACCTGCTTCCTTTAGGGTGGCCATAACTGGCAGCTGGAATGAGGAGTAGAGGCAAGATTCAAACCCAGGCACTTTACTGTGGAATGCAGGCCTCTTTAGTCACTCCCTCCTACTTTTCCAAGAGTGAGGGTTGTTGGAATAATGAATGAATATGAATAAATAATTCACTCCTGGTTCACTGCAGGTTCACTCCCCAAATGGCCACAATGACTGGCTTGGGTTGGGCCGAAACCAAGAGCTAAGAACAACATCCAGGTCTCCCACATTGGGGGCAGGGGCTTAAGTACTCGGGTGCATTAGCAGGGAGCTAGATCAGAAGCACAGCAGCTGAGACTCAAACTGATGCTAATATGGGATGTCTCACAACACTGGGCCTTGTTTAAGCATATTTTATTAGGACAGCTCTAGAGAGAGAAAAAGAGAGGTCTTCCATCTGCTGGTTCACTCCCTAGATGGCTGCAACAGCCAGCACTGGGCCAAGTCAAAGCCAGGAGCCTTATCTGGGTCCCCCACATGGGTGACATGGTCCCACACACTTGGATCATCTTCTGTTTCTTTCCCAGACCGTTATCAGGGAGCTGGATTGGAAGTGGGGCAGCCAGGATATGAACTTGGCACCCATGTGAAATGCTGGCATCACAGGTGGTAGCTTTCACAGCTATGCCACAATGCCAGCCCCAGAAGTATTCAGAGTTGGGGATACTTGAAATGACTACGAAAGTGCCCCTATTTAATTTAATCTCGCTTTCCTTTCAGAGTGCAGATATGAGCCCAGCAAGCAGCACCACTTCACTTCCTGTTAGTCCTCTTACTGAAGAGCCAGTGCCTTTCAAGGTAAACATGAAACAAAGTACGATGTATAATATTCTTGAGAATTAATGAATGTTTGATAGTTCATGTATAATGGTGAGGAAAACTGCTTTCATCTTTAAGGGTTTGTTTTAGTGGTTCAAATCATTGTTTTTGTTCCATTGTCACTCTATTGCTAACTAAATTTGGTAAAGGATAGGAATGCTTTCTGGAACAATAGTTTGCCTTACACATAAAGGAAGGGAAGTTTCTTGTAGTCTGATTCATATGAATTAGAGGTTCTTTTTCTTTCTTTTTAATCAAGTCATTGACTTAGAATTAATCCCTCTGCCCTCATCTAATGGTTAATTTTCATTAGCAATAGTAAGTCTCCAACAATTGGTGATGTAATCATTACAGAATAATAATCAAAATTAAGAATTAAAATATGGAATCATACTCTGAAACACATTATTTTTATAATCATTATGTAAGTTGGTAAATAAGTACTCTAGAGGTATGACTAGTAGCATTCTTCAGCACTGGAAGCTATGCACATTACAAAAATAAAGAAGTCTTTATTAGCTATATAAAAAAAGATGTTTTCCCTTAAGGGAAAGTTATAGATTAGATATTTTTATTATACATACCAAAGATGTTTTGATATAAGTAGGATTGTTAAAATTAAGTCAACTTGTAAGAGCACCAGGAATAAAACTTTGAAAGTTGGGATGATACAACGGTTTCAGTATAGTTTGATTTAGAAACAGTTAGGAGCACATTTTGATGTTCATTTTGACTTTCATGATTAAGGTAGTTTGTTCTAAACTGTATTTAAATATTATATATACAGCAAATCAAAAAATAATACTTCAAAATGAATTATTGGACATTCCCAGCATATACTATATGGGACAAAATATACAGAAAAGGCATATATTTAATGAGAATTTAATGGAGTTCTCAAAACTGCAGCAGTAACATTTTTCTCTTTTTGACATAGTGACTGCAGTCCTTTAAAGAACAGATTTTTAACAGAAGTTAAAAAGGGTGTGGGGAGGGACAAATATTCCAGAATCTGCTGACATAGAGCTAATGTAAATTTAATTTAGTTTTTTTTTGAAAGGTTCTAAGAGATCAGTATTGTTCTTGGGTTCATGAGTAAGTGGTTTATAATCAAAACTTTCAAGAGCTTATAACATGTAATACTCACTTTTGATGGGCAATATAGTTACACTGCTTAATTCTTTTATGAAAATATTTTTCAAAATAGTTCAACCTGTAAAATCATCCCACTAGTCTATAAAACTATTAAAAATTAAAATTTGAAGTTATTAAAGTCCAGCATTTGTTTCTTAGTTTATAAATTGGCATTATATAAATGAGTAATATTTATCCTTATATAAACACAAAATGTACTGAAGTTATTGTTAAACAGTTTCTTATCAATACAGTGTTATAATTTCAGAAATGTGTGGAAAACTGTTGAACACACAGAAGACACTAAAGTTTTCTTATAACTGTACCTTGAAAATACTTGATATAATTCCCATGCATCTAAAATTTTGTTTAAAAGAATATTTTACTAACATGGTAACATTTTACTAACGTGGTAACTAGAACAAAAATGGTTACCTTTTTTCCCCTTTCACTTCATGATTATGGCATTATCTTTCCTGTGAGAATAAGATTGATCCTTTTTAACATCTTTGTTTCCTTGTGTAAGATAACAAGATTCCCACATCTACCTACAATAACAGCCATGCTAGTACTAGAAGAGTTAAGCCTCTGAAAAATAAGCAGCAGTGGCTGCTTCAGGGACTTTCTATTTCCTTTTTTCCTTGGAAGTAATTAGGTTACTAAAAGATGGACCCTTTCTCCATCTTGGTGTATTTTGGAAGGAGTCGAAGAACAGTAAGAGTAAGATGTCTTTTTTGTTCAGTTGTTTATGAAGATGGATGATTTCCTTTAATTATGTCTACAATGACATTCAGATTACATCGATTTTACCATGCTATTTGGAATAAATACAAAATAGTATGTTGTCTTTAAAAAGTCTAATACTTCCCCTCAATATCTAGGTCTTTATTTTTGACTTGAGTGTTAGATGAGAAATGGACCATTATTAGGGATGGACTACTATGCTACAGTAAAATCTATTCAATAAAATGTGGAAGAAAACTCGATAACATCTGGGGGTATCCCTAAGGGTCAAGAGAGGTAGGTTAAACATTGGAAATACATGAATTAAATATGACAATTAAATTGTGTTTAGGACCAGCAGTTTGTTTCTCCCAATAAGGCAATGTTTTACAATTTTGTTAATATTGGAGCCCATTTATCAAATCAAATAAAAACAAATCTGTACTAAGATAGTCTTATATAATTAATTCTGCATGCTGTTCCACACAGTAGTTCAGCTGCTCTTAACTCTCTTGTGTTACTGTTTAACCTACTGCTCTAGTGTTTTGTGCTACTTTGATAGTGTCAAAAATGAGGATACTTTTCACAAAAATCTGTTCTTGTTTTAAGCAGTTGGACAATCTGGGAACTCTGTATCTTTTATCCACTTTAGAACTGATTGACTAGACATAGGTGGGATTTCGCCCTGGATCAGGCCCATGAATTCTGGTTCACAGTCATCACCTTCTGTGTTGTATTCAGCAGGCCGTGAAAGCATTTGAGAGTATCCCTTCATGGAACATGACACATGATTAATGATCCCCCAAATATACCACAAGTACTAAAGATTTTCCAGTAAGTGTAGTATGAATGCTCTAGGAATCCATTTTTTTTATAATTTTGCTGATCATTGTTATGAACATATATTTCAAAATGACAAAAATGTGATCTCTATTTTTAAAGAGCATTCTGCATTACAACTATATGCACATATATTCTGATTCATACCATTACATCATGAAAGGGCAAAGGGATGATCAATTGCACATGGGCAAGAACAATATCAGGTGATCATAACAGAATCATAAAAGATCAAAATTGTTCCTTTCTTTAAAACAATGCTCTGACAAAAAGAGTGCTTAGCCATTAATTATTTTTGCAGTTTTCTATAGAATAACACCAAAAAAGGACATCATTAATTTTGATGTCCTCATACTACCCTGCTCTGTGTTTTCCTTCTGTCGTTCTCTCTGATTTCTTGCAACCATAAGCACTTCTCACCTAATTGCTCTCCTTTCTCCTAAGTAAGTCCTATTAGATGTTCCACATCAAAGATGCCTTGGACTGCCAAATATTACTGTTTTTGTAAGATGACACTTTTAATGTTTTTGTATAACTACAGTTAGTAGAAGCCTCATTGAAGTTAAAAGTTGGCTCTTTGTTTTCAGTCTCTCCAAAGTCATGTCATAGGTCACGTCCTTTTTTCTGAGCATGTTCATCATCATATATTCTGATATTTACTTGTGCTTCAGTGAAGCATGATGGTTACAGTTTAGTCAGTTTATCTCCAAGAAACTTCTATTATTAGATATGTGAGAAAAGTGTATCTGCCTGTTTTACTGTCTCATGTTGAATTTATTAAAGAACAAACAGAAAAGAAATTCATCCCATTTTTCCTGATTTGACTTCAGTTGTGAATTGCGACCTTTGATTCCTCTGTCTGGTGGTTCACTTCCCAAATGACTTGCAGTAACCACAGTTGGACCAGGATGAAGCCAGGAGCCTGCAGTTCCATCCAGGTCTCCGATGTGAGTGGGTGTCAGGGAACCTAGCACTTGGGCCATCTTCTGCTGGTTTCCTAGGTGCATTAGTAGGGAGCTGGATTGGAAATAGAGCAGCTGGGACTCAAACTCAATGCCTGTATGGAATGCTGACATTGTAGGTCACAGCTTAACCTGCTGTACAACAACACAGGGCCTCAAGATCTCCAAGTTTAATCCAAGAAAGTCCTATATGAAGGTAGATCAGAAACTTCATAGAAAGTTGGAATTAAAAAAATGCTTATTTTGATGTAATTTTTAAACTTGTATTTATGAAGGGTTTTCAACAAGTAAATGGGAAATTAGTATTATGAAAAAGCTATTTGAATTATAAAAACTGAACCAAAAAAACCTTTTTTTTTAAAGTTTTATTATTTTATTTATTTTATTATTTGAAAGGCAGAGTTAGGCAGGGGCAGAGAGAAAGAAAGAAATGAGGCCAGTGCCATGGCGCACCTGTGGTACCAGCATCCCATATGGGTTGCTCGTCTTTCAGTCCAGCTCTCTGCTGTGGCCTGGGAAAGCAGTGGAAGATGGCCTACATGCTTGGATCCCTGCGCCTGCACGGGAGACCAGGAAGAAGCACCTGGCTCCTGGCTTCGGCTCGGCGCAGCTCCAGCCATTGCGGCCATTTGGGGAGTGAAACAGCAGATGGAAGACCTTTCTCTCTGTCTCACTGTCTGTAACTCTGTCAAATAAATAAATAAATAAAAGAGAAAAAGGTCTTTCATTTGCAGGTTCACTCTCCAATTAGCTGCAGTGGCCGGAGCTGAGCTGATCTGAAGCCAGGAGCCAGGAGCTTCTTCCAGGTCTCCCATGTGACAATAGGGGCCTGAGCACTTGGGCCATCTTCCCCTGCTTTCCCAGTCCATAGCAGAGAACTGGATTGGAAATGGAGCAGCGGAGACTCAAGTCAGCACCCATGTGGGATGCCAGCATTGCAGGCGGTGGCTTTTCCCACTGTGCCACAGTGCCAGCCCCCAGAATTAACCTTTTAATCCTATTTTTTTCAAAGTTTTGGAAGTACTTTTATATGTTGTGAACAATGTGGAGCAGAAATCCTTATGTAGAGTTCCTTGTACTTTGTTTTCAAATGTAAGAGAAATGTATTTTAAACATAAATCCTCTACTTCAGTGAAGATTGGTGCTTAATATGCATTGCTACAAGTCATGCTGTTTATTTCATACCCTCAAGTATTCACTTGAGCTCATATATCAGGTTCCTTTTATGAAAAATAATTAATGGAAATATTCATTAATTGTGAAGGAGAAGGAATAAATATAATGAATTTGTCTTGAGGGAAAACTGGTAAATAAAATATTACTGGGGAGGAAAAGAAATGCATGATAATTTCTTTAACAATCAGAGCATATGGTATCTTATGTCAGGAATACACCATAGTAAATCTTTAAATCTCTAAACCTCTGTAGTAAGGTAACCATCTAACTTCATGAATGTATAACCTCCTATGAAGGAAAACATTATTCAATTACTTCAGAATATTGAGACAGGGATGGGAGCATTGTGAAGAAAGGGCTGTTGATTGTTTTTTTTTATTTAATTTATTTGACAGGGAGAAGGAGGGAGATGGAGGAGGGGGATATCTTCTATCTGCTAGTTTCAATTTATTTTGTCTAACAGTATCATAAGATGAAAGAAAAGATTCTGAGGCTCTAGGAGCCTATTTGGTATACGGGTAGCTATTCCTGCTTGCTTTTAGTTTCCATTTGCCTGGTGTATTCCAACCCTTCACTTTTAGTCTGTATATCTTTGTTTGAAGTGAGTTTCTTGTAGACGGCATAGAGTGAGGTCATGTTTTTTCCTCCATTCAGCCAACCTAAGTCTTTTTGTTGGTGAATTTAATCCACTTATATTCAAGGTCAGTATTAATGGATAAGAATTAAGACTGCCATGTGGTTTATTGGATAATGATTCTGCCTGCTCTGTCAATGAATTTGTTGGTGACTGTTTCATGTTTCCTTCTAATGCAGGACACCCTTCAGAATTTCTTGTAAGGCTGGTCTGGGAGTGAATTCTCTGTTTTTGCTTAGCTGGAAAATACTTCATTTCTCCTTCATTTTTAAAGGATAGCTTCATTGGATGTAATATTCTTGGCTGGAAGTTTTGTGTTTTGTTTTTTCCCTTTTAAGACCTTGAATCTATCATCCCACTCTTACTATCCTGTAAAGCATTTCTGCTGAAAAGTCTGATGTTAATTTAATTGGTTTTTCTTTATATGTAACTTGACGCTTTTCTCTTGTAGTCTTTAGAATTCTTTACTTGTCTTTAACTTTTGACAATTTGACAACAGTATGCCTTGGAGAAGAACTTTTTCAATTGAGTGTGCTTGGAGTTTTTTGAGATTCTTGTTTCTGGCTGTCCATGTCTCTCTGGAGACCTGGGAAATTTTCAACTATTATTCATTTAGCAGGTTCTCAACATTTCCTTTTTTCCTTCAGAGAGAGGGAGGGAGAGGAGGAGGGAGGTGGGAGGGGGAGGAGGAGGGAGAGGGAGAGGAGAAGGGAGGGGGAGGAGGGAGAGGGGGAGGAGGGAGAGGGAGAGGGGGAGGGAGGGGGGAGGGAAGGGGAAGGGGGAGGAAGGAGAGGGAGAGGAGGAGGGAGGGGGAGGAGGAGGGAGAGGGAGGAGGAGGAGGAGGGAGAGGGAGGAGGAGGAGGAGGGAGGGGGGAGAGAGGGGGAGGGGAAGGGAGAGAGAGAGGGAGAGGGGAGAGGAGAGGGAGGAAGAGAGAGGTTTTCCATCCGATGGTTCATTCCACAATTGGCTGCCAACAGCTGGAGCTGCACTGATCCAAATCCAGGAGCTTCTTCTGGGTCTCCCACGTGGGTGCAGGGGCCCAAGGACTTGGGCCATCTTCTACTGCTTTCCCAGGCCATAGCAGAGAGCTGGATTAGAAAAGGAGCAACTGGGACTTAAACTGGCATCCATATGGGATGCTGGCACTGCAGGTGGCCCCGGATGGAGTATTGTGTTCTTTTGGAGGCATCATGCTACCTTGCTTCTTCATTTCTCCTGTGTCCCTGTATTGATGTCTGCCCATTTAGTGCCCTTATCTCTTCTTTATGAGTAGGTTTTATTGAAAAGAGTTCATGGTTTAGCTAGAATGCAGGGTATCACTTAGCTTATTGCTTTGACTTTGGTTCTAGGTGAGCTCCGGAGTGTAGTCTCTTAGTGATTTGTTTGTCTTAATGTCAGTTATGTCTATGAGTGACACAGTGGAGTAGTCTGCTGCATTTTGTATGGATAGAAGTGTAGCCTTGAGATGAGTAAGGGTTTCCTTGGGTCTCTATATTTGGCCCTCACAGAGTTTAGTGTTAGTCTCCCTCGTAAATGTGATAGCCATGGCCTTGTTCTTGTTGCTATAGGTGGCAAGGATGGCTTCCCCTTTGTCCTACTGGCAAGCTTCAGTGATGCTGGGGTTTGTGATTTACTGTGGCTCTAGGACTATGTGATATAGATGAACCCTTCCTCAGGTCCTACTAGGAGAGTCCTGTAGCTTATAATACCAACACCCCTAGTCCTGGGACAACAAGATGTAAAGTGAACCCTGTTCAAGTCCTACAAGGTGACCACAAGGTATACAGATTTTCTGTGGAGGGTATGAGACCAGATGGGTAGAATACAGGTAGTTTCTTCCCTGTGTCCTCCAGGATGGTTCCAGTGGCATTGAGAAATTTAGAACAAACTTTAAAATCCTGGTTTTGCAGTGTGCTATGGGCTCACTACCCAGATTTCCCAGGGTGGGAGTATTAATATTTTTTTATCAGCCTGCTTCTAGTGTTAGCCCACAGAAGCTTAGGCAAATCCACTGGCACCTCAAATTGAGTTCAACAGCAGTTCAACAGTGCCCCCACACTCCCATAGTTGCAGGATGTAGGGGATCCGTCCCTTGCCCCACTCATTGCCCTGACTCTGACTGCGATGCTGGTAGGAGCAGAATAGAGGCACTATGTGGTTTTCTGCTGCTGAGTATGGTGCTCTCTGTGTAGGGGAGAAGAGGAAAAGAAAAGCATGCAGTTTCCCTGCTGCAAGCCTGGCTCAAACCCCATTTAGCTCTCAAGGCTTAAGTAAAAGTCAGTAAGTGACTGTGGAATTCCCTGTCAGCTAAAACTGCAAGTGGAGAGGCAGGGGGAGTGGCTTCCTACCCTGAGGTGATAAGATGGCAGCTGCAGTGTCTCTGTTGTCTTCTCTCCTCTTTCCCACAGGGAGAGTCTTCATCCTCCCTGGCCAAGATTTTGCCAAGATTTCCATTAGTCATAAACACCCTTGTTTTCCTATCCCAGAACATCTTAAGTTACTGTGGTTAAACCCTCAACTTAATCACTTTTTAAAGACTTTATCTCCAAATGTGTTTGAGACTTCAGCTTGTGAATTTGGAACAACACAGTTAATTTGTTGTGTAACAGATAGGCAGACTTAGTCCTGCTCTGTGAATGCCTTGAGGAAATAAATCTTGAGAAAATAAATGCCTTTAGACAGAATTTACAAAAATTTTACCATATTGACATATGATATTTTTATTAACTAAGTTTGCAGTACTAATAAATTCTCAGGTATGAATTTATATGAGGAACTGTACAAGGGGAAAAAACAGATTTCCTTAGTGTTTTACATTTATTAATTAGTATACTCATTTGAATATTTTCCAATGCCACTTTGCTTTTCATTAAATTTGGAAATACCACTTAATGTCACAATATTCAAATTACCTTCAGGTTGAGGGTAAGAAATAATTTTATTTCTAAAAAATATTTCTGTTAGGTATGGAATAGCTCGGGGTTCTGGACTTTCATAAACCCAGAAAGTAGAGACAGAAAAAGGAGACGGAGACCGACCTCAATAGAGACAGGTTGCTTTATTTGAAGCAAAGAGCTTGGCAGTCTTCTTGTGAAGAGCCTGTGTGCACAGGGAGCATTTAGAACTCAGGTTTTTATCTGGTTAAGAAGGGTAGAAGGCAGCTGGTGGAAATTAGGGGGCTCTCTGAAGCCTCAGGGAACTTCCCTCTTATCGTCTTTCACAAGATGCCCTGTGCAGCTTATCTGCTTTGCCATTTGCGTTGCAAGGAGTTGGGAAGTGTCTGGTTGGCACCAAGGATCTGGACAAAAGGGAGGAAGTGGTGTGGGGGAGGAAGGGATAGGGAAGAAAGAGTATTGCTGTGGATTCATTTCTGGAAGGAGGAGTGTGGTGGGGGCAAGAGGTACGGAGTCACCACACAGACCCAGGGAATCTGGTTAAAGCGGGCCTGAGACAAAGGGGCGGTCTGTGCCCTAACCAATCACACCCTGTTGCCAGGCAGTTTCTGAAGCCATCCAATCACAGCCTGTTGCCAGGCAGACTCCACTGTCATGTGGTTTCGAAACCATCCAATCACAGCCTGTTGCCAGGCAGTTTCTGTTGCTAGTGGCCATCTTGGCATGGCCTTCTCATTCCACCACATTTCCCCATTTTCATTTATTTTTGAGCAACGGGAGGCATGATTCTTGGCCATACAATTGTTGACCCTGTTTCCATGTGGTCTCTGTACACAGCTGTGCCTGTCCTAGGTTGTCCCCCAGGGGATCTTACCTGTCATTGACTAACCAGCACTCAAAATAGGAGACCACAGGAGTGCTTGCTCAGATGGGGGTAGGAATGAGGAACAATGTTAATCAGGAATAGCATGACTGCACACAGGCTGTGGGCCATTTGAGTGGCTGACCAGAGCTGGTGGGGTATAAAACAGTAACGGATGTGGCTATGGGCAATTCCTCAGGGTAGGATGATACGGCAGGTGCGTCCGCTAACAAGGTGGACTCTCAGTCTTGTTCAGCTGGTTCTGGTTGGCTGTCAGTTATAGGCTTGATGTTTCTGGCTGGTACCCAAATGGGCTGTCCCGCATTCTCTGGAAAGACACAAGCATATTTTCGACCCTTGGTAAACAGAAGGTGTGATCCCTTCCATTCTCCTGTCATGGGGTCTTTGCACCTAACCATAGGAGCTGGGGTCTGGAATAGGAAGGATCCCCAGTGTTTATAAGCTGGGCTGATCCCTTGGGAATCAAAACTAAGACAATTGATAGTGAAGAGGACCTCAGTCAAAGCAAGCTGTGGCTCTGGGGACATATGATTGTTTTTCTGTCTTTATAAGAGATCTTTAATTGTCCTATGAGTTCTTTCAATGATGGCCTATCCCTGTGGGTTGTATGGGATACCTATGGCAGACTGTATGTTCCAGGATTTCAGGAAGGAATTAAATTCCTGTGATGTATACACTGGCCCATTATCAGTCTTTATAGTCCAGGGGACACTAAGGACCAGCATGGCTGATTTAACCGCCTTTATCGCATTACTAACCTTTTCTCCAGATTGGGCTGTTGCAAATATAGCCTTTGAATAAGTATCTACCACCACATGGACCAACTTAAGTTTACCAAAGGAGTTAATGTGGGTGACATCCACTTGCCAGAGCTTATTAGGAGCAAGGCCTCGCAGGTTCACTCCTGCTTGTTGCAGTGGGTCTAACGGGGTGAAGGGTGCACAATTCTTGCAAAGGAGGAGGGGAAAGGTGCAACAAGTCCTTTATTCCAGCCCCTAGAGGGAAAAAGGGAATGGGGCATGGATTTCATCTGGCTACTTCTGCTGGGAAGGGGCAGTGCGAGTGCTGGGGTTTGCCTCTAGAGCCTGGAATCCTCCTCAGGTTATAAGGGAAGGGGCTAGTATCCTTGCTTTAGGTGGTGGAGTAGCATCATGATCTTAACCTGGTCTTAAGAGATGGCTTTGATAAGGTTCTGTAAGAAGTTTTGGAACAAATTAAATAGGCATGGTTTGAATAGCAGTACCATGAGGATGACCATGACAGGTCCGAGAAGTGGAGCTACCCATGCCCACTCTTCCAGTGTAGCAGTCCACACCACATTTTATTGGTTTTGAGCCTATGTCCACTCCAGTAGTCTTTTTTATTTTGTCTGGGGAGTTGGTTACCACTTCAGACTGGATGGCATTATAACAGCATTCTTCTCCCAGGAAAAGACAGGCGTGCCCTGTTGTGCTGTCAGGAGATCTAGCGCTCTCCTGTTTGCAAGACCATGGATGCCATGCAGTTTATTTGTTGTTGTAATGTAGAAGCCACCTGGTGGAGGCCTTCAAAGTCAGTGTCAATTTGTTGGGCCAATTGGTTTCATGAGTGCTGAGAGAAATTTTTTAATGCTAGTCCAATCAGTAGGAGCCACTATTCCTACAGCAAGAATTGGGGCAAGGACTGCAGCTACAGACAGAAGCAGAGGGTGAAAATAAAATTAAACAAAAGTAAAATAGATATTTACATAGGAGTGAAGTCACTGAGGGGACCACCCAGGGGCCAACAATAAGATTAAAGTGAGGGTGAAGAAGTTGATCTGCTTGGAGTGAAGTCCCTGAACGTTCCCAGGAGCTAGATATCTTTCACTAGGTATTGGAGGTTGTCGAATGAGGAGATCTGAGGTGAAGTCATCCAGAGGTCTTCCTGAAACACTGTGAGTCAGGCATAGATGTGAGGCAGGGTAAAGGCCAATAGGCTAGAAGGTGACTGTGAGACAAATCCTGCTCAAAAAAGGGAGATAACTTGGGTTAGTTTGAGTAATATAGGGCTGGTGGGGGTGGCCATATAGCAAGAGTGGATTGGCATGGGAGGGGCTTCTCTTAAGGAGGCTTTCTAGAAATTGTTGGGATAGGACTTGTAAGGACAAGGACGGGGGAGTCTTTATGAGTTGCTCTAAGATTTGAGTAGAGAGATGAAAAAAGGGGTAGTTATGAGAAGATTTCAGAGGTAGAAGGGTTAGATGGGTGTTGGGATAGTTCTGAGGTTGCAGCTTTTAGGGCAAGTACAAAGTTTAGGGAGCTGAGAGCTGGCACTGTGGCATATTGAGTAGAGCCGCTGCCTGTAGTGCCGACATCCCATATGGGTACCCGTTCGAGTCCTGGCTGCTCTTCTTCCAATTCAGCTCTCCGATATGGCCTGGGAAACTAGTAGAAGATGGCCCAAGTCCTTGGGCCCCTGTACCCATATGGGAGATCCGGAAAAAGTTACTGGCTCCTGGTTTTAGATCATTGTGGCCAGTTGGGGGTGAACCAGCAGTTGGTAGACCTCTCTCTCTCTCTCTGCCTCTCCTCTCTGTGTAACTCTGACTTTCAAATAAGTACATCTTTAACGTAAAATAAAATTAATTAAAAAGTTTAGGGAGCTGTCCAAGGGGTGAGTGAGGGCAATCTGTTCTGCCACTTGGTCTGTGATATTATTTAAAATGGTCAGGGGAAATTTATCTTTTTGGTGACCTTGAAAGTGGAATAAAGCAAGTTGTTTGGGAAGGAGGGCTGCATCAAGAAGAGCTTTAATGTGAGAGGCATTGACTACAGGAGTGCCTTCTGAGTGAGAAAGCTGTGTTCTCTCCAGATAAGGATATTAGAATGAAGAACATTATAGGTATGTTTGGACTCAGTGTGGATGTTTATCTGTTTATCCTCTGTTAGTGTGAGAACTCCGGAGAGCACAATCAGCTCTGCTTGTTGGGAAATAGTTTTGGGTGGCAGCAGTTGTGATAAGTTGTGTTTGGGGGGATTAGAAATGTTCCCTTGTATGATTGTATACCCTGCTGCATAGGGCAGTATTTTTGGGAACTTCTGTCAACAAACCAGTGTGGGATGTAGGGGTCTTGAAGAGGCTCATTGGTGATTTGGGCAATGGGGTTGATACCTCACAGCAATTATGTGTTATCATTTGTGAATCTCGAGTACAGAGAGGGAGGAGTATTGCAGCATTTAGAATGGAGCATGGGGAGAGGGATAAGGTTGGGTAATTCAGGTAGGATCTGGACCTTGGAAGGAGGAAGAGAAGAAAAGTCTAATGGCTCACTAGGTCTTGGAGGTAATGGGGTGGTTGAATATGTAGGGATGAGGTAGGGACCTGTGTTCAAGACAGGGTTCAAGCAGAAGGTGGGTTCTGGAGGGTGTTGCAGCACCAGCTCACAAACAGTGTCTCCATTAGAGGTTTCATGTGCACAGCCATCTAGGATCTCATTGCTTTAAGTCTAGATGAAATAGATCTAACAAGCAAATTAAATATGCAGGGTAAAACTAAAGACAGAGTTAGAGGACCTAAGAGAGGGTGCTGTCCAAACCAGAAGGGAGTTTTTCATTGAGAGGGAAACAGAAAAATAGATTGATAGCTTTTGTATTTAAACTTCTTTTATAACCTTCTATGACTTCCTCACACCTTCTGCAACTTACTTAAATCTTCTTAGCTTTTCATTCCAGTCTAGAATAAACTAGCCATTAGGATAAATTCTTGCAAGCCTTGTCCTGAAATGAAATTTTATGGATGGGGTTATTTATCATTATGTTAGGTTAATGGGAGAGGGTATCTATCAGAGTAAATGGACATCCCTGTGGTTGGAGAGAGAAATTTTTAAGGAGGAGAATCTGAGAGGTGATAGAATAAGGGACTGTTATGGAAAAGGATATATGCCTAAAATAGTTATTAACCTGGTAAGCCTGTTGGTTTGTGGCACCAGTAGTCTTGATTATTATTCTACATAGGCTGGAAGGATATTGTTCAGGTAATATTAGGCAAGGGACCTAATGTTAGGAGGGGTACCTTTATTACTATATTTGTTTTCTCTTTGTGGAACATTGCTGGGTACTGGGCTTCATGGGTGTGGAATTCCTGAAATTCCTCACAAGATTTTACAATGGACTTGATGGCACTCTTGGTGCAGGACTGGGGAGCCAAAGAAGAAGAGGCCACTAGTTAGAGCAGACTTTGGAGCTGAGCCCATCCAGAGGGCAGGGGGGTAGGCTTGAGGGTTTGAAGTAGGCTTGAAGACTAGAGCTGTTTGTTGAGGGAGGTGCAGAGTGCATGATAAAGTAGAGGGGTGGTGAGAGGAAGGATCCCTAGCAAAGTTCACAGTGCATTGTTTTAGCACTTTGGAACTTCCCAGATGAAGGGCTTTCCAGCAAGATAAATGTTTTGCTAGCCTTTACAGTAAATAATTTTTTTTCCATCTGGAGGAGAGATAGCAGAGTTGAGGAGGAGTGTTTGGGAAGAGATAGACAGTTTTGACTGCCACAGAGGGGAAGGAGCAGGACATCTGAGGGGATGGAGAGATGGATCTGGAGATAATGGGAGGGGTGGATTTGTAGACAAAAGATTAGGATGGAGAAGAGTGGTGGTATGAAGACTGAGACTTTAGTTTAGAGAGGAGGTATCTTCCCATAAGGGACATGGAGTACTGTGGCGTCACATGAAAGACATGGGCCATAGTAAGGGAACCAGAGGTGCAGGGAAGGAGTGGGTGGTTCTTGCTTAGATAGGGATACCCAAGATTCCTTTAATGGAGTTGCTGGAGTCCAGAGTGTAACCTGAAAATGTTAACACAGAGGCCCAAAGTCCAGGACAAAAAACAATCTGTCCAGCCACCATACCAATGAGCTGGAGTTCTTTGGATGAGTTGGAAACTCTGACCAGGGTTGAAGGACCTGAGGCCATCATTGGAGCAGTTGTGCTGGTGAGGAGTCAGGGTTAGGGAAGTCACCTTGAGCACCAGGGCGTCCCTGGGGACTGTCCCATTTCCAATGACCCCACTGGCCACATGAGGGGCAAGCTGTTTTGGGGAGCCTTGAGTTGGGACATGTTCTTGCTCAGTGTCTGGTGTGGTTGCAGCAAAAGCAGAGACCATGAGGAGTCCTGCTTTTGGGTTTTGGAGTGTTGGAGCCAGATGGATTTTGGTTTCAGAAGGCAGAGGCAGCAGGTTATTTAGTTTGTTTGTCCTTGTCCTTTTCTCTTTTTGCCTCATCCTCTTGGTTGTTGTATAGCTTAAAGGCCACATTTAGAAGATCCTTTTGGGGGTGGGAGGTTTTGGGTCCTTTTTCTAGCTTTCAGTTGCATCTAATATCAGGTGCTGGTTGGCTAACGAACTGGACATGAAGATATAGCATTCCAGCTGGGGTGGTTACATCTAGATTTGTACATTTTTGGATTGCTTCAGTAAGGTGAGATAATAAGGCTGGATTTTCATCAGTGCCTTGGGTAATTTCCCTGGCCTTGTTGTGGTTGACATAGGTAGGTGTGGTTTTTTTGCATGCCTTCCAGGAGACAGGTTACCATATGATTAAGACTCTGTGCCTGACTCTCCAGGCTGTTAGGCACAGCCTGGCTCGGTACCCTGGAGAGCAGTAGCTGCCACCGGATATAGTGAGGGGTCTTGGTCATGCAGGTAGTCTGCATGAACCTGAGCAGAGCGCCGGATGTGATCCTTTTCATGGGCAGTAAGTATAGAGGTTAATATATGACATCTCCTCCTGTTAAAGGTATGCTTGGACAAGGTAGAGAGACTTTCTTATATTTAGCAGGGTTTTTTGAAAGGGAGCCCAACTTTTTCTCAGTTTTGCCCATGTCAGATAAAGAGAAAAGGACATGGGCCCTAGTGGGCCCCTCTGGCCTAGCAACTTCCCTTAGGGTGAATGTATGTGTTTGCCTGTGGCTCTGAGATTGAGTGAGCAGAGGGGTCCAGTTAAACAGGGGACATAGGAAGGGGCTCTAATGGGGGCATGGGGAGGATAACAGGTGGAGCTGGCCCATGTGGTTGGTAGGAGACTGGATAAGGAAGAGGGGAGAGAGGGGTTCAGGAAGGGAGAGAGGAGACAGATGAGTCTATTGGACCTGGTGGCAGTGGTTGGGGAATCCTGTGTAAACCTAGAGGCATTAGTGGAGGGAGTATGAGAGGGAGCTCCCAGGAGAGGCTGAGAGGTCTAGGAGAGGGTTGTTACAGGGGAGTTGAGCGTTTTGGGCAGTGCAGAGTGTAAGGAAAAGAGTTGCAGATTGGTGTCGCCTCATACGGGGCACCAAAATTTTAGGAAAAGTCACAGAATAGAGAGGAGGCAGTGTACAAATTTACAGCCAGACCGAATTTCTTCAGAGAAAATAAATCCATAGAGGTGGGTGACCAACTGCCCAAGTGCACATCAATGGACCACATGGCAGAAGGCCCTGACCTCCAGGGGCCCAGCTTTTTTATATTTTAAGAGGGCTGGAGATGGGAGTGAGGTAGGGGCAGCAGGCAGAGGGGAATTCCTGGAACTGGTCTTTCAAGTGTGTGGAGCAACTGGTCTTTCCTGTGGCTGAGGCAGGTAGGGTATGAAAGCAATAAGGTGTGAGACATTGAGATTCAAGGGCAAGGAATACATTCCAATGTTTATCTCTTTGGGGCAATGAAAGAGAATGGCTGAGCCTTATGTCCTTGTACCATCACAGAGGGTGAGGGTTGGTAACCAGAGGGCTCATTAACTGGATCAAGCACATCTAGATGGATGAGTGAGGAGTTGGCCTTGGATTCTGAGGGGGGGTCTAGAAAGAAAAGAGGGGGACAGAGAAGGAGTTCATAGGAGGAACAGTCCTGACATAAAGATGGTCAGTTGTGACAGATGAAGAAAGCCTGGAGGTAGGGGGGTAGAAACTGGTCACACATGGTTGGAAACAGGGGCAATGAGAGAAGAGAGGGAGGAGGGAACCTCAGACTACTTGTCATTCCATTTGAGGACGTTACATGGGTCTGTGAATAAAGAACATTTTGGTTAAAGGTACCAAATTCTAGCCAGCGATTGCAGTTATCTAATTTGTATTGAGGCCAAATTTGTAGGCAAAAACATGTCATTTTGCAAGCCAGAAGATCCTTAAGCACCAGAGGCTTAAGATTTTTAATATGCAAGCCAAGGGTGATCATTCTCTTGGAATGGAAATTTCAGACCCCATGGTATAAGGCAAAGAGGTAGGACTCCTGCCTCTGGGCCAAGTTCTCACTTGATATAGAGGCCTGAGAAACAGAGACAGAGATACAGCAGTGCAGTCGGGCGTCCCCTTATTCACTGTGGATCAGGCCAAAGCAGAGTGCATGCAGCAGTGAACTTAGGCGTCCCCTTGTTCACAGGTGGGTGCGACTGCAGTAGGACATGACCTCCTAAATTTACACAAAAATGTGGCCCTTTAAAGTTCCCCAGAAGCGCCATCTGGGATGCCACATACGCTACCAGAATTTGGGGTACTGTTTGATTTCACCATGGGGTTATTACTAAATCCCCAATGTTAGTAAGCCCGAGAGGGTTCTTGCCTAGTATTTAGAGAAGCATTCTAAATACCAGCATCCATAAACGAGGCAGCATGGTACGTTTTAAGCCTTTATTTAGTGAGAAAGGTGCATAGGAGAGTGAGAGCTTTATTTTACAGAGAGGTAGATATGGGTTCATAGCGAGCACCAGGAACCAGCCACATGGAAGAGCATCTAGGCCAGGAAGCCTAGGGCACGTGGCGCAGGGCTACGGCAAGCCCCGCTCCTGGCAAGAGGCCAGGGAAGAAGAGAAGGGAGGGAGACACTGTGTCCCAGGCTTTTAACCCACTTCCAAAGGGGAGTGGTTAATTAACCTGATTGGCTGGTGGGCACCCAGTTGTGGCCAGGTAGGCCATGAGGTCACACAGGGGGCTTGGTGAAGGTGTGATCTTGCAGCTCACAAACCGAATTGATTTTAACCTGTATGCCTGCCTACTTCAGTCGGAGCCTACAGGCAGAAGATCCTGGTCCTAGACCCTGAAGACAATATCCTAGGGTACCTCTAGTGTATGTCTGGACAGAGAAGTCTTATCTTACTGCACAAGGGGCTGAGGTCGAAGTCTGCATGTTGTTTGGTCGAATGGCCAGAAGCACCAAGGATCTGGACAAAAGGGAAGAAGTGGGGTGGGGAGGAGGGGAAAGGTACAACAGGCCTTTAAATGCCACAGTATTCAAATTACCTTCAGGTTGAGGGTAAGAAATAATTTTATTTCTAAAAAATACTTCACTAAATTTTGATTATAAACACTAAGGGTAATATTTAAATTGCAATAACAACTATCAAGCAATATTTACATCTGTGTAGTATTACTTTGCATACATATGTTCGTTTCGGTCTAAGATAAATTTAGAATGAACATTATACCTATTGTTTGACTTCTATATACAGCATCACTAATATGTGATAAATGCTTTTATAATAAAAGTAAGAATTCTTTTTCTAGTAAAGCAAATATTTTTATATTAACATCCAAATGAATTTCATTTGTTTTAAAAGATACACATTTTCTCTCGAATCTCAGAAAAAAGATTTTAATGGAGAAGATAAACAAATACTTTTGTATTGCCTACTAGCTTCATGTTACTGGTCAGTTCTTTTTCAGACTGTTCAAACGGTTTTGAAGAGGCATGTATTAGGTAAATAACTTGTCAACATTAATATGTACTAAAAAACAGTGATGTACCTCCTGACATTCCTACACCGAACTACATATTCATTTTCTTCCTTAAATTTGTGTTTTAAAAAAGATTTGTTTATCTGAAAGTCAGAGAAAGATTTCATTCCTTAGGTGACTCCCCAAATGGCCACAATGGCTTGGGCTGGGCTAGGTAGAAGCCTGGAGCCTTGAACTGCTTATAGGTACCCTCTGTGAGAGACAGGGACCTAAGTGTGTGGAGCGTTTTCCACTGGTTTCTAGGGTACAGTCGCAGGAAGCTAGATGAGAAGTGGAGCAGCAAAGGGACTTGAACCCAGTCTCCTATGTGGGAAGCCAGCACTGACAATGGAGACTGAACCTGCTGGCCCCTCTTGCTTACGTTTAAATCTCACTGAGTTTCTTCATCTTTGTCCAGGTCTGTGACTTATATTTTGTTAACATTTTTGGGGTTCTCCAAGTGATACTAATAGAAAACTTATTTTGTAAAAAGGCTTATTTCATCATGCTGTCATTCAGTCTTAACTCTGTTTAATCGGAATCATTTTAACAAATTTATTGGACTGAGTATTGAATTCAATTTTTAAGATCACCTTTTAAGAATCTGTCACTGAGTTAGAGTCCCAGAAAGCTGCCCAATGCATAGATTCATATTGTATTCCATAATTGGATAAAGCAAAGTTTTGTAGGATAAATCTTAGAAGTGTGATAATTTTTGGGTATAGATACTGAAGGTCTTTCTAGATTCATTTTTGTATACAGTACAGGATGTTTATTGCTTGTAAAATTCAAAAGCCAATAAAGGCCTGGAAAATTTGTAAAATGCAGTTAAAATTATGTGTTTCTTGAAATAATTTTTTTAAAACATTATAACATCAGTCTTGGTTCTGGAACTCACTTCAGAGTGAATTGACATTACTGAAATGTTTGTTCTGTCTGCCAGCAAGATGCCAAAACAGTTTTATTTGGAAACAGTTGAAGTCATCTCGTGCACAGTTGGCTGGTCCTCAAAACATGTTGCTCCCAAGCATGTAGAAAACCCTGATATGTGATCATTATAAAGGTGGCAATCACTGCTTGTACATCCATGTTAACAAGATTCCTTAACATTTAATGTAGACATCAGATATTATAATTATTTTAACATTAATATTTGTTTTGAAATAATATTATCAATGATAATCTAAGCATCTCATATCATATGTGACACAACCAGTATGTATTTCTTGTCTTAGTATTATCATTTCTGTAAAGCCTGAATAATAATCAATACTGTTTTTTCTCTAATACTACACCAGAGTTTACCAATAAGTGTGAAGTATATCAAGTGTAAATTAAATATACTGTAACACATTTCAAACTTAAATAAGAATTTAGCTCTGAAGGTAAAATTCAAAAACCACGAATTATTAAAACATTGCCATTAAAGATAGACCATGAATATGAGAAACTAATAAATATGTACTCAGCATGAGTCTAATTTATCTGGCACTAAATTTCATCTTTTCTACCTTGGAATTGACCAGTTAAGTAACAAATTAGTTTTAGAGTTGAATCTTATCAACATGTATGCTATAGACAGAATTGATGTCTTTCTAAAACGGCTCTGTTGAACCTTATCCCCAATATGATGATGTTAGGAGCTAGGACCTTTGGTAAGTGTTCAGGCAATGCAGACAGAGGACACATGAATTAGTGTCCTCAAAAAAGATTTGACAGAACAGCCTGATCCCTTCCATCCATGTCTCATGGAACATTCTCTGTTTTTGAGTCAGGAGGCAGGCCCTCACCAGACCACAGATCTGCTAGAACTTTGGTCTTGGGTTTTCTAGCCTTACTCCAGCCCAAACAGATTAAGATAATGCACTTGAAAGTGCATCTAATTAAGTGCAATTCATGCAATTAAATAATTTGAAAATGACTATATTTTCCTTGGTTACAATATAATAAAAATGAGACCAAAATATTTTAAAGACATTGGGCTTCGTTTATTTTTATTGTACTGTAAGGAGATATCAGGCAGCCGTGGTAACAGATACAGTAAAATGAATAAAATAAGCAAATATTCTGGATTGAAGTTTTCATATCTCATAATTTTAGCATTTCTTTACTTTCCATAATATAGATAAATAATTTGGTAGGGATTCCCCTATTTATAGTAATTCTCTTGGCTAAAAGTGGTATATTGATAAAAATTAAAACTTCGGTAATTATGAGAAAATCAGAAAATTCTATTTTGTCTTACCTATAATAAAGGTGTTTGTTGTAGTGTAGAGGAATAATGAATATCACTTTAAAATGCCTTTCAAGACAGAATGAAAGGTGCAATGTGTTTTGGCATAACCTACTTCTATTCTTTTGAATAATGGCTGAGGCATCGTGCAGAAAATTAGAGGTAAATGATTGCCAGATGTATATATTACACTATAATCAACAACCTATAGCAATCACTTTGAAAACAGATGTAATTCTGGGTGGGACTGTTGAGGCATTTCTCTTTTCTTCATCTTTTTTTTTTTTTTTTTTTGACAGGCAGAGTTAGACAGAAAGCTCTTCCTTCTGTTGGTTCACCCCCCAAATGGCCACTATAACCAGAGCACTGCACTTATCCAGAGCCAGGTGCTTCCTCCTGGTCTCCCTCGTGGGTGCAGGGCCTAAGCACTTGGGCCATCCTCCACTGCCTTCCTGGGCCACAGCACAGAGCTAGACTGGAAGAGGAGCAACTGGGACAGAATCTGGCGCCCCTACTAGGACTAGAACCAGTGGTGCTAGCGCTGCAGGCTGAGGATTAGCCTAGTGAGCTACAGTGCCAGCCCTCTTTTCTTTGAATTTTTTTTTTTTTTAAGATTCTATTTATTTGAGAGCTAGAACTTCAGGCAGGGAGAGGTAAAGACAGCGAAATGTCTTCCATCTGCTGGTTCACTCCCCAGATAGCTACAACGGGCAGAGCTGAGATGTTCGGAAGCCAGAAACTTCTTCCAGCTCTTCCATGTGTGCAGGGTCTGAGTCCACCCGTACAAGGATGGACTGGGTCCCAGGAAAGGCGAGTGCGCCACTCGCCCATTCCCCAGCCTCCCGATCCCGGAGACAATCAGACGCGGCCGGGAGCCAAGTCTAGCGAGGACTCATTTATTCCTTGCTTAACCGAACCTTTTATAGCACAAAACTGCAGAGTCATTGGGGCAGGGATAAGGACCAACCAATCACTTAAACGGTCACTTTACGGGGGCTTTCTATAGGACTAGACCTATGTCTATACACTTGTTACTAGTCTTGTTACCTCCCCTGATGTTGCGTAGCCAATTAGCTTTTGAGTTCCGCCCATCGTACTTCCTCTGGGTGCCATTTTCTTTGCCCCTCTTTGGTGCCGCCCTGTCCAGGGGCCAGAGCCGCCACCACCGTGCACCCTGCGGGGTCGCTGTCTGCCATAGTGGTGGCCAGGGCCACGTGCGCGCACACGAGGTCCCTCCCTGCGCTGCCATCCCTGGGACACCCGCCGGCTGGCTCCGCGGGCCCTGGCTCAGGTTAGTTCATGGGCCTGGCTCTGCGCGGCTCCATTCCGCGCAGCTCAGGTGGGGGCACCCAGGGGCAGCTGTGCATGCGGAGCCCCTGGGCCTGGCTCATGCCCCACACATGTGGGTACAGGGGCCCAAGCAGTTGGGCCATCTTCTACTTCTTTCCCAGGCCATAGGCAGAGACCTGATTCAGAAGAGGAGCAGCCAGGATATGAACCTGCAACCATAAAGGATGCTGGCTCTGTAGGCAGAGGCTTAACCTACTATATGACAGCACAAACCCTTAGAATTTTTTATTATTATTTGACAGAGTTATAGACAGTGAGAGAGAGACAAAGAGAAAGGTCTTCCTTCCCTTGGTTCACTCCGCAAATGGCCGCTACAGCCGGCGCTGCACCTATCCGAAGCCAGGAGCCAGGTGCTTCCTCCTTGTCTCCCATGCAAGTGCAGGGCCCAAGCACGTGGGCCATCCCCTACCTTTTGAGGGCAAGCCCCCAATCAATTAAAGACCTCCCACAAGGCGCACAAATCTCCAGCTATAATATGTGAATGCTTTAATCATTAGTATAGAACTTTGGAGTTAAATCAACTGCATGAGTTTCTGGAGCCAAATCCTGTTCAAACCATAAAACTCTTTTACTTAGCAAATCTGATGGAAAACCCTGTGTCAAGATAAGTAGCGGTGTGAATGTAGAGCAAATATGTTCTATTAAGATTGTGCCACATATACTTCTTAGAGTGACTACAAAAACCTGCTAAACCAGACAAACTTTGGTAAGCAATATTTGAACCAAAAATTAAAAGCTGAGAAGAACTTTCAAAGCATAACTAATGGTAGAGGAATTAAAATACTTTCTCCCCTAAGTATATTTGCCAAAGACTGAACTAAGTAGAAAAATTGAACCTTTCTAGATTCTATACAATGTAGTTAAGAGATTGGCCATAATTTCTGGCGGTAACACCACAGGAATAAAGCCTGCCACTGTGGTCTACTGGTCTATCCTGTTGTTAGTTAGCAAACACTTCTGATTTTCTTTCTGTTCGTTGCCATGAGCCATGGTCACTTACTGTTACCAGTTTTACTGTTGTCATTTCTATTTCATTGCTTCCTTGAATGGGAGGAGTCATTCAGAACAATGAACAAATATTTGTTAAGGTGTTTGTATGTTTAAGACACTATGAAAATGTTCTAGGATTGAAAATATTTTTATTCTGATTGTGGAAAAAGCTAGAAAAAAAGATGATTGTTTTTATTTGAATATGGCCTGAAAAAGTGCAAAGTATTTCTACTGGAGGGAGTTGATAAAAGGGAAGTGTCTGGCCGGTGCTGCGGCTCAATAGGCTAATCCTCCGCCTTGCGGTGCCAGCACACCGGGTTCTAGTCCCTGTCGGGCACCGGATTCTGTCCTGGTTGCCCCTCTTCCAGGCCAGCTCTCTGCTGTGGCCCGAGAGTGCAGTGGAGGATGGCCCAAGTGCTTGGACCCTGCACCCCATGGGAGACCAGGAGAAGCACCTGGCTCCTGCCTTTGGATCAGCGCAGTGCGCCGGCTGCAGCGCGCCAGCCGCGGCGGCCATTGGAGAGTGAACCAATGGCAAAAGGAAGACCTTTCTCTCTGTCTCTCTCTCACTGTCCACTCTGCCTGTCAAAAAAAAAAAAAAGTAAGTGTCTAAGATCTAAGAGAAATAACACTAAAGGCCTTTAGCTGGGCCCTGGGAGTAGAGAAATGATAAATATGCAGTCATGTTTTCAGTCAGGCTGTGAGAAGTTGTGATGTGAAGGACATCATATCCTTTAGTAAAGAACTTGACAGCAAGAGTGCAGATTGGTGCCTCCTTACATGGGACACCAAAATGTAAGGAAAATAGTGCAGAACAGAGAGGAGACAGAATATGAACTCACAGCTAGACTAAATTTATTCAGAGAAAATGAATCCACAGAGGTTGACCAACTGCCATCATGTTCACAGACCAAACACAGAAGCCCAGACCCCAGCAGGCTGGGCCTTTTCATCTCTTAGGTGGAATAGGGGTGGGATGGGGGACAGCAGGCAGAGATGAGCTTCCTCATACTGGTTCTTCAAGTTTGGCCTGCCTGCTTCCAAACCCAGGGAAGAATGCAGAGGGTGGGGTGGAGAACAACACAGGATGTGAGACAGAGCTGGTGTCTTGAAAGAAGGCAGAGGTTACAAGAAACCTAAAAGGCTGAGGCTTAGATCCGTGTTCCATCAATCCGAACTCTGAGTATAGATAAGGAGATGGCATGCCAGTTTCTTTCTGGCTACTTCCTGCTGATATGGGGTTGGACATGGAATGAGGGTTTATACACAGGATGTACTTGACTGAAGAGCAGTCATGGGTTGTTCCTGCTTGATGCTTGGGAGATAGCAGTCATTTTTTTTTTTCTTCAAGAACCTTTGAAATAAGTTAATGATACATGGAAGAAATAAGAGCATTATGATTATGAAAACAAAAGGATATATTAAGACATTGCCCATGGTGGAAATGATGGCCGAAATGAGGACAACGGAGAAAATAGGACAAGAGTCCTGTCCAGTTTGTGGGAAGACAGGGGTGTGCCTAATTGCCACAGGGAAAACATTCCCATTTTGTTTAGTGTGTAGGTGCTGACAAGGAGCCATGGGAAAGAGTCTCTCCACACACACACACACACACACACACACACAGAGAGAGAGAGAGAGAGAGAGAGAGAGAGAGTGCGTGCGTGCGTGCCACGTGTTCAGGAACAGGTCCTTTTAAAACTGCCGGGGAATGGGCAGGGAAGTAGGAGCAGCAAATCCCATTAGAATGGGGGTGGAGCTTGATACCAGTGGTTGGGCCATGTGGCCACCTGGCTTCCAGCAATGGTGCGGGCGGGGTAGAGCCTAGGATGGTGTCAGGCTGTAGATCGTGTCATAGATAAGACTGCACCATTTTCCTAACGCTGCCTGGATTGTTACTGACCCTAGACTGTCCCTATGATGGTGGTTACTTTGGAAGCTCTGCAAAGTGAAGGGCTTTTCTAGCTTAGAGCCAACAGTGTCTGCAGTTCTGGCCCCAGATTCCTTCAACCGCCAGGGCAGTTCAATTTCCAGTGGCCTGGCTCTTGGCAGAGCTGACAGGGCTCTTCATGACAGCTGCTTGCCCAATGCCCTGACTCTTCATAACAGGTGCCATTTGGGAGGTGGACTGGCCTTGTTGGGTCTCCTTGTGTTGCATCCACTCATCAGCTAAAATACAGTATTATAAAAACCAGTGACAGTCACACATGAATTTTATTGAAAATGAGAAGCAAATGAGAGGCAAGGTAACTGATCAGGACCTGCCACTGATCGGGACCAACACTCCTTACCAGAGTACAGCTGCCAACAGCAGGTTACACAGCTTTTTATAGTATTATGTTCACTAGGGCTTACGATTTCGAATCAGACCCCTGGTATGCAGTGAACAATAAAAAGGAAAACCAGAATATGGTTGTGACATAACAGTTAACAATAACAAACCCAATAACAGATCCAAGTTATGGTTGTTAAGATAACAGTGAAGGACACATTTCGGTCAACCTAGTTCCTGGGAATTTGGGCCCACATAGTTTCACAAGATACAACCTTAGCCATTAGCAAGCAAAGCTAATACATACAGAAGCAAGAGATCTGCAATTAGCTTTTAGCCACACTCCATTTTGATTCTGATTCTACACTTGCTGGCAGATCACTGTGTAAAGCTGTTATTAATTGGCCTGCCAACTATCATGCCACTTATCCTCCTGCTGCCTAGCTCACTACTCTTTCTCCTGGGTCCTATTAGAAGTAGGCCACTGCGGCTGTTGCTATGGTTTAGTGGGTAAAGCTGCCATCTGTAGTGCCAGAATCCCGTACGGGCGTCAGTTTGAGACCCGGCTGCTCCACTTCTGATCCAGCTCTCTGCTATGGCCTGGGAAAGTAGTAGAAGATGGCCCAAGTCCTTGGGCAACTGCAACCACGTGGGAGACCTGGAAGAAACTCCTGGCTCCTGGCTTCAGATCGGCTCAGCTCTGGCCGTTCTGGCCAACTGGGGAGTGAACCAGCAAATGGAAGACCTCTCTTTCTCTGCCTCTCCTTCTCTTTGCGTAATTCCGACTTTCAAATAAATAAATCTTAAAAAAAAAAAAAATAGGCCACATGGGCAGCCTGTAGGAATGTCAGCCAAAAGGGTGCTTAATCCCATCCATAATTTTTGGTGGCCTGAGTTAGAAATCTAGTCACAGACATGTTATGACAATGTTCTTGCTATGATAAGACAGTGCCCCATGGGAAAGCTGTGTCTTTCTATGTAAGATCAAACATTAAGACCACCTTATCCCAACTGTATTATACAAAGTCCAAAGATCAAACTACATCCTGACGGAGAGTCCTATAGAATAGAATCAGTTTTCCATCTTGAAGAGAATAGAGGAGAAATGAGGGAACAAGCCAGGTTTCCCAGATTGCTTAATCAAGTGAAAGCTTAGTAGTTGTCATATAACTTAACAAAAAACATTTACCAAAAGGCCCAGTGCCTTCCATAGATTCTAAGAGTACATGTAGTTGGAAATATTTCTTGAATATCTAACACAAGTTTAAGCCAATTAAAATAAAGCTGTTAATAAATTTAACATGTAGGCATATAATATGTACGCACATATAACACATAACAGGAATGAACAACAAAATTGTTTCAGTTATTAGCAATAAGATTTTGGCTGCCACTGCACAAGGCAGGAGAAAAGATAGAAAAAGGCTAGGTATGGAGCATTCTTTGGAGCAAAGTTGCTCAGGATTTACCACTGTTCTGGAGTTTTTCTTTGCTACTCTTGACAGATATATTGCTGGAGATGGCTGGAACAGAGGTTTCATCTTCATGTGAGGTGTGGCTCTAATATATTAGGTTTTAGGATTTAGTATTTGTAGAAGAGGAGGTGGCTGGTTGAAGAATGTATCCTGGGGAAGACAGAATAGGGGAGGAGTTAAAGGGAGAGTAGAGTTTGAGCTCCCCAGGACAGAGGGCAGGGGTATGGATGGGGGTGTTGAAGTTAGGCTTCATTGCATTTGAACAGCAGGCATAGTCCTTTCTGGGGCTGCTTGTTGGGGGAGGTGCCGAGCACTGCATGGATCCTGATTGGGGGGGGGGGAGATGTAAGAAGGCTGCTGGTGATTGTTCCAGGTGGGGGGCTTCCCAGAGCAATAAACATTCTGCTAGCCTTCACACCTTCTTTCTGTGCCCAAGAGGAGAGACTGGCAGGACAGAGGAGTGGGGTGGGGGTGGGGTGGTAAGGAAGAGAGGAGAGGCAGTTTTGGCTGCCTGTGAGTTGGGGGTGAGGGGGGCAGAGCAGGCAGCCTGAGGGAAGAACTAGAGGGTTCAAGAGGAAGCTCCCAGTCTTTCTCCTGTCCAAGGGCTTGGAATGAGGAAGGGTTGACCTTGGAGGACAAAGGCTTAGATGTAGGGGGATCTGGTGGGCCTGCCAGAAAGGAAATACCACAAGAAGCCTCAGGGGGGCCAAACTGCTGGGCAGGGATCTCAGAGGATAGCATGAGGGAGGGGTGGAGGACCTCTGCCAAGGTTTTTGTCCCTTGGGGAGAACAGGATAAGAGAGTTCAGGGGAGGAGAGAGTGGAAGGGCAGCAACTGCACCTACTTCCACTGGTGAGAGGGAAGAGGAGGCACTGGGCGATGCAGTGAGTGGAGGGCTGTGTGTTCCCGAGATGCCAGCCTCACAGGTGGAGAGGGAGAAGGGAATGGTGGGGAGGCTCCAGGCCTTCTTCCTGCGTGAGAACTTGGAGTGTGGAAAGCTGACCCCGGAGGAGGAAAACGGCTTGAAATAGGGGCCCTCTGACCATTTGCCATTTTTCTGTGTAAAGGTATTAAAATCTTAGGGAATCTTCAGATGAAAATGCCAGATTAGAACTTCTGAACTTTGTTTGAAATTTGCCAGTCTTTGAAATATCAAATGGTATAGGTGAAGTGGGCAGGCATACAGGTTAAAATTGATTGGATTTGTGAACTGGAAGACCATGCCTTCACCACGTCCCTGTGTGACCTCATGCCCCTACCTGATGCCTTTGCCATGCCCCTGAGTGGCCTCATTCCCCACCTGGGTGCCCACCAGCCAATCAGGTTAATTAACCACTCCCCTTTGGAAGTGGGTTAAAGCTGGGACATGGTGTGGCCTGGCCTGCTCTTCTTCCCTGGCCTCTTGCTAGGAAGGGGCTTGCTGTAGCCCCGCACCTCCAGGGCACACGACCTTCAGGCCATGTGCTCTAGGCTTCCTGGCCTAGATGGTCTTCCACGTGGCTGGTTCCTGGTGCTCAGTATGAACCCCTATTCACCTCTCTCCTAAATGAAGCTCTCGCTCTCCTATGCATCTTACTCACAAAATAAAAGCTTAAAATGTACCATGCTGTCTTGTTTATCTGTGCTGGTATTTAGAATTCTTCTCTAAATATTAGGCAAGAACCCTCTTGGGCTTATTAATATCAGGGATTTAGTAATAAGCCTGTGGTGAAATCGTAAGGCACCCCAAATTCCAGTAGCATTTCTAGGGAACTTTAAGGGGCCACATTTCAGTGTGAATTTTAGGGAGTCTTCTCCGATTTTACAGGTAAAGAAAAAATTATAATAAAATTTTCTTATTATAAATGATTGATTACTTATATCTACAAATTCTCTGAATAGGATGGAAATTGCTTATGTTTGTATTAAAATAATAGTTTACAAATGATCTAGACAATCTTAAGTATGTACTAAAAATCTTACATTTATTTTTATCTTATAAATTATAGTTAATGTATTTTTCATGTTGCTGCTATAAGAAATTACCACAAATGTGTCTTAATGCATTACATAGGTATATCTTATCATTTGGAGATCAGAAGTCAGAAATTGGTCTCCTGGGGTGAAAAATCAAGGGGTTAGCAGGATTGAGTACTTTCCGGAGGTTCTTGGAATGATCCATTTACTGGGCTTTTTGAGATTGTAGAGTCACCTTTATTACTTGGCCTGTAGGGCCTTTTCTACCTCACAGTCCACAATGGTCCATTCAGTCTTCGTTATCCTGGCACCCATTCTGACCCTGCTGCCTCTGCTTCCCTCTTTGACATTTAAGGAGACTGGTTTCACTGTGTCCACCCTGAGTCCAAGAAAGTTTCACCATTTTTTAGGTTCCCTGATTAGCTATCTTAATATCATCTGATCCTTAATTTCTCTTTGTCATCAATGCCTTTTCATGAGGGCAGTGGGAGGCATTATTTGGCCTATTGCAGTCAGCAACATCATAGATAAAAAATTTGAGTTTTGTTTTTGACCATAAATATTTGGAATGTGCACCGCTTTTCTGCTACAATTGTCAACTGGTTATTGTATGAACACAGATAATACCATTAAGTATAACAGAAATTCCTTTATCTATTTCCCTTACCTTTGATACACTTTCCCATCTTCTGTCTAGGAAACGTCTTTTCAATTTAATGCCACCTCCTGTATAAAAATTTCTCCTTAAAATACCCATAATTCTTAAACATCTTTTTAAAATCTATTTATTTGAAAGGCAGTGTTAGGCAGAGAAAGAGAGGTCTTCCATCTGCTGGTTCACTCCCCAGATGGCCACAATTGCCAGAGCTATGCCCATCTGAAGCCAGGAGCCAGGAGATCTTTTTGGGTCTCCCACGTGTGTGCAGGGGCCCAAGGTCTTGGGCTACCACCTACTGATTTCCTAGGCCATAGCAGAGAGCCGGATTGGAAGAGGAGCAGCCGGGACTTGAACTGGTGCCATATGGGATGCCAGCACTGCAGGCAGTGGCTTTACCTGCTTCGCCATAGTACTGGCCCTAATCAAACTTCTAAAACAAAAGCGCAGGATTCCATGATAATCATGTTTATTTAAAGTCTTTACCAGAAAAACTAGATGTTCTTAATATCAAATATCACATTTAACACGTACAACATCCATTTGTTCAATACCTAGTATGGAACCAGTTACTCACTGTTAACAGTGAGTAAATTATTGTGAGTAAATTATTGAATGAATGAATAAATGAGGAAAACCTTTCAAGAAAAACAATTTTGGGGGCTGGCATTGTGGCATACTCAGTAAAGCTACTGCCTGTGACACCAGCATCCCACATGGGTGCTGGTTTGAGTCCTGGCTTATCCACCTCTGATCCAGCATCCCTGCTGATGGCCTGGGAGAAGCAGTGGAATATATCCCAAGTGTTTGGGCCTCTGCCACCATTGTGGGATACCTGGATGAAACTTCTGGCTTCGGCCTGGCTCAGCTCTGACTGTTAGTCATCTAGGGACTGAACCAGTGGATGGAAGATCTGTCTTCCCTTTCTCTGACTTTCAAATAAATCTTTTTTAGAAGAGCTGATTTTCTTTCAAGTCATATTCTCTTCTATTCCATAGTAGTGATTTTATTAGTCATTATAGGCTAAAATAATACAACTATAACAGTGCGTATTATGCTATATTTGTAAGTAGTATCAGCCTACTAAATTTTCTATAGCTTATCACCCTTTCCTTCCCAAAAACTCTCAAGATGGCACATCGAGTTCTGGGTACAAATTACCCATTTTGACATTAATTTTGATGCTAAAGAATTTCAGTGTTAAATCACCCTTGTTCTTTGTCAGGATCTGTAAGGATCTGCAAACTTGGCCTTTGTCTTAGCTAGTGTTCATTTGCTAACCAGTATCTATTAGACAACTACATTCCTGCCAACTGCCTATTGGGATTTGTAAATATTATCTTTCTTGATATTTTCCATAGCTGGAAGTTTCAGATACAAACCTTTCTTCAAATTGGAAATCCTAAATGCTGTCCGGTTCTTCATAATATTAATTCTAAATACACAGGATTATTGCCTCATTTTATAGAAAAAAGGAATTGAAATTGAGGTTACTTAAGTAGCCTTCCTGGAAATCCCAGTGGTGGTTAATTACTGAGGTACCAAATCAGTCCTTAAAAATTCTAGATTGTGCAGTTAACTATGTATTACAGGCAGTCTATGGTGGTTTTATTTTATGGATGATTTGGATTTGTTAACTTGTTTAAATAATTGAGGAGAAATAATGCAAAATAGAGTCTGAGCAGTACAGAGAAAGGGGTAAAAGGAAAAAATGTACACAGCAGACTCATAGAATGGCAGATGTCCTAAACAGCACTCTGGCCTAAGAATCAGCCCTTAAGGCACTCAGATCTGGCTGAAGAGCCCATGAGAGTATTTTAGGCATGGAAAGCCAAGACACTCTGGCAAAACAACAACAACAACAACAACAACAACAACAACAACACTATATGAAAGATCTCTGCGAGTGAATTCCCAGTGGAAAGAACGGGGCCATCAAAGAAGGAGGTACCTTTCTCTGAAGCGAGGAGAGAACTTCCACTTTGACTATGACCTTGTCTAAATAAGATTGAAGTCAGTGAACTCAAGGCTTCCATACCCTTGGAAACTCATGACTAGAGCCTGGGGAGATTACTGACACCTTAAACAAGAATGTCAAATTGTTAAGTCAACAGCAGGAGTCACTGTCACTTACTCCTCATGTGGGATCTCTGCCCTTAATGTGCTGTACAATGTGAAGTAATGCTATAACTAGTACTCAAACAGTACTTTACACTTTGTGTTTCTATGTGGGTGCAAACTGTTGAAATCTTAATATATACTAAATGGATGTTCTGTATATAAAGATAATTGAAAATGAATCTTGATGTGAATGGGATGGGAGAGGGAGCAGGAGATGGGAGGGGTACGGGTTGGAGGGAAGTTATGGGGGGGGAGCCACTGTAATCCAAAAGCTGTACTTTGGAAATTTATATTTATTAAATAAAAGTTAAAAAAAAAAAAAGAGGAAAAAATGTAAGAAAACATCCCTAGGTTGGGTTTGGCTTCCATTGAGATCACGATCTGATTAAGGTTATGTATTTCTTTTACTACCAAACCTTGTAATTTTGAGTCATCTTTGCAATCCTAGAAAGACAGTTACTTAGACTATTAGTTTTCATATATACAGGATGGAAGATTTCTAATTCTCTCCTTCTCTGTCTGTATCTCTTTGAAATAATTATTTAAAAATAAACTTTCTTGATTCCAGCATTATGCTTTTGCAAATTAAGCCACTGCCTGCAACAATAGCATCCCATATTGGTGACAGTTTGAGTCCCCACTGCTTCACTTTTGAGTTAGATCCCTACTAATGGACCTGTGAAAGCAGTAGAACATGCTCCAAGTACCAGGGCTCTTGACCCACGTGAGAGACCTGGATGAAGCTCCTGGTTTCTAGGGTCATTTGGAGGGGTTAACCAGCAGATGGAAGTTTTTCTCTGTAAATCTGCCTTTAAAATAAATAAATAAATCTTAAAAAATGTTTCTGAGGTTGGCATTGTGGCATACTGGGTTAAGCTGCTGCCTGCAATGCCAGTTACCGCATGTAGGCACTGATTTGTGTCCTGGTTGCTCTGCTTCTGATCTAGCTCCCTAATGGCCTGAGAGAAGCAGTGAAAGATGACCCAAGTGTTTGGGCCCCTGTTCACCCATGTGGGAGACCCAGAAAAAACTCCTGGTTTGGCCTGGCCCAGTGCTGTCTGTTGGGGCCATCTGGGGCATGAGCCAATGGATGAAAGGTCCCTCTATCTCTCTCTCACAGTCTCACTTTCAACGTAAATGAACTTTTTTTTCTATTTCTGTTATTATAGATATATGGCTTTTCTATCTATTTTTTAAGAGAAATGCAAAGAATAAATCTGTTAAAACTGAGGTGAATGCTATAAACATGATTATACACTTAAAATGCAAATATTCAGTTTTATATGAATATTGGTACAAGATGTGCTCTTAATATCTTAGTTTGACTGGACCAAAGGACAGCACTTTGAGTTTTGTTTCAACGTTTTCTTTCCTTATTGCACAGACACTATTCATTAACCAAATCTCTTCCTAAACACTTAAAGAATTTGAAATTATCTCTTTTCTGAAATATGTCTTAATGTAGCACTCTAATATGAAAGTATCCAAACTTTATTAGTAATCATTTCTGCATTATGGGAAATATGGTGGAACTAACTTGTTTTAACTACTTCATTTAGTGCTTTCAACTCTTTGAGGAAAGCTTCATCTGCAAAAATCAATGCTATGAATAGATTTACTGTTGTTCTACAGTTATCTCTAGGAGATGAGCATAAAGTACAGATATAAAGAAGTGAGACAAATTTTCATAAGCCACATGGTTTAATATCATTCTTTACAGTCTTATAAGTTAGTTTTAAAGCTTAAGTCAAAACTACAGAATGAGATTTATAAATGCACGCAGAATTCAGTTTTTCAGTGTATTCATGCTGTATAATTAGGTTATTAGCTACATAATTTGATACATTTTTATGTGCTAAAAGCAGTTTAACTGGTAGCAGCTGCCTCTAAAATAGCTTTACACTTATTCTGATTTAAATTACCTGTTGACTTGTAAGTAATTATAATTGTGTCCTTACACTATGTAACATATGGTGTTTACATTCTTCTCAAAGCTCCTTGAGAGAAATATGTATACAGAAATATTAATATAAATGATGATTTAAGGAATCAGTGAAAAATATCTTGAAGGATCACAGTAGTTAACACAATATTAAATGGTTTCTAAAGTATTTTAATTTGTCCTATTGGATTATTGATTTATGAGACTGTATTTTCCATTGTGTTGGCATATTTACATAATATATTTATATGAAGGGATAGTTTTCTAAATTCAGCTTATGTTTTTTGATATCACAGGCTCAATTATAAGCTGTGTTCCTATTTCATAATAACAAAACATTATTTTACATCTATGTTTATTTTAGACTTCAATATATGTATATAAGAGGAAAATGACCCAATAGGTTTTTTTAAATTAAAAAATAATAGGATATAAAATTTGAACATATTAGGGGCTGGCCCCGTGGCTCACTTGGTTAATCCTCTGCATCCCACATGGGTACCAGGTTCTAATCCCAGTTGCTCCTCTTCCTGGCCAGCTCTCTGCTGTGGCTTGGGAAGGCAGTGGAGGATGGCCCAAGTGCTTGGGCCACTGCACCCACATAAGAGACCAGGAAGAAACTCCCGGCTCCTGGCTTCAGATCCACGTAGCTCCAGCCATAGCGGCCATTTGGGGAGTGAACCAACGGAAGGAAGACCTTTCTCTCTCTCTTTCTCTTTCACTTTCTATCTTTCAAATAAATTTTAAAAATTAAAAAATTGAAAATATTAAGTTATAAATCTATTAAATTCTAGTATATGTTGGTGTGATTCTAAAATAGGCTATTTGCAAATGTCTGTTCAAAAGCTGTGGTCTTTTTTCATTTTTTTTTTGTGTGTGTGTGTGTGTGTGTGTATCGCCCTTGCTAATCCACAAAGTCTCTTCAGGTACATGGCTTGTCGTAAACTTAGCTATACTACAAACATAATTGCATTGACCATTTCCAATGGACTGGGCATGTTATAATGTGTTTAATCCTATATTTTCCTCAGGAAAAATGCAACCTCATGGGTTAGGCAAGACTCTTATAACCACATTTTCTGTCAGAAGGAATTGAAATTCAGACTTCTAATACTAGTATGCCATTTGCCTGTAATAAATTGCAGAGTCAGACTGATTTTAAAACTCAAGATTGTAACCACCATGTGATTCTACATTTTTTTTTCTTTTTTTTTTTTTTTTTGGTTAACTGCAGTTACCTTTTTATATTTTTGTGAAATAACTTGTTAAACATTTGAACTTGGAATTATTTACGAAACATTGTCTACTAACGCACATGAGAGGAGAATCTTTGCTCTCTAACTTCATCTAGCTTGCCTACAGGGCATGGGTGAATGTGGACCTAAAATCGTGTGTTAATAACCTACATCTGAATCAGCATAGGTACTACTTAAATTGTTTCTAAAAATTTTTATGCTTTAATGAGTCATTTTCCAGGTGTTATTGTTTCCTTCCTGTTAGGTACAAGTCTTAGAGGTTGATCTTTAATAACCAACGTGTAAATATCATATTGCTCTTCATCTAGTCACTTCCCTCTGTGATCTTTTCACTTCTTTGTATTCTCACTTCCTGGGTGATTTCATACTATCTATGTCCTATGTCTCATTATTATTTTTTTGCCTACCTCAGATTTCTCTGTTTCTGACTCATATATACAAATGCCCATTCAGTATCACCAAATGGATGTCTACTAGGCATCTGTAAATTGACAGAACCATTGAAAAGTTGATTTTGATCCTGTTATACCCACTTGCTGAACTAAATATGTTGCTCTTCGAGTCTCCATATCTCCTTTTCAGTTTCATTATATGATCCCAGTTACTACTTCTATGGATAGGGATGGAACATAATTTCTTCCTCAATGCTCCTAAGTTCCTACTAGGAAGGGATCCCTGTTTAAAAAAAATTAACAAGAGAAAAGCAATTTATTAACATGTGCCGTGTATACCATGCTGTGAAATCTTGACAAAAAGTAACGCAAAGCACTGGCTTCAAACTCGGGCTTACAGAGCATCTCCAACAAAGGACAGTAAACTTGTGGAGAAGTGACAGGAAGGAAAGTTATTTTAGGCTTCCAGGGGTGGGAAACTGTGGAAAGGTGAATATCTGGGAGGAAACCAGTGATTGTTTTTAGGTTTCTCCTTTACCTTCCTGGGCTGATAGAAGTGTAGAGTTGTAATCCAACAAAAGATTACACATGAAATAGGTCTGACAGCAGGCATTCCAGAGAGGTAGAGCCACTCCTAGAAGTTGTCTGGGGCCCTTATGATATCGGAGATGACCCCCTAAAATTTATACAAAAATGTGGCCCTTTAGAGTTTGCCATACGATATCACTATATGCTTATTAATAAATCCCCAATGTTAGTAAGCCCAAGAGGGTTCTTGCCTAATATTTAGAGAAGAATTCTAAATACAGCATCCATAAACGAGGCAGCATAATACATTTTAAGCTTTTATTTAGTGAGAAAGGTGCATAGGAGAGTGAGAGGTTTATTTAAGAGAGAGGTAAATCTGGGTTCATACTAAGCACCAGGAACCAGCCATGTGGAGGAGTATCTAGGCCAGGAAGCCTAGGGTGGGTGGCCTGAAGGCCATGCGCCCTGGGGGCTCAGGGCTACAGCAAGCCCCTCCTGGCAAGAGGCCAGGGAAGAAGAGAAGGGCTTTTAACCCGCTTCCAAAGGGGAGTGGTAAATTAACCTCATTGGCTGGTGGGCACCCAGGTGTGACCAGGTAGGGGTATGAGATTACACAGGGACGTGGTGAAGGTATCAGGTAGGGTGCGAGGTCACTCAGGGGTGTGGCGAAGGAATGGTCTTCCAGTTCAAAACCTCATTGATTTAACCTGTATGCCTGCCTACTTCACTTATTCCTATTACAGTTCCACTCTGCTTTACTCATGTCCAGATTCTCTAATAAAGGCCACATCCTCATCTAACTTCTTTAGCAATTGGAGTTCCCTGCCCTCATGTAAGTCGTAGGAAGGATATATGTCTATTGTGTATGCCAGTGGAAACACAAAGACAATGTTTGGAACAATAAACTCAATGGAAATTAACAGGTTGTGCAGGCCAAGAGTAAGGTTGCCTGGTGACGGAAAACCTGGTTCCCCAAGCAACAAAGAGTTACACTGTTTACTGAGTTCGCTTTCATGGCAGTCAAATATACTCATTAAGTTTGGGGGAAGTTGAGGGGGGAATTATGCACATTCAAACGGGAGCAGATATGTGTACCCTCTAAGGTATCATGTATGTTACTGTGTTCTATGTGCAGTTGTGGTTGAAGCCTTAGCATTATTGTAAGGGGAGGTTGGTTTTCTGTTTCAGAAGAGGCAATTTGAGGAAGCAGGACTGCTGCTTTTGTTAGTGCAGAAATCTAAGCCTGGCTTCAGCAGGGCCAGAGCTCCTGGTTTCTTACCAAGGAAAGTTCGTCACTCAAATGCGTCCTCATCCATTCGGCTCTCTCATCCATCTTCAGGGACATCTGCAAACTTCACTGCAAACAAGACTGGAAAATTAATATTTTAATTGGATACCTTGCTACTCCAAATAACATCAGAGTATGTAACCAAGGAACAAGGGGAAATGGATATTAGTACACAAGTAACCATCAAAGCCAAATCCATCTTGGTTTCTTATAGAAAATATTGTGCTATTGAAATCGGACAAGACCCCCTAAATTTTACACTGAAATGTGGCCCCTTAAAGTTCCCTAGAAATGCTATCAGGGGTGCCATATGTGCTACCGGAATTTGGGGTGCCATAGATATCACTATATGCTTATTAATAAATCCCCAATGTTAATAAGCCCAAGAGGGTTCTTGCCTAATATTTAGAGAAGAATTCTAAATACCGGCACAGATAAACAAGGCAGCATGGTACATTTTAGGCTTTTATTTAAAGTGAGAAAGGTGCATAGGAGACTGAGAGCTTTATTTAAGAGAGAGAGATAATTAGAGGTTCATACCAAGCACCAGGAACCAGCCACGTGGAAGACCATCTAGGCCTGGAAGCCTAGAGCACATGGTCTGAAGGCCGTGTGCCCTGGAGGCGCAGGGCTACAGCAAGCCCCTTCCTAGCAAGAGGCCAGGGAAGAAGAGCAGGCCGGGCCACACAGTGTCCCAGCTTTAACCCACTTCCAAAGGGGAGTGGTTAATTAACCTGATTGGCTGGTGGGCACCCAGGTGTGGCCAGGTGGGGAATGAGGCCACTCAGGGGCATGGCAAAGGCATCAGGCAGGGGCATGAGGCCACACAGGGGCGTGGCAAAGGTGTGGTCTTCCAGTTCACAAATCCAATCAATTTTAATTTGTATGCCTGCCTACTTCACTGTTATTATAGCTATTGGCATACATTTATTTTTCCACATTTTTCTTAGATCTCTCCCATTATTATGCTCTCAATCTGCCCTTCTATCTAGCAGGGCCTTTTACACAGTAGTTAGTAAGCACTTGTTAAATTTGGATTCAAATGACTGAAACCTATTAGCTTGATTTCATTAGCACTTTATTTTGGCAGATGCTAAAATTCTGGAGAAGCCTGTGTCTGATGTTGTTGGCACTTCCACAGACATTTTAAAAACAGGAAAAATGAACACATTGTGTTTAGTACTGTATTCTCACATATAAATGGCCAAGTTACATACAAAATTTGAAAGAAAACCCAGCTGAGGTATCAACACACTCCAGGAAGAGAACTATTAGCAATGCAAACACTGTTAGCTATCATTTGTATTATATAAAATAAACAGAAACTTGAACCTCCTAAAGGAATTTGTGACTAAAAGGACATCAGTCACCATAATGAAGTTAAGCACAGGGGGACAAAAATCCAACAGTACTTCTTTCTTTTGCTAAATAAGCTCTGAGAAATTTACATTTCTAAAATGTTTCCTGTTTTACCCAAAATATGTTTTTGTTTTACTTAAAAGAGCTTTTAAAATATGTAGGAATATATTTAATATAAAATTGCTTACTTTTATCCGAATATCAAATATCATCTCCATAGTTTCAGTAACTTTGTAATGTTTTCATGAATATAAATTTTATCTCTATATTCAAGTATTATACACAAAAACACAAACAAAAAATTTTATTGTCTAAAAAGGAAGAACTCTAGGGGTTGGAGTCATTATAGGAGTGTTGGTTACCCAGCTGCTTAACATTATTCAGAAATTTATATACCCCTGTTTCTAAAGGGGAGGGAAAGGATGTGGAATGTAGACAATTTTGAGAGCTTGTGAGTGATTATTTAGGGAATGAATGGTCCCAGAGATACAAATTAGCTTATTAATAGCTGCATATTGGATAATATGTTATATATACACCTATGATAGCTGTATTATCTGCATAGTAACCAAGATAAACTACCATAAGAAGACTCTGCAATTAGAATTAACTAAAGGGACAGTCATTATTAGGTATTGGAGGTCCATCTAAGAGCAGATAACATTCTTGAGCCTGGTTTTGAGATAAATAATGAAATTTCATGGTGAGGATGGCATTGTGTACTTTTGATCCTGGTCTTATTACAGATAAAGAGAATTCCAGAGAGAACCTTTATTTGAAATTACTCAAAGTAGCAAAAATGCCCTATTTGGATATGTCGTTCTCTGAATCCCAAGACTAACTAGTAAAATAGTTTTCCAGTGTCTTACTTTCCAAGCTTTGGATAGACTGATGTTTTTACATTATATAATGTCTATTACTGACAGTTTCATGTCATGTGCCAGATAACTTCTAATTTTAATTTTTAAAATACTTGTGACATACAATTTAATTTTCCTGCAATTTTCTTATAAGACTTGAAAATATATGAAAATTATCTTCCTAGTTCATATGTCAAATTGTGAACCACTTATTTGTGTATTCTGAGGTCTTCTGAAAGTCCTGGAAAAGTACCTTGCATATTTTAGATCTACATTAAACACTTACTGAATAAAATTACTTCTTCAATTTCCTTGTTTTCATTATCAAACAAGGTAGATTTGTTGCCCACCAAAAATTATGGCCTGGCTTCTACGAAAATTTATTCAAGAATCTCACCAGAAGGAGTAGTTGCACAAAGTGATTTATTTGCAGCAAGTGAGACCCCTGGGAATCATTTCCAAAGCTGTGGCTCTCCAAGCAGGGAAATAGGTACCCTACGGGGACATGAGTACCCAGGAGGGGAAGCTTTGTCCTCACATGTAGGGGTGACTGCAGGCACAATCATAAACATACTCCAACAGTCAATGTGTGTTACAGTAATAAGACTTAAGCTTGGGACAGAGATCTTGTCATTAAGATGAAGTGAAGGGTGACCTTTTGATACTTTGTTCTAGGCAGGCATGACTTTGCACTCAGTCTGAACCAGGTTGGGATGAGTGGTGACTGAATCTCTACCCTGAACATAACTGAAGACATAAAAAAACTAACAAAAACACCTTTGGGAAACATCAACTACTTTTTTTTTTTTTTTGAATTTTTTTATTTGGAAGACAAAGTTACCATTTGGGTTCACTCCCCAAATGGCCTCAGCGGCCAGAGCTGTGCTGATCAGAAGCCAGGAGCTTCTTCCAGGTCTCCCATGCGGGTATAGGGGGCAAGGACTTGGACCAACTTCTGCTGCTTTCCTAGGCCATAGCAGAAAGCTGGATCAGAAGTGGATGAGCCAGGACTCGAACCAGTACCCATATGGAATGCCGGCACTGCAGGCTGGGGCTTTAACCCGCTGTGCTGGCCCCACATCAACTACTTTGTAAGCTTTGTTCATGTTAATATGATATTAAAACAAAAGGACAAATTCAGAGCTTTGTTCATGTTAATATGATATTAAAACAAAAGGGCAAATTCAGAGCTTTGTTCATGTTAATATGATATTAAAACAAAAGGACAAATTCAGAGTAGTTCATAGAATTCTAAGAATATGATATTCTCTCTCCTTCTCTCCTCTTCCTTCCTTCCCTCTTCCTCTGTAATACCACATGTTCTTCCTTCCTACTTTCCCTTCTTTCCTCCCTTCTTCAGTTTTTGAGATAACATATTATTAATTTATATTAAAGTCAAGGACTTCATCCTCCAATAAAGAGTTCAACAAATGAAAAGTAAAAAGACTAGTTTTGCAGGATTAGGGGCACGGGCTATACACAGCTCATGGGAAGATGACCATTTTACCCATATACACTAAACTTTAAAATAATCACAGGTCATTAAAACTGTAGTTGTATAACATTCTAACAATTGGCTTGACAAAGATATAAAACAAATTTGACAAAATGTATTTTCAGCAATAATGATATACACAAGCTTTTTTTATTGTGTAATTTTAGTTCCCACATATAAGAGAATATGTGGTATTTGTCTTTCTGTGTCCACCTTATTTCACTCAGCATCATGGATTCCAGCTGCATCCATTTTGATGCAAGTGGTGGAATTTCATTCTTTTGTTTAGCAGAATAATATTTCTGTGTGTGTATCACTTTTTTTATTCATTTACTGTGTGATGATGAACACCTTAATTGATTCCATATTTTTGCTATTGTGAAGAGTACTGCTATAAGCAAGGTGGTGCAGGTATCTCTTTGCTATGATGTGTTTATAAATGTGTTTGAGATATATACCAGGAGGTGATATTGCTGGATCATATGGCAAGTCTATTTCTAGTTGCCTAAGAGTTCTTCATACTGTTTTCCACAGTGCCAGTGCTAATTTACATTGCCACTAACAGTATGTAAGTGTTCCCCTTCTTCCATATCTTTGTCAGCATTTGTTACTGTCTTTTGGATAATAGCCGTTCTGACCAGAGTGAAGTCATATCTCATTGTGGATTTGATTTGCGTTTCCCTGATGGCTAGTGATGTTGAACATTTTTGCATATATTTGTTGGCCATTTATGTTTCTTCTTTTGAAAATTGCCCATGTGTTACCTGGATTGGTTGACTTTGTTGAATTTTTTGAGTTGCTGATATATTTTGCTGGATCGGTAGCTGGCAAATGTTTTTCCCATTATGTTGGCTGTCTTTTCACTGTTGATCCTTTCCTTTGCTGTGCAGAAGCCTCTGAATTTAATATAATCCCATCTGTTTAGATTTGCTTTTGTTACCTATTAAATTTGGAAATTTTATCTGAGAAGTTGTCACCTACACCAATATCTTGCAGTGTTTCCCCTATATTTTCTTCCAGCAACTTAATAGTCTCAGGACTTAAATTTATGTCTGTGGATACATCATGTTTGGGGTACTTTTGCTGATAATCAGTTGGCTGTATACACATGGATTAATTTCTGAGCTCTCTATTCTGTTCCCTTAGTCTAAATGTGGGATCTTAAACCAGCACCACGCTGTTTTACTTGCTATATCTTTGTAATACCTATCCTGATGCCTTCAGCATGATTACTGCCCACCCCCATCCCTGAGGGTCCTGCCCCACCCCAGCCCAGAATTGCTTTGGCTATGGTGGGTCTTTTGTGATTCCATATGCATTTTGGGATTGTATTTTCTAATTCTGTAAGGAATGTCCTTGGAATTTTGGTAGGGATTGCATTGAATCTTTAAATTCTAATTGCAATTAAATTCTAATTGTAATTTGATCCTAAAGGGTTGAATCCTATCAAATGCTTTCTCTGCATCTGTTGAGATGTTCCTATGGTTTTTCTTCCTCATTGTGTTGATGTGATTTAGGATGTTTATTAATATGCAAATGTCAAACAATCTTGGCATCTCTGGGATAAATACCACTTGACCCTGTTATATGACCTTTTTGACACGGTTTTGGATTTGGTATGTTAATATTTTGTTGAGAATCTTTGCATGTATGTTCATCAAGAATATAGGTCTGTAGTTCTTATGTTGTATTATTTGGTTTTGGTATAGAATGATGCCTCATCCCATTCAATATTTTGGAATAGTTTGAAAAGTATTGGAGTTAAGTGTTTTCTGGAATTCAGTAGTAAAGCCATCAGGTCCTGGACATTTCCTTAATTAAGGACTTAATTACTGCTTCAGTCTCATTGTTATCACTGTTTAGATTGTCTGTATTTTCTCAATTTCATCCTGGCAGATTATGTGTATCTAGGAATTTATTCATTTCTTCTAGGTTTTCCAGTTTAATGGCATATGGTTTTTCATAGTAGGTTAGTAGGTTTTTTTTTTTTTTTTTTTTTACAATTTAGATTTTTTTTTTTAAACACAGTAGGTTAATCCTTTGCCTGTGGCGCCAGCATACCATATGTGTGCCAGTTCTAGTCCTGGCTGCTCATCTTCCAATCTAGCTCTCTGCTGTAGCCTGGGAAAGCAGTAGAAGATGGCCCAAGTGCTTGGGCCCCTGTAACCGCATGGGAGACTGGGAAGAAGCACCTGGCTCCTGGCTTTGGATCGGCGCAGCTCCAGCCATTGTGGCCAACTGGGGAGTGAACCAATGAAAGGAAGACCTTTCTGTTTCTTTTCTCACTGTCTGTAACTCTATCTCTCAAATAAATAAAATCTTAAAAAATTTTTTTAATTGAAATAGAGTTACAGATAGAGAAAGAGAAAGCTCATGCCCAAGTTCCTGGTTGCTATGTGATGCTCCTGGCCTTTGATTGGTCTGTAATGTCCTGCTCTTTGGAGAATGTTTATAATGGTCAGGTGGGATTTTGTTGGTCTGTGGGTTTTGTGCAGATGGCAGTTACATTCTATCCAGATATGGCATTACCTGATATAAACCAACCCGGGAAAAGACGGGCCATCAAGGTTCTTATTTGTTGGAGAAGTAAATGACTCCTTGAGTCCAGCAATTAGACTCTTGTAAGGTCAGTTGTTCTTCTCCCTCAATTCAATGGATTCTGATTGTTAAAGGACAGGCAAGGACACCATGAGCTAAGGGAGATAGACAAGACTCTGGACCCTTCCTATACATGGGAGGGATTTGTTCTTACCCTCTGTGTTCTCACTCTGCTTGTGCTAACATGTTCTAAGCAGCTCTCCTAAGAATACAGGAACTTAAAAAAATATGACCAGATCCATTGTGAAAGCATAAGACAGGAAGCATTCAGGAAAGGAATGGGGAAGTTTAAGTTTGGAGCATCAAGAGGACACTTGGTAAAGGGTCCATCTGATATCAGTTCTTGAAAGTATAACAGAACAGTGAGTTAAAATAATGGAGTAAGGAACATAGAGAATGCTTATGTATTTTTCCCACTGATGAATATACCATTCAAACTAAAAGGAAAATTTTGAAAACTCAGATTTAACTCACATTAAAACTTTATTTAAATCGAGGGTAAATTTTTCCCTTCCTTATAATTGTCAAAATAATTTCCCTTAATACAAGAACAGTAACCATAGTTTCTTGTTATTTTCTGTCACTTTTAAAGTGATTTTGGGTAAGAGATAATAAGGACCTGGGTCTAGGACGTGCTGTAGTATCTTGGTCTAATCAATAGAACTAAGAGTGTCAAGTGTCAGATTCAAAATAGGCAAAGAATCTACATCAAATCGCTAATTAGAGACCTGGTTGCAAGGTGTCCTCCAGGTACATAACCAAGAGTCTGTTAGTGTATTCTATTCAGCTTAATGGTGATGAACTGAGACTACAGTTTACCTTTTTAAGCCATTATTTTCTTTAACTTATAAATGTGGATTAAAATGTAAAGTAGGCAAAGCTTAAAGTGAAGTGAGAATGACTTTTTGATTGTGAATAATAGTCTGTTTTTTTTTTTTAAGGTTTATTTTATTTTTTTCCTTGAAAGAGTTAGAGGGGAGAGAGATCTTCCATCTGATGGTTCACTTCCCAAATGGCTAAAATGACCAGGGCTGGACCAGACTAAAACCTAGACCCAGGAGCTTTATCCAGGTCTTCCACGTGGTTGCAGGGTCCCAAGTGTTTGGACCATCCTCTGCTGCTTTACCAGGTACTTTAACATGGAGCTGGATCTGAAGTAGAGCAACCAGGGATTTACCTGGCATCTATATTGAATGCCAGCACTGTAGGCAGTGGCTTAACTTATTATGTCACAGTGCTGGGCCCTAACAGTCTGTTTCTTACATCAATAATTATCTCTTGCTTTTTGTTTGTTTCCATTAAAAGCCAGAGAACTGAATTGTATATTTGAAATCAAGTAACAGAGATGTGATAGGAAAAAAAAATTATAGTGTTTTTTTATCTTTTCTGATGGTTTTAAGGCAGTTTTAAGTCTTTTCCTGTTGAGGGCTCAATAATTTTAGGCTGACAGTAGATAGCACCCCTGCACACACACACACACACACACACACACACACACGTTATCACATGTACAAGGCATAAGAGTATGAGACTCAAAGAAAAGAATGACCCCTGGAGAGAACTTAAGACTCCTGAGCAAAGGGAGGCAGTGCACAGTAAGGGTTGCCATGGTGTGCTGAGGATATCACATGGATAAAGCAGCCTGGTAACCTCTGTCTGGGTCTGGTGTTAAGAACTGGATCTCTTCTTCCTGTGGGATGGTCTTTGTGTGTGTGGGAAGTAGAGAGGTATCAGATAGGTATCAGATAGGTCTGTTTTATCACTGCTACTTTATTAGTGTAGGTAGAATAAACTTCTTATAGAAGTACAGTTTGCAGAACAAATTCTGTGTCTGCAAGGGCATTGCAGTTTATTTTGACTGTGCCAAAGAAATATATTTGAGATGGATTATTTTCCTCCACCCTATGGGAAAATTGCTTAGTAATTTAAGACATATTACTTGTAGAATAAAAAGTTACTATTTTTATATTTGAGGAAAAATATTATTACCACCTAGTATACACATATCTAATACATTGATAAATGATAAATGTTAATTTATCTGGGGGAAAACCAAACAAATTGAATTCCATAAATATAATTTACATAGCCATTTTATGATTTACTATGTATTTCATACTTAATCTTATTGTTTTTAAAATAAACAATTTTAGCTGTATTATGATGCCAAACCAAATGGGAGTTTTAGGTATATTCTCTATCATTGCTCAATAATGTTAAATTATTATGTTCAAATCCACAAATACATCTCAGGCCCTCTAACCATAAGGCACTAGGTAAGATACCTATAAAAGATGTTAAAATGAGAGAGGTGTAGAGTCTGTCCTCAACAGTTTAAAATACAGTGTTTTGAAAAAAAAATATAATGTTTAACTAAGAAATTACACATATATACCAGAGTAAGCTGGTATAGTAAACCCAAAGAAGTTCTTATGTTTCATGTTTCATTATGTTTACATAATGTAATTTCAGACATTGTATCTGATTTTTCCCTATTTCGTCATGCTTGTTTAGTAGCATCCTATACTCTTCCACCAATCTATTTACCCTTAAATGCTTTGTCACCTCTGCTTGAACATCATATACCTCTTCCTAAGACATCTAAATTACCAAAGCTTAGCTATCCCAAAATTCAAAGAATGATCTTTGGGGCTGCCATTGTGACACAATGGGTACAATCACTGCCTGCAATGTCAGCATCACATACGGTAGCCAGGTCAAGTCCTGGCAGCTCTGCTTCCAAACCAGTTCTCTGCTAATGGCCTGAGAAAAGCAGTGGATAATGATCCAAGTGTTGGGCCCCTGTTGCCCACGTGGAGACCTAGAAGAAGCTCCTGGTTTCAGCTTGGCCCAGCCCTGGCCATTGTGGCCATCAGGAGAGTAAACCAGTGAATGTATGATCTCTTTTTCCGTCTTTCCCTCTGTAACTCCTCTTTCAAATAAATCTTTAAAAAAAATTATCAGATTCCCTTACCAATATTCTTATGCATGAAAATGTTATTTGCAAATAGTAGACAATATATTTCTTTACATTTATCCTCTGCACCCCTTAATATGAGCCCAATGACCGAATCAGTGCCTTTACAGTACAGTGATTCTTTACCTGTTTCTCCAGCAGACGTGATCCGAAGGAAAGCATGATGTCTCATTATCTCTGAATCACTTGTGAGTGTAGTATTCCTAAAATACGTATTAACAAACTCTCAACAAATCTCACTGAATAAAGAGGATAACTAGAAAATTGCTTCATTTTTTTTAACATGTTGGAATAGTAGCAAAACTCAAGTTATATCAGTAAAATGACTTTATTTTATAAATAAAACAGGGGATTAAGAAGGAAATGAAATAGTCTCAGAAGCAAAATAGCCAGAAACAGCGATGAGCTGGTAAATGCTTAATAATTAGTTCTTTGAAAATGAAACAAATACATTTCAGTATTTGCCAATTTCTGTGATTTCATTGTTCCACCATGGCCAATTCCAATTTTCCAAGTCAAGTAATTGGAGTTAGGAGAAGATGAGCACAATCGGCTCTTGCAAAATGGTACAAGGCGACTTCAAGTGGAAAATTGTCCCTTTTAATATCCCACAGTGATTCTTGTAGGGGCTGACAAGTAACACACCACAACAGTCTGCTATGTTCTTGGCTTTTTATATGGTCTTTTTTATTGTATGATACTTTGTTTTTCCTGCTAACATGATATTAATACAAAGGAAACAGGTGCAACATAGATGCAATTCTAGGAATATAATGATCCTCCCGCCACCCTCCTTTCTGTTTCAGTTTTTGAAATAACTTTGTCGACTTACAGTCAAGGGCTGTGCTGCTGTTTCTTCATTTGCTTTGCTGTTGCCCAACCTCTCTCACCTTTCCTTTAGAGCTGCTAATGTCTGCTCAGGATTGGCTTCATATTTCCTCACGTGTCACATCTCTGCATCCCAAAGTCTGTAGGCTTTTCTTCTGCCTGGTGTCTACTGTCCCTCATGCACTTGGAATGACTGATACTTCTTGAGAGAAGTGTTAATAATGCAGCAAGTTACCATCTTGAATGCTGTTCGAAAATTAGTGGTTTTTGGATGATTTGTCCTTCTGCATCTGTCAGGATCCAGTGTCAGGGCCAAGTCGCTCCTACCCACCCATCTACTCAGAAACAGGATAAAACAAGAACTATAAATAAGAAATTTCTTAGAAACTGCACTGAGGGATGGCAGGTTCTCTGATGCTTTATTCTATGAATATGACTCTTCCTATTTATTTGAGCAAGGGCTCTGGGGCAGACTATATATTGCTCAAAGACAGAAATGCAGATGCCACAGTTTAGAAATCTCTGATACTAGTATGTTCATGTGTACAAAATTCCATTGGTCTGATCTGACTGAAGAGCATAATAGTAATTCTAATGTAAACTTCATCTTGTGGTCATAAACTGCAACTGCTTTTTCCTAAAAGGCCTGGATACTATCTTTAAATTTAACTCGAGCTGAAAACCTAATCTATAGACATATGAACCAATTTGGAAAGTACAACTATGAGATATACATAAGACCTCTTTAAACTTATTAAGTAAGCATTTCTAAATGCATGTATGTGTGTGTAAATAACATTTGTTTTATGCACATACATATGCACACACCCTTGTATTTATATATCTTCAGGAATAGAAAACAGATACCTATGTAAACAGAATAGATTGAATTCTTTTCAGCAATAATTCCCCTCACCACATATATATCACAAGTGTATATTAATTGAAAAAGACAAATTCAACTGCAGATGTATTCATTTGAGGACCAGCGTTATGGCACAGCTGGTTAAGCTGCTACCTTTATATGTTACATCCTGTTTCAGAGCACCAGGTGAGCCCTAGATGTTCTGCTTCCAACCCAGATTCTTGCTAATAAGACTGGGAAGGGAACAGAAAATGGCCCAAATACCTGGACCTCTCACGCCCACTTGGGAGACTTGGATGGAGTTCCAGTCTCCTGGCTTCAGCCTGCCTCAGCCTTGGATGTTATAGCCATTTGGGAAGTGAACCAGCAAATGGAAGATAAGTCTTCTCTCTGTCACTCTGTCTTTAAAATAAAATAATTCTTTTTAAAACAATTAATTTTTCATTTTATTGAAATATTGTATACATAGCAAGAAATGTAAGTAGGGTACAGATAAATGAGTTCTTGGTCCTCTGCTCACACTTATAACCAACACTCCAATTAAGAAGAAAACATTACTAGTTCCCCAAAAGTTATAAGTATACCCCTATTTCTTTTTTAATTTGGAAGAGTATATTGTCATTTACATGGTATGATTCAGTGAAGTGATATTTGTAACTATATACCAAATGATATGACATACACACAGTTTTTATTCTTTCTATATTAACTACCACAGATAAGAGAGTTCCTGTAAATATTTAACTTTTGGGGTCCAGTTTATTTCACTTAGAATACTGATCTCAAGTTGCATCCATTTCATTCTTTTTATGGCTGAGTAATTTTTTATCAAGTATATATATCATGTTTTCTTTATCTAAATCATCAGTTAATAGACATATAGGTTAATTCCATAATTTCACTGTTGTGAAATGAGCTACTATGAACACAGTAGTGCAGGTTACTCTTTGCTGATTTCATTTGCTTTGGATATATTCCCTGGAGGGGCATGGCTGGTAATATGGTGGATCTATTTTTAGTTTTGGGTACAATCTCTATGATATTTTCCATAATGGTCGTGCCAATTGGTATTCTCACCAACAGTGTATTAGAGTACTTTTTTTTCCACACCCTTGTCTGCATTTGTTATTTTGTGAGTTTTGGATGATAGCCATTTTAACTTGGGTGGAGCTGATACCTCATTGTGTTTTTTATTTGCATTTCTGATTGCAAGCAATCTTGAGAGTTTTTTCATGTGTCTGTTGGCCATTTATATTTCATCATTGTAATATGCCTGTTTATGTCATTTGGCCATTTCTTAGGGATTCTTTTGTTGTTGTTTGAGTTTCTTGAGCTCCTTATAGATTCTGGATATTAATCCTTTATCAGTTGCATGGTTTGCAGATATTTTCTCCCATTCTGTCAGTTATTTCTTGGCTTTGTTAATTGTTCCCTTTGCTGTGTAGAAGCTTTTTAGCTTAATGTAGTCCCATTTGCCTATTTTTTTGTTTGTTTTTTGGTTTTGTTTTTGTTTTGCTTAAGACCCCTTCTAGGTTCTTAAAGTCTTTGCTGGGGATGGTGCTGGCGCTGTGCCACAATGGGTTAACGCCCTGGCCTGAAGCGCCAGCATCCCATATGGATGCCAGTTCTAGTCCTGGCTGCTCTACTTCCGATCCAACTCTCTGCTATGGCCTAGGAAAGCAGTAGAAGAAGGCAAGTCCTTGGGCCCCTGCACCCATGTGGGAGACCAGGAAGAAGCTCCTGGCTCCTGGCTTTGGATTGGCACAGTTGTGACCGACTGGGGAGTGAACCATCAGATGGAAGACCCACCTCTCTCTTCCTTTCCTCTCTTTGTGTAACTCTTTCAAATAAATAAATAAATCTTTTTTTTTTTTTTTTAAAGTCTTTGCCTAGGCCAATGTCTTCTTTTAGCAATTTGATGGTGTTGGGTCTTAGGTTTAGATATATGATCCATTGTGTGTTGATTTTTTGAATAGAGTGTAAGGTAGGGGTCTTGTTTCAAACTTCTGCATGTGGAAAACCAGTTTTCCCAGAGCTATTTCTCAAAGAGACTTTCCTTTCTCCAGGGACACATTTTAGTTCATTTGTCAAAGAAAATTTACAAAATGTTAGAAATCTGTCTTTTAGAAATATACACAGCAAATATGTTTAAATAGCTATAGTAAACTACTTAAATGTCATATGAATATTTTCTATAAAATTATTTTACTATTTTAAAGATTATAAAGTGTAATCATTTTGATGAGAAACCTTAAGGAAAGTGAACCAAGTTGAAATAATCTGGAAAGTAATAATTATTGCCTATTTAGAATGAGACATACAGTATATATAATGAATAAGTGTGTAAATGAGATAATATATTCCATTTGGGGTTGAAAAGTGATCATAAATTTAATCAATAAATTATTTTCAACATAGGCATGATATTACATTCACTTCTGATATGAATGCTGGCTGCTCATAATTTTATTCATTTTAAAATTTGAATTAATGCTACTTTTAATAAAATCTTACCATTAACATGTAATAGGAGTAGATATGAGCTCATCCCTTTTCTATCACATAAATTCTGCAATCTTCTTTAGCAATTTGAATTTTTATCTTTTTGGATCTTTCAGAGCACTTACTATCATAGCTATAAAATTAAAATATGATCGTGTATTAATATTTGGAAAAATGACAAAATATACTGATCATACTATTTCTAATTCACTTAAGACATTAAACAAGCATTTTGTCTTAGTTGTTAAGCTATTGATATTACCACATTAGTTAAGAATTTGAAGATTTTGAATTTGTGAGAAATATTCAGTTTAGAGCAATAAAGTTCTGTGTCATTAAGAAACCAAATAGTTTGATTAAAAATACATACTTTAGAAATAAATCTAGGTTGAATTAATGCTGTGTTTTGTGTTAGGGTCTGCAGATATGTTCTTTTATTCACTTAATGAGTTCTGTGCTGAGGGTGTAAAAATAAAAGACAATGTCTCTATCCTCATAAAAGTGTTTGCTTTCTGGTGAATACAAACAGTAAACCATCAGCCCTTGCTACCTCTAGGTTCTATATCATGGATTCAGGTAACAGCAGGTTAAAAATATTTTTAAAATGTTGTACATGTACAGACATCTTTTCTTGTTATTCTCTAATTTAGTAAAACAGCTATTTACATAGCATTTATGTTGCATTACATAAGTAATTTAGAGATGACTTAAAGTACACCACAGAATGTGCATAGGTTAATGTGGATACTATGCTGTTTATATAAAGGGTTTCAGCCTCTACAGATTTGGTATCCATAGAGTATCCTAGAAATAGTCCCCCAGGGAAACCATGGGATGATTGTACTCACAGTGTGGTAATGGAAAAGTACAGAGAATCACAGGACTAATGAGCAAGGGGTCCTTAATCTATTTTCAGAACTAGAAGAATCTCATGAGAAGAGTGGTATTTAAGCTGAGAGTTAAACTGGGCAAATCCAAATATTTTAAATGTCAATAATATGTCATTTCTCTGTAAAATTATCGTGCTACAGGTGAATCTCTTGACACAGTCCCTGTCAACTCTTAGATGCTGAGTAAGTGGTGGATATTACTGTTCTTAGTTTCATTAGACTCTCAACCTACACACTTGTATGATACCTTATGGTTACAATTATGATATAAATACCTTATGCTTTAACCATTAGTTTTATAAAACTGTCTGCAAAAATACTGTAAGTTCAGCGAGACCATCAAGTTTATCTGATTCATCTTTGTATATTTATCTGATTGCACTGTTAATAATTTAATTGGTGCTCTGTAAGTTTTCTTTAGCAAGCATGAACATGAATGAATAGGAAAGATACAACCTTTAGATACTAATGGACAAGTCAAGTTTTGGGACTTGATATAGTATCATTCAATGAATAAAAGCAGCCCCACTACTCCCAGTATTTGGCCTCTTATTTACAGGATGGATGTGTAGAATTTCCAATTAATTATTCGACTGTCCAGGTACCAGTAACTTCAGAAGATTAATTATCATGGAGAGGAAGGTTAATGGGTAGAGGGATGCATTTTGATAGGAGAAACAACTTCTAATGTTCTATAGCAGAAAACAATAATTATAGTTCGAACAATGCATTAAATATTTTAAAAGAGCTGCATTTTATTTGCAAGACAGAGACAGACAAGGGGAGTTCTGTCTACTGTTGTATTCCCCAGATGTCCACAACAGCTGGAGCTGAGCCTGGCTGATTCCAGAATCCTGGAATTCCATCTGTGTCTCCCACATGGATGGAAGGGACTGAAGCACTTTAGCTATCACCTGCTTCCTCTCAAGGTGTGCAGTAGCAGGAAGTTGGACTGGAAGTGAAGGAGCCTGGATTTAAACTGTGTACTCCAGTATAGCATGTGAATGTCTTCAGCAGTGTCTTAATTGCTTGGCAAAGTCTACCTCTGGGATAATTTGTTAAAAAGAAGTGGGTACCTCATACAGATTTTGATGCTGAGTGTGGGATGTTGCTGTAACAAAAGTTTAAAATATAGGAGTTACTTTGCATTTTGCAGTAGATTTTGGGGAGAATATTAGTGAAAGTGCAAAACATCTTAAAGGAAATGTTACTATATACTTCATAGTCCTCAATGCCTGTCAGTCCAGAATTTCAGGAAAGTCAAGTAAATGTTATTGGAAACTGAAAGAGAATCCTTGTTATGTAGTATTGAATGTTTAACAACATTGTTGAAGCAAGGTGGAAGAGAAAATGTGCATAATTTACTTGATATTTTACATAAGATATTCAAGTAAAGTGTTTACATTGCCACCTCTTTTTCTTATAATGATATGACAAGAATATGGAAGGATTGTTAAACAAAAATGAGCCAGTACTTTTGGTGCCTTAAAAATCTCTCAGCCTCTGTAGACATCAAGTAATGATAAATTTAAGAAATGTTTTCAAGTAAAGATAAAGTCCTGGGCACTTCGGGAAACTGTAGTCTTAAAATGAAAGTAACAAAACCTTTTGTTAAGACCTCAGAGAGATTAAACGTGGTAACTTGGGAAGAAGAGATTAAGAGTGTACTCCCATGTACACTCAAACATTATTAGTGTGGCTTCTAGAAAGAGTAAGGACATCATTGTTCATCCATAAAAGTTGGAACTCAAGATAGAGAAGGGCTTATCTCAAGAGATTTGTGACTGGCTTTTGTCAAATGATATAAACCTAAGAAAATTCATAGAAGACATAAGAAGTTCTTAAGAGTTCTATCTGTAGAAATGTTGCCAATTTGAAGAGAGACAGTTCCTGTGGACTCTGAGTTCTACTGACAGAGAGGAAGCTGAGAGAGCTCCTTGGCTGATTGCTGACTCAGAGGGCAGAAGAACCAGAGCCCATCAGCAGAAGCCAAGAGTCATGGAGAGTTACACAAAGCCTTTTGATCTTTTAAAGTAACTTTACCAATAAGTGGCTGATTATACTTCAGAATTACTCTGTATCAGTAGCTTTTCACCACATGATTTCCCTCTTGTTGAATAGGAACATTTATTGCAGTTACCAAATACAGGTCCTACTATTGTGTGTTGTATTTGGGGTGCCAGTATCTACTTAGTCTTTGGACAGAGAAGGCTTATATTCAAGGAGATGTGTTTATGACTATACCTGAGGCAGCTAACTGCAACTGAGTGTGATTCAGATGATGAATATATACTCTGAGAGTTGATTCTCTACTAGTGTTAAAGGTGTGGGGTCCAGTGGGATAGGTGAGTAGGCTCTATATGGGAGAGAGATGTTAATCATTTGAGGCCAGAGACTGTGTAATGACCCCCGATTATCCCTGCCTGCTGATGTTCAGGACCTCCTTTATTTTTCCCTTGAGTGAGTATTGTATTTATTAGTCATTTATAATAGAGAATTCATGGGAGTTTTCCTCTATGAGTAGACTGTGAAGAGGCTGTGGTTTCCATCTTTGGTACTTTGTCTCATTCTCCCTTGGATGACTTGCTATGGGCAAAGCTTCCATATCACAAAGCACTCTATGGAGATACTTATGTGAGTAAACCTGAAAAATGAACTTTTAACTCCTGTCTGTCCTCAGATGAGAAGTTAGAGCCCTGGCTTAGAGTTTGATTACAACCACAAAAGAGCATGTGTTTCAGCACTCAGCCACGTCACACTCAGATTTCTGACACAGAAACTACTAGATGACAAGTATTTGTTCATTTATTATACAAAACATAGATAATTAAAATAGTACTCAGTAAGTATTTGCTGTCAAATATGTGAGTGGAAGGCTAAAAACTACACTTGAAAAAAAATGGAATATAAAGATTATAACTTTGTGGGGCCAGCCCTGTGGGATAGTGGGTAAAGCTGCTGCCTACAGTGCCAGCATCCTATATGAGTGCTGGTTTGTGTCCTGGCTGCTCCACTTCCGATCTAGCTCTCTGCTATAGCCTGGGAAAGTAGTAGAAGATGGCCCAAGTCCTTGGGCCCCTATACCTACATGGGAGACCCAGAAGAAGCTCCTGGCTTTGGATCAGTGCAGCTCCATCCATTGTGGCCATTTGGGGAGTGAACTAGTGGATGGAAGACTTTTCTTTCTTTGCCTCTGCCTTTCTGTAACTCTACCTTTCAAATAAATAAATAAATAATCCTTTAAAAAGCTTTGTGATAGGGTCATGGGTATACAGATCAATAATTCAATAATAACATATGAATGAGCAAGTCATTCAGCAAAGTTTTGCATATCTTAATATTGTGCTGAAATAACAAAGGCCCAAAACAAGTTATACTCCTTAAATTATTTATTTCTCATTCTTCACTATATTTGGAGGACACAATGCTGGCTTCCAGCCATTGTCGTCTTTTCTTTCTCTCCTTCTTCGCCTCTCTACTGCCTCTATATACCAGATCTTTCACTGGAAACCTTTTATTCCACTACTTTACTCTTTTCTTTCGAAAGATCTTTTCTGTCTCACAGTTGTACACATTCACCAAAACACTGCGCTTTGCAAATGGCATTTTGAGTTACTGATGTCTCCAAAGTTGTAGGAGTCACATCTTTTACTTAATACTTTACTAAAAGTCTGAATAACTCAAGTAATTTTGCCAATAACACAAATGAAATTCATCTCTTAAGTTGGAAAAGTAGTAGTTTTTATGTGTGTTTCAAAATAAAAATTGCTAGAGATAAATGTTGCATTTATTTAGTGAGTTTCTACTTATCAGAGGGACAAGTGCCCATCTGTTAGTTCATTCCCTAAATGCCCGCATATGTTTGGGACTGAGCCAGGGCAAACTCAGGAGTTGAGATTACAATCCAGGTCTCCAGTGGAGGTGAAAGGAACTCAATTATTTGACTGTTGCCTCACATGGTCTGTAGTTTGGAAGCTAGAGTCAGGAGCCAGAGTTGGGCATCAAATTCAATATAGGGCGTGGTGCCTTAACTGGATTCTTAGCTGAAAAGTCTGACTCAAGAGTTTTTTTTTTTTCATTCTGAAATTTGTGATTGTCCTACAAATACAGAATTTCTTTTTGTGTGGGAATACATTTGCTACCATAAATATGTATGGAATTTTATGCATTGTTGGTTATTAAATCTTATATAGCTATGATTTTAAGTACCTATTACATTTTGCTAATATGCATATTTACATAAATTATCCTAATTAGCCCCCTGTTGGTTTTATCTTTATGATGAAATATCCTTGTATTGGAAATGTGAATTACTGTTTCTCATTTCTAGTGACATTTCTTTGTATAGAATATGTTATTCTAAGATTATTAGTTTGATTTATTAAATTAATCAGCTTAATGTTCAAAGAAATAAAATACGTTTTTCAGGAATTTTTATAAGGTTATTTTTCCCATTAGTGATTTGATTATCTTTAGATAATTTATCGAATGACCACATTTTATTCATAAATGGATGTTACTAAATTGTTTCACTGCCCATTTATGTCACCATGGAGTTTTATATTTGATGTGGTAGAAATAAAAATCTATCATTTGGGGGCTGATGCTGTGGCATAGCAGGTTAGGCTGCTGCCTGTGGTGCTGGCATCACATATGGGAGTCAGTTAAAGTCCTAGCTGCTCCATTTCTGATCCAGCTGCCTGATGATTTGCCTGGGAAAACAGTGGATGGTGGCCCAAATTCTTGGGGGCACTGCATCCATATGGGAGACTGAAAAGCCTCAGATCAGCCCAGCTTCAGCTGTTGCGCCATTTGGGGAGTGAACCAGTGAATGGAAGACCCCTCTTTCTCTCTGTCTCTCTCTCTGCCTCTGTGTAACACTGCCTTTCAAATAACTAAATTATTTAAAAAAATATTATTTAGGCATCTCACTCATTTTCTTCCCTAATAGGGAGATACAGTGCTAAAGCTCTTCATTCAAATAAAATGACTGTATTTAATAAATGTCAAGTACCACAAAAAGCAGAACAATATATAACATATAAATAAGATATGAGCCTATAAACACATCCCATTGTGTTTTAAGGGATTTCCTAGCAAGTTGTTGTTCAAGGGTGCTCTTTAGGGTGATAAGGTGTGTTGTGTTTGGAGTTTTGTTTTTGAATCAATATATTATTTCATAAAGTTTTCAGTCTTGTCATAAAAAATTGAGTGGAAACATGACAGACTTCAAGGCAATTACTATTCATTATAAAAATCACGACTAGTTTTTTATAAATGGTGGGTAAAAGACGTACCAAATATATGCTTGGTGTTTATTGATGACTGTTCTGTATATGCTAATAGGTAAAATTTCTCACAGAAAATGTCAGGTGTAACATACACTTTCTAGAGGAACAAAATGCAAATAACTCATGTCATTGAAAAACTGACATGGAATTATAACTTTCTTATGGTATATCGATCAATCAATCACCAGCTTGCCTTTGTACTTGAAAGTGTTTCCATGCATGGGCATAAGTTATTGTAGTATTCCACCATTTGAGTTGTGGTGGAGCAGGTAAAATGAAGCCTCAAATCATTCTCTAATCTCAAGAACATCCTGGCAGAATTACTGTGAGTTGTCTTTTTAAAATTGATTTCCTCCTGGGGAAAAAGGACTTAATCTGTTAAAAAATGATTTTTTATCTATTAAGTGTCTTTTCTTGTGAAGATCCTTTCCTTTTATGGCCCACAAGGAAAAATGTCCATTTTTCTCTCAAGTTTTTATATCCTATTATTCATTAGTCAGTGATCCATTTTGCAACCAAAATGAAACATAATCCAAAAAGAACAATGCTTTAAAATAAATTCAAAATGGGCAAACACTTCTAATCCTACAGATTGCTCTCATCTTAATGCACATCATATGGATTCTTGATGTTATAATGGTTTTACCTTTAGTAAAAGCAATAGATGGCAGCCTTGTATTCTAAATCAATATGATAGGGTACAAAATCAGAATATTTATAATGAAATTTTCAAGGCTACTGGGAAGCCTTCGACAAGAAACTTTGGTTTTTAAAATTTGTATTTCTGCATTTTCATCTCACTTGAAAGGCAGAGACAAAAGGCCTTCCATACTCTGGTTCATTTTTCAAATATCTAACAACCAAGGTACAAGCCAGGAACCTGGTTCTATCCAGATCTCTTAGGTGGGTGGCAAGGACCCAGCTTCTTGAGCCTTCACTTGCTGCCTTCCAAGGAGTACGTTGCAAGAAACTGGACTGGAAGCAGTGCAGCCAGGAATCCTACACTTGAATGAGATGGGGGCATCCCAAGTGGTGGCTAACATTTGTACAACATACCCTCCTTGTCTCTTCCATTGAGGAACAGTGTCTTTTGTTTTTTCTTCAAACTCTTTGTTGAACTCTTAGTGTAGGGTTAACTTTACAATCTTTAAACTGAAAATAGATTTTTGTAAAAATTAAGAGTGCAATGGGAAAGGGAGGAAGAAGGTGGTTTGAAACACTGGCGGGAGAGAAGGTTGGATTGGTAGTTAGCATTGTTCCTAAATCTGTACATATGAAATATCTGAAACTTGTGTAACTTAAACTACTTGGGATTTAGAACTAAGGTGCTTTGTTGTTAATGATGATTAGTTTAGTAAGACTACTCAAAAATAGAAATGTCCTCTCACCTCATTCCAAATATTTTTAAGATTAGACTATATTCAACCTAGGTGACATCTGTATTGCATGCAAAAACAGTTTGCGTTTCTGCATTTGTTTCTTAATGATAGCTTATTTTGCTGTAATGCTTTAGAATTAGAATATTCCTGAAATAATATGAGGCAAGCAATTTCAGTTCCCATCCCAAATAACAATAGTATTATTTCTATATTAGCAGAGAAAAAATTGGAATGTCTTGAGTTTATAATAGCTTTAAATATGAAAGTAATGTACTCATACAACTAAAAGTTAATAGGGTAGTTGGAAACTTCATGCTGTCAATATTTGTAAAAATATAGTGACATTCTTTATTTTATAAAACAACTTTTTAAACATTTTTATTTCTAAGATAGAGTTAGAGAGGCAGAGGCAGAGGGGGAGAGAGAGAGATCTTCCACTTGATGGTTCTTTCCCCAGATGACCAAAATGGTGGACTGTAGCTGGCCATATCAAACTAATAGCTGCTTCTGGGTCTCCCATGTGGGTGCAGGGACCCAGGCACTTGAACTATCTTCTCTTTCCCCAGGCAATAGCACAGAGCTGGATGGGAAATGAAGCAGCCAAGACTCGAACCAGCACCCATATGGGAATGTCAACACTGCAGGTGGTAGCTTCACCTGCTACACCACAGCACCAGCCCCAGCATTCATTTCTTGATCAGTGAAATGAACATTGTGTTCCTAACCACCTATGAGATAAAATTTGCTAATATATGAGCACTATTAAGTGCTTTGGGAATGAGATGATATAGAGCCACGTTTTTCCTTTTAAAGATTTATTTGAAAGGTAAAAGGGTTGGGGTGGGGGTAGGGGAAGATGAGGAGGAGTGTGAGTGAGTGAGACAGTTTCATTTGCACAATTACTTCTCAAATGGCCACAACAGCCAAGGCTGGCTCAAGCATAAGCCAGGAACCAGAGACTCCATACTGTTGCCCCATATGAGTAGCAAGGGACCAAGTATTTGGGCCATCTTCCTCTGTTTTTCTAGACAAATTATCAGGGAACAGGATCAGAAGTGGGACAACTGGGACTCAAAGAAGTGCTGTAAGACTGGATGCCATCATCTCAAATGATGGCTTAATCGGCTGTTGTACAACTCTGGTCCCATCATTTTTCTCATTTTCCAGTTCGCCCATGAGATTTAATATCTAATACTTATTTAAGTGCCAATTAAATCTTAATTATGGCATGATTTTTTACCTCTAGATAAAGCATTAAAAACATAAACTTAATATGAATTTTTTTATAAAAGAGCCTAGTTAATTACTCTGAGATATATTTATTTGCCTTTTAACAAGAAACGTTTTATTTTTAAAAATTTTAAAAAATAGTAATGGGGGCCAGTGCTGCGGCATAGCAGGTAAAGTCACCATCTGCACTGTCGGTAAGGTATCCCATATAGATGCCGGATCGAGATCCAGCTGCTCCACTTCCAATCCAGCTCTCTGCTATGGCCTGGGAAAGCAATAGAAGATGGCCCAAGTGCTTGGTCCCCTGCTCCCATGTGGGAAACCCAGAAAAAGCTCCTGGCTTCAGATAGGCCTAGCTCTGCCCATTGCAGCCAATTGGAGAGTCAACTAGCCGACCTCTCTCTCTGCCTCTGCCTGTCTGTTACTCTGCTTTTCAAATTTACTAGAAAGAATTCTCAGCTAGAGAGGGACAGACTCTTCCAACCACTGGTTTACTTTTTTCAATTTGGCATAAGGCAACGTTCTTTTTTTTTTTTTTTTCTTTTCGAAAACTTTTATTTAATGAATGCAAATTTCATAGGTAAAGCTTTAGGAATATAGTGATTCTTCCCCACCCCCCATACTCACTGTCCCACTCCCAAACCGTCTCACCTGCTATTTCTTCTACCATCCCATTCTTCATTAAGATTCATTTTTAATTATCTTTAAATAAAGAAGATCAACTCTATACTAAGTAAATATTTCAACAGTTTGCACCCACACAGACACACAAAGTATAAAGTATTGTTTGAAGACAAGTTTTACATTGAATTAGCTTAGTACATACAGCTCATTAAGGACAGAGGTCCTATGTGGGTAGTAAGTGCACAGTGATTCCTGTTGTTGATTTAACAATCAACATTTATGATGCCAGTGACCACCCGAGGCTCTTGTCATGAGCCTCCAAGGCTATGGAAGCCTCTTGAGTCCACAGACTCCAACATTATTTAGACAAGGCCATATTCAAAGTGGAAGTTCTCTCCTCCCTTCAGAGAAAAGTATATCCTTCTTTGATGACCCTTCCTTTCCACTGGGATCTCACTCACAGAGATCCTTCATGGATCTTCATTTTTTTGCCACAGTGTCTTTACTTCCCATGCTGAAATGCTCTCATGGGCTTTTCAGCCAGATCCAAATGCCTTAAGGGCTGATTCTGAGGTCAGAGTGCTGTTTCGGGTGCACTTGCTGGGCCTGGGCCTGAAGGAAGCCAGGGACTTCCTCCGGGTCTCCCACGTGGGAGGCATTGTCCCAGGCAATTAGCTGGGAGCTAGATTGGAAGTGGAGCTGCTGGGCCTTGAACTGGCACTCATATGGGATGCTGCCATCTCAGGTGGCTGCTTTACCCACTACAGCACTATGCCAGCCGTGAAATACATTTTTTATCCAGATTTTAAGATTCTGACTTGATTTTTGTACTTGCGCTAGGTTATATGTAAGTGTGTTGATCTTTGGGGTTAATGATAGGTAAGAAATACTGTTTGAAAGTTTTTTTTGAATTTTAGTTACTAAAACTTTTATGAAAATAGGTGAGTCATGGGGAATTTGCCTTGATGTATTAGATAAATTAACATATTTAAGCTTTTGGTCATAATTCTGAGTCTAGTATCTTGTATGCCACAACAGTCTTTTGTGGTATTATACTCTGTACTCTCCTTCACTAAAAGAGTTGATTGGATACATTTCTTTTTGCTAGATGCTGCCATGTCCATCTTTTTAATACCCTCCTTGTTCATTATAAGTGCCGTTAGCCATACTGCCTAATGAAAGGTATTGCATATCAAGTCTGATTACTGCTCTGATGTTTTCCAGACGTGCTTGGTGATGAGCCTGGCATATGAAACAATTTCCTACAGTAATAAAACTAATTAAAGCAGGCAGTCATCCACATACCACTTTCTAATGAATTATAATAAGCTCATTAATCTCACCCTCTCCTATTCCACAAAGCCCATAGATAGGACCTGTATGCAAGAGCAAAATTCTCACCTTTAGAAATGGACAAGAATCACAAAATCAAAGATGACTTTGTGAGTTTAACTTAAAAAATTACAAATTGCTGATAACTGCTTTAAATGCCATGTATGGCTTCTCAACTCTTCTACATTATTATTGACAAGAGTCTCTTCTATTTGAACTCACCTCTAATTGATTTAGCAAAGGGAAAATGATTCATGGAAAAATAATGACTTTTCAGTACCTCAAAGGCTGAAATTGAATGAACCTGCTTAGATTTCCTCCTCGAGCACATGAGAGAATGATGGATAGACTACTTGAGATCAAGTGATAAAAAACAGAGCCTGTTTCCTCTTCAGAAAGGGCTACATTATCTTCCCAAAATGTCAAAAAGTAGTAATCAATTGCTTCTGTTAACTCTTCTTCAGCTCTCTTCAGTGCCTGACAAACAATTATTTTATTTAGCTTATAAATAATTTGGCAATGTGGATGCATTGTTCTAAAGATAATTTTTTTTAGTGAAAAAAGGTTGTTAAATGTGGCTATTTATGCAGGGAGAGATGGTTTTGAGCTAAGGATGTTTAATACGAAAGATAATTTGGAAAGGGGTGTTTTATCCATTATAATTTGGTATTTCAAAACTGTAGTGCTCTCTTCTGAAGGACACTACAACTATGACGTAGTATGTATTTCTCCTTTTAGAAGTGAATTATAAATATGAAGATTTCAAAGCTAATATAGAATGATGGTAATGGGTTAGTTGCAAATAGGCAGACACATTTTAGTTTACAGAATTATGTTCAAAATTGTCATTTCCACTGATGAATTTTTAGTTACTGTTTCATGTCCTTTAGAGGGGAAATGGTTGTATAATTTGTACAGAATATTTTCTATTATAAAGCAAAGGTTTAAAATATTCAGGTTTAATTGCTAATTATGACAGCTTTGGTTGGTAGAGATTTAGTCAATCTGAACAAAACGTCTGCCCATGCGTGTTCAGCCGTAACTGCCACAGCCAGTTGCTGTTTCTGAAAGCGGACAGCCCTCTCCATAGAGAAGTAAATGTTCACAGCATCTACTTCAGTATCTTCATTTGTAAAGTAAAGAGGTTTGTCTAGAGCAGTGTTTCTCAAAATGTGGCACGTACACTGATAGTAAATTTGATGTTTCAAATAAAATTTAGTACAACATATAAATGAGGCATATATAAATAGTGGAATAGTACTCAGTCCTGTAAAAGGATGAAATTTTGTTCTTTGTAGTAACAAAGATGAAACTGGAAATCACCTTAAGTAAAATGTGCCAGGCTTTGAAGGATAAGTACTACATGATCTCTTTCACATGGAATCTAAAAATGTCATTCTCATAGAAGTTTATCATAGAATGATGGTTATCAGAATCTAGGGAGTAGTGGGGAGAGAGTGAAAGAGGTGTGAAAAAGCTGATTAGCTGATACTAACTTATAGTCATGAGAAAGAAGTTTTGATGTTCTGTGGCACAGGAGGGTGATGATTGATAATGATAATATTCTATGTATGTTTCTTATACAAAAACTATAAGAAATAATTTGGAACATTTTCACCATTAATAAATATATTTGATGAGTTAGATATGTTTACCTTATTTGAACATTACCAATGGATATGTGCATCAGAATATCACGTTACACAATAAATGTGTATTATTTTTATGTTTCAGTTAAAAAGAAATAGAAAAGTTAGATGTATTATGTTGCACAAAGCAAAAAAAAAGTAATTCCAGTTTAGTCCTTCTGAAATCAAAGAGATAAATTTTGTCCTTTAAATTCTGAATATGCCTCTAATTCTGAAAAAGCTCATTTGTTTGACAAAGCTGGTAGGTTACCTCTTAGTTGCTAACAGAAGTATTCTGAATGTAACTGTTTATTAAAAGAAGTACATTTCTTGAAAGTTACCTCAAAGATAATGGAAAATTATACAAAAGCCTTAGGAAAAATTTCAGAGCTCTAATTGACCTTGTTTTAAACAGAAAGCTTTCTTTGAAAAAGACTTGCTCCAATTAGTAGGTCTAATTAATAGTATATATTAAAATCTATGCAGCACATTGACTAAACTTTGGTAACAGACTGTAATGTTAATAAAGAACACTGGAATGTTATTAAAGAAACACAGATCCCCATCAGAACACCAACACTGATTTAGTGCTAAATAACTAATATGTATTGAGGACGTAGAAATCGGGCATTCCTCCTAAGTTATTAACCCACATCAGCACTTGCCACACAGGTCAGTGTTTGCAGCTTACTATTACTCACCTCACCTAAGAGGAAACTGAAATACCAAGACGTTAAGGAATTTGGTAAATGTCAGACACATTTTAAATAATAAAGTGTGTAATTCTGTTGGAACCCATTTAGTACCTTTGGCATGTCGATTTCTTATTGTTTCCTATTCTGCCACCACCAGTAATCCTTACTTAACCTGGTCATCTCTGTTCTCACGTATAAGCTTGTTTCTTTCAGAATTACATTCCCAGTACCTGGCACAAGGTAGGCACTCAGATAGTATTTGTTGAATGAATAGTGGAATCAATTAATTTCTTAATAACTCTACGCTATAAAAAGACAACTCTTAAAATTGCCTCTAAGTAAAACATGTTGGATTCTGTGATCTTATACCAGGCAACCCTATTCCCCTCCCGTGTTTAGTTTTCCTCTGATGGCCTCTCAGCATTTCTGTTATTGATCAAGGAATTTAAACTCTGTTTTAATGTCAGAATGTGTAGATTCAAACAAAAACTCATTGACTTATCTCTGTCCACCCAGCTAACTGTGTGAATTTGGAAGACTTATTTAAACTCAAAGTTTGAATTTCAGATAATATAGGTTATACCTACCATACCTACCCACAAGTATTGTTATATTACCTAAATATAGTTATATTACCTAAATTAAAAAGTCTTTAAAATATCTGATAATGATTGCAAGATTGTAGTTATGCTGTAAGATAGTTGATATGGAGTCAAGTGGATCTAATGCTATTAACTTGGTAATTGTAGGAAATTTGGTTTCATTTAAAGCATTAGTTTCTCAATGCTTAATATAAAATACAAATTCCTTACTCAGTTTTCATAAAGGTTAAATGAAATATGTTCAGAGAGCCTGACATACAGTTAAAACCAAATACGTATTAGTTGATCCTGTTTGTAATGGTTCTTTCCTTCAGATATTATTCATTTGGTTTAATATCTTGGGGGATTGAAGAAGACAATTCACTGCCTTCTGACTAAATACATTTGTTACAATATTTCTTGTAGTTATCTCAAAATATAACCATTTTTGCTTGACAGCCTTATAACTCAAATTATAATATCTTAAACACTATGCTGCTTATAGCTGCCACTGCAAGAAACAGAAAATTCAGGTTCTAACAAAAGCTAATTTGTTGAATCTGTGTTTTAGAGGCCAGAGGCAATTGCAAGACTATGATAGGGAGAAGATTTATTCTGTATCCCTGTATTCATAAACCCCTGAATAGAAAGAAACACAATTCAGGCATTTGAAAAATATATTGGAGAAGATTAATTTGAAAATAGGATGTGCATGAGTGCATGGATAGATGTATCTCTTCTAGTATGTTTGCAAGTAAGCCTTGCTGTGAAAATCTCTAAGAAGCAGAATTTATTGTAACTGAGTTCTCCATTAAATGGCAGTATATTATTGGAAATGTACTCTTACAGAAAACTAATCCAAACCAATACACAAGCATATTAAAAAACAAAATCTATCATTCCCCAGCCAACACCCAACAGATTACATGTGTTTCCTGTTACATACTGCTTGTTTATGGAGGAACAGTTTTCTGCAGGAAGGCAAAAGAACCATATGTGGGATCTAAGTTGAAGCCAAGAGGAACCCTACATCCTTCAGGATTCCTAACTCCTCACAGATAAGGTTTAGAGGCTTTTGGTTCAGTTTTTATGCTGATTTATTTATTTATTTGCAATAGAGTGAGTAAGGGGGGGATCTCCATGTGCTACTTCACTCTGTGAATGGACACCTGACTAAATCCAGGAGCCAGGACCTCTACCCAGGTTTCCCATGTAGGTGGCAGGGTCCCAAGTTCTTGATCTACCATGCACTGCTTTCCCAGGCATATAAGCAAGGATCTGGATCAGAAGCTGAGCAATTGGACCTTAAATGAGAACTCTGATACCAGATGCTGGCATCACAAGTGGTGGCTTAACCCACCATGCTACAATGTAGGCCCCTGTAGGTTGGCTTCAAATAAACTCATTGTTAACTTACATGGAATTAACTTGCTATTATGTCTTTCAAAATCAGGTGTATTAATGGCTTAGCAAATGTTATTTCAGGGAGTTGGGTATTTTCCTGGTCAGGTTAGGACAAACATCTGTAATTCAGGGCCACTGCCATCAGCCCAGCTTAATATATTGCATTTCCTTCTTCTAATATTTGATAGTTTTCTGTCTGGTACTTTCGCTTCCTCTCTTACAACCTTATCTGCTGTCCTATTTTCTCCCAATCCATCTTTCTTCCAGATTTATTATCTGGAACTATTATCTCACATCTCCACTAAGAACTCTTTACCACTTTATTCATCCCCTGTATTCTTAAGATAAAGTCTAAGCATCACAAATGATATGACTTATTTTACAGCTTTTTCAAATGTCATTCTGTCCACCATCTCCCCCCCCTTTTTTTTTTAAAGACCACTTATTTGAAAGGCTGAGTTTGCAGAGAGAGAGAGAAAGAGAAAGAATCTTCTATTTGTTCACTCCTCAAATGGCCACAACAGCTGGAGCTGGGCCTATCTAAAGCCAAGAGCCAGGAGCTTGTTGCAGGTCTCCTGTGTAGGTTCAGGTGCCCGAGCACTTGGGCTGTCTTCCACTGCTTTCCCAGGAACATTAGCAGGGAACTAGATCAGAAGTGTAGCAGCTGGTACACGAACTGGCATGCACATGGGAAGCTGGCACTACAGGCAGAGGCTTTATTTGCTATACCACAATGCAGGCCCTCTACTTTTCAGTTTTTTATTTCATCTATATTAAATATCTTGTTACTTGAGCTTTCTAGGTTCCCTTTTATACATCTGATTGCATTATTTCAGGTGTGTGTACCTCTTCTTTTCCCATAGCAAATTCATAATCATCATTCACATCATAACTTCACACATTACTTTATCAAAAACAAAACACAAAAAGGCATACCAGGTTGGGTTTCCTTAGAACCTAAAACTCATCATACTTAAAAAGATTCTGTCCCTTGAGCTAAGTGTGTGAGCATAACTTCACTGTCTTATTTGTTGCCGTCTTCTAAGTCCTTTGTTCAGTGTCTATATTTCCCTTTCATTTATTCCTGAATATCCTTAAGTGAAAGCTATTTATTTATTTATTTATTTATTTATTTATTTATTTTTTTACAGGCAGAGTGGACAGTGCGAGAGAGAGACAGAGAGAAAGGTCTTCCCTTGCCGTTGGTTCACCCTCCAATGGCCGCTGCGGCCGGCGCACCGCGCTCGTCCGATGGCAGGAGCCAGGAGCCAGGTGCTTTTCCTGGTCTCCCCATGGGGTGCAGGGCCCAAGCACCTGGGCCATCCTCCACTGCACTCCTGGGCCACAGCAGAGGGCTGGCCTGGAAAAGGGGCAACCGGGACAGAATCCGGTGCCCCGACCGGGACTAGAACCCGGTGTGCCAGCGCCGCAAGGCGGAGGATTAGCCTGTTGAGCCACGGCGCCGGCCAAGTGAAAGCTATTTAAAGTAATGAGAGTTACTGTTAGCCCATGTTAGGCTTTTAGTGGTTGGGGGAAAAAATGGCCTTTGGCCCATATAAAATCCACAGAATCATTTGGTCTGACTCTACCAAGGCAGCTGGAGGTGGGACTCAAAATCAATATTTCCCTAGCAGGCTAATTTTTAAGTTAATAATTCTTTTAAATGATTTTTTATTTATTTGAGAAGTAGAGTTACAGAGAGGGAGAGACAGAGAGAAAGGTCTTCCTTCCATTGGTTCACTCCCCAGATGGTCGTAACGGCTGGAGCTGCCATCAATTCAAAGCTAGGAGCCAGGTGTTCTTCTGGGTCTCCCATGCCATCTTCTGCTTTACCGGCCATAGCAGAGAGCTGGATTGGAAGAGGGGCAGCTGGGACTAGAACTGGTGCCCAAATGGAATGCTGGCAGAGCAGGCAGAGTATTACCTTACTGCGCCACGGAGCCGGCCCCTAAGTTGATAATTTTGCATGGTTCATGAATGATGTTATAAATATTCAAATGACTTTTGGCAGAAAATAAGTGCCCCATGACTGCAACGGTTGTACAGACACCCTTACCATGTCAGATTCTGTTTCAGACACCTTCTTGATGCCCTCCCCACACAAATATTCATTCTTGACACTGACCTACGAGCTGAAAATTAAATGATACTCTTTTGAAGCAAGGGCTTTGTCATGTGATGCAATACTGGCCAATAGACCAGATGAAAGATTCTGCATTGGATAAAAAAGATACCTGTGGGAACAAACTTCCATCCCACAATGAGTAGAGTTGACTGAGAGCATGATCCTTGGATCTGTGTTTGCCTTCTTTAAAACTATGAAGAGTCAAGTCTGAGACCCAATGCCAATCCTTAATGATAGCGAGCTTGAAGTAATTGGTATGTACACCTGACCTTTGTTGAAGTTACTGTGCTAATGAATTAACTGAATTGGGAACCAATTACTTCTCATCTTGTTATTAAATGAGATAATAAGTGTCTATTTTTGGTTTATCCACCTTTAAAAAGTGGGTGTCTTTTTACTTATTGTCAAGTATCTTCATTGAAACAGATACCTTCAAGTCTTGACTTTCTGTGAGTTGTGTAGGAAAATGGACTGGAATCCTCAAAAGTAAAACTAAACATCAGTGTCCTTTTATGCTTCCAGTTTATATTATCTCTAAGAATATTTCAAGTCATTAATGATCCTCCTAATCAAGTATAAAAGCAGAAATGGCATAAGTGCACATATAATCTTTATTTTTATTCCATTGTCTGGTAACATGCCCTATGGAATTCTGGACATTTTTCCTGACTAATGTCAAACAGACACTAGGGTTGAGTGGGCCCAGATTATCCATTATGATTTTGTCAGAAGGTGGGAGGCAATGGAGGAAAATTTTTTCTAGCTGATTGGCTATTTGTGAAAGGCAGAGAGACAAGAGATTTTCTAAAATGATGTTCATTCCAATGATTCTCCTAAAATAATGACTATCTAGGGAGGTCCTATAAGTTCGGTAAGGACAGCTCCTTGCTCTGAAACACCCCCTTTTTACTTTGTAAGGTAACCCAAATTCCCTGAGTTATCAGTATTTTCTTTTCTTTTTTTTTTTTTGACAGGCAGAGTGGACAGTGAGAGAGAGAGACAGAGAGAAAGGTCTTCCTTTTGCCGTTGGTTCGCCCTCCAATGGTTGCCGCGGATGGCGCGCTGCGGCCGGCGCACTGTGCTCATCCGATGGCAGTATTTTCTATAGTTGTGTATGTATGATCTTCAAGAGACCACAGATCCTCAGAATGTAGAACAGAAAGAGTATTCTCCATAACATGTTTATTTTCTACAAATTCAAGCATTGAGCTGGGCACAAAGAATAAGTCATTCACCAGATATGAATGTGTCAGTCTCTTCTGTCATGTAGAACTGTGGTTACTACAGATTCTCTCAACTGCTCTTCTATAAAATTTCAGCACAGTATTTCAGCACAGTATTACTATGAAGTAATACTTCATAGGGTTTCTGTAAAACCAAATTTCATCACAGACATAAAGCCCATGGAACTGAGTGGACCTTTTTATCTTATTTGACTTGAAGTTAAACTCGGGAGACTTTTTCTGATAAAACATGAAATTTTAAAGTAAGTTAAAATGTTTCTTTGTAAAGCTAAAAACAATGAAGTGTTTTGTGTGTGACTTTTCTGTGTTCTTTTAAAGGTATCTTTATATGTATATTAGACAATCTTAGCTTTGGGTATTAAGGAAAATGAAAATTTCTGCATTTTTTCCTCAGTTTTCTATAGCTGTCTCCATGAAATCATGTTCTTTGTTATTGAAACATCAACAGTCTGCTATTTTACCTTTTTTGATAACTTCTACATTTGCCTTAAGCAAGTCATGTATCTTCTATTTCTATTTTCTATTTCAATTTACTTATGAAAGAAAGGAATAATGATTGTGATGTACCTTACAAAAAGATAGAATCATATTGAAAAAAATGTTGAAAAACAGAACAAATATCAAATATGCCAACAAAAATAAAATGATGAACAATTCTATTCTCATAAATGGTTTTAGCACTGTGTGTGAAAAGCAGTAAAAGTTTCTGATAAGCACTTCCTTAACATTAGGTATGAATTGTCCAGTAACTAACACAAATGATGGATGATTCAGAGCTGAGTATATGCTAGAGAGTGAGAAACTCCTGAGGGCTTCCTCCATAAGGAAGTCCACACACGTTCATGAGTCTTACCTGTAAGAATCCTACTAAGTTCTCACAGTGAAGAACCAAGAAAATGACCCTATGTCTTTGGCGGGGACAGGGAAAAGAAATCCCCAACTGACATATCCCCAAAATATTCTCTATAATGCAGGCCCACTCTACAGGAGAAAAGACTTGGCCAAAGTTTATCTCCTCTAGGAGAAAGGGGACTTAATGCCCGATGTCTCCAACCTTCCTGTCTTATCCAAGGGTGGGATGGTAACAAAGTGACAGTTAATTTTATGTATTAACTTGATACTAAGAACATGTTGTGAAGGACACAAACCAGGGACACAGGTCCACTGGAAGACCTAGATTTATTCATGATATGATGAAGGATTCTCTCCCCAACTGTTTACCAGTACATCATAGGACACAAGTCTCATAACAGCGGGTTGTAGCTCAAAGAGCTACAGGGCAACATCTTATGGTAGCTCAAAAATGGCATGGGAAACAAAAATAAGGAGCGTAGAGGAATTTGAAGCCCTTAGCATCCATGGCTACAGAAAATATTAAGCATCTCAACTTTTAGTGAGATTAACCTAAAACCTTAAACTATGTTTTACATCAGTTACTATTACTCATGTATCATGTCCAACTTTTCATATATATGTGCATATATGTGTATGTATTCTTGTATACATATATACATATGTATACATACAGACACATTAAAAGGCAAGGGGGAAAAGAGAAGTCAGAAGAAGCAAAGTAAGTGGAAGAAAAATACAGGATATGACACAGATTTGGGAATTATTCAACAAGCTATTTAAAATAACTAATATGTTAAAGTACCAATAGGAGAAAAGAAAGCCAATATGAAACAACTAAAGGGCAGGGCAAGCAGAGTGATGGAAACTCTGAAGAATTGAAAGGAAATGCTGGAAATTAAAAACAATGTAACAAAAATTAAGAATGTATTTATGGGCTCATCCGGAGGTTAGAAAACACACGACAAAAGAAATCAGTAATGATTTCTGAAATGTAAAGTGAATAAAAAAGAATATCCAAGAATTCTGTGAGAATGTAACAGGAGTATAGCTGAAGGCCAAAAAGAGCAGAATGGAGTGGAAGATATGTTTGAAGTAATAGTGCTCAGGTATTTTTCAAAAGTAATGACAGATGATCAAGCCACATATAGGGCAAGTTTGGAAAACATCCAGCAAGATCAATATTAAAGAAAAAAAAAAAACTTTATCGGTACATAGTAAAGCTGCAGAAAACAAAAGACAAAGAGAAAATTTTGAAAGAAACCAGAGGAAGAAAATGCATTATCTCTAGGGAAATAAGGACAAGAACTAGAGAGGAAATCTGGTCAGAAATTGTGCCAGCAGGATAATGCAGTAAAGCACTTAATGTGCTTTTAAAAAGATTGTGTGAGGCGCCAGGAATGGAAACATTGAAGGACCACCATAATGAAATCAGGTTTATCTTGTATTTCATTTGCTTCTAGGGATTCCACATATCCTTTGTTGACAATGGTTATCTGATGTGAAGCAAGATAATGCCATTGAGCCTCAGTTTCATCTGTCACATGGGGACAATAATATTAAAATAACCACTATATCCAGCTCACTGCCTTGTAACGAAAAACTGGAGAAGCAAAATGAAATACATCATTAGTCATTTAATTGATAATTTGTTTCATATTGTTAATAACTAGTTCTATTGTGGTGATTTTGACATTCAATGAACTGTTTTTAAAGGTTAAAAAGATGAATTGAATTTCTTGATTGAGTTTAGGAGGGTCTCCTGAGGCAGTGAAAAATAGGACACAGATTTCAGAAGATGGAGGAAATCAATGACAGATGTTACTGCAGGGCTAATTCATAGGTCGTTGCCAATACAGTAAATAGCTGAGGTAAAGCACTGAAGGGAATTTTAGAGAGGGCTTAAGATAGAAACCTGAGAAATACTGACTTTTGATGGACTGGTGAAAGAATAAATGATTGGTTAGTCAAAGAAAAGTATCTAAACTGTATAACCAGAGAAAATTGAAGTGTAGAAGCCCAGGAGGAAGAGAAATTTTGAAGAAAACGATTTGTATTGCCAGATCAAAAGCATAGATCAAGGTGTGAGGACTGAAAAATAGATTTCTACTTAACATTGATCAGATCAATTTAAATGAGCCGATCAGAGTGGAAGTCTGCTTTCAGGGACAGAAAGGCTGAATAATCATTTGTTTATTTGTGGTAGGCTGACTTGCAAATGAGGATTCTGTAAATGCAGTTTTGTCAAGCATCTCACTATTTAAAGACAGTCCAGTAGAAGAATCACCAGGTTTTTGTTATTTATTGTTTTTATTTAAGAAAAAGCAGAAACTTTACCCAAAGACTGAGATAATTAGTACAGAAGAAATATGTTGATAGTTACTGAGATTTAGAGGGTTTTCTTCTTTTACTAAAATTCTTAATATTACTGATTAACTGTTTAACTTTGCCCAGCCTGCTCATGAATAGCTCTTGGACAACCTGTCTGTCCATTATCAACCTAGATCGTGGAAAATGTCTGCCCTAGGAGGACAACTTATTGTCACATTGGGATGAAAATAATACGTAATACCAGTTGGCATAAATACATATGTTTATTCAATGTATTTTGATAATCATTCCTTTACGTAATTGATTTTCAATAAAATGCTGGGTTCCAATTCACATCTCCAGCTGGTTCTCAAAAACCCAGAGGGCTGAATGGGAAAAGGTGGTACCGTAAATCCTTGAAAAGTTTCCCAGGCAGTTTAAGTGAAGTGTGCAACTGCTGGGTGTTGCGAAGCACATGCCTGGTTCGTTACATACAGATCTCGCTACTGGTTTGCTTCAAAATAGTTTTCTTTCCTTTGTATTGCTATAACCCTGTGAGCTGACTGGCTCTCTTTTTATAATGTAAGATGCTGCACATTGGGACAAAAATAAAGTAACAATAGAAGAACAGGAATCACACTTAAATTCATACTCAAAGTGAAAAGAAAGGTCTATTGCTTTTAAGATAGTGTACTACCATTTAAGTACAAATCTTTCAATGTGACAAGTTACGAAAAAAGACTTTATAGATTGCAATTATGATTTCTGTGTTCATGCTAGAAAAATTTCACAATTATTTACTTAATGTCCCATTCACTTTACAGTATGCTACTTTCTAAATAAATCTCACTCTGATGCCATTTAAAACTGTGATAAATTTGTATGTTTTAAAAAGTTGCCATTTTCTCCACAATCTTAACATTATAGTATATTTATAGTAATATCTCTTTTTGAGCCAGCAGTGTATATATTTTCTTAAGCTTAATTAACAAATGCTTAATACTTATATGTAAAGAGTTGTTGGCATCAAAAGGATCGAAAGGTGCCATATTTTCACTGCCGTGCTAGTAGTTCATCCTTTTAATTTGCATGTTATATAGTAAATATTCATATAGTTTTAATTTTATAGCACTAGGGGATGCTTATGTAAAACTGTTTTCCATACTCTACCTTTTCCCTGTTCACTATAGAGGTTCTGGCATTGTCTATTTAGGTTATTTTCCTTGCTCCTCTCTTTGATGGTGGGAGTGATTCTTATTTTTCTAATACAAGCATGCTTCAAAAAGTTCATGGGATGGCCGGCTCCGCAGCTCAGTAGGCTAATCCTCCGCCTTGCAGCGCCGGCACACCAGGTTCTAGTTCTGGTCGGGGCACCGGATTCTGTCCCCGTTGCCCCTCTTCCAGGCCAGCTCTCTGCTGTGGCCAGGGAGTGCAGTGGAGGATGGCCCAAGTGCTTGGGCCCTGCACGCCTGGGAGACCAGAAGAAGCACCTGGCTCCTGCCATCGGATCAGCGCGGTACGCCGGCTGCAGCGAGCCCACGGTGGCCATTGGAGGGTGAACCAACAGCATAAGGAAGACCTTTCTCTCTCTCTCTCTCTTTCTCACTGTCCACTCTGCCTGTCAAAAAATTAAAAAAAAAAAATTCATGGGATATAGAATCAAAAGTGAAGTTTATTTTGGTGCGAAAGTTTGTGAATCCTTGTGTTAAGAGGGATCTTCAAGAAGCTCATGGAAAATGAATATGAATGCAAAAACTATGCACAGATTCCAAAATTGTTTTCCACCAAGATAAACATCTCTTTTGATTCCAGCCCCCCACTTTTTTAAATGAACTTTTTGAAATACAGTTGTACATTCTTAAGGGCTTTTCTGGTAATGGAATCAGAAGGCAAGCTGGACAGAGAAAAACAGTTGTTTCCAGAGCAAGGTTCTGTAGAGGACTTGGATGAGCAGTTGGAGTGAGTCGGGGACACTGACCAAGGAGAAAAAGATAATAGTAGAAGTCACTGTTTTGAACCATGATTTTAATAATGATGTTTAAGATATACAAATGAACATCTCTTGCTGTAAATTTTGGTTTTGGTCCTGTAACATTTTCTTTTGAGCACACTATTACTGCAGGATTGTACCTTGTATAGCATGAATTTAGTAGATTGCATGATTGCTAAATATCCTCTGATAAATACTTTGTTTCCCATATCTTGCATTTTGAAAACTAGAGAGCTTTTAATATTGTTAACAGATTGTGCAGACATTCACGACATAAGCAATTATTCAAAAGTCTCTTCCTCATATGCTTTTCTTTAGTTCATTCATATGCCATCTTAAAAACTCTTGCTTTACAATGATGCCTGTGAGTATTTGAAAATACTGCTGTGTGTGCTGTTGCTATCCATTAGTGTCTCTAAAAAAGAACAAAGCGTGACCTTTCCTTTCCTTGCTGTGTAATTCTGGTTTATGTTGTCCAGGTGTAATCTATAGCTCTGGCTAATAATTTTTTTTTTTCTGTTTTGCTTCCTGACCTCCCAGACTACCTGAATCCACTGCTTAACCAGAGCCCATTTTTCTGTACTTCCTGTGCACCACAGTGTTGAGGTCTCTGCTTTTTATCTCCTCTCCAAAATTCTATAATTACACCAGAAGCCTTGAAACATCACTACCACATTGCTCATTTTCGTCTTATCCATCATCGACACACTCTGAACCCCATAAAACAGGATACTACATGATTTTTAGTGCCTGCTGATACTAGGGATCTCTCTCCTTGCTGGCTTTCCCTGTAAATTTTTTAATCTGAGTAATTTCAGGATTCTAGGGAACAAGGGTTATGCCTGGTTGCCTGGTACCTGGTCTAGGGAGTGGGATGAGGGCTAGAAAATAACACCCCTGTGGGGCTGGCACCTTGGCTCACTTGACTAATCCTCTGCCTGTGGCACCGACATCCCATATGGGCGCCGGGTTCTGTCCTGGTTGCCCCTCTTCCAGTCCAGCTCTCTGCTGTGGCCCAGGAAGGCAGTGGAGGATGGCCCAAGTGCTTGGGCCCCTGCACCCACATGGGAGACCAGGAGGAGGCTCCTGGGTCCTGGCTTCGGATCGGCGCAGCGCAGGCCATAGCGGCCATTTAAGGGGGTGAACCAACGGAGGGAAGACCTTCCTCTCTCTCTCTCTCTCTCACTAACTCTATCTGTCAAATAAATAACAATAATAAAAAAAAAAGTCCCTGGAGTGTGAGGGTCTGACTCAGGAAGTTGTTGGGTTGTGGACATTAATCTGCTCAAGAAAGGGAACGATCTGGCCTCAGTCAAGGGCTTCAAAGCTGAGTTAAGTCAGCGTTTAAAAACTAACAATAATGAAATGCCTCTATTACATATTTCTGTGTCTGTGATTACTTTTTTTTTCTTCCCAGAAAAAATGTGTTCATTATGATGTCCAAATATCTTTTTAAGAAAATATTTTTATTTGAGAAACAGGGAGAGAGAGACAAGGAACTGGAGAGAGTTCCCTTTTGCTGATCCACTCCCAATGGTTGGACTGGGAATGTAATACAAGTGTCAAGAACCCAGTCACTGGGGTTATCACTGCTGCTTGCAGGAACACGGACTCTGGAGCCGGGAATCAGACTCACCCACTTCAATGAAAAATACTGTATATGATTCAAAGTAGAAAGGGACCTTTAACAGTGTATAGAGTCTACATTGTGAGGAGGGATTTGTAACTGATTGCTTACCTTGTTTCATATACAAAATGGAAATCCTCCCTGTCAACAAAAGAGGAAAAAAAAAACTATTGGAGAATACTAAAAAAAAAAAAAACCAGGAAATTCTTGGTAAAAATTATATTATCAGCAGATCTAATGGGACAGTTTAAATTAGGTATTAATTATCACTTGACTTTTTTTCTTTAATTTTTTGACTTTTTTTAAGGTGAAAAAATTTCATGTATTTCATATATATGGATTTAGGAGCATGGTAATGCTTCCCACCCCTTTCTCCCTTCCACTCATGCTCCCACCCTCCTTCCTCTTCCTTTTCCCATTCGTCCCTTTAATTTGTACAATGATCAGTGTATAAACTGTCAGTGTATTTTATACTCATAAGCTTAGCCAGGAGCTTCTTCCAGGTCTCCCACATGGGTGTAGGGGCCCAAGGACTTGGGTCGTCTTCTACTGCTTCCTCAGACCATAGCAGGGAGCTAGATGGGAAGTGGAGCTGCTGGGACTCAAACCAGCACCCATATGCGATGCCAGCACTTCAAGGGGTGGCTTTACCCACTAGGCCACAGCTCTGGCCCCAATTTTTTTTTCTTTGAAGACATGGACTACGTCTCCCCATTCTCTCCTAGCCTGTAGTTTCTGATGAAGAATCACTTTGAGTCTAATTGAAGAAAGTAATCTGAAAGTAATCTGGTGTTTTTCTCGTGCATATTTTAGAACCTTGGTAGACAAGATTTCACTAGCAAAAAAGACAATTTGTGGCTGGCACCACGGTTCACCAGGCTAATCCTCCAGCTGCGGTGCCGGCACCCTGGGTTCTAGACCCGGTTTGGGGCGCCAGTTCTGTCCCAGTTGCTCCTCTTCCAGTCTAGTTCTTTGCTGTGGCCTGGGAAGGCAGTGGAGGATGGCGTAGGTGCTTGGACCCTGCACCTACTTGGGAGACCAGGAAGAAGCGCCTGGTTCCTGGCTTCGGATCGGCACAGCACGCCAGCCGTAGTAGCCATTTGGGGGGTGAACCAACGGAAGGAAGACCTTTCTCTCTGTCTCTCTCTCTCACTGTCTAACTCTGCCTGTCAAAAAAAAAAAAATTTGTCCATGAATGTTTTTATAAATTATAAAGCTTCTACAAATATAAGGAGTTATCTTTTTTTATTTTATTTTTAAATTTTTTAATAAAGGAGTTATTATCTTTTAAAAGATAGAGGATAGTGGCTGGTGCCGCAGCTCACTAGGCTAATCCTCCGCCTGTGGCGCCGGCACCCCGGGTTCTAGTCCCCGTTGCCCCTCCTTCAGGCCAGCTCTCTGCTGTGGCCCGGGAGTGCAGTGGAGGATGGCCTAAGTCCTTGGGCCCTGCACCCCATGGGAGACCAGGAGAAGCACCTGGCTCCTGCCTTCGGATCAGCACAGTGCGCCAGTCATCCCACAGTGGCCGCAGTGGCTGCGGTGGTCATTGGAGGGTGAACCAATGGCAAAGGAAGACCTTTCTCTGTTTCTCTCTCACTGTCCACTCTGCCTGTCAAAAAAATTAATTAATTAATTAATTAATTAAAAAAGAGGATAGTAAGAAAATTTGTCTTCCTAAAAGTATCATTTACAGATGAAAACGTTGTGCTAGTATCCAAGAACTAACATGGTATTTAACGGATTGAAATTCCTTGCATATATACTGCTGTGTCAACAGATATTTCTATATGTCCTAAATTGATCTTTTCTTTTGGAAATAATATAATCAACTTTACCTTATATACCAGTTCCACAACCTTCTCACTATTGTTCCTTTAAGTTTTCCTTGTTTATTTTTATATTAAAGGCAGATAGGGGAGAGGGAGAGAGAAAGAAATAACTTCCATTCCCTTATTCACTGCCTAAATGCTGACAGCAGACATATCTAGTTGAAGGCCAAAGCCAGAGTCCTGGAATTTCAGCTGGCTCTCCCACATGGGTGACAGGACCAAGATACCTGGGCCACCACCAGCTGCCTCCCATCTTGCACACTAGTAAGAACCTGAATCAGAAAAGGAGGACTCGAAGCCAAATACTTGGATATGGGATGCAGGCATTCTGAGCAGCATGTTTAAGTTCTGTGCCAAATAGCTAACCCATCTTGCTATTAATGACAAATCTTACTTTACTTTTCGCAAACTGAATCTCTGACATACAACATGAGTTTAAAATTTACAGTATGTCTCAATTCAAACTGATCTCAATAGCCACACATTGACAGTGGCTACTGAATTGCATAGTACAGCTTTAGTGGATGCAGATAATGTGACTTAGACCTGTAAGTCCCTGGTGTGGCCTTGGTTGATGCAGGATTACCCCCAGAATCATTGATTCTCATTTAATTGATGGAAGGGGGTAGAATGATTTGATTTATATGCCAAAAAGTATATTTATAAGCTACTTGCTTTGAACACTTCATTGTTTTTGATTGTTCCTTGAAAAATAAATTACTAACAATTTCAACGCTAATAAGTACCATTTTCTTTTATTATGTATATTTTGAAAATTACATTCCATTTTGTGTTTTATTTGTAAACTCAACAACATCTCTCATGAATACCAGATTAAATCAGGATAAATATAGAACCTGAGAATAATTCACTTAGTTTTTAAAGGGTATAATAAAAAGGCTTGAAATATACCATCTAGAGTACTAGTTAGTAACATATTTGATAGTTTTGTAAAAAGACCAAAGTAATTCATTGAGCAATACATGTGTGTTTTGCCTCCATTAGATGTAGTCATGTAATCATTAAAACATCATACAACCTTATACCATTTTTTATTTTTAAATTTGTATGAAAACTATCATGGGGAAAAACCACTTATTGTAAATTAATGGGATGTTCATCTCTTAAGTGACTTAATACTTTTAGTTGAATATTTATAGAAAGAAAAATCCTAAAGCGTCATGCAGTAACATTAATTCTGACATGATTTTTGAAATATTTTTCAATTCTTTTAAACTAATAAGGAATCAAAGTGGTGTTTTTCTTGACCTTGTTTCAGGTATCTGAAAAGCAGTTCTTGCCATGGACCTGTTTAGGTGATGATATGCTTATTTGATTTATTTCACAGTCAACCCAGGGGTTGCAGATGACATGCTATTTTAAAACTGAATCAACCTAAAAATTGCATGAAGTCACTTAAGAGCTGCATCATACATTGTCAGTCATTTCCACTCCCCCCAATCTCTACCAAACTTTCTTCCCTTGCCATTTGCCTTTTTCCTTCTTTCACTTGCTCACATTTTGCATTCAGTGGGTCTGACTGAGCTGTGCTCCCTTTATTTTCTAATCTTTTGACCTCTTCATTTACAGGATGAGGGAACAGCTTGTAAGTCACAGAGACTTCCAGAGAGAAGACTAGGACTCTATAAATAGAAGGAGCCTCACGGTGACTCCTTACTAGATTTGATGCATTTTCATAACTGCTAGCCAAGAACTGTGTTCATCATTTTTCCTGAGGAATTATTAGAGAAGTTTGTGAGAATTAGAAATTCTTGTTTGATTTTTAGTTTTGCATCTGTCATTTTAGCATAAGATCAATGTAGGGTAATTTGTAGATTCTCCTTGCACTCATTTTTTATACCATAAATTTGTTAACATGATGTCTTAAGTAATAAGGTTATTCTACTAACAGGCAAAATATGTTGTAAAATGTGTGGAACTGAATTTGGGAAACTGAATTTGGGGCACATTGCCCAAAGTTCTTGATATCTGGCTCTGATTTTTCAAATTTATAAAGCAAAAGTACAGGAATAAAGTAACTTGTAACTTATATCTTTCTCCAGTAAGTTATATGATAGCAATACTGATATTCTGGATATGCTTGAAATGAACTATTTGAGTATCATTCTATATCTGAAATATCTGAAAATCACAAAAACAATTTTTTTTACAAATTATCTCTAACATTATATGCAACTGTGTAAGTTATAGTTTACTTAATGATTTGGAGTTTGCCCATATATTCTGGTTATATCTAACAAATGATCCTAGAATTTAGTGGTTTAAGGTTACAGTTGTATTTTGTTCACAGTTTTGCAAGTCAAGTCTTTGGAAACGAGGCAGCAGTGCCATTTTAGCCTCAGGTTTCTCAGTCAGAATGTTGTTGGCTGGCACAGGTATCATCTGAAGGTTTCGCCAGGCTGGGTGTCCAAGATAGCTCATACTCAAGGCTGGGAATTCAGGCTGAGTGTCCTTTCTGACGCCTCATGTTGTTTTCAACAGAAGCACCATGTGGTTTGGGTTTCTCTTCATAGCTTCTGGATTCTTTCTATAAAGGTGTAACCTGAGAGGGAACATTCTGTGTGGTCATAGCGGAAACTGAATGGCCTTAACTCCAAGAGACATACAGAGTTACTTCCATCGTATTCTGTTGGTCGCTGAAGTCTATAAGAACAGTCCAGCTCCAAGGAGGAGAGGGACACTAGATTCCACCTTTCATTATGAATAGCAGCAAAAGATTCTCAGCCATCTTTAGTCCACTACATTGTGTTCCATATTTATGAATAGTTATTGAATTAGGAAATAGTTGAATTGAATTTTACTCCTAAAAATTAATTATACTTGAATGAAAAACAGAAAATGACATAATTATTATATTTTTCTAACTGTGAATAATGTGCATTTTAAAAAGCACAAAATTAAACTGGTTACATTGGCCTGTAGGTTAATGGAATAACCTTATTTTAAACCTAAGAATATTAAAATTCTGATAATTCTACACATAAATGATTTATGGTTTAATAGATCATCCTGCCAAATATGATCTAGAATATTGCAAATATAATAAGAATATTGAGGGTATATTGCCATCAGCCTTCCTCTGAGAATAACCATTGTTAATTGTCTTTCATTTTTCACGTTAGACAGTTATGTACATGGTGCCACATGTTTATATAACAGCTAAAAGCAAAGTGTGGGGTCACTGTAATCCATTTGCAAAGTCATTCATAAGTAGGCTCTTATAAATTGTCTTCTGATAGCATATAATAAATAAAATGTCATTCCATAAATATAGATGATGTATCCAAATTTGCATATACCTGACTTAAACTTGTAAGATTGTGAACTTCTTGAAAAACGACCATGGGAACAGAATCTGAGAATTTTTGAAGTGAACATATCTTTGGAAAATGAAGGTTCTTTACAATTCTGAATAGTCTCAATTTAGGCAAAATGTCCATTTTAAACTAGTTAATCAGCAATATGTTAATTCATAGAGAAATGCTGTTGGTAATCACTAAAAAACATTTAGGGTCATTTTTGGCTGAATATCAGATCCCAGTTCAATAAAGGGCTCACTGTTCAGCTGCAAGCTCTGTGACTCATTGGCCACTTCAGCTGTTTGCTCTCTCGGGAGCTGCCTGGGCATTCCAGCTGAAGCCCAGCTCATCACTGGATGATCTGAAACAGTATCTGAATGAGGTAGTGACGTTCGAGCTGTGGCTCTTTGTCACATGCTTTTCAAGCAATGACAGAACAGGGGCAGGGTGCAGGCACCTACCCACTTTCCGTCAGCGTGGGGTTCCTCAGCAGGCCACATGGACTCTGGAGCGCCTCCTCTAGCTGACAGTAGGACCCGCAGTCCTGCTGCCTCTCACTGGGTCTTGACGCCTTCCCTTTTTCTCATTTCTTTCCCCTCCCCTACTCCAGTAAACCTACTAGACGCTTAAGTCCATCTCAGTATTTGATTCTTGGAGATCGAAACTGTAACTATTTTATTTCATGAAGGAGATTAAAATTTCTTCAGTGAGATATGATGCAAGAAGTTGAGAATATAAGGCGAATATGAAGTAGTTTTGCCATTGGGTAGATTTCAGTCCTGATATCATCATCAGCCTCCACAAATATTTCTGTGGTGTGCTAAGAGGTTAAATCACTAGCGCAGAGCCACATAGCTTCTAGCTATTTGCAGTTTCAAGGAATTGATGCTAAGAAACATGATTATATGCTCCTAAGTGTGCTTATTTTTCCTTTGCATTGTGGAGAAAGTTGAAACTTCTACTATTCACAGTAATATTTTGAATTTGTAAACATAATTATTAAAAACAATGAGTATAGACTTGGCACATTAAAACCCATTATTTAGAAAAGAAATGTCTAATTCAAAGAAAAAAATAATTATTATCTCCCAGTCAAGCTGATCATTGAAAAGTGAAAGAGATATTAATGAATTTAAACTATGTTCTATATTGCTGGGTATAAAGGAGGAAGAAATTATCAATACCATGAAAACTAGAAAAAATAATTATTCTTTTTTTCTATTCAGTTAACCATTTTCTTCCTTAACTCAAGTAAGGGTAAGAAATTTCAGAGTAAATGAACATTCTAATATTTATACAGTTGATTTGGTCATTTTATGGGGAGGAAACATGGATTTGAGAACCTTATAAGTATCAATTGATATGCTAGTAGTAATATGCTGATGAAATAGAATGTATATGCAAAGTTGGAAGGAAAAAACAAATTCAGTGAGATGGGAGAACCAGCAAACAAAAATTTGCGGTTGCAGGAAATGATGTGTGGTTTGTATACTGTAGAGCACGCATCAACCCAAAGGGCATATAACTCAGCCATCCAGGGGAAGCTCCCAGAGGGAACAAGGAATAGTTCTTAGATACTGAAGGGGATACAGGGATGTGATGGGTAGAGTCAGGAAAATCCACATGTGTGTAGTGAGAAAAGTGAAACATGACATTTCAGCTCTGTTGGAGTGAGAGAGAGCTGTGAGGAAACTGGAAATCAAAAGCTCTAAAGTTCCAAAGCGAAGTCATGGATTGTTCAGATCACAACATTGTGTTAAAAATTCTGACTTTTTTTTTCCTGAAAGAGATGACTGGCTGTTCAGTTATGAAGTGAGCATTCCACCTTAGCAGAATCTGGAAAATGAGAGAGGTAGAAATAGGGAAAGCTATTTTTAAGACTTTTGCAGAAATTCAAGTAAGAAGCAATAAGGATCTATAGTAAGTCAAAGCAGAATAGAGAGGAGCAAGTCAAAATGATCTATTAAAGAAATAGAGTTGAAAGACTTTGGTATCAGGCTTGGTTCAGAGTAAGTAGGAGCTGAGAGCATAGGATGACTTCCTTGTTATTTTAGGAACTAGGACAATGGAGGCAAGAAGCAGAGGTGATAGGGAGGTTGAACTAAATGTTGGAATGTGTGTGACAGTGCTGAGTGTATGTACAGTCAGTACTGAACTCTATCTGTGGGCTGGAGCTTAGGAGACAGATAATTCTGGCAGCAGCCATACATGTGAATATACTGTGTCCTAGAGGCTGTGGCTGGGTGTATGTACAGCGTGAGATGATTAAATACCCAAAGGGTTAACTCTAGTGAATGAGATAAATATTAGAGGGGCATCATGAAAGATGACTATTGTAACATGGCCATTGGTTTGCAAATTAATATCTAATTGTAGCAGGCAGACAAATGATAGAGCACTTTTTTTTTTTATAACAAATTTTTGGTTAATACCACTGAAAATGTATGCATAGGAATAGAAGGAAGTAGCCTAAGAGCACTCCCTAGTGGCTGTCCTAGGCAACAAAATGAATGTTAAAAACGTGAAGACAACATAAAAACTGTAAGAAAAAAATGTATAAATCTACATAAGCATGTCCATATATAGGATAATGAAGTTTTTAATCCAGTAGCTTTTTTTGCTACTTACATTATAAAAATAACTTACTATAGAGAAAATTTGAGTTTCATTAGTCAGATGCAATGATCTCCCATAGTGTGAAGCTGACTCTACCAAGAGCAAAATGCAAGGGCTAAATGTGTTATGCCGTGTCTTTGATGTCTTTGTAGGATATAACGAAAGATGAATGCTCGATGCTGAAGTTGCAGCTGAAAGAGAAGGATGAGCTCATCTTTCAACTTCAGGAGGAGCTGGTAAGTGATAGCAATATTGGGCCCACAAGGCATTCTTTCTTTGTAGGTTTATTGTTGTAAGATGTTTGTTTAATTATCTTATTCATTTTTACTTGTAAGGCAGAGAGAGAGTCAATAAAATGAAAACATAGGTTCCCATCTTCTAGTTCAATTCCCCCAAATGCCCACGATGCCAGGGCTGTGCCAGGCTGAAGCCAGAAGCTGGGAACTGAACCCCAGTCTCTGCTATGGGTGGCAGGATACTAAGGACTTGAGCTTTCACTTGCTGCCTCCATGGTTGTATTTGAGCAGGGAGCTGGAGATAGGAGCTGGAAACAGGATTTGAACTCAGGTAAGCAAAGTAGGATGTGTGCAGCATAACCTCTAGGCTAAACGCCAACCTGCCGACTGTTAGTTATTAACACTAATATTATTAACTATTATGCTGTCATGACTTTATCAGTTTTGTAATGCTTCAACAATGAAAACTTTAGATATTTGAAAAGCTGAAAAGCAGACTGTTTTATAATATGTATGGAAATTTACATAATTCCAGAAAGAGATGGCTGAATCTGGGTTATACGTTTAAGTTGTATCTTGTATTATGTTTTTGTAGTAGATGTTTTAACAGTATAACATACTGTTATACCTGGAGATAAAATCATATAATATGAAGCTGAGTACTCACCAATGTTGCCAAAAAATCCAGAATTTTTGTTATTTTCATAAATGACAAAACAAACTTTATATACCATCAAACTTCTGATAATTAAAATATTAGTGAGACATCGAACTTATTTTATTGAGTATTTACAACTGACAATGTTTTCACTGAAACTTGACCTTTATTTAGGCTTGTTCTATTATTGGGTTGATACTGGTCACATGAGCATATTATTGTGATTCAGACCTATAAAGCAATATTTAAAATAGCAATAGTGAGGGGCTGGCTTTGTGGCGCAGTAGGTTAAATCACTGCTTGACACACCAGCATCCACACATCAGACTGCTTATTCAAGTCCCAGCTACTCCTTTTCCCATTCAGCTTCTTGGATCCTAGTGCTTGGGCACGTGACACCCATGTTGAACATGTAGATGGAGTTCCTGGCTCCTGGCTTTGGCTTGGTTCAGCCATCCATTTGTGTCCTTACTGAGAGTAAAACAGCAGATGGAAGATCTCTCTCTTTTTCTGTTGCTCTTTTAAATAAATATTTTTTTAAAAAATAAATAGCAGTTGTGGGACAGCCATTGGGGATAGCAGCTAAATTGCTGTCTGGGATGTTCGCATCCCATTTTAGAGGGCCTGGATTTGAGTCCCAGATCTGCTGCTAATTCTAGTTTTCTGTGGGAAGAAGCAGGCAATGGCTGAGCTAGCTAAGTCCCTGCCATCCATGTGAGAGAACTGGATGAAATTCCTGTCTCCTTACTTTTGGTCTGGCCCAGCCCCACTTGTTACGGGCATTTGGGGAGCAAACCAGGTGAGAAATCTTTCTCCATCTCTCTCTATTTCTGCCTTTCAAATAAAATAAATTAGTTAAAAGCATTATTAATATTTCAACAAAAGGAAGCTGTGTACATTACTGTAAATATTGTCCCTATATTACGTATTCTATATAAATGTAATTAATGCATGCTCAAATATAAAATGCATTATATAATGAAAAGTTATATTTAAAATACCCTTGTATGTCGTATGTACACAAACATGTGAACTACAAACATAGCTTTGAGTTGAATGAATATAATGTACAGATACTTATTAAAGAATGGATAGAATCTAAAGTTTTAACATGGCAGTTATCTAGCCATTTACTTTGCCAGAGTGCTCATTTTGGCTAATTAACTCAGAAGTATTGCTTTTCACCTTTAACATTAGTTGTGATCATATTTAAAATAAAGCATATACAAGAAATTGGCTTTTCATTTGTTGAATGAAATGAGAAAAAAAATATTGTGTCCAGATCTACTGGGACATAGCTGTAATTAAAGGAATTCTCTCTCAGCCAGTCCTATGTGGCTGACTTAATACAGTAAAGCACGTGTGTGGTTGCTTCCTTGTCTGATAGTTGAATTTCCCAAATTGGGTAGTTGGTCTCTAAAATTTCCCAGGTGCCATTTTAATCTTATGTATTTTATATAATCATCTTTGATATTTCAACAAAAGAAAAAGTTACCTTTTGACAACATTATTTAATTAGTTAAAGAGCACTGTAGCTAAGAAGGAAGTGTGTAAGTGAGGACTCAAGAATTTGAGTGAGAAGACACATTGTTTAAAAAGCATCATTAAAATAGGATTTGATTTGAAGCCTGTATGAGGGGTAGCAGTCACATGGGTTGATACAAATCACTAAGGTCCCTGGAAAAACTTGGTCCTAGAATTTCCTAATCTGGATAAGAAGTAAACTGCGGTGTTTTGACGAGATCAAGATCAAGCTTTACATTTATACTTAACCTACTGAGACTTGAAAATTTCAAGCAATTTTAGAAACCAGTTTAGCTGTTCCCTGTGATAACACAGATTTATAATCCTCTAATGTGGAATAATTTATTGTTTTGTTCTATGTGTCATGGATTCTGCATTGTTTTAACCACTAAGAGTGGTTAAATCATAAGCAACCATCATAAGCAACTTAATATGCTTGTATATTGTTGAACAAATTTAGATGTTATACCAAAAAAGACCTTATATTCAATAAGTGAGAAAATTTTATTTTTTTAAATTATTGATTCACTTATTTGGCCTTACAGTGATAGTTTAGGAATTGTAAATGATAGGCAGTGGTAGGATGTGTATATTTTAAAGTGCGATTTTTTCAGCTGCTGCTTTGTGTTTAGGGCAAAGTTTCTCCTCAGTGAAACTACTGAACCTTTAAGTGTTGTGCTGTGTGTTGTGAGAATTTCAGCAGCACCTCTGCAGGTGCCCTCTGGAAACCAGGAGCACCCTCTAGATATTACCAAATGTTCTCTGGGTGCAAAATTGCCCCTTTTTGAGAAGCATTGCTCTAAGTGAAATTATAGTACCTAGTGAAATAGTGTATGATATCATAAATGTCTACTTATAGACATTCACAAAAAAGTAAAAGTCCTGCAGAAAGGATAGAGCTTCCCTTGGACTGTTGCATGTCTGTTTACTTAGTATCTTAGTTGACTTGGACTCTGATAGCAAACTCTCTCAGACTGAGTGCATTAACCAGTAGAAAGTTAACTTCTCACGGTTCTGAAGGCTGTGTACCTGAGATCACTGTGCCAATGTGGTTGAGGTCTGGTGAGGGCCGTCTCCCTCTTGTAGATGGTCATCTTCTCACTGTGTACCCACGATGGAGAGAGAGAGCAAGTTCTTTAGTGTCTCTTTTTAAAGGGCACTAACTCATCCTGAGGGTCCTAACCTAGTGACCTTCTCAAAACCCAGACATCTCTCAAAGGCCCATCTCCAAATACCATCTCAAGCAGGATTAGGGCTTCCATATGTGAATTGGAGGTGGGGAGCATAATTCAGTTCATAGCACATGCTCTTTGTTTTTTATGCCTATTTCATATTAGTACAGATGTGGCTAATTAAGAGGTTCTGTTATCTTTCTCAACAGCCAAATGCACACTTCAAATATTATTCTTTTTCTAGTCTGTGAGTTCAGAATTATTATTTTGGTTCAACTTTTTTGCTTGCTGGGTTGGAAGATTTCACAAAGCATAAATATGCAACACATTCAAAAAGATCTTGATCTTATATTGTCTGGGCAAACTGTACACATTAATTACTGAATTCCTAACATGACTGGCTTTAAATTTTGTACTGTTTTCTTTACAAAAGACAGCAATCCATTTGTACACATAGAAACAATTTCATGAAATCTGACATTATAATCTCTGCAGTTTACATGTGTCACTTACCTTGGTGAGTATTAATGACTTTCAACAGATAGGAGGGAAGTATTGTTATATTCTTAAAATTGTGTCTATGGAATACATGAAATCTGTTTATATTAATAACAAAAGTTAATCATTTTAAATTATTTTATGATGTCCACTGGGATGTTAAATATTAGAGTATCAGACTGTCCTAGGATTGTAGAAATTGGAGAAAACAAGAAATATCCTCTGTAGCCAGGTGTTTGTGGTATGGTAAACAGAATGGATCAGGTTCACAGCATGAGCCATCTACTCCCTACTGGTTTATAATAGAACAAAATTTCTTCTGCACCGATACAAGATTCAGGAAGCACTGAGTAATCTTACCTGTGTGGCATGAGCTACATAAATAGTATTTGTTATGTTGAAAATAAGTTATGAATTGTATTGGTCTTGTAAAGTGTGTTTGGCAAAAAATTGGAATAAACTAAGCACCATTTAAAATTACCTTTTCAAGTAGACTCCACTCCAATCAAATGAGGCATTTGAAATATTTTAACTTTCCTCAGTCTTCCATCTCCTAGAAATGTATATAACATTTGCTGAATTTGTCTAGGACTTTTAGTGATTTCAATAGTTTTAGTTTGTTTTCCTTTGAAAAAATTTCTTTTAAGAATATTTATGACTTGTTATTACAAATCCCTAGCCACAGTATTGTCCATTTAGATTTAAAATATGTATTCTTTAGGTTCATTACAAATTATTATTTCCTTTCCTTTCCTCTTTTTCCATTTTATGAGCTCTGCTGATTTATTTATGATTTGGTTAGAATCTTTCCCATAGTGTTTCCTTCAGATATAGATCAATTATGTTCTCTGGATCATCAAATATTTCTTACCCTGATGGATTGAACTGTATGCCTCCAAAATTCATATGTTGAAGCCATATCCAACCAGGTTGACTGTATTTGAAGGTAGGATTTACATGTGGTAATTGAGGTTAAATGAGGTCATGGATAGCCGCTGCCTGGGCTCACTAGGCTAATCCTCCGCCTTGTGGTGCCGGCACACCGGGTTCTAGTCCTGGTTGGGGCACCGGATTCTGTCCCAGTTGCCCCTCTTCCAGGCCAGCTCTCTGCTGTGGCCAGGGAGTGCAGTGGAGGATGGCCCAAGTGCTTGGGCCCTGCACGCCTGGGAGACCAGGAGAAGCACCTGGCTCCTGGCTTCGGATCAGTGTGGTGCAGCGGCCGCAGCACGGTGGCCATTGGAGGGTGAACCAATGGCAAAGGAAGACCTGTCTCTCTGTCTCTCTCTCTCACTGTCCACTCTGCCTGTCAAAAAAAAAAAAAAAGTCATGGTTCAGGGTCTTAATCTGATAGGATTGCTGGCTTTGTAAGAAGAAGATATTTCTGTCTTTCTCCTCCTCTTCCCCTTTTTCCCCCATCTATCTCTCCCCCTCCTCACCTCTTCTCCCCACCTCACGCTTCATCTCTACCACCCATCATGCATGGAACAAAGGCCTTATGAGTATGGAGAGTACCCATCTACAAGCCAATAAGAGGGCCCTCACCAGAACCCAGCCATATATTTGGACTTCAGCCTCTAGACTGTGAGAAAATATCTTTTGCTGTATAAGTCATCTAGTCTATGGTGTTTTGTTATGGTAACCTGAGCTAACTAATGCAGACATCATGTGTAAGCACAATCTTTTTAATCTTTGTCTTGCTATTTTTAAAAATTTTTTTTTATTATTTTTTTATTTTTTTTTTTGACAGGCAGAGTGGACAGTGAGAGAGAGAGAGAGACAGAGAGAAAGGTCTTCCTTTTGCCGTTGGTTCACCCTCCAATGGCCACCACGGCTGGTGCGCTGTGGCCGGCGCACCTCACTGATCCGATGGCAGGAGCCAGGTGCTTCTCCTGGTCTCTCAGGCGTGCAGGGCCCAAGCACTTGGGCCATCCTCCACTGCACTCCCTGGCCACAGCAGAGAGCTGGCCTGGAAGAGGGGCAACTGGGACAGAATCTGGTGACCTGACTGGGACTAGAACCCCGTGTGCTGGCGCCACAAGGCGGAGGATTAGCCTAGTGAGCTGCGGCGCCAGCCTGTCTTGCTTTCTTAAGAGAATAACATTCCACTGGATTTGAAATTCAGGTGCTACATACACCATTTTTATGATCTACCCAGATATATTTCATAAATAAGACAGATAGTCTTTCTTAATTATGTGTAATATTCAGCAATCATATTCCATTAACTTAAGTCTTCCTTAAAATTATATATATTCCTTCAAATTATTTATATGTATAATATTCCTTCCTTCAATTATAGGTATGTTTCTTCTGAAAACTTCTACAATTTTCATATTTGGACTCCTAGATTTATACTTCAAACACCTTTTTATTTTTCTTAGTATTGAATGGCTTTATCTTTAGTTGAGATATTTTTTCTGCTATTATTCTGAGCAACTAATCAGTTTTGTAGTAACTATACTTCTATAGTGTAATAAATACTGAACTTGAGAAGTCATTTCTTAGTTTGAGGTTTAAATCATAAACTATTAAATAGCTTTAGTGCCTGTTATTGCTAATTTGTCGTTTATCTGCAATGGCATTGTTCCTGCTCTTAAGTGACCTGTACTTGGTATTTTGCTACTTTTGATTGTTCATTTCTCTATTCTTCATCAATACTCAACTACAAAATTTAGAAAACTCACAAATGCTCCATGACTCAATAAAATCTACATCTGTTGACTCATGACAACAGATAAGCCTGAAAGATACTAATATTCAGTCTTCTTTATGACATCATAAATCCCTCTCAGTTGTAAATGGTAGAGCACTCCTGGCCAGTCTGGGTGGTTACTTTGCACTTTTTCCCAGCCAGTTTTTCCCTGCAGATCTTTCTAGGTTCACAAATCAAGAAAGTATCACTTTTCCTTGTAAGTGTAGGATGTGTTTCATCAGCATTCTGTCTCCAGAACCTCAGATTGCTTATCCTTAAACCAAAAGTCTTCAGTGCTAACCCAGTGGCTCCCATTAGCCCACAAGAGAATTAAGTCTTGAGCCTCCTCTCTCTCCGTCAACACCTGTTAGAACCTGAACTCTCCCACTTATGCTTCCAACCTTTGCCTTCCTACCTTAGCCTCTGCCTCTGCTCAGAAGTTGTTAGCTTTCCATTGGGAAATGATGGAGATTGTGTTAAGTATATCACTTTTGGAAATGCTTGCTTCATGCAACTATTTTTTTTTTTTGCCCCCCAGAAACCTTCTATTTAAGGTATACAAACTTCATGCATTTCATAAATATAACTTTAGGAACATAGTGATTCTTCCCTCCCTATCTGCCCTCCATGAGTAAACCTTAACTGGCAATCTGTCCTTCAACTACCACTTTACTGCGCATCCCCCACTTATTAGCATAATTCCACTGACAAATGTGCCATACAAATCCACAGCATATACCACATTTGTTGTACTGCACATTGGGTTAGAAGAATAAATAAGCAATAGAGCAAAGGAGGGACTTTTTATCTGCTCGAAGAGGAGTGAGTCAATACAATGATACAAAAATGTCTGTAGCTATAGCTCTTACCTTAATTGCCTGTATGATCAGAGGTATTTGTTTTTTTCCCTTTGGGCTTTAGTGTCTAAAGCTGTCAAGTAATATTATCATATGTCTTAGTCTGTTTTGTGCTGCTGTTTTAAAAAAAAACACAGATTGAATAATTTCTTTAAAGAACAAGATTTTATTGCTCAACATTCTAGATGTTTGGAAGTCCAAGATCAAGTCATTGGCAGGTTAGGGACTGATACCTCAGCCTTCAAAATGACACTTTGAACTCTGTGTCCCAGAAGGGCAAGGGAGAACAAACCCACTCCTGTGAGCACCTTTTATAATGGCATTAATCTATTTATAACAGCAGAGCCCTGAAAACTTATACACCTCCTCTTAGGTCTCCCCTCCCAACCCTGTACCATTGGAGATTAAGTTTATAACACATAAGTTTTAGAGAACACATTCAGATCTTGCACCAAAACGTTAAATATAGAATATCAAAAGTGTTCATCAATGAATAATTTAATAAAAAATTTAATTATACTATGCATCAAACATAATAAAATTTATATCCTAGTACTAGTGGTTGAACTCTGTAATTAACACACAGTTATTCTTAGGTGTTTAAATTTTAACTGAAAAGTGATCCCTGTGAAATATAAGAGTAGGAAAAAGAGAGGGAGGAGATGTACAATTTGGGACATGCTCAATCGGACCTGCCCCAAATGATGGAGTTAGAATTGTGCCAGGGGATTCCAATACAGTCCCATCAAGGTGGCATGTAACAAGGCCATCTCACTAGTCCAAGTGATCAATTTCAGTTCACAATTGATCACACTGATAGGTCTAAGAGTCAAAGGGATCACACAAACAAGACTAGTGTCTGCTAATACTAACTGATAGAATCAAAAAGGGAGAGAATGATTTAACATGGGAAGTGGGATACACAGCAGACTCATAGAATGACAGATGTCCTAAATAGCACTCTGGCCTCAGAATCAGCCCTTAAGGCATTTGGATCTGGCTCAAGAGCCCATGAGAATATTTTAGGCATGGAAAGCTAAGACACTCTGAAAAACAAACAAAAAAAAGACCTAAATGAAAGATCTCTGCGAGTGAGGTCCCAGTGGAAAGAACGGGGCCATCAAAGTAGGAGGTACCTTTCTCTGAAGGGAGGAGAGAACCTCCACTTTGACTATGACCCTGTCAGAATAAGATCGAACTCGGCGAACCCTAAAGGCTTCCATGGCCTTGGCAACTCATGACTAGAGCCTAGGGAGATTACTGACGCCATAAACAAGAGTGTCAAATTGTTAAATCAACATCAGGAGTCACTGTGTACTTATGTCTCATGAGGGATCTGTCCTTAATGTGTTATCCAATGTGAAATAATGCTATTACTAGTACTGAAACTGTTTTTACACTTTGTGTTTCTGTGTGGGTGCAAACTGATGAAATCTTTACATAGTGTATACTGAATCGATCCTCTGTATATAAAGATAATTGCAAATGATTAAAAATATTGGTGTTAAACTGGAAATTGCATAGACAATTAATCAATTTTTTTAAAAAAAAAAATCATGTAGGATCTCTGTCCTTAATGTGCTGTACATTGTGAATTAATACTATAACTAGTACTCCAACAGTTTTTCACTTTGTGTTGCTATGTGAGGGCAAACTGTTGAAATCTTTACGTAATATGTACTAAACTGATCTGTGTATAAAGAGAATTGAAAATGAATCTTGATGTGAATGGAAGGGGAGAGGGAGCGGGAAAGGGGAGGGTAGCGGGTGGGAGGGAAGTTGGGGGGGGGGTTCCATTGTAATCCATAAGCTGTACTTTGGAAATTTATATTCTTTAAATAAAAGCTTTATATATATAACAAAAAAACAAAACAAAACAAAAATTCCAGTTTGAATGATCACCCAAAAACAAAATCTTATGAAGTTCTTTAGTCCCAAGAATAAACAGCATTCATTAAAACAACAAAAAAAGCAAATCAACATGTTTGCCTCTGTGATCCCTCTTGTATTTACTAATATGATATTTACACTCAAAAGGTGGTGGAACCTGACAGCTACCTTAACTGCCACACGTTTCTAAGAGAAGCTGTGAGGAGTACACTGGAGAATATTTAAGACAATAATAAAACTGACTAGAAGCCATCTTTATTTACTGTAACCCTAGACCCAAATAATAAAGATGTCAACAATGGAAAATATGCTTTTATGCATCTGAGTTCTAATTCTAGGTTGAGATTGGATTAATTTATAAAATTAAAGTTATACCAATTTTATTACTCATTTTAAAATGAGCAATACATTTTTTAAGTGGAGGCTATCTAGGAGAACTTCTAATAATAAGGTTGAACTGTACCTGAATCCCTGTCTAACAAGTGTCCATTTTGAGAGTGAAGTTTGTCACCATTTAGATGCTTCCAGGCAGCTTGATACCCAGTTTGGGTTTCTAACCTGTGAATGTTACACATTAGTAGATTCAAATTAAGCACTGTTGTTATGATGAAGGAATGGAACCATATGGAATAATTTTTGTATTTGATACCTATGAACTGAGAGCTATACATTTTTGAGGAGACGCTTGGAAATTTTGTAAATATCTTACTGAGATTCAATAATATCTTCAAAAATGAGCTCTAGTTTTCATTGTACAATGTTAATTTATGTTTAAACCCAATGCATCCATAACAAAAGAAATGTTGCATCAAGTGTATTATCTGGTAGTCACTTTTTATATTTATTAAAACCTATTCTTGACAACTTTGTTCAAAGTTCATTTTAGAAGTTACGACTAGCTGCATGTCTTATGGATTTTAATAGTCATGTTAATGTGTTTGACCTCATGATTATTAATCATAAATTTGTCTTATAGAAGGGGAAGTTGTTTAAAATGACCCATTCCAGATGTCTAGTATAGTAGGTATATATCACTGAATTGTACATAGTTTCCCCCTGTAAGGTAAGGATGAACCCAAGAAAGCCAGTTCACTTAAGGAAGTTTAAAAAATATATATTCTTGGGGCTGGTGCTGTGGCTCAGCAGGTTAAAGCCCTGGCCTGAAGCGCCGGCATCTCATATGGGCACCACTTCTAGTCCCGTCTGCTCCTCTTCCGATCCAGCTCTCTGCTATGGCTTGGGATAGCAATAGAAGATGGCCCAGGTCCTTGGGCCCCTGTACCCGCGAGGGAGACCTGCAAGAAGCTCCTGGCTCCTGGCTTTGGATCTATGTAGCTCCAGCTGTTGCAGCCATCTGGGGAGTGAACCAGTGGATGGAAGACCTGTCTCTCTATCTCTACCTCTCTGTGTAACTCTGACTTTCAAATAAATAAATCTATCTATCTATCTATCTATATCCTTTTGAGTCATTAAACACTTTTGTTCTCACTCAAAGCAAATATTGAAATTATTCTTGAGTTTAAATAAACATAGAAACAATCATTTTCTCCCAAATCCCTTGCAAAGCCATTTCCTTTATTTAATCATAAGCCAATTTCTCAGCTCACTTGTTAACATTTGAACAGCAAGACATGGGACTGCTGAAGTCTCATAGAATTGATGATTTTTGAAAAATTAATGGCAATTGAAGAACTGAAAGTGTGGCATTATGTGTAATCAGGTTACTATGCAGAATAAAAAATGGGAAGCTAAAAATAAAAAATTCTAAGAACTACATATGGCTAAATAGCACCTTATCAAGAATTTGGAGAAAAGAATAATTTTGATTTGGTTTAAAAATATATTCAGAATTCATATTGAATAAAATTATGTGCCCTTGAAGCTTTAATAACAGAATAATTCCTACTTGATAGAGAAACATTCTTTGTGCATGGAAATCATATCCTGAATTCATCTTAAAAGTAATTCCCTACTTGCTCTGTATTCTGTTATAATTTATGGTATTATTTCATGCCAGTCATTTTAAGATAGAATATTACAACCCCATGGATGATTTACATAAGAACAGACAGCTATAAGTAGTTTCAAATCCTCTTTCTTTCTCATATTTAGGAAACATTAGGAACAGAGAAGAAATAGATTAGGTATACTTAAACATTATTAAAGTGTCAGGCTACTTTCTTTCTTTTTTCAGGAGAATTAATTGCATATATACCCGAAAAGGCTTATCTCAGCAGTAATTACTCTCCTAGTCAGCTCTGAGACAGATGTAGAGTATGAATGTGACAATATCCTGTGCTACATAATGGGGGTTAGCCTCCAGTCCCTTACACACTACGGTACCCTGACAAGGAGCTGCCAAAAAGATACCATCTTTAATATTTTGCTGCACTTGCCATAGCAATCCTGCATATTTGTTAAGTCTTTATCACACGGTGTTGTCACATTGCAATATGCCCTGAATGTAGGGAAATAATTGTTGCATAATCTCAATGCCTGTAGGAAGATATTTTACCTTTAAGGCATAAATAGTTTGAAAGGAGCATGCAGTCATATTGTGGCCAAAGTAGGCATGTAGCTGAAGTTGATTTATGCTTAAAGTAGTTGAATATTTTGAGTAGTTTCAGTTATTTCACAAGGTATGTCATAAATTAAACTTTCTTTTATTATTTCCTGTTATACCTTTTGAGATTCCAGAGCTTAAAGTAATTTAGCAAATAAAACTATTTAAGGAATATTAGTGGGATATAATTATAGGCAGAGATTGCTTCTGATTGCAGCTTCCTGGTAATGGGAACCCTGGGTGTCAGCAGGTGATGCTCCAGTAGTGGAGTCACTAGCACCCACATAGGAGACTCGGCTTGAGTTCTATGATTCAGGCTCCTGACTTTAGTGTGGCTCAGCCCCAGCTGTTATGGGTATTTGGATTGGAAAGTGAACCAGCCAATGGAAGATTCTCATTCTCCCCCTCCCCCTCCCCCCTCTCTCCCCCTCTCTCCCGCGGCCCCCCTCCCTCTCTCTCCCTCTCCCCCTCTCTCCCTCTCCCCCTCTCCCCCTCTCTCCCTCTCCCTCTTTGATTTTTCAAATAATAATAGTAAGCATTACCTGTTATTAGGTTATTAGGAAATTTAATAATATGTGAAAGGAGAAATGTGTGCATGTGTGTTTGTGTGCGTGTTTATGATAAAGATAGAGAAGCAAAATAGTAACAACTTAGTTTAATGACCTAATTGGCTTTTACCTGCAATTCATGAATCTGGCAGCAGTTGATCTACAGATGTGGAAAAGGCCCACTGCTAAGCATGGCAGCACACTCAGCTTTTCTAAGGAATTGTGAACACAAACACGAAACAGTGCAATACAAGAAAATGGACTGGTTATTATCAGGTTACTTTCTATAAGATGCAAAGCAGAGGGTACTTTTTTATGCCTACTAAAAGTGACCAGTTTGGGAATTTGGTTATTATATAATTGTACTATTTTCTCAGAAGACTGCATAGACTACTTAGTTTCAGTGCAATGTGGAATTTTGGCATGAATGATTCTAATTTAGCATGCTCTCTTGGGGTTGCGCACAGGTGTGCTCAGTCCAAAACAATAAGCTCCTCTTTTATTGAAAACTATATATATATATGTATGTATATACATAATGTTTTACTTTACAATATATTATCATTAAAAAATTAAAAGCCAATCAGAGCCAGGAACTTTGATTGGAGTAAGGGTTCATGAGATAAAGTAATGTATTAGTCTCTATCCTGAAGGAGCCAGTATCCAAATAGGGGGATGGTCATAATACAGTTTTAATAATGAGAGCCATTATATACGGAACTTTGGGCTTCATATTAGTCTTATTATTTTACAAACCTAAATATTTAAGTACATGTATATGAAAGGCAGAGAGAAAGCAAGCAGGAGAAGCAGCACACCTTCGCATTCTCTGGTTCACTTCTCAAATGCATATATAATAACCAGAACTGCCAGTCCAAGTAGGAGCAGAGATGGGACTTGAGCCATGGCACTTAGATATGAGATGCCAGTATCCTAAATGGCTTCTTAAGCACTATGCCAAACACCTTACCCCTATGTTAGTCTTTATTCATTTGTCCAACTAGCATTCCCCTTACTGCTCCTACCAACTTTGCATCATGTCAGATTTATTGTCCTTTTAGCCATGTTCCAACCAGGGAAACTGAGGTTCAGCATGATCAGTGAACTTTGCTATGAGCAATCAAGCAGTAGGACAATCACTGAAGGAGTGAATTAAGAGTGGTTCTACCCTGCCTTTCCCCAAGACTGACTTCTACAAGCTTGATATGCAGACAGCCAACTTTGTAGAGTGGGGGAGGTAGGGTAAAACCAATTGAAAAGATATTTGCATATTGACTTTCACAGCAGAGCTAGTTGAGCTCTTTAATTAAAAATAACAAGTGCTGTAGTCATAGTTCTCCACCTTTTGCACACTGAGATCTTAGACTGTATAGCCTATCTTGTCATAACCTATCATTTAAAAAAAGTCATTATATAATTTTCCTAGAACCAGGGACTATATCTTTTTTCTCCTGATGATGCTTTCATAATAAACATATTTATTTAACAAAAATAGACAAGCAGCTAAGAAGACAATAATGTGTCTGCTACACTGCCCAAGATTGGTTACATAATTTGAGTCATCTCTAATATGTTGTAAAAGGCAGACTCTTGGCAAATTTAATGCCATCCATCTGATGTAATTGAATTTCAGGTTGGAAGAATAGCACCTTTTATTTCATCCTTAAAACTTTAGAAACACAATCATCATTATATCAACAACAAATGCTATGGAAAGATTTACATATTATAATGGATTTTTTGGGCAAAATAATAGTCTCAACTAAATATGAGATAGAATTTTACAAGTCTTTTGAAAATGAGAGTTCTCTAGTAGCAGAAGAGAAAAAAGTATTTCAATTATTGCAATAATCCATCATAAGTCATTTGAGTATATTCAGCTGTATTTCCCCACTTTTTTTTTGTTTTGTTTTTTTCTTTTTTTTATAACTCTTTTATTTAAAGAATATAAATTTCCAAAATACAGCTTATAGATTACAATGGCTTCCCCCCCATAACTCCCCCCCCACCCACAACCCTCCCCTTTCCCACTCCCTCTCCCCTTGCTTCACATCAAGATTCATTTTCAATTCTCTTTATATACAGAAAATCAGTTTACTATATATTAAGTAAAGATTTCAACAGTTTGCCCTCACATAGCAACACAAAGTGAAAAATACTGTTGGAGTACTAGTTATAGTATTAATTCACAATGTATAGCACATTAAGGACAGAGATCCTACATGATATATTTTTTTTAAAAAATTGATTAATTTTCTAGGCAATTTCCAATTTAACACCAAGGTTTTTTTTTTTTTCATTTTTAATTATCTATATACAGAAGATTGATTCAGTATATACTAAGTAAAGATTTCATCAGTTTGCACCCACACAGAAACACAAAGTGTAAAATACTGTTTCAGTGCTAGTTATAGCATTACTTCACATTGGACAACACATTAAGGACAGATCCCACATGAGACGTAAGTACACAGTGACTCCTGAAGTTGATTTAACAATTTGACACTCTTGTTTATGGCATCAGTAATCTCCCTAGGCTCTAGTCATGAGTTACCAAGGCTATGGAAGTCTTTAGGGTTCGCCAACTTCCATCTTATTCCGACAGGGTCATAGTCGAAGTGGAGGTTCTCTCCTCCCTTCAGAGAAAGGTACCTCCTTCTTTGATGGCCCCATTCATTCCACTGGGATCTCACTCGCAGAGATCTTTCATTTAGGTCTTCTTTTTTTTCCAGAGTGTTTGGCTTTCCATGCCTAGAATATTCTCATGGGCTCTTGAGCCAGATCCGAATGCCTTAAGGGCTGATTCTGAGGCCAGAGTGCTATTTAGGACATCTGCCATTCTATGAGTCTGCTGTGTATCTCGCTTCCCATGTTGGATCATTCTCTCCCTTTTTGATTCTATCAGTTAGTATTAGCAGACACTAGTCTTGTTTGTGTGATCCCTTTGACTCTTAGACCTATCAGTGTGATCAATTGTGAACTGAAATTGATCACTTGGACTAGTGAGATGGCCTTGGTACATGCCACCTTGATGGGATTGTATTGGAATCCCCTGGCACAATTCTAACTCCATCATTTGGGGCAGGTCCGATTGAGCATGTCCCAAATTGTACATCTCCTCCCTCTCTTATTCCCACTCTTATATTTCACAGGGATCACTTTTCAGTTAAAATTTAAACACCTAAGAATAATTGTTTGTTAATTACAGAATTCAACCAATAGTACTAGAATAAAAAAATACTAAAATGGATAAAGTATTACATTGTACAACAACAGTCAACACAAGAGCTGATCAAGTTACTGTTTCTCATAGTGTCCATTTCACTTCAATAGGTTTCACCTTTGGTGCTCAATTAGTTGTCACCGATCAGGCTGAACATATGATATTTGTCCCTTTGGGACTGGCTTAATTCACTCAGAATGATGTTTTCCAGATTCCTCCATCTTATTGCAAATGACCGGATTTCATTGTTTTTGACTGCTGTATAGTATTCTATAGAGTACATGTCCCATAATTTCTTTATCCAAATGTATGCTTTGAATTCCCTATGATCTTTTGCTGTGAGATTCCCTTCGTTTATCTTCTTTCATGTTGATGGCCGTGTTTCTGTGTTTTCGTGTGTAACACATCTTTAAGTATCTTTTGCAGGGCTGGACGAGTGGCAACAAATTCTTTCAATTTTTGTTTGTTATGAAAGGTCTTTATTTCACCTTCATTCACAAATGAGAGCTTGGCAGGATATAATATTCTGGGCTGGCAGTTTTTCTCTCTAAGTACCTGGGCTATGTCTCGCCATTCCCTTCTAGCTTGTAGGGTTTCTGATGAGAAGTCTGCCGTGAGTCTAATTGGAGATCCTCTGAGTGTAATTTGACGTTTCTCTCTTGCACATTTTAGGATCTTTTCTTTCTGTTTCACTGTGGTGAGTTTAATTACAACGTGTCGTGGTGAGGACATCTTTTGGTCATGTTTACTAGGGGTTCTATGAGCTTCCTGTTCTAGGATGTCTCTGTCCTCCAAAACTGGGAAATTTTCTGCTATTATCTCACTAAAAAGGCCTTCTAATCCTTTCTCCCTCTCCATGCCTTCAGGAACTCCTAGAACTCGAATGTTGGGTTTTTTAATAGTATCCTGTAGATTCCCAACAATATTTTTTAGATTTCTAATTTCCTCTTCTTTTCTTTGGTTTGACTGTATAGTTTCCTGTGCTCTGTCTTCTAAGTCCGATATTCTCTCTTCTGCCTCACCCATTCTGTTTGTAAGGCTCTCTAATGTGTTTTTCATTTGATCTATTGAATTCTTCACTTCATTATGATTTCTCGTCACTATCACAGTTTCATGTTCTACTAGTTGTTTCATTTCAGCTTGATTTCTCCTTAATATTTCATTTTCACGAGAGAGATTTTCTACCTTGTCCATTAAGGATTTCTGTAGTTCAAGAATTTGTTTTTGAGTACTTCTTAGTGTTCTTATCAATTTTTTGAGATCTGCTTCTTGCATCTCTTCTATCTCATCATCTTTGTAATCTTGAATTGGGGTGTCTTTTTCATTTGGGGATGCCATAGTGTCTTCCTCGTTCTTATTACCTTGGTTTTTGTGTTTGTTGTTTGGCATATTGGTTTCTTCACTGTGGTGTTTTTTTCTTGTTATACTATGACTCTAGATTAAGTGGACTGTCTGCTTTTGATGGAGCCTTAGAGGCTTGAGATGGGTGTGGCCTGAGAGCTCTGTTTGGTTCCTCAGGGTTGAGGGTGTGTCAAAGGAGACACTCCCAGGTTAGGCGTGGTAAATCTCTCTCTGTTAGTTTTTTTTTTTTCTTTCTTTTGGTTCAAAAGGGAAGTAATTCCACACAGCTGAATGGAATTGGGGGTGGTTAGCAGGCGAATGATATACCCACAGGAGCCAGAGATCGGAAGCTCTTTCCCAAGGACCAGAGAAGGAATTCTTGCAGCCCTTTGTGTGGGCTGAGATTCTCCTGTAGTCTCCCACTGGGCTGCCAGGCTACTGAACTGTAGCGTCTCTGGAGAGTACTCACATGAATTCGTGATTTCCGTGAGTTCTCTCCCCCACCGTCTCTTTTTTCACAGTCTCAGTTCATTAGCACCACACATTTATTAGGTTCTAATCTCCTGTTATTTCACCCCTCCCACCCAGAGTCAGGTTTTTCTGCTAGGCTCGGGGCCGGTGCCGACCCGAGGTCACCCTGCTTATGACGTATTCCAAAATGGCGCCTGCTCTTTGTCTTGCTCACCTTTGAGAGGTGAGCGGAGAGAGAGAAGCTCGTGTCCGTACGGGTCACTCCCCCCCCCTTCTAGTTAGCCTGGTGAACTTTTCCCCGCAGGGTTTCAAGCCTTGTTCGCTCTAGGCTCCCTTTTCCGCTTCGCTGCTGGTAATTCGGGCTATTGATGTTCTGCTCACCTCGCGTTCCAGCGCTGGTGTGTTGAATCTGCTGCTGGTGTCCCAAACTGCGGGCTCCCACGCTCTCCACGCAGGTCCACTGTGAATCTCCAGTTCTGGAAGGGTTTTCTCTGCTGTTTCTTCCCCTACTCTTCCTTGAACCTGCAGTATCTCCACTTTTATTAAACTGTCTCTCCCCAGACTATCGGTGTGCTCCCTTCCTATTCCGCCATCTTGCCGCTCTCCCCACTTTTTATATAGTTGAAGTGTTGACTATTTTTTGTATATACTGCTTTTTCTCATTATACATATTTAAATGATGACTTAGACATTTTATACCCTGCTTTCCTCTTATGTATATATCACATACATCTTACATGTCTATTATTTTCTTAAAATAAATTTTTGAAAGGCATATTCTTGGAGTAAAAAACAAATTATTTTTCACAAGCATTTTTGTTATAGTTTAGCTTTTTGCTGAATTCAGTGGTATAATGCAAATGTTATTTATAGTAATATTTTGTTGTCAATTGTCTTTAAATAAACATTAAATGGATCTCTTTCTTGAGATAACAAAATGAAATTCAGTGACTATATTTAAAGTTTATTGTCTCTACTAGAAATGTCTGACAATGCATAGAACATTCTTGATTTCAGTTGCACATATTCATCTAGAGCTATAGATAAAATATTCAGGGAGAATATTTGAAAATTTAACCAAAACTATCTGTTATTTTCTGTGTCAATGCAAATGAGTAAACTACATTAAAAATTATGCTTCAGTAATTTCTAATAGTTCTTTAAAAAGTATATATCTTAAGTGTGTAATTTTTTGAGTTAATTTGTTTTCCTATTTGATATTTCCTATCACAGTGCATATATTAAACTAGGATAACTTAAGTGCACCATCATAGAGTTCCATAAGGAAAGGAAATATTTCTTTACGGGAAACATTATGAAAATGACCATTGTTCCTTTTCTCACTTCTAAAATCTGTAGAAATTGTCATTATTCTCTTTTTGCCCTCAAGAGCATTTAGCTATAGAAAATTCACACCAAAATACACAGAAAATGTCAGTGTTTCTTAACATTTTATAGACATGTGTGCCCCTGTAGAACTAAATGCTGTCTACCCCTTGAACAATATTTGGAATAATGTAATTCCAATTATATTGCTTTGTTCCACAGATAAAATACTAAACTGTTGTAAAGAATATGTTTCTTGTGGATAGGTGGGAAAAGCCAAACTCTATGATAAACTAAATATGTTCTACCTTATTTGTATTCCATCTGCTAAATGTAGGGATATAGGATGCAATTAGCATACCTTTAAAGGTAATTCATTTTCATGTGTCAGTGCTTTTCTAGTAATCTAGGGGTTAGCTCACCTCTTACACAAGGATAGTGTCAAGTAGTCTCCGGAGGTACAGAGACTACCAATAACCTTCATATCATGCCTTTTCCTTGGAACTTCATTCTTGACAATAATAAAAGACTTAAAGTAGATATATATTAAAGCATTCCTAGCAATACATTTCATTTGTTCACTGCTATACCCAGTCACCAGTATTCAACCCCGCATAAAATAATGCATGACGGCGCTGTCGCTGTGGCACAGTGAGTTAAGCTGCTCTCTGCGGTGCCAGCATCCCATATAGGTGCTGGTTGGAGCTGCTTCCAGCCAGCTCCTTGCTATTGAGCCTGGGAAAGCAATGGAGGATGGCCCAAGTACTTGGGTTCCTATACCCAAAGGGAGACCCAGAAGAAGCTCCTGGCTTTGGCCTGATCATTTAGGGAGTGAACCAGTGGATGGAGATACCTCACTCTGACTCTCCTTTCTCTTCTCTCTCTCTTTCTCTCTGTAACTCTGATTTTCAAATCTTTTTTTTTTTAAAATACATGACCCATCAGCATGTGTAAATCTTTCTTTAATGAAGTAATGGATATATTATTCTTAATAAGCAAAATAATCCCTAATTGGAATAAATATGTGTGTTATGTATATGTGTGTATAGTCCTGTAAATGTATTGCATAGTAATACACATAATTTTGAATGAATTTTGGCGTGTGTTTCACAGTTTAAAGGAAGTCTTGGGTATTTTGGCACTGTGCTGAAGACACCTCTTAGGACTCCTACATCCCATTTTGGAGTGCTTGCTTTCAATCTAAACTCTGCTTCAAATTCTAACTTCCTGCTAATGTTTATCCTGTGAGGCTTAAGTGACAGTCAAGTATTTGGGTCGCTGCTGCCAACGAGGAAGACCAGGGTTCTGTTCCAAGCTACTAGTTTGGGTTTTGCCCATCCCTAGTTGTTGTAGGCATTTGAGAAATGAACCAAAGGATGGAAAATCTCTCTCATACTTTCTCTCTCTCTTTCTCTCCCCCTCCCCTTCCACCTCCCCACCACCACCTTTTTGTGTCTATGTCTATTTGTGTGAGTATGTGTGTGTTCTTTGTCTCTCTGCCTTTCACATAAAGACAGGTATTAAAAAATAAAAGCAGACCTCTGGAAGATCTCTCTTAATTGATCCTCATGGAAATCTCAAGCCTTCCTAAAATTTATAAGGTGATTATTAATGATCAGGAAAAATCCCAAAGTGAATAATTTATTGCTTGCTAGCAATCAACTTTTTTAAATTAGAATTTTACACATTATTCTCAAAGGGTAATTTAATATTAGTACTCAGTAAGCTGAATGAATAATTGAATACTAACCACATTGATGACAGATGCTACATGAATTAAGCTTCAATACAATCTCCCTTTTCCTGTTAAGATCCCTTAGCTAACTAAAATACAGAGAAACATAAGTTAATTTACATTCTAAGAGCATGAGGGGATAATTTTAAGGTACTGACTGCTAACACAATCTAGGAACTATGTCTATAGGTATCATGATATACCATTTTTCGAACTGTTCATATTTGAAATATGCTTTTCATTTGTATTTACCAACATATTTCTTGGTATTTTAATTTTACCTGTCTCAAAATTACAGCATCTGAGTACGGCTTCACACTTGAACTTCTATATGCAATGATATTAGACACATTCACTACTTCACATTTAAATCCTCATTCATGGTGTGCAGTACTTATTACCTTGGAGCCATGAGACCGCCCTGCAAGGCTGTAATCCCAGTTCAGGGATATGCTAGGAATCACTATGTGTTTATACATGAAATTTGTCCCCTGAGCACATTTTATTTAAATCTAGTTGCCATACATTTTCTTTTCTTTCTCCATATATCTTTGATAACATCAAATGCTTTGTCAGTGACACTTGAGTCTCTCATCAAAGATGACAGCCTAGGAAACCTGAATTTTCCCAGAGAGACATATCTAACTCGAATATAGTTTTAATTTTGCCAAGTTGAAATAGATTATACCAGATTGTTTCAGTTCTTTGCAAGACATCTGGGAGACTTTTGGTGCTGTCTGGAGAATCTCATGCCCTTGTAAAATTTTTCCCTTATTACAGGCCACACAAGATCTGGCATGTAATGTTTTCTAATTTTCTAGCATGTTTTCTAATTTTTTAGCAACTCCATTTAGCTTAATGGTGTCTAGAATACAATGATAGAGACTCCATCTTTTAAAACTGTGTTCTTGAATATGCTCTGAGGTTGTTTCAGCATTATGGAGCAACATTCCTCTTCTGCCCAACCTCTCTGCATTTGGGGATAGTTAGATTTGTGTTCTGACCTGGCGCTTGATTTCTGATACTCTTGTAAATGCTAATTGTCTGATACTGTTGGGTAGAAAATACTTAGGGAAAAATTTATTTGGGAGGTAGAGCTTTTATCCAGCCATGTCCATGCCCCTTATTCCCTTAACTTTCTGGTATCGATCAACAGAAAAACATGATCAGAATGCTCATAAAATAGATTTAGATCACACTAATCTTTGGATTCTGATGAATGTGCGTGAAATGTCCGAAACTGCAAAGCACGGGACATAGCCTAACACAGATGGGAAAGTGCATATTCTGCTGAGCTTCCTCAACCCACAAGCCTTGCACTGTGGGTTTGCTTTCCCTTTACAAGTCTCTCTGACCCATTCTTGTGAAATCAGGTCCCCACACAGCAGCTCCAATGCAGATACTACATACCAGCAGGTTCCATCTCCTAGCTTCTCTCCCTTAGCTCAAATCATCTTTGCCCTGCCTTATGATAGCATTACAATTGTGAGAGTAGTACAGCCAGCTCTACAAGGCTCTAAGCACCAGACCCATGAGGTCATTTGCTTCTCCAACAGATAACTCCTTGATAACCAGTAGTATCCTGAGTGGTTTTGCTTAGGGGACTTCCAAGGCTTGGAGTGGTTATTCCAGCACCAGGGCAGAAAGCACTGAAGCCCATATGTCCATTATGAAAATTTCCTGAAGACTGTGGCATTGCCAATCAACTGAGTGTTTGGACATGAACTGACGTGGAACTGGGCAAAATAACCGCTGTGACACCAACCAACCCCATATCACCTGGCTGGAGGCCAACATGGAGCTGTCCCTTTCCTTTGTTCCCTTTATTCCTAATGCCTCCTTCCTTGTAGCCTCAGTAAAACTCCACAGCACATTCATTCCAGCAGGATGGTAATTCTTGAGTTTGAAGTCTGCTGTCATCCTCATCTGTCTATAGATTAATTTTTTTTCCATTACTCTCAAATTTTGTCCTCATCATTTTGTTTCAATACCAGGCAGAGGAACAGAGCTTTTGGTAACACTTGGAGTTCCTAATGAACAAGTTATGTGGATAGTTTCCCAATGTGAGGGTTGAGTATCAACAGTGGTGAATCGATGTATGGCTCTTTGTGGGTGGCTACAGCCCGAGTGTTCTAGCCTCAAGAGTGGAGTAAGGTGACTGTTGCAGGAGTGGGTTGACTGTGAAAGCAAGCAGGGGCCTCTGTTGTGTTCTCCCATACAGTCTTGCCCTGTGATGCCTTCTGCTGTGTTAAGGATGCAACAGCAGAGCCCCCTCCAGATGCAGCCTCCCAGTCTCTGGAATTGTGAGCCAAATACAGCTCTATAGTTTACCCAGTCTGCAGTTTTCTGTGATGGTGACACAAAGGAGACTAAAATGTCATCCCTTCCAAGATACTCTGCACTTTATACCAGGAAGCTGCAATGTGAAGCAGCAGCCACAGCCATGTACTGGTCTTAGGACTTAGTCACAGAAGCTCTGATGTGAACCCAGGACTGGGTGGATCTCAGAGATGCTAGAACTATGTCCTGTCCCTCAGGATCTTAAGATGTAGTTTGCCTCTGGTAAATCCTGTCAAGCATCCTTAGTCTGTTTTTCAGTCTAACGAAAAATTGAATGAAATGATGCTGTTTTCTGGCTGGATCATTACAACCAAAAATGTGTCATAGCCACTTTACCCTCATTCCTTCCAAGAAGCAAGAATCTTCTGGGAAATATATAGATGGGGCATTAGCAATAACTAATTGTAAACTGAAAAAAAAAACTTTTCTAAACTATTGATAATAAAACAAAATTTATTCAACTATGGTAGCAGCCATGCTGAATTACCTCTTATAATCTCTAGAGAAAATATTGTAAAATTCATTGTTAAGGAATGATCAATGAATCTGAAGTTAAAATTGAAAGGAAAACAGTAATATAGATGAGTTAAAAATGAAAAGGAAATATTATAATTTTAATCAATTGTTGGTATTGCAGAATTTGTAATGTTAAACACTATCATTCTGTCATTCCAAATATTCATCTTTCTGTGAAAAATTAAAAAATATATGAGCAAAAGCATGGACCTACATATGCACACTGTTAAAACATACTTGATGCATGATTTTCATTATTCTCCACCAATTGTGTGTCCCTTATTAAGTGAAGTAGTATTAAAACCTTGGCTTTCATGTTATTTGCTGTGCATCTCTCTTGCAAATACCTTGATAAACCTGTTGGTTTTCTGTAAAATGAGGATTCTAATACCTTCCCATCACCTTAGTATGAATATTAAAATATTTTCAAGTGCTTGGTATAGTGTCTAGATTAAAATGAGAGGAAATTATGTCTTGCTATTGCAGGCTAATTAAGTGTCAAAAATCATGAAAAAGCAATGTAATATTCTGAGATACTGAAATAGTTTAGAAAGACAAATGGTTTTGGAGAACTGAGTTCAGATTTATATATGCATAAATTGATGTGCTCATGGGATATCTAAGTGGAGAAAACCATTGTGTATTTGAATTGTACACTTTGACCACAGTAGCGAATTAGAGATAGATTTTTTTAGTCATCAATATATTAGAAGTAATTGTAAACATGAATACAGATGAAATGTTATGTTGTAATACGTAAATATGTACCTGCTTATTTTTCTTCTACTTAAAAGACAAAGGAACAGAGGGATTGTGTGAAAGAGAAAGAGCATTCTTCCATCTGTTGTTCCATTTCCCAAGCCAGGCCAGTCTGGACCACAGAAAAATGTGGATTTGAAGATAAATATCAGATAATAGTGATACATAGGTGTTTAGAAGTATTGTAAATAATAGAAAACTAATGAATCGAAATGCCTTGTGTAATTTCCAGTTCACACTCAGTATACTTCATTGTTTGTCCTTACTACTTTAAACAATTTTATAAATAAGGGAAAATATAATCTTTTTAGTCTATAAAATTTGAAGTAAGATTTTAAAATTTTAGCATAGTTATGTTCTGTATGATATACATATATATATAGAAAAACAAGTGATATAAACTCATAATTTTAAAATTCAAGAATGAGTCATTTTCCTAGCAAATGTGATTTTCATAAAATATTTGCATTAGAATGAAATTGACACCATAGATCTTCTTGATTATTTTAAAAAATTTCAGTTGTTTATTTTAGCTCAGCTATTCAATAATTAAATTACTTAAATATGAAAAGTTAAATAATTGTCCACCATTAATTTCTTATTTTATTTTAATTCATATGTACTGCTCAGTTATTTCTAACCTGATTGTATGTCTTCTATATTGCTATTTTGTGAAATGTTATTATGATCTTTGTGCAAGAAACAAATATTCAAATAATAGATTACAATTAATATAGTTAATATAACAAATATAAATATTGAATATAATTACTTAGATATTATTATTATACACCTAAAAAGATCAATTCATCAAGTACATGTTTGAACATAGATTTAATTAAACAGAACATGGTTATATATTTTTATTTATATCTATTTATTTATTAAAAGTGTGACACACACACACATACACACACACCCCAGAGAGAGATCTTCTGTCCTGTGGTTCACCCTCAAATGGCCCTGTCTGGACTAGGTGGAAGCCGGGATATCTAGCTCTCTTCTTGTCTGTGGCAGGGACTCAAGCACTTGAGCCATCTTCCCTTGCCCCCTTAGGCACATTAGCAGGAAGCTGAATCAGAAGCAGAGCAGCCAGGATTTGAACCAGCACTCTGATATGGGATGGCGGCCTTAACACCAGTCCGAAGAGTGTGTGTAAATTAATGAACAAGTGAGTGAGTTATTCATATAGCTTCAGGTTCAACTTTAGGTTCTGAAACAAGTAAAAACAAAACATAGGATAGAACATGGACCTGTACACAACATGTACTTTAGATCCATAAGCAAATTGTTGCTAAACTTGCTTCTAGCTCATGTTTGTGTTATACTCATCAAAACCCAATAGTGGGATGACAGGAGATAACTTGTTCTTGGTAGGCTGGCCCTGAACCCTGGTCCAAGTGTGTTTAAATGGAAGGAGGAACAACAGGGGAAGAGCACAGTTTAATATAAAATATGACATGGGGAAGCCAAGTCTCCGTATTTCATTCTTTTGTTTCACAAATTGGATAAGACATTTCTGTGTTGTTGAAGCATAGGTGAGGAGCACAGAAAGAAGGCTGGAAATCGGAAATCCTTCCTCCATTCTTCCAAATATTAGAAGTTCATGCTTAAGAAACTAAGATAGAAGTACTAGAAGAAAAGAAAAATGTTTCCCCCCAAGGAAATATAAATAAGACTGATGCATTAATTACCTCTTTATTCTCCCATTTTATAGTCATTAGGCAATATTCTGGTCTCTGAGTTAGTAAATTGGATTGAAATGGATTACAGTAAGTTAATATAGTAAGATAACATAACTATAAAGTATAATACTTGTACCATTATATAATTTATATAATGCAATATATAAAAAGACATCTTTTAAAGCTTCCTTTTGATCTTTGCTACTTAAAAACCTTGGGATTAATTATTTTTCTTAAATCTGTTATTAAATCTGCATCACTTATATTAATATGGGAAAGTCCTTTATCTTATTAAATAGAAAATAATTTTAAATCAGTTCCACCAGCATCTAATACTTAATATGTGTGGGTGGAGAATGAAGAAAAAGGTTGTATCTTAATTCAGAATTAAAAAGGAGACAATATAACCATTTTCCATTAGAGAAGAAGTTGACTCTATGGCACTGATTTCAATGTGGGGAATCTTTAATCTTCATTTTAGGGAAATTAATTGATATCAGTACTATTTATGAAGTGCTGTGTGCTCAAATTCTTGAAGAACTTTTCTATATTATGATTAGCCTATGATGTCTTGCCTGGAGTGTTTCACATTTTTCTGGCTGTGTGATTACATCCTCCCACTAGGTATCTGATGAACTGAAGGAGACAGCCCTGAATTTCAGCAGACTCAGGAGTAGGGATTTATGAGTATTAAAAAATTTAAATGTCAATATACAAAATGTTTCATAGTTCATATATTTTATGTCTTCACTGACTATCATGCCTATGTATATAGCTCAGAGCAGATCAACAATGGGACAACAGTGCTACACTGCACAAACAAGTACCCTTATCCGTGAAAAGAGGAAAACTCACAATTTTAATAGCTGTAACCCTGTCTGCAAATCACTGTGAATTTCCCTGACAACTGTACCATTTTTCATCGGAGAGTAAATTATTTTTCTGGTTGGTGGAGTAGCTTCTGGGTCAATAATAAAGAAAAAAAATGCAACCCCTTAAAAAACCTTCTAAAAATGACAAGTAATGCCATGCTACACAAGCAGCACACAAGTGCAAGTTAGAAAGATTCTCTGAGATTCCTTACAGCTCTTGAAAACACCGTGCTTCTGACATACCTTTATTGAGTTTGTCTGCTCCTTACATATATTGAGTCATCAGGAAAGCAAGTTGTCACCAAATGATGTTTTTTCTCCCTTTTGACAGACAATATCTGTGACTCAAAACCTCTGTACCCAATGTGGAAACTTGAGAAAGACATGTCTACTCAAAAACAAGCCTTATTAAAATACTAGTGTGTGATTAGATAACTCATTACTTTTTTAAAACATTGCTAATTTTGAGAGGCAGAGAAAAAGAGAGATCTCTCTTTGTGGTACGTTCTTCAAATGCCTTCAACAGCTAGAGTTGGAGCAGGCACAAAATGGGAGCTGGGAAGTCAATTCTGATCTCCCCTGTGAGTTAGAAGGACCTAAGTGCTTGTAGCTGTTACCTCCCAGGATGCACATTAGTAGGAGGCTGGAATTGAGAGCAAACTGGGTCTCAAACCTAAGCACTGTGTTGTGGCATCTGGCCATCTCAAGTGGCAACTTAACTGCTAGGTTAAGATAACTGATTCCTAAGACAAGAAATCAAGAATGTTTTTGGAGGCAAGAGTCAAATAGGAACTTTTTGTTTAATAAGCATAATTGCTGTCCCTTTTGTGCTGCTTTTCTCTTGAATGTTGGTTTCCTTAATGATTTGTTTTTTCCCATTAAAAATAATGCATGACAGTAGTGAGAACACAGTAAATGCTAATTACTCCACCTCACTAGTCTTCGTTGCACTAATTTTTAATCAGCATAGTTGATTTTTTTCTCATCAGCTTCTCATTGATAACATTACTAAGCAAACTTGTTTTGTAAGAAAACCACATATTTGCAAAATAATTATTTATTAAATTAATAATGTCCTTATGACTGTATGTACTTTTTCTTCTGCCAGGAACAAATTAGACAGGAAATGTTCTTTTTTATGCTGAAACTGTAATTCCTTGATTAAGTTCAATATCCATCTCTTGTTGAGATTTAATGGGACTTCTCAGGGAGAGACTGAGTAAATAGGCAATTAGCAGGAACATGGATAAAAAGTAGGTAGAGTGATGAGCAAAGAGATGAAACAACATCTGGGTTCTAAAGAAAACCAATATATTTTCAGGTCAGCATTGGATTCTGAAAGGGGAAGAAGGAGGAACTGAATAGAGTTATGGGTTTGAATGTACAAAGCAAAGACTATGGGAACTGCCTTCAAGTGCTGATTGTCAGAGAAACCCATAAGAAAATAAGTAGGAAAGAGCAAGAAATGTGTTCACTTAAGGGAAATTAGCCCTTATAGGAAAGAGATAAGAAGGAATTAGCCCAATGATATGGGATGGGCAGAGATTCTCAGGGAATTATTTCCCAAAGGGAATGTATCATTAAAAGAATCATGATGTTAGGATGACTAGGGATACACCAATTGATATCTATATATTAGTGTTTCATTATTACCACTGAAATACTTGAGAGAGAATACTTAGGAAGGACGCAAGTTTATTTCTGCTCACAGTTTTGGAAATTCACAAACCAAGACTGAGTGTATCATTAATCATGCCTCCAAAGAGAGCTGGGCTCACAATAACAGGGCAGGTGCAGAGAACAATCACTTGGTGAGCTGGGAGCAGAGACTAGGAGTATGCTCATCCTCCATATCTATGTGTGTCTCTATAAACCCTGTATCTCATCCTGGAGACTTAACCTAACACCATAATCCGAAGTCCCTCCTTCAGAGACCATAATTGGATTACATTCCATCCTGAATCCATTATCATAAGACTAGAGATCAAGACTTTGCAGGACACTAAAACTATTACCCAGGTCAGATCATAACAAGGGAGAATAAGATTTGGAGTTGGGTGAATATCTGAACACTTACCTCTGTATTTAACTGGTTCACGGACATGACATCTCTGGAAAAGAGTTGTTATGGGCTACTAATTAGGTGTGTTTTCTCTGGAGCCCACCATCCATTGCATGACCTCACGCAAGTTATGTAACATCTCATTGCTTTAACTTTCTCTTCTGCAGTGTAGAAGTAATTATAGTATCTACTTCAAGCAGCTATAATGAGGTTTAAATAAATCCATGAAAGAGTACTTAGAACAGTATAGCTGTTTGCTGCCAAAGTGGTCCCTCTCTCTGGGTATAGGAAATCTACTTCCTACAGATTTCCAGGTGTTGTTTGATTTGCTGGGTTAAAGTTTGGCTTCAGGTGAAATGGACAATAAACTAAGAGTTAGGCCTTTTAGTGATATTTTCCAGAATGCAAAGTGTTATTAATTTGTGTTTACTTTATGAGTTTTTGATATCACTTTGCTTTTAATACTTTCAGATATGACTTAAAAGTTCTAAGTTGATCCACACCTAAGGTTAATCTCCTTTTCTCTTAATTTCAAAGTATTTTTCTAGAAAGTTATATAAGCAGATCATTTTCTTATAATTGTCCTTTGCTTCATGGTTTGTGGTTTTTCCACGTGCCCTTTGTTGTGGGTATGTTCAAACTACATACAAAAACTGTCTAAAATATTTTGACAATATGAACCTATTGTAGAAGTATCAAGTTATACTCCTCTCTTTAGACAGAGTTGGGTTTTACCAATTTCTTTGTTATACTATTATTGTGGCAGTCATTTGAGAAAATTCAACTACTTGATGAGTGTAGGTCAAATAACATTATATATTCTCTTGAAACTTAAAGGTAACAATATAAAATGTACTTTTATGTTTTTCACTATTCTTCAGGCTTAACCAAGCCGTTCAACATGTTGTGACTTTTTAGAACACTCTATGATCTCTTATGTATTACATATTAGATGTTCCCCAAGAAATTATTATATTCCAACATCCTTTCCAATTATATATATAATTATATGTGTGTGTGTGTGTGTGTGTGTGTGTGTGTGTAAGTTGAGAAGGATATATCAACTGGGTAGTACCGTGCTAACAATATACCTCAAAGTTTCTTAAATTATGCTCTTTTAATCAGGCATTATAAAAAATAATGTCTGAGCCAGAGCATTGACTCATATTTTGCAGCAATTGTTGGCAATAGCAAATATGGGTACCACTGAGGAATAAAAATAATATTCAATGTGAGAACTGCTCTCTGCTTTCTTGTTTTGCTGTAGCCAGACTGGCATTCTAATTCTTCCTTCAACTCAGGGAGTTCCTTTCTTGGGATTGTTTGCCTTAGCTACCTTCTGAAATTAGAATATTCTTCTCCAAAATTTTCATATAATTACTTATTCCTTTCCTTCAAAAATTTGCTCAAATGTTACTCTCTCAAATCCTCTATTCTAACCCTCTTACAAATTGTAAACTTTCTTTCCCAGAACTTATGCTGCATCACCATTACCTTGCTGTTTTCCCACATGTTTACTACCTCTCAATGAATGGCATTATTTAATTATTTATATGTCTGTGGTTAATATCTGCCTATTATGGCCAATAAATGAGTTCTAGAAGCAGAGATAATTGTTTTGCTTACCAGTATATCCCTAATTTCTAGTCAAGAGGTTTGTAAACCTTTTCTGTAAAGGACCAGTAAATAAATATTTTGGGCTAGCTACATGGGCCATATACTCTGTCTCAATTAAACTTTGTTGTTATGGCCTGGGAGTAGCTGTGGACAATATATAAATGAATGAATGCAACATGTTCCAATAAACCATTTTTATAAAAACAGACTGCAGGCTAGAATTGTAGCCTATAGTTTGCTGATAATATCTGGCATACAATAGCCTCTTAAAAATGTTTATTGAATGAATAAAATAAGTGTATTGAAACCCTATGTTTTTAATATAGGAGCATAGTTTATTTCTTCTTTCATTCTTTTTTTTATTTTATTTTTTGGCAGGCAGAGTGGACAGTGAGAGAGAGAGACAGAGAGACAGGTCTTCCTTTTTGCTGTTGGTTCACCCTACAATGGCCGCCGCGGCCGGCACACCACGCTGATGCTGATCCGATGGCAGGAGCCAGGTGCTTTTCCTGGTCTCCCATGGGGTGCAGGGCCCAAGCACTTGAACCATCCTCCACTGCACTCCCTGGCCACAGCAGAGAGCTGGCCTGGAAGAGGGGCAACTGGGACAGAATCCGGCACCCCGACTGGGACTAGAACCCAGTGTGCCGGCGCCGCAAGGTTTAGGATTAGCCTAGTGAGCCGCGGTGCTGGCCTCTTCTTTCATTCTAAACTTGAAGTCATTTCATCTCAGTTAAAATATTTAGTCTTAATGCCCATCTTGAACAATAATATTTTTCATTCCATTGGAACCACAGTATATTCTGGTATTTGACAGGATGACATGGTTACAATATTTATTACAGTCATAATGAGGCATCAAAGCAAAATTCATTTGCTATTGTTTATTTTAAATTTAATTTCCGAATAACAAAAGTATTCCTTCAGTTTAAGAAATTATAAACTTTAAATGATGGCAGTGATTCGCAATTATGGCTTTCTCACTCTGGAACACATGTCTAAGGCTCTATTTAAAATGCTGAATAATTAGTATCATAGTGGTATGTTGATAAATATTTATAATAAATACTCAATAAGAAAAAAATGGAAGGTAGCTTTGTTTAATCACAGTAGAACACTGTGAATTTATAACTGAAAGGTGACATGATCACCCCAAAAAGGGAAATTAGTTCATCCTCTCATATTTAAATGCCTTTTGAAATTCACTGGATCATTGTTTCTGATAACACTTAGATTTCTTCATTGCCTGAGAATGTCAAGGTGATTATTTGTTCACTCTGAATAGACTTTATAGAAACACTTCAGAATGAGAATGAAAATTATATAACTAGAAGAAATATGAGAAGTTTAGGTAAATTGTCTATCTCCATAGAATCTGTTTGGTGTCCTTGGAATAGAATTATTTTCTTTTAGGAAATCTATTTCAATGATGTTTTGGAGACTTGCCTACCAGAGATAGTAATTTTCTCAAAAAAAGATAGTAATTTTCACATCTATATTAATTAGGACACAGACTGATACATGTTCAGTCATCTTCATGGGAACATTCCATATAATCAACCAAAGCTTACATATTTTGGAACTACTAAAAGCTTTTGGGTTTGTATATGTAATTTATGTAAGGTGAACAAATTTCATGTGTTTCATTTATACAGGTTTAGGAGCATAGAGATACTTCTCACCCTACCTTCCCTCCTGTCTACACCTCTAGCCATCTTCCTCTTTCCTTTTTTTAAAATTTTGTACAATGATCTATTTTGTTTACTTTATAATCATAAGCTTAACCCTCTACTAAGTAAATAATTCAACAAACAGTAAAAAGAAAAACTTTTAGAAATAGTCATGTGTGAAATACACAGTAAAATCCTCAGAAATAATTCATTTTTCTTGGACTTGAGGTGAAGGAATTGTTCTTTCCATCATGTCAACAAAAGAGGGATATATTAACTCTCTTTGTTCAGGTAGATGTGGAAGGGAAGTAGCTAATCCATAAATATGCTTGTATTAAGTGAGATAATTGTTTTGACAAAATTTTAATGTAATTTTCTTATTTATATTTAAATAATAAATATTCTGATATAATGATTATCATGAGGTAGTCTTGCTTTAACTCTGTATAATTGATATCTCTATTCCTTTTAGAACTTATTCCTATATTTTTTATACTTTTCCACACAACTTATATATTACTTAGTTTTTTCTTAGCTGCTATTACTGAGGTTGTATTCATTCATTTCCTCAGCTATTCATGTATTCATCAATACTTTTCAATGTTTAGGTGAGGCCTTGGTAATCAAAGGAAGCATAAGCTATAATTGTATACTTAAACCATTCTAGTCTTATGGGACATACAAGAATTGAGGGCAGAAGTATAAATGGGCTATATGGGGATGCCATGGGGAGCATCAGTATGGCCTGTGACTAAGTCCTCTTTCTGTGATGAGAAATCCTTGACATTTTTGCCAGTTAGCATTTCAGAAGTCTTTGGATTTTGACTTTGATCCTTACTACAGGTTCTTTTTACAAATTTTATGTTTAGAACGTTTTATGATTTTATTTCTACTTCTAATTTCTTGTTTTTTTTCTTGCTGAATTCTCTTCATCTTTTACACTAAAAATTTTCTTTAACACATCTGCTATCTATTAATAGATCTTGCTTTAGCAGACTAGTCTTTGTTATCAGTATTTCCTTTAGCTTTCATCAGTTGATATATTTTAAATGTAAACTCACAAATACTTTTAAAAACAAGGAAAGGGGGAAAAGGATATGAATCCTAGAAAACTATGTTAAAATGTAAATCTAATAGACACTATGAAGAAGCATCGGTTTCATGGGTCTAATAATTTTAACTTTATCTGATTTTTTTTTGTATTTGTATACTTTTTTGCTGTATATATGCAGTTTTCATTTATTTTCCAAAATTAGGCCAGAATATATTAGTTTAGTTTATATTTAATAGGCGATCAGAGACAGGGAGAGGGATGAGGAAGGGAGGGGGAGGGGGAGAGAGAGATGTTTCATCCGCTGTTTTACTTCACAAACCGCCGAAATAGCCAGGGCTGGACTGCCAACGCCAGGAGCCAGGAGCTCCATCCCTAGTCTCTCATATAGATGCAGAGATCCAAGTACTTGGGCCTATTCTGCTGCCCTCCTAGGAGCACTGATGGTGAGCTGGAGGGAGGTGGAGCAACTGAGACGCCAACGTGGATGCTGGTGTTGCAAGTGCTGTTTAACCTGCTGTGCCACTACACAGGCACCAGGAAATTTTCACTGATTGTACAGATAATACATGTATGATAATCATGTATGTAGTATGTACATACATGTATGATACTCATGTATGTAGTAAATTATAGACACTATGTAGTAGGAACTGGTAGTTCAGAAGGAGAGTGTGTGTTGATAATGAGGCAAATATATTTTTTGACTCTTGTAAAATTGGCACTCAAATATTAAACAGAAAGTTAAAGGCGAAAGATGTTATAGTCCCTAAGATAAAGATGGCAGTAGCCAAAATATTTAAAAGTTATAAAAGTGTAGTATAAATAACTTATAAATAGGTTTCCTTTGTCCCTCATGATAAGAGCGCAGTGAATGATATTTTTTCTTTGCTTGACAATGTTTTAAAAATTCTAAAATAATCTTCCCTCCATGTGTAATTATAAATACATGAGCTTATTTACAGTGACATTGGCTTACTGAGAACTCATTCTTTCTATAGGGCAGTAACTCCCAGAAGAGGACCTAAGTAATGATCCATTAAAACCTCATGCTCTTACAGTCATGGAGCATGCTCTTAGTCCAATATTATAAATACTTTCCAAAATCATTTCAGAGGGGCGAATTCTGAAGTCAGGAATAAACAGGAAACACAACAGAACTCTATAGACACATATTTTAATTCTCAAGATTATACCTCTAATGGGAACATAGAATCAAAATTCTATGTTCTAATCTATGATGGCAATCTGGACCAATTTTCATACCAATTGTCATTAATTATATTTATGGAACCTTGTCTGAAGCATATAAACTCTGTCCTGTCCTTTAAATGGTGAGAATTTTACCTCTGATCAAGTTCAATCCCCTTGGATCTATGCACTTGTACTAAATTATTTTGACTACCTATCACACTCTTTTTCAAATTTTACATTTACCATTATGCTATGTATCTACTTAGGGAGGTATTCTAAAGAAGTTCAAAGAATTTGCAATTTTATTTATTTTAAAGATCTTCTACAGTTATAAAATTAAACATGTTTCTGGACATCTAGCTTGCTTTTTTTATTTTTGGATACTATAAATTTTAAAATTGAGTGTGTATCTTAAGATTTTGATTACTAATTGAAACATGCAGGCAATTATAACTATATGAGATGTTTTTCTGAACATTCATATTACTTTCTAATTTTGATTGCTTAACATTAATTCCTTTCTCCAGACCACTAAAATATTTATTTAGTTCACCATATATATTTACTTCTCAAATTCTTTGTAGAATTTGATATCAATTATGGTCAAGTGATAGAAATCACACAATTATCTGAACAGAAAAATTTAATATGTGAAAAGTCGCTAACTCTATTAGTAGATTCAAGTAACACAGCGTGAGTTATAATGAAGCAAACTCTAAAGAATAATAGAAATATCAAATATGAGGAGCAGTCACTTCTCTTAGGACAGAGTTCATTGGAAGTCTGCCATCTGGCACTTACTTAGAAATCTTCCCTGTACAAAGCTGGGTGATGCTCTTATGTCATATCTTAGTAGAAGTTCTTTTCTGCAGATTACCCCAAGCAGGTGACTAGGGGAAGTTTCTGGCCACTGAGTACTGCTGACCAATTGTGCTGAAGAAACTGGCAGCAGGATGCTATCGTGCTACAGAAGCCTGATGCTGAAGAAGTGGCCCTCGCTCTGGCAGCCCAGCACTGGGGAAGTAATATGTTGCAGGAGCCTGTTGAAAGAGCACATTAGAACTAGGGAAGAAGCCCTTTTCTCTTGGGGTGTCTCACTATAGCATCTTCTACTTACAAAGCTTGGCATCATGCTAGCTGGCAAAGGAAAAATACTTGATATTCCCATCCCTGTTTTTGCAGAACAGGAAATGAAGGGTAAATGTGAAGTTCAGAGACAATTAACTGACAATTAATTGTGCGTTTCCTTTCATTTGACAGCATGTGATTTTTTATAATAATCCTACAAAGACAGTGTACAAAACAGAAACTGATAATCTTGTAGAGCAATTCCTAAATGCAGTCCTCTTTTTTAAAAAGTAAAGTTTTGTTTTTTTCTTTTCAAGATGTATTTTATTTATTTGAAAGGCAGAGTTAGAGAGGAGAGAGACAGATATCTTCCATACACTGGTTCATTCCCCAAAATAGTTGCAATGCCCAGGGGTAGGCCAGACTGAGACCAGGAGCCAGGAGCTTCATCCAAGTCTCCCACTTGGGTGCAGGGGCCCAAGAATTTAGGCCATTTGTTGCTTCTTTCTCAGGCAAATTATCAGGGATCTGGATCAGAAATGGAACACCTGGGACTTGAACCAGTGCCCAAACAGGGTTTGAGAGTGTGTGCCAACGCTGCAGGAGCTGGCTTTACCTTCTATGCCCAGAACTCAGGCCCGTACAGTCCTGTTTACTTTCTGGTGGATTTAGTTGTTTGCATCAAGGCTAGTTATTTGAGAAAGACCCTAAACTGCTTTCAAGATTAAACAACTGAAGTTATACTGTGGTTTAAAATGCTTTGAGGGAGGAGCAAGAAGTAAAATATGAAATTAGAAAGTTAAAGATTAGACTTATATAGAATCAAACAACAACATAAAAGCAAACATTAAAACTTGAGGGTCCTCTTCTGCCTCCTCCATGCCCTACCAATTTATTGGCTTTCTCTTCTATATAAAATTAAGGTTGTTTGATGGATATAAGAAAAAATGGAAGTTTGTGCATTGAGTAAGTGATTTTTTATGACCCAGTACCTTCAAGGATGGTCAGTTTTTTCTAATATATCTTTCATTTTCAACAACTTGAAAGTAACAAAAATCTTGGGAAAATAGAATAGAAAACTAGTGAACCAAAGCTTTGCTGCTATAATTTGTTTTACTAATTAATAAAAGTACAAGAAAATCAGACAAGATGTAAATGCAAACAAAATCATAATTAAAAGTCCAATTTAACATTTAAGTTAAGAATGAATCGTTACTTCAGATCAATGTTATTGATCCATTTCACAGTGCCACCTGAGGTTTTAACTGTGCTTTTTTAACCTTTAAATATGAAAAACACATTTTTAACAATATAAGCCAATACTTCTAAAGATCATATTTCATTCAACATTTTATGTATAAAATGAAAGCAACCGGGAAATAAAAATATTGGCTTAAACTAAAATGCATTGGAAAAACAAGTCTATTTTTACTTTGGAAACATCTAAGGAATAATACATGGTGTTTCTGATCTTTTGTATTTTACTTCACATTTCAAAAATGGCAATCTTCTTATTAGTACTGGCTTTTATGGTTACCAAAGAGATAAAACTAATTTCAAATGGTTTGGGGAAAATATATTTACTAAAGTTATGGGAGGAGAGGAATGAAGCTGACTTATTCCACTTATACAAACCAGTAAACTCATTCATCTATGATTTATCTTTTAACACTACCTGCATATCAAAAGGAGGGTAGAGCAGAGTATATAGAATGGCTCCTAGCATCTCTGAAAGAAACATGTATTTGGTAGCAGTTCAAATAAAGGGGAAAGATTGTGCATTTGGAGCCAGACTTTTTATTAGCTGTGATATTTCAAATATTTATCTACTTTTTGCTTCAGTGTCTCATATTTTACATATGAATCATAGCATGTTCATTCATTTTCTCATTTGACAGCATTTTTTTTCAGTAACTGAAGTACTTAGGCACTAAGTTTAGCAAAGCCAGTGCAGAGAAAAGAGTTCACTATACTTAAAGTACTCATATTGCTATTCTTGAATTAAATTATATAACCTGTGCAAAATACTGAGTTCACATTCAACTCAATCCTGATCTATTATATCTTCATTTCCTTTCTTTTTCCAATGCTAATTCCAAACTATATTTCCTTATTGAATGACCTCTACACATAGGGTAGCTTCCATGTCATATTTTATTTGTGTGAGCTAATGTGAGTTTCCAATTTCCAGTGCATTTTGTTTACTTTGAAAATATTATTACTGAAGCTGTTATTTTGCATGATTGTTTTACAAGATAATTTAATAATTTGGAAAATGATATACATGTTATTTTTAAAATGTTAATTAAAAATTTATTTTCAATTAAATCTTAACCTTACATACATTGGTAGTTTAAATAAGACAATATATGAAATGGCATTGAAATTTCATAAACAAATGAAGGAATTAGATGGGATTGTGGAGAATAGTGTGTCTGATTAGATTATGATCCTCTGGGGTAGCATGCCATGTTTACAACATAGTGAATTATGGAGATTGCCATCTTCCCAGATGTAAATGCAGTAAGGTATAATAATGGAATTCTGGACTAGGAATAGAGTCTTAAGATCTGTCCCTGTTTATAACTCATAATAGCTTTTCACCTTGTGACTCTAAGTAATTTACTTTATCTCTTGTTTCTCAGTTTTCATCTATAAAATGGAAGTACTGGTATCTATGGATGTTTCAAAGGTTTGTTGTCAAATGAAATAATGTATCAAATAATAATTTACTCTTACATGTATAAAAGGCCCTAAGGTTTTCTTAGAATCAGCTTCAAAATCTCTAAGGGGGAAGCCTTTGGAATGATAATTTCATTGAGAGTAGACTCTAGAGAACACATGTAGGGTTGGATTTTCTTTACGGCCTGGATGTTCTTGATCTTAGACTTCTTTTTGTTTTCCCTTGTTTATGTGTATTTGTTTTAAACCATCATGATAAGCATGCTGTATTTTACTTAGATTATACATGTATATTTATTTTGATGGGTACAGAGTGGGGATGGAATTCTGAGGAAAATCAATTGCAATTGTTACCTTTACCACAACAAATGACCCTAAATTCAATGGCCCAACACAACCATACTTTGCTTCCCACAGTTCATGTGAGTCAGGAATCTGGAGGTGGCTTAGCAGAATTCTCTCAGTATCTCTCACAAATACATAATCAGGTCAGGCCTGCAGTCATCTAAAAGCTTGACTCAGAATGGCCTATCTCTCAGCTCAGTCATCTGACTGTTAGCGGGACTTAGGTTTGCTGGTTAGTGGTTAGAGGCCACAGTTGCTCACAAGGTGCTGGCCTCCTTGCTCCATTGATTTCTCCAAAGAACAGCTGACAAAGTGGCCAATTACATCATCTAAGGAAACCCGTGAGAGAAACTTAAGAGTGCAAGCAAGAGAGAAGCTGGTGTTTTGTGACCTTATTTCAGAGTAGCACCCTGCCACTTCTGTATTCTATTCATTAGAAGCAGATGACTCAGTCCGTTACATAGACAGGAAAGACAGACTACAGACTACAGAAAGGGCATGAAAACTCAGGAGCTTGATAGCTCCTACTATATCAGAAAATGTAGATTATGGCTTTTAACTGCTCCCCCACAACACCATTTCCCAAAGCTAAATGCAGTATAGTACTGGAACAGAATTCTGGACCAGGAAGAGTGTTTAAGTCTGGCCCCATGTCTGCCTCATATTCGTTTGTGACTCTAGAGAATTTACTCTTTTTTTTCCTCAAACCTGTAAATAAAAAATGGCATTTCTGATTCCAAATGCCTCGAAAGATTGTTGTTCCTTCAGATATATTGTGCACATTATGATTTGAGGAAAGCTGAAGGAAATCCTCATTTCAATGAAGTTCCTTCACAAATGACTTTAAAAATATATGCCCCTGTGGTACAGTGCACCTGCGTTTTGACAGAGTGCCTTTGATTGATGTCCCTTCTCTGCTTCTGATCCAGCTTTCTGCTAATATGCAGCCTGTAAGAACAATAGACGATGACTCAAATATTTGGGCCCCTGCCACCTACATGGAGATACAGATGGAGTTCCAGACTGCTGGTTTTGGTATGGCCCAGCCCTGAGTGTTGTGAGCATTTAAGGAATGAGTCTCATAAATGCAAAATGCTCTCGCTCGCGCTCTCTCTCTCTCTCTCTCTCTCTGCCTTTCAAATAGAAATGCAGATCTTTTTAGTTTCAAGTTGAATGCAGAATTGTCTAAAAAGCAGTGCTGAGCACTGAAGGATGTAATGTGTATTTAAAAAGTCCTTGAAGGCTTTGTATCTCAGGGTTCTAATGAACATGTGTCAAAAGCAGGAGCACACTGTTATATATAATGATGAACATGCCAGTCATAGACATACATGCATATTTTATTCATACAAATAACTGGCTAACTTAGAGGTTATGTTTTAGGAAAATACTTGTAGATAATCTGTCAGTGCACCATAAATAAGCTTAGGATTGACATATTTTAAAATAACCATTATGATTGGAATAGGCTAATGACTACTTACTTTTAATGAGCTGTTAACTGTTACTTGAAGTCAGAGAAGGTATGAAAAATTAGCCATTTGATTAAAGGTATGAAAATGAGAAAACACATAAAGATAGAGTGGTTATGACTGAGGATTTCCAGTCATAATAATTATGAATTTGAATATACTTCTGAGCTTTTTAATGTACTTTGTACATACCATATCTCATTTGAGCCTCACAAAATCTGTGAAATGTAGATGTAGCTATCAGTCTTCTATATTTACAGATGAGAAAATAGAGAAAATGTAATATTTAATGGTTGGATGATTTCTTAGAAGGCCATTGTAAAAATACAGATCTCATGTTAGAACCCTCTACTCATTCCTTTTTCCTTTACACTAGCGTTAACTAAGTAGTGGTTGGTGGGGTGAAGGATGATGGGGTTGTATTGATGACAGAATAATAGTGATAATAAAGGAAGGAGGAAGGTGGGTAGGAGCATGGGTGGGAAAGAGGATATGGTGAGAAGTATCCTTATTTTCTTAAATCTGTATTTATGAAATACACGAAATTTGTTCACCTTACATAAATAAAATTTTTAAAAGGTGGAAACAGAAAAATATAATACTCATATAAGAACACAAGAGCTTTTATTTCATAACTGAAGTTGGAGAACAGAGATGAGCATATTATTAAGAGGGCTCCAAGGTAACTCAGTTACTACTCAACTTATTATGTACTCAGTGGACAGGGCTTGTTTGGAAATGAGGCCAGTGTTTGCCCATCGATATTTGTTCTCTTTTATTAGTATATTTTAGATTTAGAAGACAGAAAGTTGACATCTAATTTCCTATCACATTATTAAACAGTTCTTTGGCTTTTAAAGGAGATATAACATCTTCCCTAATTTAATTTTTCTTAGTAATTATTTTATTAACTTTTTAGTTTTGTAAATCACAAATAGTTCTATTCTTTAAATAAAAGCGTTATTAGAATGCAAAGAAAAAAGAAAAAAAGAAAAAAAAAATCCTAGTTCTGAAATAGTTTTTTTTTTTTTTTTTTTTTACAGGCAGAGTGGACAGTGAGAGAGAGAGAGACAGAGAGAAAGGTCTTCCTTTTTGCCGTTGGTTCACCCTCCAATGGCCGCCGCGGTCGGCGCGCTGCGGCCGGCGCACCGCGCTCATCAGATGGCAGGAGCCAGGAGCCAGGTGCTTTTCCTGGTCTCCCCATGGGGTGCAGGGCCCAAGCACCTGGGCCATCCTCCACTGCACTCCTGGGCCACAGCAGAGGGCTGGCTTGGAAGAGGGGCAACCGGGACAGAATCGGTGCCCCGACCAGGACTAGAACCCGGTGTGCTGGCGCCGCAAGGTGGAGGATTAGCCTGTTGTGAAATAGTTTTTAACATAAATAAATATAAATCTTAGAAATTATTTCATTAGCATCTTTTTCTTATAAGGTACAAATAATGATTTCCTGAAATGTTCACATGCGTTATTGCATAAATGATTATATTCTTCTGCCTCACTGGTTCAATATCCATTTTCCTTTTCAATCAAATGATAGATACTATTACATATCATATCTCATTAGTTGCTAATATAAGAATAATACAATATATTCCTATTTTACACCATTTTACAGGTTTTATTTCTTTTTTTTTCAACTTTTATTTAATCTAAATTTCAAAGGTACAACTTTTGAATCATAGCAGCTTTACCTCCCATAACTTCCCTCCCACCTGCAACCATCCCATCTCCCACTCCCTCTCCCATCCCATTCTTCATCAAGATTCATTTTCAGTTATCTTTATATACAGAAGATCAACTTAGTATATACTAAGTAAAGATTTCGACAGTTTGCACCCACAGAGATATACAAAGTAGAAAATACTGTTTGAGTATTAGTTTTACCATTAATTCGCATAGTACAACACATTAGGGACAGAGATCCTACATGGGGAGTAAGTGCACAGTGACTCCTATTGTTGATTTAACAATTGACACTCTTATTTATGACATTAGTAATCACCTGAGGCTTTTGTCATGAATTTCCCTGCTCTGATCTTATTTAGACAAGGTCTCTCCTCCCTTCAGAGAAAGGTACCTCCTTCTTTGATGGCCCGTTCTTTCCACTGGGATCTCACTCACAGAGATCTTTTATTTAGGGTGGGTGGGTTGTTTGTTTTGCCAGAGTGTCTTGGCTTTCCATGCCTAAAATACTCTCATGGGCTCTTGAGCCAGATCCGAATGCCTTAAGGGCTGATTCTGAGGCCAGAGTGCTGTTTAGGACATCTGCCATTCTATGGGTCTGCTGTGTATCTCGCTTCCCATGTTGGATCATTCTCTCCTTTTTAATTCTATCAGTTATTATTTCATTTTTCTTTGCATTTCTAGTTTTCACAGCAAAATAAGTGATACTATTTTATCAACAATTTTTCTAATTATCATTGTAATTTTTGGCAAGTAATAATAATTCTGTACATCTTCAAGTTAACATCCCTAGTTATATAATGAAAAAAGAATGAATGGCAGAGAAAAAGGAAGGGAAGGCAGGAAGGAGTGGAGGCAAAATTTGTTAAATATTCCTTTCTTAAAACATGGTACATATGCGTGGTGTTCAAAAGGTAGAAAATTCACATAAAATTTTAATTCCATCTTTTGATGAAATTATTGAAGCCCCCTCTAATGTGTTGCTAACTCTCAAAATCAGAATTGTGTTTCCACATAATAATACTTTGTCATGAAAACACGAATAAAAGCCTTTTAGCAGTTAGGGAGCAGAGAATGGCATGTGATCAGACTTCTGATCTGTCTGATCATCTTTACTAAACACTTTCTTTGCCGCTGTGATCTGTGCTGAAATATCATTTCATTGTAGTAAATCTTTCAGTTTTCATTTTCCTCTTGCCTGTAGTTTTGCTCACTTGTGTTTTCATAGGCTTGCATCCTTCCAAAATTCCTATGAACTACATTTGCTTGCTTGGCTATGCTTGTGTAAGGCTGCTCTTCTTTTTTCCTAATGTGAGTGCTTTGCACTTGCTTTCTGTATGCCTCTATGATACACAGATTGTTTTATTCTGCACTTAATGTCAGAAAAAGAATTTTTTTTTGAGTTCCAAGTTTAATACAGATCTATGGATGCAGTAGCATTTCCTGAAATCCCAGGAGAGGAGGCTCTTTCTTTACTGATCATTGCTGTTCCAGAAACCAAGGCACAATATCTTTTCCAATAAATGTTTAGGGCTAGTCCGTAGCAGGTCAGGTGGGACGCCTATTTAACTGTCCGTGTTCAGCATTCTTGTGGGCCATATGTATCACCAATATTACCACCCACATTATCAAAGGCTTATGATTAGTGTTATTTCTATGAGCATCACTAGATATTCACAAGAGATGTGGATCTTTAAAATTAAAGTGCTCACATATATTCAACACTGTCCAAAAGCCTGCAATGGCAGGAGCTGGGATGGGGCTGAAGCTGGAACTGGGACAACATCCAAGTCTCCTGGATGGGTGGCAGGAGCCCATTTACTAGAGCCATTACATCTGTATTTCTGTCTGCATTTAGCAGAAAGAAGGAAAAAGGAGTCTTGCACTGGACTTGAACTCAGGTACTCTGATTGGAGACATGGGCATCGTAGTGGCTAGGTTAAATGCCCACTCTGCTCAAGAGGTATTAACTGTTAACTATTAAATACAAGAGATACCTGTTTCTGTATGTTTGTAAACAATTTAAAGTTATAAGACTCCTGGTTTCCGGTTTTAAAAATTTTAATCTAATCAGGAATTTCTCCTTTGGATAAATCTGGTATCCTTGTCAGTTTATTGTTTTAAGCTGCAAGAAATTATGAAATCATGTAAAATGAATGTTATTTTACAGATAGAGTAATTGTAATACAGATTACCCAGTTACCCAGCGATACAGGAGTATAATGACAGGGACAGCTAGAGTCTTATCTTTTGATGGTTACTCTGAACCCCATGCCATTGTTTTAGGCATGGATAAAGATAATGGCAAGATAATAATAATATCCAAACTTCGCTTTAGAAATTTCCTTCAAGAGTATATTATTTCCATTTGGCATACTTTTATTTAGTCAGACCGGAAGTTTAGAGCTAAAGGTGAAAAATAATTTTGCCTCCAATTGATGATGAATTCATACTAATTGGAATTTTGGAAGTGATGTGACTACAATGGCTGAGCAAACATGACATATCTGTGGAGATTTTAAAGTGTATGTTTTCATACTCTGATCTCTGATACCATTGTCTTCTCTCTTGGTGACTTCTGTTAGTCATGGAAACACTATTAAGGCTTGGTGTCTCATACACTAATCTAGGCAGCAATTAGACATACATTACATGAATATGGTAATTCTTATTAGCTTTCTGGTATCTTACCCTTTGTCTCCCCATTCCCATCTACAAATTCTCTTAATCATTAAGAGAAAAGATGTTATAAGCCATACATTTAATTAAACTCCAAGGTGGACAATTAAATCAGCAAAAGTGACAATGTAGCTTCATCTTCACAATTTTCTTTATTTCCTTATCCTTTTCCAAGCTCACTCATTTTTACTTTCTCATTCTCTGTCACTTAGCCTTCCCTCTCCTCACGAATGGCTATGATTACCCTTATAAAACTACTGAAAATTAGAATAAATCCATTAGTAATGTGAGTAATTTGCTCTGAGGAAATATTTGAGTATGTTATAAATGAGTTAGTGGTTGAAGTAATGAAGCAAATTACAAGGGCAAAGAACAATTAATCTTATTTTACAAAGGATCTTTCTAGTCGCTTCCCAGAGCAGGATGTTGGCATATAAAAGGAAATTAACATGGAAGAACAAAAGATTGTTTTCATAGGCATTAACCAAATCTTCACTAATAATTTGGGATCTAATCATTGACTCCTTCCCACTTTTTCAGATATTGTCTGCTTTTCTTGTTAAGATCACTCATCAAATGTAGGCCAAATTTTGAGGCTACAAGCTGAATCTGTAGTTCAAGAAATATTCTAATGCATGGGAAGGTGATGGACATGCAGTTTCCTAAGATGCCAGTGAAACTAATCACAGTGTACATAGGATAATTACCAGTTATTTCCCTCATCTGAACTATTTAATTAACTGAGTTTCTTCTATCTTCATCCTCCCACTCCGTGTTTTATATAGTGTGCTGTACCCAATGCAGAAACTTCACGGTTCACTGTAGCCAATGTGTGACAGACTTATTAGGCTCTTCATGACCAAACTTCAGTATACTTGATAGTGTTATCTCCTGGATCTCACGCCCCATGTACTTTATACTATTATAACTACAACAGGGAATAAAGAAGTTGAGTGAAAGGTAGTCATCTTTGAAACATTTATAAATATTTAACTATTTTTAATTTAATGAAGAAATTTGTTAAATTGTCTTACTATAAATCATGGAAATACAAACATATTTATACTCCCTAATATAAATCAAAGTTAATGTCTTGATTTTTGAGAATGAAAGATATTTCTGTTTTATTTTTTATAATTTATCCATACATCATAGTTGTTTAACTTTTACAAAATTTTCAAAATGAAAATTTTCAAAATTACAAAATGAAATAAAATTTCATTTTCAGTCATTTTTATTAAAAATGTTACTAGTATGTTATTAAGGTGCTTTTTTCTAATTTTCTTTTTGAGGAAATTTAGAGGGCAAAAATCACCAAAATGTTTATTTGTCATTCTTCCAAAATGATCCTGAGTTGGGATTATGACTTTGGCATTACTAACAGGGTAACTCTGGCAAGACACTGACATTCCTAACTTGCATATGAAAAATGGTGGTGGCAATGTCTACCATATAGTGCTGTTGTAAGGATTAAATGAATTGATGTATGTTGTTAATCCTCAATAGATGTCAGTTATTATTGTTGTATAAGCTTATAAATATTTATAAATCAATATTTTGGTTTCGGGAATACAAAAATTAGAAATAAAGATTCAATGTTGGAGTATTAAAATTAGAAATAGATTCCACATTGTAATAGAAATAAAACATACACAATACTATTGAAATGGTATTGAAAAATACAGAAAATATACCATCAACTCAGATTATTTTGTTTTTTTCATGAGTATATAGAAGGGACGTTGAAAATTCTAGGTGAAAATTTTTACTATGAGAACTGCTCATGGATTTCAAAATTTCTTTGTACCAAAATAAAACCGATTAATTGTATTTTTTCGTGAAGTTTTTGAGATGCCTTATTTAAATGAGCAGACAAGTTTTCTCATCAGTAATTCAAATAGATTTTTTTAAAAAAAATCTGTATATACCTTTGAATATAAAAGTAGAAAAGGAATGTTAACTGAGGTCTAAAGTATTTAAAAAGTAAAGTTATAATAAGCTCATTTCTAGTTGATTCCTGAGGCCATTTGTAGATTGCCAAGTTATGTGTAGGTGAGTATATGTATACATATATACATAGGTACATATATCCATACACATATGCATATATATATATATATATATATATGCATTATTTAGCCTGGAAAAGATTTTGTGATTTGTGCTGCAGGTATACAAAAACTTCCCAAGGTGCCTGAATAAGCCAATGTTTTACATTTTAATTCCCCCAAATAAGAATATCCCATTTTCTTTGATATTTCTTCTTAAATGTTCAAGTAATCACTTTGGACAATAATAGTCATAAAAGTGGTATAATTTATAGCAGCTATATTTATTGAGCATTTAAATATGTATTAAATATAAACTTAAATTTTTTTAAACATTTATTTATTTGAAAGGCAGTGTTATAGAGAAAGAGGGTGAGAGGGAGGGAGGGAGGGATCGAGGGATCATCTGTTTGTTGGTTCACTCCCCAGGCCAAAGTCAAGAACCTGAAACTCCATCCAGGTCTGTCACATGAGTGGTAGTGGCCAAAGGGCTTGGCCATCTTCTGCTGCTTTCTCAGGTATATTAGCACTCTATTAGAAGTAGAGTAGCCAGGACTGGAACTGGCACTCACAGGATACCAGTGGTATCAAAAAGAGCAGCTTAACCTGCTGCACCACAACACTGGCTCCCTAAAACTCTGTAATTTATATAAAAATATAATGTTTCGTCTTCTACGAAGTATAGATTATTACTGACCCCAGGTTCTTTGGTTCATTTTCAAATAAAAATTGACAAGTGACCACCATTCAACCCAGGTAAGTTTTGTTGGAGGTTTGTGCTGAAACATAAGGGAGACAATGTTGGGAAGACATTCTGTGGATTGGTTCTGTCACAGAAACCAAACAGGTGTGTTTATTGGTTGGTGAGACATGACAGTTACCTAATAGCAGACAGCACTTTGATCTGCACCTGCTTCTGTGTTCCGCACCATGGCTGTTTTGTTGTTGTTTTGTTTTGTTTTTTCTACAAGTCATGCTCAAAATGGCAGTGGAGCTCACTACTGTCACCCCAGGAAAACCGCCATCTGTCACATGAGGCTGTCCTGGGCATGCATGCAGGTGGGGGAAGTTCCTAATAAGGTTGTAGGGGAGTCTTTTATTGTTAATGTCCCACATGCTTCTTGCTCCTGACTAGTTAGAGGATGAAAAATGAATATATGTCGGGCCAGCACCTTGGCTCACTTGGCTAATTCTCCGCCTGTGGCGCTGGCATCCCATATGGGCACAGGTTTCTAGTCCCGGTTGCTCCTCTTCCAGTCCAGCTCTCTGCCGTGGCCAGGGAAGGCAGTGGAGGATGCCCCTGGTGCTTGGGTCCCTGCACGCACATGGGAGACCAGGAAGAAGCACCGGGCTCCTGGCTTCAGATCAGTGCAATGCCAGCCATAGCGACCATTTGGGGAATGAACCAACAGAAGACCTTTCTCTCTGTCTCTCTCTCTCACTGTCTAACTGTACTTGTCAAATAAAAAAAAAAAAGTGAATGAATATATGTCTGAATAAGAGGTGCTTAATTGAGTGAGTCCTACTTATAGCCTATCTCAAAACTATTATTGTCACCATTTTATAGAGAGGGAAACTAAAGCAGAATCACAGTGGTTTAGTTATATAAATCCTATAGTTTTTCCATACAAAAATCCTTATTTTTTAATAAAATATTCATTTATTTCAGTCTTTGTACAAATAGGTTGTTAAAGTCTTTTAAGTGAAGAACAGCACAGTATGTGTAAATTAATGTGTTATATCCTCTCTTCTAAACTTATGGAGGTATTTCTGGCTGTGTTAACACTAGCCTCCTTAATGTCAGTAAATAATTGTTATGTATTGGATAATTAAGCATGCATTTTGAGTTTTAATGGGCAGTTAAAAATAAAACTTCTTGCATCAAGTTTTTCTAAGAATAGAAATTTAGACTTTCCAACTTCATACCTTTAGATTTTCACTTAGGATTTGAGATGGTTGGTGAACATGTTTAAGGCATTTCTTTTGAAAATGACTGAAACTTTACAGTATCAGTGCCATATAATGGGTAATTTCATATGGTATATTGTAAATTAACTTCATTGAGAAAAATCAAGTTAATATATTAGAAATCAATTTCTCTGTGTTTTTATTTTCAGATGAAAAGTATGATCAATATGATTCTATCTCTGTAAAACTAATTATTATAACTTCCATTGATTTTTCCCTCCAATGATTGAGCAGGTAATTTAATGGTTGTATAGTTATACTAATCATTATTGCATCACTTACGGTATTTTGCCTCTCCAACAGATTGCACACTTACAGAAGTCCAGGAATTATATGTTAAAGCTTTGTCTTTCCCATGAGGTTTAAATAAATCCTTAGCACATAGTTGACGCTAGTTATTTCTTCTTGATTCCTCCTAACTTAACAACAGTTTCTCATTAGAAACTTCTATGTAGCTAGAGAATAGATGTTCTTCAGTGTGGTGATAATAATTTTTAAAATTTTGACAAATATTAAACAAGGTATCCATTGTTAAATAATTGCTGCAAGTCCAGAATTCTTCAGCGAAGACTCAAATTTCCTCAAAAGCTCTTATCTAGTATATGTCTCTGAGTTTCATTTTGAATTTGTTATTACTATCAAACCAAACCCTTTAAAATTATATTTACTTCTAAAATCCCATGCTGAGCTGTCATTAAAAACAATTAGTATTCTGATGTTCTAATCATTACATATTTTATTAACTATTAGTCCTCATATTGCTTGCTATGCTCTTTGACCAATAATCATACTGGATATGCACAGACCATTTTAAATGCTAAGCATATCCAAGCAAATAAACATTACCTGTTGAAATATGTGTGTGTGCGTCATGTGTACATGTACATTTTTGAGAGAAAATTCAATGGTATTATTATACCAAACATTTGGAGACGAACAAGATATATTATGCTAAGCATTGGCATGCCTTGACCCTTTTAAAATTTTTTTTTAACTTGTTCTATTGGTCTTTTTGCCCCTAGCAGTAACAGATATTATTGGTAGTCCCAAAGGGCTATTTCCATATTTCAAATCTATCAAGCTATCTTATTTAATAAGTAGATTTATTTTAATCAATTTTTCAAAAGTGGCAAGTACTTACACATAGCACTATGCTGCTAAATGTGTTGATAATTTAGCTTTTAACTTTTCCTTGAGTAATCTTCTTTCAAGGTGAAAGAGAATGCTGGTGTGGTGAAAAGTGAATAAAAAGTTAACTATGTACCTAGTCAGAGGCAAGACATTGAATAATGTTTTCTTCTATCTAAAATTGCTGTTGAAGCATTTATTTCCCTTTTACTTCCAGTTATCTCTTGACGCAGCTTTAGGTAATATTTTAAAAGTTACAAAAATATTTTCTTAAGATATGATTACATAAATCCTCTATCTACAAACACAAATCATTCAAGGGTTGTATTTGAAGTTTTGAAAATAAGTATTTAAAGCTAGTGGCTATGTGGTAAACCTATAAACTTATTTAAAATGTTGCTTTTTTCTTTTCCTTGTAAAAATACTGTATTTCACTCAATCCTGAAAGAAATTTTCCTTCCTGTATTGAAAACTCACCAGTGGATTTCTATTTTGATGCTAGCATTGTGGATGTCATTTGGCCTGGTCATTCTGCCTCTCAACCGTCTGCCCCCAGACACCTAGAGAAATTAAATTAACCATCCAAGGTATCTATTCTTATTTCATGTAAAAATGTACAAATGTTATAAAATAAAATTCAATAACTGCTTATTACATGACTTTGGCATCTATATATTGATGCTCCTAAAGAAAACACTATCTTTTTGGCTTTTCATTACTCATCTTATTTTGTCACTTAGAAAACTCAATATCATTTCCATCTTCTTTTTTTTTTTTAAAGATTTATTTTATTTATTTGAAAGACAGAGTTAGAGAGAGGTAGAGACAGAGAGAAAGGTCTTCCATTGCTGATTCACTCCCCAGATGGCTGCAATGGCCAGAGCTACGCCAATCCAAAACCAGGAGCTTCTTGCTGGTCTTCCACGTGGGTGCAGGGGCTCAAAGACTTGGACCATCTTCTACTGCTTTCCCAGGCCATAGCAGAGAGCTGGATGAGAAAAGGAGCAGCCAGGACTATAACTGGTGCCCATATGGGATGCCGGCACTTCAGGCCAGGGCTTTAACCTGCTGCACCACAACACCGGCCCCCATGTCATTTCCATCTTTAAAAATAAAGTATACTCTCTGTCTGTCTCCTCCTTTCCTCTCTCCCTCCCTCTCCCTCGCCTCCTCCCTCCGCTGCTCCCTCTTTCTCCTTCTTTTCTCCTGGTATGTGTTATTGTGTGTTTTGTGTGTATAGATGTACGCATATACACCATGTATATATGTAAATGTATATACATATACACACCATATACATACAATGTTTTCTGAAATGATCGAGTTCTCGAATGACCTATGGCATGGAGCAGCTAGTATCAGCCGGGCTACTTGAACAAGTACGTGTTGTGCATCATATTGAACAAAGAAAAGGAGACGTGATAAATGAGTATCATCTTGTTTGGGTGGTTATTAAATGCTTTCACTTTTGTACAATGAGAAATGGGATAAATAGAGTTGAGCCTCATGGTTAATGACATTTCCAAATTTTAGAACGTCTGTAAATAACAGAGGTACTTCATTATAAACAATGGAGGATAAAACAAAGAACCTCTCTTCTGACATATGAGAACAAATGACTTCACATCTCATCTGTATTTAGACAAAGATGTTGAAATCTATTCATTTATCCTCTGTTATTCATTCTGGGATGAATGATGGTGCTCTTTTTAAACCTGAAGTCCAAATGGCTTAATACGATAAAATATGTGACGTTTTATAGGCCTTTTGTAACAAGTCTTGCATGTCACTGTAATGCAGTTACATACAATATCAATTATTCCCCAAGGTATTATGTAGTTGTAGATCATAAACTTTTAGCTTAAATTAAACATCACAGCTGGTTGCTTTAATTTGATGCATTATGCCACAAATGTTTCAACAGCTTGACTAAAATGAGCCATGCTGCAGATTTAAAAGAAGAGCGAAGGTCAATGCACATGAAGCCTAGTCATTTGCAAATTTTCTTTGGGCTTATTAAAAAGCATTCTACAGAATATTGCTTAATGGAATGTAACCAAACAAAAGAAAGGAAAACAGTGTAGATCATTGTAATGGTGGTTTACTTACAGAAAGCAACACTATAACTTCTTAAACTCATGATAGTGTTTACAATAGTTCATTTTTAAAATCATGAATGTTGTACTGAGAGAATTTTGTTTACTTCTTCCATTATGATAGCCTTGACAACTTTTTTTTTACCCAAGTTAACATGCCATGAAATCTGCAAAAGATGCCAATTATCAGAGGGAAAATATCACATAAAATCATCACCTTTTTTCTCATGGTCTCCCCAGGAAGTTTTTTTCCCACTTGAATTAGAAAAATCAGGAAATACTATCTTTTCACTCATTCCATTTGCATCCAAGAAATATTTATCATAAAGTTCCACATGCATTGAGAATAGAGGTAAGATTATCCCTAAATATAATAAAATCCATTTTAAGCCTGTTGTAACTCAAAGGGTATACCAGCATACAGAAATTAGCCCTAAATATTATTGTTAAGACAGTGTATGAACTAAAATAATTCTATCACCTTAAATCAGAAAATAAAATCTCCTAAATTATGTGCTGGCAGAGATGGAAGAAATTAATATGATAGGTTAATATTTCAAGATAAAAATTGGAAAAAATTTAATCTTATGTGTATAAAGTTAATTGAAAATAGATCTTAGTAAAAAATAAGAATGTAAATAGGAGAAGGAGAGGGAAGAAGGGTGGAAGTGCAGATGGGAAGGCAGGTAGGGTGGGAAGAAATAACTATGTTCCTAAAATTGTATTTATGAAATGCATGAAGTTTATATACCTTCAATAAAAGGTTTCTGGAAGGAAAAAGTTCATAGAAGATGGAATTACAAGATAAGTTTATTTTAAAAAGATTAAAAGATGAAACTAAGTTATTTCCTTATTAGACATAAAATTATAGAATTTCAAAACCCAAGTGAGAAGATCTCTGAGTTTTCTGTTAACATGTTTCTAATAATCACATCTAAGTTCAGAGGCATTTAGTTCTTTGTGCCCAAACAGAGAACTCCCTTAATATTAGAACCCTATCTGATTACATTCATAAATCATCTAACTATGCTCAGTTACAAACTATGACCTAGCCCTTACAAGTGTGTTTATTTTTCTTAACCACTGTTTAGAAGACTTTTCAATACCAGTTAGTCACTGTCTCTTTCTTGAGTCACCCTAAATCCTTTCCTGTGTTGGTGTCTGCAAAACTTAATTATTATGAGATTGTGGCTATAGAAATTTTGCTTCACAGTTATTTTAACAGAGTTCCTTTGGTTCCTGTAACATCACCTCTTCTGTAAATTCTCTCTTCTTCTCTGGATGTAATTAGTAGATTGAGGAGACTTACATCATCCTTCCAACCCAATAGTTTGTAAATTTGTATATTGTGGAGAAAGCTAAGTTTGTTAGCTTAGGTGTGTTTGAATGAATTTGTTAGAATGAATTTATATTATGGCTAGGATTACAGAGTTATTCCTGGCTTACCATACACAGGTGTCTAATTAGGTAGAAAATAAGAAAGCTTGCTCTTCTTAAAGTGATGACATAGTTGGAGTTTTGAGCTAGTTTCCAGTAGCTCAGTACAACCTTTACTGCCCTGGGGAGCAGAAACCATGTCCTGATGGCCTTATCTCTTCTTTTTTCCCCATTGTAGCTCAATATTTCTGGAGCTGATTTCAGCAGCAGCAGCAGTAATTTACATCACCTCACTTTGTCTGCTATTTGAAGCAAAGTATAACCACTTAAAAGGAATAGTGCATTTATAGTAGAAAAACTCAAATGTGGAATCTGGCTATAATCTTGGTTGCATTTCCTAACTTTGAATGCTGTGGAATATCCTACCTCATATATGTTATTACAAGGAAATGAGATAATTCTAAAATGGTAACTAAGGAATGCTGGAGAATAGAGAATTTGCTAAATCCAATTTCCTCCTTTCTCGCCTGCTAATCTACCCAGATGCTTTAGGTTGAATAGATACTAAGAAATGGGGAATGGAAGGAGAAAAACAACCAAAACCAGAAGTAAAAGGGACAAACAGAGTCTAAACTTTACTCAATTTTGTCTCCTATAAATAGCTTTCCCTTAATTGTTTTAGGAAAATAATTTAGTCCTTGTGGAATAAAGCATTGATTACTATGTCAATTATACATGGGTAGTGAGAGAAATGTGTAGTAAACAAATAGACTTCAGTTCCTTAGATGTAAGATGTGCATTATTGTGGGATATAAGCCAAAGCAGTTGCTGGCTTATGGGGTTCCTTTCCATTCTCCCTCTTGTTGCTATCAGAAAATTGCAGTGATCCATTTTGGAGCTCTGTCTCACCATTCCTGGACTCCTTAACTCCATTTGCCTTCACTGTCACTCAGGCATTGGTGGACTTTGAAAAATCTTTGACCGTTGTGACATAGAACATGCTACCTAGAAAACTTAACAACCCTAAATCCTACTCTGTAGCTATGAGCTCCTGTCCATCCAAATCTTTTAATATAATTATGTTTTGTCTGAGAGGCAGAGAGACAACGTAGAGATATCTGCTTGTTTACTCTCCAAATGTCTGCAACAGCTGGAGCTGTGCCAGGCCAAAACTAGGAGACCAGAACTCAATTGGATCTCCCACATGAGTGCAGGGATCCAAGTACTTGAGCCATCATCTGCTGCGTCCCATGCTATAAATTATCTGGATCTTGGAATCAGAAGGATGCAGAATCACAACTTGAACCCAGCCACTCTGATACGAATTCAGATTTCCCAAGGGATGTCTTAATCACTATGCCAAATGCCTGCCCCCTTCTTCTTCATATGTAGCTGTTCATTATGCCTTCTAATCCCTAGTCCCTACCAGATTCTTCCAGTCTTTATTTTATTTTGGTCTCTTTTCATTTCCTACCAAGTCTGATTATTTTCATTGACATCCTTCATTCATTTTGGGTACACTGTCTAGGCACATTCAAAACATACCATATATGTATGGTATTTTACCATATTTATATATAATTATAATAATATGTATAATGTATTATTATAATTATATATTTTATATATGTGGTATATTTTGAAAATATATAATATATAAAGAATTGATTTTCCAAATTCTGAAGAGTTGAGAGAAGGCAGTTTTGTCTAAAATGTGTTGTCTTAAATATCAACAGTTAAAGCTTCATTTTTTTTTTTTACATCTTAGACCCCTACCCTGAAAGTCTTAACATGTAAGTTTTCATTGGGACCTTCTTAGTTCAGTGCCCTTAAACAAATTAAGGCCTCACTCAAGATACAAAGCTTTCTCCAATGTAGAGGCACGTGGCCTCTCAAGATGAATGTTTTGGGTTTGAATGTCATCTATGCCACATACTGATTCTGTGACCTTGGATAAGGTATAAGTCTGTACCTTAGATTTCTGATCTGATATTAGAATAAGATATAATAATTGTTTTAGGAATAAATAACTGTGAAGCATTTGGAATAGCTCTTGTAACATCAATTATCATATAGGTATTAGAACAGAAATACTCATTTCATTTTCTTCGCTATATAATCTTAAATGCTGCTTTGAAAAAAAATATTCTTTTTCCAACTATCTGCTCCTTGGCATTAGCTCCAGAGGTTTTGATCCCTCTCTGACAGTTTCCTATGTCAGTGTTTGGACCTTGATCCTGCCACATAAATTCACTTCCTAAAATATTTCATTGGTAGAATATTGAAAATTCCCAGGGATGTAAGCATCCCAGTTTTAAAGAGTAAAGATATTCATTCAGATTTTCATTTTAGTTATCTCTTCATTGTGTAGGTAAAATGACTAGGGCAGATTTTAGGTCTAGAGAAAGTGATAACAAAGGGGATTTAGGTAGCCAACAGGAGACATTCAGAATACAACATTATAGTTGAAGCCAGCCCTGGTCTTACATATACAATAGAAGACACTGATCACTACTGAAAGCTGTGTGACCTGTTAGCTGAGAGGGCTCCTGCCAAGGCTGTCAGTAAGGACCTTCATATCAACAGCCGTGAATTGCTTTTTGGAACTTCTTTAAAGCATTTCATGTGGATTCAAATGTGGCTTTGAGAGTAAACACAACAAAAGTATTTTAAAAGAAGCATAGCCATATAGCCACAGGGTGCTGAAGATTCTAACAGTTCTATTTTTATTTTAATATTAAACATTTAAAGTCTTACCTAGTTTATCATGATTCTGTATTTCTAGAACGTTACAATGTGTTGAGGAACTGATGTTTTGGTTTCTTAATTTCACTTTCTCTTTGAAATTAGAAGTCTTATTTCAAAATAAGTGATAATCTGTGATATTTATCATTTAGTACAGTTTCTACTTCCAGATATGAATAAGTAGCCTTAAATTGTTCTTCAATTAACAATAAAACTTCTGTGAAAAAGATGCACAGTGAATTAAATAATTAGTAAATAATAAGCTATGAATTTAATTTTAATTCTATTACATGTTTTTAAAATGTTTTAATTTTTTCTCTATAATTCATTTCCTTTCTAAATTTAAAAACATTTATTTATTGGAAAGGCACATGTGGGTGCACACACACACAGAACTCTGCAGATACCAAAAAAATCTAGGGCTGAGCTGGGCCAGTAAAAGCCAGGATTGAAGAATTCAATCTACAACTCCCACTTGGGTGTCAGGGATATAACTATTTGAGCTATCACTGCTTCTTCTCAGAGTATATGTTAGTATGAAGCTAGAATAGAGAGCAGACCTGGGACTTGAACCAAGGCACTCCAGTATGGGATGTGGGAATCTTAACTAATGCACCAAATGTCTGGATCTTTCTGTGTCTTCAAAAAATCAGATGTTTCACTTCTATTAATTACAAGGTTTATTTCTTCATTGTGTGTGTGTGTGTATCTTGAAAATATGAAATATAAATATTATTAATATACCACCAGTATTAAAATGAGCTTATAGTAAAATTTGTTTTTAGAATGTGTAAGCATTTATTTTTTTAAAGCTTTTATTTAATGAATGCAAATTTCATAGGTACGACTTTAGGAATATAGTGGTTCTTCTCTCCATACCTGCCCTCCCTAAGCATTTCTTACTCTTTTGATTTCTTTATCAGTAAAAGTTCTTGAAAGTAGTGAAATAGTATCACGTTTCTTAACAGCTTTATAAACAAGTAAGATGCATAGTTTTACTCTCTAATTTTGCACATTTAAAAGTCAACCTCAATTTCATTACTTCAATGCTATGTTTATCATCTTAAAACATTTTTATATGCAACAAAAGACATCAGTAACCCAACTGATGTTGTGTGATGTTACCAGCACAGTGCTGCCTTTCAGTTCTTTGCAGGGGAGAAAGCCCTCTAAGTGGGACCACCTGTCTGTGCTGTTAGGAAGCCAATAAGAAAACTGAAATTTCAGCACTAATGACACAAGTTTATCCCTTGATCAGAGAATGAAGGTGCAGAAGCTTAGATTGTAAATCACCTCCTCAACTTACGGAGGGTAGAGGAGTCTTAGACATAGGGCACAAAGAATTAGGGAGTGAAAGATGCTAATGAGTCAAAGGACGGTTCATACTTTTCCTTGAGATAAGTAGAGATTTCTCATACCTTAGGTGCACCTCTTTTTCTTCCTTTAATAGCTTGACATTTCCTGTCATGCAGCAGGGCGGGTTTGTCATTTCTCATGGAAATGAATTATAATGAACTTCAAAGGTCTACTGCAGGTCCCTGAGGCAGCCATCTTGGATCCAACTCATTCTGGCCAGTTAGCCTTGGAAGGAACTTAGGAACATAAGGCATTGCCCCAGATAACATGAGTCCTTACCAGGGCTGCTAGGAAGGGACCTTGATATCACCAGCCAGCTTTTGTTTCTTGGAATCTCTCAGAGCAAAATGGTAAGAAACTTATTCCAGTTTATTTCTATTCATATATTGATTTGGGAGTAAATAGTACAAAAATATTTTAAAAGAAGCATTGCCATACACACACAATCATTACATAAGGATGTAGAGCTTCCAATCACACTCCATGATGCTGGTCTTTTGAGATGAGAAAGGCTTTATTACTGACCAGTAAAGAGGCAATGGCATAACTCGAGTTTGCTTCTCTTATTGGACTGGGGAAAGCTTTATGGATTAGCTAGGAGAAAAAGTGCTATACAGAAATTCCCAGCAAGGCAAGTTCTGATTGGGAGGGATTGAAATCAGGCCACCATGGTGAGATGGGCTATTAATTTAGATTTTTTCCATTTAAAAGACCTCTCACTTCTAAAAGGGTTCTAGTGTACCTAAGTTTCAGTGCTGTTCTGATTTCTTTGTGTTCACTGGCTAGATATTCCTCCTTGGTGCATGCCCAGGTTGTGTGACATGCACTTCTCTCTTCTGGGTTCCCTCTGCACCTGTGTGGCAAAGTTCTAAAAAGGAGGAACAAAGTATAGGTATTAATGGATCCATGGTTAAAGCATATGTTAGAGAAAGCTTCAAGAAATGAATGGGGAAGCATAACAAACAAGTTTTGATTTGGGGCATGGGGATGGGGTCAGTAAAGGGGTTATACAGTCTCATACGAGAGAGAGAGAGAGAGAGAGAGAGAGAGCGAGCGAGTGCACAAGAGCAAGATACAGGGAGAGAGAGATAGAAAGATAAAAATAGAGTGGGAGGAAGGGGAGTCTTAAAACTGGATGAGCAGGGGCCGGGCCCTGGCTCACTTTGTTGGTCCTCCACCTGCAGCGCTGGCATCCCCTATAGGCACCGGGTTCCGGTTCTGGTTGCTACTCTTCCAGTCCAGCTCTCTGCTGTGGCCCTGGAGGGCAGTGGGTGGAGGATGGCCCAGGTGCTTGGGTTCTGCACCCGCATGGGAGACCAGGAGGAAGCACCTGGCTCCTAGCTTTGGATTGGCGCAGCGCCAGCCATGACAGCCATTTGGAGAGTGAACCAATGGAAGGAAGACCTTTCTCTCTGTCTCTCTCTGTCTATAGCTCTAGCTGTCAAATAATAAAATAAAAATAATAAAAATTGGATGAGCAAAAATTCATGTTTAAGTTGGAGAAAAAGAAATTCACACTTTACTTTTAGATGTCTTTAAAACATTTTTGTTCATATTATGGTACTAATCTTTTTTTTAAAGATTTATTTATTTGAAAGATTTACACAGAGAGAAGGAGAGAGAGAGAGGGAGGCCCTCCATCTGCTTGTTCACTCCCCTGTTGGCTATAACGGCCAGAGCTGTGCCAATCCGAAGGCAGGAACTAGGAGCTTCCTTCGGGTCTTCCCACATGGGTACAGAGCCCAAGGACTTGGGCCACCTTCCACTGCTTTCCCAGGCCATAGCAGAGAGCTGTATTGGAAGTAGAACAGCCAGGTTTCAAACTGGTGCCCATATTGGATACTGGCAGTGGAGGCAGTGGCTTTACCCACTATGCCACATCGCTGGCTCTAAGTACTATTCTTAAAGAAAAAGCAGAGCCTGAGTTGTGGTGCAATAGGTTGAGCAGCCACCTGCTGGCTTCCCATAGCAGAGTGCTGGTTCAAGTCACTGCTGTTTGCTTCCATCCAGCTCTGCTAATGTACATGGGAAGGCAGGCATTGATGACCCAAGTACTTGGACCCCTGCCACAGTGTGGGAGACCTAGATGGAACCCCTGGCTCCTGGCTTCAGCCTGGCCCAGACGTGGCTGCTGCTGCCATTTGGATTGGGAATCAGTAGATGAAAGGACTTTCTCTGTTTCTCCTTGTATCTCTGCCTCTCCCTCTCCCTCTGTCAGTCTGCCTTTCAAATAAATAAATCTTTAACAACAACAAAGGGAAAAGGAAAAAAACAAAAACAAAGTACTTACAAATGAGGCACAATTTATTTTCCACCACTCCTCCTCCTCTATCAAAATAAACCTCAGTGTAAATTGAAGCAGCTATATTTACAATCGAAAACTCGAGAAATTCTATGCAGTTACTCGTGGCATAGAAAATAAGCATTACATTCAACTTCTTGAAAGTATTAAGTTTAAAGGATAGAAATGTTACAGTTAATCAATAGTGTTATAATAAAGTTGAATAATTTCAATATAAAATAGTTTTCTTTAAATATATGGATTACACTTGCAAAACAAATCATTTTATCCTCTTTTTCAGTCCATTATTTATTTTTCTTGTAACATCCAAGAAACTGTGAATGAAAATATATCCAGATAGAAATTTATCTGCCTGTGTAAAACTGCTCACAAAAATATATACACATAAACACAGCCATTCAGAAACAATCAACAACTATAAAATGGTGAATGCAGAAGTTAACTAACCGAACAAAGAGTCCAGATATGTAGAAATGGTTTTCTAAATATTTTATTCTAAACTATTGTATTTTTCATTTACATATGAGTAAAACAATTCTTGAATTTTTGTCATAGTGCTGAGATTCTAAAATAGGCTAATATGTGTGGAACCGCTTTAAAATTTAGGAACTGAGAAAAAATTGGAAAAGTTTTTTTTTTTTTTAAGAATTACACTTAAAAGAGCCAAGGTTCTTATAACTGAACTGTAGCTAATCATTAAAGAATGAATGATTCTTATTTTACTCATTTACTATATAAGATAGAAAATAATGAATAGCTATTATCCAATTCATTCTGTAACTCTAGCCTTTCATACTGAAAATAACAAAGCCAGCCTCCCCACCACCAAATGTATATGTATTAGTCCATTTTTTTATTACTCTAGTTAAAATACTAGAGAGGGTTTTCTTGGGAAGGAAAAGGTTTATTTCAATGTAATTTGGAGTTTACAGTTCAGGATTGGGCAGTTTGGTATCTGGTGGATCCTGGTTATGGGTAGTGGGAGGCCAAATTGCATGAATGGTGAGGCAGGAAGGACAGAAAACAGTGGGCAGAACATGACCACAAATCATCAACTCTCTCACAAGAAGTACCCAATGAAGGTATGCCCCACCATGATTGAAAGACCTCCCATCAGACACATCTCTAATTACGTCAATTCTCCACCCTAATTCATGAGCCATTAATAATATGACATTGTTTAAACGTGTTCATGAGTTTGAAGGAGATACATCTGACTTAACCCGTAACAGACTAGAGTATTTTCACTGAAGATAAGATGCATAATTTCTTAGTGAAATATTTGCACATTAAATGTAGCTATAAATTATGAAGAATCAAGCCAACAGTAGGTAATGTTTATTTAGTGCCTATATGATCTCCCTTCATGTTTATAACTACTGTTTAATGTAGTTTCTATTATACCAATTCGATGAGAAAAATGCCCAGAGAAGGAAAATAGCCATCCTGCCCATACGTGTACAAATGGTAAATGATAATGTGGAATTTCAGCCCCTCTACTGTGACTCCTGAGCCCACGGTCTTAGCAAAGTATGATTCTGTTTTACAGAGCAGGTAGGATTCAGGGATAGTTAAGTTTGAGTTAACCTATAAATGTAATTTATGACAGCAGTAAATTAAAGGAGAAAACTATAAATTATTTTCATGTGTCAGGTAAAGATTTTTTTTTTTAAGATGTATAGGTCTTCAATTTGCTGGTTCACTCCCCAAATGACCACAATGGCCGGAGCTAGGCTGATCCAAAGTCAAGAGCCTGGAGCTTAATCCAGGTCTCCTACAAAGGCATACCAAAACTTCAACCCATGAATATTCACTAAAAGCAGCACATTTAAATTCAGTTCATTTTGCTAATATTTATTGGGTGCCACAGTGTACCAGGAGTAATGTGTTTTGGACACATGAAGAATGAGGGTGGGGAGGAATTCTGCCAAGCCAAAAAACAGGATCCTGAAGGCTGAATGAAAAAAATAGACAAATGAAGAAAGTCTGAGACATTTTTCCAGTGAAACGGATGACAAAAGTACATAGTTGAAAAGTAGCTAGATATACAAGGAAATTAATACTAATTCTGGGGCCAGCATTGTGGGGTAGTGAGTAAAGCTGCCACCTGTGAGGCTGGCATCCCATATGGGAGCTTGTTTGAGTCCTAGTTGTTCCACTTATATCCAGCTCCTTGCTGATGTTCCTGGGGAAAGCACTGGAAGATGGCCCAAGTGCTTGGGCCCCTGTCATCCACATGGGAGACTTGGAAGAAGCTCCTGGCATTGTGGCCATCTGGGGAGTGAACCAGCAGATGGACGATATTCTCTCTCTCCTTCCCTCCCCTCGCTCCCCCATGTAACTCTGACTTTCAAGTAAATAAATAATCTTTGAAAAAGTAATTCAGTGTTAATCTAGAGAAGTGTGAAATGTCAAGTGGCACAGATGAAGCCAGGAATGAGGCAGGTGCCAATTAGAAGGGAGGCTCTATTCCTTCTGCCTGGTGAGATACTTTGGCCCCATGTGTGGGAACTGTTTGAAGCCACTTCTACCTCAGATGCATTAAATCTGAAGGCAATAGGTTGACATAAACCTAATAAGAGTGAAATAATGCAGAAAGCTGGCAAGGACCTTAAAAAGATAATTGGAAAGATATATTTAAAAATTGCTTAAGAGTTAAAATCACTGGGGATTCCTCTAATTACAGAGGAATCTAAGATGACCTCAAATATAAGGTGGCTAGGTGACATGTGAAGCCATTTCTAACATCCAGAAATTAGGAGGAAGAGCCAGTTAAGGGCAAGTGGAGACTTATGAGTTAACGCTATTCATTTTAAAGTGTCTAAGAGACTTCAAAGTAGCTACATACAAATGCACACATGACTGGTTCTCAGTGGACAGACAGGTCAGTACAACAGAATTTGGAATTGTAAAGCCACAAGTGATACTAAAAACAAGCGAAGATATCAAAAAAAAAAAAAAAGGTTTTTCATGACAGTGTGTGGCCTATAGTAAGTTCTAAAAAATCATTTTTTTGAAAATTAAATAAATCAGTTTATTGAGCCATGAAAGAAGTTTTCAAGAATGGCACCGTTTAAAGGCAAGAGGAAGCACCCATGGGTAGGGGATACATGTAATATTGAATGATCCGATTTTGTAGATATTATTGTCATGTACATATCTAGGAAAATTACAAAAGAATCTAGGGAACATAAAACTTGATAGATGTTCAGAAGGTTTCAACAATCTATTTCTATTTAAAAAACAAATGAACCTTGAAGCAACTGGGAAAAATGTGAAAATTGACAGACTTCTTAGAGAGCTCATATGTTTGACATCTTTCCTGAGAACTCTTCTTTAAGGGTACCTGGAAAATGCAGAACAGAATCAAGGAGTGTAAGCCACACTTTGAGAGATATTGGTTGGAAAGTACAAAGATGAAAAAGAGTTAGACTCAATAAAAGAGTTTTTGTAAGTTAGGAGAGGCTCCAACATTTTATAGATTAAAAAGAAGGGCAGATGGGGAAGGATAGTTTCTGAACTATAGGCAACAGAGAAAACCTCAACAATTCAGTTGTGAAATAAAAAAATGAGAAAATTCCTATCTTGTATGATGTTTGTCCTTCAGATTCCATTATAATAGAGGTAGAACTTTTATATTTTTTTTTTTTTTTTTTTTTTTTTACAGGCAGAGTGGACAGTGAGAGAGAGAGACAGAGAGAAAGGTCTTCCTTTGCCGTTGGTTCACCCTCCAATGGCCGCCGCGGTCGGCGCGCTGCGGCCGGCGCACCGCGCTCGTCCGATGGCAGGAGCCAGGAGCCAGGTGCTTTTCCTGGTCTCCCCATGGGGTGCAGGGCCCAAGCACCTGGGCCATCCTCCACTGCACTCCTGGGCCACAGCAGAGGGCTGGCCTGGAAGAGGGGCAACCGGGACAGAATCCGGTGCCCCGACCGGGACTAGAACCCGGTGTGCCGGCGCCGCAAGGCGGAGGATTAGCCTGTTGAGCCACGGCGCCGGCCGAACTTTTATATTTTAATATATGCTTTCCCCTAAAAGCATAAACTCATTTTGTCTAGTTCTGCATTATAATAAAGAACTAAGGCAATAATGTGATAATTCTTAAAATGACATCACTCAAGGAATTATAGTAAGACAAAGTCACATAAACCTTTTTTTCTCCAAACAGGAAATGAGAGACTATGAGACCACGGTGCATTTAGATATCAATAATATACAGCCATGTAGTTGCAATATTCTCACCAAACAGCCCGGGAAAGAAAATGCCTGCTAAGAGAAAAAGAAAGGAAAATTGATACCCAATATATGATTTTATAGTTCTGAATATTGAAAGATGTTGGAAAAACTATGTAGTTGAAGTTGTAGAAACCTTGTACTATGACAATAAGAGTCTACACTTTGTAATACAGAATTTCTTAATGACTTTAAGAGTTGATATACTAGGTGAATGTCATTGTCTTTGACCTGTCCTGTGACACACCTTGTGATTTTGTGTTAGAAATATTTTTTTAAAGATTTATATATTTGAAAGGATTACAGAGAGGCAGAGGTGAAGAGAGAGCGAGAGGTCTTCCATCCGCTGGCCAACTCCCCAAATGGCAAGGACTGGAGCTGGGCCAGTCTGAAGCCAGGATCCAGGAGCTTTTTCCGGGTTTCCCACACTGGTGCAGGGGCCCAAGCACTTGGGCCATCTTCTGCTGCTTTCTCAGGCAATAGCAGAGAGCTAGATCGGAAGTGGAACAGCCGGCACTTGAATCAGCGCCCATATGAGGAGGTGGCACTGCAGGCAGCAGCTTTACCTGCTACACCACAGTGCCAGCCTCAGAAATTATTTTTTTTAAGATTTTGGGCAATTTATTGGAAATACCTTTTTATTTTTTCAGATTTTGTATTATATTTGCAATTGTTTCCCCATTTTGTTCTTAGTGAAAGTTTTCCTAAGATACAGATTTAGTCATTAGACACTAGTTATTGTGTTGAAACAATAAAGAGGTGGACTGGTGCTTCGGCTCACTAGGCTAACCCTCCGCCTGCGGCGCCAGCACACCGGGTTCTAGTCCCGGTTGGGGCGCCGGATTCTGTCCCGGTTGCCCCTCTTCCAGGCCAGCTCTCTGCTGTGGCCCAGGAGTGCAGTGGAGGATGGCCCAAGTGCTTGGGCCCTGCACCCGCATGGGAGACCAGGAGAAGCACCTGGCTCCTGGCTTCGGATCTGTGCAGCGCGCTGGCACAGCTGCCATTTTGGGGTGAACCAACAAAGGAAGACATTTCTCTCTGTCTCTCTCTCTCTCACTGTTTAACTCTGCCTGTCAAAAAAAATAATAAAGAAAAGAAACAATAAGGAGTTGAAAAGATGACAGTGATAGGCGATGACATTTGTGAAACTATGATTGATGGTGAAAGAAGCTATTAAGACCATCTCCTGGGGTCGGTGCTGTAGCATCCACCTGCAGTGCTGGTATCCCATATGGGAGCCGGTTTGCGTCCCGGCTGCTCCACTTCTGATCCAGCTCTCTGCTATGGTCTGGGAAAGCAGCAGAAGATTGCCCAAGTCCTTGGGCCCCTGCACCCACGTGGGAGACTTGGAAGAAGCTCCTGGCTTCGGATCAGCAGAGCTCTGCCCATTACGGCCATTTGGGGAGTGAACCAGTGGACGGAAGACCTCTCTCTCTCTCTCTCTCTGTCTCTCTCTTTTTGCCTCTGTCTCTGCCTCTCTGTAACTCTGACTTTCAAATAAATAAATCTTTTTTTTTTTTAAAAAAGACCATCTCCTGAGTAAAATGCCAAATTTATTGAATTCATAGATCACATCATTAAGTATTAGGACAAACCTGCCAAATCATGGAGAATTCATTTGCTATATTCATTCTATTACCACAAATTTTTTTCTCTTTTCATTCCAAATGTTCTCCCCAATTATTTTACTAATTTTATTTTCAATTCCATTATTGACACCTTTATGTCGTGGTGCCAGTTTACCAACCTGGAAAGTTGTCTTGAATTCTCTCTTAACTCCTAACCCCTGAATGCTGCTCCTTAGTGCAATTCTCCTAAGACTGCCACTCTTGACATCAATCAGTCTCAAACATGGGGTGCATGGGTTTCATAGACAGATGATCAGAGTCTCAAAGACAGTGACTGGTTTTCTAATACACTGGGGTTCACATTCTGGGGGTAGATATGCCTCACACCTTTTGAGAAACTGAGATGGAGCTATCATGAGGAAAATTCAGGACTAGGCAGAAATAACCATGGCTCCTTCTAACTTCCAGATGCGTACTCTTTTATCCGCATCTCCTCTTTCCTTCAGGCTCTCTTTAAATCCTTCTTTCAGGCATCAGTTTTCTAAGACAACCTCGGTCTTTCCTTTTATGGAATAAATTCATCTAATTTTTCTCAAATATAGCAATTTCCCATCTAAGTGTGCTACTTCCTACAAAAATGCTTGTCAAAGTTTCATTGAAGAATTTTAAATACAACTGGAGAAGAAACTTCTCTGACAGTTGTTTAAATGTTTCTGAAATGAAACAGAAGATTGTCTTTTAATGTTAACTGATTAAAGATACGTATTTCTAAATTCTCTTTAAAATTGGTAACGATCACCTGTTATTAGAAAGGCTTGCACTAAATGTGTAATGAACATCTATGATGTACTATTTTTCTCCTTTTCATCAGAACTATTCTTTCATATGAAATATGATTATTCTCATTTTACTGACCAGAAAGTTGAGATTTAAAGAGGCTGAAGGGGTCAGATACTTCTAGGTTTTCTACAGCCCAATTATTGCTTCTCTTGGCTATACAATGAGTGTTAAGCACATTGAAATTCCTTTGAAGATGTGAGATTAATTGGTCTACCAAATCAAAACATTTAAATATGTAGGTTAAAAATATGGATTTATGCGCCTGAAGATATGATTCTCCCATAATGATGAAGGATAGAAAACTTACAGAAATAGTTATACAATGAAGAAACTCCCAGGCAGAGGTAGAACTTCCCTTTTTTAGGCCACCAAGATTACACTGATTGAGGATAGTAGCGGCAGGAAATAAAGGTTATGCAAGAACCCGCCTCACATGCTGTTTTTAGGCTGTGTAAGGGCAGAGAGAGACCAACAGACCTAGGGTCCTCTCAGTCACTCCTGACTTTCAGGAGACCTGGATCCTGGCATACCTCCCGACCACTTGAAGTGTACAAAATGAATCCAGGATATTCCTTTAACTGCGTGAGTTGAAATTTAATTTATTGGACAGTTTGCTGCAGATGTTTGAACAATTTAAAGTTCGTTCTTTCACTATTTCTCTCTATTTTGAAAGAAAAAATTCACACATTCAAAAAAATCTCTTAGAACATCCCAGATCTCTAGATTATCCAAAAGTGATATCGAGGCTATTGTTTTTTTACAAGGCATATCAATCAGAAACTAACAGTGACAAAGAGACTAAAATAAATCTTAAAAGAGACATTGTAATTTACACTGATGACAAAAGGTAAATAAAAGTGTGGGCAATGGAGAACAAGCTGTAAAGAGCCATTGTAAAAACCAAATGAGAAAGCAAATTAAGTAAGGGGTAAATTGAGGTCACCTACTTAAAGCCCCTGGGAGAATGCAGACTATATAATAATATTGGTGATAGTAAATATATAACCACACTTGTATAAAGTTTTCTATTATGTACTTGAAGATAATATAATCCTGTATATTAAATAATACTTGATTACAGTTAAATTTACTGTTGTAATGCTAGTGAAAAATAATACAAAGATACATGTAAAAAGATTCAGAAGGAAAATTATTTTACATCCCAAATTCATCACATTATTTTATTACTGATACATTCTGCCCTTTATATTTTTATATTAGGTGTGATTTCTTGATTTAGATACACTTAAAAAGTCCTAGCATAGAAAGAATGGTGAAGAAGAAAACAATAAAAAGAAATTCAGGTGAGTGGTTATGCAGCCCCATCATTAACATGCTTATGATCCAAAATTAAGTACCTGGGTTTAATTCCTGGCTCTTGTCCCTAACTCCAGCCTCCTGCCAGTGCAGACCCTCTGAGGAAGGGGTGATGGCTCTTGTAATTGGTTTCCTTTGGAAGATCTGAATTGTATCCCCAGATTCAGGCTTCAGTCCTAGCCCCTGTGGACATTTGGGAGTGGATCACAGTGTGTAGACTCTTACTGTTTCTTTCAAAGAAATAAATGAAATAAAATTTAAAAAGAAACTCAATGAAATGATCTTATCCTCTAAGGGAGCTTTAGTCCTGGCTTATAGGTTTTTTTTTTTTTTTTCCATTTTAAAAGTAATTAATTTGGGGCTGGTGCTGTGGCATAGCAATAAAGCCATCACATGTAGGAGCAGCATCACATTTGGGCCCCAGTTCGAGTCCTGGCTGCTCCACTTCCAGTCCAGCTCTCTGCTCTAGTCTGGGAAAGCAGTGGAAGATGGCCCAGGTGCTTGGTTCCCTGCACCCATGTGGGAGACCCAGAGAAGGCTCCTGGCTTAAGATCTGTGTAGCTCCAGCTGTTTGTGGTCAATTGGGGAGTGAACCAGCAGATAGAAGACCTCTCTCTCTCTCTCTCTCTCTCTCTGCCTCTCTTTCTCTCTGTGTAACTCTGACTTTCAAATAAATACATACATCTTTTAAAGAAGTTATAAATATAAAGACAGATTTCATAGATACAATTTCAAGAATAGAATATTTTCCTCCCTCCCTCCCTTCCTCCATCTCCTGTCCTTTATTTAAAAAAAAAAAAAAAATTGTGGCCGGCGCCATGGCTCACTAGGCTAATCCTCCGCCTTGTGGCGCCGGCACACTGGGTTCTAGTCCCAGTCGGTGCACCGGATTCTGTCCCGGTTGCCCTTCTTCCAGGCCAGCTCTCTGCTGTGGCCTGGGAGTGCAGTGGAGGATGGCCCAAGTGCTCGGGCCCTGCACCCCATGGGAGACCAGGAGAAGCACCTGGCTCCTGCCATCGGATCAGCACAGCGCGCCGGCCGCGGTGGCCATTGGAGGGTGAACCAACGGCAAAGGAAGACCTTTCTCTCTGTCTCTCTCTCTCTCACTGTCCACTCTGCCTGTCAAAAAAAAAAAAAGAAAAAAGAAATAAATTTGTGATAACGTACTTTCAATTTACTTTGTAATCATAGCCTTAATGCTCTTTCTACTCACATATTTTTTATGTGAGCATCTCTATTGGTTACCTCAAAATTCATTATCTGTGCCATTTTAAAAGGTTTGGAATCTAGATCTAATGCTTATATTTTAACATATTATAAGAAATGTGTAAACATTTCTGTTTATCTTTTCAAACAAAATCAAGTCAAGTTCTTTGAAAATGGGTAAGATGATCCCAAGTGGGAAAACATGATTTATAGATGAAAGCATGTTAATAACAGAGAAAGAGACAGAACAGCTGTTCTCAATTTTCTAGCCAGTGCAGTGTCTCTCTGCATTACTATTCCATTAGTACATATTTATAACTTCATAGTAAGCAACTGTTTAGTCTACTTTTGCAGGGTCAGTGGTTGATAATATTTATGAATACTTTCACTTTCAGTCCACTAGCAATATTATGAATGAAATATTTCCAAAGATCAAGTTGTGTTTGGTATTACATAAACGTGTCATACATTGTTATGGTCAGGTAGTCTTCTTTTATTGATAAAAATAATACCTGATTAGAATCCTGCAAAGAAGAAAGAACAGAGCAAAACCATGATAAAACTAAAGCATTGATGTCAATATCACCTGAGAATAACTCAGCTACATTCAAGGATTAGTTTAATTTGTAAATGATTTCAATCTATACTCTCAGTTTTACTTTTACTTTTGAAATGTAGAATATATCAGAACATGTTAAGAGAGTTTAAAAGGCCAGAATTAAATTTATGCAATGTTAGCAGCACATGATGATTGTAAACCCTGCTTCTCTTAGTAGCTCATTCTATCCTACACATCCTTCTCCCCAAGCAAGTAACGCCATATAGATGCCATATATTAATATACATGACATAAATATATCAAGGAATATTATTTACCCTTAAAAGATGGTTGCACCTGGAAACATTCTGAGCATGCATTTTAATAAGATAAGTAATTATGTTTGTGCAAATATTTTTTAAAGATAAACTTATTTTAAGAGTGTTACAGAGAGAGAGGGAGAGACAGAGAAATGTTTTATTCACTGGTTCATTCCCAAGATGACCGAAATAGCCAGGGCTGGGCCAGACCAAAACTGAGAGCCGGGAGCTTCCTCTGGGTCTACCACATGGATGGCAGGGGCCCAAACACTTGGGCCATATTCTGCTGCTTTTCCCAGGAGCTGAATTGGAAGTGGAGCAGCTGGCACATGAACCAGCATTCATATGAGATGTCTGTGTTCCAGATGGTAGCTTCAGTGGTAAATGTTTAACATTTTCATTAGCAATTAAGTAGATCAACGTCAGGACTTTATTTGAAGTGAGTATCTGTGTGTATACACAGTTTAAGTACAATATGAAAGGTACATAGATAGAAAATAAATGTATTAGTGAGGCCTCAGAGAAACTATGGTAATGGAAAGAAGCCCATTGCATCATTGACACCTAGATTCTGTCTTTCATTGGCACTTACTAGGTAAATATCTCTGGAAAATGATTTTGCCCATCTATTTTCCACATTCCTCATCTCTTACCTTGAGTTAAACTGTAGAGTTTTTTTTGCAGGGAAACTGTATCAGGTGCTGCCAGTGCTGAGTCCATAGCCATCAGAGTTTTTTTTTTTTTTACCATTGTGGGTAGTTTGTTTTGTGTGTGTGCATGTCATCCAAACAAATATTTCACTCTCAGCAGGCAGCACATGACTGCCATGACTGTTCTTGTCAGTAATCTGCCCTAAGTTTTAGGAACTGAAGGACCATTGTAGCTACAGCCAATAAGCAGAGAGGGCCTAGGCACACTCAGTCTACCTCCTTAACTAATGAATGACTTGTGTGGAAGAATCCACACTCAGTCCCGTTGGCCTGGATTGGGACAATTTTGTTGTTATTAAGATTTATTTATTTGAGAGGCAGAGTCCCAGAGAGAGAGGGAAAGAGGGAGAGAAAGAGGTCTACCATCAGTTGGTTCACTCCTCAAATGGCCTCGATGCCCAGAGCTGGGTCTATCTGAAGCTAGAAGTCAGAAGTGTCTTCTGGGTCTCCCTTGTGAGTGCAAGGGCCCAAACACTTGGGTCTTCTTCTGGTGCTTTCCTAGGGACTTTAGCAAGGAGCTGGACCAGAAGTAGAGCAGCCAGGACTCAAACTGCCCATATGGGGTGCTGGCACTGCAGGGGGAGGCTTAGCCTACTTACTATGCCATAGTGCTGGCTGTTGGGACACTTCTCAAGTGAAACTTCCCAGTTTCCCAGAGCTTTCCTGTGTGATGGAGCCAAAGCCATCCTCTGGGGTCTTGAAGCCATCCTTTGGATGCACTTCTTTCCATGTCTGACTTCCTCACTCTCTTCTCATTCCTTTGCCTGGGATTGCATCCAATTACATCATTGGCATAGGACTTCTCGCCTCAGAATTGGTTTCTGGGTATCCCAAGCAATAATAGGATGATTCATTTAGTTTGGGTTTGATGCTGGTGTGTGAACTCTAATGTCTGGCATTAGATAATACATGAGATATCAGAAAAATACTGCAAAGTACTGTACCCTCATCTTGGTGCCAAAAACAAGTTGATACAAATATCACTATAAATAAAACCCTCAGGTATCATAATTACTTTTTGAAATGAAGTAATGAAAAGATAGATGTCTAGGTGTATACTGGCCATCTGTGAACCACTAGCATAGATCATATTAATTTGATATTTCCAAATAAACCAGTATAGCTTTCCAAATAATTTAATCTATTTAGAAACAAAAAGAGAAAAGAAAAAATAATAAAACTACAATAACAAAGCCAAGTGATTGACAGTATTATAAATTTATTTAAAAATATGGAATTAACATGTCCTAAGATTGTTTTATTTTAGATAAAAAGATTAGTGACTAATCAAATACACATATATATTTCAATATGAAGTAAACTCTGACTCAATTTTATAGTTTTATTTACCTGTTAAATGAAAACAATAACTTTAATATTTGATAAATATTAAATTACTTTAATATTTAATTCATTTAATTAAATGAAAACAATTACTTTAATATTTAATACTGAAATACTTTAAATATTAGTAACAGTATATACATATATAATCTTGGAAAGTTATTGGTGTGTGGACATGAATGCATTATCTAACAACATAAGAAATTGATATAGTTGTGGATTTCACAGCTCATCTGAATGATTTCCTTAAGACTGAAATATGTGTGAGGGAAAGGGCCTCTTTGATATATGTCAACACATCAATCAAAATATGCTTTTTCCCTCCCAACTTGCAAGTATAATAAGAAAAAGTAGCACACCTCCTAAACCTGACATTTATTTTCTTTATTTTACCAGTCATTTCCTTTGAATTCAACCTAGGAATGAGGCTTTCATTTGTCTGAAACAAAAAAGAAAGCCCAAGGTTAACATTAGATTCACTCTTACTTTGTAAGTTATTTTTCTTTGACAGATCAATACTTTCAAATATTGCTCCAAAGCTCCCCTGTTCAGCATATATCATTTTGACAGATCCTTGAAGAAGTTAAATGCTACCTCAAGATGGAATACCAACAGGATCTGTTCTAAAGAATAGTCTACACAGCTACACCAAGTTCATTCTGGCTGTCACGACAAAATCTCTCCCCTAATTTCTTCATTTTATCCCATATATTTATTAATGTGCTTTATTTAGCAAACTCATAAGAAAAGTTACCAATTTCCATTATCTTATTGGACAGGCTTATATTTTAAATAAATTATCAAAAATATACTTCATATCTGACCTTATGAAATCTGAAGATGGGAACATATATACAAGTTAGAGATTACTTTGTAACTAGCTTAAAAAGACTGATTTTCTTACCATATCTTCACTGGCTGTAAAAGTTTAATTATAAATTTCTCATTTGTTTTTACCAGCCTCCTTCTTTTCGCATTGTTCCTCATTTTACTTTGACTGCTTTAGGATCATTTGTGCTAACCGTCTATAAGCTCACATAAAGCTGCACACCATCCAGAGAAGGATTTTGCTTATTTGTCTCTTGTCATTCATTCAGATTGCTACTACAGTGTTCCCTTGACTCAGACAGGTCAAGTATATGTTTGTAGTTCTCCATAGTTCGACTTTCCTGTAAGCAGCAGATTATTGAATTTTGTTTCCATTTCTTAAACTTATGAGTCATTTTCTTTTATTTGGTTAGTTTAATCCAGCTTAATTTGTTTTAATTTCTAACTAGGATTTAATTCTATCATTTTTTCTAAATGCTATTTCCTGTACTTTCTGTTACATTTTAATTCAATTCCATAGACATTTCTTGTGGCATTTAAAGTTGTGTATGCTAAATTTGTTATTGTTTATGATAACTTGAAACGTGTAATGTAACTTCTATTTCTAACATGTAGCAGGGACTGGATCTATCATACAAATAAAACACATTAGTACAGACATGGCTTTTGTGTCCTCTAACTCCTGTTGTGTGACTAATGTGTGGGACATTTTTTGTGGTAACATGAGTAAGTTTTTTTTCTTGTATTTTATTATGATAGTTTATGATTTTTAAAGTAATCTGTCACCTTCATTAAGAATTGCATTTGAGAGAGCATTTATGTATCTCTGTTCCATTTATTTATCTGTTGAGGATTTGTACTCTTCAGGAGTCCTGCTCATTTGGCTCATAAGCTCATATTACCCATGGAATATCAGCAATTTGGGCTAGGTGAGACTCTAGGCCCTGTCAGTCTGGGGGTAGTTCTGGGTATGTATCTGTATATGGAGGAAAGGGTCCAGATACTAGAATTTTTGAAAAATGTGCACTTCATCAAAGTTATCACATCGCTTTGGAACAACCAAGTAGGAAATAACTGATCAAGATTACTCCCCCAAATCCTTCAGGAGAAGAATGTAGGGAGATGGTACTTTTCCAAGGTTGTAATACACAAGCTCTGTAGGTTAAATTTTACTTTCAAGAAGTAAAGCAAAGCATGTCAGCCCCAACTCCCTTTCTTTTTCTTAGTTTTTTTTTTTTTTAATTTAAGCTAAACAAATTTCATGTAATTCACACATACAAATTTTGGAACATAATGATTCTTCCCACGCTACCCTCCCTCCTGCCCATGCTTCCACCCTTCCTCCTTCCTCTCTTATTCTCATTCATTCTTAATTATTACATGATTTACTTTCAGTTTACTTTATATTCACGATTAATGCTATACTAAGAGTTCAATAAATACTAAGAATAAAAAAACCACTCTTCCTCAATAGTAGAGACCAGGGTTATAAAGCATCATCAAGTCTCAAAATATGAATTTTGCTAATATACATTACATTTTTGGTACTGTATTAGTCACCATAGAGTAGGGAAAGCATATGGCATTTGTCTTTTTGGGACTGACCTATTTCACAAAGTATAATGGTTTCCAGTTGCATCCTTTTGATGCAAAAAGCAGAATTTTATTTTTAATGGCTGAAATGTATTTCATTATATATAAAAAACATATATTGTATATTCTTATTTATACACCACAGTTGCTTTATCTGTACCCTCATGGTTACTGACCTCAGTTCATAATCGCTAAGATAAGGAATCAACCCCAGCTATTTTCATCTAAGTGAATGAAACAGTTGTCCAAAGAGATACCAAAGAGATAGCAGAGCAGTGGTTTGAGGAAAGGAGGGTAGGCATTGACCATGCAAAGGCAAGGAGATGGGATGGGAGCACTAGAGTGGAATGTAACTTCTGTCTTTGCTGCTTCTAGCTGCTTTCTGCCCTAAGCTGTGGCCACCAGAGCCATTAGAACTTATATCCTGTTGTTCTCTTCCTGTTATGCCCTCATCATCATGTTTAGAGTTGGTAGCCAGCAACTCATGAAGATTGAAATCTTACACTTCAATTATTGTTTGTGTGTGTGTGGCGGGGGTGAATTTGTATCTATATTTACAATGTATTATTTATGTAAAGAATTTCTATTATGTGGTTTACTGTTTTATCTATAATATACCTTCCTCTTTTAAATTGTATTTTTAAGTTTTCTGATATGATTTTACACATAATGACTTTACAGATATATAATATTACTGTAGAGTTGAAAGTCTATGTTGCTTTACAAAGAAAAAAAATTTCTACTTATATTGAAGATAGAGGTTCTGAAATCTGACCTTATAAATATTCTTTGAAAGGACACTTCATGAAGTGGGAAAATGCCAAGTATCAGTACAAATTGCTGATGCACAAATTTAGAACAGGTTATGTAGTTATCAAGTGATGAGACTTCTGAAATTTAATCCTGAAGTGCCTTTCATGAATGTCCTTTCATGGATATAATTGAACACTTCTGAATGTTTCTTTTTTATCTTCTAATTTCCCCATATTATTTTAATGAGTAAAACAAGTTAATGTTTTTTTTTTTTTTAAACTGAAACAGCATACCAAAGATCCTTGATTCTGTGTACATTCTTACATGAAAGTATCAACAGGAACACAAGGTCCTGTGTTAAAACCGCCAGAGAAGCAGAGTCAAACAACTCAAGCTTGCTCACATCCAGTCCATTTTGTTGATTCTCCTTCCCCCAACGACTGTACTGATGACTCCCTCTGTGAGCTGTATTGCCCTCTTCCTGCTTTTTCCACCCCATGTTGTCCTTTTCCTCATCTTCCTTCTTAACTTGCTTCTACAATTCATTTTTACATTTTTGTCTATCATTTTTGCTTTAAAAGTTTATTTATTGTGCCAGAGGGATTGATACAGACCAAGAGAGAGATTGTCTCTATCCACAGGTCTCTATGCCACCAAATGCTGGCAACACTCAGGGCTAGGCTGTGACAAAGCCAGGACCTCTGAACTCAGTCTGGGTTTGCCATATGGGTAGCAGGGACTCAAGTACTCAAACCATCATCTGCTGCCTCCCAGAGTGTACATGATCAGGAAACTGGATCAGAAGTGAAGGAGCTGGGACTTGAACTAGGCACTCTGATATGGAATGTGGTGTTTTGAGAGGCAGCTTAACATGCTACACCATTATACCTGCATTTCTTTCAAATGTCATAACTCCCTTTCCTTTTTTGTTTTATTTCTTTTGTCCTCTTTCTTTCCCTCCTTTTTCTCTTCTTATTTCATTATCAAGTAGTAATGGCACTATTTCATTATAAATAGTAATGATGGTCATATTTATCATTCATTAATAGCTTTCTATGTGCTGGACATTGAGCTAAGCTTTTTACCATATGTAAAATTTTAGTTGGCAGTGCTTGAGATTCAATTGAAGGTCCATTTAATTTACGTGTACTTTGATGAAAATTATGCTGACAGCTTTGAATTTACATTAATATTTGTTTACTAATGAATTTAGAATAATAAAGATTGATTTAAAAGTTCTAGACTTGTTATATAAACTTTTAATAAAGTATATAGCCTTAAGGTATATACTTTGCCTTAGGTTAATTTTAAAAATTGAGCAAAAATACAATACTTGATGTGTAACTACTTCAAAGGCAGTGGAAAATGAAATAACACTAAAATTATATTAAACTGACTATTAATGTCTTTTATGACATTGTTAATCTTTAAAATATTGTCTGATTGTTTTTTCTTTAGAAAACAATTATAATACTTATCAAAAAGAGGTAATTCATAAAATAAATTCACTAGGTAAAATTGTACTCATATACAACAATTTTTAGGGATACTTGAAATTACCCTTTATGAGAAAATTGGTAGGCAACATAAATAAATCTAAAGTTTCTTGTAAGTAGGTAGATTATTGATTTCAGTAAAATATTTGCTGATTGGCTTTCAAGGAGAATTTCACTATCATGAAATTTTAAACAAAAAAATTTTTAGAAGAATTTAGACAGAACCCAAACCACATTGTCCTCTAAGAATATATGGAAGTCATATTTGACTTCCTGATTTGCTTTACTTGAATCTTTCAAAAAATAGAAATATGAAAAATCATTTGCTTTGTAATTGCAGGAATTAAACTTGATTCACTTTAAAAGTCCATAAAGGAATCAGATGTATAAAATAATCATATTAAATCACAAAAATCATACTCCTAAAGCAAGTGAAAAAGCAGAATAAACATTGTTTAGGCATGAGTGGAGTACAATAAAAACAAAGCTTAGCATTTCAGATTCCTTGAACAAAATGTAATAGCATTTTGTGAGGTGTATAGTGCCCTGGGGAGCGGTATACTAGACCCGTGGCCAGTGAGCAGATCATGAAGATGCAAAAGAAATGGATAAAACTTTTTAAACATGTTCTTGAATTTTTAAGCAGCCAATGAAGCATGTCTTATTTTAGGCAGATGAGTTTAGCTGGAATATGGAGCATATATTGTGTGAAAAAACAGTTGGAGGTGGGAACACTATTAAAAAGTGATTTCAATGATTAGAAATATTATGAGTGGCTGGAATAAACACAGTTAAAATATTGAGGAAGGGACCAACTTGGAAGTTATTAAGGAAGTAGAATTCCTTGGATTTGTGATGAATGAGCATTGGAAGCTAACCAGGTTGACTCCTGGGTCTTTATTGAAGGATCGCAAAGAAGAAAAAGTATTAGAATTAGTATTGTTTAGAATAAGCTGAAATTGTGATGCATAAGGGATATTTAAGGGAATAGTCCTAATAGGCAATTTGACTTATGGAATAACATTGTTAAAGAAGTTGTGTAGATTTTAGTAATAAAATGAACATAAGAGGAAGATATGTTATCTTCCATAACTCTGATTTGCTGAGTTACCTGCCCTTAAGGCTTCCGGATCTGGCTCAAAAGCCCATGGGAGCATTTCAGGCATGGAAAGCCAAGACACTGTGATAAAAAATGACCTAAATGAAAGATCTCTGTGAGTGAGATCCCTGTGGAAAGAAAGGGCCATCAAAGAAGGAGGTATCTTTCTCTGAAGGGAGGACAGAACTTCCACTTTGATTATGGCCCTGTCTAAATAATGTCACAGTTTGTGGACTGAAGAGGCTTCTGTAGCCTTGGCAGCTCATGTCAAGAACCTCAGGTGATCACTGACGTCATAAATAAGAGTGTCAGTTGTTAAATCAACAACAGGAGTCACTGTGCATTTGTTCCCCATGTAGGACCTCTGTCCTTAATAAACTGTACTGTAAGAATTAACGGTAAAACTAGCCTTCAAAAAGTACTTAATACTTTGTGTGTCTGTGTGGGTGCAAACTGTTAAAATATTTACTTAGTATAGAGTTGATCTTCTGTATATAAAGATAATTAAAAATGAATCTTAGTAGCGAAAGGGATGGGAGAGGGAGTAGGAGGTGGGATGGTTTTGGGGGTGGGAGGGCAGGTATGGGGGGAAGAACTGCTATAATTCAAAAGCTGTACTCATAAAAATAATAATTTTAATAATTTAATTCAAGTAAATGTCTATTAAGCTTCTTTCATCGCAAAGATTTATGTAAGATTCTCAAAATTTTTATTAATGGTCACAAAGGGAAATAGATATAATACACTGATCAGAGGAGGCAAAGGTAGTGCACATATACCTAGTTACATCCTTTCTACCTAGTTATTAAGCAATATTATGTCCACTAATTAGCAGTGTTTTAACTTTAAATTTAATAGTTTTAGCATTGATGTAAAAGTAACATACATTTTCATTTCTAGTGACAGCTTTACTTCTTACACTGTTTTCAAGCATAATTTATCAATATTTAGAATGAGCTATAACAATATTCATAAAATACTATTTGATCCTAATCCTACATTTTATAATAAGTAATAATTCAAAGTAAAAAGTGGTATTCCAATATGGTTAAAGAATTATGTTTTATAAAACTGAAAGATTTAATAAATAGTTTAATAACAACAAAGCCTAATGTATCTACCCATTATGTATTTGCATTTAAAGGACAGAAAATGAAATTAAAAGAATTTCCATTAGATGTTGACTAAAAGAGGATTGATTTTTTTTTTTTTTTACTTAGAACATAGATAATTGAATTTCATGTAGTGATTCTTGGGACAAATTATACTGCTGTTTTATTTTCTAAATAAAACTTACTTATAAAAATCAGAACACATGGAACATTGTACACTCCCACTGTTGACTCCAGCTTCCTGCCAATGCAGACCTTTGGGTCATATCTCATGTAGTTGGGTTCTTGCTTCCCATGTGGGAGACCTGGATTGAGTTCCTGGCTCTTGGCTTTGGTACTGGCCCAGCCTGTCAATTTAGGTGACTAGAAAGTGAACCAGCAGGTAGCAGTTCACTCTGTCTCTTTCTCTCCATCTCTCTGCTTCCCAAATAAATAAGAATTTTAAAATGTAACATATCCCCCCTATATATAGAACAATTCAGTTGTTTCCAACAATGTGCATGTTAATGCTAAATAAAACTTAAAATAAGGAGAGACGCAAAGGAACGATAAACCTACATAATAAAGGATACTAGATACAGGTTGGTTACTCTTTCTCTCAAATGCCTGGGACCAGAACTCTTTCATATTTTACAAGTTTATTTCAATTTTGAAATATTTACATAGACTTTATTTGTTGGTCATCTCTAGTATGGGAAGATTGTAAATACAGAATGCTCTGAATGTAAAAATTTTTGACCATCATGTCAGCATTCAAGAGGTTTCTGATTTTAGGATATTTCTGCTTTAGATTTTAAAAGTAGGACTCCTCAATTATTACTGATTTTGACATTTCAGAAATGGAGGTTTAGCCAGATTTCTTGACATATTAATAAGAACTAGAAGACGCTAAAACAATATCATTAATCATTATATTGCTAGTGAAAACTAGAAGGTAAAAGAGAAAGGAATGTGGGGAAGAGTGCTGAGTTCTCATGATTTATTGGGAGAGAAAATGGTTTCAAGAGCTAGAAGATCTCACATTTAGAATTATCAGTGTTAATCTCAGGAACAAGTGAAAATAGAAATAATATGTTAGTTTGTTATTGGGACTAGGGTGAAAGAAAATTTCCCTTTGACTTTATATACTTTTATATGCTTGTGGGGGGACATTTGAAAATGTTATATATGATATAAGCAATTTTATAATTGTATATTTCCAGAGTTAAAAATAATTAATATTCTTTGAAATTTATATATAGTGTAATGGGAAATATATCTCAGGAGTAATAATAGGTAAGTACAATGCTTAAAAATGAGTTAATGAAAAATGCATATTAAACTGCTTGAGTTTCAAATTATTTTATTAAGTTTTATTGCTGTTTTTCCACAAATTTTTTGAAGTACTTCATACTTGTGGTTTTATGTCATCTTCTTTTTACTTTTGCTTATGGGTATTTTGAAGGAAAATTGGAGGATAATGTATTACATGAATTTCAGTTTGCCAGTAGGGTTTGATCTGTGATGCCAATTTGTCTGGTGACGTTTGATTCATGGCAGCTGTTGTTTGCTAGCCATTGTCACCCTGTAATGCCGTGCTGAGTCTGCAAGTGCTTTGTGATCATCTTGTCTCCCTTATGCTTATGTTTCCAGAATGCTGTCATCAGCATGTCACTGCTAATGAATGACTGCCTTGAAGCCTTTTGTATCACTTCAGTTTATCATAAGAATATTTATATACATTGAAATGAACTTAATACCAGAAAACATAATACTCATAATCCCCTAAAATGAATCTTTTCTCCTAAATAGGAATCTCACTTTTAAACTATAGTGATAAAATGGGTAAGGCATTATATCCTGATCTTCTTCAATGACTATATAAAGCAAGAACTAGTTAGAGGTATCTACCATATTTTCCAAATGTTGTTGCTGACAAGTTGCTGTTTTAACTGATAGAAGTTTTGTTTGTTTTGTTTGTTTTTATATAGGAACAAATTTCAAGGTTGAATTAAGGACATATGCATGTTGTATTGGTCAACACTACTATTTTCCTAGATCTTCATAATAACTATATTGATACCACATTATTACAAATTGGTTTAGTGTGTGTGTGTGTCTAGAGGTTTAGAGAGAACAATAAACAATACTCTTTTTTTGCTGTCCTAAATTCAGAACTAACTGAAAAAAATGATTCAGAGAAAAACTGAACTATACTATACTATGCAGTATAGTATAAACCTATATGAAAATATAGCTGTATGTGCTTCCAGTTCATTCTTCGCTAAGGTGAAGTGACCCACAAGAGTTACTGACACAAAGGGAACTTTGCAGCGATCTCCCAGAGGGCAATCGTGTAAGCTCATGCATAGAAAAGCTGAGATTTCATCCTAGGACAGGTCATGCCATTAAGAAGTGAACAGGTTTCTTTATGCCAAGGTCACCTGCCCCTTTATAGAATATAGATGAAGAGTGAGATAAAGAGAAAGAAACCAGAAGAGTACTTCTAGCAGAATTCCCCTCAGGCAAATATGGGTCAGGAATGGACAATCTGCCTGACAAATAGAATGTCTATGCTTAGGCCAGGATGCTGAGAGGGAGGGGATATTTGGGACTTGATGTATGGAAAAAGTCCTCTAGTCTTTATTTCCTATAGAAGATATGTGTGCATTAATTACGTATCTCCATGTTTACCGATGTTAAATATCTCACTGAATGGATATCTCATTGCTTTCCTACTCACCATATAAAGTTGAAACAAGTGTGAGAATGGAATCCACATACTTTACTTGAAACACAGAAATAATAATCTGTGTATGAAAATAAACATTTTTCACTTGGCACTAGCAGCCTCAGGTACCTGTTTGTTTTTGTCCTTGTTTTCTAATCCTTACTTTTCCCTCCGTAGTTCCTTATGTACCTTTCATTTGTTTCCTCTTAAGGCATTTGTACAGCCAATAATTGCTAGAATAAACCTTTGGTTGATATTTATCTGTCTCTCCTTAAATGCACATACTACATATACCAGAAATTTTACTAGAATTGTCATGTTACCATTATTAAATTCTATATAGCAAATGCTTCTATTAATGGTCTCTGATGCTGTTCAAACCTTGTGTATCTTCTCCATTCACCTGTCTTACCGTGTATTAAAAATGTATTGAGATCCCAGTGTTATGGCACAGAGGTTATGTTGCTGCTTAGAACAGGAGACTTGCATCCTGTATTGGAGTGCCAGGTTCAAGTCCTGGCTATGCCATACTCTTAATCCAGCTTTTTTCATTTTTATTTTTGAACAAATTTCATATTTTCCATATATATAGATATAATATATACTCATACTGCCCACCCTAGCCTCCCTTCTGCCCCCACTCCCACCCTCCTTCCTTTTTATCCTTTCTTTTAATTTTTACAGTGATCTACTTTCAGTTTGTTTTATACCCATAAGATTAACCCTACACTAAGTAAAGAATTCAACAAATAGTAAGAAAAAAATGATTTTTCAACAGTAGAGACAAGGGCGATAAACAATCATCAAATTTTAAAATGTCAATTTTACTTTTTTGCTACCATGAGATCATGGTATTTGTCTTTTTGGAATTGGCTTATTTAAATAAGTCTAATGGTTTCAAATTGCATCCATTTTGTTGAGAAAGCCAGAACTATGTTCTTTTGTATGGCTGAGTAGTATTCCATGGTGTATATATACCATATTGTCTTTATTAGTCATCAGTTAATGGACATCTGGGTTGATTCATATCTAAGTTATTGTGAACTGAGCTGCAATAAACATAAGGGTTCAGATAACTCTTTTATATGTTAACTTCACTTCCCTAGCATAATTGCTGGTGTATATGGTAGAACTATTTTCAAATTTCTGAGGTGTCTTCATACTATCTTCCACAATGGCTGCACTAGTTTACATTCCCACCAATAATGGATTAGGATACCTTTTTCCCTACATCCTTGCCTGCATTTATTGTTTTTTTTTAAAAATTCATTCATTCATTCATTTGTTTGAAAGGAAGAGTTACAGAGAAGCAGAGGCAGACAGAGAAAGAGAGGTCTTTCATCCACTGGTTCATTCTGCAAATGGCTGCAATGGCCAGAGCTGGGCCAATCCAAAGCCAGGAGCCTGAAGCTTCTTCTAGGTCTCCCACACAGATGCAGGGGCCCAAGGACTTGGGCCATCTTCCACTGATTTCCCAGGCCATACAGAGAGCTGGATCAAAAGTGGGGCAGCCAGGACTTGAACTGGTGCCTGTATGGGATGCCAGCACTGCAGGCAGCAGCTCTAGCCACTATGCCACAGCACCAGACCTCACTTGTTTTTTGATGTCTGTATTAGAGCTATTCTAACGGGGGTGAGGTGAAACCTCAGTGTGGTTTTGATTTGCATTTCCCTGATGGCTTGTGATCCTGAGCGTTTTTTTTTTTTTTATGTGTCTGTTGGCCATTTGAATTTCTTCTTTGGAAAAATGCCTGTTCAAGTCCTTTGCCCATTTCTTAACTGGATTATTTGTTTTGTTGTTGAGTTTTTTGAGCTGTTTATAGATTCTGGCTATTAATCCTTTATCATTTTCATTGTTTGCAAATATTTTCTCCCATTCTATCAGTTGCCTCTTCACTTTGCTGAGTACTTCCTTTGCAGTGCAGAAGCTTCTTAGCTTTATGTAATCCAGTTTGCTCAAGTGTGTGGGAGACAGTCGATGGTGGTCCAATATTCAGGCTCTTTCAACCCACATAAGAGATCTGGGTGGAATTCCTGGCTCTTGCTTCAATAAGGGCTTGTCCTAGCTGCTCTGGGCATCTGGAGAGTAAATAAGCAAATGGAAGATTTCTCTTTCTGTCACTCTGCTTTCAGATAAATAAGTAAATCTTGAAAAGTACTGAGTGGCTAGAATGTGTCACATATAACTACTTAAGGTCATGTGGAGTCACATGTCTCTAAAGAGACATAGGTTTTGCTATAGTTCACTTACTGGCTAGTGCAGAAGACAGACCAAATACTACAAACAAGTGATTGTCACATAAAATCAAAAAGGTTAATAATAGAAAAGAGATTAAGTCAGAAAATTGGGCAGAGATGTAACTCTACTTTAAAAACAATAGCTATAAAGGAATATCACTTATTCTGCAGAACATTCTAGATTCAGGGAAAGACATCTTAGAGATCCTTAAGAGTTGGAAAAATCACAGTCCATTCAAGCACATGAAAGAAAATGAGTATGATCAGAGTATGCTTGCAAGTGGAAGAGTGGTTTTGAGATGCTATTGGGATGATAGGTAAAGGCCGTGTGATAAACAGATTATATCTTATGGCAAAGGTTTAATTTTTATTACATAGACCAGACTGAGAAATTGAAGAATAAAACAAGCTTCTGATGATAGACATTTATGTAATTTAACATTTCAAACACACTTAATGTGTTCAAACTAATGTGGCTGCCATGATGGAATAGGAAATTATTAATAGGTTTTAAGCAAGAAAGTGATTTGACTCAAATTACTCTACTGTTGTTTACAGAAAGGTGGAAATAAAGGATGTACAAAGAAAGAAAAAACATGTAGGAGATGTATGAGTTTCTGTGGATACTGTAACAAAAAAATCACAAACTGACAACACAACAGAAATTTATTCCTCACAATTCTGGACACTTGAAATCTAAATTCAAGAGGTAGGCACAATTACCTTCCCACTGAAGTCTCTAGGCAAGGATCCTCCCTGTTCTTTTCTAACTTGTTGAGATTCCTTGTCTTATAGACACCTCACCCTAACCACTGCCTCTCTTCTCAGCCTTCTCTCCTGTGTGTCTGTGTTGATATGTCCACACATCTCTCTGGTGATAGGGACACTAATCATATTGGATGTATGACCCATCCTCATCTGGTATAACCTCATTTTAACTTGAATACATCTACAAAGACCCTATTTCCAACTAAAGTGATATTCACAAGGTCAAGGTGAACATGAGTTTTAGGGGCTTTCTATTCAATTCAGAAATGTTAAGAGTAAAAAATTGTGTTGGATTTTACACACTCACACACATTCATGCTTCTTGAAACTGGACTCAGATACTGACATTAGATATAAAAGGAAGCGATTATTATGAACATTGTAGAATGTGGGAGAGCAAAATCAAAAGAATCCAGGTTTCTTTTTCCCAGTCACAGCTTCCCTTAGGACTTTACTGATCTATCACTAACTCCTTCCCACCTTTTAAAACCATGAAATGCATTTCCTTGTCTTCCAAAGAATCTACCTCAATCCCATATTCTTCCTATCCCACTAAAGGCCTTTCTTAATTAGCTCAAACTTACTGAAAAGAGAATGGAACTAGAAGAAGTGGATCAATGTATAATAATAAGCTCTGCAGAAATATATATTTGTTTAATTCACCATTAGTGAAATCTTGTTTTTATATACAGTAAAATGTGCTCTTTGACAAAATCTGTAAGCTTGTTATGTTATAGTTAAAATAGAAAGAATCATTAAAACTCCATATGCTTTATATCAAGAATTTTATGTGAAGTTATCTGGGTCCAGATATTGCTAATGATTACAATGTAATAAGATATTAATAGCCCCAGTTTATATTTCTGATCATTCTATCTCTGTCTTAAATTATCTAAGCTCTTAAATCTAGTTATATTTTTAGTTTGCATAATCTCTTGTAGATATTGAGTTCTATAAATTTAAATATGCTATTTAATGGATTAAGTCTTATTTTTTATAATCGTTACCTATAAACTAGCCTGAAAGTGATGGAGAATAGAGGAGTTTAGACAATTAGTCCTAGTTCAGGTGTTATCACATAACACATAACACATAGCATAACGCATATCACATAACTGTCTAAATGTTTGTTTATTGATTACTGACATCTCTCTTTGTTTTTACAGTTTTGACAGATTTTAAAACATTTAAATAGAAATTAAAGCTCCTATCTCTTAGTCCTTTTCTGCAACTTTTGAAAACCACCCACAGTATTTGCTGAAGTGTGATGGCCAAAACACTGAAAGCCTCTTAGTAGCTGGCAAGCTACAAACGTTTATGAGTCCCAGGCCATGGTTATGAATGGGGTCTTGTAGAATGTCTAACTATTAAAGTTATAAATCAAGCTTTAAAAACCAATGAAATAAAATATGTTCTGTCTTCATATCTTCAAAGTTATAATTTGCTAATGACTTGAAAAGCCAAGTTCAAATTACACATTGTTTTGGTCTCTGTAACACTGTGTGGGGAGCTTATCAATGTGAAGAGAGCTAGCCCTACTCTAGCCCAATCTAACCTCCTATTGCCCCAGATTTAATCCTTCAAGGCCTCATGAACACTGTATAACCAACCAAAATGAACATACAAGCCCTGTAGCTTCCACCAAACATGCTCCATGGCCACATCTTGATTGACTTCAGAAAGGCTGACTCGAACAAGCGTGTCCTGAACTGGGTCATAAATTCCAGGGTTTTGCTCTGTAAGGGAAGACTTGGCTTTCGATCGTGGCTCTTCCCTTAAACCTGCAGGATCTTTTCCCGCTGGCAAAGGCATAGCAGAATAGCCAGAGCTGGGTCCACCTTATCTGAAATGAAGGGCAGTTCTAACCAGGGGGCTGATTAAGGATGAACTTCATATTAATAGTTCTTACTTAAATTTCAATATCCATTATTCAAACTGGGCATGGGTACATAAAAGGTAGTTTTAATTTCTCATTGTGAATAGTGCCCAGAAGTTTTAAGTTTTATGTCATTAATGTACTTTTTGGTAATTCTAGTGAAGTTTTTCTGATGTGCTCTCATTAAAGGTAGGTGAAAATAATCAATATGATGTCATATAATGTTGCTTTTTCATTCCTGAGTTTATCCTTGGCCTTGGCATCATTAACCAATCTCAATGATTTTCTCTTTAGTTTTTTGCTTTTGTTTTATGTAAGTAATCTTTTATTGACGTTAGGGCCCCTTAGGAGATAATGGTCAATGTCTTTTTGACTCACCTACTTTCTAGTTCAAACTTGTCTCACAATACTTTGTGAGCTTCACTGTGTTGGATTATTTTTCAATTTTAAAGTTAGCTTTCCCCCTCTTTTAAAAGTCAGTTTTTCAGAATATATCTCCTTTCATAAGCTTAACCTTAAGATCCATGGCTTAGAATCTAAATGTACATTTATACTATCTTGAGCAGACTTTGTGTTTTCCTACAATGTTGAAAAATTCTTTTTCCTAGCTTAAACCTACTCCAGCCAAGCTTTCGTTATGCTGATTGTATTTATAGTATTGGGCATTCTTTGGGATTATAGCTTTTACATGAACTACGTTAGTGGATTATAAACAATTTTAAATAAATTCTTTGGTAAAGCAAAGTAGCTTAGTAGATTCCATAAGAAAATAGTGCATATTGGATGATTTTCCTTGCATATGTGATGTAGAGGCACCAACATTATTTTTAAGCTTTTTTGAAGAGTCAGAATATCTTTTAGAAGGGCTACCAGGGTTTGGAGACAGAAAAAAGTTTTCATCCCGTCTGTTCCACTGTCTTGTTTGATGTTTAGCTACTGATTTCAACTTACTAAGTATCAGATTCTTATTCTTTAAAAAAGGGTCCGTGACAGAGACATCACATGCTATTGAGAGGATACACAAATATACACACACACATACATACACACACACACACACACACAGGGGGAAGTTCTGCAAAAACTCATGGACAATGCATTGATTTCAAATTTTTTTGCACCAGAATAAGTTTATCTTTCTTTAATTTCATGAAATTTTATCTTTCTTTAATTTCATGAAATTATTTGTGTGTGTGTGTGTGTGTGTGTGTGTGTGTATGTGAAAGATTTGATGGAGTGCCTGGCATACAACATATATTCTGATAGTGGTATTTCTTATTAGTTATAATCATTACAATCATAAAAACTACAAAAGGAAAGAGAATGTGAATATATCTAAGTATTAGTAAGTTTATTAATTAAATATATATACTGGGGCTGGTGCTGTGGCATAGGGGGTAAAGCTGCCATCTCCAGTGTTGGCATCCCATATGGGCAACTGTTCAAGTCAGGGCTGCTCCACTTCCAATCCAGCTCTCTGCTATGGCCCAGAAAAGCAGAAGATGGCCCAAGTGTTTGGGTCTCTGCACCTGTGTGAGAGACCTAGAAGAAGCTTCTGGCCTCAGATTGGCCCATCTCCGGCCATTGCAGCCATTTGGGAATGAACCAATGGATGAAAGACTTCTCTCTCTCTCTCTGTCTCTCCCCTTCCCTCCCTCCCTCTCCCTCTCTTTCTCTTAAGTAAACAAATATTTTAATTAACTATATATCTTTGATTTACATGCATTTACTTTTGATAATTGATTTAGCAGATATTGTTATATTACTTTTAATATCAGATGAAACCACTTGGAAATTTTGACAGAAAAACCACAATTTTGTTCATATAGCAGTATGATGTAACATTTAAAAACCTCCACATATTTAGGACTCAGATGAGAAAACAATTGAATAGTAAATGTAAATAATGAAATTTCTCATTTTCATCCCATTTTTGTTATATTTTTCAATATAATATGCAGATATTTGTTTATTCTAAGCACACAAAAACTAACCATAAATGAGAAAAAAAAAAGGATGTGTTTTCTTAAGACATATTGATATTGTCATTGCTTGGTAAGAAAAACTTCAAGGTAATTAGATAATTTTCCTGGAGTATAGATATATTTATAACATTTATCTATCAGATGTTGAGTTGTTTTAATTCTCTACTATCCCTCTGAGAGAGATTAAGTGAAGGAATTACAATGTGTGCTTACATAGGAGAATACTGAAGGAGAACCACATTAAATTACATAGAGTAAATTAATTGGTGGTAAAAGTAAAATAAAGTTCAACATACTTCAACTGTTTCTGTTTTCCACATGGCCTCCATCTGACCGCCTTTCTTATGCCTTATATAGGGTGAAGGAAATGTTTTTATTTCATTTTATGTGATGTGAAAGGCAGAGTTAAGGGGAGAAACAGAGGGAGATAAAGCAGGGGTGGTGGAGGTAGAGAGATAAAGGGCTCTTTTAGCTATTTATTCCCTCCCCAAATGTTCACAGTGGCCATGGCTGAAGCCCAGAGCCTAGAAATCCATCTGTCTCCTACACATCTCCGTGGTAGGAACACAAGCACTTGGTCCATCTTTTGCTGCTTTCCCAGGCACATTAGCAGGGAGCTGGATTGGAAATGGAGCAGCTGGGCCAGGAACCAGGGCTCATCAGTGATGAGTTTCACAAGCAGTGGCTTAACTAGGTGTGTTACAATGCTGGCCATGAAGGAAGTATTTAAATAAGTTCTGTTGTAATATAGTAAAGATATTTTTATGAGTTTAATTGTGAAATAGTATTTTATGAGATAAATCTCAAATCCTTGGGCATAGCATTCTGTCTTTTCTGACAGACTTGATTTATCCTGGTGGCCTTATGCCTTACTCTTATCTCTTTCACTGACTCTGCTTAGGCAGTTTTGAGCAGGTGGCTGTTTATGCATACCTTTATTATGGCCTCTCTACAATCCCACCATCCAATCATAGATACTTCTGTAGTACATTTTCTCTTTGCTTATCTATAATATACTTTTTATTATATATTAAATTACCCAATCCATAAATACCATCAGTCTTGTAGAAATTTAAGGACTGATAAGGAATTGTCTTCTAGGGGATATCTGGTCTTTTTATTTCTTCTAATTTTATGTTATAGGAAAATAATAATAAATGTTCATGTAATTATTGCCTTCTATTACTCTAAATAAAGCATTTCTTAATTATTTTGATCCAAGTTTATTGAAAACTTATAATTTACTCCATATTTGAATAGAGCATAGAGGTTTATACACAGTAGAAAATTCAAAAGCTCATAATTTGTTGTGATTACCAGCTACAAGGACTAACAATGAAAATCTTCAGAAATGTATGTTTTTCCTCTGAAAATAACTTTTTTTATTTAGATGTTTTTGTTTATTTGTTTTGGTTTGATTAGGCTATTGGTTAATGAAGCTGTTTGAATTTCTCATTTCTCCTTATTTGAATTTCCTAAGTCTTATAACCCAGACCAATGAGCCATGGAAGCCCTTGAAAATAGAAATGTGAACCGAAGCATAAAGGAAGCACTGCCAGCTGTTCCCCAGCTCTGTGCGTTAGTGGGCAGTCTCTACTTCACCCACAAGTCTGTCTACCTGCAGACTTACAATAAATTTACTTTTCAGATACTGAAACTTCCAGTCTATCTCAAAAGTAGATAAGCAAAATTTCTAAATGATGTTTCAACAATAGCAAGTTCCATTAATTCTTTTACCTGTAACTTCTGCTTTCTGCTATTTTCTCCAAGTCAGTGCAAATCAGAATACTCACAAATTGATCCTTCTCTTTTAAAATTCAGTTTTTGGGGGGCAGGCATTGTTGGGGGGGTGGGTTATGCTGCTGCCTGGGACCACACACATCTTATTTCAGTGTGCCTCTTCCATTCACAGCTACTCCAAGCTTCTGATCCAGCTTCCTGTTAATGTGCTAGGAGATCCAGAAAGTGTTTCTGGCTGCTGGCTTCTTCCCGGCCCAGCCCTAGCTATTAAAGGCATCTGAGGAGTGACCCATTCGATGGAAGATCTATCTTATTCTCTACCCTTCTGTAGTTTGCCTTTCAAATAAATAGACAACATTTAGTTTGGAAAGAGCAACCCCATTTTCACTCATCTTTTTCAATCAAGTAAACTTTTATGTCATAGGCCATCTTTATTTTTTCAAATACTTATTTGAAAGGCAGAATGAGAGAGAGAGAGAGAGAGAGAGAAATCTTCCATCTGCTGGTTCACTCCCCAAATGGCTATAAAGGATGGGGCTGGCCAGGCTGAAGTCAGCTGCCTGCAACTCCATCTGGATCTCCCACATAAGTGAAGGGGCCCAAGAACTTGAGCCACCTTCTACTGCTTTCCCAGGAGTGGAATTGGAAGTAAAGCAGCGGGGACTTGAACAGGTGCCCGTATGGGATTCCAGCTTCATAGGTGGCAGCTTAACTCACTGAACCACCAAGCCAGCCTCGATCACATCTTTATTTTTTTAGGTTTATTTTATTTATTTGAAAGGCAGAGTTACACAGAGGCAGAGACAGAGAGAGAGAAAGTCTTCTATCCACTGGTACACTCCCCAAGTGGCCACAATGGCTGGACTGGATCTGGATGATATGATCCAGAGGTAGGAGCTGCCTCTGGGTCTCCCATGTGGATGCAGGTGCCCCAGAAATTTTCTAATTAGGGAAGCTTAGAAGTATGAGATATTAATAGTGTATAAAGTATTTCCTTTCTGTTTTTCAATGAATCAGACTTTGTATATACTTTGTGAAGTAACTCAGATATCTTAAATTTTTAGATAGAATTAGAGGAAAGAGTGAGGGCATAGGGAGGGAGAGGTAGGGAGGAGAGGGAGAAGGAAAGAATTCTGTGCCATTGAAATTCCTGAGGGTATTCTTTTTTTTTTTTTTTTTGCATAATAGCTTTCCATCCTGGGAAAAAGTGAATTAAATCAGTTTTTATTGGTCAAGTATTATGCAACTGTTTTATTAAGCATTACAAAAGAAAATGGAATGAAAGAAATTCTCCTCTAAAAGCTAGATAAGTCAAAACCAGAATTTAGAAGAGTCAGAGTCATGCAAACATCTTTGGGAATTTTCTTAAATTGCTTAAACTTTCTAAATTACTTTGTTCTCCTTTAAATTGGGTGGCAATAATAGTAGAAGTCCTAAGATGAGTTGTGCCCAGGCAAGCATGTCCTGCTGTTACAGTCACACAGGAAACATGCTACATAATATAAGTTCAAGATCTCATTTTTCCTTCCTTTTTCTTTTTGAATGACATATTTAGGAATGAGAAGCCCTCATCCAAAAGTCCAGTCATATTAGTTGACCCATAATTATTACATTTTCATTTAAAATTTGATATCTCAAACTTGCTACGTGTATTCATGTCCTTACCTCTTAATCACAAAATTAGCTGATTCTTTCCTGGAAGTACAGATATCTACATGTGTAGGAGTTCTTGGAGAGAATTAACAAAACATAAATAAGTAAGCAAAATCTAAATGAGGTTCCCTGAATGGTGTCATTTATTGAAAATGTTTTTGTTTTAAATATAAATTCTGTGATGCTTAATCAGAATAATATCAATTTATCAAAATACCCTAACAGGAAAACAGCATACACTGTTATTTTTGTCTCTCAGATTTATTTATTTATTTAAAAGGCAGAGTTACAGAGAGGCAGAGGCAGAGAGAAAGAGATCTTCTATCCATTGCTTCAGTTCCCAGATGGCCTCAAAGGCCACAGCTGGGCTGATACAAAGCCAGCAGCTTGTTTGGGTCTCCCACATGGGAACAGGTGCCCAAGGACTTGAGCTATCTTCTGCTGCTTTCGCAGGCCATAATAGAGAGCTGGATGGGAAGTGGAGCATCCAGGATTCGAACCGACACCTATATGGGATGCCGGTGCTGCAGGCCAGGGCTTTAACCTGCTTCACCACAGTGCTGTCCCCCAGCATAAGCATTTGCTTTCAGATTTAAGCAAATCATGTCTCTAATGTTCAACTGTGATTTTGACTTTGTGGCTCTTGTACCAGAAGAAAAATGCTTTAAGTTGGGATTGGTGTGACCTGAAAATGAAAGTTCTACATATTTAAGCTGTTTTGAAAAACACTAAATGAACCAGGCCACATGTGGAGATCATGAATTGCATTCTAGTCAAATTTTAATAACTAAGAAATAATGGTGTAGAAGCACTTGGCTAACCAACAATACAATTTTGTTTTTCTTGTTACAGGAAAAAGTCCAGCATTTACAGAAGGCATTTGCTTCAAGAGTAGATAAATCCACACAGACTGAACTTCTAGGCTATGATGTAAGTAGTTATGTAAAACCATTTTTATCTTCTTTATTGGTATTCAGCCTCCACAGCTTATTTACCTCTGGTGCTGCTGTGTCCATGCATTGATTTAATGGGACTTAGACTGCAACATTCATCTTTTGCTCTTACACAATTCCCAAATACCTCCTGAACCTGAAAAAGATAATTACAGGCACCAACTAGCATACCAACATCTTATTAATTTTTTTAAACGAGTATCTCTAACATAGTCTCTTGAGTAGTGAATTTGAAGACGTGGAAAAAACATGTTAAAATAATGAGGTGATTTATTTTTAAGAAAGTAGTAATTTATTTATTAACAGATTAATAAAGTTACTATGTTTTCAGTCACCAAGTGGCAAGCTCATCATTTTAAAATGCAGATACAAGAAAGAAAACACAACTGTGCAGAGAAATTTATAATATTTTAGCTCTTGGGCTTCAGTGCAGTCAACAGAGTTTAATTGAACATAAATATTTTTTCTGGGTAGGAAATACTTGTGAAACTGTCAAAATAGGATTGTAAAACCTGTTTTCAAGCAATATTATTTCTAGTAACAGTGGATGATTTTGAAAAACTTTGATAAAAATACCTGTCTTTTCTTAAACACAGCTATGAAATTTGCATTTTCCCTAAGTTTATGTCTTTAAACTTCTTTTGATACAAAAAATAAGGAAACTATCATTATCATGTAGCCAGCATTTGTAAGACTCTAGTCTTCTGTGTAAAACATATTTATATTAATTCTAGTGCTTTCTTCAGAAGAGATATAGAAGGGCAATAATTTTTATAAAGATGCATACTATAATGATGAAATGTGTTTATATGCATGTCTTCAGTATATTAAACCATATACAATGTGGGCATTGTGGTGTAGCATCGGGCCTCCACATCCCATACTGATGTGCCTGGGATTGAGCCCTGTCTTTGCCTAACCATCCAACTTCTATTAATGCGCCTGGAAAATCAAAAGACGATGGTTCAGGCTGTTGAGTCCCTGTCACCCAGTGGTGGATGTGGATGGAGCTCTTGGCCCCTGGCTTTTGCCTGACCCACTCTTGGCTGTTTGTAATGAGCGTTTGGGGAGTGAACTAGCAGATTGCACATCTCTCTTTCTCTTTACGTCTCTCGCTCTCTCCCTCTGAGTGCTTTTCACATAAATAAAACAAAAGAATAAAAACTTATTATTTTTATGTTATCTTAAAAACGATATTAATATATTTAGTTTAAACTCTATTAGGAAATGAAAGTTTTGAATTTAACAAAAGCTGTTTTTAAGATACTTATGTACTTTATTTTTTAATTTAGAAATTTTCTGAAAGCTATGCTTTTGAATTTTTCTATCACATTGATTTTAATATGTGTTCATTCTAGAAACTGAAACATTTTAGATAATCCTATGACTATAATACTTCTGGAATGCCAGTGTTATATAGCATTTAAATACTGTTGATGTTTATTTTTGAAGAGAAACCATTTTAATGAAGTTTTAGGAGGATTTACTATCAGTGGTTCACTGTTAGTGATTGCTTTTGGAGGATTTGTTTAAAATATTTCCAAAAATAATATTTATGTATCAATCCGTAGGACATAAACCCACTGTGGATTTTATGAATAATAACCTATGTATTTATAAAGCTGCAAACTAGTGAATTATTCCCTAAGAATATTAATACTGTAATTCCCTTAAATCTCATTTCAACCTAACAACATCGAACAATTCAGGTACTCAAAGTCAATTTAGAATCCCCTATTTCAAAGTTATCAGTTTTCAATTGAATTAATTAACTCCTGGAAGGTAAGTTGCTTGTTCACTACTGTAAGAACTTCCTGGGAATCTATGCTTTTTTTCTATTGAAAATAATATGTTCTTGAAACAGGAAAAAGTGAAAACACTTAGGTGTTTGGATTCAATTACTCCATTTGACTCAATTTAAGTAAATGGGTTAAGGCGACTAAATATTAACTTTATGAAGATCTGAACATACATATAAAATGTAAACTTTTGTGTGACTTTATTAGTTTTTTAATTAATTTATTCAAAAGAGTTACAGCAAAGGAGGGAGAGACAGGGGGAGGAGAGAGCTCTTCCCTCTGCTGGTTCACTCTCCAAATGGCTGCAATGACCAGGGCTGAGCCAAGCCGAAGCCAGGAGCTTCATGTGGGTCTCCATGTGAGTGCAGAGGCCAAGCACTCCTCCGCTGCTTTCCTAGGCGGTCAGTTGGGAGGGAGATGGAGTGGAAGTGGAGCAGCTGGGTCTCAAACCTGTGCCCATAGGGTGCCAACGCTGCAGATGGCAGTTTTACCCGCTGTGCCACAGTGCTGGCCCAACTCTATTAGTTTTATCAGGTTGTGAGCATTGGTTACTGGAGAATGAAAGGTATGTCTGACTGTGGCTAAAAAAATGTCCTACATGAAGGCTCTCCACGAATGCAACCCCAGTAGAAACAAGAGAACATCAAAGAAGGATGTACTTTTCTCTGAAGGGAGAAGAGAACTTCCACTTTGCCTTTAGGCCCTGCCTAAATACTGATGGTGACTATGGTCACAAAAGGCTTCCAAAGTCCTGGCAACTCATGGCAAGAGCCTGGAGTGATCTCTGACTTCATATATAAGAGTGTTAATTTTTAAATTGACAGCAGGAGTCACTGTGCACTTACTCCCCATTCAGGACCTCTGTTCTAAATGGGTCTTACTGTGGGATTTAACTGTAAAACTTGTTCTCAAACAGTTTTTTATATATTGTGTGTGTGTGTGTGTGTGTGCAAATAGTTGAAATCTTTACTTTGTGCAGCCGTAGTCTTCTATGTATAAAGTTAATTGAAAATGAATCTTAGTGGACAATGGGGATGGCAAAGGGAAAGGGAGGAGGAAGTAGAGAGGGAGTGGAGGTAAGAGGGCAGCTATGGTGGGAAGAATTGCCGTATTCCTGAAGATGCACTCATGAAATTTGTACTCATTAAATAAAAGGTTTCTAAAAAAGAAAGAGAGAGAGAAGGGAATGTCTGTGAAAACATCTCTGCTACCAACAGTTATCCTTACATCATAGCTACTAGCAGCCCTTCACGAATTTGCTGTGTATTTCTGCAAAATCCATTACTTCCTGGCTGTTTAATTCTCTAAACATGTAACTAATAACTTAAAACGAAGCCATGAACGTGGTTATTTTTCATTTAATCTTCATTGCTTCCTTTCACATGTGACTATGAGAGCTTAATGTATTTTGCTGGTTTGAGTTAAGATTAAACAATCATTCTTTGTTAGCAGTCCCCCAAGAATCCCCTTGTACAAGTGCTTGTGAAGATTTGGCTAGTTCTTATAGAATAGTAATCTTTTCTAAAGATGTCATGTTTCCCTATCATAGGCAAATTTTAGGTTTACTTCTTTCCCTCAAGTTTCAGTAGTATTGTCTATATAATAAACTGACAATAGATAACAAGAAGGACACACAAATTTTATCATATGTCTGCGGCCTTGCAGTGTGAGACTCAAAAGGAGCACAAAGGCTGACCCTTAGCTGGAGCTTAAAACATAAAGGCTTGGGTTTCTAGGCCAAAGGAAGATGGCGCAGCCTGTGGAAGGTGGGGGCAGAGGTGCACAGCAAACAAGGGTTATATGTCATGCAGCTGAGGTCCTCCAGGTAATAGCAACTGCTAGTCTCTGTGAGCCGTCAGGCCCACAGTCCCTTCTTCCTATGGGAAAATCTGTTTGGGAGTGAAGGGGGTGAGAGCAGTTAGAAAGGTTGGTGGCTCATTGGTGTTACTTCACTAGTGTAGGTCAAGGTACACTTCTTTTAAAAAAGGACAGCTTTTCAGAATCACTCCTGGGTCTGCAGAAGTTCACAGTTTCTCTGATTACCCAACTCAAATATGCCAAAGAAATGTATTTACATTGGGATCCTTTCCCACAATATATTCTAGGACATAGTATCAGAATCAGCAAATTAAGCACTAAATGACGCATATAGAAATGTATGAGGGGCCAGCACTGTGGCGCAGCGGGTTAATGCCCTGGCCTGAAGCGCTGGCATCTCATATGGGTGCCGGTTCTCTTCCTGTCTGCTCCTCTTCGATCCAGCTCTCTGCCAAGGCCTGGGATAGCAGTGGAAGATGGCCCAAGTCCTTGGGCCCTGCACCTACATGGGAGACTGGAAGAAGCTCCTGGCTTCAGATCGGCGTAGCTCCAGCCGTCGCGGTCATCTGGGGAGTGAACCAATAGATGGAAGACCTCTCTCTCTGTCTCTACCTCTCTCTGTAACTCTGACTTTCAAATTAATAAAAATAAATCTTTTTTTAAAGTATGAAAATAATTAGCTTTTTAAAACTTTTATTTAACAAATATAAATTTCCAAAGTACAACTTTTGGATTACAGTGGCTTTTTCCCCCCATAACCTCCCTCCCACCCACACCCCTCACATCTCCCACTTCCTCTCCCATTCCATTCACATCAAGATTCATTTTCATTTATCTTTATATACAAATTTCAATTTAGCGTATACTAAATGAAGATTTCAACAGTTTACACCCACACAGAAACACAAAGTGTAAAGTACTGTTTGAGTACTAGTTATACTGAAAATTCACATAGTACAGTACATTAAGGTCAGAGATCCTACAAGGGGAGTAAGTGCACAGTGACTCCTGTTGTTGATTTAACAATTGGCACTCTTATTTATGACATCAGTAATCACCCGAGGCTTTTGTCATGAACTGCCAAGGCTATAGAAACCTCTTAAAAGTAATTAGTTTTAACTATAGTAATAAACTTTAGCCATTTTTTATTGAAAAAAGTAAAAAGAAAATTGTTTTAAATAAATATAAATAAATAAGACATTTTAAGTATGATGAATTGGGTGACTATTGAAAAGTGAGATTAGTAATTTAAGTTTTTCTATTACCAAGAGAAATTCTCTATACTTTCCAATATTTATAATTTTTATATTTTTATATACAATGAATCAGTCATTCTTTAACTTATAATACTGCTTCATTTTTTCTCAGGAGATATGGTCTGATTTTAATTTTCACAAATATGGTATACTCGGTTTTACTTTGCAAAAGGCTTTTACTGGAGAAAAGAAAAATACTGTAGAAATCTTGTACATTATGGATGAGTCTTATACTTGTTTGTCTTCTTCCTAAAGCAATCAATACTAGACAGAAATTGTCCTTTACAGATCATTATAGATCATGTTTCAGTGACCCGAATGTCAGAATATATGAGACTACAAGTCACCATTAATAAAATCTCCTTGGCCGGCGCCGTGGCTCAACAGGCTAATCCTCCGCCTTGCGGCGCCGGCACACCGGGTTCTAGTCCCGGTCGGGGCACCGGATTCTGTCCCGGTTGCCCCTCTTCCAGGCCAGCCCTCTGCTGTGGCCCGGGAGTGCAGTGGAGGATGGCCCAGGTGCTTGGGTCCTGCACCCCATGGGGAGACCAGGAAAAGCACCTGGCTCCTGGCTCCTGCCATCGGACGAGCGCGGTGCGCCGGCCGCAGCGCGCCGGCCGCGGCGGCCATTGGAGGGTGAACCAACGGCAAAGGAAGACCTTTCTCTCTGTCTCTCTCTCTCACTGTCCACTCTGCCTGTGGAAAAAAAAAAAAAAAAAAAAAAAAATCTCCTTGGAGAGATAACTGTTGCTGTGCATTTTGTTTGAGATAGGAAATGAAATCCACAGAAAACATTAATTATAATGAAATCTATTAAAAATCCACCACAGTGAGTAAGTTTAGAACTTGGACGATAAACTGGCATCTTGTAACCCGTTTGTCAGGAGACTTGAAACTGATGTTCATATACAGTGTGCTCTGATTTCTAATGCACAGCACAAGAATTTTTAAGAAGTAAACTCAGAATATCTCAGCATGTACCGTAAACACACTAGTTCTTATGATGAGGGAGATTGTTAAATAAATGATGAGTGTGTCTTAAATAATCAATGCCAATTTAACCTATTTCACCTTCCACTATCTGCCCAGGCTTAGTTTATTGAAATATCGAAGAATAATTTCTTAGGTGTCACTTGTATTATTAAAACAGGGTAGAAGATGAATAGATGTAGTCAAGTAGCAATGTTGCCCAGTACAAGATTACATTAAGAGGCAGGGAAGATTTTCTGATTACATCAACTATATAACTAGATGCTTTAATCTGGCACATATGCCGTCTACAAATATTTTATAGCTTGAAACACTGCAAATGACAGTTTGATTAAAATATATGAGAGTGACTAGCCAAATTTTGCAGTGAAGATCTTATATTCTGACAGTGAGAAAATTCAGGTACTTTCATTACTTTGATTTTTTTAAAGAGATTTATTGTTTATTTGAAAGGGGCAGAGTTACAGAGAGGAGGAGAGACAGAGAGACCTTCCATCTGCTGGTTCATTCCCCAAATGGCTATAATGGTCAGGGCTGGTCCAGGCTGAAGCCAGGAGCTTCTTCTAGGTTTCCCACATAGGTGCAGGGGCCCAAGCACTTGGGCCATCTTTCACTGCTTTCCCAGATGCATTAGGAGGGAGCTGGATCAGAAGTGGAACAGCCAGGTCTGGAACTGGTGCCCATATGGGATGCAGGCAGAGGCTTAAATTGCTATGCCACAACGGTGGCCCCTTATTTGACATTGTAAAGGGAAGCTTTTTTCATTACTTTTTAGTTTTTATATAATGTAGATTCTGTTAAAATATTGCTGATTGACTTTTTCCCATATTAGAACACTGATTTTTTTGAGTTTGTAATAGATAAGTTTGCTATGAATTAAATTGACATGATTTCTAGAACATTGTTAGCAGTATTTATTTTCTTTCACATATGAGCTTCCCTCTTTAATCCCTCATATATTGCAGTGTGTCCCATCACTTTTAGTCTCACATGCTTGCTACCTAATTTATATTCTTTCAAGAGACTTTTCAGTAGTACTTGGTTTTGTATACTTTTTAAAATTTTTCTTTACAAGTAGTTGATATATAAAAATGATACATAATTATGGATTACAGCATTATGTTTCCATGCATGCATACTGTTGCCAGTTGCAGAGGGGAGAGCAGTTCCCGGAGCAAGTTTCATGGATTCCTTTCCTCAGCTAGGTGTAGAAATAAAGAGCGGGAAACAGTTTGCACAGAAGCACAGAAACTTTTATTCAGTTTGCAAGCAACCCAAAAATGTCTGGTCCCAGAGGAGATTAGGCAGAGTGCCAGAGTGGGACGCTGGCTTTGAGGAAGTGTCCTGGGTTTTTAAGGTACTACTCTCTGTTCACTCCAGTGGGGATGCCCATTACATGGGAGTTTCACATAGGTATGCTGATTGGCTTGGGGCTCATGGAGATAGCAGCGTCTCTTGGAGACAGTGTGATTCTCCTTAGGGGCTTGGCCCCCTCCTCTGCTAGCTCTGTGTGGAAGATTGCAAATTACCTGAAGGTGTGATTTAAAACTGTAAAGTGGAAGGAGCTATAGTCGGGGAGATGCCAGCCAGTCTGGAAACAAGCTTTCCAGCCACAGCTTGTGCAGGACATTCCACATCTGAGGGCTCCACAGATGCCCAGCCTCACTGAACAGCCCAATCAGGGTAAATATATTTATTCTTTCAACTGTGCAATATTTCTTTTTTTTTTATTGACAGCCAGAGTTAGACAGTGAGACAGAGACAGAGAGAAGGGTCTTCCTTCCGTTGGTTCACTCCCCTAATGGCCGCCATGGCCAGCGCTGTGCCGATCCGAAGCCAGGAGCAGGGTGCTTCCTCCAAGTCTCCTATGTGGGTGCAGGGACCCACGCACTTGGGCCATCCTCCACTGCTCTTCTGGGCCACAGCACAGAGCTGGACTGGAGGAGGAGCAACCAGACCAGAACCCAGGGTGCCAGCACCGCGGGCGGAGGATTAGCCAAGTGAGCCATGGTGCTGGCCTGTGTAATATTTCTTTAGAGTGAAAACTTCCAAAATTCATATCTATTTTTTGAGACAAGTATACAGTGAATAAACATTATCTTTGTTTACCTTACTGGCCATAGTACCTGAGAGCTCCTTCTTCTCTTTAGCTATAAGCTAAAACCCATCAGTCAAACTTGGGAGTAAACTTTCTTTTGATTATACCTGAACCTGACTCTGAATATTTACTATGTTTCAAAATTTGTCTAAGAGGCAAATGAACTATAAGAGGATCCTTCTTTCATTAGCATATATTTAACTCTTAGATTTAATAAGAAGTACTTGTTAGTCTTGAACTTGCAGTATATTAAGTATTTTGTGTTATCAGATATTTCATCAAATATCAAATTATTAATGATAGTCCAATTATGGTTTTCACTTGGCCATTTGAAACTGACAGTTGTTATGTCACACATATTTTGTCCCAATTATATATACACACACACACACACACACACACACACATATATATATATATATATATATATATATATATATATATATATTTTGCCTAAGTCAGTGTGGTAATTGATGCCTGTACCACTGTGTGGTTTTCAAATATTGTGACGTGGTGTCCAAATAGCAAGATTTGCTTTCTAAACAATGTTTTATACTTTTATGCTTGGGAAATAATAATACTATTTTCTTTATGATGTATATGTTGAAAAACTCCTTAAAACACTTACCTGTATATTTCAAAATCTCTAGTTTTCTTAGATTTAATTTTGGAGGTGCTACTAATAGCATTAATGCACAAGGAATTCTAAAAAAAGGTGAGGAAATAGTTCATCATAGCTTATTCATGTAAGACTGATTCATTTTTACTATAATTGCTTTATTAGCTGTTAGAACAATGGAACTTTTGATATTATGCTACAATATTATGTCAGCCTATGGATTAAGCCCCATTCTAAAAACTGATTAACCTCAATTGGGCTGTCTCATTATACTGCCAAATAACTATAGTTTGCTAAAACTTTGTTTTAGTTCCTTTCATAGTAATCCTCTATGTTAAATTCTGTTCTTCTGATCATGTGTAAATTACACCTTGTGTTTATTAGAAAAATGTGTTTCTCCTCATGTTTTATTTATTTATATTTACTTATTTCAAGGACTTCTGTTTGCAAAATTTAAAAATCAGCTTTAAATACTGAGAGATATATTCCAGGTTTGTTTGTGGGGGGGACTATAATTTGTGCTATGATATGAAAGCTAGATCTCAGGCAAGATCATTGATTAAAAACAGAGGAAGATCATCATCCCCCACAGATGCTCCTTAACACTGAATGAAGGAGTCGAGAGTTCTCGGGTGGTGAGTTCTGAGGACATCACTTTGGAAATCATGCATTCATTCAATAAATATTATCATGTTTCCCGTAGGAGCAGGATGCATTTATAGGCACTTAGGATACATGCTTTAACCCCAAAATGAATATTCCTAAAAGGAGCTTGTTGTTGGTGAGGGCATACTGAAAATAAACAGTGAGGCCAGTGTTGTGGCACAGCTGGTAAAACTCACTACTGCCATGCCAGCATCCCATATGGGTGCCCATTCATGTCCCAGCTGCTTTACTTTCAGTTCAGCTCCCTGCTAGTGACCTTGGAAAGACAGAGGAAGATGCCTAAGTGTGTGGGCCCTTGTCACCCATGAGGGAGACCTGGATGGAGTCCCAGGCTCCTAGCTTCAGCCTGGTCCAGCCCTGGCCATTGTGGTCATCTCGGGAGTGAACCAGTAGATGGAAGACCTCTCTCTCTTTGTCACTTCTTCCTTTTCTGTAGCCCTGACTTTGGAATAAATATTTTTTTAGAAAAAGAGAAAATAAACTGTGTGCATAGTAAGTAAGCAAAGTATGTAATATATTAGAAGGTACTAAGTACATTACAAAAATAACAAAAACAGGGAAAGAATAATTGTGAATGTATGAAATGGGAGTTCCCATTACTATTAGAAATTTTAATCAGTGTGATCTGGGTAGTTCTGAGGTTGAATTATAAGATTTGAGACTTAAAGGAGTGAAGTGAAAAATACTGAATTTTAAAAATCTCTGCAATGTACTCTTTAAAAAATCTCTTGAAGACCTCTCATTATGAAAGGAATTTCCTTAGCCTTTTTATCTTTGCTATATTCTTGAAACATGTATGTACCTTGAAATAGTTGTATATCTTGAAATAGATACATAGATATAGATACCTATGTCATAGAGTTGTATGTCAGCATTTGTGTATTCATAGGATAATTTGAGAATGTACTTTATGTCATAGGTACAAAAATTATTTTATTTGCTATATAGTTCTTATAGAAGCTAGGATTATATATATTTTTATCTGCATGTAAAAATTAATAGAAATATTTATGATATAATTATATTAGTTGTACAATTATAGTAATGAAATTATACAAATTTAACTTAATATAATCAAAGAAGATGTTATAATATATAAATGGTTATTTGAATTTTAATATGATTCAGCTATATTTATACAACTAAGTAGCTGGGCATGTTTTTGTCCTATTTTTATTTTTTTAAGGTTTATTTTATTTATTCAAAAGGCAAAGTTACAGACAAAAGAGACAGAGCAAGAGGTTTTCCATTCCCAAATGGCCACAATGGCCAGGGATGGGCCAAACCCAAGAAAGGAGCCAAGAGATTCTTCCAGGTCTCCCAAATAGGTACAGGGGCTCAAGCATCTGGACTATCTTCTGCTGCTTTCCAGACACATTAGCAAGGAGCTGGATAGGAAATGGAGCAGTTGGGACTCGAACTGGCGTCCGCATGGAATGCCAGCATCATGGAAAGCACCTTTACATGCTATGTCACAATGCTGACACCATCCTATTTTTATAATTCTTACATATATTGTTTCTTTTAAAGGTAGTAACTTCTAGAAACATCAAAGTTTCAATAGGCAGAAAATATAAAACCATACATGTTTTAAAACAATGACAATTGTTGCCAAAACATAAATATAGAACTTTATTTTTCATGTTACACCGATTGACAGCCTTTTTATTATGTCCTGGTTTACTAGCCTATCAAATTCAATTAATTAAATTTACGTAATTGTTCCATTTAGTTTTTTTTTGTTTTGTTTTGTTTTGTTTTAGACAGGCAGAGTGCACAGTGAGAGAGAGAGAGAGAAAGGTCTTCCTTTTTGCCGTTGGTTCACCCTCCAATGGTCGCAGCCGGTGCACTGCGGCCGGCGTACCACGCTGATCCGATGGCAGGAGCCAGGTGCTTCTCCTGGTCTCCCATGTGGGTCCAGGGCCCGAGCACTTGGGCCATCCTCCACTTGCCTGGAAGAGGGGCAACCGGGACAGAATCCAGCGCCCTGACCAGGACTAGAACCTGGTGTGCCGGCACCGCAAGGTGGAGGATTAGCCTTTTGAGCCGTGGTGCTGGCCCCATTTAGTCTTATAGTGAGGTCTGCTATTCTCTTTGACAGCACTACCTGTATTTGATTTAGAAGCACAAAAGGGGATAAAGAGCTTTATCCCTCATAATGGTCTTTGTTAAAATGTTTTCCAGCCACTTTTCTCATGCTTTGGCTCTTGAGAATACCTAGCTTATAATTTTTGCCAGTAAAAGAACTAATATTGATTTTAGGGGAAAAAAAAAGACTTCCAAATCTTTAATATCATTTCCAAATAAAGATGTAAAATAATTTTATAATTTACAAATATCAGATCTTAAGGAACAACCAAGTTCCATGAATGTCAGACTTCATACGAAGCCAGCAGAGGAGTAGGAATTTTCAGAATAGTATAATAGAAAGTTTCCTAAAAGTGAGCCACATGTATTGTTAACCTCATACTCATCCTCTGTAAAGTAAGGATACCAGGAGATTGAACTCTTTTGTGATATCATGGTGTTTAGATGGAAATTAGAATTTTAAATTTATAAAGTCGAATGGCCATAGAGAAAATTTATACCAAAAAGTATAATTTGCATTTCGGAATCCTGAAAAGTCAAAGTTCTGTACTTATCAGAATTCTCATCATTATGTTATGAACTTTGTATAGAAAAATAGATTTCTAAATTTGCTTGAATGGAATCCATCAAAATAGTAGAGAATTCGTTGAAGATACAACCGGAAAAATACTTCCCGTAGCTTGAGCATTTTCTCGCATTGGGAAAGTAGAAGTTTGAATGGTGATAAAGTATTAATTTTCTAAGCCTAAGAACTAGTTAGAAACATCTATTACACAATTAGAAATGTCTTTTTTTTCAAATTTTGGATTAAAGTATACTTAATGTTCCAAAAATGATAGTTGGAAGTCTTCAAACTGATGCAGAATTTCTATAAACCCTTATTGAGTTTTAAAGGATGAACGTTTCTTTGTCACAGGAACATCAATAACTTGACTTATTATTGTGACATGAAATATGGAACTAAAAGAAATTTATGTATCTGTTCAAAATGCAAAAGAATGTATTTAATATTATGAATATTTTTCTATACTTGAAACCTTTCTGTACCTTATTTTTCAAACATTAAACACTGACTCCTAAATGTTACATAAACACAAACATATATTTGTGTATTTTTGGCATTTTAAATATAATAAATATTATCTTACCATAATATTGATGAATACTCTTTCAAAATTTATAGTTTCAATCACATGAACATTGAAGCATTTTTTGAAGTTTATTTCCTATTAAAGAACAATGCTGTAACATGGCACAACCCGTATAGATGAGAATTTTGAAAAAGTTAATGAAATTATATGATTCTAAACTATGTTCAGCATTGCCATCTTTAGAAGTCTACCCAGGACATACACTTCCATCCACCAAACAGTAGCCTCATAAGATTTCCTGTATGGCCATTTTTGTGATAATGATTAAAACAGCACAATATTCATCAATGAGCAGTTGTTAGATAATGGCTGATTCATGTAATGGAGAGGTGTCTAGCCAAAAATGAAAGGAATATATCAACATTGTGAGCTGGGGAAATCTCTAGACTGTACCAGCAAATGAAAGCAGTTGTGAAGTTGTCATATAGTATTCATTTTTGTAACATACACACTCACAGAAATTGTGAAAAAGGAAATAAAAATGTTTGCCTATAAGGGGAAGCAAAAGAGCCATATAGAACAGCATGGAAGAGATGAGATTTCTTTGGATATATTTTAAAATACATATTTCTTAGAAAAAATAAAATCACTGTGTATAAAAATTGGCATCATAACTGCAGAGAAAAATAAAAATTTTAAAAGGTGATTTGGAACTCACTGCTCTGGTTGTACACACCCTTTGCATCCTATGTTTAAACACAGAAAACTGCAAAAACAATCTAAAACTTCATTCAGTAATAAAAGTATATTACTACTGTTACAATGGTTTTGGAGCTACACATATATAAGCTACAAAGTTCCAATTCCCCAGTTTATTTCATGATGAGAGAAAAAAAGTGTGAAAATTTAAAAAATCAAGGAAAGAACACTGTATTTTTATATTATAGTGGAAAATATCAATGTGCAGTCCTAACTTACTGAAGAGAGTTTCCTAATTCCTCCTACAGAAAAGTTGAAAACAAAAGCCAGTAACTTTGAACCTGAAACTATTCAAGCTTATACACGTAACTTTCCATCAGTCTAGAAGTAGAGGTAAATGAATAAATAAAGCAATAGCATGAGTCAGACAGATTACAAGTATGCAGTATAACTGGGATGATACCCTTAACAAAAGAAGATGCTATTAAAAAATGAGGAGCTCTGCTTAAAGAGACTAAAGAGAAAGAAAAATTATATGTATTAGTGAGAAATGAGAGACAGAGAGAGAGAAGCAAAAAGCAGCCATGACAAGTGTTAATAGCTAAATCTCTGTAAGAATTCTGCAAGTGTTAATGGCGTCATCTTTCTGTTTTCTATGTGCTTAGAAATGTTTTCATTAAAGGAAATGAATTCTCTATTTACAAAAATTTTTCTCCAATTTTTAAATGACATTACATGCTGATGTAGTATATAATCCAGGATGAAATCTGAGATTGAGACATTGACGGACATTTAAGGAATTTGAATAAACATTGTTATAGATAACAGGAAAACTTACTGACATAGACAGTAAAAAAGAAAAAAAAATACAGTAACAGAAAAAAAGTAGACTGTGTGATCACATTTTGTTCAAAAAGGACTGTGTGAAAATGAACAAAGGTCATTCATTGGTGGGAATTTGGCATTTTATTTATTTGTGCTTTTCATTTTCAATGAACATATGTACTTTTATAATAGTAAGTATAATTTCAATGTAGAAATATATTTACAAAGCAAACTCGTGATTACTATAATATAAACTTATTTATACGATGTCTTTCATTTCTATTAAAGATTCAATTTATACAAAATAGTAATTAGAGATTTTTAGAAAGCAATATAATTGACACTTTTCTTCTAAAATATAATTATTAAAAATAAATGTTCAATATTGGAGCTTTTTTCTTTCTTCTTTAATAGTACATTGGATGCATTACACTGTAAAACCCAAGAAAATTATAACTGATTTTCTTAATTTATAATATCCCAGAGTGATTAATCATAAAAATAACCCTATCTTTCAAGTTAGTGTTGGCACTACAAGATAGTCACAGGAAGCCATTTATCCTCGTTAGTTGAATGTTAATATTTCTTTGTAGCCTTCTCCATGTTCTACAAGCTAAAAATGAGCCAAAAGTGTGGAAGGTTTTTGTCATCTTTGTAAGCTTCAAAACTACAATATCAAATGTTTATGGAAGGGGTAATGTTAGCATAATATATATATATATATATATATATATATATATATATTTTGACATTGTGTGTCTACATATTCAACCTAAACTATTTTCTCATCATTATAGTAATTTTAATAGAATATTAAAATATGAATCCAAATTAGAGTTTTAATAAAGATTTAAAAATTAGAATGTTTGAAATATAGGAAAAGAAAGTACCAGATTTCTAAAATACATAATGTATTTTAATATAATCTTTGTCTTTCAACATTCATCTGATTAGCATTGCAGGCATCTTAGTGTTTATTAGCCTTAATGACTTTGTAGACTTTTTTAAACAAATGAATGCATTTGAGTGGCCTATACATTTGTGCATCTGTGTATAATACAGTTATAATCCTGAGGTGACTTTCCTCACAAGGCATTTCACTCATTTATGTGCTCACCTAAAAATTCAAGAGAACATTAATATTTTAGCATTGAATAACAAACATAGAAATTCCCTGTTTACATGAGCTCATAGTCTAGTAGATCAAGATAGGTAATCAATTAGAAATTGAAGAAAGAAGAGACTTTCACACAACAATAAGGGCTATGTGTCCCTGATAACTCTTCTAGGGCACAACATCTACCCTTTATCTGGTTTCTCCTAATCTCATCTTGCATCTTATTTTCCTCATGGCCCTTAAGGAGAGAACTATCCAACATGGAAAGCAGGCCACACAGCAGACTCATAGAATGACAAATGCCCTAAACAGCACTCTGGCCTTAGAATCAGCCTTTAAGGCATTCAGATATGGCTGAAAAGCCATGAGAGCAATTCAGGCATGGAAAGGCAAGACAGTGTGATAAAAAATGTCCTAAATGAAAGGTCTCTGTGAGTGAGATTCTGGTGGAAAGAAGGGGCCATCAAAGAAGGAGGTATCTTTCTCTGAAGGGAGGAGAGAACCTCTACTTTGATTATGGCCCTACTAAATAACGTTGGGGTTTGTGAACTCAAGAGTTTTCCATAGCATTGGCAGCTCATGACAAGAGCCTCGGGTGATTACTGACGTCATAAATAAAAATTGTTAAATCAACAAGAGGAGTCACTGTGCATGTGCTCCCCACATAGGACCTCTGCCCTTAATGTGTTGTAATATGAGAATTAACGATAAAACTAATCTTCAAACAGTACTTTACACTTTGTGTGTGTGGGTGCAAACTGTTAAAATCTTCACTTAGTATAGAGTTTATCTTCTATATATAAAGATAATTAAAAATGAATTTTGCCGGCGCCGCAGATCAATAGGCTAATCCTCCTCCTCGCGGCGCCGGCACACCGGGTTCTAGTCCCGGTCGGGGCACTGGATTCTGTCCCGGTTGCCCCTCTTCCAGGCCAGCTCTCTGCTGTGGCCAGGGAGTGCAGTGGAGGATGGCCCAAGTGCTTGGGCCCTGCACCCGCATGGGAGACCAGGAGAAGCACCTGCCTCCTGCCTTCGGATCAGCGCAGTGCGCCGGCCGCAGCGCGCCAACCGCGGCGGCCATGGAGGGTGAACCAACAGCAAAGGAAGACCTTTCTCTCTGTCTCTGTCTCTCTCACTGTCCACTCTGCCTGTCAAAAAAAAAAAAATGAATCTTACTGAAGAATGAGATGGAAGAGGGAGTAGGAGGTGAGACGGTGTGGGGATGGGAGGGCGGATATCGGAGGAAGAACCACTATAATCCAAAAATTATACTTATAAAATTTATATTTATTAAATAAAAGCTTTCTTTTTTAACTTTTATATAGTAAATATAAATTTCCAAAGCACAGTTTATGGATGACAATGGCCTTTTCCCCACCATAACTTCTCTCCCACTCGAAACCCTCCCATCTCCCACTCCCTCTCCCATTCCATTCACATCAAGATTCATTTTCAATTCTCTTTATATACAGAAGATCGTTTTAGTATATATTAAGTAAAGATTTCAACAGTTTGCACCCACACAGAACATAAAGTGTAAAATACTGTTTGAGTACTAGTTATAGCATTAAATCACATTGGACAACACAGAGATCCCGCATGAGGAGTAAGTACACAATGACTCCTGTTGTTGACTTAACAATTTGACACTCTTGTTTAAGGCGTCAGTAATTCCCCAGGCTCTAGTCATGAGTCTCCAAGGGTATGGAAGCCTTTTGAGTTCGCCAACTTCGATCTTATTTAGAAAAGGTCATAGTCAAAAGGTCATAGGAAGTTCTCTCCTCCCTTCAGAGAAAGGTTCTCACTCACAGAGATCTTTCATTTAGGTTTTTTTTTTTTTTTTTTTTTTTGCGAAAGTGTCTTGGCTTTCCATGCCTAAAATATGCTCATGGGCTCTTCAGATCCGAATGCCTTAAGGGCTGATTCTGAGGCCAGAGTGCTATTTAGGACATCTGCCATTCTATGAGTCTACTGTGTATCCCGCTTCCCATGATGGCTCGTTCTCTCCCTTTTTCATTCTATCAGTTAGTATTAGCAGACGCTAGTCTTGTTTGTGTGATCCCTTTGACTCTTAATTGTGAACTGAAATTGATCACTTGGACTAGTGAGATGGCCTTTGTACATGCCCCCTTGATGGGATTGTATTGGAATCCCCTGGTACGATTCTAACTCCACTATTTGGTGCAAGTCCGATTGAGTATGTCCCAAATTGTACATCTCCTCCCTCTCTTATTCCCACTCTTATATTTAACAGGGATCACTTTTCAGTTAATTTTAAACACCTAAGAATAATTGTATGTTAATTACAGAGTTCAACCAATAAGCTTTCTATCTATAAAAAAAGTTACCAGGGGTGCGGGTGCTGTGGCTGCAGTGCCCGCATCCCATATGGGTGCCAGTTCAAATATTGGCTTCTCCATTTCCAATCCATCTCACTGCTAATGCACCTGGGAAAGCAATGGAAGATAGTCCAACTACTTGGACACCTGCACCCATGTGGGAGACCCAGGAGAAGCTCCTGGCTCCTAACTTCAGCTTGGCCCAGCCCCACCCATTTTGGCCACTTGGGAAATGAACCAGCTGATGGAAGATCTCTCTTCTTCTCTGTCTCCTCTCTCTATTTCTGCCTTTAAAATAAATAAATCTTAAAAAAAAAAAAAAAGCCTAATTCCAAATAAGTTTAAAAAGTCAGCAGGGAAAACCTTTTCCCAGGATGTTCACCGAACCAAACAAGCATTTTGAAAGGGAAAATAATATTACTTTGAGCAGTCGCTTTGCAACATTGTTAGATGTTTTAGTGTTTCCTCACATTGGTTTTGATCTTCTTACTGGAAGACTGAAGTGCACAATCTAATCAGTGTGTAGCGTATCACAGGTAAATCAAAACATCGGCTCACAGTTTCCATTGTTGCATTTTTTACTTAATAAAGCACACACACACAGAGCACTGAATGGCTCACTAAAGCAGATCAAATCAAGTCCACATTCATGGGGTCAGTGTTGTGGCATAGCAAGTAAAGCCGCCATCTGCAGCACAAGTATCCCATATGGGGACCAGTTTGAGACATGGCTGCTCCATTTCTGATCCAGCTCTCTGCTAATGTGCCTGAGAAAGCAGCAGAAGAGGGCCCATGCCCTTGGAGCCTTGCACCCATGTGGGAGACTCAGAATAAGCTCCTAACACCTGGTTTGGGATAGACCCAGCTCTGGCCATTGTAGCCATTTGGGGAGTGAACAAGTAGGTGAAAGATCTCTCTTTCTCTCTCTCCCCTCTTCTCTCTCCCACCTCTGCCTCTCTCTAACTACCTTTCAAATAAATCAATCTTTTTTTTAAAAAAAAAAAAGAAAGAAAAATCCATATTCTTTAAATCAGCATCCATGACTAGGAAAATTGTACCCTGCCCTCCTTATTCATTTTTACCTCCTGCTGGTCTCAGCCAAAGCCCTTTCATTCCATCTAAACTGGTATTCCTTGAGTAATTATATTAGGTGTTATTTTATGTATTTTAAAATCTGGAATGACCTTCTGCCACTACTTAACTGTCCTTTTGGTCAAGTTGTAATTCGTTTTCATCTTTTCTCCTAAATCGGGAGTGATTTCTTTTTCCATGGTGTACCTTCACCTGGCAGTCACAGTGCTCTGTATCATTACTGGTTTTCTATATTGACATAGGTGTCTATATATACCTTATTATTGAGCCATAGCCTGCCATCTGCCACTATGACTCATCTTCTGTATTCTGTTTTATATCTCCAACTAAAGTTTGACATTCCTTTGGAGGAAGTGAAATACTGCTTGGATAATACATAGCTTTTTATACCCACTGGGTGTACGAAATGCAGTGCTTTTTTTTTTTAAAGGGTGAACTATTTAGAAATGTTTGAATTTCATGTTACTTAAATTGTGAAAATTTTTGAACTATTAAATAATAATTGTTACATAATGACAAAAGTTTGTTGGAACTTTGTAGTTAAGACTTTCAGTTGTGACTGGTTTATAAAAATATCAGAAGAGAGCCTGATGAAACTTGCCTATTGCTCAGTTATTTAATTTACTTTGTTTTTCACTTGATTAATCCATAAAAAAGAGTTGATAAGATGATTATTTCTGTAACTACGTACAAAGCCAAGGAAATACTAAAAATTGGTAGTTAATCTTCCCTTTTTTATCTTGTTTGTTTGTAAAGAATTTTTAATTGGAAGTTGGAGAGTAAGCATTACTGATATTAATACACTATAAATGTAAATAGCAGTTAGTGACAGAAAACTATAACTTGAAAAGTTTTATGTTAGTCTGTGTTCTTTTATTTAAGTGTGTAAACATTTCACTTTATTAATTTATGTCATTCATTTATTTCTTTTTGTTTTCTTTTTAAGGCCCTGTGGAATCCTACATGCACTGAAGGTTTTTTTAAATCAGTACATATTTCAACCTAGGATAAATAATTATTTGACCATAAGAAATGTATCACTAATGTGTGACATGTTAAATATTTCATGAAAATCAATTTTTGCATCATTAAATATGTGAACTATTTTCAGAATATGTAATACAAAAATATTTTCCAAATACTTCACACTGTTTACATATGTAAACAATTACGTACAATATTGATGAATGAAGATCCAACGGAAATACTTGTTTTTCTTAATTGTACTTTTAAAACAAAATAGACTTTTATTGAAAAATTATATCAAGTATTCTAAAATGTAATATTCCACTTGGCAGTTAATGTTTTATGTTCAACTTCCTCATCCATATCATTTGTCTGTTCGTTGTGGTTTTCATTTTTTTCATCACATTTTTTGTGCATATTAGATGAGTTTGAACATAACACCTCGGGTTTCTTCCACCCTAGTGGGACAATGCCTTCTAAAGAGCTCGCTGCTACCTGTAAAGTGTTTTTCTCCTTGTATTACTAAAACATGAAAATATTGTGTCTTCAAATGGAATAAACGATGAAGAGTTTTACTCTAAATGAAGAAAGTAAAAACCCGTTTCTATTCCTATTTAGCTGAAAGTTTATTACACCTGAGTGCTGATCTGCTGTGGAAGGAAGTTTTTGGAGTGTGTCATAAAAGGAGGCCCTATCCTGGACTTGATGCTGCTCTCTAATTTCTGTGTTCTGTTTACTTCCTTTCTGGGTAGCTCACTTGAATTAGCAAACAGGCAAGTGACTATCAGACACTCCTGAATGCTGTGGTTTGGTCTACCCAAAAGAAAGGTTCAATGTCATCAGTAGGGTGAGGGCAACAGCACAACCTTAGCGCTATGGAGAAGAACAGCTTTATTGAATTCTCTGTATTTCATAGACAAAATAATTGTGGTTAATTGTGGTGAGACTCAGAAATCTGCTATAAACTTAATTAAATTATTAAAATCACTATGTAGCATTAAATATGAATAAAAAATGTTGGGTGGAAACTGTGGTATTGAATAAAGTTATAAATATATTTATTTACACAAAGCATCGATTGTACCCTCTTTTATTTTGCCACTTAAAAGAACCGTTTTATGATAACACAAAGACACTGTTTGTTCCTCTGAAATTTTTCTAGGGTGTATTATTGTTCTCCATCTCTTCTTTTGATTATGTCTTTATTTTTGAGATCTTTAAAAATAAATAATGTGAAACTCCTTTCCCTTGAATAAGGCACTCCCCTGGTAAGTGTATTTTATCAATTAGGATGGTCAATATTATTCAAAAAAGCAGTAATTTAATTAAAGATATTTTGACTAGGCTTCAAGGACAAAAATCTTAGTAGCATGTGATGTAAGTAAACAGCTATTTTTCTTCAAAAGCAACGAAGCAGAAACTGTCAATGCAGAAAAAAACAACTGACTACCTTAAAAGGTACACCATCTTTTTTTTTTTTTTTTTGAAGATTTATTTATTTGAAAGGCAGAGTTACAGAGAGGCAAAGGCAGAGAGAGATCTTCCATCTGCTGGTTCATTCTCCAAATGTCTGAAGCAGGCAGAGCTGAGCTGATCTGGAGCCAGGAGCTTCTTGCTGTCCCCTACCCCAGTGCAGGGGCCCAAGCACTTGGGCCAACTTCTGCTGCTTTCTCAGGCCACAGCAGAGAGCTGGATTGGAAGTGGAGCAGCCAGGACTAGAACTGGCTCCTATATGGGATGCCTGCACTGCAGGCAGTGGCTTTACTCTCTATGCCACAGCACTGCCCCAAAAGGTACACACTAAAGATTACGCTTTAACACCAGAAAACCATTTCAGTATTGTTTCATCAAAATCCCTTTTCTTTATCCATTTTCCCCTCCCGCCCTATCTGCCTACTCCTTTCTAAAGTCTTTTGTCTTTTATTAGGAAATCAATGCTGAATATACATCAGTGAATGTGATTGCAGGTCAATAATTCTAATTTCAAGGAGAATGTTTTCACACTTTCTCACACTGTTTATTATATAATTTGTCCATTTCACTATTAAACTTATTTTCTTAGTATTTGATTACTAAAAGTGAATTCAAAATAAGAATCAAAGGAGTGTTGTTATTGTTGAGAACCACTGGAAGTATTGTGCTATATCCCAGATATAATAAAACTAAGGTTGATAATTATTTCCTGGAGGGAGATAGTTGGCATCAGACTGTACCTGAGGGCTTTAGTAGTGTAGCATCTGTATTTATTGATCAAAGGCAACATTATAATATGCTATTATGCGTGCAGCCTTGTCCAAAATACTCTCTTATTCACTACTCCGAGGAAAAGATTGGACAAAGTTTATTTTTGTTTTTCAAAGAAGAAACCGAGAATTTGGAGAGATCAGTGATTTTATCAAGTTTGTTTGACTTTTCTAACATGAGACAAAAATATAAATTGGGCTTGAGTGTTCCAGGTCAAAAGTCAGGGTTTTCTTTTGCTTTCAGAACTGAAAATGCTAGTGGGTTACACAATTGCAAAACTCAGTACAATATATACATGGCATACATATGCAAATACATAGGTAATTGTGGATTGTTGAAACATTGAAGACTTTTTTTTGAAATATTCATAATGAATCAGGGATATAATAATTGTAATGATTAATTTTTGTTATGTGAATACTACCTACTATGCCAAACTTTGATATATAATGTATGAGTTAATGAAATTTTTTATAGTAGTGAATTTTTTTAAAGATTTATTTATTTATTTGAAAGAGAGAGGAGAGCGGGGCGGGGGGGTCTTCCATCTGATGGTTCACTTCCCAGATGGCCGCAATGGCTGGAGCTGTGCCAGTCCGGAGCCAGGAGCTTCTTCCCGGTCTCCCACATGGTTCCAGGGGCCCGAGGAGTTGGGCCATCTTGCACTGCTTTCCCGGGCCATAGCAGAGAGCTGGACAGGAAGTGGACCAGTCAGGTCTAGAACCGGCGCCCATATGGGATGCCAGCACTTCAGGCCAGGGCGTTAACCAACTGCACCACAGTGCCAGCCCCTATAATAGTGAATTTTTTATTCAGATATAGAGAAGTGTTTGGAAGGAAAGTCAAGGAGTTTTCTGCTAGGTTTCTAAAAATCTGTTAACATTTTATCTATATTTGAAAATTTAATTTGTCACACCTTGAATTATACGCATGTTAAATTTTCTGACCACATTTTAAAATGTAGGTATTTGTTCTCTGGTAGATATGACATATAGCTAACCGTTTAGGAGTTTTTTTTTTTAAAGATTTATTTATTTATTTTAAAGGTAGCGTTAGAGAGATCTTCCATCTGCTGGTTCACTCCCCAGATGGTCTAAACCAGATCTGGGCCAATCCGAAGCCAGGAGCTTCTTCTGGGTCTCTGACATGAGTGCAGTGATTCAGGTACTTGAGCTGTCCTCCTGTCTTCCCAGGCCCGTTAGCAGGGAGATGGATCAGAAGTACAGAAATGGGGACTTGAACCAGCACCCTTATGGGATGCCAGCGTAACAAGTGGCAGCTTTACCCTGTGCAACACAGTGCCAGCCCCTAAAAGATTTTTTTTTTTTAAGATTCATTTATTTGTTTGAAAGGCAGAGTTAGAGGCAAGGGCAGAGAGAGAGAAGTCTTCCAACTGTTTATTCACTCCCTAGATGGCCTCAAAGGCCAGAGTTGTGCTGATCTGAAACCAGGAGCCAGGAGCTTCTTCCAGTTCTCTCCTGTGGGTTCAGGGGCCCCAGGGACTTGGGCCATCTTCTGCTTTCGCAGGCCATTGCAGCGAGCTGGATCAGATGTGGATCAACTGGGTTTCGAACTGGCGCCCACATGGGATGCTGGCACTGCAGGGGATGGCCTTACTCACTATGCTACAGCGCTCGACCCAGCCCTAAAAGATTTTTAAAGGAAGATTCTAAAGTATTTTATTGAATACATACATGCATCTTTCCTAAATATTTCAAAATTGTGTCATTTTTTAGTTCCAAAAATATATTAAATATTTGTCTATGAAAAAATGTATTTCCCTTTTCATATTTAACTTGCGACTAGAATCAGGACTAATCAAATTTTAAAATGAGACCCTTCTCCAGTTGTATTTTGTGCTTATGTCTCTATGTAGGACTTCTCAAATAGAGTTTTTTCCCACATTGGTGACAGGGGCCCAAACACTTTGTCTATCTGCTGTTACTTTTTGCTGAATGGTAAATGGAGCTTTTGGGGTAAAAACTGGTGCCCATATGGAATGGCAGCATCGCAGGCAGGGGCCTTACCTATCATGCCACAATGTTGACCCCTGTAATTTGATTCTGATGGAGAAAAATAATAATTGTAGCAGGAATAAAATAACTGCTATTTTTTAAGATTTAGGTACTAAGTTCCCATTTTAAAAATATGACTCAAAAGAAAAGGAAGTATATATTTCCTTGCTAATATTTTGAAGAATGACCAGCAGCTTAAACGTTGATGAGCATTGTGGAAGGCTTACATATGGATTTTGAACACAGTGACCTAGGGGAATGAATAAATGCCATGCCTTCTCAGTCTGGCTCTGTGTACAGCGTTCTTAATAAGGCTGGCAAGATTTCAAACCAGCCAAGTAATTTCTGTGTACTTTTTTTCACCAAGAGTAAGAGTAAACAAAGATCAAGTTCTTTGTTGGGTAATAAACATGCTAACAGATTTTAATATTGCTTACCTAATAGTTCAAATCCATATGTTTCTTTAGAAGATACTGTGTTAGTATATGTGAATGATTTATATTCCTAGCATAATTATAAAATTTTGTATACACTTCATATTTTTAGAGATCTCAGTCTACAAATAGGTTGTAACCACATGCATTTCAAGGACAGAATATTAAAAATTAAAGACTAGCCTCTTGGAAACAAGCTTATTCATTTCAGTCATGTACATGAAACGAGTGAAACTATATATGCATAAACATACACTATTGTCTTCCCATAGATTTGTTAACAGAACATAAGCTTTAGAAGACAAATTATTTTTACAATTGATTTTAAACATGAGATTCGCATAGTGGAATGCAATGTATATGTTGTAAATGTATTGTTGAGTTTTAATGAAATGGAATACTTATTATGTGATGAGCTAGCACAAAGGATCAGATGGTCAAATCAAACAGACACAAAGGAGAGATCTTAGCTACTATCAAACATCACCAGTCACTTCAAAGGGACCGACAGTTAAGAAGTTCAGGTGGAGCTTAGACAGGTTTGACTTCCTGAGGCTGGCTCTCCAGGACCTTTTATTCTGGCTGGGCATCTACTCTCTGATCTATGGTAATAGATCTATGATAATAGATCAGATCTCCAAGTGAGGCTTTGTGGGATTAGCTCACACAACAGAGAGAAACTTCTTTTTCTATCACATCAATGTGACATTTTCCACAGATTTCATCCTCTTTAAGCCCATGGATTCTAAATTCATTTAGTCAGATCAGTTCATAACGTGGGACATAACATTAAAATTTCCATAGGTAAGAACTCTTCGTCTTTGAAAAATTATTAATCTGAAGCCTCAGTTTTCTTGTTGACTTAGCGATCATGGGAAGTTACTCCCCTTCTTTACTTTTTGGAAAATCACTTGTTCTAACTCTTTCCTTTCCTTCCTGCCATTCACTCAGAAACTGATACTCCATCAAAACAGGATGATGAACCTGATGTGCTGGGTTCTTCAGTTCTGCTTATTTGTAAAGAAAATAGAAGATGTGTGTGTCTGAATGTTTCAAAAGAGTTCAGAGCGAGAGTTAGGAGATGGCTTTGCTTGATGATTGTCTTTTGGTTTCCTTTTATTTTTCACTTAAAAGAACTTTTAGGAGCTGCAGTTTTTGAAAGATAAGAATTTAGTGATTCAATTGAGAAAATAAAACAAAGAGCCAGATATGTAAATATGTATATTATATTTAAAAGTATGAATTTAAAAAACTTTACCCACTTGCTATGAATGCAAAATTACTCCTAGTGGAGCAATAGTCCACTCAGCTAATTAGAATGAGTACCTTACTCTTGTATTATGTTTCCTTCTATCAATTTATCATATATCTTATTTTCTATTCTAGTGGATGTTAATGTCTTATCTCAAAACATAAAAGATATACTTTTATTTAGTGAATTATAAAATGCTTATTTTATATTTCATTTTCTTCATTATAATTATCAAAAGTATGGTAGAACAATTCGCGTAAGAAATGCTGAATCCAGTATTTGCAGCCTGATTTCTCCATTCTGTGGTGTCACAACCAGACTGTGTTATTTCTGCTCTCTGGTCTCTGTACTTTTACTCATGCCAGTTCCCTAAATTATAGAGTTATTTATTCTCTCGAAGCTTGTTTATATGAAGAGAAAACCAAGTTGAATATGTCCCCCACCCAGCTTCTCCAGGCATAGTTGAATCCATCTTCTCTAAATCACTCTGCAGCTCAATACTGGTAAATATTTTTGACTTTGCTATGTGTCAGGTGCTGTTCTGATGCTAAAACCTTGTAAGTGTTTTATATTACTCAAGCAATTTTTTAAGATTTATTTATTTGAAAGGCAGAGTTACAGACAGGCAGAGGCGGGGAGATCTTTCCATCCACTGATTCACTCCCTAGATGGCCACAATGGCTGGAGCTGGTCCAATCTGAAGCCAGGAGCCAAGAGCTTCTTCCGGGTCTCTCACTCGGGAGAAGGAGCCCAGGCACTTGGGCCATCTTCTACTACTTTCCCAGGCGATAGCAGTGAACTGAGTGGAGCAGCCAGGTCTTGCCCTCGTGCCCATATAAGATGCCATAACTGCAGGTGGTAGCTTTACCTACTACACCAGAGTGCCAGCCTCTCAAGTAATCTTAAAATCAACAACGGCAACAACAAATGCAAGAGACATCCTTGGCATGGAAAGATGATGTAAAATTCCCAAGATCATATCAAAACAGTGATGACAGAGCTGGGATATGAACCTGTGCAGTCTTGATCAGAATTCACACTCTTTACCGTTACACTATATCATTTCCAGCAATATTTTTAAAAATATTTATCTTTTTAAGCAAAATGACAGAGATAAGGGGAGATAGAAAGACGTCTTTGATCCACTGGTTCACACCAGTTCTGGGGCTGAACCAGGTAGAAGCCAGGAACCTGTACTCCATCTGGGTCTTCCATAGAGATGGTTAGGGCCCCAATCACGTTGGCCATTATCTGCTTCCTTCCAGGCACAATAGCAGGGAGCTGGATCAGAAGCAGAACAGGTAGAACTCAAACTAGCACTCATTCAGCATTGCAGGCAGAGGCTTAATCCACTGTGCCACAACCCAGGGCCCTCTCTTCCAAAAAGAATAGAATAAACCATATCTGTATCAGCCAGAAGATTAGAAACAGCAATCCCCAGATATTAGTGTCTTATACCATCATGTATTTATTTCTTGCTTTGACTCTACATTTATTACTGGTCAGCAAGCAACTGTTTTCCCCATTCCCTTAATGTAACACTCAGACTGAGGATAAATCTTCATCTGCTATGTTGCAGTGTCTGAGACCAAGAGAGAATGTCACAGATTGTACAATGGGTCTTAAAGTTTTGCTCAAAAATATAATGCTTCTGTTCATATTTTATTGGTCAAAATAAAATAAATCATGTAGTCACAATTAACTCAGGGGGCAGGGTAGAGAAAACCAATCATATGACCCAAAATGGGGAAATTAAATATAACAGGCAAACAGCATCAATGCCTGCTATTGTATCATCTTACTCTGAATTAGTATCATTTTAATTATAATTGAAAGTTATAATTTTGCAAATATTCTACATTACTGACATAAAAAAACTTCCATTCCATTACAATTCTTCAGAAAGTGTAATACTATCTGTTTTGGACTGTTAATAATTCCTCTTAAGGTGTTGTATGGACATGAAGCAATCTCCGTTTTTTGACATATAATGTTAACATGCATATTCTCTGTTTCAATCACTCAACTAAATTTTCAAATATCTCTATTTAAAAATATTTCTGTTTATAATCAGCAAATTATTGATTTGCCTCGAGTTTGTTGGTGTTACCACAGTTCTATTCCAACTTAACTATCTTAAATAATCATACTTCAGGATATAATGATCTAAGTATCATTATTGTGGTTGTCAGAATAGTTCACAGTGGCAGTGTTATTCTAACAACACTTTTAGAAATTTACGTTCTAACAACCTTATCCTTAAGCACATGTTTTCCTTTATAGGTATCTCTAGAGAATTTTAGTGACAAATATAATATCTTAAATGTGTGAACAAACATGTCTTCCTTGTTCCCAAACAATATGCTTTGCTTGATCCAGAAATAGATAATTTGGGTCAAACTGTAACAAATAAGTATCATATAATTTTTTCTCCGGCTAATTTGATGTTAAAACCTTCCCATGTTATCTCCTAACTCATGTATTACATTTTGAAGTTTTATGACTTAAAAATGTGGTCAACTTTAATTCTACTTTACACAATTTACATTTTTACTTAATGAGAAAGTTGTTGGAATTTTAATTTGTAAGTAAACTGCATCTTTCAGCATTCCTTTTTTTTCAGTGTTGGAAGTAAAGTGAAATCCTTGATATATTTACTTTCTTTAATTAGCCGCTTACTACTTTATTAATTGATTAGAACTATTTTCATTATAAGTAAAATAGTTACAGTCATTATATCAAGATAGGTGTTAGCATTACACTGAAGTTATTATCTACTGTATTCTAAGTATATATTCAAGTATATATAATATGAAGTCAAGACCTTCCCTCTTTTTTTTTGACTGATCTTTTCCAAATTCATTTTCAGAATATAGGTTGAGCATCCCTAATCCTAAAATCTGAAATGCTCTCATATCTAAAACGCTTCTAATTCCAAACATTTTGGATAAGGGATATTCAAACTGTATGAAAACTGTGTATGTTAGAAGAGAACATTCACCAGAATGTTAGAAATACATGTTTTATTATATTCTTTTATGTAATACTTCCATATATCACATGAGGTAGAAATTTATAAATAGGATAAGTATTACGAACCTATGTTTATATTGTCATCATTTAAAATCTCATGAATAGAATTTTTAACTGCATTAATTATGAACATATTTCACACTGTTTAGGAATAATTAATTTTCCATGTAAGTTTTAAAATATAGATTCTGACATACTTTTTTAAAAAATATTTATTTGAAAGAGTTACAGAGAGAAGTAGTCAGAAAGAGGTCTTCCATTCTGCTGGTTCACTCCGCAAATGACCGCAATGGCCAGGGCTGAGATGATCTGAAGCCAGGAGCAAGATGCTTCTTCCAGGTCTCCCACAGGGGTGCAGTGGCCCAAGCAGTTGGGCCATCTTCTACTGCTTCCCCAAGCCATAGCAGAGAGCTGTATCAGAAGAGGAGCAGCCAGGACTTGAACCGACATCCGTGTGGGATGCTGGCATTGCAGACTGGGGCTTTAACCCACTGCACCACAGTGTCAGCCCCAGATTCTGACATTCTTAAGCAACTTCTATGCATTATTAGAAAGAGTGGGTGAATATTAGGGTCAGTATAATTTAATTTCTCAACCAAACATTTTGGGAAATGAAGATTTATATGATTTCACATTGTTTTTGTCTATTTATTGAGGAGCTGTTTACTGAATATTTAACAATGTGTTTGGTCCTGAAGCTATAAAATCATATGAATATATATAAATCATAGTATTAGCCAACTGCATATGAATAGAGTCTAGCAGGATGCATAGATATAATAAAAATGTTTTAAACTTTTTTTTGTATTTTTAAATTTTAAAATATTTATTTTTGGGGGGAGACACACACGGAAAGGGAGAGGGTGAGGGAAGAGGAGGAGAATGGAGGAGAGGAGAGCTAGCACTCACATTGACTGGTTTACTTCCCAAATGCCTGCAATAGTCAGGGTTTCCCAGTAGGGGTTCTGCATATTACCTGTATAGTAGTTCTATGCGTATATTTCTGTGCATGTTCTCTACACATTTGTAAGATGTCACTGTATTTAACTGTTGCACTTGTCAACTTTCAGTAAAGCATATAAAATGTTGATTAAAAAAGCCAGGAGGCAGAGACTCCATCTGGATCCTCTATGTGGGCAGCAATGACCCAACTACCCGAGCTATCATCAGTGCCTCTCAGGGTCTGCATTAGCAGGAAGCTGGAGACAGGAGCCAGAGCAAGGTATCAAACCCAAGAATTCTGATATGGGACGTAGATACCTTAACTGACATCTTAACCACTAGGCAAAACAACCATGCCTCAAAATGCTTTTTCATGTTGTTTTCATTACCATGATGAAATTATGTCCAGTGTAAAATGTGATAGTTTCAGAAACATTATGTGTTTTAGCACAATTTGAAATTTCAGTTCATTGTTTTCAGGATTATGTTGTATACTCATGTTTGTCTTAGAGAAGAGATGCTAATATATTAAGCACCTCTTGAGTATTACAGTCATATCTGATGCTTCGCAATATGTATTCTGAGTTATTTTATTGATTTTTTTGTATAAAAGATACATTTGATGTCTGTTTATATGAACAACCATGCTGCATGACAACCCAATTTAATCTTTTCAGTGCCATCAAATATTTAAGAATTATTTCAACTTTAAGAGGAATAAAACACTCATAAAATATTAATGGGTAACAAAATATATAAAAATAAATATTTAACTTGAAAGAAAATCATAGTAGCAGACTGGCAAAATATATTAACATAAAAAATTAATACATAATGTTGGTAAATAGGAGCTGGAGGATGTGATTAGGATTATTCTATTGTAACCACAGTTTTTAGGGATAGCACTGTGTAAGTATCTAGTTGGTACATATATATGTATATATATATATATATACATATATATGTATATATGAAAACTAAATTATTTCATTATTTAAAATAAATGCCATTTCTTATACATTCATTCATTTTACAAAGTGTATATTGAATAAGTACTGTATAAAAGTGCTTATGTAAATGCTAAGTAAAATAACTAGTATTCCCATCCTATGACATTTATATGTCATTTAATATGAATCAAATCTCTAAGTAGTAGGCCTTACCATTATCACTACTCTACAGATAAAAATTTAGGGCTTTGAAAGGATGATAACTTCCCTACTGTCATAGATACTAAATGTATTTCTGTGAGTCTGACCACAGAGGCCAAGTCCTTTATCATCACACCACACCACTCCACATGGTATAGTGATAAGAGAGGAGTGATTTTCAGTACTAGATGGTACTAAAGAAAGTGATTCTTTTCTTATATTGTCAGGTAGCTGGAGATAGAGATGTACAGTTAATACTTCCATAGTCAATACCAGCTCTCTGACCCAGACTATTTGGTAGGATCCAAATTAAAACTAAGATATGTTAATAAAAAGAGAAATTAAAATAAAGACAAAACATTGATTAGATTTTGATAGCTTAACTATATTATAGATTGGTGACTGTTGAGAATGAATGACTGTGAGTTTCATTTTATTGTGTGATCTCTACATTCCTGAGCTACCACACTGAATCAGCCTTTTAAATTTAAATTTTTTTTCCTTGAGACTAACTAAACTTGATGGAGACTGAAATATATTTTTATTACTGATTACATCTGCCGTTGAAGACCTGAATAAACAAAGAACAAAACTAGATTACACTGCTGCTTCTAATATCATCACCTACTAATCAAATCTAGAAGTGCTTAAAATAAATAAATTAAGTAAAAAAAAAAAAAAAGCTGTAGGTTAGCACAGCTCTAGCCATCTGATTCCAAAGGTAAGATGGACATCACCTCTGATTTCTGAGCAGGCTTTCATAGAACTATAGATGCAATTATTACATATTTATAATACTTTTACAAGCATACATGTTAATTACAAACAGTAAGGTTTCAGCCTGCAAAGCCTTGTTATCTTGTATATGCAATAACCATTTTTAGCTGACTCCAGGGTATTCTTGAAAGCAATATGATTACAGTGTGGTGTCTCTGTTTATCTTACGTGTAATTGAAACAGAGCTGACATGCTATTCTGATGCTCTGTTCTACCCTATACTCTTGGTGAACCATATGTTACATTGTTAAGTTTTACAAATGCATTCAGCATTGTTAATCACAAACTAATATGTGATCTCTCATGATCACTGATTTTTACTCAATAATTTTTATTGGACATTATGTACCTGCAATAGACACTTTTGTAAGCCCTATTTAAAGGAGTATTAGACTAGAAATTCTATGGATTGCTAGAAATTAAGAAGATATATTGCATTTTACTTATGAATCTCTGAATGTAATGTCTAAAACACCTTACTCTTATGGCCTGGCACTTTGTATCCAAGAGTTGAAGAACCATAGTCTCATCTCTCAATGGCCCTGGATTTGTTTACTTATTTGGTAAAGTATAAATAAAAATGATAACATACTCTAGACACACAGCTTTTGATCTCATGCTCTTGTTTAAGAAGTGGGAATAAAACTTACTTTGAAAAAAACTAGTAACTGAATAGTTTATCAAAGAATTTTATTGAAGAGAAATCTTTGAGTCAAAAAAGAAAAACAGTGCTGTGAAAGGAATCATCTACTTTTCAATAGAGATTATTTTAAAAGGTAAATACATTTTTTTCACTTACCATTTTCATTGCACAAAATCTCCCATGAATCAGAATATTCTTCTATTTAAGTGCCCATAAATTATATTTGCAACATACTCTGTCAAAGGTCAATAAAGTTTAATTGGAAGTCCAGCATTAAAAGAAGTAAGAAATACATTTTGTTAATATTAATGAAGATATGTTATAAAAGTTACACTGTATTCATTCTTAGCATTTCCTATTAAGAGAAATAGAATATCATGTCTGAATTCCTACAAAGATTCATTTAAAGACTTTTAGTGACCATGCATAATTATAATTTACTTTGAATGCTTCTAAATGTTTTAACTCTGGCTTCTATTGCAAATAAAAAGTTTCTCTTAGTAGGATATATTGATATTATTATTTTGCAAAAAAGATTATTTTGCATGAACTCTAACATTTAGGTTAACTTTTCAGGCATTATTGTCTAACTCTCTAGGGATTTTTTCTGACTGTTAATTTTACACACATATCTACAACACACACACACACACACACACACATCACTTTTCTTTTGTCACATTACTGTCATGATTTAGGGGTAAAGGCATTTCCTGAGCTATCAGTTTGGGATGGAACACTAAGAAAAACTAAAACTTAAATCACATTATAAGAAAATTCACTTGCAAAGGAGCCTTTCATGGTGGGATACATCAACAGTCAATCAAACATTTTCTTTGTGTTGATTTAGTATGAAAATACTTTTTAGAAAATGCCAAAGCAAATGTAAAAAAAGAAAATGTTAAACTATCAGACAGGAGAGGTGGAAAGAAAAATTGAAAAAATAATATTCTTTTTATTTCCATTTTTTCGAGTAGCAGTACTGCTCCAAGGAAAGATTAGACCTTGTCTGAAGCCATTTTTGAATGTCATAACTGGAGAACGCCACTAGCATCTTGTGGGAAGGGGCCAGGCATGCCTCCGTATAGTTTCCAAGGCAGATCTTTATAGCAAAGGGTTACCCCACATACCATGCTAAAGGTGCCAAGGGGCTGGGGCAGACTTGCAGGGATGAGGATGACACTCTGACATACAGCCTGTGGACCTTGTGGGACACATGAAATCATGGGCCATGTCCCTGGCAAAGCAATGGCAGGCAAGACTGGAAAGTTGATACATCTATAGCAGGCTAATTTTTATGTTGATAATTTTGAATTATGTTGTAAATATTCCAGTGACCCTTGGCAGAAAAAGGGTTCCCCAATCCTGAGCCATGGTAGTTGTTAAAATGTTGAAATCTTTCTTGGTATCTAAAATGTTTTGTAGCACTTTTCAGAAAAGTGGCAAAGCACTTGTTTAGAATCTCAAAGCATGACTTTTTGTTTGTTGAAGTAAAATGTCAGAGACTTGGATGCTTCATTGCTCTCTTTTGACAACAGTCTTTCATAAAACTATTTGTTTTTATTTGTATGTTGGCATTCATCTGTGTTGTGTTTATATGTAATGTTTGCCATCTACTTAGCCTTATTAGTTACAAAACGAAAGACATATATTGTATATACATGATAGAGTTTTATATAAACAAGAAAAGTATGGTATTGAAAATCAATTTGATTATCTTATAAAATCAAAGAAACACATGTTTAGTCTCTCGGCAAACCAATTTATTATAATAACACATTGGTATTTAACATTTTTAATCATCTTCAGTTTCAGCAAAAAAATTAGCCAATTTTTTAATTAAATTTATTCAGTTATTTTATTTATAATTACATTGCATTTTTTACAATATCTCATTGAGTGATTATCTTTTGATTATGGTATTAATGTGTCAGAAAAAAACTGAAGGAATTCTTAACTATGGCTCTTCTTCCAAGTAACTGATGAAACTGGTCATGTTGGTTTGATGTTATTCATTGGTAATTTCACACAAATAGTGCTATTGGTTTCCTCTTAGTGTGAGGTTGAATGAAAATATGCTCAATGGAAAGCAAGAGATGCATGGGTAGTAAGTGAATATTTCTCTATAAATTCTAGTGGAGCAAGTTTAACCTAGTGAAATGTGAAAACATTATTTTATTATGATGGCTTTTAAATTAGTGGGTATGTGTATAGAGCAAACAATCTATTTATTAAAAGAGAATGATTCTTAAGTGATAAAATGAGTGATTTGGTTCAAGACTATTTGATATAGTGAGGTAATAATGCCACTCACAACAAGCACTTCTATGAAGTCATGTTCAGCATGAGTACATACATTTTTGAAGTACACAGATCAACACACTAATGAACAGATGGAGGCAGAAGGAGACAGAATAGGCTAGCAAGATATATACCAATATTTAAATTGTTCTCTCTTTGTGTTAGAATTTTGTGAATTCTCTGTTCTTTTTACTTACACCTACTAATTTTTTGCCATGATCAACACTTATGTTTTGTGCTAATGGAATGAAATATATTTTTCAAATAATATATAAAGAACAAATCTGATAACACATTCAGTTAAATCCTCTGTATCCTGACAATCATTATGGAAAGTGCTCCTTGACCTAATTGGGATGGCTGCGCTTAAGGCTCTACTCAGAACCTTCCAGTGACTCCCATTTTCACTAAAGGTGGAATTTCACGTTTTATGGTTTGATTTACCTCCCCCATTCAGCCCTATTTATTACTCTAACTTCTTTGACTTCCCTCTCATGCATGCCTACCTAGTTATTGCTGCACTGTCATTGTTTCTGTTATGTGCAGATAGGCCTCAGCCTTACAGCTTATGCTGCTTCTGCCTGGAATAGTCTATAACCAGATATTTTTATACTCAGTACTCACCTTGTAGAATCTTTTGTGGGTCTAAATAAGATTGTAAATATCTGTCTCATGTTTCCTATTCCCCTTCGTGCTTAATATTTCTCCTTAACCTCTGTCACCATCTAACGTGTTAGTGCTATATGTATTTATTCTCTGTTTCTGCATTTGAATATATGTTCAAGGAAGGCGGGAGTTTTAATGCATTTTTTATTGCTCTTCTGCACTAGGAAGAATAGCTTGTCACAGGAAGATACTCAGTAAAGGCCCTATGAATCAAGGGGCCAGACATCTGCAATAGACAAAGCTGGTATCACTTTTCAGGAGCTGCCATATTTGTGTTGATTTCAATCCTTATTGAGGTCTGGAAGATGACTCCGAAGAAATTTCAGCAGGCAAGCACTAGATCACAGAATAAGGCAAATTGAAGGAAATGAAACCGAGTGTAGACATCTTATAACTTCGAGTTGTCTTAAATCTAAGTCTCACTAGTGAACATTCCCTCATAGTGCTTCCCAACCTTGTCCCATTGTGGTGTATGTAGATAATGATAATATTTAAATAGCACTTAGAGGCAAACTGACAAAGCTGTCTGTGTCTGCAGGAAACTGCCCCAGCGTATCCACTGTGAAAAGCATCTCATTACACTTTAAACAAAGCCTACAAACCTTACTCTGATTGTAATGCGTGTGATCTGATCCCTGATTGCCTTTCAAGCTTCCGAATCGGTCCTCCTCATTCATCATGTCATGTGCTTGCCTTAGTTCTGTTGCTGGAACAAATTAATCCCATCGTCGGGCATGTGTTCTAGATGTTTCCTCCCTCATTTAGGCTTCCTCTCCTTAGTGCTGTACTACTGACTTTTATAATTAAGAACACAGCCTAATTATGATTTGCTCAGAAAAAAAAATTCCTTGTCACTGAAACTAAAGAAATTATTCTAAAGAAGGAAATATCTCTCACTTCACCCAGATTTAATCAATACCTGATACTTTTTTGTGTGTTATCTATGCATTTGTTTATTCTCTGTCACTCCTGGCCTAATAGCAAGGCCTCTGTTCACTGCAAGATGTGAAGCCACTAGAATGGAGTCTGGTCTACCATAGGTGTTCAATTGTTTTAGGTGAATAAAAGCAATTTCTTATAAAGGAGTATTTAATGATGTTGCCAGATGCTTTAGAAGTTTGGCTACAAATAAAAAACATTTCCCTTTGTAATTCTAGCTAAATAAAAAAACAGTGCATTATTCTACAGTGATTTCAGGTCAGATTTTGGCTTACCAAAGACCCAGTAGGAAACCTGAATTGAATTCCAGGCTCCTTGCCTTGCCCAAGTTCAGCTGTGTCTCTTGTGGCTATTTGGGGAATGAACCAATGGATGGAAGTTCACTCACTCTCACTCTCTCTCTCTCTTTGCCTTTCAAGTACATCAAAAATAAATGTATAAAAATGGAAGAGGCATTATGAGCTGGGACAACTTCCTCAACTTGTTTTTCCTCCTGTGGGGAAAAAAATGGGGCATATCTAACTTAAGAGTTTTCTAGAAGTCAAATTAATTTTTGCTGTGTGTGAAATACCACAAGAGTGGCATGAGTAAATAAGGAAATCTAGAAATGTTCAAAGTGGTAGGGAATATTCAGACCAGGCATCTACAGTAAATAATTCTTTATTCATGTGTATGATTTGTTCAATAAAAGTTGAAAGGCTTCTATTTCCTGGAAAGATGTTCGATGTGTACCAATTTTCAAAATTAGGTTTCTTTTGAAGAGAAGTCTGTAAATAAGCATCTAACGGGCACTGCTAGAGCTGCTGTGGTATTGGCTTATACAAGCATTTCCTGGAAAGGATGGATTCAGAACTCCATCTGATATTTCTAATGGAGGTAAATCTAAATTGAAGACAGCAGTTTGCCAGATGAACAACAAGAGGCAAAGGAGTAATTGAAGCTACACGAAATAGAAAAGACACTTAGAGAAGAGGAAGAACGTGGGAAATGACAAACTACTTAATTTTCAGATAACTAGAAGGGTCATTGTTACAAATGACAAAAAGTTAAGATTTGGACTTTGAGACTATAAATATCCCCTGATGGAGAGCCCTTGTGTGTGTATCTTCAAATATTTAGGTAACCCCTAGCTTACTGACTTATAAAATGATCAAGGATTGTAACCTCTGTCTAGGCCCCTGAAAATAATATATTAATTTAAAATTACACATCCAAAGATCTTGAGAAATCATACCCTCTATATTGGGAAAAGTAGCAAGGAGCAGGGATCCTGGAATTCAATTTAGCTCTCCTACTGGATCTTTGGTAAGCCAAAATATGACCTGAGATCACTACAGAATAATTCATCCATAGATTTTTATTTATTAGTTTGAAGGCGTGTATGTGTTACACAAGAGAGAGTGTTTAGGTTAGCTAAGGGTTTTACAAAAGTCCAAGATCTAATTAAAGGCAACCCAACTAGATATTTTTATAGAGTCCTCTTGGGAATATGTTGAAAATTTGTTTATGGTATACATCATTTTATTTAATTTTTAATAACTCTGTATTTTCTCTGAATTAGAAATAAATTTTCAGTTTTGAAAAAAAAAACATAATCACATACAAATCAACTGGTGAAGGGTGAAGTACATATTGAAGTAACTCAGTCTCTACCCCATCAGGTTGGTGTATTAGGATTCATCATCAGTTACTAGATGTCTGCTTGTTTGAGTTTCTCCTTTCTAAATTCTGCAAAGGGGTGAGAAACAGCAGGGTAGCAGTTTTCTTCAAAATATTGTGATACTTGCTCAATTCCATGCAGCCTGCCTACCATCCCTACTGGCTCCTAGAGTAGGTTTTCCTCTCTAGGACCTTTAGCTCACTTCTGCTTGAGTTTATGTTTAAACATTTTTTTCTGCATTGGCACACTGGGGAGGTTGTTTGTCCTGGAATAGAGAAGACAGCAATGTAGAAGAGCCAGGTGGCTTCAACACAATACAAAGGCTTTGTAATGGATTCAGTGCTGGTGTTAGCCCCCTGATCAGATGAGGGAAGAATCCTCCAAATCCTATCGAAAGTCTGTCTCTGGTTTTGTGTTTGTTTGTTTTGTTTTTTCTTTTTTTTTTTGGACTTTTTCCTCTAATAGTAGTCTGTCTTATTGCCTGCCTCAATCTGTCTCTACCTTGATCATCATTCACATCTCTTTGACCTATGACCTCTGAGCCCTTGATCTTAATATTAGTTTTTGATACAAACTCTTTGTACTCTGGTCCTCACTCCCACATTGCTGTGTCTGCTTCAGACCAATAACTCAGTCCAATCTGTTAATGATACCTTTGCTTCAATATGAGATTTGCCTGTGCTTGTCTCTGAATTGTGCTGCAGTGTGGCAGCTCAGCAAGAACAGCCTAAATTCCATCCCTTGAAGATAAGGAAATAGCTTTCCTTTGTAATAATTGGACTTTGAATGCTATGAATTGCAATGGAAAAATACTTGAAATGGTATTTCACGGGACAAGTCTGTTCATATTGTTTTCATTAATCATTCATTTTTTTTGAAATTCCATTTAACACTTTTATATGTAAAATACTGTAAAGCAGTTCAAGAATGGAGAGATGAAAATTAGACATTACTCTAGAATGGATTCAGCCATTGAGAAAATTATACTCGCTGAGAAACCACAGAAGAAAATAAAATACCTTGTTTTTCTAACTTTTACACTAATCCTTTCCCCTGCAGTAAAGGCATTTGATCCGTGACCCGTGTTCTGACTCTGATGTCTTAGCAGCTTTTGCAACTTGCCCTAATTTCTGTTCTACTCAGTCTACATTGTTAGGTTGAGTGTGGCCTCACCTGAATCCCTAACAGTAGCTCAGTTCCTAAGTCAATTTGGGCAGATGTGGAAGACAGATTTCTCTGTGTGCAGCAGTCTCAGCCTGCCACAGTCTGCTTGTGTTTAGTGTTGCCTTACTCCATGGTCCCCTTGTGTGAACTGATGCCTCACTGCTGACCTGTGAACTTGCATGTCCTTCAGGTTCAAAGCTCCACTTCACCCCAGAGCTCGTTTCTGCTAACGGAACCAGTGTACTTGGAACCCTGTCTCTTGACTCCTACCGCATGAATGAGATAGAACAGTGTTCTTATTCTTATCTGTTAGACTAGACTGGGTCTGGAGGTTTGGAGGTTCCCATGATATCATGAGTTTTTTTTTTTTTTTTAAGCAACTTAATATACATTAGGCACTGTTACAGATTCTGTAAGGTAAATGCTATAATGTTTAATAGATAAAGTAAAGGTAGGATGGACAGGAAATAGTTTGGTTCAGAGACCATGTTTTAATGACAATGCAATCCTCCTCTAAAATATCTTGCAATACAGGTGTGCTTTAGTTGCCCGTCATTGTAGTCCTAGCATTGACTCTGGTGCTGATTATCTCATAGGAGATGGAGCCATTTTCACTGCCAGCTCTATGGACTGTGATACATTGACATTTACTGAGATTTCTCAATAATACCTATTCCCAACTGCCACATTCTATTATCTTTTCCCTTACCTCTTAGTTGCAAATTGCATACCTTTCACATTCACTCCCTATCTAGAGATCATTTTCCCAGTAAATTCTAATCCTCCTCCTTTACCCATCTAGCACCTGTCAATGTTTATAATTCCATAGAGACCTCCTAGTTTGTCTTTTGTACTCAAATATAAATCATACATACACACACATATACATAATGAAATAATAGGCATGGCTTAATTTGGGACTAAATAAGATCAACCATTATGTCATTTGACCCATTCTTCAGCTTTTGATCTTATGGAGGGAATGTCTGAAGTAAATGCGCACACATACACACACACACACACACACACACTATATATATATATATATATATGCAATGTATTAATAGGAATATATGCATGAAGATTGCAGAAAATAGAAAATAAGTTAAATTAAAAAAGTTGTTTCAAATAAATACTTATTTAAAGTTTTATTGCTTCAGCCCTACAATTTAATAATAGACTAAAGATCAATGACAGATTATAAATGCTTTGCTTCAAAACATAATATTTATTACAATATCTACTGAATGTAGAAATGATGATATTCATCAATATAAAAATCAAACTTATACACATTTGTGTAATTATTGTTCAGTGTGGTTGAAAAACATTCAGCATAATAGACTTTAGTGTCAATGTGATACAGAATTTTTTTAAATGGTTCATTTGACTGATTTAAAAGTTTACCATAGATTCTTGAAATTAATTAATTTAAATTGATCCTTTTTTCTTTTAGCCTGATGGTATTTACAGAAAACAAAATGAAAATATTGAATATTCACAATACTTAATCTCTTTTCAGAAAAACCACATTGTTTAAAGTTCTTATTCATTGAGCTCCTTTTCTGTGACAATTCTGTTTCAAAAGAAGCTGGGTTTTAAAGGTTCAGTAACTTGTCCATAGAAACCTGACTAGTAAGAAGTGAAACACATTTTAGACCCAGGGCTGAGAAAATCCCTGGGCATTCCTTAATGACCCAATTGTTATGCCCATATGAAGAGAAGTTTTTTTTTCTTATGAAGGAGAAAAAATAGTAGGATGAAAGTGAGCATGTGAAATGGAAAAGGCAAATTTATTGACTTATCTTTTGTTATAAGACTGAAATGATAGCTTTTGCCAAATCATAGTCAAAACCATGAATAATAACTTATTATCTCTGTATTTAATATACTATTTAAACAAGCAATGAGAGAATATTAATTTGACCACATTAGCTTAATAGGGATCTATTTAATCTAAATGCAATTTGACAGTAAAATAAAAGAGTAGTTGAAACTCTGAATATTTATGTTCCCTCTAAACTTGCTTCTCAGAATGTACCACACTGTTTCACATAGCTAGTATTTTAAACTAAATATGACGATATTACATCTGGGAAGTTAAGGGATGGTAATAGTCATTGGAAATATGTAATGTTTAAGCAAGCATATTTATTATGGTAATATACATTACAGATAACAGAATATTAACTAATTGCAATGACAAAATGTCTCTTAAAGTGTTAGCTTTCACCTTCCAGCAAGCATTATAGAACTAACAGGGGTTAGTTTTGTTTGTTTTTCTACAGTGCAACTAGAGTGTGAATGTTTTTAATGACTATTTTAATATTCATTTATTCACATTTAGATAATGAAAAATACTAGCCATTAAAGGTAGTTTATTAGCATTAATGATAATACAGGCAGAATGCCATGAAAGGTGTAAATTGATGTGTGGTTGGGTAATTATATATTATTCTGTTTGAAACAAAAGAAAAGCCATTATTAAATATGAATGCCATTAGTCTTTAATAAGACAAACTAGAATAGATTTTAAATACACTTTGGTGAGGTATTTTTTTATAAATTTAAAATAGATTTTCAAAGTAAGTAATTGTTATTGGATATTTGTATATGATTGTTCTCAGTATATTTTCTTATATTGGCCTATTTGAAGGCATTTGTGAAAATTAAGTTGGACACTAACATTCTCAAACAAATTTGATCTGTAGATAGATCAATAGATAGAACCTTGAGTTTTAAGAATGTGATCTAGTTATTGCTTTACTTCACCTTGGACAACACATTAAGGACAGATCATACATGGGCCGTAAGTACACAGTGACTACTGTTGTTGATTTAACAATTTGCCACTCTTGTTTATGGCGTCAGTAATCTCCCTAGGCTCTAGTCATGAGTTGCTGAGGCTATGGAAGCCTTTAGTGTTCGCCTACTTGGATCTTGTTCTGACAGGGTCATAGTCAAAGTGGAGGTTCTCTCCTCCCTTCGGAGAAAGGTACCTCCTTCTCTGGTGGCCCTGTTCCTTACGTTGGGATCTCATTCGCAGATATCTTTCGTTTATGTCTTCTTCTTTTTTTTTTTTTCCAGAGTATCTTGGCTTTCCATGCCAAAAATACTCTCATGGGTTCTTGAGCCAGATCCTAATGCCATGAGGGCTGATTCTGAGGCCAGAGTGATTTATTAGGATATCTGCCATTCTATGAGTCTGCTGTGTATCCTACTTCCCATGTTGGATCAGTCTCTCCCTTTTTTAGTTCTATCTGTTAGTATTAGCAGTCACTAGTCTTGCTTGTGTGATCCCTTTGACTCCTAGACCTATCGATGAGATCAATTGTGAACTGAAATTGATCACTTGGGCCAGTGAGATGGCTTGGTACATGCCACCTTGCTGGGGTTGTATTAGGGTCCCCTGGTGCGTTTCTAACTCCGTCGTTTGGGGCAAGTCCGATTGAGTTTGCCCAAATTGTACATATCCTCCCTTTCTTTTTCCCTCTCTCATAAATTAACAGGGATTACTTTTCAGTTGAAATTTAAATACCTAGGAATAATTGTGTGTTAATTGCAGAGTTCAACCAATAGTACTAGAACAATAATGAACAACGTCAAGAAATACTAAAATGGGAAAAGATTAACATTGTATATTAACCATCCAGACAAGATTTGATCCGCGCGGGTGCAAACTGACAAAATCTTTGCTTAATATATACTGAATCGATCTTCCGTATAGAAAGATAATTGGAAATAATAAAAAAATTTGGAAGTTACATAAAGACCAATCAATTTTAAAAAAGATAATATCATGTAGGATCTCTGTCCTTAATGTGCTGTACAACGTGATTTAATGCTACAACTAGTACTCTAAGAGTATATTTCACTCTCTGAAGATATGTGAGGGCAAATGGTTTAAAATCTTTTCTTAACACATACTAAACTGAGCTCCTGTATACAAAGAGAATTGAAAATAAATCTGAATGTGAATGAAAGGGGAGGAGGAGTGGGTAAGGGGGAAGGGTAGCGGGGGGGGGGGGGGGGGGAGGGGAGGTATGGGTGGGGAAGCCATTGCAATCCACAAGTTGTACCTTGGAAATTTATAGTCTAAATAAAAAAAAAAAAAAGAATGTGATCTAGGTTCCTTAAATATCAGGATTTTCAGAGTCCATGAATTATGAAAATCGATATATACAGATGATAGGGAAATATAGATATCATTTTTAGTGTCTGTTATGAACTAATTTTTATCTTCCAAAACTGAACTGTTGAAGTCCTAAACCTCAGTAACTTAGAATATTTTTGTACTTGGATATAGGGCCTTTAAAGGGGTAGTTAAGGATAACAGGACATCATTTAAATTGGGTTGCATGTTAATCCAGCAACTGATGTCCTAAGAAGGAGAGACTCCAGTGACAAGCATGCACCGAAAACACAGCTCATGAGGACACAGCAGGAAGGTGGCCTTTTATAAGACCGGAAGAGAGGCCTCATGAGAAGCCAGACAAAGCAAATCTGCCAACACTTGATTCTTGGAATTGCAGCCTTCACATTTGGGATAAAACATGTTTCTACATTTACGCCACCAAATTTGAGGTATTAGTATATTAATACAATATACCAAGTATATTAATACAATATCTTATGACCTATGGAAATGTTGAAGTTTTTAAAATACCTGCTCAATTGAGATACCAAAAATGCTAGTAGTTACTGACAGATTTTTATTTTTCCCCTATCTTGCTTTTTTGATAAAGATCAGGAGTCTCTGGAGAAAAAATATTTTCCTCTTCACTAGAATCTGTGTCCATCATTAGAAACCAATTATTGTGTTTCACATTATTGGTGGAGATCAGAATCATATAAAACCAATACACATTCCTATCAATTGCATTAAAATGTTCGTGTCTTTTGATTCAGTAATTTCTCTTCTAAAAATTCTTCTATGTAAACAGCAATGTACTTGTTGAAAGATTTATATCAATGGTACTTATCATAGACCATAAAAATTAACAGATATAAGAAAACATTTCAGTATTACAGTATGCACCTAAAGTGTGATACTTTGGACTCTTGAATGTGGTAATAGTTGTACATTTTTTGAAAGCATAAAACTACCTCAAGACAGAGGAGAGTAACATTCCCTTAAAAGCTTGTAATAAAAAGAAGCACTTCTGGAATGGTGGAAAAAGGATATCTGAAATTCTACAACATCATGAGACCAATGCTAATACTGATAACAATTTTCAAAATCAACAGTTTCACAATTATGGAAATCAATTAAAGGCTTTCAACAATCAAGGAGTGTTTATTAAAGACAAACTGTTGTATCATAGTTAATAAAACTATCTCTGTTTCCATCGTATTCACCTTCACATGAAAACCAGTAATATCCTTGCAAAGATGTGGCTGTGAGAAATGTACCTTGTGGCCACTAAGAGGGTCTGAAGCCTCAGCAAAACTCCATTCCTGGAGATATATAAAATATGGGACTTTTCTGCCAGCTCCCTTGAATAGGCCCATTCGTAGGGTTTGTTTTTATTTGATACAGCTTGGGATTTTTTTCTGTACAAACCACCCTATCTTTAGAACAGCAGTTATTCAATATTGTGGTTGCCTTAGGCTGTTGGGAAAAATGGGACCCTGGTCAACAGCTAAAATAGGGAAATACAGCAATAAAAAATATCTACAGAGGCTTTAAAAAGCTCTAAAATGTTCCTGAGAACCTAGAAAACTACATACATGGAGAAAATATGCTCATAGACAAGACTACATGCATACTCCTAATAAGGCTCGATCTTTTACCTCTGAATTATCCTGAGGCTCTGCAGAGTTTAAGAAATGAAGGCTTAGATGTATTATAAACTGCCAGAGCATTGAAGACAGGTTCTAATATACATACAAGCAGTTAGCAAATAACTGGCGACTTATTAATCAGTACACTTAAGGGAATCCCTGTTTAATCATAAGAGGACCACTAACCAACCAAGCAGAGACTTTAATGGCCACATGTTACAGGTTTACCAATTTTTTAGAATTAGTGCAGTAAAGTCATTTTTTTAAAGAAGCAGAATTTATAATAACAGACCAAGGGATAAAGAAGAATTTGAGTTGTAGAGTTTCTAGTATTATTAGTATTTCTAGTTGTAACCAAAATGTATAGCATAGAAAGAGAAAGGAGGAAAAAAGCAGTCAGTAACCTTTGTATATGATGTTTTATATAAGATTCATGGTAAACATGGAGAATAAAAACACAAAAGATACCTATAAGGGAATCTAAACATTCCAGTATGAAAAACGTTTTTAAATCACAAAGGATAAATGTAAGAAAGGATAAAAGGAACTCCAAAGCAGTTACAACAACAAAATGTCAATAGTAAGTAAGTAATAGTAATAGTAAGCATGCTTGCCTATAAATACTTATGGCAAATGCACCTGAAGTAAATTTTCCAGTAAGAATATAGAGAATCCCTCAGTGGATAAAGAAACAAGATCTATGGGTCAACGCTGTGCTGTACTGGGTAAAGCCACCACCTGCAGCGCCAGCATACCATACGGGTGCCAGTTTGAGTCCTGGGTGTTCCCCTACTGATTCAGCTCCCTGCTAATGCACCTGGGAGAGCAGAGGAAGATGGCCCAAGTACTTGTGCCCCCTGCACCCATGTGAGAAACCCAAAAGAAACCCCTGGCTTCAGACTGGCTCAGTTCCAGCCATTGCAGCCATTTGGGGAGCAAACTAGCGTATAGAAGATCTCTCTCTCCCTCTCTCTCTCTCCCCCACTCACCACACATTTCAGAAAATTATCAAGGAGTATTTTTTTTTTACAAAAATTTCACCAGAATCACAGAAAGTTATTCACAAAGTAAATAAAAAAGTATAAAAATATATGTACCCAACATTGAGCACCTAAATATATAAACCATATATTAACAGAATTGAGAGGTGATAACAGAGAGTAACACAATAATGGTAGGTGATAGCCCGTTGTCATCATTGGATAAATCACATATACAGATAATTCAATAAGAAAATAGCAGACTTGAATAACATTAGAGACTAAAATGAAGGATAAAATAATCTGGTCATCTCAGTAGATACAGTAAAATAATTTATGGAATTCCACACCCTTTCATGAAGAAAAGTCACAACAACTTATTTACATAAGTTACATAAGGGCCATGTATGATAAGCCCATAGTTGTCTCAAACTCAACAGTGAAAAGCTGCAAGCATTTCCTCTAAGCTCAAGGACAAGGAAAAGATATCTAATGCTTCTGTTCAGCATAGTACTGGATGTCCCACATAGTAATTAGCCAAGAAAAATATAAAAGAAGTAAAAAATCTCTGCAAATGACATGAATTATATAAAGGATCCTAAAGACATCATTCAAAAACGGTTAAAACAAACTCAGATAATTTACAGGAAACAGAATGAACAGACCATGATTAATTTTGGCTCTACATACTACAGAAGCCTTTCCAAAAATTATATTAAGAAAAAAATCCATTTACAACATTATTTCCATATTCCTAAATTATATTTTCTACATATGAAATGATTAATTATAAACTTCATTGTTAGATATGTACACATATTATATATGCAAATATTAAAATTTGTTTTATTTGAGTATATCACCATCTAAATAGTCAAAATTTATCTTTGAAAATACAACATTAGCTACTCATACAGTAATTATACAACTGTTTCATTTACTCATTCATCAAAGACTTACTGAGCAATTTTCATGTGTAAAGCATTCTAGTCTCAAGATTTCAGTGTAACAGTTGAGATCCTATTCTGTAAAACTTATCTGGATAATAAAATATATTTTATTATAATACATTTAGCTACATTCCTAGATAAATATTATGAAAATTTTTTCAAATTTGTTCATGTGGTATGTGGTTTATTCAGCTCACTCATTTATGTATTCATTTTGCAAAAACTCATTGATTATCTAGTGTGAGACAAGTAGTTCCAGTAATTACTAACTGTTCACAAGGACATTTGAGAGGACCACACTTCTGCACTCTTGCCATGAGACTTGTGTCAGCCAGCAAAATGTGAATGGCAGTGATGACTTCTGTTGATTTAGAATAGATTCAAGTATCAAAATGATCATGGAAGATGTGGCAACTAGGACATCTATTAATCCGTGTGATTAAGTGACACTAATGAATAAAGCTTCACTCCAGATTCACCTTGGCTGTGTAGACCGAGCTGAAAGATATTTTCTTTCTGTTAAGACCTGAAATGATGAGGTTCTTTTGTTAATGAGGCATACACTCACTGCTACAACACCATTTATGTGCGAAGGAGGTAATTGTACGCTGAAGGCTTGGGAGATGGACTAAAAGGAAGTAGAAGCATATGCGCTTGAAATAAAGAGAATGAGAAGTCAGTTCTCATTCTACACTGCTGGGAACATTTTACTCTTCAGCTATAATAAGGGATGAATAACACAGTTACTCTTTCATTACAGTGAGCATTATCCAAGACTCGTATAGTGCACAGTTTATAAAACTAAGAGTTCACTTTATTTCCTAATATTTTGCAAAGACCTAGAATAATCCTTACTACATAAAGGCACTTGATGCATGTTTTAAAGGACACTTACACTAAAAGTTCATTCCCATCTGAGAATGCAGTTGTTTTTGATGGAGGACTCAGGTTCAGGGGATTATTTACCTGAGCTATAAAGGAAGAAGGAAAGCCATCAATCAGAGCAAGCTCAGCCATTGGTGTGGTTAGCACATGTAAGGGCCAACTTGGATGTTAAGTCCAGTTTTGTAGATGCATTAACTAAAGCGAAGAGAAGTAAAGAAGTTTATTTACAATTCCCAAACTGAGGATTGAAAGTTAACTGTATTTGGCCTCAAGCTTCTATTTCTGTTCACTTCAGAAAAATCTTGAACTATTTCTGAGAACTGACCAAAGTTAGACAGTTATATTTCGGAGAATGCATTCAAATCCAAAAATCTTTTAGAAGATACTTTTAAAAAACAAGTGCCTTACTCAGCTCAGGCTGCTATGTTAAAATACCATAAACTGAACATTTCAAACAGCAAATATTTATTAATCACAGTTCTAGAGGCTGGGAAGTTCAAGGTGAATGTGCAGGCAAATTCAGTACATGGTGAGGACTGTGTCCCTGTTACACAGGTGGACACCTTGCTGCTGTAATTTCATCTAGCAGAGAAAAGACTCCGATGTCCTCCTCTTAGAAGGAAACTGACTCTCTCACAGAGACTCCACTCTCCTGCCCTCATCTCTGCCTACTTATTTCCCCAAAGCCCCACCTTCAACTGTCATTACACTGGAGATTAGGACTTCAACATAAGAGTGGGGCCTGGGGGAAAGGAACACATTCACTCCATATAAATGTGCATAAATTTACAGGGTTCTATCACTATTGCAGCTCAAGTTGCAGATTTTAACAAAGGCTTAATTTGGATCCCAAATGGGAAATATATTATAGACTGCTACATTAGATCCAATGGTGAGGGCTAGGGTGGTATTTATTTCCTCATTCCATAATTTGGGAAATAAGTGAAAACATATGAGCAAGAAAATCCTGAATAATAGGATAAAGTACAATATACTAAAATAGAAGTGCCTGGAACAAAAAATACAGCCAGAAAAAAGGTGAAATGAAGCTAACAGGTGTTCCATGAAGGAAAAAAGAAGACCATTCCTTTGCATTTAAGTGGCTGAAAGTCAAAAAGATCTTCTCTAATAAAACTTCTGTAATAGGATCCTGAGGCTTGAAACCCCAGAGCCAAAACAAAACAAAGCAAAACAAAAAATAGGATATCTTCATAAACAGACCAATAGACCCATACTTAACCACATCCTCAGGCAGAGAACACAATTGATAGTGGTAGAAACGCATCTAAGTGCATCTCCTCAGGTTTTCTGTGGCCTTAATCAATCTCCCCCTCCTTAGACCCTCTCATTTACCAGTCTGGCAGCATGACTTGTATTATGCATATTCCTTCTACTCTGCCTCCAGCACAGCGACCCAAGCACATTCTTTCTTGAATCCCTATCATAACATTTTAACAGTTGGGAGTATGTTAAGATAAAATCAAGAAAGGAGTTCAGAATTTTTAAAAATTCTATTTATTGCCCTTGGAAAAAATACAATCAGTTATTAAGGTGTCAGATTTTTATAGAAGACGTCTCATGTGGTTTTTAATTTTTTTTATTTATGTATCATTGTCTCTTTAAAGAAAAAAAACACTTTTTTACTACTTTTTTTTAACTACTTCTAATTCCAAAAGTCTGACTCTATTCTTTTAAATACAAAATAAATTTTTAAAAAATTCACATAGAGTTGCTTAGTGAAATTCATTGTAAATAAGGTAGATAGGGAATGGGCTATGTAGCCACCAGATCTCTATCACTGAAATTCTGAGCTACTCTGCCTAAATACTCCCTGGAACTCCCTGAGGAGGTGTGTATCATTGGAGATTCTTGGAATTCTCTTTTAATAGTGTTTACTGATAATACAGAGCCCCAGGGAACCTAGTACAGAAAAGCTTTGCAGTATTCAAACAAGATTAAACATGCAAAAGAATTTAAGGAAAGAAATAACTTACAAATATCAAAAGCAAAACAAAAAACACTAAAGGGAAGGGAGTAGACATTATGTATTTGAGCTATTAAACATTGCTTTCAACACACTTATTCTCTATCATGTTAATAAAATTTCAACACCTGGGTCTTTTACTCTTGAAAATATTTCATCTTGTTACATACTATTCTCTCTCTCTCTCTCTCTCTCTCTCTGTGCCTTTGATAGAGCGGCTGTAATACCAACTTGCCTGTGTACTACACAGTTTGACACATAATCATATACTGTTTATACAGTTCTCTAAGTGGATGTCTCTTTGGGAGATTACTAGTAATTCAAATCGCTAAAAGGCTGATATCCACCTTTGTGTATCAGCAACAGTATTGAAGTAACCATTATTTTACTTCTCAAGATAAATGACAGTCCTGGGCACAATGCCTTGTTCATAATAAATTCCAATATTGGTTGGGCTAATGAATAAATGAATAAGTACTTGCTGAATTGAATTCAGATTAAATGCATACTTGAGAAGAATTACTGTCAGCAGGAACCAACAGTTGTCCAAGCTGTCTACATGCCATTCATCCTTGAATGTGCTTTTTGGGGAGAGTACTAGGTGCCGAGTTCTGTGTTATGAACTTTATCTGTGTTATCTTGCTTAATCTTCACAAGAAGCTTACGGAAATAGTAAGTCAGAATCTTCATGTGCAGTGATAGAAAATGAATCAGAAAGATTGTCAACAATGGTTTATGCCATACCTTGTTTCTGGGCCCATGTAGGCAAAGATCTGTTTCCTGGCTCTGTGTTGTCCTGGTAGTGGCTACAGTAGCTTTAAGTTCTTTCCTTTTAATTGCAAGATGACTAGCTGCAGAGAAAACACCTTACACCTTCAAATCACTGGAAATGTAGGAGAGTTTGGTTCTGAGTAGTCACAGCAAATGTCTCTCCAGATAAGCTATGTGCCAATGACTAGACCAAACACTGAAGCCAGTGTGGTAGAATATGCTAAATGGCTAAGCTAATTAGTGAGGGAACTTGGGAAAAACAACTTGGAAACATAAAGATGGGGGAAGGAGGAGAGAGGGATTTACTTGACAAAAATATTAAGATATGGTTAGTAAAAGAGTATGGAAATAGACAGTAGAATGAAAAACAAAATAAAACCACTATATCAATCACCTCTCTTTAAGTATAAGGAAACAAAGCTAGGAAGGATTTATCATTTTCCCAAGATCATAGGACTCACACAGTGGTGAGAGTAGAATTCAAAGCCAGGACTGGCACTGTGGCCACCACCTGGAGTGCCAGCATCCAATATAGACACTAGTCCAAGTCCCACCTATTCCACTTCTGATTCAGCTCTCTGCTATGGCTTGAGAAAGCAGTAGAAGATGGCCCAAGTCCTTGGGCCCCTGCACCGGCATGGGAGACCTGGAAGATGCTCCTGGCTCTTGGCTTCAGATCAGTTCAGCTCCAGCCATTGCGGCCAACTGGGGAATGAACCTACGGATTGAAGACTATTCTCTCTCTCTGCCTCTGTAACTCTGACTTTCAAATAAATAATTGAATCTTTTTTTTTTTAAAGAATTCAAAGCCAAGTCTGTTTCCAACACCAATATGGTAAACTGCTTCCCTTAGGTATTGATTCACTGACCCTACATCTGTAGTCTTACACCTCAAAGATGCTTCTGAGTTTTTGTCAATGAAAGATTATTAGGAATAAGTACATTTTGTTATACAACAGTATAGTAGCAGTACTACTGGGGCCAGTGCTGTGGCATAGCAGATAAAGCCACCGCCTGCAGTGCCAGCATCCCTTATGGACACCAGTTCTAGTCCTGGCTGCTCCACTTCTGATCCAGCTCTCTGTTATGGCCTTGGAAAGCAGTGGAAGGCCCAAGTCCTTAGGCCCCTGCACCAATGTGGGAGCCTGGAAGAAGCTCCTGGTTCTTAGCTTCACATTGGACCAGCTCCATCTGGGGAATGAACCAGCAGATGGAAGACCTCTCTGTCTCTACATTTCTTTGTAATTCTGTCTTTCAAATAAATAAAATAAATATTTTTTTAAGAATAGTACTACCAATAAATAACTTGCCATTATTATTACTGGCTAATTTTTCATCTAGAAGCTAATGTTCACCCACTTATATTTTTTAGAAATCTGCTACATGGGAAAAAAATGAAAAGCTGAATGACTTGCCCAATTAACAGTATAAAAAATTTGTAATGGCCATATTTATGACAGCAAAAATATTAGAGCAATTAGGGCCGGCACAGTGGCTCAACAGGCTAATCCTCCTCCTTGCGGCGCCAGCACACAGGGTTCTAGTCCCGGTTGGGGCGCCAGATTCTGTCCCGGTTGCCCCTCTTCCAGGCCAGCTCTCTGCTATGGCCCGGGATTGCAGTGGAGGATGGCCCAAGTGCTTGGGCCCTGGACCCCATGGGAGACCAGGAGAAGCACCTGGCACCTGGCTCCTGGCTTTGGATCAGCGCGGTGCGCCGACCGCGGCGGCCATTGGAGGGTGAACCAACGGCAAAAGGAAGACCTTTCTCTCTGTCTCTCTCACTGTCCACTCTGCCTGTCAAAAAAAAAAAAAAAAGAATTAAAAAAAAATTAGAGCAATTAAGCAATACATTCAGTGAAGGATTTGTTATTCATTCAACATTTTTTGTTATGAATTCATTGTGATAGATAAAAATGTTAAGTTAGTACATTCATTGTGATAGATAAAAATGTTAAGTTAGTACATTCTGAGTGAATATTATATTTGCATTATGATAACCTATAACTTCAGCATAAAAGATTCACTAGCAGTTTTGCTGAATATATGAAAAGATTTGATTAGAACATGTAAAAAAATTCATAAAACATCATCAGTTTTATTCAGGCACATTACATGTATCTAAAGTTTGTGTAGTCAGTCCATTTTCCTTTTTATAAATCAGCTATATGAGGGTACATCAAAATTTCGTGGAAGCTGGAATCAAAAGATTTTTCAGTGCAAAAACCGAAATCTGTATACATGGGTATTCAAAAAGTTTGTGGAAAAGGTATATAATGAAAAAGCTAAGCATATCTTTTAAAACATTTTTGTACAAAATTAAGCTTACCTTTTCATTTTCTTGTTCTACAAACATTTTAATGTACTCTTATATTAAAAACCAAAATGTTCCTTAAGTTAATACTTGCTACTAATTCCAAAAGTAATTTTTGAATCAACTTTGTATAAATTTTTCAAAGTCTTTCTCTATCAATTTCTCTCCTTTTATACTGGGAAAAGATTACTTCTCTGATGTTTTATATCCAAGACCAGATTGATTAGTTTTAACTTTGATTTTTTTTAAATGCATTTTTAGCTAATATTTATGGATATTTCTATTGGAATAGAAGAGTAAGTTCAAATAAGGTAGTCTGAAATGTTTACTATCCTAAAATTTACAACTATATTTAAAACAATTGGTTATTTCTGAAACATAAAAAGTTAAAGAGTAGGGTTGTCTATGTAAACTTGTGTTTATTTTTTTAAAAAAAATATTATTTATGTAAAAGGCAGGACGATAGAAATGGAAAGAGATTCTTTGTCCTCTGGCTCACTTTCCAAATGTCTGCAGCAAACAGAGCTGGCTCCTGCTAAGTCAGGAGTCCAGAATTCAGTCCAGGTCTCCCATGTGGTTGGCGGGGACCCAACTTGAGCCATCACCTGTTGCCTCCCAGGGTAGGCATTACTAGGAAGCTTGAATCAAAAGAGAAACTAGGACTTAAATTTAGGCATTCTGGTATGTGATGCAGGTGTCTCAAGCAACATATTTGTTATTGTTGACATATTGAAGAATGAATTTTATTTACGCTACTCAGAGATTCTAGATACCAGTTACTCTGATATATATTTATTTTATAAATGACAGTGAAAATATTTTATTATACTTCAGTCTTAACAATTATAATTAAATTGCTTAGTTACATGATAAAATAAGATGCATCTAATGATTTTTTAAAAATGAAAATGTATATATAAGTTACCATAATCCCTAGACCAAAATATATATTAACCACTGCACCAAATGCCCATATCTTGAATTTGTTACTACTTTTTATGTACCTTGATTGGTTGGAAGATGTATCCCTAAATCATGGAAAACTGCAGAGCCAACTGAATCAGAAGGAAAAATGGTGAGGGTCATATTTCTTAGAAAGTTGAGCCCAGTTAGTCACCAGTAAATTGACTAAATAAAGCACATACTAAAAATTTGAATCAACCATCAAATCTGAAGTGGTGCTAGTTTAAATATCTGGCCAGAGAGGGACTTTCTGAGATGATAAAGCAGCTAAATTAAAATTGCTAAGTAAAAACCACCAGTCACTGGCATAATTATATTTTTCATTTTGACATCATTACTAAATATTTGTCAAAGCCACTGTAATAAGACCATCAGGGATCCATGTGGATCATACCAAACTGATCTTATTAATGTTCCTAAGGGAGACAACTCACCTTAATAGAGGGAGACTTAGGTGGATTCCTTTAAGATTTGTCATATTAGGGTTGGTCACAAGGCAGTTTCAGGGCAGATGGTGGTAAATGTCATCTTGGCAGAGGTTTGTGTGAATCTGAAAACTAAGCACTGAAACCATACATAGTCTATATTGGGAACACAAGAGTCCATGAGGTCTCTGGAGTTAATTGTTAGATCAGTTTGCAGTTGTATATTAGAAAATATATGTGTGAAGGAGCTGATAATGAAAGACCTTGGACTTGGCTAGTTTGTCTAAAGGGCATGGATTTTTAGAGGTTACTTGTTTTGTATGTTGTGGTAGAATTTTGTGGTTTATCTTTTGTTTCTTTTCTAGTCTCAGAAGAAGACTTTTCCTTTTCAGATTTATATCCATAACCCTTTCATAACCTTTATATTTTGTTTTCTTCATTTAAATGTTTCACAATTCTCAAAGTCAAGCTAACTAATTATTTTATCACATTTGCTTAGGGACTATTTTGTCTTGTTCTAGACTTGCCTTTTCCTGTAGATTTCAATTCTAAGTACTCCCTTTATCTTTTTACCTGGGTCAAAATATATCATAAAACAATTTCTGAGTAAAGCATTCTGGAATAGAAATCCCTTCAATGTTTTTGAGATTTTCAAATGTTGGTAAGTTTGTTAAATTCTCCTGTATGCTGTTTATACAAAAGAACTAGCATTCAGGACTACTAAAGTTGCTACATAATTTAGGAGAATAAAAATATTTAATTTCTATTATTTTAATCAAATATGTATTTATTATTATGTACAATTATATTTTTTATCTTTAATACTGTTCTTAAAAATATATTGCACTTGAGTCATAGCCCCTTCTTTGAACTTGTCCCATAAATCTCTAAGGGTATAAATTCATCCTCTAGTGCTGTTAATTGAACTCCAGAGGAAACCCATGATAAGTACTTATATAACAAAATCAGTATTATTAAATAGAGGAAACTTTATTTATATAAATTTTATAAAGTATATGGTTCACTAGTCTTTGAAATGCTAAAGTATAATTTTCACAGTCAGTATTTTATTAGAAATTATTAGATAAAAGGTATCCTCAATAAAATCAGAAGTAAAATCTACCTTTTTGTAGTTTGGAATAAAGAAAAATTTCAAAGTCCTAGTCCTGATATTTTCATTAGTTAGTATAACATGATATTGAACTTTTGTTCCTTATCCTTAGTTTAACTGGCTCAATTATTATTAACCTCTATGAAATGCCAGCAGGAATTGTTTTATTACATTTAAATATACATTGTCATTGGTGTTACCACATTTTTAACTGATAAGAGAAACGAAATAGTCCTTCTAAAACTCATATCACCGTGTTATAGGAGAGGTATCAGTGTTATTTATATATTATATTTGTTCTTTTCATTATATTTTTGTTTATTAATATATAGAAAAAGGATTCCATGAATTTCATAGATATGACTCCAAGAATCCAATATTTTCTTCCCTTCCTCCTCCCTCCTTTCTTTCCTTTTTTTTTCTTTTAATTTTTTCCAATAACATAGTTTCAATTTACTTTGCAATCATGGACTCCGTTCTCCTCTAAACAAAGAGCTCTACAAAGAAAAGGTAGATAGACCACTGTTCCACCAGGATACAGACAGTGGTTATAGAAAACAATCAAATCACAAGATGTCAGTGTAGCTCAATATACATTTAGTGTTAAGTGACAGATATTTTTTCTCTGTTTTGGTTGTGGTTAATATAGAGAACAACAATAAAAAAAACTGTACTTAAATGTAGACTCTAAATTTAAAATATTTTGAGATAATTTTTAGCCAACTTATTTCATATTTTTTGATAAAACCCACATGTTTCTATTTGTTCATATTTAAACTACAAATTTTAAGGTTTGATGATACCTGGAATATTAGAAGTCATTATAATTAATAAATAACAGAATGAGATTCTACAATTTTGTTTCAAGTCAAAAGCTGCTTTTTTGTTGTGTTGTTTTTCTCTTTGTGGAAACAAATTAAAAATTCGATGTGGCCAGACCCAGCATCTCTATATTGGCAAATGAAATATAGAATACTGGAATATGCTATGGAGTATATAGTCTATAAATTCACCGAGACTTCCATTTAGCAACCCATGATATAATAACTCAAGAATTCCATAGAATTTCCTAAGAGTTAAAAAAAAATGAAAATTTGGAGCTGGCTGTGTTGCGTAGGAGGCTAAGCCCCTGCCTGCCACACTAGTATCCCATATGGGCACCATTTCGAGATCTGGCTACTCCACTTCTGATCCAGCTCTCTTCTATGGCCTGGGAAAGCAATGGAAGATGTTCCAAAAGTTTGGGCCCCTGCACCTGTGTAGGAGACCCAGAGGAAGCTCCAGGCTCCAGGCTTCTGGCTTCAGATCAGCCCATTTCTGTCCGTTGTGGTCATTTGTGTAGTGAACCAGCAAATGGAAAACCTTTCTCTCTGTGTCTCCCTCTCTCTGTCTGTAACTCTGCTTCTCAAATAAATAAATAAATAAATAAATAAATAAAATTAAGTTGACAATTTTGAGGCAGATTCTGAAATTCTGAAGATGTGAAACCATCTTATAACCAAAAAGCATTTTCTGATTGATTCAAATCAGATTTTTACATTGGTACAGGGAAAATTTATGGAATCTGTGTCTTTCAGTGTCCTCTTGAATATTCTAGCAAAAGTGAAAGCTCCCTATTATGGAATAAAATGAGTTGCTGGGAAATAGAATCAATATGAAAAAGTGTGTGTGTGAGTATTATTTCTATTTCCTTCATCAGAGTAATGAAACATCTGGGATGTAATATCTTGAAGGAAAATTAAAAATGATCTGTTTACCCCCACATAAAATACACTCTGTTTCTACCCAGAGAATTTGAACAGATTGGGTGAAAGTTTGTGAGATATTATTCTATTATTTCTAATCTAAGGGTAAAGAAATGAATGACTGATAGTGAAATAATGTCTAAAGTAAAATGAATCAAATTTCTTTTGAAAATGGTAGCTTGAGCCGGCACCGCGGCTCAATAGGGTAATCCTCCGCCTTTACGGCGCCGGCACACCAGGTTCTAGTCCCGGTCGGGGCACCGGATTCTGTCCTGGTTGCCCCTCTTCCAGGCCAGCTCTCTGCTGTGCCCGGGACTGCAGTGGAGGATAGCCCAAGTGCTTGGGCCCTGCACCCCAGGGGGTGACCAGGAGAAGCACCTCGCTCCTGTCATCGGATCAGCTCAGTGCACCGGCTGTGGCGGCCATTGGAGGGTGACCCAACGGCAAAGGAAGACCTTTCTCTCTGTCTCTGTCTCTCTCACTGTCCACTCTGCCTGTCGAAAGAAAGAAAGAAAGAAAGGAAGGAAGGAAGGGAGGGAGGGAGGGAGGGAGGGAGGAAGGAAGGAAGGAAGGAAGGAAGGAAGGAAGGAAGGAAGGAAGGAAATGGTAGCTTGAAGGAAAACTGAGAATTCCAGATGCATAAGACTAAAAATAGAAATGATTCCTGTTTTTAAGTTTATGGTCATTGTATTTGATCTTCCAGGTGATCCTAAGCTTTAGAAGTGTTGACAATGATTATACTAGAAATACAGGTCTTAGGTTTTCTAGGAGAGAGAGATTTATATCGATAGAGTAAAGGTAGAGGTTGAGTGTCGAGTATAAATAGAGGCAGTGGTAGAGGTAGAGAAAGATAGAAAACTAAGGAAAGGGGAAAGAGATTCCAGCAGGGATGATCCAGAAATGCATGAAGAACTCGTATCAGAAGCCATAAGTTCTATTAGTTGGTTATTTATTCTTGAGCACTGTAACTGAGATAGGGTACCCAAAAAGGGTCTTATTCCCGAGATCTTTAGACTCATATGATTCTTAAGAGATTTTGGGACATCATGAGATGAATCATTAGTTTGTCAGATAATGTCTAGAGAAGATCGAATGCTATAATTATTCGTTTTGAAAATTAAGCATCTTGTGCAATATCAAAGAATGCTTGCAAGTTGAGGGTAGAGTGTAACTGTTACTAAGTTTCTGGAGAGACAATTCTGGCTACAAGATGTATGGACACCGTTGTGACAAGGGCCTGACCCCTGTACCCCACAGACATGAGTGATATGAATTGCATTCACTGGGTCAAAATTTACCATACACTAACGTGCATTCTTCTTGAAATGTCATGTACATAACTAAACACAATATTTCAAGTTCAATTTGCTATTGCATGGAATGGAGACTTACTTTCCTTGATCTGAATATCATAGCTCTTAATGCTGGCGTCTCTTAACGCTGCCAAAAATTTCATTAGCACCTCTAGCTGCTGGATCCAAGTCTGCAATCATGGTTAGGTTGCAGTGAGCACTCCTCAAGGATTAGTTCTGGAAAGCATGTCTAGGTTTCCTCATTTCAGAATCAAATGAAGTGCTTCTTGCAGATCCAGATTCTTGGGCCCTGATGTGCTGAATCTGAATTTCTGAGAGTGGAACCCAATTCACTAAAATACCATGTACTTGCTAGATCTTTCTCACATGCTCTACGTGTGAGAACAGTTATGATTCACTGGGAAAATGGCAAGAGTCATTACCACCTATAAATATGTAAATTTGAGATGAAGCAGGCATTTGTAGGAACAACAAGAATGTTAGTCAAACAACCAGGATTGAGTCTAGAGGCTAGGTTTTGGTAGTTGAATTCTAAAATGTCAGATTCTAAATTGTCATGATTTAACTACTTACACTCTAAATATTTTTTTTTTTTGTAAACATTAGGGTGATGAGATCGTCATATACTAGCAAAATTCCAGGTGGCGCCCTCAGGGACTATTAATTTTTAGGAATGATTTGGGGCCTTGAAATTGGCCTCTAAAGAAGTACTCAGTTGCATTTGAGGAAGTGGTCTACATGTTGAGAGCTCTCCTCTTACCCTGTCCATTTCTCTTCCTGTTAAGTCTTCCCTTCCTAATTGAATCTTCAATTTTTCCACTACCATGGGTTTTTCTTTTCCTCATTTTGAAAAAAAACAAAACAAAACAAAAAAAAAAAAACTTAAGCTACAGCCTAAGATTGTTTCCTTTTGAACTTGTATTAGTTTCCTGGGGCTGTGATTAACAATTTACCTACAAGCTGAGTGAAAAAGTATGCATTTATTTTCTCAGTTTAGGAGGCCAGAATCTGAAATCAAGATGGTGTGAGGCAATACTCCTTCTGAAGGCACTGAAGGAGCCCTTCCTTGGATCTCCTGATTCTGGAAGCTCCAGGAAGCTTGTGGCTTGCAGCACTGTAACTCCAGTCTCTGCTTCCGTCTTCACAAGGCCATCCTCCCTCTGTGGCTGTTTATGTCTGTATCCTCATGTGACTTTTTCCTCCCTGTGTATCATCTGTCCTTTAATAAGGGCACTAGCCACCCTGGACTAGGACCCCCTGTTATCTAATGTGACCTCAGCTTCATTACATCTGCACAGTTCCTATTTCCAAATAAGGTCACTTTCACATCAGTGAAGGGTTTAGGATTCACTATATTTTAAGGGAATAGATATAAATCCATAATCAATCTTGTAATTTGTTATTTACCTGCTTCCCTGTTAGATATTTCCTTTCTTCCTCAACTGAGTTTCTGAAACAAATAGTCTATCCTCATTTAGAACATTTCTTCACCACCTGCTTACTGCAGCCCGGCTTTGAATTCTGCTGGCTTCGGGCTATAGAGTCTGAAGAAGCCTTATCAATTCTTGTCTTGATATCATCACTATTCTCCAGGCTATTAAGTGTTCTTCCTATTTGAATTGACCTAAGTCAGTCTAGTTGTATACAGTGTTTCATTTCATTGTGGTAAATAACTGTATAACTGTAGCCATGGACAAAATTGTAATGAAAGCAAATATCAGAGAAAAATCTGCCAAACATGCAGATAATTTTAATCAAGTATAGAAAAACCAGTACAGAACTTGTACCATTAACCAGAGAGAGGAGACTTACAATAATTTATCTTTTAAATGTTCCCACTACCACCTTAAATTCCAGGCTTACTCAAAGCAGACACACTTAAGGGCTGAGTTCTATTACTTTGTATAGGTTTAAGCTTCATATGCTGCCTTTATTAATATATTTACAAATAAGTTATAAACATAGTTATAGCATAACTCTCATTTTTTCTTTTCATGAAGGATTTATTTTCTTTCAACCACTCCTTAGTATGTTATCTATTGGTGAACAATGATTTAATAACTAACCTAGTGACTTGAAACAGTGTATGTATTTATGAACTCAAATTTTTTAATGGGTCAGGAGTAAAAATATAACTTAGATGCATCTTCTACTTAGGATATCACAAGGCTGAAATTAGTAATGTCTTCTGGTCTTATCTGGGCACTCAACTAGGGAAGGGTCTACCTATAAAATAACAGCTTATTGGCAGAAGTCACTTCTGTCTTGAGATTTTCAGTTCCTTGCTGGGTGTTTCCTGGTGGCCATCACCAGCTCCTAAAAGCCATTATTTTAGTGCTACATATTCCCTGCTTTTCCAGTAAGTACAAGAGAGATTTCAGGAGAAGTATGTTATGATCCTATACAGCCATCTAATGATTAACACATACTCATGTCCATTCTATTGTTTATTTAAGATTGATTTATTTGAAAGGCAGAGTGACAGAGAGAAGGGAAGAGAAAGAGAAAGAGAAAAATATCTTCCATCTACGGGTTCACTTCCCAAATGGTTAAAAGAGCTAAATCTGAGTCAGGCTGATACCAGGACACTGGAACTCCATCTGGATTTCCTTGTGCAATCTTTCCATGCTTTTCTGGGTGCATTGGCAGGGAGTTGAACAGGAAGAAGAGCATTGGGGACTCCAGCTGTTGCCCAGATATGGGGTGCTTTTGTCACAAGTGGCAGCTTAAACCACCACACCACGACACAGGTCCCATTATTGTTTAGAAGCATGTCACAAATACTTCTTGCACTGAAGAGTTGAAGCTCTCTTGCAAGCATGAATACAAAATGTGGCCACATGGGATCCACTTTCAGTGTCTCCTGTCCACCAAACTCAGTCTTCTTACTGTAACCATTCTACTTAGACAATCTTACCTCTAAAAATGACTGTATAAAAATGGCTATATATTCTTATTTCCAAAATCTATATTGCACCTCAAATAACTGTCTTATGATTTCAACCTTTATAGTTATCTCCTTTTCAATATTTTGATCTGAATATAGTAATTTATATATGAATACCAATCTCTACAGTGTATCTTTCTATTTTTTGAAAATTGTAAATGAAATTTTACTTATTTACTTAAACTATTTAATTGAAGACACTATTTAATGTTTGAAACTCAGATCAAAGTGCCCCTTTCTTTGGTCTTTTTAAATAGTACCCTCCAAAG